>CM062293.1:58601618-59890160 GCA_031216915.1 Pictodentalium vernedei
ATTTTTCAATCGACTTCTCCTCTGAAACCACTGATCCGATTTTCACGAAACTTCATGTGGATGTTCATTACCATATGGCAATTCAGGTTTGTTCAAATGAAATTGCCATGTCCCTTGGGGGCTCTGTAAGGGGCATAACTCTGATAGCACCGTATGAATTATAGAAAAGGTATTAAAAAATCTTCTTCTCCAGAACCAGTGGGCAGAATCTTTTGATACTTGGTATGTAGCATCTTGGTATGGGTCTGATTCAAGTTTGTTCAAATCAGCCCCCTGCATTCAAATTTGGGCTCACTGTAGAAGCCCAAATTCGAACTTAGTGCATTTCAGGCAAATTTCTTAAAAAATCTTCTCCAGATCCAGCAGGCAGAATCTTGTGATATTTGGTATGCAACATTATGGGGTGGATCTGATTCAAGTTTGTTCAAATCGGCCCCCTGGATTCACATTTGGGCTCAGTATAAAAGCTCGAATTCGAACTTAGGGCATTTCAGGCAAATTTCTTAAAAAAATCTTCTCCAGATCCAGCAGGCAGAATCTCTTGATATTTGGTATGCAACATTGTGGGATGGATCTGATTCAAGTTTGTTCAAATCGCCCCCCTGGGTTCATATTTGGGCTCAGTATAGGAGCCCAATTTGAACTTAGTGCATTTCAGGCAAATTTCTTTAAAAATCTTCTCAAGATCCAGCAGGCAGAATCTTTTGATATTTGGTATGCAGCATTGTTGGATGTATCTGCTTGAAGTTTGTTCAAATCGGCTGCCTGCATTCATATTTGGGCTAACTATTGGAGCCCGAATTTGAACGTAGTGCATTTCAAGGAAATTTCTTAAGATCTTCTCCAGATCCAGCAAACAGAATATTTTGAATATTTGATTTGCAACATTGTGGAGTGGATCTGATTCAAGTTTGTTTAAATCAACCCCTTGAGTTCATACTTGGGCTCACTATTGGAGCCTGAGTTTGAACTTAGTGCATTTCAGGCAATTCAAATTGCTGTAAAATTTTTCCTCTCCAGACCAGCAGGCAGAATCTTTTGATATTTGGTATGTAGCATTGTGGGGTGTATCTGATTCAAGTTTGTTCAAATAGGCCCGCTGGGTTTATATTTGGGCACATCAAAGAAACCCAAATATGAACTTAGTGCATTTCAAGGAAATTTCTTTAAAAATGTTCTTCTCCACATCCAGTGAGCAGAATCGTTTGATATTTGGTATGCAGCATTGTGGGGTGGATCTGGTTCACGTTTGTTCAGATCAAACTCCGTGGCTTATATTTAGACTCATGCATTTCAAAGAAATTTCTATAAAAATTTTGTCGGACACATCAGGCAGAATCTTTTTATAATTGGAGTGCAGCATTGTGGTGGTAGATCTGATTTAAGTTTGTTCAAATCGGCCCCCTGGGTTCATATTTGGGCTCAGTATAGGAGCCCAAATTTGAACTTAGTGCATTTCAGGCAAATTTCTTTTAAAATCTTCTTCTCAAGATCCAGCAGGCAGAATCTTTTGATATTGGGTATGCAGCATGCTTAGGGGGGTGAGATTCAAGTTTGTTCAAGCCAAGTCCCTGGGTTCATATTTAGGCTCACAGTGGTAGCCCAAATTATAACTTAGTTTAAAATGAGGAATTTTCTTTAAAAATCTTTTTCAGATCCAGCAGTCGGAATGTTTTGATATTTGGTATGCAGCATCCTTAGGAGGGTGAGATTCAAGTTTGTTCAAGCCATGTCCCTAGGTCCATATTTGGGCTCAGGGAGCCCGAATGATAACTTAGTTCAAAATGAGGAATTTTCTTTAAAAATCTTCTTCAGATCCAGCAGTCAGAATGTTTTGATATGTGGTGTGTAGCATCCTTAGGGGGTGAGATTCAGGTTTGTTAAAGCCAAGTTCCTGGGTCCATATTTGCGCTCCCTGTGGGAGCCCGAATTATAACTTAGTCAATATGAGGAATTTTTCCTTAAAAATCTTCTTCAGATTCAGTAGTCGGAATGTTTTGATATTTGGCATGCAGCATCCTTAGGGGGTGAGATTCAAGTTTGTTCAAGCCAAGTCCCTGGTTCATATTTGGGCTCACTGTGGGAGCCTGAATGATAACTAAGTTCAAACTGAGGAATTTTCTTTAAAAATCTTCTGCTTCAGATCCAGCAGATGAAATGTTTTTGATATTTGGTATGCAGCATCCTTGGGGGGGGGGGGGGGGGGGGGGGGGGGGGGGGGGGGTTGTTAAGATTCAAGTTTGTTCAAGCCATGTCCCTAGTTCCATAAAATTTGTCTCTCATGACTCCATTCCTTTGTAGTGTTGATGAACCATGTCTAACTGAATGTGACCCCTAATACTTCTTTGAACCACTTTGGCTGGTGAGTGATTAAGGCTCCTTGGGGCCTCTTGTGTTTTGAAACTGAGTATTTAGCCTAAGCTTGCGGATGTGTTTTAGGTTCTCTAATAAATTTGTTGAAAATTGACCAGTTAAAAATGAGAGGATATATCTCCCCTCCCAACTTTCTTAAATGGATTTCTTGATGTTTAGCTGTGACTTCTAAACATTAAAAGCAAGAACACCCCTTCCCACTCCAGGTCCCCACCGTCTCCACGTAGATGGAATCTCTCCAACCCGGATTCATGATGCATCTTCCTTCTTTTATATCTGATTTCTCTGGCACCTGATTACTGAGGGCTGATAAGTGATGTCGACAAGGCATGACAAATATGGAATAATGGTTCAGTACGTATTAAATAATTTGCATCACAACTACAATACATGTATATTTTATTTATTCACTAATTCACTAACGACTTTTGAACAAGACTCAAGTTTCGAACCCTAATCATGACTAACTGATATTCCAACTTTGTCAAAACATGCCTTCTGCAATTTTATAGACAAGCCGTGAATATTTAAATTTTACCTGTTCTCAAATGAACCGTCCTAGTTACGTCGCTTGCGCATTGTTGTAAAATGGATACTCTTCCGAAAATACTTTAACGTCCCAGGCCCATATTGATTTCGTCTTCAACAGCAAACCACCAGTTTCCCGAGTTATTAGCTGAAAGTCAGGGTGAGCTTTTCTGATCACTTTTCGTCCGTCGTCCGTCGTGAAGGTGGTGTTTGGACCTTTTTCTCCCAAACCACTGTCCGCATATTAATGAAATTTCATGTAAGTAGGGGTTATATAAGGGCATTTTGATTTTTATCCAAATTAGGTTCAGCTCATATTGAGCAGAGGTGTGGGGAAAAAAATGGCCAAATTTTTTGAAAATCTTCTAATGAACCACCAGTAGCTGAGACTTCATATGTGGTATACAGAGACCTTTTGAGGTTTAGAATCAAGTTTGTTCAAGAGAAGTTTGTCTGGCATTATTTGCCTTTGTTACGGGAGGGGCAAAAATTTTGCCCAGGCCTAAAATTTCTATTTTCAGAACCGTGAGGTCCATTTGAACCAAATTTGATATGAGATGATAATGGGTCATAAGTAGTTGATTGATGCCAAAAAAAATTTTCTCATTGCCCCGTGGGAACCTCGGGAGCTAAAAATAGGAAAAACCTTAAAACTGCCATATCTTCAAAACTACACGACACAGAATTCTTATTTTGTTTAAAGCTTACTTTTATCCAGTAGAAGAGAGTGGTTAAAAAAAAATCCCTATCGGTTTGATCACAAGGTACTTTTTTCAGGACTTTGAAAAAGTGCTGAGTCAGCACTTTTTAACACTGTAGGCAATGGGAAAACGATTAAAAAATCTTCTTCAGATCCAGCAGGCAGAATCTTTTGATATTTGGTATGCAACATTGTAGGGTGGATCTGATTCAAGTTTGTTCAAATCAGCCCCCTGGGTCCATAATTGGGCTCAGTATACGATCCCGATTTCGAACTTAGTGCATTTCAGGCAAATTTCTTCAAAAATCTTCTCCAGATCCAGCAGGCAGAATCCTTTGATATTTGGTACGCAACATTGTGGGGTGGATCTGATTCAAGTTTGTTCAAATCGGCTCAGTAGATTCATATTTGGGCTCACTATAGAAGCCCGAATTCAAACTTAGTGCATTTCAGGCAAATTTATTCAAAAATCTTCTTTTTCAGATCCAGCAGGCAGAATCTTTTGATATTGGGTATGCACTATGCTTAGTGGGGTGAGATTCAAGTTTGTTCAAGCCAAGTCCCTGGGTTCATATTTGGGCTCACTGTGGTAGCCCGAATTATAACTTAGTTCAAAATGAGGAATTTTCTTTAAAAATCTTTTTCAGATCCAGCAGTCGGAATGTTTGGTATGCAGCATCTTTAGGGGGGTGAGATTCAAGTTTGTTCAAGCCATGTCCCTAGGTCCATATTTGGACTCACTGTGGGAGCTTGAAGTGTAACTTAGTTCAAAATGAGGAATTTTCTTTAAAAATCTTCTTCAGATCCAGCAGTCAGAATGTTTTGATATTTGATGTGCAGCATCCTTAGAGGGGTGAGATTCAAGTTTGTTAAAGCCAAGTCCCTGGTTTCATATATGGGCTCCCTGTGGGAGCCTGAATTATAACTTAGTTCAGTATGAGGAATATTCTTTAAAAATCATTTTTTTTTTTTAGATCCACTGGTCAGAATCTTGGGATATTTGGTATTAGCATTTCTCAGGAGGAGCAGATGCAACTTGTTGAAATCAATTCTCTGGGTTGATATTTAGGCTACCATGTCAGGTGAGCGCCCTCAGGCCCCTTGGGGCCTCTTGTAATACTACCTCATAACTCGGGCAGCCTTCGTGTTCACATATGAATGACGGCTTCTTAAATCAATACCAAGACAGGGCAAGAATGCCAAATTTTGTCATGTGAGTGGTAGGAAGAGTATAAGAAGCTACCCCACACAAATTAGTACCCCCCTCTCTTAATATATTTTATAAGTCCTTCTTTGGTTCTGGGGATTACCCCCTCCCCGACCCAAACTGTGTTGTAAAAGATTACCAAAAAGGAACAACAACCACAAAAGTAAACAACAATTTATTAAATTATATAAAATCTCTAAATATAATATAAATCACAGAAGTTTTTATTTTATTGCTTATAATCACAAATTGATACATTTCGTTATCGAAATCGTTCTTCTTTATACCATAAAAATAAATATTCCACTTCAGATCTCTTGAGATTCTGACCTTAAGACCCGGTCTCACGTACACAAAATATATAATTGCTGCGAAGCAGCAATAATAATTAAATCCTACAGTTCATCCAAGCTGAATTCAGCGGTCGGAACCGACAATGGCCCTCTCTGGCCAGAACAATTTGATCACACCACGTTGTTACATTTAACAAGGACTAGAAATCTCAAAAAGGAGAACCGAAAAATAGCAAATACAAAATTTATAACTTTTGGTTCGATGCTGTGTTAGCTAAAGCCCTTTCACAATCAAATGGTCAGTTTTGATTCAGTTAGCCAGAACGGTGCAGTGTTTGCTACGTCGTTATGGATAATTAAAACAAATTATTTTTTAACTACAGGCCACTAGATCGCACTCGGATCTCCACTGAGTTCTGATAACCACAAAGCATCACTAGTATTTCCAATGTGACTTTCCTCAGTCTCTACAAGGCACAGTAATCTCAAAAGGAAAAGGAATGGTCAGTTTCTGATGTGATTTTCTTTAAATCATAAAAATACAAGAAAATCAAAGAAAAGTAAAGCCGAAAAATACAAATTTTATAAATTTTAGTTCACCATTTCCTTTACTCGGGGACCCAGATCAACCTTCCAAGTCAAGAAAGACAATTCCTCAAATTATCCAAACCGACGTGGTATTTGTTCCCCGTCGCCATGGATAATCGTAACAATTCTCTCTTCCAGACATTTTATCAATCGAAAATCAACATACCTCACTTATTAGTCCCCTACGGGAACCGTAAGGGGACTATAGGATTGCACTCCGTCTGTCTGTCCGTCTGTTTTTTATGTTGCCACCTCTCCCTCCAACATGCTTTAAGCTACACCTTTCATATTTGGTACATGAATAAATGGTTCTGAGGGGATGATGCATGCTCAAAATTTTTTTTTCAAAATCCAAGATGGCGGAATGGTGGCCATTTTTGTTGTGTTTTTTAAGCTTTTTTCTCTATTTTATGTTACCACCCCTTACTCCAACATGGATCAAGCTACACTTTTTATATCTGGCACATGGATAGAGGGTTGTAATGGGATGTTGCACGTTCAGTTTTTTTTTTCTCAAAATTCTGGATGGTGCCATGGCAACCATTTCTGTTGTGTTTTTTAAGCTTTTTTCTCTTTTATGTTACCACTGCTCCCTCCAACATGGTTCAAGCTACACTTTTCATATATGGTACATGGATAAAGGGGTTGTGAGGGGATTATGCACGCTCAATATTTTTTTTTCAAAATCTAACATCTGTGTCTGTCCGTCCGTCTGTCTGTTTTTATGTTACCACCTCTCCCTCCAACATGCTTCAAGCTACACCTTTCATATTTGGTACATGGATAAATGGTTCTGAGGGGATGATGCACAGTCAATATTTATTTTTCAAAATCCAAGATGGCAGAATGGCGGCCATTTTTGTTGTTTTTTTAGCTTTTTATGTGTACCCATACTATGTATGGTACACATTATGCCGGCATCCGGGGTGACCATCCGTCGTTCGTCCACCCTTTGTCCGTCCATCTGTCCGTCTGTCCGGCATCCGTATCCATTTCTTTGGTATTCGATAACTTGAAAAATATTGCTTGGATTGTCAAGTTACTTTATATTTGTGTTCAGGTTACTGATGTGCTGAGCTGTATAGTTTTTGGTGTTAATCTGATAATTTGATCCGGAGATATTAACCCTTTATCCTTCAAATTGAAAATTCCTCCAATCCCTTTGGCTTGAGATAACTCAAAAAATATCAATCCGATTGTCATGTTACTTTATATATTTATTCAGGTCACTGATGTGCTGTGCTGTATACTTTTTTTTATGTAAATCTGATAATTTGATCCACAGATATTAACCCTTTATCCATCATATTGGCCACTCCTCCAATCCATTTCTATATGTAACCATACCTTGTATAGTGTACTTAATGTCGGCATCCGTGGTGGCCCTCCATCATACAGCTTTCTACTGATTGCGCGTATGGGTACACATCTGACGATTTCATCGGCCTATTTTTTCTCTATGTTATGTTACCACCCCTCCCTCTAACATGGTTCAAGCTATGCCTTTCATATATGGTACATGGATAAAGGGTTGTGAGGGGGATTATGCACGCTCAATATTTTTTTTTCAAAATCCAAGATGCTTATATACTCTAGTGTCTTCCGTGACAAAAACACCTTATGTCACAAAAGCGCCGTAGGGGACTAATACCACCTTGGTGGTCAAACACTTGTCCCCATAGTCCTACATGAATACATGCCACAGGCTAACAATCTGCTCAGGGAATCTCATGACAATAAGAAAGAAAAAAAAAATCTAGCTACATACCCAAGCTGTTCCTCTTGTCCCCTGAAATCAAGGGAGCCAGATCACTGGTTTTATTAACTGCGAGAATACAATTTCTCTGCAGACTTCCTGTGTCAACTCACTTGAGTAGAAACAGACGGCAAAGGACAGTCGTGATCAACCAACCCAGGAGATGAGTGTTATGAAAAAAAAAGCACATCACTTAACCCCTTAGGTGGGAAATATTTTTAGGAGTGAGGGTACAATCAGTACAATACACACAAATTCCTGTAGAGAATTAAATCTGTTTATATAATTTTCAAGTGAGCTACAAACACAGAAACGTAATGATGGTAAAGTTAAATGTATTACAAGTAGTCAAGATCTGAAAACTAAAAGATATTTTCTTGATTTTTAGCTCAACTTTGACAAAGTCAAATTTGAGCTATTGTCATGGCCCGTCGTCCGTCCGTCTGTCCGTCCGTCCGTCCGTCTGTCCGTACGTCAACAATTGGCTATGGCTCGGGCTAGAGGTCGTATTTATGAACCGATCTTTACGAAACTTCTTGTGTACCTTTGTTATGACCCTGGGACGGGAACGAGTGTTTTTAGGTGTGGTCCGAAATTCAAGATGGCTGCCAGCGGCCATTTTGTACCGATGATGCAAAAATCAGTTTTTTGTACATAACTTCTGTATGAAAGTTCTGATTTGAATAAAGTTTTGTATAAATGTTTAGTACCATGGGATACATCACATATAATACAGGTTTTTTTCTCGTGCGTAAATTATGCAAATTAGACTGACTTTGATTTATTTAGTGTTACTTTCAGAGCTGTAAGTGCCAAGCTGCTATGGCTCGGGCTAGAGGCCGTATTTATGAACCGATCTGAATTTGTATGCTCATTCATATTAGTATATATGGGCTGCCTACTGTATGATTTTCATTAAATCTTATGTCGTGTAATCAGTCTGTAAGAATTCTGTTGGTTTTGTATGTAAAATATCATGAGTATATTAATGGATATCAAATCCAAAATAAAAATATAAACAATAATATTTTTCTTGCTTTATTAGCTCAACTTTGGCAAAGCTAAATTTGAGCTTTTGTCATGGCCCGTCGTCCGTCTGTCCATCTGTCTGTTCGTCAACAATTGGATACGGCTCAGGCTAGAGGCCGTATTTATGAACCGATCTTTACGAAACTTCTTGGATACCTTTGTTATGACTGTGGAACGAGAACGATTGTTTTTGGGTGCGGTCCGAAATTCAAGATGGCTGCCAGCCACCATTTTGTACCGACGATGCAGAAATCTGTTTTTTGTACAGAACTTCCATATGAAAGCTCTGATTTGAATAATTTTTTGTATGAATGTTTAGTACCATTGGATACATCACATATAATACGGGTTTTTTTCTCGTGCGTAAATTATGCAAATTAGACTAACTTTGATGTTTTTTGGCGTTACTTTCAGCACTGTAAGTGCAAATGCCAATACGGCTCGGGCTAGAGGCCGTATTTATGAACCGATCTTTACGAAACTCCTTGGGTACCTTTGTTATCACCGTGGGACGAGAACGAGTGTTTTTGGGTCTGGTCCGAAATTCAAGATGGCCGATGGCAGCCATTTTGTACAAAATTTGGTGCAATCAGATTTTTGCACAGGACTTCCATATGAATGCGCTGATTTGAATAATTTTATGTGTGAATGTTTAGTACCATGGGATACATCACATATAATACGGGTTTTTTTCTCGTGCAGAAATTATGCAAATTAGATGAACTTTGATTTTTTCAGTGCTACTTACACACAGTAAGTACGCATGTCAATACGGCTCGGGCTAGTCTGTATTTATGAACCGATCTTCACGAAACGTCTTGGGTACCTTTGTTATCACCTTGGGACGAGAACGAGTGTTTCTGGGTGCGGTCTAAAATTCAAGATGGCTGCCAGTGGCCATTTTGTACCAAAATTAGGTCTAATCAGTTTTTTGTACACAACTTCTATACAGCTCAGACTAGAGGCCGTATTTATGAACCGATCTTTACGAAACTTCTTGGATACCTTTGTTATCACCGTGGGATGAGAACGAGTGTTTTTGGGTGTGGTCCGAAATTCAAGATGGCCACCAGCAGCCATTTTGTACCAAAATTAGTGCAATCAGTTTTTTGTACAGAACTTCTGTATGAAAGTTCTGATTTGAATAAATTTTTGTATGAATGTTTAGTAACATGGAATACATGACATATAGTACGGGTTTTTTTCTCGTGCAGAAATTATGCAAATTAGATGAACTTTGATTTATACAGTGCTACTTATACACTGTAAGTGCACATGTCAATACGGCTCGGGCTAGAGGCTGTATTTATGAATCGATCTTCACAAAACTTCTTGGGTACCTTTGTTATCACCTTGGGACGAGAAGGAGTGTTTCTGGGTGCGGTTCAAAATTTAAGATGGCTGCCAGTGGCCATTTTGTACCGAAATTAGGTCCAATCAGTTTTTTGTCACAACTTCTACACAGCTCATATTTGTGAACTGATCTTCACGAAACTTCTTGGGTACCTTTGTTTTCACCTTGGGACAGGAATGAGTGTGTTTTGGGGTGCCTTTGTTATCACTGTGCTATGAGAACAAATATTTTGGGGTTCAGTCAGACCCACTCTGGGACTCAAAAGATTTTTTTTCTAGTTTAGCAGCTGACTGTCACCCACCTTTACAATACTTTACCTATACATTTGTTACAGGCAACGGTCAGTATTTATATACAGACTTTTACAATACCTTATATGTACCTTTGTTATCAGGTCATTACCTAGATGTTTGTCATTGCTGTGTCACATACTTTACATGTACATGTCTTTGTCTTGACAAGTTGAGCTACAGTGTCATTGACACTTTCATTTATTATTCCTTTGTTTGTTTACCACTGGGGGTTATGAAACAGACAGTAAATAAACAAATTCCGTTTTTCTTGCCCAGAAATATTACCAAATGATGGGACCCTCAGACTACTCACTATGGTGTGAAAGTATGTACAAACGCTTCGCTGTCAGTGTAAACAAATCTGGAAGATTCAGGTCAGGTCAGAAAAATCTACGGAAACCGTGGTTCTTTCAGTTATTAGGTCCAGTTTCACACAATCGGGTCATGATTGCATATCAAATGATGTGATATGGTTACTTCACTGGTTAGTACCATTATTACTGAGTTTATCTTGACCAAAATGGTGACCCAGTCATGCGCAGTGCCCATCCTTATTTTTTCTAAATTTGTCGGGGGAAGAGCCCTTATTGTGAAAGAACCCAGGGGACGTCAAGAGTGTACAGGCAATGGAGGAATTCCATAGAGGAATTGGAGTGAGAACCAGTCATAAAACGTGCGTGCTGTCGCTTGTGATACAGCTGATTCACCATTTGAATACCGCTGGAAAGTGATAGATTTCAACAAGGAATGAATCTAACACTTTTTCTAAAATAAAGCTATTAACACAAAAATACGGATATTACATGATCTACCCATTGAATACAATCATAGTAAATCTGTAACTAGCTTTCTCAGGTTATGACAAGCAGATTTCAACAGTAAATTGGCAGTTGAAGACCTGAGGGAGTGACGGAAATTACACAAAAGTGCACAGCCTGTCCACACTGAAATTTCCAAGTTTTCTTAAATAAATAGGAAAACACAGATCAAATTACTGAAATACTTACAAAAATAAGCCTAAACTAGAATGCCAAATGAAGGAAACTACGTTCACACAGTTTTGAGCTCGAGTTTAAAATTTCTTAATCCAGACTTTGACAAATAATAATGATGTCAATATTATAATGATGGGCAATGAATGACAATAATAATATTAATAATAACTAGAGGAAGTGATTGTACCTTCGGAACAATACACAGGATTTTCCTTAGTGGTTTTACTCACTGTTCTGCTCAGCAAGTCCTAAGGGAGCTCGATACCAAATAAAAATTTGAATTTTTTTTTCGGTTTCGTGAAATGTTTTTTCAGAAAGGTGTTAACCAACTACCATTTTGTGCCCTTGATTAATAGAGAAGTGTATTGCAGTCATACCTGTGAAAAGTTCAAGTCAATCGCCCCCTTCCAGTCCAAAGATATCAGCTCCCGCATATTTGGGCGGTTTTGGCTGGAAAAAACATTTTCCGCAATATGCAGGTAGTTTTATTTATGAGAACTAATGAATCTAGACATAATGTAAAAAAAAAACACAAGAAAATTTTTTTCAATTTTTGGTCTCGAAGCCACCATTTTGTATCAACGATGCAGAAATCTGTTTTTTGTACAGAACTTCCATATGAAAGCTCTGATTTGAATAATTTTTTGTATGAGTGTTCAGTACCATGAGATAAATTACATATCATACAGGTTTTTTTCTTGTGCTTAAATTATGCAAATTAGACTAACTTTGATTTATTTAGTGTTCCTTTCAGCACTGTCAGTGCAAATGCCAATACGGCTAGAGGCTGCATTTATGAACCGATCTTTACAAAAACTTCTTGGGGTACCTTTGTTACCACCGTGGGATGAGAACGAGTGTCTTTGGGTCCAGTCTGAAATTCAAGATGGCCACTGGCAGCCATTTTGTTCAAAATTAGGGGCAATCAGATTTTTGCGCAGAACTTCCATATGAAAGCTCTGATTTGAATAATTTTTTGTATGAATGTTTAGTACCATGGGATACATCACATACAATACGGGTTTTTTTCTCGTGCATAAATTATGCAAATTAGACTAACTTTGATTTATTCAGTGTTACTTTCAGCACTGTAAGTGCAAATGCCAATATGGCTCGGGCTAGAGACTGTATTTATGAACCTATCTTCACAAAACTTCTTGGGTACCTTTGTTATCACTCTAGGATGAGAACGAGTGTTTTGGGTCCGGTCTGAAATTCAAGATGGCTGTCAGCGGCCATTTTATACTGAAATTAGGTGCAATCAATTTTTTGTACAGAACTTCTGTATGATGTTTCTGATTTGAATAAATCAGTGCTATGTATACACTGTAAGTACACATGTCAATATGACTCGGGCTAGGGGCTGTATTTATGAAGCAATCTTCACGAAAGTTCTTGGATACCTTTGTTATCACCTTGGGACGAGAATGTCACGATTAGCCATTGTGCAAAGTATGTGACCTTAAGTAATAATAAATATAAATATTTGGGACGAGAATGATTGTTTTTGTTTTTGGGAGTGGTCTGAAATTTCAAGATGGTTGCCGGCGGCTAGTTAGACAAACTTTGATTTATTCAGTGCTACTTGTACACAGTATGTGCACATTTCAATACGGCTCTGGCTGGAGTCATCCAACTGTCACCCACCTTTAAAATACTCTACCTGTACATTAGTTACAGGCTACGGTCCATATTTATGTACAGACTTTTACCATACTTTACATGTACCTTTGTTATCAGATCATTACGTAGATGTGTGTCGTTGCTGTGTCACATACTATACATGTACATGTCTTACACAAGTTGAGCTACAGTGTCATTGACACTTTCATTTTTTTTTCTCGTTTTATGGGGTGTGATTGTGGTTCCAAACATAAATATGTGCCCAGCCATGTTTTCCACCCGCCCTACAGCCCTGACAGTCAGTAATGGTAAAGTTGTTCAGTTTTAACTTTCATATTCAACAAACCCTGATTTTTTTTCATTCTGTGGGGTGTGATTGTGATAATAAAAATTAATATATGTCCCACCTCCATCCACTCTACAGCTCTGATGGTCAGTAATGGTCAAGTTTTGTTTCAATTCTTCAGATTAACTCTTAACCTTCCAATGAGGAGTCACATGATATGGTTTTGTTGAATTTTTTTTTCTAAATTTAAAAAAATAGTAATTAAAATAATAAATTTTGATATCGTCAGCATTGCGTAAAGGGTTAAACGTATTTGGTGATCATTTTACGAAATCAGGAAATATGTAACTTACAATCCCTCATATCGTTTTGGTGGATAGCCATTGTTTTTTTTACTAACTATATTGGATCAAATAATCAAGTTGGTCTATAATTGATATCACAGAACTAAATATTCTCCCATAGGCGACCATTATAACGTTCGGGCGAAAAAAAAATATGATCGCATTACTTTAATTTTAGCATTCAAATACCTCTGTCAAGTATAGCCCTTAAGACAACTTTTTCTGACCCGAAAACAGAGGATCCTGCAACAAATGGGACAGAAAATTTGACAGGAAGGCTCATACCGGTCACATGCACATATTTTCGAGGAATTCCTAACAAAAACACACCAAAAGTCAATTGTATTTTTTAGGTCCAAAAGTCATCAAATCACCCTCTTTATTTATCTGGAATATCTAGTAATAATGGAAGATGTCATAAGAGTGGGGAGCACGGTGGCTCAGTGGGTAGAGGTGCAGGCTGCAAGCCGAGAGGTCCTTAGTTCGAATCCAACTGCGGCAACCGCGTTGTGTCATTGGGCAAGAAACTTCATCTCCATTGCCCGCGTGGGGGCACGGTGACATTGTGTACTAAGGTGTACTGAACTTCGATGGTGCACTTGTCTTCAACCAATGCTAACCCTGCTTGTGGTTTCGTATGTTGGGGAGCTGACAGTTGCTTGTCGTTGCTCGGTGGTTCTCTCCGGGTACTTCGGCTTCCTTTACCCAACGTAGGCGATTTCAAAATATATTATTTTAAATATCATTTTTAGCTCAACTTTGATGTAAGTGAAATTTGAGCTTATGCCATGGCCAGTCTTCCGTCTGTCCGTCAACAATTCAATGCGGCTCGGGCTAGAGGCCATATATATGAACCGATCTTTCCGAAACTTCTTGGGTACGTTTGGTATCACCGTGGGACGAGAACGAGTGTTTTTGGGTCCGGTCCAAAATTCAAGTTGGCTGCTGGAAGCCATTTTGTACGAAATTAGGTGCAATCAGAATTTTGCACAGAACTTCCAGATGAAAGCTCTGATTTGAATAATTTTTTGTATGAATGTTTAGTACCATGGGATACATCACATATAATACGTTTTTTTTTTTCGTGCAGAAATTATGCAAATTAGATGAATTTTGATTTTTTTCAGTGCTACTTACACACAGTAAGTACACATGTCAATACGACTCGGGCTAGGGGCTGTATTTATGAACCGATCTTCACGCAACGTCTTGGGTACCTTTGTTATCACCTTGGGACGAGAATGAGTGTTTCTGGGTGTGGTCCAAATTTCAGGATGGCTGCCAGTGGCCATTTTGTACCGAAATTAGGTCTAATCAGTTTTTTGTACACAAATTCTATACGGCTCAGGCTAGAGGCCATATTTATGAACCGATCTTTATGAAACTTCTTGGGTACCTTTGTTATCACTGTGGGATGAGAATGAGTGTTTTGGGGGTGTGGTCCGAAATTCAAGTTGGCCACCAGTAGCCATTTTGTACCAAAATTAGTGCAATCAGTTTTTTTGTACAGAACTTCTGTATGAAAGTTCTGATTTGAGTAAATTTTTGTATGAATGTTTAGTAAAATGGAATACATCACATATAATTCAGGTTTTTTTCTTGTGCAGAAATTATGCAAATTAGATGAATTTTGATTTATTCAGTGCTACTTATACACAGTAAGTGCACATGTCAATACAGCTCGGGCTAGAGGCTGTATTTATGAACCGATCTTCACAAAACTTCTTGTGTACCTTTATCACCTTGAGACAAGAACAAGGGTTTCTGGGTGTGGTCCAAAACTCAAGATGACTGCCAGTGGCCATTTTGTACCGAAATTAGGTCCAGTCAGTCTTTTGTCAACTTATGTATGGCTCGTATTTATGAACTGATCTTCATGAAACTTCTTGGGTACCTTTGTTATCACCATGGAACAGGAACAAATGTTTTTGGGTGCCTTTGTATCACTGTGCTATGCGAACAAGTATTTTGGGGTTCAGTCAGACCCACTCTGGGACTCGAAGATTTCTTTTCTAGTTCAGCATCTGACTGTCGCCCACCTTTACAATACTTTACCTATATATTTGTTACAGGCTACGGTCAGACCGTTACAATACTTTATATTTACCTTTATCAGGTCATTACCTAGATGTTTGTCATTGCTGTGTCACATACTATACATGTACATGTCTTAACAAGTTGAACTACAGTGTCATTGACACTTTCATTTTTTTTTTTCCAAAAAATTTCAACAAAACCATATGTGACCCATTTTTGGAACGAGCTTGATGAGCTTGTTCCAAAGAGGGGTCACATGATATGGTTTTGTTAAAATTTTTTGTAAAATGTTTTTTTCAGCGGATGCGGGCGATTCGTTGGATAAAAGGTTAAACACCAATAAATAAATAAATAGTCATTAGAATGTTTCTAACATTTTTTTATTGAAACAACATATTTTCCCAAGGTTGCCTTTTTTCAGAGATTGTATCATTTCCTATTTCAAGGCAGGCAACTGATTCCAAATATTTAGTTAGTCATACCAATTGACAGCAATTTTTAGCTCAACTTTGACGAAGTCAAATTTGAGCTATTGTCATGGCCTGTCGTTCGTCTGTCCGTACATCAACAATTGGCTATGGCTCGGGCTAGAGGTCGTATTTATGAACCGATCTTTACGAAACTTCTTGTGTACTTTTGTTATGACCCTGGGATGGGAACGAGTGTTTTTAGGTGTGGTCCGAAATTCAAGATGGCTGCCAGTGGCCATTTTGTACCGATGATGCAAAAATCAGTTTTTTGTACAGAACTTCTGTATGAAAGTTCTGATTTGAATAAAGTTTTGTATAAATGTTTAGTACCATGGGATACATCACATATAATACGGGTTTTTTTCTCGTGCGTAAATTATGCAAATTAGACTGACTTTGATTTATTTAGTGTTACTTTCAGAGCTGTAAGTGCCAAGCTGCTATGGCTCGGGCTAGAGGCCGTATTTATGAACCGATCTTTACGAAACTTCTTGGGTACCTTTGTTATGACCGTGGGACGAGAACGAGTGTTTTTGGGTCCGGTCCGAAATTCAAGATGGCCGATGGCAGCCATTTTGTACAAAATTAGGTGCAATCAGATTTTTGCACAGAACTTCCATATGAAAGCCCTGATTTGAATAATTTTTTTGTGTGAATGTTTAGTACCATGGGATGCATCACATATAATACGGGTTTTTTTCTCGTGCAGAAATTATGCAAATTAGATGAACTTTGATTTTTTCAGTGCGACTTACACACAGTAAGTACACATGTCAATACGGCTCAGACTAGAGTCTGTATTTATGAACTGATCTTCACGAAATGTCTTGGGTACCTTTGTTATCACCTTGGGACGAGAACAAGTGTTTCTGGGTGCGGTCTAAAATTCAAGATGGCTGCCAGTGGCCATTTTGTACCGAAATTAGGTCTAATCAGTTTTTTGTACACAACTTCTATACAGCTCAGACTAGAGGCCATATTTATGAACCAATCTTTACGAAACTTCTTGGGTACCTTTGTTATCACCGTGGGATGAGAGCGAGTGTTTTTGGGTGTGGTCCGAAATTCAAGATGGCCACCAGCAGCCATTTTGTACCAAAATTAGTGCAATCAGTCTTTTGTATAGAACTTCTGTATGAAAGTTCTGATTTTAATAAATTTTTGTATGAATGTTTAGTAACATGGAATACATCACATATTGTAAGGGTTTTTTTTTCGTGCAGAAATTATGCAAATTAGATGAACTTTGATTTATTCAGTGCTACTTACACAATGTAAGCACACATGTCAATACGGCTCAGGGTAGAGGCTGTATTTATGAACCGATCTTCACAAAACTTCTTCGGTACCTTTGTTATCTCCTTGGGATGAGAATGAGTGTTTCTGGGTACGGTCCAAAATTCAAGATGGCTGCCAGTGGCCATTTTGTACCGAAATTAGGTCCAATCAGTTTTTTGTCACAAGTTCTATACAGCTCGTATTTATGAACTGATCTTCACAAAACTTCTTGAGTACTTTTGTTTTCACCTTGGGACAGGAACGAGTGTTTTTTGGGGTGCCTTTGTTATCACTGTGCTATGAGAACAAATATTTTGGGGTTCTGTCAGACCCACTCTGGGACTCAAAGATTTCTTTTCTAGTTCAGCATCTGACTGTCACCCACCTTTACAATACTTTACCTATACATTTGTTACAGGCAACGGTCAGTATTTATGTACAGACCGTTACAATACTTTATATGTACCTTTGTTATCAGGTCATTACCTAGATGTTTGTCATTGCTGTGTCACATACTATACATGTACATGTCTTTGTCTTGACAAGTTGAGCTACAGTGTCATTGACACTTTCATTGAGACTTAACATCTTAACAGGCACAACTTCCCATTTTTAGCTCGCCTGACTGAAAATTAGAATGAGCTAGTGATCACTCACCGTCCGTTGTCCATAAACATGGTGTTTGCACCTGCCCCTCCTATGAACCAGTTTTAATTAAATTTGATGTGATTGCTTGTTCTGACATTGTTTTTTGGTGGTTCAGATACAAGAGTGTTAAAATGAAGCCCCTTGGTATGTGTTTGGGCTCAATACAGGAGCCTGAATTTTTAACTTAGGGCAATCTGGAGTGTAATCTTTAAAAATCTTGTTCAGAACCACCAGTGAGAATCTTTTAATGTTTGGTATACATCATTGTTATGAGAATCGGATTCAAGATTGTTCAAATCAAGTCCCTCAGTTAATATTTGGGTTTCCTAGGGGGGTCAGATTCTATTTTTTTTTTTTAAATTGGGGTCTGGGTTAATATTTGAGCTGTCTAGGTTACAATACACTGTTTTTTTTTCCATTGACGACAGTGCTAATCTTTCCTCCTCTTTCCATCTCATCAAGCTGATTTGGGCAAAAGCAACCATCTGTCCATTTAGTTTATCATTTCATGAAGAATTATACTGAAAAAAAATATAGATTGCCATGTGACTTTGCCTTTAAATTTGGTGATTCCTATACTCCCGTCCAGTTTCGCACTGAATGAAATAGGCATATTTTTACATACATACTGTAAAGGTCATGGGTCGCTTTTTTAGCTCACCAGACTGCAAGTCATTGTAAGGTATTGCCATCACTTTGCGTCCATCGTCCATTAACTTTGCAAACTTGGCTTCTTCACAGCCATTCAGCCAAATTCAAACATATTGCACAAACCATCCCTGGGGTATACCCTTTCTATTTTGTTCAAATGGAGCGGCTGCCTTCTTTGGACTCTGGGCAATGATACCAAAGCCTAAACATTTTTTTAAGATTGCCTTGATATATGGTATGTAACACTCGTTGGTCCCCGTGGGAACCCCGGGAAGTAAGCAGCACTTGTTTACTGTGGTAAACCAGTTCCGCTTTACTAGTAAAATAGGACCCAGTCACCAATGCTTGGGGTGAAAGTCCTCTGAAATGGGCAACATGTAGATCAACGATTGACTAAACTTGACTTCATCTCCATGTTGTGTCACGATTAGCCATAGTGCATAAATATGTGACGTTAACCACCAACAAACAAACAAACAAACAAACAAACACTCGGTGTTGAAGATTAAAGTTTTGAATTTTGATTGAAGTTGGTAGATCAATATTCGGGCTCTCTGTGGGCACATATCCATTTTGAGCTCTGCCCAAAATTTCTATTTCAAGAACCGATGGGCTGATTTGTACGAAATTTGGCAAGTAGCATAAGTGGGTCCAAAGTACTTGATTGATGCCCAAAGTTTTTTTTTTGTTGCCCCGTGGGTACCCCAGGGGTTAAAAATAGAAACAACTTGAAATTCCCATATTTTCCAAACTACACGGAACAGAGAACTGTTATTTGGTATGAAGAATCCTTTTGACTGGTAGAATGGATTTAAACAGAGGAGCCCAAATAATTAACTTGAGGTGCTATGGGGAATAAGCTTTAAAAATGTTCTTCAGATCATACAGTCCGATTCTTTTGATACTTGGTATACAGCATCTCTATAGGGGTGAGATTGAAGTTTATTCAAATTGAGTCCCCGTGTTAATATTTGGGTTTCCTATGGTGCAATATAGGGAATAATCTTTAAAAATCTTCTTCAGTTCCACAAGTCAGATTCTATTGATAGGTGATGTGCAACATCTCTAGGGGTTAGATTCAATTTTGTTCAAATGGGATCCCTGGATAAATACTTGGGCTTTTTATTGGAGCTCAAATTTTAACTTAGTGCAATATGAGAAAATTTCTTTAAAATTCTTTTTCAGACCCACTTGTGAGAATCCTTTCATATTTGGTTTTTGACATCTCTAGAGGTGTGGGGGAGCGATGGCTCAGTTGGTAGAGTTGCAGGCTGCAAACCGAGAGGTCCTCGGTTTGAATCCCACCTGCGGTAACCGCGTTGTGTCCTTGGGCAAGACACTTCACCCTGATTGCCTACATGGGGGCACGATGATGCTGTGTACTGAGGCGTACTGGACGTCGATGGTGCGCATGTCTTCAACCAATCTAACCCTGCCTGTACTACGGTGCAGAGTTCAGATTTACGATGTTGGGGAGCTGACAGCTGCTCGTCGTTGCTCGGTGGTTCTCTCCGGGTACTCCGGCGTCCTCCACCCGTAAAACTGTCACGGTCACGATTAGCCATTGTGCATAAGTATGTGACCTTAAACACCAATAAATAAATAAATACCAGAGGTGTAAGATTTGAATGGAGTTAATATTTGGGCTTCCTATGGGAGCCTGATATTAACTTGGTGGAATAGGGGGGATATTCTTTAAAAATCTTCAGATCCACTAGTCAGATTCCTTTGATATTTGGTATGCAGCTTCTTTAGGGGTATTAGATTAGCTAGAGAGAACCACAGTAGTTTAAAACAAAACAAAACAAAAATTTCTTTTGGTTGTTGTTTTTTAATACTTCACAGAACAGAGTTTGCAAGGAAGCTTTCCAAGGACCAGCAGAATTGAATGGCCAAAAAAATTGATTTTGGTTGTGTCATAGCAAATCAAAACAAGAGGCCACAGGGGGGCTGAGGGCACTCACATGACATGGTAGCCAAAATATGTACCCAGGGAATTGATTTGAATAAGTTGCATCTGCCTCTCCTAAGAAAAGCTTATACCCAAGCTTATACCAAATATCCAAAGATTCTGACCAGTGGATCTAAAAAAGATTTTTTAAAGAATTTTTCTCATATTGAACTAAGTAATAATTGGAGGGGGCCCAAATATGAACCCTGGGACTTGACTTGGCTTGAACAAACTTGAATCTCACCTCCAGTGTGAAGCTGTATACCAAATATCAAAAGATTCTGACTGCTGGATGTGAAGAAGATGATTTTTGAAGAATACTCTTCATATTGAACTAAGTTAAATTTGGGCTTCCCTAAGGAAGCTTCACACCAAATAAGAATTCTCAGTGCCGTGTAGTTTGAGAGATATGGGCGTTTTAATTTTTTTTCTCTATTTTTAGCTCCTGCGGTTCCCATGGGGCGACCGTTAATCCTCGGATGGGTGACCGCCTGAGTGATTGATTCGGACTCCCGCATTGTGTCCTTGGGCAAGGCACTTTTTGTCTACA
Source organism: Pictodentalium vernedei (assembly GCA_031216915.1). NCBI lineage: Eukaryota > Metazoa > Mollusca > Scaphopoda > Dentaliida > Dentaliidae > Pictodentalium > Pictodentalium vernedei. The sequence continues at coordinate 58,622,573 of CM062293.1, forward strand.
TGGGGGCACGATGATGCTGTGTACTGAGGCACACTGCATGTCGATGGTGCACATGTCTTCAACCAATCTAACTCTACCTTTGCTGCAGTGCAGAGTAACGATATTGAGGAGCTGGCAGCTGCTTGTCATTGCTCAGTGGTTCTCTCCGGGTACTCCAGCTTCCTTCACCCGTAAAACTGTCATGGTCATGATTAGCCATTGTACATAAGTATGTGACCTTAAACACCAATAAATAAATAGAAATTTTTTGAGATTTAAGCACACTTTTTGGGCATGGCCCTACCGAGGGTCGAGGCAACTTGATTTGAACAAAATCAAATTGTGATGTCATAAACTATTATCTCAAATATCAATTAAATTGGTTCAGGAGAAGATGCAAACACCAACCATGTTCACGGACGACTGGGACAGACGGTCAGGTGAGCTAAAAATTACTCTTGCTGCTGATCACATGCCGATACACTCATCTGTTTTGACAATTTGAGGCAGGTGAGCATTTTAGGCTCACTTGAGCCTCTGATTGTTTGTCGTAGCTGTAATTGAGTTGTTACTTGACCATGTGTAGGGTATTCATGTTAGTCCATAATACCAATGTCAAGATGACGAAAAGCAAATGCCAGATGATGGTCTTGTTTTCCATCCTGGATCAGTTCTAACTTTGGCCTTAAGCCTATTGTTGTTAACCCTTTCATTTTTTTTTCGTCTCAAATACACAGTTTATGACCCCCTCATTGAAAGAAGCTTATTGAGCTTGTTTCTATTAGGCTTCATAAGCTATGTTTTGGGGGCAAAAAAACAAAAATAAAAGAAAATAAGTCCTTCCGGAATTTTGTTTGCAAGTATCTGCATTTTGTGTTAGATAAGTGTTAAAAGATGTTTTATTAATTAGAAAGACATGATATGTAAATTGAAAAATAAATATTTTTTGTTTTTTTTCAGTTTCAAGATTGCATGAGTGGTGTATCGAGTAGATTGATTCCACGGTGGATGATTCCAGAAGTATGACATAACCTTGTGGACGATTCCAGAAATATGACATAACCTTGTGGACAGTTGGTCTTAGAATGGAGTAATTAATGGTAGACTGTAGACCAAAAGGTTTTGAGTTCTGATATGTATATTTAGTTTTGTGTACATTTTTGGTATTTCTGCACACATTCAGTTCCAACATTTTTTTTTCTCCATATCTCTAGAATGCAAGAAGGCACCATCTGCAATGCTTTCACACTGGAGATGGTGCCTTCTTGTAGTCTAGGGAAAGAAGACGGAAGAATACTGACAAAGGTTATGTGATGTACTCAGCCACCCAAATAGTGGACATCTGTCTAGACGCTTGCTAGACAAGTAGAAATTTTAGGATTGAACAAGAAAATGTGTAGTTCATAGATAACTGTTGTGTTGTTGAGGTGTTTGTCCATGGTCTGCACATTTCCTCGTTTGATCCTAAAATTTCCACTTGTCTAGCAAAGAAGTGTATAGGTTGATGTCCACCATTTGTGTGGTTGTATTGTCACTTTATTCATCACAAGAACAAAAATGAATTGCTACACTGAGCCCAACTTTACTGAGGTTGTGTAAAGCCCACTAACTGGCCCACTAACTTATTAATTTTCTGACTTACTGATTCTGTCTCACCCGACTGAGGACCTGGTGACAGCTGACTGAGGCACAGGAAATCTGAGATGACCCAGCATGTCTGAATGCTTTACCCCAAGAGCTATGGCACTGTTAGAGTTCATGATGTTTGTGGGGGTTTTCTTGAAGTTCATCTTTTATTGATGGTTTCCCCCTCCCCTGCACTCTGGAAATGCATATTTTAATGACAGATGTCTCTGCACTAACAGGGAAATCTTCTATTTTATTTTTTAAATAGAGGATTTTCCTGTTAGTGCAGAGGGAGCTGTCATTAGAAGATGCATTTCCAGAGTGCAGGGGAAACCATCAATAAAAGATGAACTTTAAGAAAACCTCCTCAAACATTTCCTCGTGTGTAGCAGCAGTGCCATAGCTCTTGGACTAAATTGTCTTCAGGCATGCCGAGTCATCTTGTGTGGACTGTGTCTTAGTCAGTTGCCACCAGGTTTTCTCACTTGGGTGGGACAGTCTGAGTAAGTCAGCTTCTTTTCTTTCCGAAGCCCCACCCGGATTTTTTTTTATTGGGTGGGGCCACGAAAAAAGAAAAAAAAAAAAAAAAAAAATAATAATAATAATATTCTCTGTTTCTTTCTGTAATATCTTTATAATATGATGTTTCTATATACATTTAATATGTTCTTGTTATAAAATACTATTCATTGATATACTCATATGTATCTTTATATACTTATAAATACATACTTATATTTATCTTTATACACTTATATGTATGCATACTTATAATATTCTTAATAAATACTTGAAATATCTTCAATAGTTCTTCATTTTGTTTCCATATGCATGTATCTATTTCACTTAATAATCTCTCCATGTTATGGGAAAGAGAAACAACATACTCAAGGATTTGTGAGCACAGACATTTTATTCAAGATACTTCCAGTTCATTGACAGTTCTACAAAAAGTATACATATACTTCACATTTACAATAATAATGACAATATCTTTTGTCACTTTAAAAGACTTCTACTTACATTGGAGTTCACAGGAAACACCACAGACCTGCTCATGGTTCAGCCCTGAGGTGGGTCATGGGTGCTATTCTATTGAGAATGGGAGGGAAGAGGGTTTTTGAAGTGACTGGGCACATCTTTTGCTCTGTTGTCTTTCCAACTGAGATAATGACCTGAATGTCACATGGTGGGGGATGGGGGGGGGGCACATATATTTCCAGGCGGTCAGATGGTCACACAGGTTTTGAATCTCAGTGGGCTGGGGTGAGGTTGGATAGGATTGGGGGCATTGTTTGCCTGTGCCCAGCCCCAAGACCCAACTTGGCATGCCAGTTGGATGGGGGGGGAGGAGTGAGGGAATGGCTGGGCAAATGCACACAAGGATATCTTTCCAAGCATGTTGGGAAAACATGCCTACAAATGCAAAAGGGTTACACAAGTTCTGCATCTCAAGTGGTGGGGCAAGGGGTTGAGATTGAATAGGACTGGGCCAATTATGTACCTGCCCCCAACTGGCATGTCCATCTGGGGAAGGGGGGTGTGGCTTGGCTGGGCACAGGTACACCATATCCAAGCATTTTGGGAAAACAGTGGCAACAAATGCCAGATGGTCACACAAGTTCTGCATCTTGTTGGGATGGCGGTGAGGTTGGATAGGATGGGGGACATTGTGTGCCTGTGTCCAACTGGGCATTTCAGTTGGGCACAGGAACACAACAATATCTTTCCAATCATGTTGGGAAATCAGTGGCTCCAAATGCAAGATAGTCACAAGTTCTGCATCTCAGTGGGGTGGGGGTGAGGTTGGATAGGACTGGGGACATTGTGTGCCTGTGCCCAGGCCCCCAAGACCTCACTCCCCCAACTGGGCAGGCAAGTTGGGGGAGCAGAAGTGAGTGCTTGACTGGGCACAGCCACACAAGAATATTTTTCCAAGCATGTTGAGAAAACCGTGCCTACAAATGGTCACACAAGTTCTACATCTCAAATGAGGGAAGCAGGGAGGTGCGGTTGAGGTTGGATAGGACTGGGGACATTTCCTTCACAGATGAAGTATGAATCACTTTTCCAAATTCACGAAGAAGCACTGCTTCTATAATAAATGCACTGTTCTGGAACAATAATAATCTCCAATATCTATTTTAACTGAAATGGCTTTTTAAAAATTAAAGTGTCAATGACACTGTAGCTTAACTTGTCTGTGTGTTGTGTTTGATGAAAAGGATAATGTTCAATGTTTATGAAAGGATTATGAAATAAGACAAGAATTGTGATAATTGGGAATATGTTCATTTCTGTTCCCTGTAAGCTATGTTTTTAATAAAAATAATATGAGGTGTATATGGTACTAAAGAGCTGAGGGGTGGGTTAATATGACCTCACAGTTAATGTATGTGGCCCTCACAACTAACGTATGTCAATGAAAGTTACCAAGTTACAGTGAATTTATTCCAAAATGTGTCATTCTATCAAGTTACAAGGAAATCCCTTCATAAATATGGCCTGTAGACTGTGCTAAAGTTTTCAGGCCTGTGTAGCCAAGACGGTAGACCGATTGCAACTAAAAGGGAACAGCCTCATCTCGACATTACACTAAGTCATTCTACTGAGTTACAATGACATCCCTTCACAAATACGACCTGTAGTCTGTACTAAAGTTTTTTGGGTTTTGGGCTCGGGAAGCCATCATGGTTGAATGATCGCAATCAAAATCTGGGCATAATCTGGAGTGATCCTACGAAGTTACAATGAAACCCCTTTATATATATGACCTGTTGACTGTGCTAAAGGTTTTCGGGCTTTGGGCCCCTGAATTATTTATTTATTGTTGTTTAAGGTCACATATTTAAGCACAATGGCTAATCATGACCGTGACAGTTTTACGGGTGGAGGAAGCCGGAGTACCCAGAGAGAACCACCGAGCAACGATGAGCAGCTGCCAGCTCCCCAACATCGTAACTCCGCAGCACAGGCAGGGTTAGATTGGTTGAAGACATGCGCACCATCGACGTGCAGTACGCCTTAGTACATGGCGGCATCGTGCCCCCACGTGGGCAATGGAGATGACGTGTCTTGCCCAAGGACACAACACGGTTGCCGCAGGTGGGATTCAAACCGAGTTCGGGCCCCTGAAGCCATCACAGTTGACCAAACATGACGAAAAGGGGATGTCATCATCTAGGCAGTATATGGAGTAAACCTAACAAGTTACAATGAAATCCTTCCATAAATACAACCTATAGACTATGCTAAAGGTTTCGGGGTTTTGGGCCCGGTCAGCCATCAAGGCTAAATGATCACGACCAAAAGGGGACGTTCTCATCTAGACATTATTTGGAGTCATCCTACCAAGTTACAATGAAATCCCTTCAAAAATATGACCTCTAGACCATGCTAAAGGTTTTCGGGCTTCGGGTCTCTGTAGCCATCACAGTTGCCCAATTGGATCCAAAAGGAAACGTTTTCATCTAGACATTATATGAAGTCAACCTACCAAGTTACAATGAAATCCCTTCATAAATATGACCTGTTGACTGTGCTATAGGTTTTCTGGCTTTAGGCTCAGGCAGCCATCATGGTTGAATGAGCACAACCAAAAGGGGCCATTTTCATCTGGAGTGATCCAATGAAGTTACTATGAAATCCCTTCATAAATATGACCTGTAGACTGTGCTCAATGTTTTCGGGCTTCGGGCCCCTGTAGCCGTCACAGTTGACCAATCATGACCAAGCGGAGATGTCATCATCTAGGCATTATATGGAGTCAACCTAACAAGTTACAATGAAATCCTTCCATAAATACGACTTATAGACTATGCTAAAGGCTTTTGGGCTCGGCCAGCTATCAAGGCTGAATGATCGCGACCAAAAGGGGACGTTCTCATCTAGACATTATTTGGAGTCATCCAACCAAGGTACAATGAAATCCCTTCATAAATATGACCGGTAGACTGAGCTAAAGGTTTTCGGGATTCGGGCGCCTGTAGCCATCTCAGTTCTACTGAGTTACAATGACATCCCTTCACAAATACGACCTGTAGTCTGTACTAAAGTTTTTTGGGTTTTGGGCTCGGGAAGCCATCATGGTTGAATGATCGCAATCAAAATCTGGAGTGATCCTACAAAGTTACAATGAAACCCCTTTGTGCTAAAGGTTTTCGGGCTTTGGGCCCCTGAATTATTTATTTAAAGCACAATGGCTAATCATGACCGTAACAGTTTTACGGGTGGAGGAAGCCGGAGTACCCGGAGAGAACCACCGAGTAACTCCGCAGCACAGGCAGGGTTAGATTGGTTGAAGACATGCGCGTCATCGTGCCCCCACGCGGGCAATGGAGATGAAGTGTCGTGCCCAAGGACACAATGCGGTTGCCACAGGTGGGATTCAAACCGAGTTCGGGCCCCTGAAGCCATCACAGTTGACCAAACATGACAAAAAGGGGATGTCATCATCTAGGCATTATATGGAGTAAACCTAACAAGTTACAATGAAATCCTTCCATAAATACAACCTATACACTATGCTAATAACGTTTTGGGCCCGGTCAGCCATTAAGGCTAAATGATCACGACCAAAAGGGGACGTTCTCATCTAGACATTATTTGGAGTCATCCTACCAAGTTACAATGAAATCCATTCAAAAATATGACCTCTAGACCATTCTAAAGGTTTTTGGGCTCAGGCAGCCATTATGGTTGAATGAGTACAACTAAAAGAGGACATTCTCATCTGGAGTGATCCTCTGAACTTACAATGAAATCCCTTCATAAATATGACCTGTACACAGTGCTCAAGTTTCTTGAGCTTTACGCCACTGCAGCGGTCAAAGTGGACCAATCATGACAAAATGGGATGTCATCATCTAGGCATTATATGCAGTCAACCTACCAAGTTACAATGAAATCCTTCACTAAACATCACCTATACACTATGCTAAAGGTTTTTGGGCTCAGGCAACCATCGAGGCTGAATGATCGCGACCAAAAGGGGACGTTCTCATCTAGACATTACTTGGAGTCATCCTACCAAGGTACAATGAAATCCCTTCAGAAATATGACCTGTACACTGTGCATAAGGTTTTCGGGCTCAGGCAGCCATCAGGGTTCAATGATCGCAACCAAATGGGACAATCTCATCTGGGCATAATCTGGAGTGATCCTACTAAGTTACAATCAAATCCCTTCATAAATATCACCTGTAAACTGCTCAAGATTTTCTGCCGCATGTAGCCATCACAATTAACCAATCACGACCAAAAGGCGATGTCATCATCTAGGCATTATATTATATGGAATCAACCTAACAAGTTACAATGAAACCCCTTCATAAATATGACCTGTAGACTTTACTCAAGGTTTTCGCCTTCGACAGTAGTCACAGTTGACAGATCACGCCCAAATGGGGAAATTCTCATCTAGACATCATACGGAGTCATCCTACCAAGTTACAATGAAATCCCTCTATATTAAACATGACCTGCAGACTGTGCTAAAAGTTTTTCGGTTTAGGGCTTGAGCAGCCATCACGGTTCACAGATCATGCCCAAAAGAGGACGTTCTTATCTAGGCATTATGCAGAGGCATCCTACCAAGTTACAATGAAATCCCTTCAAAAATAACAAAACAAAGTCCGCAACGGGACCAAAAATTTTCAGCCTAAATATTAACCCAGGGACTTAGCTTGAACAAACTTCAATCTCACCCCCCCTAAGGATGCTGCATACCAAATATTAAAAGATTCTTATTCATAGATCTGAAGAAGATTTTTAAAGAATATTCCGCATACTGCACTAATTTAAACATTTGGCCTCTCATAGAGAGCCCACATATGGACCCAGGGAACTGATTTCAATAAACGTGTGAAACAATCTTCCAAAGATGTTATATGTGAAATTTGAAAGCTTTTGGAGCAGCGGTTTGGGAGAAAAGTAGTGTTAAATGTTTTTCCCATTACCCACAGTGTTGAAAAATGCTCACTCAGCACTTTTTCAAAGTCCCAGAAAAGTACCCTACGATAAAACCGATAGCAATTTCTTTTTGGATACCATTCCATTCTGTTGGTCCTAAAGAAGCTTCACACCAATTAAAAATTCTTAGTGCTGCATACTTTTGGAGATTTTTAGATCCTGTGGTTCCCATCGGGTGACGGGAAAAAAAAATTGGGGCATAAATTAAGTACTTATGACCCGATAAGCCCTCATATCAAATTTGGTTCAAATCTGCCTCTTGGTTTGGAAAATAAAAATTTTGGGAGGGGAAAAAATTCTTGCATCAACCCCCCCCCCCCCCCCCCCCATGACGGCTAATATAGCCCCACAAACTTCTCTTGAACAAATCTGAGCCTACACCTCAAAAGGAAGCTGCACACAGAATATCAAGTATCTCCTACTGCTGGTTCATGAGCAGAAGATTTCTTAAGATTAAAGCACACTTTTTGGGCGTCGCCCTACCAATGGGCGAGGCAACTTGATTTGAACAAAATCAAATTGCGAACAAAATCAAATTGCGAAGTCATAACAAACTATTATTTCAAATATCAATTAAATTGGTTCAGCGGTTTGAGAGAAGACGCAAACACCATGTTCTCGGACGATGAGTGATCACTATAGCTCTCCTGGCTGAAAGTCAGGTGAGCTAAAAACTGTGAGCACTGCTCACTAAATGATACTACAAACTCCCACAAAGAAACATTTTACAACAGTAAAAATGTGTTTAATGTAGAGAGCACAAACACTGACACCAATGTTTGAAGGTTTCATTGAAATTCATTCACTAGTTTAAAAGAGGTCGTGGATAGCAAATGTCGGAAACCCTAAAAATGAAAATATCTGAAAACGAAACAGGAGGTGCACATCTTCAATATATGTAAAAGAATGTCTGAAAGTTTCAATGAAATCAATTCAATGGTTTAGGAGGAATTGCGGATAGCAGATGTGTGCAGAATGTCAATTACATTTGACAAAGTTCATTTTTCAATATGAGAAATTGTAAAAATGAAGAGATCTGAAAACAAAATAGGAGGTCAAAATCTTCAATGTATGTAAAAAAAATTTTCAATGAAATACTTTCATTGCTTTAGGAGTTGCGGATAGCAGATGTGTACCCACCTAAAGCGTAATGAACGGACGGATGGACAGACGGACATCAAAATATGAAAATATCTGAAAGAAAAATAGGAGGTGCACATCTTCAATGTATGTACAAAAAGGTCTGCGAGTTTCAATAGAGTTTGTTCAATGGTTTGAGAGGAGTAGCGGATAGCAGATCTATACCCCTCCCTACTAAAACTTGAAAAAGACAATTTTTTAATATGGGGGACTGTAAATATGAAAATATCTGAAAACAAAATAGGAGGTGCAAATCTGCAATGCATGTAAAAGAATGTCTGAAAGTTTCAATGAAATCTGTTCAATGGTTTAAGAGGAGTGGCGGATAGATCTGTACAGAATGTCAATTGAATTTGACAAAGTTAATTTTTCAATATGGGAAACTGTAAAAAGGAAAATATCTGAAAACAAAATAGGAGGTGGCCGAGGTGCACATCTTCAATGTATGTAGAAGAATGTCTGAGAGTTTCAAGGAAATCTGTTCACTGGTTTAAGACGAGTCGCAGATAGCAGATTTGTAATCCCTCCCCCCACCCCCAAAGCGTAACAACCCTATAGCATAAAAGACGGACGTACGTATGTCGGAATATGAAAATATCTGAAAGAAAAATAGGAGGTGCACATCTTCAGTGTATGTAAAAGAATGTCTCGAGTTTCAATGAAATCAATCACTGGTTTAAGAGGAGTTGCAGATAGCAGATGTGTACCTCCCCCCAAAGCATAACACCCATATAGCACAACAGACAGACAGACGTATGTCGCAATATGAAAATATCTGAAAACAAAATAGGTGCACATCTTCAATGTATGTAAAAGAATGTCTGAGAGTTTCAATGGAATCCGTTCACTCGTTTAAAAAGAGATGTGGATAGCAGATGTGTACATCCCTAAAGCGTAACGGACGGACATTGAAATAAGAAAACATCTGAAAAAAAAATAGGAGGCGCACATCTTCAATGTATGTAAAAGAATGTCTGAAAGTTTCAATGAAATCCATTCACTGGTTTAGGAAGAGTTGCGGATAGCAGATGTGTACACCCTAAAGTGTAATGGAAGGACGGACATACCGACGGAGCAAGTGATCAATATATACCTCCCACTTTTCAAGTGGGTGGTATAATGATCATATATCATCATTACTGTACCCAACAATGAAGGATGTTAATTACCCATATTGTCGGCACATTTTTATTCCAGGATTTTCAACGCTTTATTTCTTCTGTACTTCACTTCAATATCAGCGAATAACACGGTTACATACTTCTGAAGCTAACACACATTAATCATAGGGACAGGTGGTGTCTCAGGAACTAATACACTCTGTGTATGCAATATATTTTTATACTTTGGTGAATAGAGGGCAGGCAGAAACAATTGGTTTCTGCATAACTTGATAATGGTGTGACAAACTGTCATGAAACTTCATAGGTTGCTTGGCATCAGTGAGTGGAAGAACACTATTTATTTTGGACTTGCTAGGTGAAAGATCAAGGTCACAGTTACCTTCAACATACTAAATCCCTAAACAATTGGTTTCTGGACGATAACTTGATAATGCTTCGATCCACATTCATGAACATTCATAGGTACGTTGGCATCTGTGGGAGGAGGAACCCTATAATTCAAGGTCACAATGACCTTCAACATACTAAACCGTAAACAATTGTTTCCGGATAACTTGACTATGGTTCACCCACATTCATGAAACTTCATATGTATGTTGACATTCTTGAGAGGAAGAACCCAATTTATTTTGGAATCACATCAAAGTTCAAGGTCACAGTGACCCAGAACATACTAAATCAAAACAATTGGGTTTCCGGTTAACTTTATAAGGGTTTGACACACTTTCATGAAACTTTATAACTAAGTTGGCATCAGTAACAGTTAAAACCATTGTATTTGCTAAGTGAAAGGTCAGAGTCACAGTGACCTTCAACATACTAAATCAGGAACAATTCATTTCCAGATAACTTTACAAGGGTTTCGCCCACATTCATGAAAGTTCATACCTAAGTTGGCCTAGGTGAGTGGAAGACACCTGTCTATTTTGGACTCGAATGGTCAAGGTTACAGTGACATGGAATAAAATAAATAGGAAAAAATTGGTTTCCATATGATAATTTGACAATGCTTCCACCCATGTTCATGAAACTTCATAAGTACGTTGGCACTGGTTCAAAAAAAAGAGCCCTATTTATTTTGGAATCAATAAATCAAGGTCACAGTGACCCTTCACATAGTAAACACTTTGGTGCTCTCACAACACCACATTGGATCAGTTTTATGACAAGCACCACGGCCGGAGGGACTCTAATTGATTAATATTTTTCTATGATGCTGTTGAAAATGGTCAGCCTATACGAAACGATTGGAACAGTACTTTACAGTCAATGAAGTCAATGCAGCCAAACGTATTCCAGCTTTGTTGAGTTTAATTGGAGGGAAGACTTCCACAATTCTCCAGAACTTGACTGCTCCAATGAAGCCAAAGGATAAAATCAAGGATCAAATAGTCAAAATCATAAAGGATCATTTATCACCAGTTCCTCTTGTTATCGCTGAACGCTTTCGTTTTCACAAAAGAGATCACTGAGAGAGTGAAAGTATCAAGTATGTGGCAGAGCTTCACAAAGTTCAACGAACATTGTAACTTCAGAAAACAACTAAATGACACTTTAAGAGACAGACTTGTTTGTGGTTGACACAGATAATAATTCAAAAGAAATTGTTATCTGTGTCAGATTTAATACTTGAAAAGGCAATTCAGATTACTGTTGCCATGGAAACAGCAACAAAAGATGCAAATGAACTACAAAATAGCACTTAAATTCACAATGGAAAATTTCGCATCAGTAAAATAAAGAACAGTGACGCAAAACAGGTTACTTCAAATACCTGTTACTGGTGTGCTAAATCGGGACACAGCCCAAATTACTGCAAGTTCAGAAATGAAACCGCTCATACATGCACAAAGAAGGGACATGTCCAGCATGCATGTCTGTCAAGGATTACGATTTTCAGAGACAAAAAGTCAATATTTCATAACAGGAGAAATTCAGATTACGAGCTTGCAACTCCCAGTATTAACATTGTTTCATCCAAGATTACTCAAGAATTCTTAATAAATTTATCCTTGGATGGAACGACAATGAAAATGGAATTATATGCGACTCCCAGTATTAACATTCTTTCATCCAACATTACTCAAGAATTCTTAATAAATTTATCCTTGAATGGAACGACAATGAAAATGGAATTATATGCGAGAGCAGCAGTTTCCATAATGTCCGTTACAGATTTCACATCTCTTCCTGCACCGCACAAAATTCAATCGAGTGACATTAAACCAAAAAGTTATTCGGGTGAGATAATCAAACCACCAGGTACTACTACATGAACGTGAAGTACAAAGGACAGAAATCACTTCAAAAAATGTATATTATTCGAATAATGCTCCACCACTGTTTGGACAAGACTCATTGCGCAAGATAAAGCTTCATTGGAAGTCAATCTATCAACTCCGCTCTGTTTGCAAACAGAACTGGAACTGCAACGATGTTGAATTATAAATACTGGAATATTCACATTTCTTCCAGGACACCATTGGGTATTTTAAAGGCATTCAAGCTGCCCTGAAAATAAAAAGATACAACACCACTATTTATGAAAGCTCGTCCATTACCCTACACTTTGAAACAAAACGTTGAAAACAAACTTGAAAGGCCAGAAACTGATGGAATAATTTCTCCAGTTAAAACTTGTGACTGGCCGACATCTATCGCCCCAGTGGTCTGAGTGTCAATGGCACTGTACCTTAACTTGCCCGTGTGTTGTGTTTCATGAAAAGGATAATGTTCAATGTTTATGAAAGGATTATGAAATAAGACAAGAATTGTAATAATTGAGAATATGGCAATTTCTGTTCCCTGTATGCTATGTTTTCAATAAAAATATTTTGAGGTGTTGACTGTACTCAAGAACTGAGGGGGAGGTTAATGTGGCCCTCACCATTAATGTATGTCAACAAAAGTTACCAGGTTACAGTGAAATTATTCAAAAATTAGTCATTCAATCAAGTTACAATGAAATACCTTCATAAATACAGCCTGTAGACTGTGCAAATAGTTTTTAGGCTTCGGGCCCTTGTCGCCTTCATGGTTGATCGATCGCAACCTAAATAGGATGTTCTCATCTAGACATTATACCGAGTCATCTTCCGATGATACAATGAAATCCCTTCATAAATACGACTTGTAGTCTATGCTTAATGTTTTTGGGCTGGGGCAGCCATCACAGTTGAATGATCGCTACCAAAAGGTGACATTCTCATCTAGACATTATCTGGAATAAGATTTCACCAACTCGCAATGAAATCCCTTCATAAATATGACCTATAGACTGTGCTAAAGGGTTTTTGGGGCCCCTGTAGCCACCACAGTTGACCAATCGTGATCAAAAGAGGACGTTCTCATCTAAACATTATACTGAGTCATCCTATCAAGTTACAATGAAATCCATTCATAAGTAACACCTGTACTCTGTGCTAAAGGTTTTGGGCTCAGGCAGCCGTCACGGTCGAGAGATCATAACCAAAAGGGGACGTTCTCAGCTAGAAAATATACAGAGGCATTCTACCAGGTTACAATGGAATCCATTCATAAATACGACCTGTAGGCTATGCTAATGGTTTGGGGGTTTTGGCTCAGACAGCCAACACGGTTCACCGATTGCAACCAAAAGGGGGACATTCTCATCTACACATGACCCCAAATCTGCACATGAAATTTTGTGACGATTGGATAAGAACTACAGGGAGTAGTTTGTGCTAAAGGAAAATGTGAACAAACAGACTCGCAGACTCACTGACTTCTGCACGTGGGATGGCAATAGTTTATCTTGATTTTGTCAAGTTAAGCTTAAGATAGGGATGTTAGAATCTGGTAATTTCAAAGCGACAATTAACTCAAGGCTATTGGTAGATCAATATCCTTCGCCCAGAATTGAAGATATATTTGCATCACTTACTGGGGGTGAAAGGGAAATATTGATGCATATTTCAAATTGAACCGACTTGAATATGAGACCCCCCCTCCCCCCCCCCACCCCCCCCCCCTCCCTAAAGATGAAGTATACCAAATATGAAAGCATTCCAACTGGTGGGTCTGAAGAAGATTTTTGAAGAAATTTCCTCATATTGCACTAAGTTATAACTTGGGCGTCCATAGCGAACCCAAATATATACCTAGGGCCCCAATTTGAACAAACTTGAATCTTGAATCTGACCTCCCTAGAGATGTTGTATACCAAATATGAAAGCATTCTGACTGGTGGATCTGAAGAAGATTTTTAAAAATTATCTTCACAAAGTTAAAATTCCATAGGGACATGGTTTGAACAATCTTGAATCTGCCCCTGATAACAATGATGAATAACAAGCATTAAAAGATTCTGACTGCTGGTTCTTTAGAAGATTTTGAAAAGAATACTCTCCATATTACCCAGAGTTAAAAATTTAGTCTCCTGTATTTAGCCCAAATATTAACCAGGGGGTTTCACACTTGTATCTGACTCCCCTGTGGATGCTGTACACCAAATATTAAAAGATTCTGAACATTGGTTTTGGAGAAAAGATTTTAAATTTTTGCAAATATGCTGACTCTACAGAACACCTCAACATAACTGATGGCATTTTTTTTTACCATTCAATTCTACTGGTCCCAAGGATGCTTCATACCAAATAACAGTTCTCTGTTCTGAGTGATTTGGGAAATATGGGAGTTAGAAAATATTTCTATTTTTAGCTCCTGCGGTTCCCATGGGGACGCAGGAATTTTTTATTTTTTTTTTTGCACGAGTCAAGTACTTATGACCCAATAATACCACTTACTGAATTTCGTTCAAATCGGGCCATCGGCTCACAAAATATAAATTTTGGGCGGGCCAAAAATCTTACCCCTCCCATTACAAAGCCAAATATTGCTTTACCAACTTCGTTTGAACAAACTTGCTTCTACACCTCAAAAGGAAGATCCACACCAAATATCAAGACACTGTACCCACTGGTTCATGAGAAGATTTTAAAAATATTTTGGATCATTTTCCACCACCCCTCCCTATGGGGCTGGGCATGTTGAGTTGAACAAAAATGCAATGCTCCTTTGGGACCATTACTCACACAAACTTTCACTTGAATTGGCCCAGTGGTTTTGGAGAAGACCAAAACGTGGTGCTGCCAGATGATGGACGGACAGAGAGCGATTGGATTAGCGTTCATCTTAACTTTGTCAAGGTAAGCCAATAAAAACTGCCCGCCCACATGTAGTTTTACAAAAAATGGCCTGAGAAACAGAAGATCTACTTTGTGGGGCCTAACCAATGCACAAATTAAATAAGCATTCCTAAAAACTTTAAAGGCCTGTGAGAGTTTCTTAGTTACAGTTGTCAGAATGTTAAGTCTTTTCCACTAGAGCATTTTTGGTGAAAAAGGACATGCACTGCCTGCTCCATCGATCCCACTTTGGGGCAGTTACCCCGGCTTCTGGTATCTTTGCCTGTCTTTAATGGAATGCCATATTACACTAGGGCCACACAATTCACTTACATGGCCACATTATCTCTTGCATCATTTTCAAAGAGGGGGGGGGGGGGGGAATCCAAAAGGCTGAACAGAAGGAAAAGTAACCTTATATTTAAACATGCACTACAATAATACACTAGGTGGGGAGGGAGGACAAGATTACAACACAAGGCTGACACACATTATCCCCCTTGTTTGCAGTTCTTGTGGGTTTATAACTGGTTTGCACTTCTCAATTCCAAACATACTTTCTCTGTACCAGGCCTTCCATTTTCAACATGGGAGGAGAGCAATGATGTCCGCCTTAAATAAACTTAGGAGGGCCATTTTTAGCCCACTTTAATTTGACACAAGGGGAGCCACTGGTGTCTTTTACCACATCTTTCCATCCTATTGTTTGGGCTGTGCATATAATATCTAACGTAGGTTTCAAAAATACAATAATTTCTTGCTGAACATGTCAGGATTCCTACATGAATTATGTATATAGTCAGACAATTATAGTCAGTATGCGATAAGCTAAATGTCTAACAGTTAGTTTCTGTGAGACCCCTACATCTAGCCTCCATCTTGAGATGTAGGGGCCTCACAAAGACTAGCTACCACTGAGCTTTTTCCAAAGTGCTCGTTCACATACTAAGTTGTGCGTTACCGATCACCACAACCTCACAAAGCTCACTTTTGTGGCCCTCCTTGTATGAGGCAAGGAGGGTGTTTTCTGCTCTCATAAATTTTAGTTTAGGAGAGCCACTGAGAGCAAGAGCAGTTTCCCACCTTTAAATGACAGGCCAGCTGTACCTCTCCCCAACTCTTTCCCCAAATTACTTGTGTCTTCACACAATTCTGAAGTGTTCCTGTTCCACACATTTATAAGCTTCATATGCAAGGAATAGCCATTCACAATACACTGGTAAAATATGCCAAAGGAATTAACAATATTGCTGTTTAATATTTTTTTTAGTTTCTAATCCAGAAACAAACATTATGACCCCTCTTGGAAAAAGTTCATTGAGCTTGTTCCACCGATGCATTATAACGTGTGTTTTGGTATGATGAGAAAATTGTATTGTATACTATATATTATGAACATTGTGTTCAAATCAGGCAGGTTATCTTAAGTGTTAGCCCTTTACCTAACGAATTAGCCACATATGCATGCATAATTTAGAAATCAAGTAGTTCACTAAATATATATAATACTCAAAGTTGCTAAGCACCAAATATTTGACACATCATTCTGAAATTTGCTTGTGACATATTTGCGATATTTTTGGTGGATATGATTGAGGAATGTATTGAGATGGTCCCCAGTGTTTACATTAGCTCTCTTAACAGGCAGACTTTTCGGACAGCCATGGAAAGCATGTACCCCTTGATTTTCATTAAGTTTTCATGTACTGTCTACATGTACATGGCATGTGTAGGTTATTCAGTTTTCATTTCAGCACAAACCCTTGTGATTTAGTGATTGAATATGGCAAATGCAAATGTAAGAAGACACGTGTCTGAAGCAGCTGTGGGGGCTGTGAGGATGGCGGTGCAAGGGGCTATCTATCGTCAGGTTGGTGAAGCCCTTGATGTGCACCATATGGTGATCACCAGAGCCTGGGCAAGATTTCAGCTGTTAAGACGGCATGGTGGTGGCAGAGAGAGGGCAACATCTGCAGCTGAAGACTGGTTTTTGATCATTCGGGCCTGTAGGAACTGCTTTGCCACAGCAACCCAGCTTCGCAGTGACCTTCAGAATGCATCCGGGGTAAATGTTTTGATGCCAACTATCCGGGCAAGGTTGCACGAAGGAGGTCTCCAACCGAGAAGACCTTGTATTTGCATTCCGCTGTCCCGGAACCACCGTCAGGCACGATATGAATGGGCCATGGACCACATTGGATGGACCAGAGAAGACCGACGACCTGTCCTTTTTACAGATGAGTCAAGGTACTGCCTAGACCACACAGATAGGCATTCTAGGGTATGGAGAAGACCAGAAGAGCGATTCCATGCAGCCAACATTGCTGAGCATGACCGCTATGTTGGGGGGGGGGGGGGGGGGGGGGGGTCAATGATGGTCTGGGTGGCATCAGCTGGGATGGACGTACAGAGCTCTGTGTCCTTAAACATGGTGAATTGACTGCACAGCGGTATATTGATGAGATCCTGGATGTCCACGTCAGATTGTATGCAGGTCCAGTAGGTGATCGATTCATTCTGATGGACGATAATGCCCGTCCTCATGTTGCTCATGCTGTCAGGGAGACCGAAAGAGGGAGGGGATTGAACGTATGGACTGCCCAGCAAGATCATCTGACTTCAATCCAATTGAACATGTCTGGAATGAGTTGCAGCTTGTAATTTAAGCTCATCCAGTCCAACCAAGAAGTGTCCAGGAATTTGGTGCCATGCTGGTCCAAGAATGGAACAACATCCCACAAAGAATCATCAGGAGAAGGCGTTGTCAAGCTGTAATTAACAGTAATGGGTCTCATACTCGATATTGAAGCCATACCAGTTCGCTCCGTCAACTTTTTGGCATACTAAAAAATTTCCTCTTTTACCAATAATATCCATTTACCATGGTTATCGTATTCAAAAGCGAAAAAATAATGTCAAACACAAATAAAATCTTAATTTCTGTACTTAAATCATTAAAGATATAATTAAATAAAAAATATATCCACTTTTCATTACAATATTTCAACTAAAACGTAAAACGGGTAATTGGATATATTTGGTGCTTAGCAGACTTTGAGTTGTATATTTTTCAAAAAAATTCAACAAAACCATATCATGAGACCCTTGGAATGAGAGTCCAAAGAGTGAAAAAGGGTCATAACTCTGAAAAAAATGTGTGAAAGAAACTTACACTACACAGGTATCGTTCCCCCTTTTATGCTCTTTTACAACTCCAAATATCATTCAAATCCGAGTTGCAATGGCTGAGATATAAGGGGAAATGGATGGATGGATGGATGGATGGATGGATGGATGGATGGATGGATGGATGGCTGGCTGGCTGGCTGGCTGGCTGGCTGGCTGGATGGATGGATGGATGGACAGAGAGGTCTCCACCAAATGGTCCCTTGACTTTTGAAGTCAGGGCATAATGAATTTTGATATCTTCTGCAATGGGTCAAGGGTGAAAAGCTTGCATTTTACACAGAATAACACTGGCCAGCAACAATGCATGGCACTTCCACCCACCACATCAATTTTCTTATTATACAACATAGTGTACATCCATGTAACAACTATTCAAAATAAAATGTTCATGAGGTAACAATGTTCTTTCAAATGCACATTCACAAAACAATCTGCGGACATCGGAATGGAACAGAAAAATGGTATGCTTTACTTTTCCATCTCGGGTCCAAAAACCTCTGTTCTCATCAGCTAACTGAAAAAGATAGAAAAACATTGTTAGTTTTAAATAGAATATTTCAAAAACCAGCAAAATACATGCCTGGAAATAAAGAGCTTACATTGTAATCATAATCTGTTAGCAGGTTACATAATCTAACACAGTGGTAACTTTTAAGAAGAGCATGTGAACTTTGTTCATCCTTTTCTGTTTTACTACTGCAGTCATACTGTTTACAACTTTAGGTGCTATATAAGTAATGGGAAATTTCGTTTAAAAATAAGTGACATCTTATTTTCGATTGTGTCATATATCTAAAAAAAAATGTTATAAGTTCAATTTTTGGTGTTCAAAACTGCAATGTATTATGCATAAATACGGATAGGCAGTAAAATAGTGACAAATTATTATTTTGCTTAGATTTGGCGAAGACAAGAGGGGTAACGCAAAACGTAGGCCGATGCCCCAAACCAGCAACAATTTTTCCAAGTCGAAAGAGTAACAAGGGCAACGCCCCCTGTCCCCCGACCAAGATGGTAAATTCAAGGGAGCTGTTAGGATGCAATTTGTTCGCAGAGCATGGCCATTTTTTAACTTGACCTGTATTTCCAACCAATTAAACCACATACTTAGTTTTGTTTCAATCAAATGATCCAAAGTAAAGTTATGATCCTAACTAAAGTTATCATCCAGACAACACAAAAACTGTATTTTTTAAGTCGATAAAGGGGAATAAATCCAGTAGAAATCAGTGGAGCGTGCCCATTTTCGAACTTGACCTGCATTTCCACCCAAGTAAGACACATACCAAATTTAGTTTCAGTAAAATCATCCAAACTAAAGTTATCGTGACGGACGACGCACGCACGCACGCACGGACAGACACTGCTGATTACAATAGTCCCCCGAAGGGTCGGGGGACAAAAAGGGACATAAGTCTGAACAAAATGTGTGGAAGAAACTCACGCTACTTAAGTATCGTTCCCCATGAGGCTCTATCACAACACCAAATATTCAAATTGGAGTAGCAGTGGCTGAGATACAAGGGAAAATGTTGGTACAGATGGATGAACAGAGGTTTCCACCAGACACCTCCTTTGACTTTTCAAGTCGTGGGCATAATCACCTATCACCTATTTTTTAGCTAACTTTCCATTACTTATAATACAATAAACATTAGTTATAAATACTAAACAGAATTTCTGCCTAAACAAACACCATCAACAACTACACAATTTTGTCAAAACGAAATTACGCATTAGTGGTTGCTATTTATTTGGGTGAAAATTCTGACAAGATGTAAAAGGCACGCCATTCTGGTCATGTGGTTGCACGGTAAGCTTTATCAGTCAAATTAGACCCAAAAGTTTATTAAATATCAAACTGAATTATGGGAAATATTTGCTGCTGAAAACTTGGCCATTTGGACATCTGAGTTCAGAGGGTTAATAATTCTTGTACTCCAAACCAATAATACAAATACTAAGCACTCATCTTTGGGAAACTCTCTTAGGTATATGTAATATTTCAGCAGATAAAATAATACAATTTAAGCAAAAAATAAACAAATACCACAGCATGTTAAGTATACATTTGCCCACAATGAGGAATGGGTTTAATATCTAAATATTTTTTCAAGGACATTCCAAGACATTTTTCAAAGAAATTCCAATTATCAAGCACTTTCAAGAGCCCATAATTTCAGGTGTACAATTCATGCACTTTCAAGGACATTTACGAACCCCACTTAAGGCTCTGATAATGTATATGTATTAAGGACCAGAGATTATCTAGTGTCTAAAAATGGTGTGAAGATTATTAACATTTTCACGACACAAAATAAACTGCACAGGTAGATGGTCATAATTTTGACAAAAACAGATTGACAGACATATAAGGTTAAAAAAAAAAAAAAAAAAAAAAATTTTTCCTTCCAGGTGATTCTTTGTATGCCATATATCAAAAATAGCAGGTAAACAAAAAAATCCAATTTTATTGAAAAATTATAAATTCAAAGTAATTTGTATATTTTTCATACTAACCAATGGCCCAGACTCAGCTGGTGCTAACAGCAAAATATCGAGGGCTAAACACAAATTTTACACCCCCAATCCCCAAAATTTGCATGTCTGGGAAAATGTCACACGTTAGTTGGGGGTGGGTGTCTTGTTCGAAATGTAGAAAATGTGCAGGTCTACAATATTTTGGGAAAATTCTCTCTGATGCACTGAATTCAACCCAAGTTATTTATTTATTAATAGAATTTGTATGGATAAAAGAGAAAAGTAGCAAACACCTGACTGAGAATACTGACAGAACAATTCAAATGAAAATTTGTTCCCGTATATGTACACCTGCTCTGGCCAAGCCTGATAATGAACAGCTTGTCATTTGTAGATTGAGGCCCACAGCAGCCCACAGAGGTTTAATTGGTGGTACCAGTTTAAGAACATTACGAAACCCCCCTAAAGACAGCTGTTCCTACTAAGTTTATAAGTTTATTTTGGATTTCAAGGGGAGAGGGGGGTGGGTGTCTGAGAACAGTAGTAGAAAATTTGCACGTAGGGGTGGGTGGGTGGACAAAGGAGCTGAATAAAATGAAAGTGTCAGTGACACTGTAGCTCAACTTGACAAACTTGAACTTGGTAAGTTATAAATGAAATGGCAAAATTGAAGATCATTGGTACCAATGTCATTTTTTTTGCCAGTGGCGACATTTTTTGACAGAAACCGAAGAAAATCGATAGCTCCCATCTAGAGGCCTCCCCAAACAAGCATGCCAGGTTTCAAAGCAATCCGATCATAAATGTGCCCTGTAGGGTGTACAAAAGGGAAATATTGTGGTCTGACTAGACTAAATTCTAAGAACAGGGGTCAGTCTGGCAGCTGATTTTAGGGAGAAGTGACTTCTCCCTTCAGAGACTTTAGGGAGAAGTCAGGACCAGGAGGGAGAAGTCAGTGGACATGAAGGAGAAATCAGAAAAGAAAAAAAAAACGTTTATGACATCGTGACAATCAGAAAAAAAACAAAACGTATATGACATCGTGACAAAATAAATGAACATAGAGGACACAAGTGTGGAGAAAAAAATAAATAAAAGTTATACAAACATACATACACACACAAAACTAAGTCAGATGGTATATAACAGAATGTAGGTTGAAATCCTACCTCCCCCCCCCCCCCCCCCCCCCCCCCCCCCCCACCCCACAAAAAATTATGTCGTTCATGGTTTCTGAATACCCCCTAACTCTTTGCCTAAGAGTGATGACTAAGGTTACCATGCAGTTGATTTTGTATTTGCCTCAATGCAGTGGATTTGAAATTTAGTATGACCCATGGTGAGAGTGTTCTTCTCTGTAATAGAAGGTATATTCTTTTTAAAAAAATATTTAAAGTGTTTAAAATAAATTTCAAGATCATATAAGAAGCTGGGTCATTCATGGTTTCTGAATGCCCGAACTGAGTTGAAAAGCGTAGTTAAAAAAGTTTTCGATATCCTTCGTAAATTAAGCGTTATTAACAATTTGAGTTAATTTATTTCTTAAGTAAATGACAAAATATTTCAGTTGTCTCCCTTTCCGGCTGTGCTGGGAGATAATACACTGTTCAGAAAACTGACAATTTCTGCCAACCATCTTACACTGACACGTGCGATTTGTGCTATGAAGGTCTGCCATTCTTATCCATCCAAATACCTGTGATTTCTATTGTAGCCTTATTACATTTAACCCCCTTCCAACACAACTTCACAAGTTTTCAAAGAAAAACATTCAATGCAAATTGCGGGGCGAATTTCAATGCAACCAATTTTTCAGTGGAACAGAGCGTAACCGCAAGCAATTTCGATATGGACGAACTGTCTCCAAATTCCAATACATTTTTTTTTGTTTTGAAACGGTGGTTAACTTTAATAAATTCTAATTAACTCGATGCGTGTCTTGTGTGATTCGTTGTTTTGGCTGGCACTTTGTTTTTAAATAGCCATTTTGTGCTGGTTGCTATCAGTTGGGGCGAATTGTTCGAACGACTACGCCATTACAATTCTTTTCAGAAATATAAAATTGGTCGAGTTTAGGATATTTTCATAGCCGTGTGACGGACTTTAACACCAGCCGTGTTTACTTTTTTTGTGAATGCGGTAGCATTGTTTTTTTGGAAATAAAACATAAGAAAATACAGTAAACTGCCATGTCTCCCAAGGAAGTTTTGGAGGGCGACTTGAATTTCGCCCCCAATGTAAGCCAAGGCGACTTGAGGAATGACAAGGCGACTTCTTCGCCCAAGTCGCCCACTCGGCTAACCCCTGTCTAAGAACGTTGGCCGTGGCAACATTTTTTGACGGAAATGGAAGAAAATCGATAGCTCCCATCTAGAGGTCACCATAAATAAGCATACCAGGTTTCAAAGCAATCTAATCATAAATGTGTCCTGTAGGGTGAGCCAAAGGGAAATATTGTGGTCTGACTAAACTAAGTTCTAAAAATGTTGGCTGCGGCAACATTTTTGGATGGAAATTAAAGAAAATCGATAGCTCCCATCTAGAGGTCTCCCCAAACAAGCATACCAGGTTTCAAAGCAATCAAATCATAAATGTGCCCTGTATGGTGTGCCAAAGGGAAATATTGTAGTCTGACTAAACTGAGTTCTAAAAACGTTGGCCGTGGCAACATTTTTTGACGGAAATTGAAGAAAATCGATAACTCCCATCTAGAGGTCACCCCAAACACGCATGCCAGGTTTCAAAGCAATCTGATCATAAATGTACCCTGTAGGGTGTGCCAAAGGGAAATATTGAGTCTTCTGACTAAACTAAGTTCTAAGAACGTTGGCCGCGGCAACATTTTTTGACAGAAATTGAAGAAAATCGATAGCTCCCATCTAGAGGTCTCCCCAAACAAGCATACCAGGTTTCAAAGCAATCCGATCATAAATGGGCCCTGTAGGGTGTGCCAAAGGGAAATCTGACTAAACTAAGTTCTACGAACGTTGGCCGTGGCAACATTTTTTGCCGGAAATTGAAGATAATTTATTTATTTATTTATTGGTGTTTTTAAGTTCACATACTTATGCACAATGGCTAATCATGACCGTGACAGTTTTACGGGTGGAGGAAGCCGGAGTACCCGGAGAGAACCACCGAGCAGCTGTCAGCTCCCCAACATCGTAACTCTGAACTCTGCACCGCAGCACAGGCAGGGTTAGATTGGTTGAAGACATGCGCACCAGCGACGTGCAGTACGCCTCAGTACACAGCGTCATCGTGCCCCCATGTAGGCAATCGGGGTGAAGTGTCTTGCCCAAGGACACAACGCGGTTGCCGCAGGTGGGATTCGAACAGAGGACCTCTCGGCTTGCAGCCTGCACCTCTACCAACTGAGCCACAATTGAAGATAATCCATAGCTCCCATCTAGAGGTCACCCTAAATAAGCATACCAGGTTTCAAAGCAATCAAATCATAAATGTGCCCTGTAGGGTGTGCCAAAGGGAAATATTGTGGTTTGACTAAACTAAGTTCTAAGAACGTTGGGTGCAGCAACATTTTTTGATGGAAATTGAAGATAATCGATAGCTCCCATCTAGAGGTCACCCCAAACAAGCATGCCAGGTTTCAAAGCAATCCGATCATAAATGTACCCTGTAGGGTGTGCCAAAGGGAAATATTGAGGTCTGACTAAACTAAGTTCTACGAACGTTGGCCGTGGCAACATTTTTTGACAGAAATTGAAGAAAATCGATAGCTCCCATCTAGAGGTCTCCCCAAACAAGCATACCAGGTTTCAAAGCAATCTGATCATAAATCTGCCCTGTAGGGTGTGCCAAAGGGAAATATTGAGGTCTGACTAAACTAAGTTCTACGAACGTTGGCCGTGGCAACATTTTTTGCCGGAAATTGAAGATAATCGATAGCTCCCATCTAGAGGTCACCCTAAATAAGCATACCAGGTTTCAAAGCAATCAAATCATAAATGTGCCCTGTAGGGTGTGCCAAAGGGAAATATTGTGGTTTGACTAAACTAAGTTCTAAGAACGTTGGCCGCGGCAACATTTTTTGACGGAAATTGAAGAAAATCGATAGCTCCCATCTAGAGGTCACCCCAAACAAGCATACCAAGTTTCAAAGTAATCTGATCATAAATGCGACCTGTGAGGTGTGCCAAAGGAAATTGTGGACGTACGTACTAACGTGCGTACGTACGTACGCCGACGGACGAGAAGTGATGGCAATAGCTCAGCTTGATTTTGTCAAGTTGAGCTAAAAATAGGATGTCACGTCTTGCAAATCAAATTTTAAGTGCCTTTTTAAGGCTAGTCCAGACTAAGCCCCCAAAAATTAGGATGGCGAATCTGAGAATGAGAGAAAATGCCGCTCAGGATCACCGATCCAATGTCGAGTTGTGACCTTGACCTTTGACCTGGCGAGTCCAAGGTCAATAGGGTTCTTCCTCGCACCAAGGCCAACACACCTATGAAGTTTCATGACTCTAGGTTGAACCACTATCAAGTTCTCATCCGGAAACCAATTGTTGCGATATACTATGTTCAAGGTCACTGTGACCTTGACCTTTGACCAGGTGAGTCCAACATCAATAGGGTTCTTCCTCGCACCAAGGCCAACACGTCTGTAAAGTTTCATGACTCTAGGTTGAACCACTATCAAGTTATCATCTGGAAACCAATTGTTGTGATATACTATGTTCAAGGTCACTGTGACCTTGACCTTTGACGTAGCATGTCCAAAATCAATAGGGTTCTTCCTCCCACCAAGACCAACCTATGTATGAAGTTTAATGAATGTGAGTTGAACCACTATCAAGTTATCATCCGGAAACCAATTGTTGCGATATACTATGTTCAAGGTCACTGTGACCTTGACCTTTGACCTGGTGAGTCCAAGATCAATAGGGTTCTTCCTCGCACCAAGGCCAACACACCTATAAAGTTTCATGACTCTAGGTTGAACCACTATCAAGTTATCATCCGGAAACCAATTGTTGTGATATACTATGTTCAAGGTCACTGTGACCTTGACCTTTGACCTGGTGAGTCCAAGATCAATAGGGTTCTTCCTCGCACCAAGGCCAACACACCTATAAAGTTTCATGACTCTAGGTTGAACCACTATCAAGTTATCATCCGGAAACCAATTGTTGCGATATACTATGTTCAAGGTCACTGTGACCTTGACCTTTGACCTGGTGAGTCCAAGATCAATAGGGTTCTTCCTCGCACCAAGGCCAACACACCTATAAAGTTTCATGACTCTAGGTTGAACCACTATCAAGTTATCATCCGGAAACCAATTGTTGCGATATACTATGTTCAAGGTCACTGTGACCTTGACCTTTGACCTGGTGAGTCCAAGATCAATAGGGTTCTTCCTCGCACCAAGGCCAACACACCTATAAAGTTTCATGACTCTAGGTTGAACCACTATCAAGTTATCATCCGGAAACCAATTGTTGCGATATACTATGTTCAAGGTCACTGTGACCTTGACCTTTGACCTGGTGAGTCCAAGATCAATAGGGTTCTTCCTCGCACCAAGGCCAACACACCTATAAAGTTTCATGACTCTAGGTTGAACCACTATCAAGTTATCATCCGGAAACCAATTGTTGCGATATACTATGTTAAAGGTCACTGTGACCTTGACCTTTGACGTAGCAAGCCCAAAATCAATAGGGTTCTTCCCCTCACCAAGGCCAATCTACCTATGAAGTTTCATGAATGTGAGTTGAACCATTATCAAGTTATCATCCGGAAACCAATAGTTTAAGATTTACTATGTTCAAGGTCACTGTGACCTTGACCTTCGACGTAGAATGTCCAAAATCAATAGGGTTCTTCCTCCCACCAAGACCAACCTATGTATGAAGTTTAATGAATGTGAGTTGAACCACTATCAAGTTATCATCCGGAAACCAATTGTTTACGCCCGCCCGCCCGCCATTCACCAAACTATAAGTCGAGTTTGACTTCGTCACAACTCGACTAAAAATCCCCCACAACCATATAACACTTCAGCTGTATGCAGGATATAATTATAAAACAGATTCCTTCATAGTTACATACCCATTAAGCCAGAGAAGAGGTAAAAATCCCCCACCCCCCCACCCCCAACTTTTGAAGGAATCTTCAAAAGAAAGAGGGGAGAGCTCAGGAATCAGTAAGAGCGGTACCAAACAACAATATAAATAATCGTTGAACGGACACGCAGGTATTAATTCATGATTAATAAATAGTGCTTAACGCCACTTCAGAAGTTAAGGCTATAGCGACGATCCTGGTAATTAATTTTGTCCGCTATATAACATACACCGCAGACAGTGTACACAGATACGTCGAAAAACGGTGATATAAAATATAACATACACATGTCCAGGTAATCCACAGGCGGCCTCTGTACAATAAATTCCAGTAACACTCTCTAACGTGTACTATCCGATACCTACGACCGTAAACACCTGAGAATATGCAAATTGAGTACTGACATAATAGAAACCTGGATCTAGAAATGGAAGTAGGTATGATTAACAGGCTCCGACACAGACTGACCCCGAAATAGATTATAATTTCAAGGTCCACAAAATACAATAAAGCGTTAGCCTAATAATATAATGCACGAGAGCATTAAAATCCCACATATAATCATCTGAATACCAATTTCGCAGTCTCCTCACCCGCATTATTTAATCGTTCTAGTGCCAGCCATCAAATAATATAGGAACCGTGATGGTTCCCTCACATCTAACCGACTCCATTCTGCCACTGTGGGCAGAGAAGGGCGTGAAGAACAAAGCTTCCCCTGAAAGAAGGCCTTCTCTTGGAGGCAGCTTCTGAGGAGCATCCCATAACAGACACTTGAGAACACTGATCCAAGGTTTCTGTGACGACAGAGTTGCTACTAGTAGGATTCACAACAAGACTGTTTAATCTTAAACGTAATCTACTGAATCAAATGAATTGGAGGATGCGCGTATCCTATCATTCATCCCCATGAATTCTGCAGAGCGTCTACAGCATGCATTTAATGGTCTGGGCACGGTGACACAAATGACGGTAACTAATTGTTCCAGTGCGTCGCAAACTGAACTATCATGGAGCGATCCCACTGGTTGAAAAACTTGTTGAGCATCCAATGCAAATGTAACAGGCGACCTTTCCGAGGAGTGAGTCTGCTAGTACGTTCAGACGATCTGTTACATGACGGATAGAGAGATGAACATGATGATACATGATGAAATAGAAAAATCCTCACTGTTAGTTGTCATAACGGAAATGAATGGGTGCTGCCCTGGTTCCTGATGTACGGTTCCACTATCGAGTTGTCCAACAATATCTGATCATGTGTGTCCGCAAATAATGTGAAACCATTGATGTAGCGCTAACAATATTGACATCATTCTTTGATGTTTATGTGTTTCTCCAGGAACCGAGGGTCTCAAGACCCATGCATTTTGAGTCTGTCGGACTCAGGGTCGGGCCTCAAACTATTGACTCACATCCGTCATAATCGTGAAAACCGGATCGGGCAGCTGCAAAGGAACTCCCGGAGTTAACCACTGAATATCTGCCCAAATCTGGACCTTTTGTTTACTAGATCTGTTAAAACAATACTGGTCTTGAGCGAATGCATCTTCACACTCCAGTTCTGGATAAAGAATAAGTGGAGGGGACGTGTGCGTAAGCCAACCAACGGAATAAGATCCGTAGCCACTCTGCATAACCCAATCA
This sequence comes from Pictodentalium vernedei, assembly GCA_031216915.1. Taxonomy (NCBI): domain Eukaryota; kingdom Metazoa; phylum Mollusca; class Scaphopoda; order Dentaliida; family Dentaliidae; genus Pictodentalium; species Pictodentalium vernedei. Next base: position 58,650,966 of record CM062293.1, read on the forward strand.
GTCGCATAAAATTCCTCGCTGTTAATGCGTTGGAGAGTAGACAAAAGCGAGCATAACAACTGACTAATTTCGCTCTGCGTAACGGCAGACGAACCAGATTGTTGCGAGACATTACCAAGTTCATTATTTGAGTGAAAGCCCAAGGCGCTAGATTCAGACCGAAGCACATCACTCGGAACTGAAATACTATCCCTTGGAAGACGAACTGTAGGTACTTTCTGAATGCCGGATATACCAGGACATGAAAGAACGGATCCTTAGATCTATGCTTGCCGCATAGTAGATCATTGGAACGCTCGCTTTTACCGACTAAATGATTACCATAAATAAACTTTTAGATCTATGGTAAACTTGTTAATATCCACACCAGTCTATTATCGGTTGGAACGAGCTCTCTGGCTTCGGTACGATTAACAGGTGACTGTAGAATCCTAGATAATCTTGATTCTCGACGACCTCTATTAGTTTCATTATCAACAGAACCTTTACCTCAGATTGCAGAGACTCTTATGCAATGATTTGACTGAAGCATTGTCCATCACAGATATTAAGTTAGTGGTGGTTTCTCTTGGAAAGATAGCCGTAGGCCGTCCGAGACCACACTTCTTGCCTACTGGTGTTCCGTGATAGTTATCCAGTTTGATGCAAATCTTGATAACCATCTGCCAACTGCTAAGCAATAGAGGTCCTAACCCTCACTTGTAGTACCTGCGAGGCCTACGGAAGGAGTAACTACGTCTCCATCGCAAAGAGCCTCGAGCCAACGGCTTAGGGGCATCTGACCGGTAGTCTCGATCTGTGTCACTAGACGATCACTAGAGTAATTATAGGAGGGTTACCTATACCCTCGCGAAGAGTCCTTTTCAGATGATTTTCTGTCTAGGACGTCCTCCCTTACTCCTTTCTGCTATTGCGGGTCGATTAGAGGCTGACCTAAGGAGCAGAGTATTGATGCTTTCTTTGTAGCTTGGTCATAAACCAATGAAAGCTTAAAAACTTAGTGTCCGGATACCAGAGTGACCCATATACAGTTTTTCACCTTGTCATCTATTAAAGATGGCTCCGTCACGACTGATTAACCTCCAAATTAGCAACTGTTAAGAGAGAGTTATACGTGATAAATATAATAGCCCTGGAAAGGACTCTAAATGAGGTACAAACGTCCTCAATTTCCTTTCCGTAGTGAAGTTGCGTCACAGTTCTTAAAGGTGAATCTGCGTATGACAGTGAGTCCAAATTCGCTTTGAATAAAGAAATTGCCGTCTCAATTGTGTCCGAGCGAATAGTAAATGCCGAAGGTAAGGCCATAACTAGGTCCTTAGCCTGCTCATTCAAATGCAGAGGAACTCTCTATACATCTTCCCCGACCGTTATAAATGAACATAGTTCAACAATTGGTAAAATAACGGAAGATGATGACAAGAAACTGCCTTACTTCTTCCCACTGGAAAGTTGAATATGGCATCATCTGAATGGCCAAAGGCCTGAGACACCTGTCAAGACTCAACTAGAAAAGACATGACCTCCTCTTTTTCTACATGAAGTCAGTGTCCAACAATGCTAACGGTTTCTTGCAAGTAGTCGCAGCATTCTGATTTGCTGGAAGAAATTCAGGGTAGTGTTGATGGATTAAATCCATCGTAGCCATGTGTTGTTCCGAAAGGGACGGGTAATCCCTCTCCGTATCCCTTTCATCATTCGTCTGAATCAGTTGAAAATCATGGTTAGCGGCATCTGAACTTGCAGATGACTAGACCGACCCAGCACTATCCGACAGCTCAGGTTCTGAGAATGACGTCGGCTGCTTCCGCACTTACTGGGATGCTGCGATGAGCTGCGCAATCAGAGACAGCAAATCCGTTACGGAGGTCTGAGGAGAAGCGGTCTTCTGTTCTGGCCACCGGCTGTGTCCCGGGACGGTGTGTCCGAGATGGCTCTTTTCTCTGGACGTCCCGATATATGAGGCCTTGTCTCTTTAACTACTGTATAGTGCTACTTTCGAGCGGTCGCAGCATTCTGATTCTCAGGAATGAACTCAGGGAAGTATTGATGCATTAGATCCATCGCCACCCTGTGTTGTTCCGAAAGGGAAGGGTAATTCTCCTCCAAATCCCTTCCATCATCCGACTGAATCAGATTATACTCACGGTCATCAGCATCTGAACGCGCAGATGACTGGACCGACCCAGCACCATCCGACAGCTCAGGTTCTGAGACTGCCATCGGCTGCTTCGATGAGCTGCGCAATCTGCGACAGCAAGTTCGTTAAGGAGGCCTGAGGTGCAGAGGTCTTCTGTTGCTTGGCCGACGGCTGATCCTGGGAAAGTTTGTCCGAGATGGCTCTTTTCTGCGGATGGCCGGATGAATGAGGCCTAGTCTCCTTGGCTACTGTATGGTGGGACTTCTTTGACAAAGAACGAAGAGTGGACCTTCTCAGCGATGCAGGCTGGTTATCATAAGTCATGTAGCCAGGGTGCGGTCATGTGTGCTTGGTAGACGCTGAAGAAGAAGCCGTAACTATAGCCGACCCTGGCTGTGAACTGAACGGAGCCTGCCGGACGGGAGGCATGGACGTAGGCTCAAACTGTCGCAAGTTCCGGACCACAAAATCTGGCCCTTGATGTTACGAAAGAGAGGGGGGCTCTCTCGCTTGTGGTGCTTCAGACCTCGCCAAGCTTCCCGCTGAACTTGCTGGCTTCTTCCTCTCCGTCATCGCAGGTTGAGCCTGTTTTTATTGCATAGTGCTCGCTCTACCCTTTCTACTCTCCTCGACCGCAATGGACACACGTGACGGTACTCACGGTACCCATGGACAGAGTAACCGCTTCACCAGTTGAGCTAGCTGACGACAGGGAGCTGAAACCATGCTGTGGTTTATTGCTCTGTCTAATATTCATGAGCACTTTAGCCCCTAGCCCTGAATGACTATCTAAATGTGACGACGGAAGCACACTCTCTGACGGCGTGACGTAAACATCACCATGTTCTTATTCCTCTGCAAATAGACACTAAACAATAGGCCCCAGGTGGCCTGAGGACGCTCACCTGACAAGGCAGACTAAATATCAACCCAGGGAATTGATTTCAACAAGTTGCATCTGCCCCTCCTAAGAAAAACCTGTTTCCAAATATCCCAAGATTCTGACCACTGGATCTAAAAAAAAAAAAATTTTTAAAGAATATTCCTCTTATTGAACTAATATTTATTTATTTACTGGTGTTTAAGGTCACATATATTTGCACAATGGCTAATCATGACCACAACATAAGTATCAACTCAAGACCAGGGGTGAGTGTCTCCCATAGATTATAACAAGGCAAATTCTGATGGACTAAATAATTTTGCTTCAAAGATAATACCAAGTAAACCCATTGAATATGAAGCCTTTAATCTGGGGTACCTGTACTTCAGAATAAAGCCCAAATATGGGCTTCCAGCACTCTACCAATTAAGCAAAAGATAGAAAAACAGTATTTCTCAAGTGGTTCCGTATATGCCACCTGGTGGTGAAAATTTTCAAAAGTGGTATTTTCTGGATGGACATACCCTATACATGTAGAAAGTCTGTTTTGAACTAGAACTATCACTGAAGGTGATTAATACCCCCGCTTTGGGTTTTTAGAGGAATGCACTTCTGATCATGTAGGCGAAGGCCATAAGGAAATGTATACATAAAGATCATTTTTTGTTGTTGAAATTTGTATTTGCATGTGGCCTTCCACAGAACAGCACTGAATACTTAAAGAGCCCACACATATATGGTTTACATTTGGAAAAACACATTTACAATGTGCAACATGTATTCAAAATCAGTTCATTAATGTAGGAGGAGTTGCACACACAAGAATCCCATTTGAAAACCCATAATATATCCAAGTTAAAGGGAGATAACCTGGTTAAAATTGTCGCAGATCAAAAATTTGGGAATATGCGTATGTTCACTTAGTTGTGATAATGTTTGAAAGGTTTCGTCAAAATTGATTGATAAATGTAGGAGGAGTTGCACGCACAAGAATTTCATGTAGAAACCCATAATAAATCTAAGTTAAAGGGAGATAACCTAGTTAAAATTGCCACAGCTCAAAAATTTTGGAATATGCGCATGTTCACTTAGTAGTGATGTCTGTAAACTTTCGTCCAAATTGATTGATAAATGTAGGAGGAGTTGCGCACACAAGAATTTCATGCAGAAACCCATATTAAATCAAAGTTCAAGAGAGATAACCTGGTTAAAATTGTCGCAGATCAAAAAGTTTGGAATATGCACATGTTCACTTAGTAGAGATGATGTTTGAAAGGTTTCATCAAAATCGGTTCATTAATGTAGGAGTTGCGCACACAAGAATTTGTTCGAACGGAAAGACATAATAAATCTAAGTCAAAGGGAGATAACCTGGTTAAAATTGTCGCAGATCAAAAATCTTGGAATATGCTCATGTTCACTTAGTAGTGATGATGTCTGAAAAGTTTTGTCCAAATTGATTGATAAATATAGGAGGAGTTGCACGCACAAGAATTTCATGTAGAAACCCATAATAAATCTAAGTTAAAGGGAGATAACCTAGTTAAAATTGCCACAGCTCAAAAATTTTGGAATATGCGCATGTTCACTTAGTAGTGATGATGTCTGTAAACTTTCGTCCAAATTGATTGATAAATGTAGGAGGAGTTGCGCACACAAGAATTTCATATAGAAACCCATATTAAATCAAAGTTCAAGAGAGATAACCTGGTTAAACTTGTCGCAGATCAAAAAGTTTGGAATATGCACATGTTCACTTAGTAGAGATGAAGGTTTCATCAAAATCGGTTCATTAATGTAGGAGGAGTTGCGCACACAAGAATTTGTCCGGACGGAAAGACGTACGTACGGACGGACGGACGTACAGGGCGATTCCTATATAGCCCCCACTTCTTCGAAGCAGGGGTATAATAAATGAAACTGTCAATGACACTGTAGCTTAACTTGTGTGTTGTGTTTGATGAAAAGGATAATGTTCAATGTTTATAAAAGGATTATGAAATAAGACAAGAATTGTGATAATTGGGAATATGTTCATTTCTGTTCCCTGTATGCTATGTTTATGATAAAAATAATATGAGGTGTACACTGTACTAAAGATCTGAGGGGTGGGTTAATATGACCTCACAGTTAATATATGTGGCCCTCACAGTTAACATATATCAACAAAATTACAATGAAATTATTCCAAAATGAGTCATCCTATCAAGTTACATTAAAATCCCTTCATAAATATGGCCTGTAGACTGTGCTAAAGGTTTTCGGGCTTCGGGCCCCTGTAGCCGTCAGTTTCCCAATTGCGTCCAAAGGGGACGTTCTCATCTAGACATTATATGAAGTCAACCTACCAAGTTACAATGAAATCCCTCCATAAATACGACCTGTAGACTGTGCTAAAGGTTTTCGGGCTTCAGTCAGCCATCAAGGCTGAATGATCGTGACCAAAAGGGGACGTTCTCATCTGGACACTATTTGGAGTCATCCTACCAAGCTACAATAAAATCCCTTCATAATTATGACCTGTAGACTGTTCTAAAGGTTTTCGGGCTTTGGGCCCCTGAAGCCGTCACAGTTGCCCACTCGTGTCCAAAAGGGGACGTTCTCATCTAGATATTATATGAAGTCAACCTACCAAGTTACAATGAAATCCCTGCATAAATATGACCTTAGACTGTGCTAAAGGTTTTCGGGCTTCGGGCTCGGGCAGCCATCATGGTTGAATGATCGCAACCAAAGGGGACAATCTCATCTGGGCATCATCTGGAGTGATCCTGCGAAGTTACAATGAAATCCCTTCATAAATATGACATGTAGACTGTGTTCAAGGTTTTCGGGCTTCGGGCACCTGTAGCCATCACAGTTGACCAATCACGACCAAAAGGGGATGTCATCATCTAGGCATTATATGGAGTCAACCTAACAATGTTACAATGAAATCCTTCTATAAATATAAACTTTTGCCTATGCTAAAGGTTTTTGGGCTCGGGCACCCATCAAGGCTGAATGATCACGGCCAAAATGGGACGTTCTCATCTTGACCTTATTTGGAGTCAACCTACCAAGTTACAATGAAATCCCTTCATAAATATGACCTGTAGACAGTGCTAAAGGTTTTTGGGCTTCAGGCACCTTTAGCCGTCAAAGTTGCCCAAACATGTCCAAAAGGGGACGTTCTCATCTAGGCATTATATGAAGTCAACCTACCAAGTTACAATGAAATCCCTTCACAAATATGACTTGTAGACTGTGCTTAAGGTTTTCGGGCTTCGGGTTCGGGCAGCCATCATGGTTGAATAATCGCAACCAAAGGGGACAATCTCATCTGGGCATCATCTGGAATGATCCTATGAAGTTACAATGAAATCCCTTCATAAATATGGCCTGTAGACTGTGCTCAAGGTTTTTGGGCTTCGGGCACTTGTAGCCAATACAGCTGACCAATTACGACCAAAAGGGGATGTCATCATCTAGGCATTATATGGAGTCAACCTAATTGGTTACAATGAAATCCTTCCATAAATATGACCTTTTACCTATGCTAAAGGTTTTTGGGCTCGGGCACCCATCAAGGCTGAATGATCGCGATCAAAAGGGGACGTTCTCATCTAGACATTATTTGGAGTCATCCTACCAAGTTACAATGAAATCCCCTCATAAATATGACCTGTAGACTGTGCTAAAGGTTTTCGGGCTTCGGGCACCTTTAGCTGTCACAGTTGCCCAATCATGTCCAAAAGGGGACGTTCTCACCTAGACATTATATGAAGTTAACCAACCAAGTTACAATGAAATCCCTTCATAAATATGACCTGTAGATTGTGCTAAAGGTTTTCGGGCTTCGGGCTCGGGCAGCCATCATGGGTGAATGATCGCACGTTCTCATCTAGACATTATATGAAGTTAACCTACCAAGTTACAATGAAATCCCTTCATAAATATGACCTGTAGACTGTGCAAAAGGTTTTCGGGCTTCGGGCTTGGGCAGCCATCATGGTTGAATGATCGCAACCATAGGGGACAATCTCATCTGAGCATCATCTGGAGTGATCCTAAGAAGTTACAATGAAATCCCTTCATAAATATGACCTGTAGACTGTGCTCAAGGTTTTCGGGCTTCGGGCACTTGTAGCCATCACAACTGACCAATCACAACCGAAAGGGGATGTCATCATCTAGGCATTATATGGAGTCAACCTAACAGGTTACAATGAAATCCTTTCATAAATATGACCTTTTGCCTATGCTAAAGTTTTTTGGGCTCGGGCACCCATCAAGGCTGCATGATCGCGATCAAAATGGAATGTTCTCATCTAGACATTATTTGGAGTCATCCTGCCAAGTTACAATGAAATCATTTCATAAATATGACCTCTAGACTGTGCTAAAGGTTTTCGGGCTTCGGGCTCCTGTAGCCGTCACAGTTGCCCAATCATGTCCGAAGGGGGACTTTCTCATCTAGACATTGTATGAAGTCAACCCACCAAGTTACAATGAAATTCCTCAATAAATATGACCTGTAGACTGCGCTAAAGGTTTTAGGGTTTTGGGCTCGGGCAGTCGTCACGGTTGGCAGATCATGCCCAAATGGGGAAATTCGCATCTAGACATCATAAGGAGTCATCCTACCAAGATACAATGAAATCCCTCCACATTAAACATGACCTGCAGACTGTGCTAAAAGTTTTTGGGTTTTGGGCTTGGGCAGCCATCACGGTTGATAGATCATGCCCAAAAGAGGACGTTCTCGTCTAGGCACTATACAGAGGCATCCTACCAAGTTACAATGAAATCCCTTCATAAATACGACCTGTAGACTGTGCTAATGGTTTTCGGGTTTGGGGCTCGGGCAGCCATACCGGTTGCCCGATCGCGACCAAAAGGGGACGTTCTCATCTAGACATGACCCCAAACCTGCATATGAAATTTCGTGACGATCAGACAAGAACTGCGGGGTGTAGCCCGTGCTAAAGGAAATGTGAACAGACGTCAAGTTAAGCTAAAAATTAGATGTACAGACATAGTCATGGGTCAGCCGAGTGGGCGACTAGGGTGAAGAAGTCGCCTTATCATTCCTCAAGTCGCCATGGCTTAGATTGGGGGCAAAATTCAAGCTGTCCTCCAAAACTTCCTTGGGAGACATGGCAGTTTACTGTATTTTCTGATGTTTTACCCCCCCCCCCCCCCCCCCCCACCAAAAAAAAAACGCTTCTGCATTCACCAAAAAAGTAAACACGACAACTGTTAAAATCTGTCAGATGGCTCTGGAAATAGCCTAAACTAGTCCAATTTTATATTCCTGAAAAGAGTTGTAATGATGTAGTCGTTCGAACAATACGCCCCAACTGATAGCAACCAGCACAAAATGCTATTTAAAAACAAAAGTGCTAGCAAAAACAATGAATCACACAAGACACGCATTCAGTTAATTAGAATTTATTAAAGTTAACCACCGTTTCAAAACCCCAAAAAATGCGTAGGAGACAGTTCATCCATAAAAACGTTGAAATTGCTTACGATTACGCTCTGTTCCACTGAAAAATTTGTTGCATTGAAATTCTCCCCGCAATTTGCATTGAAAGTTTTCCCCGCAATTTGCATTGAAAGTTTTTCTTTGAAAACGTGCGATGGAAGGGGGTTAAATGTAACAAGGCTACGATAGAAATCACACATATTAGGATGGAAAAGAATGGCAGGACTTATAGCACCAATTGCACGTGTCAATGTAAGATGGTTGGCAGAAATTGTCATTTTTCTGAACACTAGAACAATGTATTATTACCCAGCACAGCAATGAAGGGAGACAACTGAAATATTTATTCATTTACCTTAGAAATAAATTAACTCAAATTTTTAATGTCACATACAGAATGGAAATATCCTCACAAATTTTCAAATGCTTCGATAATTACATTCATAAGAGTGGTAGTTTGGAATTGAATTCTATGACTTTTCCCTGACTCATTAGAATACCACAATTTAACCCTTTACCCAAGCAGAGATCAATTTATTTTTTTACAGCTTTTTTCCAGATATATCAATGAGCTTATTCCAATGAGGGGCCCCATATGATTTTGTGATAATTTTTTTATAAATATAACTGCTCAATTTCTAAATTACAAGGACAGTTGTGGCCGATTCATAAGTTAAAGGGCAACAACACGTTCATTAACATACCTTTTTCCAGACTTTTCACATTTCTGCTAGCAAGGATGATTCTAATTCTATGAATTGATGCTCCATCTGTAGACGCCTTTTGGTCTTTTGATGCAAAAGCCTGAAACAAAAACAGTATGTGAATACACAGATACAAAAATCAACCAAAGATTGAAATGTACTGAAGCTTGATAAACAGTGTCGAACCGATTTGAAAATATGGACCTTATTTATTTATTTATTCATTTATTTATTGTGATTGTGATTTAATGACACTTTCAACAGCCAGAGTCATCTTGTGTTTTGTGGGTAGAGGAAGCTGGAGTATCCAGAGAGAAGCAGCCAGCAGTGGCGAGCTACTGTCAGACTCCCCAACGTACTAACCCCACACAAGCAAGGTTAGCATTAGCTGAAGACAAGTGCTCCATTGACTTGCAGTAGGCCTTGGAACACTCTGCAACTGGGCCCACACGTTGGCAATCGGAATTAAGTGCCTTTCCCAAGGACCCAACGTAGTTACCCCTGGTGTGGATCGAACCATGGACCTTTCAGTTTGAATTCCAGTGCTGAAAATAAGTGAACCACTGTGCTCCCAAATATGGCTCAATAAAATTGTCTGTTGGACTTGGATGTCAGGAATAAAATACTGTGGGGCATGTTTCATTTTATATTTTTCTATTCCTATTGTGTTAATCAGTTCAGATATTTATCAGTCGTATTGAATTGAACAAAAAATACTTCAGCTTAAATCCCTTATAGTCCAGGAACAAAAGGCAAAAAAAGTGGAAAGTAAGGAAATAAACGTGATAAAGCTGATTTTTTCTTATATGCTTGGTGGAAACCTTCCGCATATCAGTGAAAGTCCCCTAAATTCCAAGTTGAGCTTTTCGAGATATTTAATTTTTTCCATAAAATGTTTTAATTTTAAAAAATTTGAAACTATCAAAATGTTATATACATCACAGGAAACTCATCCGAATCACGCCTATTGTAAAATGAAGTGAATATCTGTGTCCAAACAATAGTGTCAATGTAACAGCATTCCACTGTGAAAATTTGTATATTTCAATATTTTTGTGTAATGTTGAGGCCATAATGCACCATTTTTCTTCAAACTAAGTTATGAGTTTTGCGATGCCATGTGTCTATATATGATTGTACCTCTAAAAACTGCAGGAGTGATATTTCTTGGTGCACACACTGATCTGGTGCAGCCAGATGCATAAGTAATTTAATAAATTTAAAAATAGGCCGATGAAATCGTCAGATGTGTACCCATACGTGCAATTAGTAGAAAACTGTATGACGGAGGGCCACCACGGATGCTGACATAATGTACACCATACAAGGTATGGGTATATATAGAAATGGATTGGAGGAGTGCCTAATTTGATGGATAAAGGGTTAATATCTCCGGATCAAATTATCAGATTTACATAAAAAACTATACAGCACAGCACATCAGTAACCTGAATAAATATATAAAGTAACATGACAATCGGATTGATATTTTTTGAGTTATCTCATGCCAAAGAGATTGGAGGAATTTTCAATTTGAAGGATAAAGGGGGTTAATATCTCCAGATCAAATTATCAGATTTACACCAAAAACTATACAGCTCAGCACATCAGTAACCTGAACACAATTATAAAGTAACTTGACAATCCAAGCAATATTTTTCAAGTTATCAAATGCGAAAGGGATTGGAGGTATTTTCAATTTGAAGGATGAAGGGTTAATATCTCATGATCAAAATAACAAATTTACTCCAAAAACTATACAGCTTTGCATATCAGTAACCTGAACACAATTATAAAGTAACTTGACAATCCAAGTAATATTTTTCAAGTTATCGAATGCCAAAGGGATTGGAGGAATTTTTCAGTTTGAAGGATAAAGGGTTAACATCTCGGGATCAAATCATCAGATTTACACCAAAAACTATACAGCTCAGAACATCAGTAACCTGAACACAAATATAAAGTAACTAGACAATCCTAGCAATATTTTTCAAGTTATCGAATGCCAAAGGGATTTGAGGAATTTTCAATTTGAAGGATAAAGGGTTAATTAATATCTCAGGATCAAATTATCCGATTTACACCAAAAACTATACAGCTCGGCACATCAGTAACCTCAAATATAAAGTAACTTGACAATCCAAGCAATATTTTTCAAGTTATCAAATGCCAAAGGGATTGGAGGAATTTTCAATTTGAAGGATAAAGGGTTAATATCTCAGGATTAAATTATCAGATTTACACCCAAAACTATACAGCTTGGCACATCAGTAACCTGAACAAAAATATAAAGTAACTTGACAATCGAAGCAATATTTTTCAAGTTATCAAATGCCAAAGGGATTGAAGACATTTTCAATTTGAAGGATAAAGGGTTAATATCTCAGGATCAAATTAACCGATTTACACCAACAACTATACAGCTCGGCACATCAGTAACCTCTGAACACAAATATAATGTAACTTGACAATCCAAGCAATATTTTTTAAGTTATCGAATGACAAAGAAATGGATACGGACGCCGGGCGGACAGACGGACACAAAGGATGGACGAACGACGGATGGTCACCCCGGATGATGGCATTATGTGTACCATACATAGTATGGGTACACATAAAAAGCCTAACCCTACCCCCCAAAATCGAGGATCCACAATTTTTGACTGAACTGAAGAAATCAGCATCATTGATCGACAGTAGATTATATTAATCCACTAGTAGTTAAAAGTATTTATAACAGAAACACACAAAGATATGGGTATATAACATTTTTTATTCAAACCACGCCTCCACTCCATCTTACCCCACCCACCTACATGGGTGGGATGAGATACTTCGACTGCGTTCACAGACGTACAGTATGTGTGAACAATGTTCACGCAGAGAATGCTGCCACGCATAAACCGGTTTGGTTAAAATACACTTTAAGATCAACAACGCTGAGGGAGTTATGAACTGAACCTGGGGCCATGTTAACTCAAAGAGTAGATTTTGCATTCGTTTTGCCTCAGCTTAGTTTTTAAAGCACGATTTTACAATCTGTACTTTCATGTGAATAACCCAGAAAGGTCTATTTTACAGCCCTTCGGTCTTGGAATGTTTTTATTTGCACTGCTGTGATGTGGTATGTTCTTGACCCAAAAAGCTCTTTGAAGTTCAAGTTCATGTGCTATCGTTTTGATGGAGCGTATTTTTCCTGCAGGAAACGTTTGACTGCTATATTCATATTAGAATATAACCTAGCTATATTCAGATTAGAAATAATCAATGGTCAGTACCCGTTCATATCATATTGATCCATTTTAATGAATAATTGTGACCAGTCATTACGTTGTAAAATTATCATTTTACATCTGTTATAAAACTCCAATCGCGAAAATATGGAGGAATTGTGTAAGCATCTAATCAGTGGAGATTGTAGACATGAGTCTACCACCCACAATCCCGATATTGTTGAAGCAATGTGTCAACTCAACTACCCTGTGTCAGAACGCTGCACCTAATTTCGGTACAGAATGGCCACTGGCAGCCATCTTGAATTTTGGACCGCACCCAGAAACACTCATTCTCGTCCCAAAGTGATAACAAAGGTACCCAAGAAGTTTTGTGAAGATCGGTTGATAAATACAGCCTCTAGCCCAAGCCGTATTGACATGTGCACTTACAGTGTATAAGTAGCACTGAATAAATCAAAGTTCATCTAATTTGCATAATTTCTACTCGAGAAAAAACCTGTACCATATGTGATGTATTCCATGTTACCAAACATTCATACAAAAATTTATTCAAATCAGGACTTTCATACAGAAGTTTTGTACAAAAGACTGATTGCACTAATTTTGGTACAAAATGGCTGCTGGTGGCCATCTTGAATTCTGGACCATACCCAAAAACACTTGTTCTCATCCAACGGTGAAAACAAAGGTACCAAAGAAGTTTCGTAAAGATCAGTTCATGAATACGGCCTATAGCCTGAGCCGTATAGAAGTTGTGTACCAAAAACTGATTAGACCTAATTTCGGTACAAAATGGCCACTGGCAGCCATCTTGAATTTTGGACTGCACCCAGAAACACTCGTTCTCGTCCCAAGGTGATAACAAAGGTACCCAAGACATTTTGTGAAGATTGGTTCATAAATGCAGACTCCAGCCCGAGCTGTATTGACATGTGTACTTACTGTGTGCAAGTAGCACCGAAAAAATCAAAGTTCATTTAATTTGCATAATTTCTGCACGAGAAAAAACCCCGAATTATATGTGATGTATCTCATGCTGATGGTACTAAACATTCACACAAAAAATTATTCAAATCAGCACTTCCATATGGAAGTTCTGTGCAAAAATCTGGTTGCACCTAATTTTGAACAAAATGGCTGCCATCGGCCATCTTGAATTTTGGACTGCACCCCGAAACACTCATTCTCGTCCCACGGCGATACCAAAGGCACCCAAGAAGTTTCGTAAAAATCGATTCATAAATACGGCTTCTAGTCTGAGCTGTATTGGCATTTGCACTTACAGTGATGAAAGTAACAGTAAATACATCAAAGTTAGTCTAATTTGCATAATTTACGCTCTAGAAAAAAAACTGCATTATATGTGATGTATCCCATGGTACTTAACATTCATACAAAAAATTATTCAAATCAGTGCTTTCATGTGGAAGTTCTGGGCAAAAATCTGATTGCACCTAATTTTGTACAAAATGGCTGCCAGTGGCCAACTTGAAGTTTGGATCGGTCCCCAAAACACTCGTTCTCGTCCCACGGTCATAACAAAGGTATCCAAGAAGTTTCGTAAAGATCGGTTCATAAATACAGTCTCTAGCCCAAGCCGTATTGAATTGTTGACAGACGGGCAACTGGCCATAGCATAAGCTCAAATTTGGCTTCGCCAAAATTGAGCTAAAAATAAATCAGCCCCAGTGATAAAAAATCAGCCTGGTCGACTATTTCACCAGGCCTATTAATCTATTTATTGTTGTTGTTTAAGGTCAAATACTTCTGCACAATGGCTAATCATGACCACAACATGGAGATAAAGTCAAGGTCAGTCAATCGTTTATACCCCATGTTGCCTATTTTAGAGGACTCGCACCCCAAGCATTAGTGACTGGGTCCTATTTTACCAGTGAAACAGAGCTTGTTTACCACAGTAAACAAGCACTGCTTCACTTCCCGGGGTTCCAACGGGGGACCTATTAATCAGTCTGGTCATGATTCTAAAATGCAAGCCCTGATGGACCAGTATCAATGACTCTCTACATAAGTATTCTCAAGGGGTTGTACAACAAAACTTTCAGAAATATGAAGATCAGGTGAGGGATGCAGCCTGTAGGGTGTGCTAAGCCTAATGGAATTGTTGACAATTTATATGCCAAATCCAATACGTCCACTGCCAGCCATGCTTTTTCAACGGAATTCAGAAAAATTTGAAAGTTCCAATCTAGACATTATACGATAGCTACATGTAAAATTTGAAAAAGATCGGGCGAGAGGTGCGGCCTGAAGTAGTGCATGGAGGTTTTTTCCCAGGTTCGGTTTTGGTTTTATATTTGTTTAAAACCTCGGTTTCGGTTCTTCGGTATTATTTTCAAGCCCTTCAATTAATCTAAATCACTATCGTCTTACTAGAAAATAACATAGAAATGTCACCGGAGAGCCATTTAAAGCGTGCTGTGGCCTGGGGCAGTACTGGGACATAGCAACATAGCACATTTCACTAGCACTCAGTTATCGAAGTGTTAATATGAATTTGAGGTAGATTGTATGTCTTTTGTTTATGTTCTTGTTGTATATGTTCTATTTGGTAAATGCTATACATCAGTGGCAGCACCATAGGGGTGGGGAGCCCCCACCACCAACCCCACTTTTCCCTCGGACCCCCCAAAACCAAACTTCAAAATGCTATCCAACACAATCTGGGCACCTTTGAAGACCACGCCAGGCATTGTAGAAATGCTCAGATATCGCCCCCATGGAGTCCAAATTATCCAAATATGAATTTCCTGGGGCAGGGCCCACAGATCCCAAGCTAACGGAAATCACTGCTTCTGGATTTGCCTGATCTGCTGAAGTTTGCTGCCATTTTTAAAATTAAATTATGAGGAGGGGGGGGGGCGTAAATTTCGAAGTTTATCATCAAATCAAAATAAGAAATCAAAATATGAGAGGTTGTTGTAAATTTCGAAGTCTAACATCAAAGGATGCAAAAACCGTATGGCCGTTTTTGGGGGGGGTTTGTGGCAAACACCGAAACTGAACCGAAAAAAGCTCCATGCTCTAGCCTGAAGAATGTGCAAATGCATGGCACTGTTGCCAAATCCAACAAAATTTAGACAAATTTGATATCTCCCATCTAGACATTACCACAAAGTCACATTTGAAATTTAAAACTTATCAGGTGAGAGATGCAGCCTGTATAGTGTGCTAAAGGAATTGTGGATGGATGGAGGTATGGATGCACCATGGATCGCTACCCATCCCAATAGCTTATACTAACAACAAGTTGTGTTAAAAATGATTTCATTGATAAACTAAGGGATAAACTGCAGGAAAAATCTATCCTAATTCCTTTGGTATCAGGTGTGTCATTTCTGGTGTTTAACAAAGCAAGTGCCATTAGAACGCTCAACTAAAGTGAACTATGGCAACAAAGTTTGGAAAAAACAACGGAACTGCCATACTGACACTCATGAAGAAAAGATCTATGAACTAACTGTTTGGGAATGTTTATTTTATGTTTTACTTTGCATAATTTGTTTTGAAATTATCATCCTTCTGTAGTAAGTTTCTGGGAAGGTCGACTGTAACCAGAAACAGTTAATTTTACAACAATATCTTATTGTTGATTGAATCTAATTTGATAGTCAGTCACTCAAAGAGGTGAACAAAACCACAAGATTTTAATAACAACAGGCCCTGTGGGGCCTAAGGCAATCACCTCACCAAAGTTGTTTATTATTTATTTATTTATTGGTGTTTAAGGTCATATACTTATGCACAATGGCTAATCGCGACCGTGACAGTTTTATGGGTGGAGGAAGCAGGAGTACCTGTAGAGAACCACCGAGCATCGACAAGCAACTGTCAGCTCCTCAACATTCTATCTCTGTTCAAGCTCCGCTCAAGCAGGGTTACAGTGGTTGAAGACGTGCACCATCGACGTGCAGTACGCCTTAGTACACTGTGTCATCATGCCCCCATGTACAGTAGGCAACTGGGATAAAGTGCCTTGCCCAAGGACACAACGCGGGTCGTCCCTAGGGTTGAAGGAGTTAACTGGTTAACCGACCAATAACCAAACACGACTCTAACCCGTCATAAAATCCATAACCAGTTATTAACTGGCCAAAACAGCGCCATTGTTGAGTAGCAAAATGAATGCTGTTTATTCCCAAATACATGGCAGTATGAGAGTCAACTCCAAATGGAGAACACGTCTTTTAACAATCTGTGAAAAAAACAACGTTGTCAACACGTCAGTTACATTCACATTGATTCAACATCAGTACAGTCAATGTCGCATTCGGGTCTCAATCATATAAACATTAGTGTTACACGGCGGTACATGCTTTGAAGTTTGAGCCTTTGATGTTTGATGTGCAGTTCCCGATCCCGAAACGCTTAGTTTTACAGTTGCTGCAGATTTGGACAGATAATAATAATAATAATAAATACAGTTTAGAGCGAATGAATCCACGTAAGTGCTCTCAGGCTTTACAAGTAAAATAAAGAAAAACATATGCTTGTGAAATCTCGTAATTTGGTTAAAATTAAATTAATTCAAAATGAACTGGTTCTGGGTATAATTTTTTGAAAAGATGAGTTTTAAGGCCTGTTTTGAATGATTTGTAAGTTTCTGCTGACTGCAGGTGATCAGGCAGGGTGTTCCAAAGAAAAGGCCCAGCAACTGAAAAGGCCCGATCACCTGCCGTTACCAGGCCGCCTGGGTTAAGGCAGAGTTTATTCGCAGATGAGGATCTTAGAGATCTTGAGGGACCATAGCGCTGAATTAGATTGCAGAGGTATGATGGTGCCAATCCATTAAGACATTTACAGAGGGTGATAAGAACTTTAAACGTAATGCGTTCTTCAATAGGGAGCCAATGAAGGTGGTAAAGAAGGGGTGTGATATGACATGATTTCCTCCTCCTTAAAATGACTCGCTGCGCAGTTTTGAACAAGCTGAAGTTTCTGCAGCAGGGACTGTTTACAACCATACAGTAGAGAATTACAGTAGTCTAAGCGGCTGGTGACAAATGCATGGATTAACTGTTTCGCGACCTCTTCATCCACAACGCTGCGTATCCTGCTAATATTTCGTAGGTGGTAATAGGATATCCGGCACACCTGTGTGACATGACTGTCAGCAGACAGGTGTTCATCCACGAAATATCAGAGGTCGCGCACCGCTGTCGAGGGAGAGATCGAATGACCATCAAATATGGGTTGTATTCGTGATACTTTTGCAAGCTGTCGGGGTAGACATAGATAGATAACCTCCGTTTTATCGGGATTCAATTTCAGGAAATTTGACGTCATCCATGATATTATATCATTCACACAGCTTTCTAGTGCGTGAACCGTCCGCTCCTCATGCTGTGCCTTGAAATGAATATAGAGCTGCGTGTCGTCCGCATAGAAATGGAAACTAAGTCCGTGCCTACGAATGATATCGCCGAGGGGCAAAACATAAACAACATACAGCAGAGGCCCTAAAACCGACCCCTGGGTCACACCGAACATCAAAGGAACGTCACTGGAATAAGTACCAGTAATATTCACTCTTAGGGTGCAGTCTGAGATCAAATCAAATTTGGTATCATTATCACATTAAATGGACAAGAGACTTGCATCTTCATTCATTCATCAACCTTTTACCTAACGTAGCGGCCAGATGCGTCCGTAAAATTAACCATTATAAGCCACTCCGGACCCAAAATAACTTTTTAGCCCCTCGATAAAACTATAGAAATATGGATATCATTAGAATCAGCTCAACGAGCCGATTCTAACGATTCCCATATTTTTAAGGTTTGATACAAAAATTTTCAGAATTATGCAGGGGGGGGGGGGGGGGTGGGGGGGGGTCTTCAAAAAAAATTTTTCCTTCCGAAGACCACCCACCAACCCCCTTTTTGAACAATTTTTTTTTTTTTTTTCCCCCGATTTCGAATGGTACACCCACCCCCACTAACCACCAATCTGGTCTAAATTGTCTGAATTTTAAATGCTTTCACTTGCATTTCATCTTCCTATTTCTTTCTAACAGTCAGTCCAATTTTTTAAGCTGTCCAAAGGGAGGTAACTAACAAAACAAAGACATATGCAACTTGCAGCTCTGTCAGTGTCAGTGCAAATTACTTTAATTACATCTGGTTTCAGCTTTCCAAACAACAAAAAGGGTAAGTAGATGGTACAATATCATAATTGGTGCTCAATAATTCATCAGAATTCATCTGAACCAATACCAAAAAAAACTGGAAGACTTCATATTGGTACTCATGCCATCAAAGGGCAACTTGGCGATTCTGTGTTTGTTTCTTTTTTGACAACTACAGGGCTCACAAATAGGGTCGCCCGACGTCCCGGGACAACCAGAAATTTTCTCGGGCAACCAACAATGCTATTCCCTCTGCCCGACGGGCAACCAGATTTTTTAAGTCCGATTTTAAAAGATAATTCTTTGAGAAAATTAAAATATAAAAACAAGCAGGAATTAATGATTAAACAACTGTTAAAATGGTTAAATATGCATTCCGTTGGTTAGGGGAAGTACTTTTCAGACAGCGGTGGTGGCTCATAAACTTCAGCAGTCAACAGGTACATAATTCCTTTTCTGATCTATGATATTATCGATGACACATGTTGGGATTGGTTGTCAATAACACAACTGTTCAGTTGAGAAAATTGGGTTACATGAATTTGCATGTAAAGTATTCAACAAACCTAAACAAATGGTCACGATGTCGGTACTGTTTAGCCCTGTCCCACTGATACTGTTAGCAACAGGCTGACATCTCCCACCCACCCCCCCACGCACACACTCACACCTCCCACAGCGACATTCAGGGCAAATTGTGATATTGTTCAGTAATGCTCACGAGTGGAGTCTGGTTGTATTTGAATCAACGTTCCCAGATATCGGGAGTGCACTGATACGATAAGCAACCGAGAACGGTGTGACGTCATATCCCTGTAGAGACAATATGGTGCACTCATAATGTCCTGAACAACAATTCAAACACAACCATTACCTTCCGAGAAATCGTTTTTCAAAAGTAAAAGTGGATGTTGCGCTCATTCAGCATTGCAATGGTCCAGTGTTGCTGATCTTCCTCTTGGTCAGGTACTTATTTATTTTTTTGTTACTGTGTTCAACAAACGATATAATATGTTTGAGATTAGTTCTCAGTTGAGATAGTAAGTTCACGTAGCGCAGTGAACCAGGACACTTTCCAGGCCGTAATAGGGGGAGGGGGGGGGGGAGGCAGGGCGGTGGGGGTACTACGGTGTCGTATCCAACGTGTCAGTTGTCATGACGCATGGCTTTTTTTGCACAACTGAATTTTGATCTGTCCCCGTCTTTCAACACCTGTTGTTATACATCGTTTGTTGTTATATCTGATCGACTCACATTGAAATGTGTATGAACTGAGCAATCAAATATCAGTCCTAATGCCGGGCCACCATTTTCTGGGGCGGGCAACCAATTCTCAAAAGAATCCTGCCCAACGGGCAATCAAGTTTTTTCACTATTTGCGAGCCCTGAACTATGGTTCTTCTTTTGACTTGAAACGCACATCTCACCAAACATCAACGCCAGTATCTAACTGCACCATGTTTGTAAAATTGAATCTGAAGCCAGCTGAGAAATCTTCACCAACATCACCATGTACCAACAGGCCATACCGTTGTCATCTATGTGATGTTATGCACTGGGCCTACCACTTGGCAAATCACTATAAAGTGAACCATCCTGGCCTAAATTGTCCAGTGGAAATGCAGCCAATTGAGAAAAAGATATTAATGAAAGTTTGATGTTGTTTTGAACACAATTTCACTATAACCTGCTATAACCAGATATAAATGTTCATTTTATTTACTTTGTTGCATTTACTCACAGATAGAGATGAGCCGATTAGTAAAATGCCCCATAAGACGAATGACGATTATTTTAGACAACAATCGGCCGATACCGAATGCCGATGTCAGATGGTTTCTTTATTATTCAAACTGACTGCAGAAACTGGGTGATTTACAGTAATCAGAATCCCCATCAACCCGGAAGATAACACACTTTTACCATACTGACTCGACACGTGTCGAAGCCCATACTCGTGTCGAAGCCCACCCCCCACTTTTTCAGATTTGTGAACCAGGGTGCCCTACTCGAGTCAAAGCCCACCCCCCAAGTTTCAAATTGGATGAAAGTTGTTTGAGACAAGACGTCAAATTTACAGGCATCAAATGGAAAAACAGGTGACTTGTTGCAACACTGTACTTACCAAATAGAACTGCAATACTGTATTATGTATATTTTTTGGAGTTGAGATTTTTGTGTTGTTAAATTCGTCTTTTGTGTAATACATTATGTCTGTGTTCAGTGTAATAAGTCTTTATTAAAAAATTATCCCAAGCAAAATTGACTTGTTTATTTTTTTGTCGACCTCGTTTTTGGAAGCTGTCACTTGTTTCAAATGAGAGTGCAGGCTGCTGTCAATAGTTGTCTGAAACACGCCCACAACATATAGTTTTCACAGTTTTCACAGTGGTCGAATATCATCAGAAAGATACTGATTGAACACTGCCACTTTCAAGCGGGGCACAACTCATTGTAAAAGAACACTGCCACTTTCGAGCGTGCACATCTCATTGTGAAAAAACAGGTATTCAGAAATTAATGAGAAAATGGTAATTAAAAATAAAAAATAATTACAACTCTGGTATTTGAGAATTTTTTGACAGTATAACCAGGAATATGATTATTGACATAGTGGTTCAATAAATCATGCTCATTTATCATTTCATCACGCTCTGCAACATGTGAAGTTATGACTTTCAGGGTAAAATCAAATTTTCGAATTTGCCAAGGGAGGCAACTATTTTGTTATTCGTATTCCGCTGTGTAAATTTTATCTGGTCCTTCATATGAAGAATTTTTTTATTGATTTTGTGTGAAGCTTTATTTTGTATTATTCATAATAAAATGTACATATTAAAAAAAAAAACAGCTATTTTTAAACAGACTATGTTTGCCTGTTTCAAGGGGGTGGTTTGCAGTGTTGATTGTCAACTTACGTCCATTTCTGGCTTCAAGAGTAACCTGTACAAAACAAAAAAAAAATGAAAACAACCACATGGTTTTCTGCTTGTTTTATTCATTAAATTGAGGATTAAAACCCGAAATCTGAACTGTATGTACAAGATAATTATGAGAATTTTTAAAGCAAATTCTATAAAATTGG
The DNA here is from genome assembly GCA_031216915.1 of Pictodentalium vernedei. NCBI lineage: Eukaryota > Metazoa > Mollusca > Scaphopoda > Dentaliida > Dentaliidae > Pictodentalium > Pictodentalium vernedei. The sequence continues at coordinate 58,672,632 of CM062293.1, forward strand.
TAGGTGGTGTTTCCAAAGAAACGTAACATACCAGTGGGTACTTACTTGTCTTATATCGACAATTTCTGACGCATCCCAATGCGACTTGCAAGCACTAAGCCCCCCCCCCCCCCCCCCCCCCCCCCACCCCCCCTTCACCACCACTTTGCAATTTATCCACTGCAAGCACCCCCTGGGCAGTAATACTCACTTAAATAAATTAAATAACATCAAAGGGTTAATTTTATGTCAATGAAGCACCATCAGTGCAGAATATTTTCGATTTAAAATAAACAGCTAACAAATGAGTCGAGAACTCATCACGTGCATCGTCCACGGTAAATATGTTCTGAACCTGCGGTTTACATCAACAATGGAAACAATTCCATTTCAAGTCGGGTCTTTGCCGAATCGCCCCTACACAGGATTTGAAGTCGACTATCAGTTATATGTTAGAAAATGTTTAGTGAAAATCAAAAGCCGTTGTTGGAACCACACGTTTTAAAGTGGGAGTTTCTTTTCAGTAAACCCATATATGGGATTGTGTCACACGAGTTATGACGTTGCACTGCATTATCTATTTTTATCATGTGCTCCACACAATTCAACATGAGAAAAATTCAGTGGCTTCGTGTTGATAAATCCCACCCGGGCCCGATATTAAACTTTTTGCACCCAAAACTTTCACAATTAACATGGATTACTAATATGGAGGAATTATCTGTCCAATATATATTTAATGAGACGATGAGCGTGGTTGAAAGAAATATTGCAACATTTTGCAGAATGAAGTACAGTTTGGGCAGTGAAGAGAGTCCGTATTCACATGATGGATAAAAACAACTCAGTACACAGTTACACAATCAGAATCTTTAATATAATATTCTGCCTTTTCTTTCACGAACCATCATTTACATGGTATCAGTAACAGACAAGTTACGTACTGATCGCTTGCCACTGGTTGTCCCATGAAGTGGAAGAAAGTTCATCCATAACACTTTCACTTTCACTGAGTTTCAGACAATCGGCGAGGGCCGATGTTGAAACATGAGTGCCGATGGTGAACCGATGGGTGCTTATCGGCCGAGTGCCATGTTACACCAATTAATCGTCTCATCTCTACTCACAGAGTCCAAGACATTGGGCAAGTCATTCAACCCATTTCCCAATGTAACAGTGAATGTAACGGCAAACACTGGCCAGCATTATTCACTAAAACTGCCATTCAAATTTTCTTTTCTTTTCACTTTTTGGTTTCAAAAACACAGCTTATGACCCCATCATCAGAATGAGTTCATTGAGCTTGTTCCAATGATGGGTCATAAGCTTTGTTTTTGAGACAAAAAATGAAACATTTTAGTCAGTCAACAATTTTTTTCCAAGTGTTGTCTTCTATCCACATTGGTTAATGGGTTAATATGGTGTCTGAGAGCCGAAGGTGACCTCCCAATTCATATTAACTACCCCAATATATTGTAAAATCACCCCAAAATGTGTCTCAACAAATTTCAACTATAATTATCTGTTAAAAGTATGTGAGGAAAAAAAATTTAGACCACCTGGAAAATAGTGAGTTTTGGAGCTGCTGGACCACCCACCCCGGCCTTGTGTATCAGAATTTTTTGAAGACTCTCCTCCCCCCCCCCCCCCCCTGAATTATGTGTTGAAAATTGAAGTTTTTTCTTTTAAAAGCTGTGTTTGGTAAAGTGTTAAGGTATCATGACAAAGTGTCGGCAATATGATGTGTTGTCCATCCAATTATGTTGCAAAAATGAATACCCATTTTTGGAACATAATTGGATGAACAACACATTATATTGCAGAGCATGGAATATCTTGAATTTGAAGAGCCATTTGAAACAAAATATCAGACAAGGATTTTTTCGGTTTCGAAATGAGTTGTTGAGGTGTCACTGCATTGATTGATTGACCTGTAAAACCTTACTTGTGTCATGAATATTGAATAAGTGAACATGTTGATCATGCTATTCTGGTGAGAAATAAATTATATTTTCTGCACCCAATTGGCGGAATCATGAATATTAAACAAGTCAACCTTTCGACCTGGCTCAATCACTTCTTTATATGGCAATTTGGTGGTAAATATATTAATTATTTTCGCAATGTCTGATTGGAATTTCTAGTCACGTGCCACGTAATGCCTGCGTTATTATTTTTAGTTTGCAATGTGATGTACAGTTTTACTTTACAAACCAAAAACAATAACACATTCACTCACATATTTTGGATTATTTCCGTGACAGCTATAATGTGTGTGTTTAGCATATCTGTGTTACATAACAAGGACAAGGTATGAATTGCAATTTCTTTATATCTGCAATTATATCTTTCAATCAAACTCCTCCAAGTGAGAAGCCTTGGAATTCCAAACTTTTCAAAGAAAACAAGATTAATTCCCTTGACCCGGTGACGTCAAGTGTAAAATTGTACCCAGACTTTTTCCGAAAAGCTATTCAGAAGATTATGGTAATATTTAAATGTGATTAACCGATTAATCACGGTTATATATCGCAGTTAATCTGTCACGAAAATCCTGTAACCATTTCAGCCCTAGTTGTCCCGGACGGGAATTGAACTCTGGACCTTTAGCCAAAGTTGTTTAACGAAGGATTTAATTAGCATCTATGGCTAGTTAACACTGAGGAATGAAGTTATTTAATTTATAACTCTGTTGTCCATGTTATAGCCCCCATATTATATTGAGATTGATATATCCTTAAGTTGATAATTATGTGAGAAAGGTTTTTTTTTTATTTTTGCATTTTCTGACTGGTCTAACTCTTTTGCACTCAGTGACCTTGTTTACATCTTTGTTACACTGATATATTGTACATATAGCTGTTGATTGTTTAATTGTTTAAATAGGTCAATGACCTTGTTTACTTGAACTTTAACAGAATCCCCCAGAAACAAATAGAACATTGCAGAAACTTCCTCTTTTGGGACATTCTATCTGGTTACTATATAAAGGTTTGTCAACAGAATTCAAAAACTCATTTTAGAAAGCCATTTCAGAAGAACTTATTTTCACAGCAGTTGTTTCCATTGGAGATTATTATTGTTTCAGAACAGTGCATTTATTATAGAAGCAGTGCTTCTTTGTGATTTTGGAAGATTGATTCCAAAAGAGAATTTTGAAGAGAATCTATTCGTCTTGGAAAAGAGAATTTATACTTTCTGTGAAACAGAATAATATTATTTTGCGAAAAGCCAGGATTCTACTGGATTATTTGGAAAATACCTGTGGCGCCAATACTTCTTGGATTTTTACTCCATTTGAATTTTACAGAGCATTTTATTATATTTTATTGGAGACTGCTGAAATTTTCAAAGTGAAAATTTTATTACAAATCTACGGGATACTGTTTCTGAAGAGACATTCTTGGATTTAATACTACATCTACCAGCTGGTAACTTTCTTCAGAAGATACTTCACCACTGGATTACTGGATTCTGTCAAACTGTACTTTGGACTAATTCAATAATTGATAAGTACCACTGTTTTTATTTTCTGTAAACCAATTAGTGTAAAAGATCTTTGTATCATTTTTTTTTATATATATTAATTCTTTTTAATTAAATTTCAGAATAGTTAAATTCATAGTTTTGTTGCTGATTCTCAGATTTCTTTCTGTTACCAATATCATTAATAATTCCACACCGTAACATCCATGCCAAATGATTTTTTTTCTAGTATTGGGATGCTACCACAGAAATAATGACCAGATTTCCTGTAATGCAAAACTAGGGAGCAACAACCTAGGGACTTAACCTGAATCTGAGCCCTTCCACCCCACCTGAATCTAACCTCTCCCCTCCAGGAACACTGTAAAGCAAACATCAAAACATTTGGATTGTATCCCAAGAAGCAGATTTTTAAAGACTATTCCTCATATTGGACGAAGTTAAAATTTGGGCTCCAGTAGGGAGCCCAAATATTAACCCAGGGACTTGATTTTATTTATTTATTTTAGGCTAAAAAAAAATAATTTTTTGATTCTCAGGCCCTCCCTCGTTGGATTTGAACCTCCTCATTAGACATTTTTATTATGTCATGTTTTTTTCAAGAATTTGTGAAAACTTGGAATGGTCATTTTTTCACATTTCTCGAAATATAATTATTTAGCTGTGTTTGCAGTAAATTGTTTTTTCTTGTTGCAGTTTATGGGAGAGTGCCCATAAACTGTAACAAGGCAAATTCTGATATACTGGATCATGATTTAATTATTTATTTGCTGGTGTTTAAGGTCATATATTTTTGCACAATGGCTAATAATGGCCGCAACACAGATATAAACTCAAGTCAAGTTTAACCAATCATTTAGAGTCATGTTTCCCATTTTAAAGGACTCCTACCCCCAAGCATTAGTTACTGAGGCCTATTCTAATGGATCATGATGCTTGACAGATCTATACCATTAAAAAGAACAATAAAATACAAATCCTTTTAGCTGTTGTTAAGGCAGTTAGTTATAAAAGATATACTATAATTACACTAAAATACAACCTTTTCTCTTTTTCAAGTGGAAAGGCAGCAAAAAGATTTACTGAGTATACTCAAACCCTTTACACGAAAAAAAAAATAATAAAAATAAAATCCTCCCTCCCTCACCGATTTAAAAAAAAAATTGCCTGAGAATCAATTCATTTTTTGCTAAATAATTTCCCTCGGCTAAAAGCCTAAGCCGTGATGCAGAATACATCACCCGAGGCACATTTCACCGAGTTGGGGGGAGACTACGAGACGGGGTGTCCCCATTTTTGATTTTGAGTGCAAAAGCAGACTTCTGATGACATATTCAGCAAGGAATATACCGATCAACTATCAGTTTTACACAATGCATAGTGTAGTTTATCAATATTTTATACAAGTTTTACGTGTCACTGAAGACCAGCAGTAGTTCAGTATTTCTTTTCTCAGAAAATGAATCAACAGCTCAGTCTAGGGTTGTCAATTCATTTTCTGAGAAAAGGAATATACAGAAATGGCTCATGAATTTTCGAGTTGACAAGTCGCTGGCCGAAAATTGAGTCGAATGATCGATAGCACATTGCGTAATTATAACAAATAATTGTAATTTTGCTACACACAAAGTTCGATAGATTTTCCTTGAACTAGTTCGTTTATCTTTTCCCAGTCTATGACTAGTTCTAATGCGATTTGATATTGATCATCTGTAACTCTGCCATCTACTTTAATACTCTGTGGGTTATAGAGCTGTAGGTTTTAAAATTTCTTGTTCAGTTTCGGTTTTTCAGGTGGAGTAAAATCTCGGTTCGGTTTTCGGTTTGTTCATGAGGCCAAGTAAAATTCAGTAAAACTCATTATGTCCTGAGTCGTAACTGAATGGTAGCGAAATTGAATGAAACTCAATGGATGCCCGAAATAAGCTATAATACATGTACATGAAGAATCCGGAAGGCCAATATAATAATTACCTAAATATACAGAACTTTTATTGTGCGTGGCCATTTTCCGAGATCTGACACCTACACACAACTTGAGGAAAGATGCAAACACAACTAAGCTGAAATGTCGGAAATCCACAGAATGTAGCCTTCCCAGAGTAATGAGAGTACCCAGACACTGCCATTGGCAGTGTCTGGGTACTCCCACTACTCTGGAATGGCTACATTCTGTGAATTTCTGCAGCAAGAGAGTATTTAATAAAAAACGAAAAACCTTAGATTACGGGATGTCGACGGTTTCGGTTTTTTAAAAAAACTAAAAACCTTGGTTCAGTTTCAGTTAACCTACAGCTCTAGTGGGTTACTTCCTTTGTTACGTTTATTCACCCATTTCCAAAATATGTTTGAACTCGACGCTCCGGTCGTTCTTATCGTCCACCAAGAACCTCCCCAGGAGAGCAACCATTTCCTCCGGAGCGGAAAGGACTGCTCCTCCTAAACACCGGAACTACCCAGAATTACCTGTTTTATGTCGTATTTTTCACTCTTTGCATAGTGTTTTAACTATTTAATAACAGAGTTGTGAAAACTGTTCTCATAAAGAATCAAGAGGTGTTCTATGTTGTCATTCCCTTTATCATTCACCTAACTACGAACCGATTTGTGGTGTCAGCATATACTGGTTCCTGGCATCAACTAGCCATTGGCCAGAAGCATCACCCAAATGGCTTATTGTCACTGCCTTTGTCTGCAAACACTATACTGTATCAAGCTTAATTTATATGTATGTAACACAAGATACAAGTGGGGTGTGATAAACATAATGATCACTGATTTTTTTTTTTGGTTTTTGGCTATTTGCATGGTTATCATTTACCACCTTGCACGCACCACTCATTGCAATTTGCATTCAGTAGGCACAACACTCTATTCCATTTTGTGTGCCGTCAATCCTAAGAATTGGCAAGCGTTCCAGTTCCATGTCCTGTACTTGGAAATTCTTTCTATTGAGGCTCTAGTGTACTGATAATTTGACCACAGTTACTGGAAGTTGTGGATACAACCACTTTTTTCACTGATAACAATGAAAGCACCACGTCAGTCCTGACCCCGTGTTACACATACAGTAGTCTATATAATAATAGACAAGTAATGAAAGCCTATTTTGCCCTGACCGATACCCCATCCCAGTTCATTTGTGAATTCGTTCATTGAACAAAGATTCATCGACACCGTTTTCTTGTACAGCTATCCACAAGGTATTTAACTTCATGTTTATCATACATTAATAATCAAATCATCATACTACGGCTTCTTCATTTGATAAAAAAAACTCTCCGTTCGACTTTTTTGCCTGCGACTCGACGCCATTAGAACAATGATGGCGTGACATTTCGTTGCTAGACTGTACAAAAGTTAATCTGGAAAGTGAAACTACGCACTGCGTTGTTCTTGTGCTGCAGACGACAGAACAGAAGAATAATGGATGTGGGCTATAATGTAAGAGTCTTCCCTGCAAAACAATTGTTGCACCCCTGTCCTCGAGTTCTATTTATTGTCAAGGCACAACCAACTTGTCCGAACTTTAATAAAAAAAAAAACAAAAAAACTGGTGGTTAATTTAAGACAGCGCTACCTTGTCAAAAGCTGAAAATGCAGGAAGCTTTGAAAGGAATATGTGTTGTCGGGTGGAAAGGGTATTAGATCTAGGCTATGGGCTTGACAGACAGGGAGGGGTCAGAGTGATCTCATGGCCTGCATAAAAAGGAAATTCTATTGCATCTCTTTTTTACAATGCCAGCTACTGAGGAATCGTGACATTGACAACATTTAAATTTAATGCTGAACAACCTTAATCATAATAGTGTATATAGGCCCACTAGCCTACATGCTGTTTGAAACGTGGAGTGGGGGGGGGGGGGGGTGAATGGGTTGGGAGCGGCGAGGCTTGTTGTAGGCACATATTATTCAGACGAAGCACTTGGCCGATTAAGATATCTCGGGGTCTCGACAAACAATCTTTCCCGGAGACATTTTTTTTTTAAAAAAGAAAACCCTTTCTAGAAAACCCACTGTGAGCATTTGTGCGTGCGTTTGGGAGTCGGTGGGGAGGCAAGGGCAGTGATGCTTTTGGGGATCGTCCCCTTGACCCCTTCTACTTGCTGCTGCAAACGTTCTTCCTCCTCAATTGCCAAACTTGAACTGGCTACATTAAAAATTACCTGTTACTTGCATGATGAGTGAAACGTAAAATTAGAAGCTGGTGAATGGGAGAGGGGAGGGGGGGGCTTGTAGGCGCAGACTTTCAGATGCGGCGCTTTGTGGAGGAAGATCAACAGCGCTGTCTTATTAATGGCTCTCGGGTTGGTAATAAACCCTCGGGCCGGTAATAAACCGCAAGGCCCCCCCAAACTCATGGTATTGTTATATTATTGGAAAACATCTTCAGAATCTGTAGTTTATGTTAACTTGGCTGCTCGCGGTTACTGGCTTTCTTGCCCCTAGATTCATGGATAAGCCTATTGTGATTTTTTCCCATTTAAAACAAAAATTATACACATCTTGCCAAACCATGGTCGGCCCGGGGATTTCCAGACCCTGGCCTGCCCGCGGGAACCCCGGGAAGTAGAGCAGTGCCTATTCACTGCGGTAAACAGGCTCTGTTTTACTGGTAAAATAGGACCCAGTCACCAATTCTTGGGAGGTGTAAATCCTCTCTAAAATGGGCAACATGGCTTATTAACGCTCACCCCTGGTGTTGAGTTGATATTCATATTGTGGGCATGATTAGCCATTGTTAAAAAATGTGACCTTAAACACCAATATATTAATAAAATCGTCTAGACCCCCCCCCCCCTCTCCCCGGGTGAGGGTCATACGCCTACATCGGGGGAATGTTGGGCGCCTCCCCTAGATTGCGGCGCATTTCCAAAGTCAAATAACCTCTGAGAACGAAATAAGCAACACTAATGAGGTGTATAAATGGGGTTAGGCCTAGACTTTATTTAATTTTTTCCTTTGAACTAACCGGAACATTAGCTGCACATTTTCCGCACACGCAGATACTGCTGCCAACATGTCCAACTTCTAAGTACTTCCTTTTTCTCATCATAAATAGCATAAAACATACGACTGCAGTCTAAAAATTCACCGACCGTCACTGAAAAGCAGATGACAAGAACTTGATCCGTTTCAGTATTCCGCAATCATTTTTAGACATTAGAAACGTTACGTCATCATTGTGGTTCTAATGGCGTCGAGTCGCGAGCCGAAAAGTCGAACGGAGAGTTTTTGTTATCAAATAAAGAAGCCGTAGTATGATGATTTGATTATTAATGTATGATAAACATGAAGTTAAATACCTTGTGAATAGCTGTACAAGAAAACTGTGTTGATGAATCTTTGTTCAATGAACGAATTCACAAATGAAATGGGAAGGGGGTATCGGTCAGGGCAAAACAGGCTTTCATTACTTGTCTATTATTATATAGACTACTGTATGTGTAACACGGGGTCAGGACTGACGTGGTGCTTTCATTGTTATCAGTGAAAAAGTGGTTGTATCCACAACTTCCAGTAACTGTGATTAGACGCATCACGCCAATCTCATAATCAAAATGGCCTTATTTGGAGTAATTCCGGTGTTTAGGAGGACCCCAGTGACCTGAGCGGGAGTAAACTGATTGTGAAGCTCCCCCTTGGCCTTGGGTCATTTCTCCCGCAGTACGAGTGGCAAGTATTGACAGCTGGGGAGACGACAAATCGAGTTTAAGCTACGCCGTTTAGGTGGCTTGTGCAAGGCTCGAATATTTTTTTAAAAAACGCGCGAAAATTTCCAAGGGAACCACGCGCCCAGACTCCAGTTCTGAAAAATAATATTAAAAGGGACATCAATTTTATTTTAAACAATGATCTTGGCCATGTTTAATTACCAAAAAATATAAGTATATGGTCACAGTACACTACCATTTGGGAATAAAGCAGAATATTGATTTTGAACTCTTCTTCAATTGCCGATTTGAACACGCCATTCTGGTTCAGGCCCAAAAACTTTTCAGAAAGAGTTACCAGTCCTGGTGGTGAATACAGGCGGATTCGTACCCTGGAGGATAGGAACCCGACTTGGAGAATTCGGACCTTGGAAGATTCGGACCGTAATTTTGGATGATTCGGACCCTGTCTTTGGAGGATTCGGACCCTGATCTAAATTGCTTGGGGGTAATAAAACAACGAAGACCTCTGTTCAAAATAATGTATCTTATTTATGTGATGGAGGATTTTACAGCAAACATAAATTTACATGTAAATGAATCATGGCCAAAATTTCCAACGCGTCCAGTTCTGTGTAAAAAATATTAAAAGGGACATAAATTTTATTTCAAACAATGAACTTGGCCATGTTTAATTACCTAAAATTATATGTATGTGGCCATAGTACGCCACCATTTGGGAATAAAGCAGAATATTGATTTTGAACTCGAATTGCCGTTCTTATTTGAAAACGCCATTCTGGTTTATAACTTTTCAGTAGGAGTTATCCGGAAAAAGAGTAACCAATCAGCATTCATTCTGATTTATACCACTTTGTTTTGGTAAAGCTTGTTTGAAATACGCTTTACCAGTCACCCCACAGTTTTGATATTAGCATCTTGTCACTGTGTCAGTAACCTTTTCAGGAATTTTAAGGATTTGGAAACGTTGTGTTTATTCCGCTTTGGGTATTTTCAAGGCTCCGAGTCATGTTACCCCCCGGGTCAAGTCACCCCACATATATTTCCGGATCAAGTCGCCCCTGGTTTTGGGCGAGTTGACCCAGCAAACATTTTTTTTGTTACTATCTTTATTTTGATCATTTTTATATTTTCTTGTAATCTTCTCCCCATCAAATCTCTAGGGTGGCATCGGGCCATAGTCTACTCAATTTGCCTTCTTTCGTTCAGGGGTCTATGAAGCTACGGGGTTTGGAGCATATACATGTACCTGTATCTGTATTTTACTGGAAATTTGTCTCAATACTGAGTAAATCGTATCTAGGATATGTGTGCGCGCACTGAGTCTTCTAGTTTCGCGATATGACAGCTTTGAAGCTGTCGATTGTCTCACAATTCACTTCGCTTTCAGAGATGGAATCCCAGTCTTTGATAGTCCGTGGTACAAATGAGTTTTTGTAAGGTTTGGCGTTGGACTAGTGAATTTTAATTTGTTTTCTATGTGCTGGTCTTGTTGGTCGTTTGTTGTATTGGATGACATTGTCAGCAAGGATGGCCACTAGATCGTTAGCGATTTTGAAGAGTACGACAAGTCGCTGTTCACTTCTTCAACCTTTTAGTGGTTTCCAATCACGTTCTTTCGTCATGGAATGGAGACTGCTTGTGCGTTTGTAATCCTTGCAGACGAATCTGGCAGCCCGGCGTTGTATACTCTTCAGTCGGTCGATGTCCTTCTGTAAATGAGGATCCCACATTGTGCTTGCACAATCAAGCAGAGAACGTACCAACGAGATCGAGACAGTTTCTTTAAGTTTTTTGTTGCAATATTTTAGGTTTCTTGGAATGAATCCGAGTGTGGAGCTTGCTTTATTGCAGGTTTTGTTGATGGCAGGCAACTTGACCCCTCCAGGAATGGCAAATTGCAGTGTTAGCCACTGCCAACAGCGGCAAGATTACGAAGATCAAATGTTCACATGGGATTCAAAATGTAATTAAAAGTCTGCGGGCAGTTTCTCCAAATTTAAACAAGAAGGGGTCACGCCACCATACCCACCCTATCGTCCCCGAGACGGGCTTTTCAGTTTTCTGACGTATATTACGAAGTTGACCGGGAATATCGAACATATCTCCGAAGGTTTCTTTTAGAGGCTCGACTGCGTATGAAATCTGTCGTCTGCTTTGGCGTATTCACTGGTTTATCGACAAGAATATGAAATCTGTCGTCTGCTTTGGCGTATTCACTAGTTTATCGACAAGAAACATGATTGGTAAAGGGGCAGGCTATTATCGTTTTTATCTGTGGAACATCAGTTAAATACCTACCACGGTAACACTCGGTGTATTAAGTTTAAAGATACAGAAGATAAGACAAGGCGAATGCGTTAAAGATAGATAGATAGATAAGATAATTTCATTTTTACCACAATGGCCCACATGGGGTATACATGTATATACATGGCAACAAATTGCTAACAACATAGTGAATGATAACAATGAAGTAAAAAGTGAACATAAAAATGAATTTGAACAATGGGGAAATGGAAGAAATAAATTACAGGGAAAAGAGGGCATATATAAATGGATTTTGACATTTTTCACTTGAGTGTGCTATTTCAGTAATTGCACAGTTTTTGGGTATAACATGACCACAAGCATAATTTATGAAGCCCAAACGTGCAAATCGTTTATATAGCTTTATGGAATCTAAATTTAACTGAACTTTCTTTTTACGACAGGGTATTTTTCTATACTTGAAATTTTCTTTTATGAAATTTCCCAGTAGTTTAAGTACAGGTAAGTCTTCAGCAGACATGAGCCAAATAAACTTGTGCTGGTTACTCAGAGCCGAAAAATTTATAAACCTTTGACTTATCTGGGCAAAAAGCTGTTTTCTTGGTTTGCTATACATGGGACATTCTATTAGAAAATGAAGTTCATTTTCTACGTTACCAGTATCACATAGCTTACATATACGCCTGGTTCTGTGTGTTTTCCTGTACTTTGGCATGTGCCTATCCATCTCCATCCTAAGATTATGAGCACTAATTCTGAGTTGGCATATGGCTTTTCTGGATTCAGAATCATTCAGTTCCAGATATCGCTCCTTTTGAAAAGCTCTTTTATAAGTGAAGTATGAATCTAATTTGCCTTCAGCATTTGAGAGATATGATTTTCGAATTGAGTGCCACTCATTCATATAAATTTTATATAATTTTCTATCAACAATTTCCAGGATTTGCTCAAATGTAAGATTGATGATAGTTTCTTCCTTGATTTTCAAATTTTTTAAAATTGACATTACTGTGGTATACCAAGAAATAGAACCATTTTTGTGATCTTCCTGAACTGAGCGAAAGGCATCATATAATAAAGGATGAGCATCATGATATAGTCTGTACAAATATGAAATTTGAGATGTATAATGGAAATCGTCCAACCTCTGACAATACTACCATGTTTGAGCTCTTAGTATTTACTCCAATCAAATATCTGCAGAAGCGAATATGTGAGCGATCAGCAATGTTATCAGCATAGATCATGCTAAATGGATTAATATGAGTGGATGCTTTAACTGCCCCAAAGTTCTACTCCATATAACAAAATTAAACCAAACAGTTACAAGCGATATTAAAACAGTAAACGAGAGTACGACAATTACTCGGTGGTTTTCTCCAGATTCTATGACACCCTCCATTGTACGACCCTAGCTGTTGAAAATGTCGTTATTTGTTTATTTATTGGTGTTTAAGGTCACATATTTTTGCACAATGGCTAATCATGGCCACAACATGAGTATCAACTCAAGACCAGGGTGAGCGTTAATAATCCATGTTGCCCATTTTAGAGAGGGTTTGCACCTCCAAAGCTTTGGTGACCGGGTCCTATTTTACCAGTAAAACAGAGCTTGTTTACCGTAGTGAATAGGCACTGCTTCACTTCCCGGGGTTCCCACAGGGATTGAAAATGTAAAAGGCCCCAAATTCTTCTAACCATCGTTGTAAAGTCAACTGTGCACTTCCCGAAAACTGCACTGTACTGAAGCTTCGCTTGCGCATATCCCGTCATCACAAGCACTTGCTTCTCTGAGGGAAGTGAGTGGTGGGTATAACACCCGATAGCAAAGAGAACCCCCACTGGTCTCAGTCCCAAATTTTAAAACTAAAATATTCCGAGACTCCGGACCCAAAACATTATAGATGCCAAACTCCAAGTTGAAATTCTGAATTTCCAAGTTTGAAAACTCCATTTGAGGCAGGCTTGCATTCAGAAATCTATATTTGTGAGGCATTGGCTTAATTGGGCTGTTCCCACTTGATGCTGCCTGTATGTAACAAAAAACTGTGTGTGGAAGGATATGAAAGGGTGGCGTTTGGGTGATGAAATGAATTATTTATTTATTTATTGGTGTTTAAAGTCCCATATGGAATGAATAAGAGCCTAATGAAATCTTTACTCATTGAAGCAACAGGCCCATATCTCCAGAGAAAGTTTGCAAAAGTAGGGCCCAAATGAATTATGTGGCTCGATTGAACGTCAATTCACTCAAAATATGGCTTGTTATATGTAATTACATTGGTTGGTTGCCATTCTATGCAGATTGTATTTACGGGGGGAGGGGGGGGGAGAGGGGGGGGGGCACCATCACCCGCCGGAATGCCACTGGTCCAAGATGTGAGATTATGGAGGTAGGAGTTGGGATGAGGGTGCATTTAGGATTTTTCTAAAGATGAGTCTTCTGTGGTAGTCATGAGTCAGTTTCCAAATCTGAACATGGAAATGTGCCCCCCCCCCCCCCCCCCCCCCCCCCCCCAACAGACACACACACTCTCACACACACACATTATAGCATTGCCTATGGCTGGAGATACTTATGTATGACTAGTTCATGCCAGGGAGAGCTCCAGTTTATATATTTATAAATCTCTGGATAAAATGAGAAGGGAACTCTGCCTGGCTATTTGACACATGTCACCCAAAGTTGATCTGAAAGACCTCAGCCACCTTGAAAAGTCTCAGTATTGTATCTCCAAGTTTACAAAGAGCCCATGAAGTCTAGGAAGTGCTTATTGGGTCTGCTAATCAAGTTCTGTGTAGGTTAGTTTTGTTTTATTCTAGTATCTTTTAATAGTACAATGCTTTACTTTGTTTTTTTTTTATCTTATTGAATATTCTACAATAATTTTGTAGTTTTTAATGTTATTTTCTGTAGGATATTTTAATTTTTTATTGCAAAATTTTGATTTGTTAAGTTGATGACACTAAGAATCTTTTAGTCATCAATGGATTTCTTCTCACAAATTTTTTTTCTCAACCTGCTAGTTGCTAGGGGAAATGCCTTTTCGTATGCCAACCGGAAAATATCCATAAAGGTATCATATGCTGCATTGGGAGAGTCAGATTCAAAAATAGCCGAAAAGTCCATTTGAAACAGAAGCGTTTCAAACTGGGCCATGCTATCTACGTTTATTTTCGGCATCACGCTTTCTGCTTGAAGTTTGTCATCTTTATTATGTGTTATCAAGTGGAAGATGCCAAAGTGGTCCAAAACATCTGTAATAATGATACCTGATCGATGTGACAGGCCAAAATTATTTGTAAGGACGTGATCTATCAGTGTAGATGACTGGCTCGTTCCTCCGGTCGGTCTGGTGATAGATATACTGTAAGAAACCTTGACTAATCATTATATCTAAATACGAGTTTGTCTTGGCATGTATATCTGATTTCAAGAGATCTATGTTAAAATCTTCCATTAAATATGTCTCTTTGTGTTCCTGATTGATTTTGTCCATTATTACATTTAATACTGAGCCGTGCTTTCCAATAAATTACTGCAAAATAATATCAAGCTGGGGCATGAGTTATGATAAGTCTTTTCAGTGCTTAACTTTTAGTGTAAATCACGATAATTTTTCAGTTCGATATTATTTTGTAGTAATTTACTGTGAAGCACCGAGCTGTGCTTTCCAATAAATTACTGCAAAATAATATCAATCTGGGGCTTGAGTGATGATCAGTGTTTAACTTTTCGACTAAATTGACAAGTAAGTTGTTTTCTCTGGGCCGCGGACGTTAATGAAGTATTTTTCATTAACGCCCGCATCCTCTTTCCGGTTGTTGTAATAATAGTAATAACATGACTTTCTCTGGTATTTCTGGTCCATTAACAGCCCCCAGGAACTGGATTTTTTTGCAAAGATTTTTTTATTGGGATTTTCCCATGGTGAGCCCAAATAGCGACCTAAAAGGTTTCTTTGAACAAACTTAAATCTTCACCATCAAAGGAGGTTGCATACCAAATATTACAGCATTCCTTCTTGTGGTTATGTGAAGATGCTTTTTAAAGAATTTTAGGTTTTGGGTCATACCAAGGAAAGCAGCAACTTTGGGGGGTGGGGGGGGGGGGTGGGAGCTATAAAGAGTATACTCCCCCACGATGATGTGTGGCAAGTCTATTCAGGCTTGGACCAGTGGTTCTGAAAAAGGCTGTAGTCAGTTTTTTTTTTTTGGCCAATTTGAATTTACTGGTCCAAAGTAAGATTCATATTAACCCTTTACCTGATGATTTAGTCACACCGACCCACGTAATCTACAAAATTTCAACAATACCATATCGTGATCCTCATTGGAGTCAGCTCGATCTTATTAGGGGTCACATGATATGTTTTTGTTGAAATTTTTTGCCAAATTTTAAAAAATACTATTTAAAATATTAAATTTTGACATTGTGCACATTGGGACAGATTTTTTGCATGAATCAAGTACTTTTGATCCAATAATAACACATACCAAATTGGGGTTAAATCTATCCACCAGTTCCGAAAACAGAAATCATCCATACCAGAACTGAAAATATTTCTACTTAGCCCTTTGAACTCGCAAGACTGATTTTTTGGTCACATGATATGATTTTGTTGAAATTTTTTGAAAAATTAAAAAGAATGATATTTAAAATAATAAATTTTGATATTGTCTGCATTGGGTAAAGGGTTAACTGATAGAGTGATGAATTATTTTTCAAAGGTGATTTGAAACGTGTAGTTGTTTCAAAGCTACAATGTTACCAGTAAGGGTAACCTTAATTCATCACAATTTTGTTCATAAATAATTGTTTTGTTGCTATTCATTGGAGAGTGCCTGTTAGAAGTCTCCAATAAATGGTAACAAAACAATTTTATGAGAACAATTTTTTTCCCACTACCGCTCAAATGACAACAGTGCACACTGAAATAGTGGCTTTCAGCACTATTCAGTACAGTCATGACTCAACCAGTTAATTGTGTAGTCACTTTGCCAGTGAAAATGATTCATTCCGAAGAAGTATTTAATTTACAGTAATTTTTGATTTTCCTGTATTCCCAAGATAAAACTGAGCATTTATTCTGTTATATTATTATTCCAATCTGGTCATGTAACCATAGTTAGGCAGTCTAGTAACCATTCCAATCTGATCATGTAACCTCGATCAGACAGTCTTGTAACCATTCCAATCTGATTATGTAACCTTGGTCAGGCAGTCTAGTAACCATTCCAATCCGATCATGTAACCTTGGTCAGGCAGTCTTGTAACCATTCCAGTCTGGTCATGTCACCTTGGTCAGGCAGTCTAGTAACCATTCCAATCTGATCATGTAACCTTGGTCAGGCAGTCTTGTAACCATTCCAATCTGATCATGTAACCTTGGTCAGGCAGTCTTGTAACCATTCCAGTCTGATCACGTAACCTTGGTCAGGCAGTCTAGTAACCATTCCAATCTGATCATGTAACCCTGGTAGGGCATTCTTGTAACCATTCCAATCTATGTAACCTATGTCAGGCAGTCTTGTAACCATTCCAATCTGATCATGTAACCTTGGCCAGACAGTCTTGTAACCATTCCAATCTGATCATGTAACCTTTGCCAGACAGCCTTGTAACCATTCCAATCTGATCATGTAACCTTGGCCAGGCAGTCTTGTAACCATTCCAATCTGATCATGTAACATTGGCCAGACAGTCTTGTAACCATTCCAATCGGATCATGTAGCATTGGCCAGACAGTCTTGTAACCATTCCAATCTGATCATGTAACCTTCCCCAGGCAGTCTTGTAACAATTCCAATCTGATCATGTAACCTTGGCCAGGCAGTCTTGTAACCATTCCAGTCTGATCATGTAATGTTGGCCAGGCAGTCTTGTAACCATTCCAATCTGATCACATAACCTGTCAGGCAGTCAGTCTTGTAACCATTCCAACCTGATCATGTAACCTTTGCCAGACAGCCTTGTAACCATTCCAATCTGATCATGTAACCTTGGCCAGGCAGTCTTGTAACCATTCCAATCTGATCATGTAACCTTCCCCAGGCAGTCTTGTAACCATTCCAATCTGATCATGTAACCTTGGCCAGGCAGTCTTGTAACCATTCCAATCTGATCATGTAACCTTTGCCAGACAGCCTTGTAACCATTCCAATCTGATCATGTAACCTTGGCCAGGCAGTCTTGTAACCATTCCAATCTGATCATGTAACATTGGCCAGACAGTCGTGTAACCATTCCAATCTGATCATGTAACATTGGCCAGACAGTCTTGTAACCATTCCAATCTGATCATGTAACCTTCCCCAGGCAGTCTTGTAACCATTCCAATCTGATCATTCAACATTGGCCAGACAGTCTTGTAACCATTCCAATCTGATCATGTAACCTTCCCCAGGCAGTCTTGTAACCATTCCAATCTGATCATGTAACCTTGGCCAGGCAGTCTTGTAACCATTCCAATCTGATCATGTAATCTTGGCCAGGCAGTCTTGTAACCATTCCAATCTGATCACATAACCTGTCAGGCAGTCTTGTAACCATTCCAATCTGATCATGTAACCTTTGCCAGACAGCCTTGTAACCATTCCAATCTGATCATGTAACCTTGGCCAGGCAGTCTTGTAACCATTCCAATCTGATCATGTAACATTCCCCAGGCAGTCTTGTAACCATTCCAATCTGATCATGTAACCTTGGCCAGGCAGTCTTGTAACCATTCCAATCTGATCATGTAACCTTTGCCAGACAGCCTTGTAACCATTCCAATCTGATCATGTAACCTTGGCCAGACAGTCTTGTAACCATTCCAATCTAATCATGTAACCTTTGCCAGACAGCCTTGTAACCATTCCAATCTGATCATGTAACCTTGGCCAGGCAGTCTTGTAACCATTCCAATCTGATCATGTAACATTGGCCAGACAGTCTTGTAACCATTCCAATCTGATCATGTAACATTGGCCAGACAGTCTTGTAACCATTCCAATCTGATCATGTAACCTTGGCCAGGCAGTCTTGTAACCATTCTAATCTGATCATGTAACCTTCCCCAGGCAGTCTTGTAACCATTCCAATCTGATCATGTAACCTTCCCCAGGCAGTCTTGTAACCATTCCAATCTGATCATGTAATCTTGGCCAGGCAGTCTTGTAACCATTCCAATCTGATCACATAACCTGTCAGGCAGTCTTGTAACCATTCCAGTCTGATAATGTAACCTTTGTCAGGCAGTCTTATTACCATTCCAATCTGATCATGTAACCTTTGTCAGGCAGCCTTGTAACCATTCCAATCTGATCATGTAAGCTTGGTCAGGCAGTCTTGTAACCATTCCAATCTGGCCATGAAACCATCCAATCTGATCATGTAACCTCCGTCAGACAGTCTTGTAACCATTCCAATCTGGTTATGTAACCCTTGCCAGGCAGTCTTGTAATCATTCCAATCTGGTTATGTAACCGTTGTCAGGCAGTCTTGTAACCATTCCAATCTGATCATGTAACCTTGGTCAGGCAGTCTTGTAACCATTCCAATCTGGCCATGAAACCATCCAATCTGATCATGTAACCTCTGTCAGACAGTCTTGTAACCATTCCAATCTGGTCATATAACCCTTGCCAGGCAGTCTTGTAATCATTCCAATCTGGTTATGTAACCTTTGTCAGGCAGTCTTGTAACCATTCCAATCTGATCATGTCACCTTGGTCAGGCAGTCTTGTAACCATTCCAATCTGGTCATGGATCCTTTGTCAGCCAGTCTTGTAATCATTCCAATATGGTCATGTAACCTCTGTCAGGCAGACTGGTAATCAATCCAATCTGGCCATGTAATCTTTGTCACACAGTCTTGTAACCATTCCAATCTGGTCATGTAACCATTGCCAGGCAGTCTTGTAATCATTCCAATCTGGTTATGTAACCTTGGTCAGGCAGTCTTGAAACCATTCCAATCTGGCCATGAAACCATCCAATCTGATCATGTAACCTCTGTCAGACAGTTTTGTAACCATTCCAGTCTAGTCATGTAATCTTTGTCAGGTAGTCTTGTAACTATTGCAATATGGTCATGTAACCTCTGCCAGGCAGTGTTGTAATCAACCCAATCTGGCCATGTATTCTTTGTCACGCAGTCTTGTAACCATTCCAATCTGATCATGTAACCTTTGTCACACAGTCTTGTAATCATTCCAGTCTGATCATGTAACCTTTATCAGACAGGCTTGTAACCATTCCAATCTGATCATGTAACCTTTGTCAGGCATTCTTGTAACCATTCCAATCTCATCATGTAACCTTTGTCAGGCATTCTTGTAACCATTCCAATCTGAGCATGTAACCTTTGTCAGGCATTCTTGTAACCATTCCAATCTCATCATGTAACCTATGTCAGGCAGTCTTGTAACCATTCCAATCTGATCATGTAACCTTTGTCAGGCATTCTTGTAACCATTCCAATCTCATCATGTAACCTTTGTCAGGCAGTCTTGTAACCATTCCAATCTGGTCATGTAATCTTTGTCAGGCAGTCTTGAAACCATTCCAATCTGGTCATGTAATCTTTGTCAGGCAATCATGTAACCATTCCAATTCGGTCATGTTATCTTTGTAACCATTCTAATCTGGTCATGTAATCTTTGTCAGTCAGTCTGATAACCACTCCAATCTGGTCATGTAATCTTTGTCAGTCAGTCTGATAACCACTCCAATCTGGTCATGTAATCTTTGTCAGGCAGTCTTGTAACCATTCTAGTCTGATCATGTTACCTTTCCCAGGAGGTCCTGTGACCATTCCAGTCTGGTCATGTTACCTTTGACAGGCAGTCCTGTAACCATTCCAATCAAATCATGTAAACTTGGTGAGTTAGTTTTGTGACCAATCTGGTCCTGTAAACAATCCAATCTGGTCATGTAACCTGAGTCAGGCATTCTTGTAACCATTCCAATCTGGTCATGAAAACTTTCTCAGGCAGTCTTGTAACCATTCCTATCTGGTCATGTAACCTCTGTCAGGCAGTCTTGTAATCATTCAATCTAGTCATATAACCTTTGTCACGCTGTCTGGTAACCATTCCAATCTGGTCATGAAAACTTTCTCAGGCAGTCTTGTAACCATTCCAATCTGGTCATGTAACCTCTGTTAGGCAGTCTTGTAGCCATTCCAGTTTGATCATGTGATCTTTGTCAGGCTGTCTTGTAACCACTCCAATCGACCATGTAACATCTGCCAGTCAGTCTTGTAACCATTCCAGTCTGGTAATGTTAGCATTGAGGCAATTCTGTGACCATTCCAATCTGGCCCTGTAAACATTGTCAGGCAGTCTTGTAATCAATCCAATTTGGTTGTGTAATTTCTGTTAGGCAATCTTATAACCAATCCGATCTGGCCATGTCACCTTTGTCGGGCAGTCTTGTGACCATTTAAATCTACTTATGTAAACCATGCCAGACAGTCTTGTAACCAATCCAAACTGGTTATGCAACATTTGTCAAGCAGTTCTGTAACCATTCCAAACTGATTACGCAACCTTTGTCAGGCAGACTTGTAAATATTCCCATCTGGTATGTAACCTTTGTCAGACAGTCTTGTGACCACTCCAGTTGGATTATATAATCTTTGTCAGGCAGTCTAGTGTGACCAATCCAATTTGGTTACATAACCTTTGTCAGACAGTCCTGTAACCATTCCAATCTGGTTATGTAACCTCTCTGTTAGGTACTCGTGACCACTCAATTTGATTTTGTAACCTTGTCAAGCAATTTTGTTACCAATCCAGTCTGGTCATGTAACATTTGTCAGACAGTCTTGTAACTATTCCAGTCTGGTTATGTAACCATTGTCAGACACTTGTAACCATTCCAATCTGGTTTGCAACCTTTGTCAGATACTTGTAACCATTCCAATCTGTTTATGTAAACTTTGCCAGGAGGACTTTTGTAACCATTCCAATCTGTTTATGTAACCTTTGTCAGACAGACACTTGTAACCATTCCAACCTGTTTATGTAACCTTTGCTGGAAGACTTGTAACCAATCCAAAAGGGTTGTGTAACCTTTGTCAGACAGACACCTGTAACCATTCCAATCTGGTTATGTAACCTTTGTCAGACAGACACTTGTAACCATTCCAATCTGGTTATGTAACCTTTGTCAGACAGACTTGTAACCATTTCAGTCTGTTTTTGTAACCTTTGTCAGGCAGTCTTGCAACCATTCCAATCTGGTTATGTAACCTTTGTCAGACAGACTTGTAACCATTTCAGTCTGTTTTTGTAACCTTTGTCAGACAGGCTTGTAACCATTCCAATCTGGTTATGTAACCTTTGTAGGTCTTGGAATCTTGCCAGGCAGTTTCATTACCAACCTCAAATTAACTTGTGTAACCTTTGTCCAGCAGTCTTGTAAACATTCCATTAAGTATTGTAATCTTGTCAGGTAGTCTTGTAACCATTCCATTATATCTTGTTATCTTCTCAGGCAGTTTCCTTGCCAATCTCAAATCAACTTGTGTAACCTTTGTCTGACAGTTTTGTAACCATTCCAATAAGTCTTGTAATCTTGTCATTTTGTTACCAACCTCAAATCAACTTGTGCAACCTTTGTCTGGCAGTCATTGGTCTTGTAATCAATTTCAACATAAACCGATTGAAAGGAAAAAATGAAAGTGTCAATGACACTGTAGGTCAACTTGTCAAGACATGTAGATGTATAGTATGTGACACAGCAATGGCAAACATCTAGGTAATGACCCGACAACAAAGGTACATATAAAGTATTGTAACGGTCTGTACATAAATACTGGCCATAGCCTGTAACAAATGTATCGGTAAAGTTTTGTAAAGGTGGGTGACAGTCAGATGCTAAACTAGAAAAGAAATCTTTGAGTCCCAGAGTGGGTCTGACTGAACCCCAAAATATTTGTTCTCATAGCACAGTGATAACAAAGGCACCCCAAAACACACTCATTCCTGTCCCAAGGTGAAAACAAAGGTACCCCAAGAAGTTTCGTGAAGATCAGTTCATAAATACGAGCTGTATAGAAGTTGTAACAAAAAACTGATTGGACCTAATTTTGGTACAAAATGGCCACTGGCAGCCATCTTGAATTTTGGACCACATTCAGAAACCCTCTTTCTCGTCCCAAGGTGATAACAAAGGTACCCAAGAAGTTTCGTGAAGATCGGTTGATAAATACAGCCTCTAGCCCGAACCGTATTGACATGTGCACTTACAGTGTATAAGTAGCACTAAATAAATCAAAATTTATCTAATTTGCATATTTTCTGCACGAGAAAAAAACCCGTACTATATGTGATGTATTCCATGTTACTAAACATTCATACAAAAATTTATTCAAATCAGAACTTTCATACAGAAGTCCTGTACAAAAGACTGATTGCACTAATTTTGGTACAAAATGGCTGCTGGTGGCCATCTTGAATTTTGGACCAGACCCCCCAAACACTCGTTCTCATCCCACGATGATAACAAAGGTACCCAAAAAGTTTCCTAAAGATTGGTTCATAAATACTGCCTCTAGCCTGAGCCGTATAGAAGTTGTGTACAAAAAACTGATTAGACCTAATTTCAGTACAAAATGGCCACTGGCAGCCATCTTGAATTTTGGACCGCACTCAGAAACACTCGTTCTCGTCCCAAGGTGATAACAGAGGTACCCAAGAATTTTCGTGAAGATCGGTTGATAAATACAGCCTCTAGCCCAAGCCGTATTGACATGTGTACTTACTGTGTGTAAGTAGCACTAAAAAAATCAAAGTTCATCTAATTTGCATAATTTCTGCACGAGAAAAAAACCTGTATTATATGTGATGTATCCCATGGTACTAAACATTCACACAAAAAATTATTCAAATCAGCGCTTTCATATGGAAGTTCTGTGCAAAAATCTGATTGCCCCTAATTTTGTACAAAATGGCTGCCATCGACCATCTTGAATTTCGGACCGCACTGAAAAACACTCGCTCTCATCCAACGGTGATACCAAAGGTATCCAAGAAGTTTTGTAACGATCGGTTCATAAATACGGCCTCTAGTCCAAGCCGCATTGGCATTTGCACTGACAGTGCTGAAAGTAACACTAAATAAATCAAAGTTAGTCTAATTTGCAGAATTTAAGCACGAGAAAAAAACCCGTATGATATGTAATGTATCTCATGGTACTAAACATTCATACAAAAAATTATTCAAATCAGAGCTTTCATATGGAAGTTCTGTACAAAAAACAGATTTCTGCATCGTCGGTACAAAATGGTGGCTGGCAGCCATCTTGAATTTTGGACCGCACCCAAAAACACTCGTTCTCGTTCCACAGTCATAACAAAGGTATCCAAGAAGTTTCGTAAAGATCGGTTCATAAATACGGCCTCTAGCCTGAGCCGTATCCAATTGTTGACGAACAGACAGATGGACAGACGGACGACGGGCCATGACAAAAGCTCAAATTTGGCTTTGCCAAAGTTGAGCTAATAAAGCAAGAAAAATATTATTGTTTATATTTTTATTTTGGATTTGATATCCATTAATATACTCATGATATTTTACATACAAAACCAACAGAATTCTTACAGACTGATTACACGACATAAGATTTAATGAAAATCATACAGTAGGCAGCCCATATATACTAATATGAATGAGCATACAAATTCAGAATGACTAGTTTCAATGTCTTTAAAAGTTGTATGGTGCTCTCTATACAAAACCACCATTTAAACCCCCCTCAACCAAAACATTTTATCAATTCTTATCACATGAAATGGTTTCATTGCAACCTTAATTTATTAATATATGTTTTTGGTGAAAGTATGTATCACAACTAAATTTGATTCCAAAAAAGATGCCAGTAACCATTTCAGATTTTGATCCTCTGCTAAATCAAAAGTACCTGTAACAATGCCTTGAATTGATAATACTGTGAAATCTAATTCTCAATTTTTATTTATTAACCCTTTACCTAACATGAAAAGCAGACGACACTTGCAAACAAAATTCTTGAATTACTAATTTTTTCATTTTTTGTCTCAAAAACATAAGTTATGACCCCTCTTTGGAACGAGCTCGATGAGCTCGTTCCATAGAGGGGTCGTAACCTATGCTTTTGAGACAAAAAATGAAAAAAAATAATGAAAATCAATTGATGATTTTTGTGAATAAGCGCTGACTTTTTTTGGCCGTTATGGTGGGTAAAGGGTTAAACAAAGTCAAAGGCCTAAAAACTTGAAATTTTTTCTGGAGTGAACACAAAACTATTGGCATCAGGCCACACAAAATAAATTGACTCTCGAGCAATTTTTTATTCAAATCAATAAAAGAGAGGATTTTATTTTAAATTTTTATTTCTGTCTAGCACATATTGAGCACAGATTGAGAGGCTTTCCGCTTTTTTCTTTTCTTTTCACACACAGAATATATAGAAAGTGCATAATTATACAAATTAACTCACTTAAATTTTAACCCTCAACGGCCCAATTCCATTTGTAATCACAATTTACTGCAACAAAACAGGGGTCTACATATGCCGTCTTTGAGGAAACTTGCAAGTTACATTCTAAGTGTCTGGACAGTCATTATTAGGCAAGTCTTGGCTGCCAATATAAGCAGCCAAGACTTCCCTAAAATACAACTGCAAAGGCAAAGGATGTAGGCTGTCTTTAGTTATGCTATTAAAATTTTAGTTACATACATAAAGTAAAAAATATAAAAAGTTTTGAGTCTCCCAATTTTGTAGTAATGCTAGAAGAAACTGCAAGGCAATAAAAATGTCCAATGGGGGGGGGGGGGGGGGGGGGGGGGGGGGGGGCAATTTCAGTGAGGGGTTGCTTGAGAATCAACACATTTTTTGGCCTTAATTTTCACTTTATATCAGAAAACCCGGAAATTCAATTTTAATTTATATTTACCAGGACCTAAAATGGGTTTATTTTGGAACAACAAGCAAGGTGTGCATTTTGCTGAAAAGTGATAATATTCATTGCAATATTCACTAAGATTTTGGTGGAAACAACTTGCAAACCTCCCTATGGGAACACCAGGAAGAGCAGAAGAGCTTGATTAATGAGATAAACAAATTTGGTTTTACTTGTATATTAACATCCATAAATGATTGCTGAATGTGTGTTATTTCAGTATTACTGTTCGGTTTAGGTTTGGTTTCATTACCGCAAAACCATACCAATCCTGTTCCCCCCCCCCCCCCCCCCCCCCCCCCCAAAAAAGAAAAAAGAGTTATACGGTATCAGAAAATCGAACATAAGTTACACTGACCCGATAAAAAAATGTCTGAAGTATTCGTAAAGACAGCTAAAACTAGAGGTAAATGGGACTAAAATTTCAAATGGGTTGACCATACATCATGTAAATGTACCTTTTGCAACAAAATTGTACAGGCAGATGATGAAATCCTAATAATTATGTGCACACTTACAAAACTTTGAAAAGCATACAGTTAAAACTAGAAGTCCTGTCACAAACTGTGCACTTATCTAGGCTTAATTGCGCATAGAAATTGTGCGCAATTGCCATATCGAATGACATCCAAAGCACGACAGGTTCTCCTGGTTACTCATAGAAAACACATGCAATGTTTCTGCCAATGGATACCCGGAGGTCCATTGGCTGAAACATTGCTTGTGCACAGGCCATATGTACAGAATTTGATAGCCTTACTATGGTCATAACGCGTAGATTAACGTGCAGATCGACGTGCTATTTGTGCACATTTCATGACAGGACTTCTGGTTTTAACTGTAGAAGGCAATTCTTTGAAATTAAAATAGCATCATCCGTCAATGAGACAGTATTCAGTTCCAAAGACAAACAGAAGATTAGTTTCTAATATTTTTATCTGCTATATGCTTTGGTGCCATTGTGCTCTGTATTTTAAACATGAACAAAACTGGATATGGTTTGCCCCATTTATGACCCATAAATGACATAAAATAGCTAGATGCATTGTTTTGTTGAGTCAGGGTTCACAACTTAACTTGGGGGTTGCAATCCAAATTTAATATCAAGACACATGTCTCTGGACAATAACAAGGATTTCCCCTCTAAAATGCTGCTTGAAACAGATAAATAATTAAAAATTCCTGGGGTTATATGCTGATGGGGTTCATTTGGGTGATGGCCCCTACTGACAAATGTTCTTCCTCAAAGTTCAGATATTCAAAATGGGTAACCATAAACTATCTCTGGCAGGAATGTAGGTATTGGAAGGTGGGGGTACCGGTAGGGGGCAGGAGGCAGGAGGCAAGATTTTGATCTTGATTCTTCTGGTAATTTCTTGAATAAATGTCTTGTGTTTTCATGACTTATGACTGAAACTGCAGGGAAATGGTCCGAGAAAAAGTAACCAGATAACTTAGTATTTCCTGGTCAGTATACGTGCAATAAATCAAGAAAATATATGATTACACACTCATGTACTGAAATCAAGGTATCTCTTCACAAAAAACCAATCCTGATACCAAAGCAGAAATTTCAATGCTGCACAACTCTACATTTAGCTGAACTTAACTGTACGCTTGTGCTGTGGTCTCAATGATGCAAGTGGAACACTTTGCTGTGTATTATGGGAAGGGCCACAAGTCATGACCCATTGGGAATTTTATAGACATGTCAAATTGGGAATTAGTATGTGTAACAAGACTAGTCTCTGCAGGACTCAGAATCTTAAACAGATCGACCAATCCTGATTATCATGTGCTTCCCATGGAACTTATTTCCTCCTTATTCAATCTAATGTAACTAGGGGATTGTGGATTTCCAGCTAGCAATTGTGTAGACTAAATGGGATTGGGAATGGACTTGATAAATGGACCTCATAGACCAGTGAAAAAATCCCCAAATTGTTACCCGAATATTTCTTGCCAACCCTGACTGTTTCTTCTATCTCTATGATAATATTACTTTCATATATTTAACCAATCCCCTTTCCAGTACGGTTTCATTTGGGATACAGTTTTGGGTGTAAAAACTATTTTAGGTTTACTTCAACTTCTTGATTCTTATTATTTATTTATTCATGTATAAGGTCACATACTTATGCACAATGGCTAATCCGTGACAGTTTTACAGGTGGAGGAAGCCACAGTACCCGGAGAGAACCACCGAGCATCGACGAGCAGCTGTCAGCTCCTCAACATTCTAACTCTGTTCAAGCCCCGCTCAAGCAGGGTTACAGCAGATGAAGACATGTGCATCTTCGACATGCAGTACGCCTTAGTACACGGCAGTATCATGCCCCCATGTAGGCAACCGGGATAAAGTGCCCTGCCCAAGGACACAATGCAGCTCATCCTGAACAGGGATCGAACTCGGGACCTCTAGCATAGAAGTCCAACAGTTTACCGCTGAGCCACCATGCTCCCTTCTTGATTCTTGTTGTGAAATTATATTTGTTCACAAAACCTGTTATACCTCCAGTGTGCAAAATTTGATGAGAGTGCTCGATTTGTTCGCGTGGTGGTTACGAAAATTTAAATCTATGCGAACGGATGACTGGTTCGCCAAAAGTTGCATCTTCAATTGTAAAGTTTGAGTCACTTAACTGGTAGAGTGCTAAATTTTTCTCAGCCTCAAGATTTGTTCACACATTTTTGTGTAGTTACAATTCATGGGAGAGTGCCTATAGGCACTCTCCCATAAATTGTAACAATGCAAATCGATGGAAATGAAGTTATTTTACTTCCAAGATAATATGAAGGACATCCACAGGATATGAAGCTTTTAACTTTAGATACCTGCAGTTCAGATTAAAGCCCAAATATGGGCTTTGAACACTCTACCAGTTAAGCAGCCTTTCTTGTCTCTTGATAGATTTTTCGACTTTTGCCGTAAGAGGCTATATATATTTCAATTCCATGGAATATATGACTACTTGTTAATGATAAAAAATCAGTTTCCCAAGAATTTTAACATCGCCGGGTGCTTGTTAGCCATCTCCAACCCAAGTAAATGGTCAGTCGGTTAGTCATTTTTGAAATTTTGCACACTGTACCTCCCAGACTCTATGCCCTAAAGGAGCAAGCCAAAGGCATATGATTGCTCATAGTGTCAGCCAAGGATGAAAATTTTTAGAATACTTTACTTTAAAAAATTAAAACAACGTAAGTTTTAAACTTATTGTAGTAAAGTCATATATAGAAGCACACAGCTTGATTGTTCCAAGGGTTATGTCAACTCCAAGCTCGAATGTTCCTTGGGTTTGCTAACTCCAAGTTTTCATTGTTTCTGGCTGTCTGCCGATAGACAAGAATCAAGAATTTAAATAACATTTTCACACTTTTCAATTTTCGATCTCAGCTGAATGCTAAGCACTCGGACATTTTCAGACATTAAATGAGATAAATTGTGATAAATATTGAGTTTGTGGTAAACTGCCACAGTATTGATTACTACATCTTTCTAAAACAAGTTTCAAGTAAATCTGCTTTTGAAAGATTTTACTTTAATTTTTCTAATGCAGAGTTTTGAGAACACGATACATACGTCATTATTGTTTCAATGATCAAATACCCTAAATTATGATGTGGTTAACAGGCCTGAAAAAAAAACAGTCTGACATTTGCAAAATGAGGTCCCCAGAGGGTGAATTTGATGATGCTATTTCATACACTGGGCCAATTTATCCCCTGGGTACCTCTTTCTGTTTAGTTTTGAGGCCCTGATTCAGAATGAGGTTTCCAGAGGGTAAATTTAGTGATGCTACCCTGCTGTGCAGGGTAGCATCACTAAATTCACCCTCTGGGGACCTCATTTTGCAGATGACAGTCCGCTTATTTTCTGGCTTGGTGGTTAACCTGTTTGCATTGTTATACTTGGGGGACATGCTTTTTGACTAATTTAGGCATCTTAAGTTAATTTCAAAATGAACCAGTTTTGAAACTCGCACATCTATAGGTGAAGTCAGTTTTGAAATATAAAATCTGACAATGTAACAATCATTTACATACAAAACTGTAAACAGGAGTTATATTTTTACTGAAATTTTTTTTGGCATTTATTTTTATTAAAAATAAACAAATGACTTTCACAAGAATACAATACAAAAAATGAATGCTGTGAAATCCTTTTTAAAAAAAGAAGTGTATTTAAGCTCCAGATAAGATGTGTATAGCTGTATATCATACTTCTGTTAAGTTTCTGAGTATTTCATTGGTTCTTAAATATATTATGCAAGCTGTATATACACTAGAACTTGGGATGCTGCAAATATTTGATATTCAAAAAACATTTGATTTGAGATGCATATTCCAGTCAAAATCAGAAAGCCAAATGTGGAATTTCTGAATCTGGTTAACAAAACCAATGCAGACAGTCTTTGTTTTTTTTTTTAATCATAATCCAGATTAACCAATATTCCAACTACATCATCTAGGCACACCTTTTACAAAGGTATGCCTAGATGATGTAGCTGTATTATTTTACCAGTTGGTACTTGAGCAATCACAGTGAAAACAAATCAGGTGTTTCCCCCCTCTCCCACCATCTATCAACAGAATGATATACCCAATATTTTCTGCATCATACTTAAGGGTAACCTGGGCTTAGTGCCCAGATAACCCCTATGTGTGGCATAGAATTATTAAGTATACCTGCTACTAATATTTTAGGAGGGTGAGAAAAAGTATACCTCAGTTGCAAATAAGGTGTGTCAATTTATTTATTTATTACGGTTTAACAACACTTTAACAGCCAAGGTCATATCATGTCAGTGACAGTTTTATGGGTGGGGGAGCCGGAGTACCTGGAGAGAACCACCGAGCAACGCTCCCCAACATCGTAATTCTGCACCGTAGCACAGGCAGGGTTAGATTGGTTGAAGACATGCGCACCATCGACTTGCAGTATGCCTTAGTACATGGCGTCATTGTGCCCCCATGTGGATAGTCAGGGTTAAGTGCCTTGCGCAAGGACATAACACGGGAGTCCGAATCGATCGCTCAGACAGTCACCCATCCAAGGACTGACTGGGTTCAACGTTGCTTAACTTTGGTGATCTGATGAGAACCAGTTATCGCAACACCACCGCTCCCCAAGGTGTGTCAAAGGTGCATAAGCATGATACATGCAGTACACTTCAAAAATGAAGCACTCTCAGTCAAAATCTATCTACTGCAGATAGTCGTAATCTCCCCTTGATTCATTTTTTAAAATGTTGAAATATAACCTTCTGCACACTGATGTCGAAATACAAAAATTTCAAGTAACAATTTTTTCCCATAATGCTACTGAATTTGACCAATTCAACCTTGTCTAACAGAGCTCAACATACTCTGTCAAACAAGTCTGAATTTGTTAAATTCCTAGTTGCATTGTGACAAATTTTGCAGTTTGAAATTTTGCTATTTCAACATCGGTGTGCAGGGAGAAAATAACGAAGAATTCTCTCAGGTATTATTCATGGCGATTGCTAGTTCAGAATATAGAAAAAGTAGTTAGTAAGATATATTTGTTACAATTTGTTAATGACCTAATATGGTACTTGAGGTCTAATTGAATTCCATCTGAAATTAAATGACACTATATGTACTATAATAGGACACTAACAAACTGTTTAACTTATAACAGATGTTGAAACTTTGCTAAAAATATATTAGTTAACCCTTAAGTTTAACTTATAACAGGTGTTGAAACTTTGCTAAAAATATATTAGGTAACCCTTAAGTCCTCAGATTATTTTTATACCACCCCTCTCGAAGAGAAATGGGGGGGGGGGGGGGTATACTGGATTACATGTGTTTATCCATCCAATCATCTGCCCATCCTTCCAGATGTGATGCAGCGATATCTCAGCAGTGAGTGGATGGATTGAAATGAAATTTGGTATGAGAGATCCTTGAGACAAGCTGCTCTTGAATATGTTATAAAAAAAGTTGCACATATTTTTCACCACAGTTAGGGTCCTTAGTTTGTCAATTTTTCATGATTTTTTGGTCCTTTCTTTGTTTTAATTCATTTATATATTTATCAATATACCTCCATTTATATGTGGCCAAAAAATAAAATAATAGATTATGGCCTAAAAAAATTTAAAAATCTGTTTCTCAGGCCCTCCCGCATGGTCCTTTTGGCTGCCGCATACTCTCTTTTTATAGCCAATGTAAACTTAAAAAAATTAAAAATTAAATGGTTTATGCCTGATATTTTACCCAAGTTGAAAAAATTGATCTATTTGTCCCTTAAGTGCAAGAAGGCTTTGCAATGCTTTAGCATTGCAAAGCCTTCTTGCTCTCAAGGGATGAAATACACCACCACCCATGCTATTCTGTAGATTATGAGGCCTAAAACTTGAACCAAGAACATGAACTTTGATGGCAAAGAAATAATTTCAGAAATAAAAAATAAAATACAAAAATGCTCACCCGCATGCAATTTTACAAATAATGGCCTGAGAAACAGAAGATCTACTTTGTGTGGCCTAACAAATAATTTTTTTTCTTCTGGACTTCAAGGAGTGAAAATTCCAAAATCTATTTTTATTAGATAGTGGAAAATGTCTGACAAATATTTTCGTTATCTATCATCATAATAGGATATAAGAGAACATCTCTCCAGAAGTGGCAAGCATTACACAGTAAGCTTACATTGATACTGTTCTGTATTTTCAGCATTCAGTTGTTTTAAATGCCATAAAAAACATGTTTTAATTGTGGTAAAACATCACAATGCATATAACAAGGGCTATGCAAAGTGTGGGCCACTGCCCTCAACCTGTAGGCATATTTGAAGTAGCCTTAAAGGTATAGTGGGAGAGAAAAATTTTCCAAGTACAGTGGAGCCCACTTAATTGGATATCTCTTAATTGTATATCCCTGTTAATTGAATATAATTTCCCAACACAAAACCATTTACCATGCCTCCAGTACAAATTTGACCTGTTAATTGAATATAGGTTATAGAGTAATCTCCTGTTAATTGAATAAAAAATCTTGTAACAAGTCGAGAAATTACCCTGACTCCTCCCAGTTTTCCTTTGGTTATAGACCTATTTGGCCTCAGTACATCCAGTACAGGCCTTTAATCTATTATATCTTGTTTGACAGAGCTCATGGAGCTCTGTCAAACACGATATAATAGAATAAATGCTAAGTTTATCTCTAGAATATGGAAAGTGACACAATCCCTGTTAATTGAATACTCCTGTTAATTGAATAATTTTTATTGGCAAAGTGGCTATTCAATTAACAGGGTTCCACCGTATAAAGAGTGAAAAAGGGGTCATAATTCTGTGAAAAATTATTAGACGGAACCCTTCCCTGTGCATATCCGTTCCCCCAATGGGGGTCTATCAGCATACCAAAGGAGATCCAAATCCGACAAATCCAAAGCATTTGTACAGACAGATTGATGGATCATGGTCTCCACTAGATACCCCAAATCCTCCTTTGGTGGTCAGGAGCATAATAAGAAAATCTATTTTGTTTTAGTAGTACCAGAATTATTTGATTCTTGTTTGCAGTGATATTTAAGTTTTTATTTGTGGCTTTCATCTGCTCGCAAAACCTATATGTCGTTGCTGTAAATTGTGAGATACTTCTGGTACCTGCTCAAAAATAGCAGGTACTCTCTATGTTCAACAGCTTTCAGTGGGTGGAAAATATATATACTTTATAGCAAAATCTTAACTGGAGCTTTGTAATGAGCACATGAGTAGGTGAATATATCAGAACATGCAAATAAACATACATTATGAAGGTGAATGATGGCTGATTAATAAAGCTTTATTCGTTTGTACACCAGCTGCTAAGACAAGCACAACATACTTTAGCACAAATCATTATAGCTATGTGAAAAAGTTTAAATTGTTCTGAAGGCAGATGCACGCAATGCCATAAATGTAAAAAAAATTAATAATTTTTCTTCTGATTTCAAATCTTATAACAGTGTGATGTCCAATATACTAGTCTTAATGTGAAAGAAACACAAATGTTATGGATGCCACTGTACAAGCAGATAAAAGCATTAAACCATTTTACAGGGTTCCCATGATGCCTTTGATTCAAGAAATGGCCTTGAATTTGACTTAGGGTAAATGAAGGCCTTGAAATCCTAGAAAATGTGTCAGAAAGCCTTGAAAATATTTGAAATAAAATGATGCACATAACCATTACTATATAGTTTTTTTTGCCAAAGTTTGTGATGGCATAGTCCTAACTAGGACCCTGTGGTCATTAACCCCTACTCCCCCTTTCCTAGTGGGGAAGTGGGAGAAGGGGGGGTAATGACTAGAGGTCTGAGTTAGGAATAGTGGAGGCAGGGCCTTGAAAATCCCTAATTTGTCTATTGTCTATTGCCTTGAAAAATGCTAAAATATATCGTGAAACAGCCTTGAATAGCCTTAAATTTGATCAGTCCTGCCTGCAGGGACCCAGTTTTATATTCCATATTGAGACAGTGGACACAATTTAATTAGTGGCCAAGTGCCATTAATGAAAAACAACTAAGTTTGAAACTAGTTTGGCAAGCTCAGGTTATTTCTGTTTTGTTATAGAGCAGTTATTAAGCCACTAAACAGTCTTCAAAGATCATTAGGAAAATATAATACAATCAACTTTGTCTAGAATGTATGGATGCGAGACAACATTGTAGCCACATTGCAGGTTCATTGTTTGACTCATTTTGTGCATGATGGTCAGTCAAATGACTCCCTCTCCCCCAACCACATCTCCGAACGGAAAGGGTACAAGGAAGTACAAACCCGATAGGAAATACAGAACCAGAATTAAGGCTACTGATAGGAAGGCACTAATGCCTCTTGTGGAATTCTGTAGATTAAACAAATTTCAATGGCGGTATCTCCAGTTCCATGGTAGAAATCTTTGCTGCCTTGCCACCAGTGATTTTCAGCTGTACAGTGTAAATGAAACCAACCAACATTTTGTAAATTAACACTTTGGATAACTACTGGCCCAATAAAAATGTCAATATCTTACTATAATTTGAGTTAATCCGATTGTTGTGACATGCCCTATCTTCTTAGCTTATACAGGACTGATTAACTTCAAACTCTGCAGGTGGGTTTCTTTCTATTGGATATAACTAAATGGACGGGCTTGGTTACAATATTTTCCATTGTTTACTGAAAATTGGCAATTGTGTCTTAAAATAGGCACTGGTAAAAGCATTCTGTGGTAAGGGAGGTAACTCAAAATGATAAGGGAGGTTACTCAAAATACCATCTGTTAAAAAAACATGTGTAGCATGGGTCCCATCCATTAGTTCACTTATTAAACTGTATAATTTAGCAGATGACATGAATTTTTTAGTTAATTCTGAACATACTGTCGGGCAACAATTACCCAAGTGCGAACATTCACACTAGATGTGCATTTGCTTAAATACATGCTGTATTCTTATGCTTGCCAGCGTCGAAAAACTACGCTAAAGTCATACACATCCATATCATCTGAACAGGCTCAACTTTTGGTCATTTTATTGTTTTATTAGTTTAACAATTTCATTGGTGTTTCTGTTCGACAATAAGCCTCATAATGAGACAAAACACTACAAAAATTTTCAATTTGGAAGGAAAATTGTTGATTTTATTATTGCATAAAGTCCATTGCATAACACAGCCTTCAGTCTTTTTTAACTGTACATCTTAACCCTTTACCCAACACGACTTGAAAATATCTCCAATATTTTTTCTTCAATTGTGCTGCACAAACTCGATAAACCCATCTGAAATGAGCACAGTGTGCAGGGCTTATATTTCGTCTAAATTTGTGAGAATCCATTTGGATTCCCGTGAAAATGGTTGCGAGAATCCATGCCTACTATGAGCGTCCCAGGATCCCATGACGCCACCATGGTTGAACCACTGTTGTATACTGATAACACATGTTAACCTTTTACCCAACACACCTTTTTAATTTTTAAAACTAAATTTGATAATTTTTAAACAATAAATAATAAATAAATGATAAAATAATTAAATGAACAATATTTACCAATAAAATCTTACAAATATGGCTGTCGTTGGAACTGGCTCAATGAGCCGGCTCCAATGACAGCCATATTTGTAAGATTTTATTGACAAAGTGTCAGGATATTTCAGGTCATGTTAGCCTTCTATTGGTTAATTTGTTTTCCGTGTGGTAGTTAAAGGGTTAAATTGGCTCATTTTTTTCACGCGAATCCTAGCAGAGGTGCAGCAAGAATCAACATGGATTCTCGCCGGTTTTATTGCGCGAATCTTTGTGCGAATCGATTCTCGTCGAAAGATAAGCCCTGGTGTGATTAATCACAGTTTTAACCCTTTACCCAACAAAAATGATAAATGTATAAAAATTAATTATTTTGATTATTTTCTATGCAAATTTTTCACAAGATTTCAACAAAACCATATCATGTGACACCCTCATTGGAACAGGGTCAGTGAATTCATTCCAATGAGGGTCATTTGAAATGGTTTTATTGAATTTTTTTGAGAAATAATTTTTTCCCCAACTACTTTGTCAGTTACACAGGCATTTGTGTCAAATTCATTAGTAAAGAGCAAATCTTTAAAACAAATTGAGAAAAAGAAATTGAAAAAAAAACCCCTGGAAATAAAGATTAATTCTCAGGGTCACTTCATCCTTTAGATGCGGGTAAACTCTTCCCAAACTAGTTGACATGGCAAAATATGCAAGGGTTACTTGACTTGTAATCTATTTTATTTCTATTCCTCAACCCCAACAAATAAATGGGATTATATTAACCCTTTACCTAACGAATCGGCCGCATCCGCCCGCGTGATATGCAAATTCAGCAGTTGAAAAAATATTATTTTACAAACAATTTCAACAAAACCATATCATGTGACCCCTCATTGGAACGAGCTCGTCGAGCTCGTTCCAATGAGGGGGGTCACATGATATGGTTTTGTTGAAATGTTTTGAAACATTTCAAAAAATGATATTTAAAATAATAAATTTTGATATCGTCTGCGTTGGGTAAAGGGTTAATGGTCTGTAACTGTGAGATTTGTCAACTTTTATTAAAAGAGAAAAAAAAGTGTCCAACAGATCACATTTCACTCTGGTCTCCCTTCATTTCATAAATTCCAATGTATTTCTTTACTTATATTGTGACAAATAAACAAAACTGATCTTTTTTTTTTATTTTCCTCCCCCACCCTGCATTTAGAAGTTGTCATGCAAACATTTTGCAATTCCAGTGATTATTCAGATCAATTTGAATTTTTTGGCTGTTTTAAATTTCCAATTTAGTGATATCGCATATATGGAAATCCCTGGAAGTGGAGCAGTGATTGTTTACTGTTGTAAGCGTGTTCTGCTTTACTGGTAAAACATGGCCTGGTTACCAATGCCCGATTGGAAGTTCTCTGGAGTGGGCAGCAGAGGTATTAACAATGGAGCATCCCCACCCATCCCCCCAGCAGACCTGACTTATGCATAATGATGATACAGGTACTATACAGTTCCGGAGGCTGATTAAACTCACTGTGACATCAAACAAGTAATTAATTATTAGTAATAGGGATTGTAAACCCGACATTACCACTGTTCCTGGGTACTCAGCCTGCAATCGGATGAATCTGCAATCTTGCCTGTTAAGGGAGATTTTCAAAAAAAAAAATCAAATTCTCTTTCTCAAGTCATTTTAACTATTTACCAATATGGATTAGAAAGTAACTGTTTCACTTCATAGTAGATGAGGTGATTTGATACTGGTCACCCTAGGAGTCGATCAGTAGCTCTTCATTTATTTGCTCAACTAGTAACTTGGTTTATATACAACTCCATGGACATCCCCTTGACCGGTTGAGTGCTAGAAGCCACTATCCGGGCTTAACCGAGAAGAGTGTTGAAAGCCACTTTAGGGGCTTTACAGTGCATGCATTACATTGTTATTTGCTCAGTAGTAGAAAAACAATGGTCATATAAAATTGTTTTGTTACAATTTATTGGAGAGTGCCAATAGGAACTCTCCAGTAAATAGTAACAAAACAATTAATTATGAACAAAAGCGTGCTAAACTATGGCTCCCCTTACCGGTAGCTTCAATCTTTGAAAAAAAATATTCCAGTTACAAATCACCTTTGAAAAAAAAAATTGTACTCTGCCATTTAATACCACAGTAATTTACCCATCAAATCTGGCTTATTGGAAAACACGAGTCTCAATTTATCTAAATGCATATCCAACTGGTCTCAAACAAGCCTCTCCTGACGTCACTGACATTCACAGACTTTTAAAGCGACAATTTCACAAATATAAAATAATTTGGTGTCTTGGTACTGAACAAACATCCACACTATTCTCTTTTTTTGCATTTCAGGTTAGAGATCCGCTGTCATATGAATAAACAATTATAAAAAATCAATTAATCTGCATTATTACATTCCTCAGTTCGTTTTGCATTGAATTTAATGTTGATTAAAAAGTGGTAATGTCACGAGTGAATTATGTCATTTCAATAGTAACTTTGGAACGACTGACGTATATAAGCCACGACCCCACTGATTTGTTGATGTTTTGTTTTCCAGTTCTACATCAGTTAACTAAAATTAATCTCGAGATGGGACTGTTTCGTAAATCACTCAGGCTATGCCCTCATGATTTACTCACGTCCCGTCTCTCGATGAATTATTTACCGTTACGCTCAAAACAAATTGATTACTCTCTATTTATCATAAATTATTAATAATGAAAATTGTATATTCTGCCTCGTTAATGAGACCAGGGACCAATACTATAAAACTTTTACTTATTACTACTTATTAATATAACTGAATAAAATTAATCATTAGCATTTTAAAAGATATGGCAATTGGCAAATTGCCACTTCTTTGAAAATGCTAATAGTTCATTTCAACCCATTTAAAGTCATAACTAGAAAATACAATTCTAGAAAATTCAATTGTAAACGTTTTATATTACTGGGCCCAGACCAGCCATATCAAATACAATGCCAATGGCATCTTGTTTGATCTGATATCGTCAACTTGGCAAAATCCAACGACCCAAATTAACTGACTGTTGTAATAATCTCCATGTATCAAGCATATGTCTAAGTCCATGAACTGCCAAAGTTTTTGTAGGATCCTCAAATTTCTACTGGTCGAGTTAGTAAATGAAGAGCTGCTTATATGTACTACGTGGATGACCGAATACAAATTCACTCTGTGTGTGTTCTGTATTAATAGAATGAAATTGTCATTTCATCAGTATACATATCCATTACTTAATTATTCTATAGCAAATTATTGGAAAGTGCATGAGTACTCTTCAATAAATTGTATAAAATAAATTTCACATGTCATTTCACTCTTATCAATTCAAAACCACACACATGGAAACTAAAGCACTTTTAAATAAATACTTGTTATTTAACAGATAATTTCAAAGAAAAATTGGTCCATAATTTTTTCACCTTCATCTCCTGCTTCACGCTTAAAAGCCTAGTTCTGACTTTGATTTGTCTTCTTTCTTAGAACAGGTGCCCCAACAAGAAGCCTTCATGTAAATCTATATATTATATACAGTGTGTTCTTGCAGTAGTTTATAGTCAAGTCATGGCCTTCTTTATAGGTAGCCAGGACTTAAGTAGAAACCACAGCATAAGTATGGGACAAAGCCAGCCTTGAGAGGCAAAAATTGTGTAAAATTGTCTAGGCCTTTAAGGTTTAAAGTCATTTCTCATAAAAATGAAATTAGAAATGACCTAGAACATTACAAGATACACAAAGTTTTTATTACAAAATAAATGACATCACTGGAACTGAGAAAATTACATACATAGTGATAACTCCAAGAAGGCCTGAGAAACAGATTTTCAACTTATGTGTCTATTTACTGTTTCCAATCCAGTCATGTCTTCTATCGTCTCTACTACATAGCAGTAGAAAAAAAGTCAGCACCTTCAAAAATCTTTATGAATTTATGAATGAATAATAATGCTATTTTTGACGAATGTTTTAAACATTACTGTACTTGTAGTTTTTTTTGTTTTAATGTCACAGATCACAACTTTCACTAAATCGCACAAATAATTGCCATATTTTCTGCATGTAACATTGTTCTCCACACAATGCAGTATAGACATGAAACAGGAAGCAGATTTCTGAATGCTGATGATGCAATCCATATGCAACTGGTGATGAACCACTGATTAAAAAAAAAAATATGAAAATCCACTGATCAAACATGCCATTTGATGAAAGAAAAGGTTTAAAGTACTATCACATCAGCCATCTGCTTTTTTCTTCTGTCTTTCATTATGTACAATGAACTTCGAACAAAAAGTATTTTATTATCCTGTTTTCATCTTTCTCATAAAATGAAATGTTATCTCACATCTTCCAACAATTTAGAATCATGTTGCATAGTGGTCAAATGATCCTAAATATTCTAATGCAGCTCTGTAACAAAATTGGTACTGATCCTGGAATTATAAAAATAAAAGGCATTAAATGTGGTGAACACATTCTTTTTTTAATGCTCTAACAAACACGAAAAACAGACAAAACTTGCAAACAAAATTCTAGAACAATTCATTTTTTTTTAGTTTTTGCATAAAAAATATAGCTTATGACCCCTAATTGGAATAAGCTCAACCAGGCCTTTAGCTTACCCCAATTTCACACCATTTATAGGTGTGCCCAAATTAGAGAAGGTGTCAAGACATCAAAGAAAAATATATAAATTCTCTGCACCTATTCTACATTTGAGAATAACTTCCATCATAATATGACCACAGAAAAACCAAAGTAAGGCATGGCAATAAAACAACAGGATAAGGCTGTTATTTCTGGTTTTAATGTGCCCAAATTAGGGCAAAACGGCCACAATAAATGAATTTTGAGGCCTGATGACAGAATGAAGGCTGGACATGGGTAACACTAATTATTACATGCCTGCTCTATGATATCCCTATCTACAGCAACACTAAACCATGCGGAAAATGAAAATTTGTTCCGCACATATGTGCAAAACGGAAATCGTTGATGGACTATTTTTAAATAGAAGCAAAATTTCCCTTGAATTTTCTACAAACCGTGCAATGCTATTATAATTTGATTCGCTAAAAGGCACATAGAATACATTGGGGACAAAATAGTAACACAGGTTCCCCTCGCAAATTTGGTTGGCGATAAAAAGCATTGTTTTTGTTGATAGTTGTCAAATGAATTGCTGAGTGTCTTTCTTTATAATTGTTTTTAGAGATGTGAAGGCATGTAATAAACAGAGAATGACACATGTGTGAATGAGTTAATCGATATGGCACTTGTGCCACTGCAGAAGGATAAAATTTGAGGCCTGTGGTCTCTCGTTTTATCCTGCGCTGGCACTTGTGCCATATTGATTAACCCATTCACACGCATGTCATTCTGTGTATATCCCCCAGCCATTTCATGGCGGGGGCATAAAAATGCAGTAAACTTTAGTCATTTTGATATTAGGAAGTTGCAACTTACATGATATTTTTGGGTAGAGAATTCCAACTAACCAATATTGGGTGACTTTGCATGATGCCTTTGATTCCAACATTGGTGAAAAATATGTTGGACATGACAATGGAGCTTGCTATAACAATACAGATTGATTGAATAGGTTTCTTAAAAATTGTCAGCAGCATTAGCCATATAAAGCTCTTTCTGGTGGCAGGATTTGCCCATAAAATTTCCGAGTCGATGTCGGGAATCTCATTAATGTA
Organism: Pictodentalium vernedei; assembly: GCA_031216915.1. Lineage (NCBI taxonomy): Eukaryota > Metazoa > Mollusca > Scaphopoda > Dentaliida > Dentaliidae > Pictodentalium > Pictodentalium vernedei. The sequence goes on from CM062293.1 coordinate 58,713,738, forward strand.
CTACAGTATTCTGGTGATGCTTTTCACCAATTTTGCTTCAGCAAATGGCAATGAGACTACTGATTGCCTAAGCGAGTTTAGAGGACTAGACAAAATGTTTTTTAGTTATCGAGAGACACAAGAATCTGCACAGACCAGCTAATGTTTGACCAGGATTTTAACATGATGTCTACCATGCATTGTATGGGTACATATAAAAAGCTAACTAGAGCTAATCCTGAGTTTCACACATGTGAACTAAAAAACACATGTGAACTGAAAAAAACATTATGCAACAAAGTAATATAAAACATTTACCTCTGTTTGCACCATTGCTGGTCTCTGTGTTCTGAGCATTTTTACAGTTTGGAACATATCAACAACAGCCTCATATCGCATTCTCTCCAGCACAATACTCAATGTGATAAACACACCTGTCCTCCCAACACCAGCACTATTATAAAGAAAGAAAAAAGGGAAATAAAAACGCCAGACACTATAATGTTTATCACAATATAAATATTACAGGGGAACCCTGTAAAATGAATAACCACTTTTATTCAGTTAACAGCCAATAGAGTGGCTATCGGCACTTTTCAATAGAGCCACGATAGTTGGTGTTAGCAGTCAAAGAGTTAATATTTACCAGATCTTTAACAAATCTACAAATCCAATTTTATACATGTCATTTACTTTTAGAAAGCCTGACTTCTTTGAAACAAAACAAACTTACATTTGAATAACCTTTTGGAAGATTAATTCAGGATAGAAAACATTTTAAACAAACATTATGGATATCAAGATGTATCTCATTTAATTTCCAGGGTTACAAAACATTGATTTGAAACCAAATAAGGACATTAGTTGCACAGCAAAGCCTGGAAATGAGCAATCTGTCATTAACAGAACAAGGTCCCAAGGGTGAATTTTCTGATACAAAACCACACAGAGGGCCGGAATCCCCCAATATATTCTACGGGTACCCCTTTCTGTTTAGGCCTGAGACTTTGATTCAGATTGAGATTCACAGAGGGTAAATTTAGTAATGCTACCCTGCTGTGCAGGGTAGCCTCACCAAATTCACCCTCTGGGAACCTCATTCTGCAGCACGACAGTCTGCTTATTTCCAGGCTTGGCCATAGCTGATCTGATTGGCTGAAAATAACCACAAAGCATTTTTGGAGGTTCCTCCATGGAGATGATACAGTTTTGACATATTGTTGGATTTCCTCCAAAAAAGAGTAAATATACATAAAGATGTTGTTTTCCACTTTTTTTTAGCATAACAATAAAACAAAACAATAGCAACTTGAGTGGTAAAAAAAATGTACTTGCTCAAGAGCACAATCCTTCAAAAAATGTATGACTTCAATCAACTTTATTATTATATGGGATTAGTATTTCTATCGGCAAAGTTCCAAAATTTGTGCCCAAATCAGACAGAATACAAGCAAGCATTTACTTACCTACAGTGAACTGATATTGGACCATCCTGGCCAAATTGTTCTTTAGTTTTGTGAACCTGCCCAATAAAATCAATAAAGCCTTCACCAGATTTTGGAACCCCTTGCTCTGGCCAATCAGTGAACTGGAACTGTCTTATTGTCCTTGATTGTCCATCCTTGAAACAAAAAAACAAAAAAGAATGCAAGGTTGGTGTTTATCATAAATGGAAGCTGCTTTCATGCACCCGATGAAGCTGCGAAATTTTCAGAATATGAAACATGGAAAAGATCAGAATATGGAGGAAATTACATTGCTGTTTAATGATTTTACCAAAGTCAGAATGAATGACAAATTCCAGAACAAAAAGCAAAAACAACAGTAATCTAGAAAACTTGAATACTTGTTTTTTATACCATGATTACCTATTCTACTATATATGAAAAGCCTAAGACATAAATTTTAGCTTTATACACCAACCGTGGTGAACATGCCAGCAATGGTATTTCAATAGGTAAAATTTACACCTACAGTGGAACTACATCCAAGTTGACCTCTAGTGACCTCGATCTGAATACAAACTTGTCTAAATTTATCACTCGTCGCCTCACGAAGAGTGAAATTAAAGCGGCACTTATTTATTACATTTTTAAATGGGTTTACTTCATAAGATACCCCAAAATTAACAGACATGTGTTTTCTCATGTTTATAAAGCATCCATAACTCGAAATAGTATGTTATCGTGTTATTAATATGAAGAAGCTCCCTGATTTTCGTATTTGTTTTTCCATTTCGTATCGGCGATAAATTTCACAGTAGAAGTACCGCCCTCCAGCAATGATGTAAACAAAACCAGATTCGCACATGTGTGTTCGTCTGCTGCTCAGTAAAAATCTAGAAAAAACAATAACGAGATTTGTCGAATTGCAGCGTGTACTAACTATGTTTGGTGGGTTTACTTGTGCCAGCGATCTAGAAGATATTTTCGACCATGAAATTCTCATGGGAGAATTTGACATTCAGTTCAATATAGACAATAATGAGCAACCTTTGAAGTCTGGTGATGTTAATAGTGCTAATACTGACACTGACAATCCTGCCCCTGAAGCTATGCATGTTGCAACTGCAAGAAAGATTTCAGTCCCTACTCTGTGTGATACAAACATTGCTAAAAAAAATGCAAGCATATTGCAATGAGTATATTACAAGTACTAATATTGACACTCAAAATCCTTCCCCTGAAGCTATGAATGCTACTACTGCAGGCAAAATTTCAATCCCTACTCTGCGTGACACTAGTAACATTGCTCAAGAAATGCAACCATATCGCCAAGAATATAAAACAAGACATGACCCCTCTAGTAATGTACATTGATTGACAATCCATCAAACCAAACCAAATGAGGCAGACACCGTTCCTGTCCAGCTTCTGAATTAATTCCCAGCAGAAAATGCTTTGAAAATTGATATGCAGTCAATGTTAAGCAGGATTAAAGATTTTTCCAACGAAAACATTCTTGAAAACTTCATTACGGACCAAGAGAGAGACATACACTCAAGAAATCGTTGCACGACTTAAAAGCTGTTTAAAACATTTTTATCAAAGCATTTTTATCAAGGAAATCAGGAAATCCACGAGATACTGGGGAAGGATTTAGATCCTCTTATCGCTAATTATATTCTCGGTGTACGACATAAGGATGGCATTGATTTTGAGCCAAGTTCACTGTGAGGCCAAATATCCAGTATGGATTGCTATTTAAAATGGCATAAATATGGAACATCCATCACGAACAAGTCTGACGATACATTTGACACAACTTGTAGTGCACTGATAGCTAAGCAAAAGCAGTTGAAGAGGCTTGGAAAAGGAAACAGACCCCAAAAAGCTGAACCAATAAATGATCACCAAATAAATCTACTGTACCAAAAAAGGAATTCTTGGGGAATCAACGCCCAAGTCGATCCTAAACATGATCTGGTTTAACAGTGCACTACACTTTGGCTTACACTGTGTTAGAGAGCACTGTAACATGGAATGTGGCAACATAACTATTAATACAACCAGCGATGGCAAGGAGTATCTGGTTTTGAATGAGCGTCAAACTAAAACACGCACTGGTGCCAACCTTCGGAATGTTTGCTAAACTGCGCCACACATGTACAGCACAGGTGAAAACAATGAGCGAAATCCAGGGTACATGTATAAGTTATATGCAGCAAAAAGGCCTGGTGGGTTCAGCGCAGAGGATGATCCATTCTACATAGCGACAAGAATAACCCCGGTCACAAACATTGGTGTTATGTGGTTTAAACAACAAAAAGTATGTGTTAATAAACTGTCGGGCATCATGTCACATATGGCAAAAGAAGCTAATTTGGACATTAACAAGAGACGGACTAACACCAGTGCAAGAAAGCACCTCGTCCAAAACATGAGGGATCACAATGTTGCTGCTGTTGATATTGCTACCATTACAGGATATAAGAATTTATGTAGCATAAACAAATTATTCCACTTCAGGTGATAATGAGAAAGAAAAATGTTCAAGGTTGCTAAGTTCGACATGTAGTACACTTACTTCTGACTCCTCAGTGAGTAATCCTCATTCAAATGTGTCTATCAGTTGTATCACAGACATGCTTCCTCATTCCAACGAAATTATGCATGAAGTTCAAAACACAAACTTTTAAAAGTCTCAACAGAATCCTAGAGCTGTTAATGTCACCATGCCAGATCTCAATGCTCCATTCACACCAAACGGGATGCTAAGCACATTGTTGCGTGGAAATCATATCCAAATTAACAATTTAAATGTCCACAATTACTTTCATAAATGAAAACATTCAAATTCAAGAAAATCCAGTGACTTTGGCGATTAGCGACTGTTGTTTGTGAGTGCCAGCAACAAAATATAGTCCCCAAGGATAATCAATACAAAGTGTGATATTTTGTTGACATTAAAAATATAATGTTTTATGAATTGTAGTTATACCGTATTTACTCTATGTATTGGGACACTCTATGATTTGGGACACATATTTTTTCCAGAAAACTATATTTTTTTTATGCTCCAAAGTTTGGGACATTCAAGAGATTTGTTTCCAGTTGGCCCATCGCTAGTAGCAGACGACACTCATAAAAAAATTCTTGAGTAACTAAAAGTTTTCATTTTTTGCTTCGAAAACATAGCTTATGATCCCTCATTGGAATGAGCGCAATGCGCACGTTCCAATGAGGGATCATAAGCTATGTTTTGGATGGCAATTTTTGTAAAAAGTGATGGAAAACGAATCACACACAACTTTATTCAGCATCAAATCAAGACCAGACTGTGTTCTTTCCCTATTTTCTAAGAATTGGGACACCTGTGAAAATAATTATTTTTAGCTGTCCCAATACATAGAGTAAATACGGTAGTTGTCTAACAAACTTTTATTCACAGAGATAAGTTCTAATCAGCGGATCGATCACATAAGAGTATGTATACATATGCGTGAGCGAATTCTCCGGGGAAGTACAAGTTGCAGCGGGGTACATGGGGGCATTATTTAGAATTGAATATTGTATTATTTAACATTTAACTCTTAACTGGTAGAGTGCTGGAAGCCCATATTTGGGCTTTACTCTGAAGTGTCGGTACCACAATTTAAAGGCTTCATATTCTGTGTTGTTCTTTATATTACCTTTGAAGTGCAATTATTTAGTATTTATTTATTTATTGGTGTTTAAGGTCACATATTTATGCACAATGGCTAATCATGACCGTGACAGTTTTACGGGTGGAGGAAGCTGGAGTACCCGGAGAGCACCACCGAGCAACGGCGAGAAACTGTCAGCTCCCCAACATACATGCAGGGTTAGCATTAATTGAAGACAAGTGCACCATCGACGTGCAGTACGCCTTAGTACACAACGCCACCGTGCCCCCACGCGGGCAATGGAGATGAAGTGTCTTGCCCAAAGGACACAACATGGTTGCCACAGGTGCAATTATTTAATCTGTTAGGATTTGCCTTTTTACAATTTATGGGAGAGTGCCTATTGGCACTCTTCCATAAATTGTAACAAGGCAAAGATATGTGAACAAATTTTGATGACCAAAAGTAATTTAGCACTCTACCAGTTAATAATCTGATGATCCTGGTATAAATAAAATATACCCATAGTAGCTTGGTGTACCAAATGTTCAACACTGGTGGTGAAGAGGGATTAACCATTCGCCAAAGGCTTGCAGTTAACAACACTTCACCACTCGTCATGAACATTTGGTACACCAAGCTACCATGGGTATATTCTATATATAAACTGAGTCCAATGTCCAAGGAGAAACAAATTTTTTTATTGGGGTTCTAATGACACTTCTGACAGCCAGGTCAACCCCCTTTCAGACAGAAGCCAGAATACCCAGAGAGAACCACTGAGCAGCAGTGAACAACTGTCCCACCAATGTTCTAAAACCGCACATGTAGGGTTGGCAGTGGTTGAACACAAGTGCACCATTGACATGCAGTATGCCTTAGTACATAGTGAGTGCCATCATGCCCCCAAGTAGGCAATCAGGATTAAGTGCCTTGCCCACAGACACAACACAGTTACCCCTGGTGTGGATTTACCATGGACCTTTTGGTTTGAAGTCCAATGCTGTAACCACTGATTAACCATGAACCCTCAGGAGAAATATACAACCACTAATTATAATTCTGATAAAGTGGAGCCTTGTTAATTGAATAGCCACTTTGCCAGTGATAATTATACAATTGACCAGAATTTTATCAGTTTTCTGTATTTTAGAGATAAACTGAGCATTTATTCTAATATATTTTCTTGAACAAAGCTCATAGAGCTCTGTCAAACAAGATATAATTGATTATATGCCAAAACACGCTGTATTGAGGTCTATAAACAAAGGGTGCTAAGGTCAATGTCAGGGTAATTTCACAGCTTGTTACAATTAAGAGGCATTTGATCTGTAACTTATATGGAATTAACAGGTCAAATTTGTACTGGAGGTATGGTAAATGGTTTTGTGTTGGGAAATTATATTCAATTAACGGGTTATTCAGTTAAGAGATATCCAGTTAAGTGGGCTCCACTGTATTAGCATGCTTCAAAAACATCATTTAGTGATTTTTTCTTTTTCTAATCTACTGACTTGAAAATCTCTGCAAGATCATGACTTTAATTATAGAATTATGTCCTTGAGATTTTTTATTTGCTTATCTCATTCTCTCTCTACTTATTTCTTTATAATCAAAACTAATACTCACTCGTGCATCTGTGACTTTAAATTCTCTGAGAATATATTGGGGCATATTATATTCAGCCATTGGGTCTACAACAAAATACTGATAGCGGGCTGACCTTTCACTTGGCCAGTATTGGTAACATTTTTCCTGAAATGAGAAGAAACGCACCAAAATTTGAAATGTAAAGGAAAAACAACAGGCTCTAAACAGCCTGTAATCACTCACCTGGCAGAACTACATATAAAAATGTGATTTCCCATAGGGTTTCCATGGTAACTATGAGCTGCAATTGCAACATGATCAGCATTACATGAGGATAACTGGCAGAGGATGTCACAGTCATCAATCATAAAGTTTCAAAATATTTGACCTTGTAGTTTGAGAGAAGATTTTTCGACCAATCAGAATGAAAGAATGCCTCTGACAGCCATGTTTTTCATCCAACAGGAACAAAATGAGGAACAGTTGTAGAGGACCTTTCAAAGACCATTCCTGCAAAGTTTGGTTCACATTGGCTCAGTAGTTCCAGAGAAGAAGATAAAAATGTGATTTCCCATAGGGTTTCTATGTAACAATAAGCTGCAACTGCAGCCATGTTTCCAACCCGATCAACATAAATGCAGATCGTTGGTAGAGGGTGTCCCAGTCATCAATCATGTGAACTTTCCAAAACATTTGGCCTTCTGGTTTCAGAAGATTTTTGAAAATCCACCAACCAGAATCAAAGAATGCCTCTGGCAGCCATGTTTTTCAACCCAAAGGAACAAAATGAGGATGGTTTGTAGAGGACCTCCCATAGACCTTTCCTGTCAAGTTTGGTTCACATCGGCTCTGGTTCCAAAGAAGATGAAATGTAAAAGTTTACAGACGACGGACACCGATGAATGCCATGTGATGGCAATAGCTCACACGGCCCTTTGGAGAAAATGAGCTTAAAAGGTAATGACTGTCTATTGGAAGACGAGAAAGTGGTAACAGAGTTGGTGCTCAACAAATAAAGCTTTACTACTATATCTGGAACTGGAACCAATACCTTAGGTCTGAATGCTCTGAAGACAGGTCTTTAAATGGATCTAATTTGGGGGACATCAAAGACTTGCCAAGTCGGCTGCTGTTTCGCCCCATTTCTTTTTGTAATGCTACATGACTGAAATACCCAAAATACTTGATCTTTTGGTGCCTCAAAATATCTATGAACCTTATGCGGCCTAATTCCAACATTGAACCTTATGCTGCCTAATTCCAACATTGATCACTTCTTACTGCAACAGAACATGTGTTTATAACATGTTCTGGGTAAACTTGAAGTTACTTTAAAAGTACATTGTACCTTGACAGGTGTTTCTTGGCAAGTATTGGCTGCCTATATAGGCAGCCAATACTTGCCTAGAAGCAACTGCAATGTCGCAAGAAACAGATTGTTCCAATGAGGGGTTATAACTTATTTTTTTGAGACAAGAAATGAAAAAATAATGAAAATTAATTGGCAATTTTTTAGAATTGTGCTCCCCGGTTTTGGCCGTTACGTTGGGTAAAGGGTTAATAGTCTTGGTGGATTTAAGGGTGAAGGAACATAGCAATGCAATTCTGAAAATTCATGGAAATGTGCTTAAAAAATATACAAACCCTGCCCATTTCTCTAAGCTTTGTCAGCATAACAATAATAGTTGAATTGTGTTCCCATAACATTCTCCAGAAGTCTTCAGTTGTTTCATGCAAGGGACCCTGGGTGCCAATATATGCATGCCGAAACCTGTAGCCCTGTAAAGAAGAAACTTTGTTCATCAGATTTGTCCTGGAGAGAAATATTACATATTAACCAGTTTTTACATATCAAAAGGCAATTTAAATTGACTCAAGGCTATAAAATGTACACAAAATATATTTTTCTCTCTTATTGAATTTGTTTAGAAAACAAGGCCCAGGGGACCCTAAGGCACTCACCTGATAAAGTTATTTAAATTATTTAATTAGCTTCTATGGCTAGTTAACACTACAGAGGAATGAAGTCATGTAAACTACAGCTAATTAATCTGAACAAAACTTTATTCTACACCTCTAAAGGAAGTTCACAACCAAATATAAAGTTCCCTTACAAATCTGTTCTTGTGAGAAGACTTTTAAAAAAAAAATTTGTGAGTGTTTTCCCATATCCCCTCTCTTTGACAGCAATGGTGCTAGAATTTCTCTGATTGAGGCAGGGGAAGTTGATTTAAACAAAATCAAAATGTGATGTGCCAACAAGCAATCACCTCAAAAGTTTACGAAAATCAGTTCAGCAGTTTTGGAAGGGAAGTTGTGAACACCATGTTCACGAATGCCAGACAGAGAATGATCATGATAGGTCACCCTGTCACTTTCGGTTATGTGGGTTAACAACATGATGGGCAACCAGTAGTTAAGGAGAATCAGTACAGTGGAGCCCACTTTATTGTTATCTCTGTAATGATTTATTTAGGCCACACAAAGTAGATCTGTTTCTCAGACCATTATTTGTAAAACTTCATGCGAGCGAGGGTTTTTTTATTTTATGTTTTATTTCTGTAATCATTTCCTTGCCATCAAAAGTTCAAGTTCTTTGTTTATGTTTCAGGCCTCATAATCTACGGAATAGCATGGGTGGTGGTGGTGTATTTCGTCCCTTGAGAACAAGAAGGCTTTGCAATGCTAAAGCACTGCAAAGCATTCTGGCACTCCAGGGACAAATTTATCAATTTTTTTTAACTTCGGTAAAATAGCAGACATAAACCATTTAATTTTTTTTTTTTTCAAGTTTACATTGGTTATAAAAAGAGAAGGTGTTAGCTTTTAGGGTACTGTAAAAGCTAACACCCTAACACCAACATAATATTGCAAAATAATTGACAAGCCTCGCATATTTAGATTACTAATTTTCAATGTAACTTTCACTGGTAATCTCGTCCTGGCCGGTCTCCAGGTTCCGCTTACATACAATAAATTTGCAGTATATGATCAGTCAACTTCTTACTCTGGCACCTTTCGGTATTAAATGCAAAGGATGGGAGCAGAGCCAGAAGGATCCAGTTCAAATAGGTTCCGACCACCACGCACACCATTTGTAAATGCAATAGTCAATATATCTCAAAGATAATAATGGCACTTCATGATGATGCATTACAATTTTATTTTTTCCCCTTTTCAATCTGGATATTCCTTCTTTTCTTTCTATTTCTTTCTCCATCTACATACCTATCTATCCACCTGTTTCTTTCTTTCTCACTTACTTAGGGGAAGGCAGGAAGACAGCCAGTCTGTCTGTGCCTCTCCCTGCTGGTATACATACAGACTACTACAACAGTCAGTAAGTCTGTGTTGGGCATTGAGTTTGATCTGGCCCATCTCATCTCTTCAACGAAATGGAATACAACAACACAGATCCATTGACTGTTGTAATAACTTGAATTTCAATCGGAATTGTTTTCGATAACACATATTCTCCTATGTTTTGTTGGATTCGCATCTTGAAAATAGTTAATTGTTATTTTGCAGTTGTTCAGCACAGCATTTTCAAATAGACCTCGACTGGAATGTTTGTCAACAGAGTTTGATGAGGAGACACTCGTGTTTATGTTCTGTGCTTATGTTCTATATTTATTTATAGGTCACTGGTAGAAATAATCCCTTCACGTGCGACTTGTATGAGACAGGCATGATAACTCTTGTTTTCCGGAGAACTGGATTTGATGGGCAAATTACAGTGGTATTGAGGGGCTATTTGTGGTAGTCATATAATAAATAAATAAACTGGTTGGTCTCAAACTTAATGGTTTGACATCTATATTGTGATTTGTACATTTCATGTAAATTGTGTTTTATTTTCAGAATACTCGTGAATAAAATATATCACAAGGTTAAGATCTGATTTAATCTCTTTCACTAACAGAGAGTGCATGTGTGTTTCTTAATACAAATCTATGAATATGAAAATCATAAAACTTACATCAATCCAGCTTGCGTTGATGTAATCAGAACCATCTACTCCACGTATGGGCTGCAATGATACTCTAGTTGACTCATCTGAAAAAAGGAAACACTTGGTATATTACACTCCGTAATTTATATAAGGGAATATAATGCATCACAACGTCAGCTGTTTTAATGTCAAAGTCTGATCTGGTCAGGTCAAAATATTTCTACACTTGTTTCCATAAAGCCAATGAAATGCTGTTTTATCATATGACTCAACTGTTTTGTCCACTTTAAAACATTTGATATATTGTTTTCATATTAATCAGTGATAAATAAAGCCTTCTGTCAATTTCATTGGTCAATTTCAAAACTAGACAATTTGATTGGCTGAATAAAATAAAACTGGGCCACATTTTCATAATTTGCATAATTAGAGTTGGGAGCTTTCATTGTTCAATTTCAAAACTGGACAATTTGATTGGCTAAACAAAATACAACTGGGGGACATTTGCATAATTTCAGTAGGGAGAATTTACGTTATCTCTCCTATTTAGGGTGGGTTATATTGTATTAATTTTTTACCTACAAGAAAAATGCCATTCATTTTTTTTATATTTTCACTTTTTGCTTCCAAAACATAGGTTATGACCCCTCATTGGAACGAGCTCGTTCCAATGAGGAACCTACGTTTTGGAAGCAAAAAATGAAAATTTTTTATTATACGAAGATGTGTTTTTCAAGTGCCATCTGCAACTCAAGTCAGGTGATGGGTTAAAAAGTCCTCCTAAGTGGCTAATTTGTGCGTGTGTGTGTCATATGATAAATACAATATGAAATTAGTGTTTTTCTCATATAATATTTATGAAACTTGTCCGAATTTTCCTTTTGGGCCCGCCAAAACGGAAAATTCTTTGACTTATTTCATAAATATTACATGAGAAAAACACTCATTCCATATCCTCTATATATGAGTGAATTTGGAAGGGGCCCTGAAAGTCATTTCCAAACAGAATATTACATAACAGCATTTCAATGGTATGAACAAAGATGTACACAGGTATGAAGGGATACAAAACCTAATACAAGATCTGAAGATAATTTGCTGATCATGGTCAGCTCACCTTTACAGGGTGATGAAAAGGGACACACCGATGGAGAGATGCAAGCCTTTTGGAGATGATTTCACTTCAACTTAATGATAACAGCATTGTAAAGATTTGAGGCAATTCTATTGAAAGCAAAGGGATAACAATGATTGGCAAATTAGATATTGGTCATGTTCAGATGATAGAATAAATATAAAATTAATTGTGTTTGTTGAGAATTTGGTAGTGTGTACCATATCATATTTTCTGCACAGATCCATCCTCTTCAAAGCCAAGATGCATCCATAATTATGATATAGTGGTATTAACCCTTTACCCAACGAATTGCCCGCATCCGCCCACGTAATATGCAAATTCAGCAGCTGAAAAAATATTATTTTTCGAAACATTTCAACAAAACCATATCTTGTGACCCCTCTTTGGAATGAGCTTGTCGAGCTCGTTCCAAAGAGGGGTCACATGATATGGTTTTGTTGAAATGTTTTGAAAAAATTTAAAAAATGATATTTAAAATAATAAATTTTGAAATCGTCCGCGTTGGGTAAAAGGTTAATCCATAGCTCTGTCATAAAATAAGCTACATCTGGGGCTATAAACTACTGCTAATTAATCTGCTGCTGTAAATATGTGACAGCCTTCACAAATAGTGCTCCCACAAACAGTTGGGCAATAAAGGCATAGCAAGCCCTTCATTATATTTTTAAGATTAAATGTGCTACTTACATGGAAGAATGTTAACTAATCTGTTCTTGAATTTATTGACTGGAAGATTTGCACTAACAAATCTATTTGGACTAGCTTTAATATTAGATAGTCTCTGGAAAAAAAATAAAAGATGAAAAGTGTTACATTTATGTCTGAAGATATAAAAGTCAAGAATTTATTATACGCTTGCAAATAAAATACCACTGAATTACAGAAAATACCAGTGAAAGATAAATTGTATCTCCACTGAAGAGAGAGACAAAGAGATTATTTTATCTTAGCCCATGAAGATACAAACCAATTCCGGAAGTATTTATGGCTCCTGAAGTATTTATGGCCAATAATAATTCAAAGTTACACTTCTACACTTCTAATCATCCTGTTAACTGTGTCAACATTTATGAAATTGTTTACAATTGAAATGGATAAAATGATGGGAGCTTATGTCCCCAAGACCCAGTCTGTTGAAAATTTATGTTGTCTCTCAATAAATTGTTGGTCTCCAGAACATTACACAAAAATACTCTTGTGCTTCATATACAGTGGAACCCTGTTAATTGAATAGCCACTTTGCTAATGAAAATTATTCAGTTAACAGGAGTATTCAATTAACAGGGACTGTGTCACTTTCCTGTATTCTAGAGATAAACTTAGCATTTATTCTATTATATCTTGTTTGACAGAGCTCCATGAGCTCTGTCAAACAAGTTATAATAGATTAAATGCCTGTATTGGATGTACTGAGGCCAAATATATCTATAAACAAAGAAAAACTGTGGAGAGTCAGGGTAATTTCTCGACAGGTTACAAGATTTTTTATTCAATTAACAGGAGTTTACTCTAACCTACATTCAATTAACAGGTCAAATTTGTACTAGAGGTATGACAAATGGTTTTGTGTTGGGCAATTATATTCAATTAACAGAGTTATTCAGTTAAGAGATATCCAGTTAAGTGGGCTCCACTGTATCCCTTCAGGTTTGTATGAAAGTGCTTGTTATAAGTATATGACAATTGAGTCATCATGTTCCTGCAAAATTTTTGTTTATTGGGCCTATAAGGCCACACAAAGTAGAATTTCTGTTTCACAGGTCATTATTTGTAAAATTGCATGCAAGCGAGCGTTTTTTTATTTTATTTTTTATTCCTGTAATTATTCCCTTGCCATCAAAAATTCAAGTTTATATTGGTTATAAAAAGAGAGCTTGCGGCAGACAAATGATCATGTGGAAGGGCCTGAGAAACAGTTTGAATTTTTTTAGGCCTGAACAAAAATTCTTGTTTCTCTAGCAATTTTTTTCAATAGCCTTATTATTTTAAAGAATTACTTTAATTTTTTAAAATAATAGTAAACAAACATTTCAGATCTGTTTTGTTTATTATTGTTTTAACGTAGTATATTGAGTTAGATTTCAAGTTTGTACTTAAGGTCTAAATGTCAACTCTCACTTCACCATGTCAGAAAATTCTGAAATCCAAGCTTAGGGCCCGACTACTGGATTAACTGCAGTTTATTTCTAACATCCATGTGATGTATTGGTCCTTTGGTGGAAATAAGCTTTCTTACCTTAAATTCTAATTCCATTCCTGTCACTGTTTCTCCTGGGTCAGGCGACATCAGCTTCTGTATGTGAGCACCAAGGTTACGAGCAGGAACCTCTGTGTTCCCACACTGCACTGCTTCAAGTAGTGCATCGTGTATGAATATATATTGGTCCTCTGTCTGTACCATGTAATTACGTTGAGCGCGTAGGCAAGTAACATGGCCATATATATCAACAGTCTTTTCATGCTTAATTCGCTCCAGCATGGCATCTATGACAATGAAGGCACCTGTCCTTCCAACACCAGCACTGTAATTAAATACATATTAGCAATCAATCTGGGGGTGGGAGCTTAATTTTAAGAAACTGGTATCTGACCCTCCCTCCCCCTGTGGATGCTGAATACCAAATATCAAAAGATTCTGATCAATTATTCCAGATTTTTTTAATTTTTGCAAATATGCTGACTCACCATTTTTCCGATTCTCTCTACATAGTACATTATGAGGAGGCAGTTTTGTTACCATTCCATTTACTGGTCCTAAAGATGTTTCATACCAAATAAATTTGTGCGGTTTGGGAAATATGGGCGTTTGAAAATATTTCTATTTTCAGTTCTTGGGGTTTCCATGGGGATGCAGGATATTATTTTTGCATGAATCAAGTACTAATGACTCAATAATACCACATACCAAATCTAGTTGAAAACCGGCTGATTGGTTTGGAAAAATCGAAATTTGGGGCGGAGCCCAAAATCTTGCCCCTCTCATTACAATGTCAAATATTGCTCAACAAACTTCGTTTGAACAAATTTGATTCTACACCTCAAAAGGAAGCTCAGTATGAAAAGTCAAGTCACTGTACCCACGGGTTCACTGGAAGATGATTTTTTTTAAATCTGGGAGCATTTTCCTCCACCCCTTCCCTATGGAGCTGGGCAAGGTGATTTGAACAAACACCTCATATTTAACTGAAATTGGTCCAGTGGTTTTGGAGAATTTGCGAATACCATGTTCATGAACAATGGATGGATGATGAATGATCACATGATGACTTTCAGTTAAGTGAGCTATAAATCAAGAGGACACCTGCTGCTTTTGAGTAGATATCAGAATTATCTCATTAATGACTACAAGGAAGCCTCGAGTGAAAACTTAAGATTTCCTTACCATCATGAATGAAATAATACTGGTACCCACTAAAAATTGTAAGTATTCTTTTTATTATATGCATTGTGATGTTTTAACTTCAATTAAAACACAAAAATGACAAAAACGATAGATGTTCTCTTATATCTTTCCTGATAATAGATATAGAAAGATATTTGTTAAGACATTTCCTGCCTTCTTTCAAGGTAGCAGATAATAAAATTATGTATTCATACTTATATTTGTTTTGTAACAATTGAATGGAGAGAACCAAAGGGCATTCCAACTGTAACAAAGCAGTTGTTGATGAAGCACATTTTAATACAATAACATTTAGCACTGAACTGGTAGAAATGAAATGAAAACAAGGTATCCCCTGCCAAGAAGTGATTTACTAAAAAGGGGACAAAGTTGAAAAAATCAGAAAAAGGCCCATAACTCAAGAAAAACAAATGGACAAAACCTATTACTCTTGAATACCCTTTCCCCCGTTGTGGTCTATCAGCATACCAAAGATCATCTAAATCCAACATCCACTGACTGAGATATGAAGGTCCAAAGTTATGGATGGACGGATAGATGAACGGACTGATGGAACCCATTTCTATATACCCTTCATTTTGGCAAAAATAAATTGCTTTCTGAAAAACATGATGTAGCGTTCAACACAATATGTGCTTGATTGTAATTTTTATTTTTGTCAAATCGCCAGAAAATGTATAAGATATCAGTAATGACAAAACTTGTGTTGTATACAGCTTCTGGAAAGATGTGGATTTTCTTTCACGGTATAAATCAAAATGGCGGCTTTCAAAGCATCACTTCAGGGTGAATATGAGTCAAATTATCACTGGAAATGATCCAGTTTGTTCTAAAAACGTATAATGAAAATAAAATCTAGTGTCTTTGAGTGGATACCAATCATTTCCAGCAATAATTCAACACATATTCTTATAAAAAACGTATCTAGTGTTTTTGATTAAGCGCTCACAAAAAAATAAACACTGTCTCGGTCACTCATGAGATAATTTTTGGTATCCACTCAAAGACACCAGATATCTCTTCAGTGATGGCCGGCGGCCCTTGGCCATAACTATGATGGGGCCCTCAGACACAGGACGCACCGGGCTGACCATGGTTCGGCTCGGTGTGAGAAAATTTTGAAAATTATGGATGAAAAATGCCAAATCCTTCACTCTAGAGAGAATTCAGTTGTATAAAAACTTTCGATTCTTCCTTCGGCTTCTTCTTGATTTGTTGGACTAGCTGTCATCGTGTATTACTTTCGGTTTACTGCAAGTGGAGACTACGGAATGGCGTGTTGATGAAAAACTCTATTCCAGCACGCGGAGAAATTTCATTTATGCACATGAGCCTGTAAATTATTAACTTCTCTGCGGAGACTCAATTTTTTCAAAAAAAAAAATACAAATTTCTTTTTTCTTTGAGCCCTTGGGGGCCTCCCTGGAGCCCCTGGCCATTGGCCACCCAGGTCCTATGTTTTCAATACCATCTATCAGGAGAGAATAAATAATACTTGCACTTTTATTCACTCCTTTTTCTTCCAATGAACCTGCATAAAAGAATCATACATCTGAAATAATCCTTCATGTAAACATACCTGCAATGAACAACCATAGGACCAGCATCTGGAGGATTGCTGAGTTTGACACGGCGCATAAACATAAGCAATGGTGTAGGTGAATCAGGAACACCATGATCAGGCCAAGCAGTAAACTGGAATTGTCGAACTTCTCTTTTCTCTGGGAAATTGTACTGTAAAAAGAGAAAAAATTAATCCTTTGGTTTTACTACATGAAATCTGATGTGTTTCTTTGAAATGGAAGATACTGAATAACAATAAAACAACATGTCATATAATCTCATAATTTGATGCATATTCACTATGAAAGATCACCCATTATCTCGTTGCAGCAGTCAGTTGAAGAAAAAGAAGTTTTGGTTAGAAAAACTTGAAGAAGTACAGCAGCAGAATATATAGAGATTATTACCATTATGTGGATGTACAAAATATGTATCCAAGTCGAGCTCCATGTTTCAAAGGCAGATCACAACGAGTCGAAGACGAGTCATGATCTACCCTTAGAACCCGGAGCGAGACTCAGATACATATTTTGTTCATCCACATAATGGTAATAATCATTTCATCTTACAATATATTGGGGATAAGTCGAGAATGTAGACAAATATATAATGAACTATTTATTCGTACGGATGAACAAAAAGAAAAAAATGGAACTCACGCGAAAGGAGCGTGCTTGTATCCGACCCCCTGATACAAACATCTGTATCAGGGGGTCGGATACACAACAGTTGCGGAGTTAATACAGACAAAATACATATTGATTGTAATATAAAAGGATTTATAGCTAATCCTCCAAGTAGTTCTCAATTTTGTGAATTTTATTTTTTTTTATCATTTTCCTTTTGAATGAAAGCAAAAGTACTGAAAAACTAAAAACATCACTGAAGAAAGCTTTTATTTTCAATGAGCTGACTCAGTGCTGGAAGTCCATGTCTATGCTTTACTAAAATATGTAGTTGCCACAATAACGTCATAATATTCCGAGCATGTGCTTTGCATTCAGTAGAAATCAAATTCTATTTTGTCAATAAAGTGGATCCCACTTAATTGGATACTTCTTAACTGAATAACCCAGTTACTTGAATGTAGTTTCAAAAACAGAACCATTCACCAAACTTTCAGTAATTGCATACAGGATATAGACTTATGTCCTGTCAACTGAATAAAAAAATCTTGTAATCTGACAAAGAATAACTCTAACAAACACTGAATTCCTCATGTTTACAGACCTATTTGGTCTCTGCACATCCAATATAGGCATTTAATCTATTATATCTTGTTTTGACATTGAATCTAACTCCTATAAGAATGTGGTATACCAAATATTGAAAGATTCTGATGGGTAGTTCTGCGGAAGAATATTCTTTCACCCTCAAGGCCTATTTCTGACTTTTACAACCTCAGAACAGATGCCCTTAACATGCCATCATGAGGAGGTCCTGTTGACAACAGACAAATTAGGTATTCAGTGGTTTCTAGTCAAGTCTTAGCTGCCTATTAAGGCAGCCAAGAATAGGCAGCCAAGACTTGACTAGAAATCACTGCTAACCCACTGGACGTTGAGAGGCTGTGGGCTGGTGGGAATTCAGGACACTTGTCCACGCCCTTAAGGGTTAAAGAATATTTCTCATATTGCGCAAAGTTAAAAAAGATTCTAATCCCACTGATAACTGATCTGACCAATTACTCACAGAGACAAGCCAGAAAATAAGCAGCCTGTCATCTGCAAAATGAGGTCTCCAGAGGTTGAATTTGGTGATGCTACCCTGCACAGCAGGGTAGCATCACTAAATTTACCCTCTGTCAACCTCAGTCTGAATCAGGTCTCAAACCTAAACAGAAAGAAGTACCCAGAGGATAAATTGGCCCACTGTATGAGATAGCATCAGCAAATTCACCCTCTGGGGACCTCATTCTGCAAATGACAGACTGCTTATTTTCAGACTTGCACAGAGTTATAGAAGATATGGAAGGAGTGTTTTGGTCAATCAATATTTATGAAATGAGTCTAAGAATTTTTGGTTTTGCCTCGCCTCTGCGAGGCAAAACAGAAAATTCATAGACAAGTTTCATAAATATCGAGTGACCAAATCACAAATTTCATATTCTGTTTATCATATGCCACAGACAGTTACCACAAACACATCTTTTAGATAAAAAGGGGTTAAAGAATGGAATCTTTTCTGGAGAAGATTTTAAAATTTTCCTAAGTATGCTTACTCAGCATTTTTTTGATACCCCCATGGTTTACTATGACACAACTGATAGCAGTCTTTTTTTACCATTCAATTCTACTGGTCTTAAGGATGCTTCATACAATTCCTTGGGGTTTGAGAAATATGGCCCTTCGAAAGCAATTCTATTTTTAGCTCCTGCTCCTATTGACCTACAGTGGTTTGAACACACTTTATTCTACACTTCAAAAGGAAGATCAGTACCAAATATCAAGTCTTTGCACCCATCAGTTCATAAGAAGGTTTTAAAACAAGAGGCCCCACAGGGCCTGAAGCACTCATCTTGTACAGAACACAATTTAAACAGAGTCCAAGAATGAGTTCACATTAAGCAAGCCATCTCCATAGGCTACACTGTCAATCTTTGAGTACCTCAGGAGTGACAAAAATAATCTGGGCATCATGCCTTTTCTTCAGTTGATCATATCCGAATATGAAAACATTCTGACTGTTGGATCTGAAGAAGAGAAATTGTAAAGAAATTTCTTCGAATTGCACTAAGTTCAAATTTGGGCTAGCATAGCGAGCCCAAATATTAACCTATGGATCTGATTTGAACAAACTTGAATCTGAACCCCCTAGAGATGTTGTATACCAAATGTGAAAGCATTCCGACAAGTGAATCTGAAGAAGAAGATTTTTGAAGAAAATTCCCTCATATTGTACTAAGTTAAATTTCATGTTCCCATATGGAGCTCAAATATTAACCTAGGCACTCGAATTGAACAACCTGGAATCTGACCCCCCTAGAGATGTTGTATACTAAATATAAAAGCATTCCGACTGGTGGATCTGAAGAAGATTTTTAAAGAAATTTGCTCATATTGCACTAAGTAAAAATTTGGGCTACCATAGTGAGCCCAAATACATCTAGGGATCTGATTTGAACAAACTTGAATCTGAGCCCCATAGAGATGTTGCATACCAAATATCTAAGCATTCTGACTGGTGGATCTGAAGAAGATTTTTTTAAATTACCCTCCATATTGAACAAAGATAAAATTTGGGCTTCCGTAGGAAGCCCAAATATTAACCTAGGGACTTGGTTTGAACAATCTAGAATTTGACACTTATAACAATGATGTATACCAAATATTAAAAGATTCTGACTGGTGGTTCTGAAGAAGATGATTTTTAAAGAATATTCCCCATATTACCCTATGTTAAAACTTCGGGCTCCTGTAGAGAGCCCAAATATGAACCAATGAGCTTTATTTCAACAAACTTTTATCTGACCCCCCCCCCCCCCCCCCCTATGAATGCTGTATACCAAATATCAAAAGATTCTGATGATTGGTTCTGGAGAAAAGATTTTTAAAAATTTTTGCAAATATGCTGACTCAGCATTTTTTCGATGCCCATTACAGAACACCCTAACATAACCGATGGCAATTTTTTTCACCATTCAATTCTACTGGTCATAAGGATACTTCATACCAAATAAAAGCTCTCTGCTCCATGGGGTTTGGGAAATATGGGCGTTTGAAAATATTTATATTTTTAGCTCCCAGGGTTCCCATGGGGATGCGAGAATTTTTTTTTTGCATGGGTGAAGTACTTATGACCCAATACTATCACAAACCAAATTTGGTGCATACCGGACCATCAGTTCAGAAAATAGAAATTTTGGGCGGGGCCAAAAATCTTACCCCTCCTATTACAAAGCCAAATATTACTCCACGAACTTCGTTTGAACAAACTTGATTCTACACCTCATATGGAAGCTCCATAGCAAATATCAAGTCATTGTACACACTGGTTCTTGAGAAGAAGATTTTAAAAATATTTTGGAGCATTTTTCCCCACTCCCTCCCTCTGGGGCTGGGCATGTTGAGTTGAACAAAAATGAAATGCCCCTTTGGGACCATCACTCACACAAACTTTCACTTGAATTGGCCCAGTGGCTTTGGAGGAGAAGACCAAAACATGGTGTTGATGGACGACAGACGACGGACGACAGACAATGGACGACGGACGGAGAGCGATGAGATTAGCTCAGCTTGACTTTGTCAAGATGAGCTAAAAAGTTAGGGAGTAGTTTCCCCCACCCTCTCCTTATAGGGTGGGGTAAATTGATTTTAACAAAATCAAAATGTGATGTCAGAACAAACAATCACTCAAAGTTAACTAAAATCGGTCCAGCAGTTTTGGAGAAGAAGTCATGAATACCATGTTCCCAGACGACAGGCGATATCTGGAGAGTGATCACTATAGCTCACCCTAACGACAGGCGATATTTGGAGAGTGATCACTATAGCTCACCCTAACTTTCAGTCAGGTGAGCTAAAAAGTATTTCTCAATTTTACACATGATAACCTCACTGTCTCTCAACAATCACAACTTTTGTTGAGCCTGGATGCACGGCATACTCACCCTCTGTATATGGAAAGTCCGAATGGTATAAGTTGACAATTCTAGTACATCCACCAATAACACATGCATCAAACCATATGTTTCAGCTCCTTTGGATGGCCAGTATTGATCACATTTGATCTGAAAGTGTGAATAGTTTATTATAAATTTACATATACACAACTAACCACAAGATCTCAGGCTAACAGTCTAACTCTGTCTGGAATTTAACCCTTTACCCAACGAATCGCCCACATCCGCCCACGTAATATGTAAATTCAACATTTGAAAAAATATTATTTTTCAAAAAATTTCAACAAAACCATATCATGTGACCCCTCGTTGGAACGAGCTGGTTGAGCTTGTTCCAACAAGGGGGTCACATGATATGGTTTTGTTGAAATTTTTTGAAAAATTATATTTAAAATAATAAATTTTGATATCGTCTGCGTTGGGTAAAGGTTTAATGCTGTTATGGGCTATTTGTTTACCCACTTTTTGTGGAGTTTGTGCACAGACTACCATTTATATAATGTGATGTTGGTTCATTCACAGAGATATAGATATTCTTTTGTGCTCCAGTTACAAATATTCCAGTCAGTAATTATTTAACTGGTTGAGTGCCACTATCAGGGCTTTCAGAAAAATGAAGGTATCAAAGTAAAAGCCAATATTTTCCTTGTTCAAGTTTCATATTCAGTCAAATGCAAATAATATTTTGTTTATATAAATTTGTTCTGTTACAAATCATTGCATGTGGGCACTCTAATAATTTGTAATAAAACAAATTTTGAGTAATAAATTCGGACCACCAAAAATAATCAAGCCATCAAGCAGTTAATTTACCTTCTAACCATCAAGTCATCAAGAAAATAATGTTAATAAAATAACTACAGCTGTGGTGAGTCTAAATTCCTAATGACAATATCATCAAAAATGGTAATGTCATCAAACATTTGGTCAAATCAAATCTTGATTGATCAACATTTATTTAAATAAAATTAATGTGTGTGCTACTTTTAGATTCAATCATTGGGTATATTTCAGTTGGTCAGAAAACCGAATCACTGGTTTGCTTTTCCAACCAACTGAAATATTTGAAACGACTGAATCTAAAACATAGGTAATGGTCTATTTAAGCTCTAGATTGGTTCCAGAACACAACAGTATCAAATTCTATACAGAAATTGTCTGGTAGCTCGAACTAATTAATGCCATTCATGCAGAAGCTGGTAATCCTTACCTTGGTTCTGCGGGAAACTGTCTTATTGTTCCACTCTTAATAGAGAATAATAGTGCAATTCTTTAAAATTACTCAGAAGATCACCTTTACACTGAATGTTTCAAAGTGAAAAAATATGCATAACCCAAACATTAACCATGGAATTATTAGCCAATTCAACAGCCTGAATGGATTTAATGTTGAAAAAAAATTGAAGACACAAGAATGTTTAAAATTAAAAAAACCCAATTTGAACCCAGGTGTGAAAGGTCAAATGTTTCATCATCTGGTAGTGACTGTATTGGAAGGTTCACAAAGAGGTTTCACTGATTAACTCTTTTCCCATCATGACATCAAAGTCAGCCCTATTTATAAAAATCACCATTCAATTTTTTTCAGTTTCTACTGCAACAAGAGATTGCACCAGAGCGTGCTAGCATACCCCATTTGCGTAAAGTCAAGAGATAGGGCTGTATAGACTTTATCAAAAATGAATATGTAACCCAATCAAGCAACCCACCCACCCAATCTGAGGGGTAATTTTTTCGCATAGAATCTCTCAAAATCCTTCACAATACATTTTAAAGCAAAAAAAAAACCCACAAAAAAACAATTATCCAATTAACTCCCTCGTCCCTACTGCCTCCCCATGTATTTTTTTAATAAATCTTATAAAATCCTTCAAAACTCATTTTAAAGCACACAAAGAAAATAAATTTTTTTTTCTTTTGCATAAAATCAGATATCCTCCAAAAACTCAATTTAACCCATGAGGTAAGACCTCAAAAAATTCATCACATTATTTTTTAATTCACTTAAAAATCATTCAAAATCTCTCAAAACTTATTGTAAAGCAAACTGAAAGAAAAGAACTGCCCACCACGTTGATGGTGAAGTGAAAGGGAATGTGATACAGAAAATCCATGTAAAATTTTATTACGATGGGACCACTAAACCAATATCAGCTGAGTTATGGACTTGCACAGGTTGAGATGGACAGATGGACATACAGACAGATGTAATCCAGAACACTGTACTTTTTAAAGTAAACAAAAATAACTTATGACCCCTCATGGGGACAAGATCACTGCAATGAGGGTTATAAGCTTCTTGAGGGCAAAACTGAAATTTTCAAATTGTGTTAAGTAAAAAGTTAAAGGCCGCAGTGAGAGCTTAAAATATTAGGCATGATATCAGGTACTTACTCTCTGCCGCTCTTCCAATCTTGTCATCATTACTACAGTGCTGCACCTCTGTTCCCATACCATTCTCCAGAAATCTCCAAATGTATCAGGCAATGGACCCTATTTCAACAAAAATTAAAATAAATTTATGGCTGGTTTCTTGAACTGGCTGTTGATATTTCAAGGTTATTACTTGGTTAGTTTCATATCGGTCAAGATATCGGCTCGAGGTAACTTCACATCAGCCGGAGACCAAAGCAGGCTTGTCATTTTGAAAATTGCAGGAGGGCCATTATGGTTCGCCTCAAATCAACCTAGGAGGGCCATTTTGGGTTCACCTAAAATGACCCCAGGAGGGTCATTTATGATTTGTGGGGGCCATTTTGTTTCAGCCTGATGAGTAGACAACTAATATCATTTTAAGGTACATGGTTTGTGTAATTACGATGTACGTCATCACGTAATGTATAGATGCAGGCTTGAATATTTGGATGTAAGATACCAGGTTACCCATGACACTCACCAACAGTGAGTATTATAGTTATCTTGCATCCAAATAACCAAGCTATCTGTACATTACATGATGACTGTGAAAGCCAGTACACTGTGCTCACTGCCAGATGCCAATAACTTGGGACGAATCAATCAGATTTGGGGTACAAATCGTCCTGGCTATGATTTTGGAACAAAATGTCCCAGGCAAATCATCAGGGGTCGAACTGGCTTGGGGATGATACATCCCGAAATCACGTGTGACATGAGAGTTGTTTCAGTCTGATGTAGAATGTAAAAACTAATTACAACTCTGGAATTAGTGGACCTCCTGCTCATATTTGGCAAGTTACTTACTTCTCTGGGTGACTGCATTGACGACATACTAAAGACTTCACAAATTGCGGCTTGTTACATGTACCTCCTTCAATCTGCAAAAATTGCTGTTTGAGGCAGCCGATTTTGAGGTGCCTTCAACTGAATTAATGGGCCGTAGAAATCGAGGTTAGGCGGACGTTGACCAGCCACAGAATTTTGAACTAAGGTGGGCATCTGCGGCCCAGAGCAATCGCCTCTCTCAAAATGACAAGCCTGCCAAAGGTCAAAGGCCGATGTGAAGTTACCAAGGGCTGATATCTCGGCTGATATGAAACTAACCAAGAAATAACTCATTTATTTATTAACCCTTTACCTAACATGAAAAGAAGAAGACACTTGCAAATAAAATTCTTGAATAACTACTTTTTTTCATTTCTTGTCTCAAAAACATAGGTTATGACCCCTCATTGGAATGAGCTCGATGAGCTCATTCCAATGAGGGGTCATAACCTATGTTTTTGAGACAAAAAATGAAAAAATAATGAAAATTAATTGGCGATTTTTTTAGAATAGCGCTGGCCAGTTTTGGCTGTTATGTTGGGTAAAGGGTTAAACCAAAACAAATAAGAAGAAAATGTTCTCAGATCTGTTACAGTTTTCTGACAGTGTTATTGTTTCTCATTCTTTTCACAAAGTCCAAAGTTTCGTCTTCTTCTAGTTCTGCTGTTTGAACATCCTGGCTTCTCCACTGGGGAAGCTGCAATGTTCGGATAGCTGAGCTATCTCTTCTCCCACTTCTAGTTCAGCTGTTTGAACGTCCTGGCTTCTCCACTGGGGTCACATATTTCTGCACAATGGCTAATCATGACCTCGACAGTTTTACAGGTGGAGGAAGCCAGAGTACCCGGAGAGAACCACTGAGCAACGGAGAGCAACTGTCAGCTCCCCAACATACTAACTCCACACAAGCAGGGTTAGCACTGGTTGAAGACAGGTGCACTATCGACGTGCAGTACGCCTTAGTACACAATGTCACCATGCCCCCACGTGGGCAATGGGGGTGAAGTATCTTGTCCAAGGACGCAACGCGGTTCCGCAGGTGGAATTCAAACCAAGGACCTCTCGGCTTGCAGCCTGCACCTCTACCAACTGAGCCACCGCGCCTCCAAATTCATTGGATATATGATGTCATGTGCAAGCTGTGCAGATGCCCAACATAGTCCATTCAAATATAGACATGGCTAAACCACCTCATGTTGATTAAGAAAGAATTCTCTCATCTCCTTATTCATTGCTAGTTCAGTACAAGCCAGAAAATAAGCAGACTGTCATCTGCAAAATGAGGTCCCCAGAGGGTGAATTTAGTGATGCTACCTTGCCTAGCAGGGTAGCATCACTAAATTTACCCTCTGTGAACCTCAATCTGAATCAGGGTCTCAAAACTAAACAGAAAGAGGTACCCAGAGGATAAATTGGCCCGCTGTATGGGATAGCATCATCAAATTCACCCTATGGGGACCTCAATCTGCAAATGTCAGACTGCTTATTTTCAGGCCTGGTTCAGTACATTGAAAACTAGTCGATAAGATAGATTTTTAACATAGTTTGTTAAACCCCCCCACAAAGTAGATCTTGTTTCTCAGGCCATTTTTTATAAAATTGCAAGTGGGAGGGCGTTTTTTTTATTTTTGTAATTATTTCTTTGCCATCAAAAAAGTTAATGTTCTTGGGTTTTTTTAGGCCTTATAATCAAAAGAATAGCATGGGTGGTGGTGTATTTCGTCCCTTGAGTCCAAGAAGGCTTTGCAATGCTAAAGCATTGCAAAGCCTTCTTGCACACAAGGGACAAATTCATGAATTTTATTAACTTCGATAAACCATTTAATTTTTATATTTTAAAGTTCACAATGGTTACAAAAATAGAGCATGTGGCAGCCAAAAGGACCATGAGAGAGGGCCTGAGAAACAAATTTTTAACTTTTTTAGGCCATAGTGATCCTCTGATTTGGTATGTACAGTGTCAGTTTATTACATATTGGGTGAGAGCAGAGCTTGAGCCTAATATGAAATTAACTGATGCTGTATATACCATATCAGGTGACAAACAAACTATGTAACTAATAACATTTTATTTATACAGACAGTTGAGTACTCAAAACCGCTATCAGGGTCCTATTCACAACTGATAGAACTGTGAGAAGGGCTTCATATTTCTTAGATAAGCTTCATATTCAGTTAGAATTTATATTTTGTTCCTGTGAATTTATTTTGTTACAACTGTGTGGACAGTCAGTAATCACTTGCCAGTGTTTTGTAACAATACTAATCCAAATGAACAAAATCTGTACACCAAACTTAATCAAGCACTCTACCAGATAAAAAGGTAGCCTTACTCAATGCATAAATAAGGCCTAAAAAATTAAAAATCTGTTTCTCAGGCCCTCCCGCATGGTCCGTTTGGATGCCGCATGCTCTCTTTTTATAACCTATCCAAACTTAAAAAAATCAAAAACGAATGGATTATGTCTGATATTTTACCCAAGTTAATAAAATTGTCCCTTGAGTGCAAGAAGGCTTTGCAATGCTTTAGCATTGCAAAGCCTTCTTGCACTCAAGGGACGTATTACCCAACCACCCATGCTAATCTGTAGATTATGGGACCTAAAACATGAAACAAACCAAGAACATGAACTTTTTAATGATAAAGAAATAATTACAAAAATAAAATAAAGAACCCGCCTGCATGCATGCAATTTTACAAAAAATGGCCTGAGAAACAGAGGATCTACTTTGTGAGGCCTAAGCAAGAAATTTGTACAAGAAATGTAAAAATTGATCATTCTACACTCTTTCTTTCTGATAAAAATGTAACTTTAGGTCACTGAAGTTTGGAATGTTGGTTTATCCAGAGGATAAGACTATCTTTCCATATAAACACTGGCTCTAACTGAGAAGATTTTCCTTTCTTCCTGTATTTTATTTCAGCTGAATCTTTATCATATTACACAAACTGATAAAAAATTTACAGAAGAGATGAAGTTTTGCTGTGTCTCCTCAAATTACCAGGCATCAAAAATCTTTTCATTAGGATGAAGATTGATAATGTGAAATTATTTGATTTTTTAATGCAAGAACTGATATCAACAAAACAAACACACCAAAAAACAAAAATCAAAACTTCTAAACCCCACAATCTTTTTAACCCTTAGCACTATGGTAGTACAACAGAATTTTCTCCAACCACTCTGTTTTTCTCTTGTTTAACTATGAATTTAACCAATTATGTCTTGTTGGACAGAGCTCACTGAACTCTGTCAAACAAGGTACATTTGGTTAAATATCAAATTGCATTATGGGAAATATTTGCTGCTGAAAACTTTACTATTTTGACTTTCAACACTTTTCAACAGAGCCATGATACTGTTTCCTACCCCTGAGCCAGTTAAGGGTTAAATGCAGAGGATTCCATCACCACTGACAAAAACAAATTAATAATGGTAAGGAACTGTCAATCTTTCAAGCCAATCTCCTCAGGATAAATGGTTTGCACAGATGCAGAAAAGGTGTGAGACACATACTGATGCAGCAGAAAACTGTTAACTGAAAATCCTTATTGCCATTGAAATATATTCAGGATTTTGGTCATTTCCTAAACTGAGCATTAATTTATCAAACATATATAATAGATTCATAAAAATTTGTACTAAGGTATGGTAAATGGATTGGCGTTTGAAAAGTATTTGCAATTAATCTCTTGTATGCTGCTGGCTGATATTCTCATCCATGACAGAAAATCTCTTGCTACCAGAAAAAGTATTATTTTTTTACATCTTCTATCAAATTGTCCCCTATAATATTGAATCAGCACTGCAAGCTAAGAGTTAACAAAGTTATTCGGATGAGAAATATCCCATAAAGTGGCTTTACTGTACGTGATTACTTTGCGTTTAAGGGAGTTACTCTTTTACAGTTACTGTACCTATCATGAATACACGAAGAAAATACCTGTTTGATACAATTATGATAATCTACAATGACAAAATTCAGACAGAATGGCATATTACTTGGATTTAACCCTTTTCCTAACATGAAAAGCAGATGACACTTGCACACAAAATTCTTGAATAACTAATTTTTTAAATTTTTTGTCTCAAAAACATAGGTTATGACCCTCATTGGAACGAGCTAGTTCCAAAGAGGGGTCATAATCTATGTTTTTGAGACAAAAAATGACAAAATAATGAAAATTGGCAATTTTTTAGAATAACGCTGGCCAGTTTTGACCGTTATGTTGGGTAAAGGGGTAAGATGCCTCCTTTTGGAGTTCTATTATAATATCGTAACAGAAAAAGTCAAACAAGTACCTGAGTTGCAATGTAAGCATTCTGCTTCCGGTAACCATCCATGTAGTTAGCATTACAGTAATCACTTCCTGGTATACCTTCCAATGACTGCAGTATGACACGTGAATGGTCATATGCTATCACATTTGCATATCTATTTTTAGGTTTGTTAACTTCCAGATTAGAATTGTCCCATGTGAACTGCTGTCCTGGTTCAATAGATTCATATTCTTGTGAGAATTTCAGATTATCACTTGCTTTAAGGTTTTCAATGTGGTCTTGTAGCATATGAATGGGGATAGGTGGATGACTGATCATTGCTGAAATTATAATGAAAGCCTTAGTTAATCACACAAATAATCAAAATTTATTCACAAGATATTCCACCTATATAAGATGGATGGAATCCAGCTATACACAAGCCACTTTATGACACACTCATGCAATATGGAACATAAATTCATATGCCTAATTGATATTTCATTCCAATTTGTACCAGAAAAATTAAACCTAGAACTACTTGTCAGAACAATCTATATTTTTTTTTTCAATAAATGAAACTGTCAGAAACAGATTTTATTGATTCAGAAGCTTAATTATAATACAAGCCATATGCAACTGTTTTTATGTGCCAGGTATGTAATAAATACAAAACAACATATGCATGTTCATTACATTGGGCCCAGATATATTAGGAGATATGCAATGCAGGAAAATCACTACACCAAACCTTGCAGTATATATGTTGTAACTGTGCTAATTAATAAAATCATGTGACCTATTGTATATTTGACTTTTAGTTCCAGATGAGGCCTGAACTCTTTGCATGAAGTTGGCAGATATTCCTGCCCAGCACAGGGTTTCTCTTGTTACTGAAATAAGTATAAGTTGGGCATATTTAATCGTATGTGCCCCATGTAAACTGACTAGATTTTTCACCATTGACTTCTTGTGTTACATTTCGATTAATTTTTCATTAAATCTTGTCATGGCTGCTATGAAGCAGCCATGACTAGACTTAATGAAAAATATCTTGAAAATACTCAGTGGGTTAAGAGTTAACCAATATTTCAAAGAAGAAAGAAGTGAATGTTTGAACAAGATTTAAGATCAGTCTTGACCAATCCATGGTTCAACAAAGTTGTTTCATAAACTTGCTTATGAAAATGGAAGAGAAGCATTTTATAATTTTTAAATTACTTTTATGTAAACATTTTTCTGAGCTGCTGCCACCTGTAATATCGAGCCATTAACCCTTAACCAAATGAATCGGCTGCATCTGCCTGCATAATTTACAAATGAATTTTTAAATTTCAACAACACCATATCATGTCACCACTCAATGGAACAAGGTCAACAAGCTCATTCCAATGAGAGGTCACATGATACGGTTTTGTTTAAATTTTTTTACAAATCGGAAAAAGAATAATTAAAATTGTACGTGTTGGGTAATTGACGAAATTAAAGTATGAAGAATATAAAGAATATAGAAAATATGGAGTTAAACCTATAAAATATCAGTGATTTGTTTCAGCACTGAAATTACCTGGTGTCTGATAGTGCTGTCTTCGTAATTCCACTGGATCACACGGATGAGGAGGTGGATCAACCAATACTTTACCAGTAGGTTCTGGACTTTTTTCTTTCCTGTCATTTTTCCTCCTAGAAACAGAAAGTACATTAATTGTATTTTCACCTTTTCATTACTGAATTCTTTGGGCTTCTATTGGTGAACCATTTATTCATATACTAATATATCTCAATTCATATTTCTTTGTTCACACTGGATGACCCAATTCTGACTTTCACAAACTTTGTGATCCCAGAATAAATTTCTCCAATATGCAGTGATGAGGAAGTAATTAGTACAGTGGAACCAACTTAATTTGATACAGTGGAGCCCACTTAATTGGATATATCTTAACTGAATAACCCTGTTAATTGAATATAATTTCCCAACACAAAACCATTTACCATACCTCCAGTACAAATTTGACCTGTTAATTGAATATTGGTTAAAGAGTAAACTCCTGTTAATTGAATAAAAAATCTTGTAAACTGTCGAGAAATTACCCGGACTCTCCCCAGTTTTCCTTTGTTTATAGACCTATTTGGCCTCAGGACATCCAATACAGGCATTTAATCTATTATATCGTGTTGGACAGAGCTCATGGAACTCTGTCCAACAAGATACAATAGAATAAATGCTAAGTTTATCTCTAGAAAACAGGAAAGTGACACAATCCCTGTTAATTGAATACTCCTGCTCAACGAATAATTTTCATTGGTAAAGTGGCTATTCAATTAACAGGGTTCCACTGTATCACTTAATTGAATAACCCCATTAACTGAATATAACTTCCAAACAAAAAAACATTTACCAAACCTTCAGTACAGATTTGACTAGTTAATAGCATTTAGGTTACAGAATAAACTTATGATAATTGAATAAAAAAATATTGTGGTATGTTGAGACATTACTCTATTACCAAATTCCCCTTGTTTACAGACCTGTTTGGCCTCCGTACATCCAATACAGCCATTTAATCTATATCTTGTTTGACAGAGTTTCATGAGCTCTGTCAAACAAGATATAATAAACAAATGCTCAGTTTATCTTTCGAATAGAGGAAAGTGAGCCATTTATTTATTTATTTATTGGTGTTTAAGGTCACATATTTTTGCACAATGCCTAATCATGACCACAACATGAGTATCATCAACTCACGACCAGGGGTGAGCATTAATAAGCCATGTTGCCCATTTTAGAGAGGGTTTGCACCTCCCAAGCATTGGTGACTGGGTCCTATTTTAGGCAGAACAGGCACTGCTTCACTTCCCAGGATTCCCGCAGGGAAGGAAAGTGAGCAATCCCCATTAACTGAATATGCCTAACCGAATAATTTTTACTGGCAAACTGGGAAATCAATTTATTTATTTACTGGGATTTAACGACACTTTTGACAGCCAAGGTCACCTCATGTCACACAGTTTTACGGGTGGAGGAAGCTGGAGTACCCGGAGAAAACCAACGAGGAATGGCGAGCAACTGTCAGATTCCCCAATGTACTAACTCCACACAAGCAGGTTTAGCACTGGTTGAAGACAAGTGCCCTATTGACATGCAGTACCCTTTAGTACACAACGCCATCATGCTCCCACATGGGCAATTGGGATTAAGTGTCTTGCCCAAGGACATAATGCGGTTGCCGCAGGTGGAATACGAACCTAGGACCTCTCGGCTTGCAGCCTGCATCTCTACCTACTGAGCCATAGTGGATATTCAGTTAACTAGTTCAGTGCTGAAAGCCCATATTTGGGTTTTATTTTGAAGTGCAGGTACCCCAACTTAAAGGCTTCATATTCTGTGGACGTGGTTCATCTAATCTTTGAAGTGATATTATTTAATCTATATGAATTTGCCTTGTTACAATTTATAGGAGATTGCCGACAGATTCTCTCAAAATTTGTAACAAGGCAAAGACATATGAATAAATTTTAATGGCCAAAAATAATTTAGCACTCTACTAGTTAAAAAGGTTCCACTGTACAGAATTCCCCTGGTTTCTTTAACCCTTTATCTAACCTGAAAAGCAGACGACACTAGCAAAAATAATTCTTGAATAACTAATTTTTTCCATTTTTTGTCTCAAAAACATAGGTTATGACCCCTCGTTGGAACGAGCTCGACGAGCTCGTTCCAACGAGGGGTCATAACCTATGTTTTTAGACAAAAAATGAAAAAAATAATGAAAATTAATTGGCGATTTTTTAGAATAGCGCTGGCCGGTTTTGGACGTTACGTTAGGTAAAGGGTTAAAGTCTTGGCTTCCACTATAGGCTGCCAAGACTTAAAAAGAAATCACTGGACTCATAGATTGTGTCAAAGTTTTTAATCTTAAAAATTGTAAGGATGTCAATATAATATAACTGCAATGGTACCATCATCTACTCTATGACCCCTCCCATCATCTTGATGACAAATAGCAAGTGGTAGACAAGGGGCAAGTGTATTTGTTTCTCATTGCACTGGTTTCAAAATGCTCCTCACTTGGGAAAGTTCATGAGGCATCTGTACACTCTGTGGCTGCAGCAGGTGTCAGGTTGCTGTTGTCATAGTATTTTGACCTATTTGGGGAGGATATAAAATTGCTATCGCCTCTGTAGAAAGAGACACACTGCATGCGTAATCTAGATCCCTTCATAGTATGCAAGAGCAAGGCCACAAAGTGGCCACTGTGGAATTCATCCCACATAACCTATGTTTTTGAGCCAAAAAGAGGCATTAGTGCTGTTTGCAAAACCTGGAAAAATAAGCTTGATTTTATCTGTTCTTGAAACAGCATCTCAATGTTTCTTTTCTTTCATTTGAGAAATGCGGTTATGTTATGTTGTACACAACTTGAAAGGACTCTCAACCATTGGTTTGGTCGGGCAGAGGTTGGGCAAAAAATTATGAAATACCAAGTTGGGCAGATGTACATGTTTGCCCAAAGAATATATACACATGGTTTGGAGTACTCAGTTGTACAAAATCTCTAGTTTGCCTGACTAAAATATACACAGATTAGAAAGAGCAATAAAGGCCCGTCTCAATATACTGATAGAATTTCACATCCAGGGAGAGAGTAACTAATAAGAAATGATTTTTATGACCATAACCTGTTGAAAGAACCCAGATGTCGGGCACCTCCACCTAGCTGGTGCGTAAGTGACAGCACTGTCATAAAACAATAAATACCCTGCCATGCACTTTATAAATGGACAGTATATTTGTAGGTATAAGTCTCTGATAAAATAATTAGGCATGTTCCAAATAGTTGGGTGAAATGACAAATGACCAGGCCCCATGCCCCCCCAAAGTTTTTAGTTATGGCCATGTCGGTCTTGACCCTAAAGTACATAATAAATGTCAACAGAGAAACAACATTAGGAAAAACTTCATAGTGACTTCAAAACCTTTGAAATACACTTACCTGAAG
Source organism: Pictodentalium vernedei (assembly GCA_031216915.1). Lineage (NCBI taxonomy): Eukaryota > Metazoa > Mollusca > Scaphopoda > Dentaliida > Dentaliidae > Pictodentalium > Pictodentalium vernedei. The sequence continues at coordinate 58,747,578 of CM062293.1, forward strand.
TAATAGAAAATTATCACACCAAATATCACAAGTATAATGAATGCACCAACAACGGGAACAACTATCATTAGTAAACTCTTTGTACTGTTTGAGTCATCTTGACTCTTTTCCACCTGGTTATCTCCTCCACTAGGCTGTGTAGGCCAGTTGGGTGTGTAGTATTGTCCACCACCATTTGATGTATACACAACTGTTCCAGTGACAGACATTGGCTCAGAGAAAGGACTGGATGTATACAGTTTCTGGAATATAAAGAGTACTGATTAGGCCCATTAAAACAATGACTTGTTTCCCAGGCTATTTTCCCTTAATGATGAAGGAGGGAGATTGTCTTTAATTGGCGTTTAATTGGAGTTATTTTAACTCCTCACACTATTCTGAGTGCTATTTATCATCATGAGGGCAACGAATAGTTAATGTAAGTTCAGCTTTTCTTACCCCCCCTCCCCCCCCCCCCCCCCCCCCCCCACACACTTCCTATGAAAGATATGCAGGTCTCATATGAGAAGACCATGTGAGATAGATATCTATCTCAGATGGCCCACGTGACTGGCTTATTAGCATATTTAATGAGTGCAGGACTAATCAATCATTGCTTGTTCTTCTGTAAACAAACAACATGTTGTCACATCTCAGAAATATTCGCAGACAAACATTTATAAAAAAAAAAAAAGAAATAAAAACACAGACCGCAAAACCTAAGGACACTTGACTCTTTTATATGAATTTTAGGGTGAACGCCATTATGAGTGGAGAGAGTTGCACAAAATTCCTGTCGAAAAGTTATGCGAATACATTGCAGAATTCATATGATGTCATCAGAATGTGTCAATGTTCATTTCACTACAAATTTTTAACCCCTGTCTTGCTGGCTGTTGGTAATTAATTTTGTGGTATATTCCTGTGGTATATACAGAACTTTTCTGTGCTCTTTCCGATAAGCAAATTAGTTTTTTTTCAGAAATGGACAACAAAATTGTTCGATATAGCAGCATACGCCCCTGAATTACTTTGGATGACGTCAGGGTGTTTTAGTGGGGGAGAAGAATTATCCCTGATGGGGATGGGTATGAAATGGGGAAATCTCACCCTCGGGACAAGATGTTTGGTGCAGACACTCAGCATGCCTCGTGTCTGGCCCAAATATTTTGCCCTCGGGTGAGATTTCCCCATCTCTCACCCTCACCCATCAGGGATAATAATAATAATAATAATAATGAAAGTGTCAATGACATTGTAGCTCAACTTGTCAAGACAAAGACATGTACATGTATAGTATGTGACACAGCAATGACAAACATCAAGGTAATGACCTGATAACAAAGGTACATATAAAGTATTGTAACGGTCTGTACATAAATACTGACCGTTGCCTGTAACAAATGTATAGGTAAAGTATTGTAAAGGTGGGTGACAGTCAGATGCTAAACTAGAAAAAAATCTTTGAGTCCCAGAGAGGGTCTGACTGAACCCCAAAATATTTGTTCTCATAGCACAGTGATAACAAAGGCACCCCAAAACACACTCATTCCTGTCCCAAGGTGAAAACAAAGGTACCCAAGAAGTTTTGTGAAGATCAGTTCATAAATACGAGCTGTATAGAACTGGTAAAGGTGGGTGACAGTCAGATGCTAAACTAGAAAAAAATCTTTGAGTCCCAGAGTGGGTCTGACTGAACCCCAAAATATTTGTTCTCATAGCACAGTGATAACAAAGGCACCCCAAAACACACTCGTTCCTGTCCCAAGGTGAAAACAAAGGTACCCAAGAAGTTTTGTGAAGATCAGTTCATAAATACGAGCTGTATAGAAGTTGTGACAAAAAACTGATTGCACCTAATTTCAGTACAAAATGGCCACTGGCAGCCATCTTGAATTTTAGACCGCACCCAGAAACACTCATTCTCGTCCCAAGGTGATAACAAAGGTACCCAAGAAGTTTTGTGAAGATCGGTTCATAAATACAGCCTCTACCCTGAGCCGTATTGACATGTGTGCTCACATTGTGTAAGTAGCACTGAATAAATCAAAGTTCATCTAATTTGCATAATTTCTGCACGAAAAAAAACCCCTTACAATATGTGATGTATTCCATGTTACTAAACATTCATGCAAAAATTTATTCAAATCAGAACATTCATACAGAAGTTCTGTACAAAAGACTGATTACACTAATTTTTGGTACAAAATGGCTGCTGGTGGCCATCTTGAATTTTGGACCACACCCAAAAACACTCGCTCTCATCCCACGGTGATAACAAAGGTACCCAAGAAGTTTCGTAAAGATTGGTTCATAAATATGGCCTCTAGTCTGAGCCGTATAGAAGTTGTGTACAAAAAACTGATTAGACCTAATTTTGGTACAAAATGGCCACAGGCAGCCATCTTGAATTTTAGACTGCACCCAGAAACACCCGTTCTCGTCCCAAGGTGATAACAAAGGTACCCAAGACATTTAGTGAAGATCAGTTCATAAATACAGACTCTTGCCCGAGTCGTATTGACATGTGTACTTACTGTGTGTAAGTCGCACTAAAAAATCAAAGTTCATCTAATTTGCATGATTTCTGCATGAGATAAAAACCTGTATTATATTTGATGTATCCCATGGTACTAAACATTCACACACAAAATTATTCAAATCAGCGCTTTCATATGGAAGTTCTGTGCAAAAAACTGATTGCACCTAATTTTGTACAAAATGGCTGCCATCGGCCATCTTGAATTTCGGACCGGACCCCCAAAACACTTGTTCTTGTCCCAATGTGATACCAAAGGTACCCAAGAAGTTTTGTAAAGATCGGTTCATAAATACGGCCTCTAGCCCGAGCCGTATTGGCATTTGCACTTACAGTGCTGAAAGTAACACAAAAAAACATCAAAATTAGTCTAATTTGCACAATTTACGCACGAGAAAAAAACCTGTATTATATGTGATGTATCCCATGGTACTAAACATTCATACAAAAACTTATTCAAATCAGAGCTTTCAAATGGAAGTTCTGTACAAAAAACAGATTTCCGCATCGTCGGTACAAAGGCACCCATCTTGAATTTTGGACCGCACCCAAAAACACTCGTTCTCGTCCCACGGTCATAACAAAGGTACCCAAGAAGTTTCGTAAAGATCGGTTCATAAATACGGCCTCTAGCCCGAGCCGTATCCAATTGCTGACGTACGGACAGACGGCCAGACGGACGACGGGCCATGACAAAAGCTCAAATTTGGCTTCGCCAAAGTTGAGCTAATAATAATAATAATAATAATCTCTGTCTCTTCCTAAACTAAAGTGTGAATTCTGTAGCATACAGCTAAGCTATATTCATTTCATGTTTTGTCACTTGAGGTTTTAAGCAACATATGCTATACTTGTGCAAAACATTAAAAATCACTTAAGAATATGTACTGATGACTTACCGATTGAACAGAGTATGCCCTTAAAAACACTCTGTAAGTATAATCTTGATTTAATGGTCGATTGTTGAATGATCCATAAATCTGTTCATTTCCCAAATCAAATGTGTGTTTTAGACTGCTAGCTTCAAATCTCGCAGCAATATATGGTTTTGTTGCTGGCATAGCTATGTCTAATCTGTCTCCTGTTATCTGAAAACAGAATGAGAACTATTTTTAGTCTTAAATGGATATTTATTACATTCCAAAGTGTGATTTACTGGGATTTCCGGGTTTGATTATAAACGATAATTTCACAAGTGAATTATGCAATCAACAATTGTGTCATGTATCCGTGCGCGCAAACGAAGACGCTTTGTTGTAGGTGTAATGGGGACTTCATTGGGTTTTTTTAAATTTTTTAACCCTTTACCTAACATGAAAAGCAGACAACACTTGCCAAAAAAATTCTTGAATAACTATTATTTTCATTTTTTGTCTCAAAAACATAGGTTATGATCCCTCATTGGAACGAGCTCAATGAGCTCGTTCCAATGAGGGGTCATAACCTATGTTTTAGAGACAAAAAATGAAAAAGTAATGAAAATTAATTGCCGATTTTTGAGTATAGCACTGGCCAGTTTTGGCCGTTACGTTAGGTAAAGGATTAAATAATATAATTATCCTTAATAATGAAAAGTAATAAACAGAGTAATCGCTTAACTAGACTGGTTACGTGAAATAATTCATTCGAGGCGAGGGACTATACTGTAAAACACTCCTGCGCATTTGTGCACTCGTGTTTGTACAACGGCCCTCACCTCTCATGAATTATTTCACATAACCAGTCCAGTCAAGTGATTACTCTTTATGTATACTTCTATCAAGTGGAACAAGTTCAAAGACTGTAATTTGACTTCACTGGGAAATGATTGGTCCAAAAGGTCTACAAAATAAAGAAAAATCAACATTCAAAGGACTTTATTTATTTACATGTATTTGGCAACTTTATTTGAACAAACTGGAAATGACATATGATAAGGAAAATGCATATGAAATTTGGTTAAAATTTAATCCTGTAGTTTATGAGAAGATAACATTGTGAAGTTCACAATGTATGGATAAACAGATAACACACAGAATTAGGGACCTGCGAATTGCCTATTTAGATCGAATTGAATATCAAATCGAATTGGTGAAAATGAATCGAATTTCAAATCAAATAATAATTAATGGATACGTCATCAAAAGAAAAGGTTTTTTTCTAAATTAATACCCCCCGATTATTAAAAGACACACAGTTATGAAAAGTGTATTTTTCGCCCCACCACTTCCCACACTATAAATTGATATATAAACCAATATACTAGTTATTGATTGAAACTATTTGAATTGTTCACTTTTATCACGATTTTTTAAAACAAAAGGCCCCAAGGGGCCTTAATCGCTCATCTGCCAAAGTAGTTAAAAGAAGTATCTGGAGTCAAATTCAGTCAATTCAGTTAGACATGGTTCATCAACACTACAAAGGAATGAAGTCATGAAAGGCAAATTTTATGGAAAAACACTAAGGAATGGATTTGAACAAACATGAACCTATCATGCCCCCCTGCCACCCCTCCCCACCCACACACCCATAGAGAGCCTGAATATTAAGCCAGTAACTCAAATTGAACAAACTTGAATCTGATCCCCCTTGAGATGTTATATACCAAATATGAAAGAATTCTGACTGGTGCATCTGAAGAAGGTTTTTAAAGAAATGCCTTCACATTGCACCAAGTTAAACTTTGGGCTCAAATAGGGAGCCAAAATATTAACCCAGAGACCCGATTTGAAGAAACTTGAATCTGAGCCACCTAGAGATGTTGTATACCAAATATGAAAGGATTTTGTTTGGTGGATCTGAAGAAGATTTTAAAAGAAATTCCCTCACATTGCACTAAGTTAAAATTCCGTATGGCTGGGCGGTTTATCACTCTAAATCTTTCAAAATATATTTTACAGCCAAACATTTTGTTACAACTGCCCCCCCCCCCCTCCGACAAGGAAGGGAGGGGAGGACATTTTCGCATAAAAACACTCTAATTCATCTAGGAACTTGATTTTGAAGAGAATTGAAAAAAAAAATTCTAAATTTTGGTCAAAAATTTCCAAGTCGGAACCGGACCCAAAATTTTCAGGCTGTAATTTTTTTTTTTTCTTCTCAAAAATAAAAAAAAACATTTTCCTCAAATTTTGGTCCAAAATTTCCAAGTCCGAACTGGACCCAAAATTTTCAGGCTAATCTTTTTTTTTCGTATCAAAATTGAACAAAACTCATAAAAAATCGAAAATTTCTTTTTAGAATTTTGGTCCAAAATTTCTAAGTACGAACCAGACCCAAAATTTTCAACCCAGGGACCCGATTTGAATAAACTTGAATCTGCCCTCCCCCCCCCCCCCCCCCCCCCCCCATGGAGCTCTGTCAAACAAGATATAATAGAATAAATGCTAAGTTTATCTCTAGAATACAGGAAAGTCACAAAATCCCTGTTAATCGAATACTCCTGTTAATTGAATAATTTTCATTGGCAAAGTGGGTATTCAATTAATAGGGTTCCACTGAATTAGTATGATGGAATAAAAATAGATATGAAGTACCTTATTAAATGTTGGGAGAAGAGAAGGGATGGTTATGGTGTGAGTTGGTCCACTATCTATTACATGACTTATAACAGGAATGATGACAGCCTTCTCCTCGGATGACAACACCAGATCAGTGCATGGACAAAAGATACATTATTGCCCAGCAACATTCTTTAACCCTGCCCACGTAATATGCAAATTCAGCAGCTGAAAAAATATTATTTTTCACAAAATTTCGACAAAACCCTATCATGTGACCTCTCTTTGGAACGAGCTCGTCAAGCTTGTTCCAATGAGATGTCACATGATATAGTTTGGTTGAAATATTTTGAAAGTTTAAAAAAAAATATATTTGAAATAATACATTTTGATATCGTCTGCGTTTGGTAAAGGGTTAAAGATATGACAAAGCCACCAAAGTTCCTGACCTGAATAAATTTCACAGAGTTGCTGGCTGGCAACTTCTTTCAACCACACCACAGTATGGAAGTCATGTTTGGGCAGTCATTTAGAGAACAAAGAAGAAATCAAGATTTCACTCTGCCATGATAGTTTTTCTACTGCTGACATAACTCCTTCATGACTACATGTTGGGGCACCTGCTCTCTTAGCATGGGGATTGTTACATACCTCATCAAAAGTAAAGTCTGTTGGATCTTTTTTAGCATATTGTTCAGGAACAACAACTAAATTATAATGACTTAATGGTCCATTCTTCTCTGATGCTCTGCTCAACTCTAATGTAATTATTCCAGCACTTATTCCAATCACCCTTGGTGGTTTCATCTTTGGAGGTGCTGGAAAGTAAATGATATAATCATAATGGGAAGAAATGTCATTTTTAATACAAAACTCAATGGGCACATAATTTTACAGGGTTCATACGGCAAGGCAGGGTCTAAATTCAAGGCTTTTTCAAGGCTGTGTCCAAGGACTCAATGACAATATTGAAACAAAAAAATAAAACAAAATAAAAACAGTTTGCCTAATGAAATTGGACAATGTCCAATTTCATTAGGCAAGCTGTTTTTGGGCTGTATCAGTATATATCAACAGTCTGATTATCAGCATCTTTTTCACACACAGAATGCATGCCTTTATATTTATCGTTTTGCGCTTCTTGACGCAGTGCTAGACAAGCCACTACCACAAGTCTTGATAAGTTTTATCAAAACTCAAGGACTTTTCAAGTCATTTTCCAGTACTTTTCAAAGCAAAATCACATTTTCAGGACTTTTCAAGGCAAAGTGTCAAATTCAAGGGTTTTTCAAGATTGTATGAACCCTGTTTTAAATATCTTGAGGTTCTGAGAAGCTTTGTGATGATTTTGAATCTTTTGTTGCTATGCAGTTCGAATTTTGAATGGCAGACCAATTTGTTTGCTTTCGAATTTTTTCATGCTTGGTATCATTCATCAACACAGTCTCACAAACCTTAGTTCTGATGGAAACTGTATTTAAATATTTCTGAAAACTAAGGTTGAGTGTCATATATATTAACCATCTGCATTCTGATGTCAAAATACTAAAATTTCAGGCATCAATTTTTGCACAAAATGCAACTAATAATGTAACTAATTCAATCTTGTCTAACAGAGCTCAATGAGCTCTGTCAGACAAGACTGAATTGGTTACATTCTTCGTTGCATTATGGGAAAAATTTTCAGGAAGAAATTTTGATATTTCGACATCAGTGTGCAGAGGGTTAACATAAATAGCATCATGCCACCACCCATGCTAATCTCCGTCTCACTAGTCACCACCACTGTGGAAAGCAAATTTAAAGTTTCCAAACAATGTCGACGATGAACTGTTGCTAATGGCTAGTCTTGTGCAGTGCCTAGGGTACCGGTACTTCTCGAACCAAATCTGTTCTTTTTTAAAATTCTAGGTAATATTCCATCTACACCATTGGCACATGCCCTCGACAAAGGCATGTCTTGATCATGTAACTGAAACATTTTATCAGTCCTGACTTTATGCATCACAGTCAGAATATTTATTTAATGGGATTTAACAACACATTCGACGACCAGGGTCACCTTGTGTCAGTTTTATGGGTGGAGGAAGCCGGTGTGCCCAGCGATAACCACGAGCAACTGTGAGCAACGGCCAAGCTCCCCAACATACTAACTCCACACAAGCAGGGTTAGCATTTGTTGAAGACAAGTGCACCATCCACGTGCAGTACGCCTTAGTACACAACACCACTGTGGCCCCAATTGGGCAATGGGGCTAAAGTGTCTTGCACAAGGACACAACGTGGTTGCCGCAGGTGAGATTCGAACCGAGAACCTCTTGGCTTGCAGCCTGTACCTCTACCTACTGAGCCACCACCCCTCCCACAGTCTTAATAAATCAGATTACAGCCTCCCCAATCAGTTAACTGGTTAAAGGCTAGATTATTTATTTTGGTCGGAATTTGTTATTCAGTATGCGTTTTATTACAAAACAAAATATTAGTTGCCTTTGACTGAATGTGAAATAAAATTGATGAAAATTTTACCAAGAAAGAGGAATGATTTTTTATAGGCCATACTTTCTTTCAAACTAAAGCTTATGACTTATTCATTGGAACAAGCCATTTTGCTGATTCTAGCAATTGATTCTAAGGGTGAGAGGGGAATATAAAGAATCTCGCCAACAAAGGTAAACATGCACAAAATTCCTATCATCAATCATTATAACATTGATACAAGCGTTGAACTGGTTAACTATTTCATATCAAAGCATTACAATTGACTCTCTGGAGAAGTTACTACCAAATTACCTTCAATTAATGTTTCTACTGTCAAATGTTTTATTCCTCCAGTCACTCCATCTGAAAACTCTGCACTTATATTGAAATCAAATCTCATTTTTGGCTGCAGATTAACTACAACAAAAGAATTGGATTGACCAGGAATCCTCAAGTATTCTCGTGGTTTCAAAAATTGCTGTGGTCTACCATTCTCTCTGTATGTCTTCTCACCTTGATAGGAGAGCTGCACAATAAAATAGAAGTAAAAATATTCAATCTTCCATTTTGATACAACAAGAGGGAATAATATTAAAGGATAACCAAACAATTTTAACCTAACAATTCCAAAAAATAATACTATTGGCTACTATCACTCAACCAACCTTCAATTTTTACACTTTACTCACTTAATACAACCTGTTGACACTTGATTAATTACAATTTTTCATTTTTGTCACCAAAATATAGCTTATGACCCATGTTTTTGAGGCAAAGACTGAACAAATAATAACATTTGAATGTCGATTTTTGTGAAGTTATTTATTTATTTATTGGTGTTTAAGGTCACATACTTATGCTCAATGGCTAATCATGACCGTGACAGTTTTACGGGTGGAGGAAGCCGGAGTACCCGGAGAGAACCACCGAGCAACGACGAGCAGCTGCCAGCTCCCCAACATCGTAACTCCGCACTGCAGCACAGGCAGGGTTAGATTGGTTGAAGACATGCGCACCATCAACGTGCAGTATGCCTTAGTACACAGCATCATCATGCCCCCATGTGGACAATTGGGGTTAAGTGCCTTGCCCAAGGACACAATGCGGGAGTCCGAATCGATCGCTCAGACGGTCATCCATCCGAGGACTAACTGGGCTCGACGTTGCTTAACTTCGGTGATCTGACGAGAACTGGTTACCACAAAACCACCGTGCCCCAATTTTTGTGAAGAGTGCTGACTCGATACGGTCATTATGATAGGCAAAGGACCAATTACAAGATTCCAGGCAAAGGATCAATTACAAGATTCCAAAGAAAAATATTCTTGGTTTCAGGTTTCTGTTGTATGACAGGTATCTGTTGTATGACAGGTATCTGTTGTATGACAGGTTTCTGCCATTTAGTATCACAGAACTAAATATTTTCCCATAGGCGACCATTATAACATTCAGGCAAAACAAAATATGATCGCATCACTTTAATTTTGGCATTCAAATATCTTTGTTAAGTATAGCCCTTCAGACAACTTTTTCTGACCCCAAAACAGGGGGTCATGCAACAAATAAGAGAGAAATATTTACAGCAAGGAAAGTACCAGTCACGTGCACATATCTTTCAGGGAATTCCCTACAAAAACACACCAAATGTAAAGTGTATTTTTAGGACCAAAAGACATCAAATCACCCTCTTTTTTATCTGGAATATTCATCAATAATGCAAGATGTCAATAGAATGCTTCAAACGTTTATTGAAACAATTTATTTTCCCAGGGCTGTTTATTTTTAGAGATTGCATCACTTCTGAGTGCAACATTTCAAGGTGGGTATTTCTAATTCAAATATTTAGTTCAGTGATACCATTTTACTTCCCATGTTTATAAATATAGTCTGATTTAAGTGGTTGAGAGCCAGATAGTTTTTTGGTGGTCTGAATTTGTTATTCAAAATTTGTTCTATTACATAGGCACTCTCCAAAAATCTGTAATAGAACTAATTTATAAAAACAAAATATCATTTGGGTTTGGTTGAATATGAAACATGAGCAAGGCAAATATTGCCTTTTGCTCTGTAGCCTTCATTTTTTTGAAAGCCTGATAGTGGCTTCTAGCACTCAACCAGATAAGAATTCAACTATCAAAAATCTCATGTGAAAATGAACATGTTAGTGGACAGCTATTTATCTAACAATTATATAGATTTCGGCCTGAAAACCATGAGAAATGGTACGTATCACATAATGTGTTCCGATTCCGTATCATATAGACGACTCATTCTGATTCCGTATCATATAGATTCAACTTCCTGTAAACATCACGCCATGACAAATAATATCATTATATGCATTATTATTACGCATTAAAATATGAAATTCAAAATTTTGACCAATTCCAACCCAATTTAAACGGAAAAACAGGCTTTATGTAATGGGATTGTTAGATAAATGTATTATCATGACCAAATGCATGTCCTGTAATTTGTATCAGATTCTCTGTCGTGTTTACAATCGGATCACAACTCGCCCTGATGGGCTCATTGCGATCTGATTGTAAACACGACCTCGAATCTGATACAAATTTCAGGACATGCACATGGTCATGATAATGTATACAGATCAAAAAATTTCTTATTCAAAGAAGCAATCATCTAATGCTATACATCAGTGCATAAATCTGTACATTCGGAGCAGCTTTTACAATTAAAAACTACTATTTTGCAAATTAGATGGTCACAAGATTGCTTTAAACATATTTTATCAGCTAAGGAAACAACTCATCATGAGAAACACTAGGGTGTTAGTTACTTCAACACATATTAACCTCTTTCCTAAATTATAATAGGCAAATTAAGAATGGAGAAAAATATATACAGATTCACTTGATGAACAAGAAATCAGCATTACATTTTAATCATTTTTCTACCTCTTACCATAACAAAGGGCCAACATTTAAAAAAAAATGCAATTTAAATTACAAGTTTGATGAGTATCCAACCCCGACCACTTTTCTCTTAGTACATGACATACCTTCTGTTGGAAAAGGTCAGATACCTGTTTACTAGGTTATGTTTTTGTAACCATGTAACCATACATGGAACACTGAAGACAAAAATAATTTATACAGCTTCACACCAAAATTGCAGGGAAAAAGTAAACAAATTGTGTGGTAAATAAGGTTTTCTTCCCATTACTTTGACTATCAAATTGAGGCTATTCTAAAATAAATATCCAGTTTTTAAAAATTAACTCTATAAGGCACCACAAAGTAGATCTTCTGTTTCTCAGACTATTTTTGTAAAACTGCATGTGGGTGGGCATTTTTTTATTTTATTTTTCATTTTTTGGAATTATTTCTTTGCCATCAAAAGTTCATGTTCTTGGTTTGTTTTAGGTCTCAAAATGTACAGAATAGCATGCATGGGTGGTGGCGTATTTTGTCCCTTGAGTGCAAGAAGGCTTTGCAGTGCTTTAGCATTGCAAAGCCTTGTTGCACTCAAGGGACAAATTTATCAATTTTATTAACTTGGGTAAAATATCAGACATAAACCATTTAATTTTAATTTTTTTAAGTTTGCATTGGTTATAAAAAGAGAACATGCGGAAGCCAAAAAGACCATGTGGGAGGGTCTGAGAAACAGATTTTTAGCTTTTTAGGCCTAATTTGCCTTCATGGAGCTTGGAGCTTTGTCATGACATAAATGACCAAAAAATCACAAAAAATAAAACCAAGGAAAATGTCCACTGACTGAAGATTTGTCAGATATGACAGGTTGCAAAATGTACTCATCCTGTTCTGGAAAAGTAGTTGTTATCAAGCTCACAATGCAGAGTGAAATTAAATTTTCTAGTATTTTCTCATCCAGATGACCACCGTATATTCTGATCAGAAATGCATAAATTTAGCCTTGAAGTAAATTTCTAAATTTCTGACAGCCACAAGTAAAAGGTTCACAGGAAATCCAAGGATTAGCAATAAGCAATACTAAATTAATAACTAAGAATTATTACCAGATAGGTGTTCACATTTCCTCTCTTGGGAGGATTCCATGCCAACTTCACTTCTCGAGATGTTTTAGTTGTAGCACGGAAGTTCTCTACCAAGTCTACATGTTCTGGAAATAAGGAAAAAAAAAATATCAACACTATCTTAATACAATTAAGATATCCAAATACACATAAACATTAAGTCATTACAAATCATTTATTCATATTCATGTTATGTGGTTATTATACTCAAATAATGCTGGGAGCACCAAGCTCATTCCAATGAGGGAGTCTCATATGGTTTTGTTGAAACAATTTTTTCCACTGCTCAATTAGTAATTTACAAGGGTGGTTCGTTAGACAACGGGCCAAACCTTAAGGTTGACGGTTCAATACTGATCCATGGTAACTTGTTTGTCCTTGGGCAAGATACAGTGGAGCCCACTTAATTGGATATCTCTTAATTGTATATCCCTGTTAATTGAATAGAATTTTCAAACACAAAACCATTTACCATACCTTCAGTACATGTACTAATTTGATCTGTTAATTGCATATGAGTTGTAGAGTAAACTCCTGTTAATTGTATATAAATTTTTGTAATATGTCGAAAAAATTGCTGTGACACGCACCAAATTCCCCTTATTTATCAACCTTTTTGGCTTCATACATCCAATACAGACATTTATTCTGTTATATCTTGTTTGACAGAGCTCTATGAGCTCTGTCAAACAAGATATAATAGAATAAATGCTCAGTTTACCTCCAGAACACAAGTAACTGACCAAATCCCTGTTAATTGTATACTCCTGTTAATTGAATAATTTTTCCTGGCAAAATGGATATTCAATTAAGAGGATTCTACTGTACTAAATCCCAATTGCCTATGTGGAGACACACTGGCACTGTGTACAAAGGTGTCTTGCACGTCAATGGTGCACTTGCCTTCAACCGGTGCTAACTGTGCCTGTGCAGTGTTAGTGAATTGGAGAGTCTAACAGTTTCTTGCAACTGCACAGTGGTTCCCTCTGGGTACTCCAGTTTCTCGCCGGGGCACGGAGATGCTCTCTGGACACTCCTTCCCCGTAAAACTGTCTGACATGATACGACCATGGCTGTTGGAAGTGTCATTAAATCCTCCATAAACAAACAAACAAACTCAAATAATGCCAAGTTGAAAAACATCAATATCACCAAACATTGAAATTTAGGAAGGGATTAGAACATAAAAGCTATGTTCCAATGAGAGTAAAATCCTTGCCCTCTGATTGGATGAGAGCTGGCGTAGTTTCTTTTATGTTTACAGCTTACTTATTGGACCATATATACGTTATTTTGATGCGTTGATGGTAACATGGTCTGAGGTTTGCGGCTTGGTGCATATGTTCAACCTCGACGCTTCACATCTCGGTTGAACATAAGGTCCGAGCCACAAACCTCAGACCATGTTACCATCAATTCATGACAATAATTTATAATGTTTAGTTGTAAATACTAATAAGATGTAATGCAAGGTGAATTTTCCATTTGTGATAATATTTTCATTTGTAATTGAGGCACTCGCAGAAATATCATGGCTTCATGTCACTCATAAAATATTGCTGTCCTCCTCAGTTTGTTGCAAAGTAAAAAAAATACATTTTCTTGGGCCCAGAAAAGAAAATACAGAGTAACCCTGTTAACTAAATAGCTACTTTGCCTGTGAAAAGTAATCGATTAATAGGAGCATACAATTAACAGGAATTTGATCCTCTCCTGACATTCTAGTGATAAAATGAGCATTTATTCGATTTTATCCAACAATCATATTGAATTTGGCCCAAAAAATGGTATGTATCACATAATGTGTTCCGATTCCGTATCATATAGACGACACATTCTGATTCCGTATCATATAGACGAGTCGTTTCAGGTAACGCAATGGGCTATCATAACAGGCGCATGAATACATTCCATGTGCATTTCAGTGATCGACCCAACATAATGTCCCAAAACTGTTTTAATAATTTAAGATTTAATCTGTTTATGCGACAGAATTGTTAGATAAATGAATTATCATGATAATGTGCATGTCCTGTTATTTGCATCAGATTCTCGGTGGTGTCCAAAAATGGGATCACAACTCGCCGGCAAAGCCGACTCGTTGAGATCCCATTCTGGACACCACCTCGAATCTGATACAAATCAAGGACATGCACATAATCATGATAATCTGTATTTATCTTGTTTCACAGAGCTCATTGATCTCTCTTAGATTAACCCTTTACCAAACAAATCGCCCGCATCCACCCACATAATTTGCAAACTGAGAAGTTGAACAAAATTAAATTTTTCAAAATATTTCAACAAAATCATATCATGTGACCCCTCATTGGAACGAGCTCATTGAGCTCGTTCCAATGAGGGGTCACATGATATGGTTTTGTTGAAATTTTTTGAAAAAAAATTAACAAAATGATATTTAAAATAAGAAATTTTGATATCGTCTGCATTGGGTAAAGGGTTAAATGCCTGTATTGGATATAGTGATGAGAAATAGATCTACAAACAGGAAATTCAGAGGTTATTAACTCTTTGCATGCTGCTGGCAGATATTACTGCCCAGCACAGGGTTTCTCATCACACTTGAATAAGAACAAATTGGGCACATTTATTAAGCTGTTCCCACTTTCAATTCAATATTTTACACCAGTGATTTCTTAAGTTAAATTTAGGTGAATTTTTATCATATCTAGTTGTGGCTGCTTCACAGCAGCTGCAGCCACAACTAGATTTGATGAAAAATATCTTGAAAATACTCAGCAGGTTAAGAGTTAAAGAGTAAATTTTTTTTTACATATTACAAGATTTTTTTATTCAATTAACAGGTCTTTACTCTATTAGATACATGCAATTAACAGGTCCAATTTATATCAAAGGTATGGTAAATGGTTTGGTGTTTGGAAATTATATTCAAATAACAGGGTTATTCAATTTATCTATTTATTATTGTTTAGGGTCACATCTTTCTGCACAATGGCTAATTGTAACCGCAACATGGATATAAAGTTCAGCCAATCTTTTATTCCCATGTTGGCCATTTTAGAGGACTTCCACCCAAACATTGGTTACTGGATTCTATTTTACAAGTAAAACAGAGCTTTTTTATCACAGTAAACAAAACAAAGCTTCCCTTCCTCGGGTGACCACATGGAAGTTATCCAATTAAAAGATAAACAATTAAGTACGGTTTGCTGTACAAATGTCACAAGTGGTACATGGTAATCTGCAAGCAAGAAGCAAGGTTATCTATCCCTGAATCTTACTGTTTGTTCAGATACACTGTCTTTATATGAACATCAGAGACTATATAGTGTAACTGTAGAACACAGTGAAGCCCACTTACCAGGATATTTCTCTATTCAATAACCATTGCCCAGATATATTTTCTTGCACAGAATCTATTACCTAATAGAGTGCTGGAAGCTAACATTTGGGCTTTATTCGCCGGTACCACAATTTAAAGGCTTCATATTCTGGGGATGTGCTTCATATTATCTTTGAAGTGATATTATTTTATCTGTTAGGATTTGCCTTGTTACAATTTATGGGAGAGTGACATTGGGCACTCTCCCATAAATTGTAACAAGGCAAAGGCGAGTGGTGGCCGAGTGGATAAGTGGATAAGTGCGCTGGTCTCTCATGCCAGAGGTCCCAGGATCGATCCCTGGTTGGGGAAAGTTCTCGAGGTGTCAGAACACTCTCTGTCAGCATCAATTGTGGGGTTGACGCTGTCACAGCGTACCGTCCTATTGGGTGGGGACGTAAAATGGCTGTCATCTGTGTGGAGAGAGACCCACTCCGTGCAGGCTAAAGATCCCTTCATAGTATTCGAGAAGAGCTAGGCTACAAAGTGGCGGCTATGAAGGTCATCCCACATACATACGCCATTGGGCCAAGGAGAGGCGTTAATATAAGTTGCATAACTTGTTCTCCAATCCTTGTAAAACAAATAACATTAAATAAACAAGGCAAAGAAGCACAAAGAAATTGTTAGGTTCAAAAATAATTTAGCACTCTACCAGCTAATCCTTTATCAAATGTAATGGCCAAAAACAGCAAGTGCTATTTTTTTTAAATTGTGATTTAAATTTCATTATTTTTTTCATATTAAAGTTATGTTTTTGAGGAAACAAATGAAATTTTTGCCACTGTCATCAGATCTTCCTACTGGATAAAGGGTTGCTGCAAAAAAAGAGACTAATGTTGTGTGGGTAAAACTTACCTCCTCCATCATTCGTGGGATTAGTGACAACTGATGGAGACAGATGCCCGTATCTACCATCAATTGATTTTGCTTGTACTTTAACTGCATAAACAGTACGTGGTTCTAAACCAGTTATTTCTGTCACTGAATACGGTCCAAGGTCAATATACAGCCAATCAGTCAACTCTGGTAAATCAAACATACTGTAGTAAACTTTATATCCAGCAACAGGAATATTAAGATCATTCCAAGAAACTTCAACTGATGTCTGGGATGTATGACGAACTTGTACATTCTTTGGTGCAGGTGGTTCTGAAAACAAAGTTGGATGAATAGAATATCAGAAAAGATGATAAAAACCAAGTTTCAAATATCTTTAGTGGCTCCGTCGACCTCAACAACTCAACAGAATGCAACAAATAAGATCACTTTACTGTCATAATAATCTCTATGGAAACAACTATCAATATTATGACATTTCTAACAAAATGTTACACAACATAAGAGAAACAGAATAACCCTTTACCCAACGCAGATGATATCAAAATTTGTTATTTTAAATATCATTTTTTTAAATATTAAAAAAAATTCCAACAAAACCATTTCATGTGACCCCCACTGGAACGAGCTCAATGAGCGCGTTCCAATGAGGGGTCACATGATATGGTTTTGTTGAAATATTTTGAAAAATTAAATTTTTTCAACTGCTCAATTTGCATATTATGCAGGCGGATGTGGGTGATTGGTTAGGTAAAGGGTTAATCAGAAAAAAATAAAACATTTATGGCATCAGTAAAAGCTATGACCTGTCAGTAAGCGGCACTTAGTAAATCCCCCGCCCCCCCACATCTGACACACCATCAAAGCCGACATATGACATCTTTTAATTTGGCCTAGCAATGAGGGTCACTTTCAAAACACCATGCAACACCAGTACTCACATCCATACATAGTACAAACTAGATTTATTTATTTATTTATTTATTTATTTATTCATTTATTTATTTATTTATTTATATGCAGTCACGATTAGCCATTGTGCAGAAATATGTAACCTTAAACACCAATAAATAAATAAATAATTTATTTATATGTGTGTAAGGTCACATATTCCTGCACAATGACTAATCACATCCACAACATGAAGATAAAAGCAAAATTTAATCAATCGTTTATACCTATGTAGCCCATTTTAGAGGACTTCCACCCCCAGCACTGGTGACTGGGTTCTATTTTACCAGTAAAATAGAGCTTGTTTACCACAGTAAACAAGTACTGCTTCATTTCCTGGGGTTCCAACAGGGAAGTACAAACTAGATATTGTTACAAAAGTATGCCGATACAACATTCAATTCTGAGCAGTCTTTCAAAGGTTATTAGACAGAAACTGAAATGACTACAAAATATGAAAGTCCATTTTGGCCAAACAAATCTGAAAAATAGTTGGAAATTACATTACTGAGTTTTGGATGCACTGAAAATATCAACTGAATAGTCAGTCAAAAGATCCCCAAAACAAGGGATTCAAAACTTACAGTATGGTCGCTGTGTACTGGTCACTTTCCACGGGTGGCCAATATTTCCACGGACGCAATAATATTAGATTCCAAACACTAATTAAAAAAATTAATTAATGAAGCACCGGGTACAACCCGGTGCTTCATTAATTGAAATTTTGCTGATGATGATTTTTTATTGCCTGGTAAAGGTATGCGTGGGCATTACTGCCCACCCGTGGATTACGACCAGTCCACGGTGACTGTACTGTATAGGATTGAAACAACAGTGTAATGTGTCTAATAAGAGCACAGAGTTACCAAAGTTATTTATTTATTTTATTTATTTGTGCTTAATGCACATCTGCAGCCAAGGTTATATTGTAGCAAGAAAACAGTATAAAGTAAAACAGGCCATTGTCAATTACAAAGGAAATGATTGATTAAAAATGCCAATAGGATCACCAATCCAATGTCGAGTTGTGACAGCACAAAAGTGGGTTTAATCATTATCAACTTTTTGTCCAGAAACCAATTGTTTACAATTTAGTATGTGAAGGGTCACTGTGACCCTGACCTTTGACCTGGTGATTCCAAAATAAATAGGGCTCTTTCTTGCACCAATGCCAACCTACCTTGAAGTTTTAGGTGAAACCATCGTCAAATTATCATCTGGAAACCAATTGTTGACGATTTATTATGTTCAAGGTGACTGTGACCTTGGACTTTGACCTAGTGAGTCCAAAATACATAGGGGTCTTCCACTCACCTAGGCCAACCTACCTATGAAGTTTTATGAATGTGGGTCAAACCATTATCAAGTTATTGTCCGGAAACCAATTGTTTACGATTTACTATGTTGAAGGTCACTGTGACCTTGACCTTTCACCTAGCGAGTCCAAAATAAATAGGGTTCTTCCTCTCACTGATGCCAACCTATCTATGGAGTTTCATGAACATCGGTTGAACCATTATCAAGTTATCATCTGGAAACCAATTGTTTTGATGTACTATGTTCAGGGTCATTGTGACCTTGACCTTTGACCTAGTGAGTCCAAAATAAATAAGTTCTTCATCTCACGAAGGCCAACCTACATATGAAGTTTCATGAATGTGGGTTGAACCGTAGTCAAGTTATCATCCGGAAACCAATTGTTTACAATTTACTGTGTTCAAGGTCACTGTGACCTTGACCTTTGACCAAGCAAGTCCAAAATTAATAGGGTTCTTCCTCTCACCGATACCAACCTACCTATAAAGTTTCATGAACATGGGTTGAACCATTATCAAGTTATCAACCAGAAACCAATTGTTTATGACCGGCCGCCCGCCAATCATCAAACTATAAGTTGAGTTTGACTTCATCACAACTTGACTAAAAATGGGAAATAATTGAAACAGAATGTCAAAGGCAAGAGAGCAGTGAATACCTTACAAATAAACTGGATGAACTGTCACTTGAAGAGACTAGTTTAAAAGAATAAAAACAATTTAAAATTTATTAAAGAAGTTGATTACTTTTAACTTGAAATTATAGAATTTGGTGTGGGCTTTTATGACAAAATAGATCTCTTGGATGTCCTACAGTGAAATACTGCCATCTAACATGCTTAAAATTAGTGCAATGTAAAAGAATGAGCTCCACTGTCAATATTTGTTGCTAAGGAACGCACTCTGGTCATATATTTACCCTCTAACAAAAAGGAATGTGTAAGTCATGTATGACCAATATGACACCTTGTCAGAAATGAATGATATTTTCTACACAGGTTAGATAAAAGATATTTCTCTCTGATAATTGGATTGGAGCTTGTGTTTTGTTGCCCTCTCCCATTCTGCCTGCAAAATAGATTTGATGTAGGTACTAATATATGGTTTAAAATCAGTAAATGATATTTTAAAATCATTCTAATATCACCTGGCAGTATAAGTTGTTGGTGTCAATATTCTTGCATTTACACAGACCTGGCATTCTTTAAGAGTGCAGGGGTGCTGCACGCCTACTGTACACCTAGAAAAAATTAAGGAGGGCAATTTTTTGCACCCCTTGTTTTTCTGGAATGCCAGACATGTTTGAGACTGCCTTTAAAATCTGTTATCATTCCGTTCCCTGAGTTCCAATGTGTTCTGTGTGCAGTAGGCACATAGAACACATTGGAACTCAGTGGACAATTTGTCAATGTTGCATTGTTTCGCAATAATTCATGACCTATTCTGTGTCACATTTCAACCCATTTTGATTGTAGAAGACAGTCACATAAGAATTTAATGCAACATTTATTTTGAATAATGAGAAGAAGTGTGTCCCAACTTTTCCACTGTGTAACTGAATGTAGTACTATTTTTCAGTCACAATAGTAATACCTCGAAGTGAATATAACCAAAATAGCATACAGGTATATGCATTGAACATTCCAGGTGCAATTGCACTCCAAAGCAATCTGAGGAGGGCAATTGTTTTGCACTCCTTGATTTTCTTGACTGCCAGGCCTGTTTACTTTGCATGCTATGGACTGGTATATACTCTTGTAAAATGAGTTTGCACTTTTGCACTTGGTACTTGAATAGTTAAAATGTTTGAACTGAAAGATTAAAACTGATGAATATGCATAAAATTGTATTTCCTTACTTCGACCAAAAGTTCGGAATCGGACTTGTGGACTCCATGGACCTGCGCCTTTTGATGTGTATGCTTTTATCTGGAATTTGTAGTCTGTGTTCATTTCAAGGCCCATGATGTCAACAGCTGTATCAGTCACATTTATTTCTTCTTCATTGACGGGGTCAGACAGCCTGTGGTAGGTTATCTGATATGAGACAATATCACCATTCCGTAAATCTCTGGCTGGTAGATCCCACGTTAATCGAACAGTAGTTTCACTCAAGCCAATAGCAGTGAAGTTCAAAGGTGAACCTTGTGGAACTGCAAATGAAAGAAAAATATTTGTATAATTTCAAACTGAAATGACTGTGAACATAATGGAAAAAGAAACCAAACAATAAACATGAAGCAATAAACAAGGTTGTTATTATGGACCACCTTATGAGGTGAGGGGAAGGAACTCTGAAATAAAATATGTTCATTCTGAGGTAGAATAGTTTGATAATTCAATCCAACAAATAGTGACATTGCTACAGCACTAAAAATGTTGGATGGACACATTTTTAAAAATCATGTTAGTGAAGCAAGGAAAAATAACTAAATATTCAAGCAGGAGAATTTATTTTGCCACAGGATCTGTTCCATCATTATAAGCAGAGCTGAAATGGTTGAAGGGGTTTCTTGATACATTAATCACATGAAAGAACCTTGGTTAACTGATTAATCATTTGCCCTAACAAGCAGCTGAAAAATTGCTGTACCACTGATATTTACAGCATTAACCCTTTACCCAACATAACAGACAAAACAAGCCAGCACTACATACAACAAGAGGCCCCAGGGGGCCTGAGGGCGCTCACCTGACATGGAAGCCTAATAATCAACCCAGAGATTTGATTTCAACAAGTTGCATCTGCTCCTCCTAAGAAAAGCTTAAACCAAATATCCAAAGATTCTGACCAGTGGATCTAAAAAAAAGAAGATTTTTAAAGAATATTCCTCATATTGAACTAAGTTATAATTTGGGCTCCCACAGGGAGCCCATATATGAACCCAGGGACTTGGCTTTAACAAACTTGAATCTCACCCCCCTAAGGATACTGCACACCAAATATCAAAACATTCCGACTGCTGGATCTGAAGAAGATGATTTTTAAAGAAAATTCCTCATTTTGAACTAAGTTATCATTCAGGCTACCACAGTGAGCCCAAATATGAACCCAGGGACTTGGCTTGAACAAACTTGAAGCTCACCCCCCTAAGCATGGTGCATACCCAATATTAAAAGATTCTGCCTGCTGGATCTTGAGAAGAAGATTTTTGAAGAAATTTGCATGAAATGCACCAAATTCAAATTCGGGCTTCTATAGTGAGCCCAAATATGAATTCAGAGGGGCCGATTTGAACAAACTTGAATCAGATCTACCCCACAGTGTTGCATACCAAATTCTGCCTGCTGGATCTGGAGAAGAAGATTTTTTAAGAAATTTGCCTGAAATGCACTAAGTTCGAATTCAAGCTTCTATAGTGAGCCCAAATATGAATATAGGGAGCCGATTTGAACAAACTTGAATCAGATCCACCCCACAATGTTGCATACCAAATATCAAAAGATTCTGCCTGCTGGATCTGGAGAAGATTTTTGAAGAAATTTGCCTGAAATGCACTAAGTTCGAAATCGGGCTCCTATACTGAGCCCAAATACGAACCCTGGGGGGGCCGATTTGAACAAACTTGAATCAGATCCACCCTACAATGTTGCATATCAAATATCAAAAGATTCTGCCTGTTGGATCTGGAGAAGAAGATTTTTTAATGTTTTTCCCATTGCCTACAGTGTTAAAAAGTGCTGACTCAGCACTTTTTCAAAGTCCTGAAAAAAGTACCTTGTGATCAAACCGATAGGGATTTATTTTAACCACTCTATTCTACTGGATAAAAGTAAGCTTTATACAAAATAAGAATTCTCTGTGCCGTGTAGTTTTGGAGATATGGCAGTTTTAAGGTTTTCCCTATTTTTAGCTCCTGAGGTTCCGAGGGGGCAATGAGAACAATTTTTTTTGCATCAATCAACTACGTATGACCCATTATCATCTCATATCAAATTTGGTTCAAATCGACCTCACGGTTCTGAAAATAGAAATTTTAGGCGTGGCCAAAATTTTTGCCCCTCCCATAACGAAGACAAATAATTGCCTAACAAACTTCTCTTGAACAAACTTGATTCTAAACCTCAAAAGGACTCTGTATACCACATATCAAGTCTCTGCTATGGGTGGTTCATTAGAAGAAGATTTTCAAAAAATTTGGCCATTTTTTCCCCACACCTCTGCTCAATATGAGCTGAAACCTAATTTGGATAAAAATCAAAATGCCCTTAAATAACCCCTACTCACATGAAATTTCATTAATATGCGGCCAGTGGTTTGGGAGAAAAAGGCCCAAACACCACCTTCACGATGGACGATGGACGAAAAGTTATCAGAAAAGCTCACCCTGACTTTCAGTCAGGTCAGCTAATAAAATTACAGTTTTTTATTACTTTCCAAAGTGTTGTTTACTGAGATTTCTGGGTTTGATTATAACTGATAACTTCACAAGTGAATTATGCAATCAACAATTGCGGCATGTATCCGTGCGCGCAAACAAAGACGTTTTGCCATGGGTGTAATGGGGACTTCACTGTTTTTTCTTGAATAACTATTATTTTCATTTTTTGTCTCAAAAACATATTTTCTGACTTCCATTGGAACGCGCTTGACAAGCTCGTTCCAATAAGGGGTCATAACCTATGTTTTAGAGACAAAAAATGAAAAAAATAATGAAAATTGGCGATTTTTCAGAATAGCACTGGCCGGTTTTGGCCGTTACATTAGGTAAAGGGTTAAATAATATAATTATCGTTAATAAACAGAGTGATCGCTTGACTGGACTGGTTACGTGAAATAACTCTCTATTTACTTTCCAGGTGTTTGTATAGTCTATATGATCACTTCGAGATGGATGATCAAATTGATAGTTCTGACAATGTCCATGTTTACTTTTGCCTTGAAAATGCCATTCTGTAATATCAGGGGTGAAAGGACTAATGGCAAATTTTCAATCAATAAGTTACTTAATGAAAAACGAGCTAAAACACTTACTTCCTTCTGGTGTTTTTAAATTCTCCACAGCTCTCTCGCCCCAATCAACATCATTTTGGGCATAAACACGTATTTCATATGTAGCGCCTTTATCTAAAATAATGTTTGAAGAATATAAAAAACAGAATGTCAGTATATTATAAGATATTAAACATAACAAAAAGCAAAATAACAATCATTTTTCAATAAAATTCTATTTTAATTTGCTGATACAAAGTGCTATTAAATTGCAAAATGTACCGAACATTCTTTGCAACAGGTGCATGAGTGACCAAGACAAACGTATTTTTTTTCGTGAGCACTTGCACGAGCGAAAAGTAACCATTTGTCTCAGTCATGAGTGAGAGAATTTTCAGTATCCGTTCACACACACTAGATTTTCTTTTTAATATATACGTTGTTTTTAAGAATCTGATCATATCTATCGATTCCACTTGTTTCAACCTTGAATTGATGCATGAAAGTAAAGTTAATGTATGTGGCCCTCACAGTCAATATATGTCAACAAAAGTTACCAAGTTAGAGTGAAATTATTCCAAAACGAGTCATCCTATCAAGTTACAATGAAATCCCTTCATAAATATGGCTTGTAGACTCTGCTAAAGGTTTTTGGGCTTCAGGCCTGTGTAGCCATCACGGTTGACCAATCGCAACCAAAAGAGAACGTCCTCATCTCGACATTATATTGAGTCATCCTACCAAGTTACAATGAAATCCTCCATAAATACGGCCTGTAGTCTGTGCTAAAGTTTTTCGGGTTTTGGGCTTGGGCAGCCATCACGGTTGAATGATCACGACCAAAAGAGGACGTTCTCATTTGGGCATTATCTGGAGTCATCCTACCAAGTTACAATGAAATCTCTTTATAAATATGACTTGTAGACTGTGCTACAGGTTTTTGGGCTTTGGGCCCCTGTAGCCACCACAGTTGATCAATCACAACCAAAAGGGGACGTTATTATCTAGACATTATATGGAGTCAACCTGCCAAGTTACAATGAAATACCTCCATAAATACGACCTATATACTATGCTAAAGAATTTCGGGTTTTGGGCTTGGGCAGCCATCACGGCTGAATGATTGCGACCAAAAGGGGACGTTCTCATCTAGACATTATTTGGAGTCATCCTACCAAGTTACAATGAAATCCCTTCATAAATATGAGGGGTGGGTTAATATGACCTCACAGTTAACGTATATCAACGAAAGTTACCAAGTTACAGTGAAATTATTCCAAAACGAGTCATCCTATCAAGTTACATTGAAATCCCTTCATAAATATGACCTGCAGACTATGCTAAAGGTTTTCGGGCATCGGGCCCCAAAAGCAGTCACAGTTGACCAATCGTGACCAAAAGGGGACGTTCTCATCTATACATTACATGAAGTCAACCTACCAAGTTACAATGAAATCCCTTCATAAATATGACCTGCAGACTGTGCTAAAGGTTCTTGGGTTTTGGGCTCGGGCAGCCATCATGGTTGACCGATCGCGACCAAAAGGGGACGTTCTCATCTAGACATGTCCCCAACCCTGCATATGAATTTTGTGACGATTGGACAAGAACTACGGGGTGTAGCCTGTGCTAAAGGAAAATGTGAACAGACTCACAGACTAACAGACTTCCATGAGGCTGTCTTCCTGTCTACTATCAGTTTGAAAAAACATCCCAGATAGTAGACTTATTTACAATTGTTGGTTTAGTAAACAATCAGTTTTTAACAGACGTTGAATACCTTTTCAGTATGAATTTTCCATTCCACAGTGTGTGATAATTTGTTGACTGGAAGCTATTTGATTTGATAGTCATTTTTGCACTTTGAGACATCAGTAACAAATAATATGGGAGAGGGGGGTATACCTTTAAGTCAAAATACAAGTTAACATACCTTATGGGACAATCATAGTAAAATTATATCGTACTTTACAAGCATGATAGTGCCGGAGCAAGACTGTTAACCCTTTACCCAATGCAGACGATATCAAAATTTATTATTTTAAATATCATTTTTTGAAATTTTTCAAAAAATTTCAACAAAACCATATCATGTGACCCCTCGTTAGAACGAGCTCGATGAGCTCGTTCCAACGAGGGGTCGCATGATATGCTTTTGTTGAAATTGTCTGAAAAATAATATTTTTCAACTGTTGAATTTGCATATTACGTGGGCGGATGCGGCCGATTCGTTGGGTAAAGGGTTAAGTCATCTACAGCTCTGTACGAAGTTCAAGTTTCTTAAAAAAATAAAAGAATGCAAAGTAAAACTATTGGTTGACAGCTATTCCATGTCTATAAATTTCCATGAAAATAGAAAACAAATTTCAGCATTTTAGACATGAATTTGCTGAAACCAGCAAATTTGCTGATAATTCTCATCCCTGTAACTACGAAAACATTAATATGAGGCTTCAAGGGTTAAGGTGAAAACACCTGAAAGACGAAAGATAAACTTCAGCTAATTTGACCTTCAGTTATTTTTGTTACCTCTCAACTTATAATTTCCTATAAAATCAATATCTCGAGAACTTATAAACAAAATTAATTCAAGGATTTCCCACTACAGAAAAAAATTGTCATTGGGACTGTATAAATTTCTAGTCAGATGTCAATTATGAAAGAGATAATGAATTTGGAGGAGCAAAAAAGCTAGCAATTTGTGTTGAAGTAAAAGTTAAAACTTCTGCATACCTAAATTACGAATTTCATATGCATGTTGATCTGGTAACATGATTTCCTCCTCAAAATGTTCATCCACTCTTCCCCACAAGATTCTATAACCCAACAAATCGCCATGGGTCTCCCTTGGCTTCTGCCATGTCACTTGAACTGTTGGAGGATCTTCTTGAATGAGATGAACATTCAAATTTCTTGGTGGGCTTGGAACTGCAAAATTTACAAATAAAATTTACACACAATTCTGCAATTTTATCAAGTTTGAAGATTTCTACAAAATGGCAAGCAATGCAAAATAAGACTCTATCTGAAATAAGAAAAGAACTTTGTTAGTGATTGGTGCATGTGTCAGTTAATGTGGCAAATCTGAGATAACTGTTTCAAATTTTCTATTTTAAACAGTTCTTTTTTGCCATCTCTTATCTGTAGCCACTGGTGTTGATTTTAAATAGCAGATGGATCATCCAATTGTTTAGGTTTTTTGAGTAAACAACAAAAATGGGACCCGTCACACAATTCAAAATCATTAAGCAATCCATTTCCAAAATCTATGAGAAAAGTCCATTTTGTGCTCCATCCTAAATCAAAATGGCAACGGTGTAAATTTTTGTATCATTTGTCAGATATACTCATGTGCATTTTAATCTTTACACAGATTTGAAGCACTGGAGTAAAATGATTTAAAGAGTGTGAAGATGCAACAAATGTTAAGAATGCCAGGCAGCATATCCTTGTCCTACAAAACATCCATTTGAAAAAGGAATGTAGTAAAACTCCTCATTTGTAAGTAACTTCAGAAGCAAAATATTCAAAACATTAAATTATTAAGCTTTTTACAAACATGCCAAGACCGTATGATGGACAGAACATCTAAGCTCATTTTGTACTCTTTGGTCAATAAAACGGTTGATAATTCATCCTCATTAGTTTCTACCAATATTGATCCCTGCCAGGATGTCTGCATTGTGTCCTTAGGCAAGGCAATTAATCCCGATTGCCCATGTGGAGACACAGTGACGCTGTGTACTAAGATGTGATGCATGTCGATGGTGCACCTGTCTTCAACCAATGCTAACCCTGGTTGTGTGAAGTTAGTACATTGGGAAGTCTGACAGATGCATTCCATTGTTTGGGGGGTCTCTCCGGATACTTCGGCTTCCTCCACCCATAACACCGTCCGACACATGGTGACCCTGGGTGTCAAAAGTGTCATTAAACTGCAAAAAATACATAAATTCTACCATTATCAAATTAAATGTCAGCTTCACTATCAACTATATATAGACACTCTGAAGCCAGAATACAAAAGTATATTTGATTGCATTTTTTTAGGCCCCACAAAGTAGATCTTCTGTTTCTCAGGCCATTTTTTGTAAATATTTTTTATTATTATACATTTTATTATTTTATTTTTTATTTTTGTAATTATTTCTTTGCCATCAAAAGTTCATATTCTTGGCTTGTTTTATGTTTTAGGCCTCATAATTTACAGAACAGTGTGGGTGATGATGTATTTCATCCATTGAGTGCAAGAAGGCTTTGCAATGCTGAAGCATTGCAAGGCCTTGTTGCACTCTAGGGACAAATTTATCAATGTTATTAACTTGGGTAATAAAATCAGACATAAACCATAAAATTTGTATTTTTTAAAGTTTGCACTTATAAAAAGAGAGCATGCCACTGCCAAAAGGACCATGTAGTTGGGCCAGAGAAACAATTTTTTAACTTTTTTAGGCCTTAAATACAATTTAAATCCTCATAGTGTATGTTTCTTAAAAAGTAATTAACACTTTTCTGTAAAACATCCAAGAGCCTCTCCAAAACATTAATGGAAAATAGATGATAACCCATATAAACTGAAATTACTAACTTTTAATATTCAACAAATTTTTTAATAATTCAGGTTTCTTCAAATAAATATACACAAATAAATACAAAAGAAAAATAACTAAAGTGACAAGCTTACTTCACCTGACTGCACACTAATGTTGACATATGAAAATTTCAAGCGGTAAATTTTTTCCATAATACAAATTGGAATTAAATCTTGGCCTGACCTCTGCCAAACAAGACTAAATTAGTTAAATTCTGAGGTGCATTATGGGAAAATTCGCTGCTTGAAATTTCGACAGAGGGTTGATGTTTTTATTTTGTTAGGGTTCAGGACCACTTCAGTATTCATAGCTTTATCATGTCAGTTACACCAGCATGAAGTAAAGATTTGCCAGTTAAATGCTGCCTACGTTTGAGAAGTCTTACAGCATTGATTATTGAGTCCTAATATACTTGAAAATAAGAACATCTCTTCCAATTCAAACAAGTTCAATAACTTTACATGAACAGAGTTAGAATTTCCAGAATGTCTGAGATGAATCAGCCAAGTTCTCTCAACCTAGATGAGTGACTTAGACCGAATCTTCCCTTTCAGGAAAGATCTTTGTTCCATGCTACCCCAGACACTGTCTTCAGTTGATGTTTATTATCAACTTCTGGATCCATAGTTGCATGATGAGACACAAAATCAGATTTGACCACCATTTGAAATGAAGAAGAAAACTATCATACCTTATTGATTTTTCTCCTTGTCAGTGCCAAAAAGTGAGCATGACAGATTTTTATTACATGCCTGTTCTATGTAATCCCCATCTACAGAAACACCAACCTGTGCAGAAAATGAAAATCTGTTCTGCACATATGTACGGAATGAAAATCGTTGGACTATTTTTAAATAGAAATGAAATTTCACTGGAATTTTCTATAAATTGTGCATTGCAATTACAATTTGAATTGCTAGCGATAGCTGAAAATCGTCCCCTGATTTACAATGGAACTCAGGGGACAAAATGGTAACATAGCAAATTTGGTTGGCGATAAAATGTGGTTTTTATAGTTGTAAAATGAATTGCTGAGTGTCCTTCTAATAATTGATTTCATAAACATGAAGGCATGTAATAAATACAGAATGACACACGCGTGTGAATGGATTAATCGGCATGGTACTCGTGCCATTGCGGAAGAATAAAACTCGAGGCCTGTGGCCTCTCATTTTATCCTTCTGTGCTGACACTCATGCCATATCGATTAACCCATTCACACGCGTGTGTTGTTCAGTAAATTCACGGTTTTTCATTTATATGAAGTTCATAGGTACAAACCTGCTCCTTTCGTTGATGTAAATCTAGGCTGACTCCTAATACCATCACCTCTTCGTGTATAACCAACAACCTGAATACTGTATTTGGTATCTGGGTCCAAGCCAGTTATCACTGCATCATGACGATCCCCATCTTGGGTATCAAAGTATGGGTACTTGGAAATTTCTTCATCCCTGCTGTTAACCTTTGCATAATGCACTTGGTAGCCTCGAATGATTCCATTTCTTTCATTTGGAACTGGGGGCCTCCACTGCACATAAACTGCTGTTGAGTTAATTGCCTCAACCTTAACTTTCTTCGGTTCTCCTGGTACTATAAATTTTAGAAATAAAATAATAGAAATTAGACCCAAATTTCTTCAAAAAGTTCTTACTTGAAATAACATCATTCATTCTGTAATTCTCAAGTTTGTTAATTTTTTCACTTTCTTTCATGCAACATTAGTTACAATGAGCTCTCATCTGATACAAGAACATATATCAGTCATCTTTTTGATCCCATAACGTAGCTGGCAACTTCTTCAGCTCATGCAATAAGCTCAAAGAGTCATACGCTATGTTATAAAATTTGCACAAATCCTTAAAGGCCTAAAATCAACTTATAATTCAATCTTTATGGCCTAAAACAGGTGCCCCAAAATGGTAGCGGTTTCTATTCTGAACAGGACTGGGTGTCATAATTGTGATCTGACATTTCAATCTCTGAGTTCACACAATTTTGTAAGAATTCCATAACCATTCTTGATTGTTTTCAAGGCAAGAAAAGTCTTCAAAGTTGGAATGAGGCCTTTGAGGGATAAAATGATATTCTATTTTAGAGTACTGTGTTAACATAACATATAAATGAAAAGAAAAACTCAAAAGAACCTAAATCAGTAAAATGTAGACAAATATGAGGTGTAAATTTTCAATTCAGACAAGATTAGAAATATTATGATTATTTATACCATGATTACCTATTCTACTATATATGAAAAGCCTATGACATAAATTTTAGATTTATACACCAAGTGTGGTGAACACGACAGCAATGGGATTTCAATAGTTAAAATTTACACCAACAGTGGAACTACATCCAAGTTGATCTTTGGTGACATCGACCTGAATGCAAACTTGTCTAAATTTATTGCACGATGCCTCACGAAGAGTGAAATGAAAGTGACAATTATTTATTACATTTTTAAATGAGTTTACCCCATAAGACACCAAAACTTAAACATGCATTGTCTCATGTTAATAAAGCACCCATAACTTGAAATGGTATGTTATTACGTTATTAAAATGAAAAAGGCCCCATTTCATTTCGGCGATAAAATGGACAACGGAAGTACTGCCCACCGATGCTCGTCTAAACAAAAACAGATTCGCACGAATGTATGTCTGGTGCTCAGTAAAATCAAGAAAAAATAATGGCGACTCATAATAATCTGACAATCATGGTATAAATAAAATATACCCAAAGCAGCTTGGTGTACCAAATGTTCACCACTTGTGGTGAACATTTGGTACACCAAGCTACTATGGGTATATTCTATATACATTAAGATTATATATATTATTCAATACTACAAAACCAAATTAATCTGTTAAAATTTGTTTGATCTATCATATTAATAATTGTAGTATAAAAACATCCCACAAAAACTGGACAGCCATAACTGGGAACAAATTTCAAACTTTGATCCACCCAGTACTATGCAAAAGGCAAATATTACTCTTCAAATTTGGTTATTTTTTAATATTTTTCTTCTGAACCCTATCTTCTTATGATCATCATTGGCAAGAGTTAACCAATAGGGATGAAGCATAGGTATACAGCATGGTAGGGGACCTACACTTTTCTCTACATTTAACCTGCAGTGAAATTTTAAACTTTAACAGACTGAAAGGCAACATCCTGCTTTGTTCTGCATGTTCACAAGTAAATAAAGGAAATCAAGTCCTGGTTTAGAATTGCAGAAGGTGCCTTGTTTCACTCAACAGATGAAACAAATCAGGGCTTTAGTTCGGGTATTGCTCTCAGATGTGTTCAATGTTGAGCCAAAGAGGTGCTTATCATCCAGTGATTAAATCCACCCCTCATTCCCACAAGCTTGAAATTGACATGGGTCTTGTGCACACCCCCCCCCCCCCCCCACCCCAAGATAACATCCTACTCAAAATCAAGAATATTTTAATGTTCAATTTCACCCAATTCCCTCCCCCAAAGCAACTAGATACAATTTGAGGGAGTGTAATTTTCAAACTTTTCTGGATCCAACCTAAAGGAGGAGGACTACTATCCCCTTTCCTCTGCCATGCTAGGCCTCACACTGTACTTTTCTCCTGTATTATACTTGTGCCCTCCACTTTTTATAAAACTGGTGACACCCCCCCCCCCCCCTCAACCCCCTCCCCCCATCACTTTTCGTTAACTTCCACCATCTCTGCTGACTGACCATTTTACAACAATGATCATAAACTATGGTTTCAATAAAACACGAGGCCACTCAGCTAAGACAGCCCAGGGTCACTGCTTTTAGGGGAAACCAAGTGTTACTGCTTGTGACCTTAACCTTCATGATATGACAATAAGTCAAGGTCATGACACAACGTTAGGTTATGGATAACAACTGTGGGAAGTATGGACAAGATCTGTAACATAGATTCAATTATACAGACCAGACAAGGGCTGTATAACAATATCAACTTTTGCTGTCTGTGACCTTGACTTTAATGATATGACCTTGGATCAAAGCCGTATGAGCAATAATTGTACAATGCATGAAGAAGATTTGCCAATTAGATCACATTATATGGACAGGACAAAAATGATAGTAAATATTAAAGTTTTCATGACTATTACCTGATCTATGGAGCCATTGACCTTCACCTTGAGGGTACAATCCTCATTATGACTAATGACACACTCACTCTTGACAATACATACGGTTACAAAGTTTTGTTAAAAAATATTCAGTGGTTATGAAATTATGCCCTGAAGAAACAAAATGTTGACAATCGATGAATGGACAACTTTGGATCAGAAAAGCTCTGCTGACATTTTGTCAGGCACAGCTGAAGAAAAAACCTTTCTGATTTACTAGTTCAGGTCATCTGCAACCAGTGTTAGAAAGAAGATTAACTGGGATTCAAGAAAATGGGTTTGTAGGTGGTGCCTGTTTATCTGCCAATAACAATATTTATTATTTATTTTATTGGTGTTTAAGGTCACATACTTATGGACAATGGCTAATCATGACCGTGACAGTTTTACGGGTGGAGGAAGCCGGAGTACCCGGAGAGATCCACCGAGCAATGATGAGCAGCTGCCAGCTCCCCAACATCATAACTCTGCACTGCAGCACAGGCAGGGTTAGATTGGTTGAAGACATGTGCACCATCGATGTGCAGTACACCTTAGTACACAGTGTCATCGTGGACAATCGGGGTTAAGTGCCTTGCCCAAGGACACAACGTGGGAGTCCGAATCAATCGCTCAGACAGACACCCATCCGAGGACTAACCGGGCTCGACATTGCTCAACTTCGGTGATCTGATGAGAGCTGGTTACAGCAACGCCACCACACCTCATAACTGTTCACTAAGTTCAATCTACATGATGAGAAACATTTTATCCTTGTAAAATTGAATCACAGTAAAAATTGTTACTCTACTATCATATGGACTCAACAATCTTTAAATTAAACCCTGAATTGGTACTTTTTATCTAAAAAAAAAATCTCACTTCAAAAATTTCATATGACAATATGAAGCAAGGAATATTAAATTTTTGCTTACCACTTGTGTACAACCTTGTTGACCACTTAAGAGGAAATGTTTTTGTGGACTTGCCAGGCTCCATAAAGACTGAGATTTACCATTTGAAAATCAAACAAGATTTCAATTAAGATGTGTGAAATTAAATATTGCAGTGCTAGGGGGCTGACTATCTTGGCTGTAGTGAAGAAACCATGTGGCAATACATTTTTGATATTAACTGTGCAGTAAAATCTTTTTCCAATCAAGTTGCAGCTACAAATTATTTGTGTCAACATTTTATGCTGTTTCCAATAAATTATTTATAACAAAAGATTTCAAAATCAATTAGTAAGACAGAACACATACAGGATGGAGTACAGGGGAGTGGAATCAACAACCTGAGCTGGAGTCTGGAGTCTTTCATGTTTATCTAACAATCATATAGATTTTGGCCTGAAAATCACGAGAAATGGTACGTATAAGATAATGTGTTCCGATTCCATATCATAAACATGACTCATTCTGATTCCGTATCAGACAGATTCAACATCCGGTAAACACCGCATTATCACAAATATCATTATATGCATTGTTATTAGGCATTAAAATAGGAAATTCAAAATTTGGACCAATTCTAACCCAATTCAAACTGAAAAACGGGGGAAACAGGCTTTATGTAATGGGATTGTTAGATAAATGCATTATCATGATCAAATGCATGTCCTATAATTTGTATCAGATTCTCAGTCGTGTTTACAATCGGATCACAACTCACCCTGATGGGTTCGTTGCGATCTGATAGTAAACACGACTTCGAATCAGATACAAATTACAGGGCATGCACATGGTCATGATAATATATATCATGAGCACCAAAGGCACACATCAAATAAGCTCTAACCAGGGTAGTTGATTCCTGTCCACTCGCCTTAATCTTCCTAAACTGAGTTCTGTATTTACACCAAAATTAAACTTGAATTTTGTGAATGAAGCCGATATTTTTAAAGAAAAATATCATTCCGCAGTCTGTTTACTTTTTTGCTTGCGGCTGTTTGTGGCAAAGCATTTCATTTACATCATAATGTCAATCAGATGTGTTCTCACATGACGTTCTTACATGTAAGTCAAATTCCATGCATGGTGTATCTAGCACATATCTCAATGCCTGTATTGCATTGGATAACACTGAATACACAAAGCAAGCAAGGTATAATAGAACAATTCTATTTCCACTCGACTGTTATATTCTCAACCAAATTAAAAAAAAGAAATTTTCTATCTTAAAAGATTGCAGAATAAGTCTAACAAATATTTTTCGATATCTATTGTCACAATAGTTACAAAAGAATATCTCTCTAGAAGTGATGAGTTTTAAATTGATATCACTTTCCTATTTTGGCATATCGCTGTTTTTGATTTGCAATTAAAACAGCATAATGCATACAATAAAAAAGACCTACTGTCTTTGAGTAGACACCAGAATTATCTCATGAGTGACTGCAAAGACGTTGAAAGCCACTTGTGAAAAGCTTATATTTTGTTGTAGTCACACAGAAAATAATTCTGGTACAACTGGTACTCAAACATAATTGGTTACCTCATTCTATTCTTCCCCCATGAGCTCTTTCAAAGACTATATAATAGAATAAATGCTTAGCTTATCACAAGGATACTGGATTATTGTAAAAGTCCTGTTAACTGAACATTCCTGCTAATTGAATACTTTACACTGGCAAAGTGACTATTCAACTAACAGGGTTCCTCAAAACAATAAATGAACAGTAAATATGTACGAAATATAAAACAAACAGATAACACAACATTTAACATAGAAACTCTACATCTACAACATCAAACAGAATGCACTATGAACACAGAAGATAAATGCTGAGAGAAAGTTAACTGTTAGCTAGCAAAGAGAAAAAAGGCTAACATATTTTTGTTATAAACTAAACATTGAGCATTAAAAATTCCTATTTACCAACAAATGCACTTTCATGATGCAAAAAGATCATAAAGTAAAATGATGCAATACAGTGTTTTCATGTCTGTTGAATAAGATCTTTTTTCAACAGACCTAATACAATAAACTGAAGACTTCTCTGGGAGTTTTGTAAACTTTTTAACAACCTAGATGCATGCTTGTCCCACATTTTGTCTGCGGGACATACTCTCAGTCTTGTGGTTAAGAGATTTCTTGCCAAGTCTTGAAATATTGGATTCCTGTTTGTGTTGGATCACTTGTTATCAGGGCACAGTTATCAATAAAATCAAAATTAATATTTCAAGCATGAGACTGAAAGGTTAAAATATCCCTCTGTTACCTTTCACATCACTTTCAGCTAAGCCAGAAATTAAGCAGACTGTCATCTGCAAAATGAGGTCCCCAGAAGGTGAATTTAGTGATGCTACCCTGCACAGTAGGGTAGCATCACTATATTTACCCTCTGTGAACCTCAATCTGAATCAGGGTCTCAAAACTAAACAGAAAGAGGTACCAGAGGATAAATTGGCCCACTGTATGGGGTAGCATCATCAAATT
Organism: Pictodentalium vernedei; assembly: GCA_031216915.1. Taxonomy (NCBI): domain Eukaryota; kingdom Metazoa; phylum Mollusca; class Scaphopoda; order Dentaliida; family Dentaliidae; genus Pictodentalium; species Pictodentalium vernedei. The sequence continues at coordinate 58,783,635 of CM062293.1, forward strand.
CACCCTCTGGGGACCTCATTCTGTGGCTGCCTATATAGACAGTCAAAACTTGCTAAGAAACAACTGTTAAGGCACTTAGAATGTAACTTGAAAGCTTACCCAATGACTTCATACTGGGCCACTTGCTTCATTGCCGTTAAAAATGTTCAATGTTGGAACTAGGCCTTTAACCCTTTATCCAACAGATCGGCCACATCCGTCTGTGTAATATGCAAATTAAGCAGCGAAAAAATATTATTTTTCAAAAAATTTCAACAAAACCATAACATGTGAACCCTCTTTGGAATGAGGGTGTCCAGCTCATTCCATATAGGGGTCATAACCTAGGTTCTTGAGACAAAAAATGAAAAAATGATGAAAATTAATTGGCGATATTTGTGAATAGTGCAGGCCGGTTTTGGCCGTTATGTTGGGTAAAGGGTTAAGGTCACATATTTCTGCGCAATGGCTAATCGTGACCGCAACATGGAGATCAAGTCAAGCAAATAAAATATGTTTAAAGGAAAGATCAAGGCAAGTTTAGTCAATCGTTTATACCAATGTTGCCCATTTCAGAAGACTCCCACCCCAAACATTGATGACTGAGTTCTATTTTACCAGTAAGACAGAGCTTGTTTCCCACAGTAAACAAGCACTGCTTCACTTCCCAGGGTTCCCACGGCTGAGACGTTATAGAAGAAAACCTGATTGGTTAAACGGAGAGCACATTTGCACTGGTATGAAAATGTCAAGGAACCATTTAGTAAGTTCATCTTATTAGTAAGGAGTTAACATATGAAAACGTGAACATCAAGGCCTAATTCCACTTCAGCAATGTTTGACACGGCAGAAGAGAGTGGGCTATATTGCATTGAGAATGTGGGTGCCAACCCCAAATCCCCACAGCAGCCTTAAACATCCTGGATTCTGCAATCTGCATGGGATGGCAACTAATGAAATTATAGATGACATAGAATGCTTGTTGAAGATTAACCCTTTACCCAACAAATCGCCTGCATCCGACCGCGTAATATGCAAATTCAGCTGTTGAAAAAATATTATTTTTTTTTAAATTTCAACAAAACCATATCATGTGACCCCTCGTTGGAACAAGCTCATCGAGCTCGTTCCAACGAGGGGTCACATGATATGGTTTTGTTGAAGTTTTATGAAAAAATTTAAAAAATGATATTAAAAATAATAAATTTTGATATTGTCTGCGTTGGGTAAAGGGTTAAGAGTTCTTTACAGCCTCAAAATTTCTCTTAATAATGAGGTTTATGATTTATTTAAAAAACTTTTCTCCATGGGAGGTCCATTTTAGAAAAATATCTCTCCAACAGTCACATCAACACAATAAGGACACCATATTTATACTTTCCCAACTCCAGATTTCAATCTTCAGGATACACTTGTGCCATAAAAATGTTTGGACCTTCCAAAAGATCCCTGTACCACCTCCACCCCTAATACAGATGCCTGGCTTCATGCTTGAATGGGTCTAATAAGTGGACCCTGTTGACCACTCGAAAAATCCATTATTAAATTTTAGAATTTGAAGAAAAAAAAGGAGTTTAGTTAATATTCAGTCACAAGTTAATATCAATGTCTTCATCTCTTTCAAGATGAGTGTTAATAAAAAGAAAAAAAAAGAACTTCACCTCATTCTTTCAACTTCACAAACTTAACTGTTGACTCCACAACACATCTTGACCAATATGGTCATGTTAGAAAACACAATCATGAGGTTATTATTTATTACACTTAACAACCCACAACCACCAAAACATATTTCCAAAACAGGGAAAAAAACGCTAGCAAATTAATAACAAATCCCTCAATTACTGGTGTTTCAATCCCATAGACATCAAAATGACAAATTATATATCAATTAGCAACAGACCTCTGACATTAAAATAGGAAATGTGTGATTGTTTCACTTTTCTTTTGAAGAAATTAAATTTGCATGAAATGCCCAACAATTCTTACAAAAGTTGGAAAAGATGAAAAGCACATTTTCTTTCTAAAAAGGGTTCTCTCAAAATAAAAAAAGACAGGTTTATCGACTCCCGATACTCTGAAAGAATGAAAAAGCCTTTTGGATAGTTTTGTAGGTGGAAGAAGCACAAGACTTCCCATTTATTGAACGCCTGTGCTTTTATTTTCATAATATACACGCTTTTTCTGCAAAAAACGAAGCAAACAATAAATTTTTTTGTATTGTCCTTAAACAGTATGAATCATGTGTACGGACAATTTAACTATTTCTTTTTTATGTTTGGGTTATTTTTGGCAATAATTTGTGTTTTTAATATTTTTTTTAGTGTGTGCAATAAATACAGAACAGCATATGCATTCGAACTGTCATTTTTTACCATACACGATCGATTTTGGCAGGGGGTGGGGATAATATTGAACAAGAAGACCAAAGGCTTCGAGTTCAATATTATCCCTCCGCCAAAAACGCTTATTATTGTTTAATAAACTGTAGGCGTGCAATACAGACAGAACAGCATACGCGTTCGAACTGTCATTTTGTATTGCCATCGATCGATTTTGGTGGAGGGATAATACTGAACTCGAAGCCTTTGGCTTCGCTTCAATATTATCCCAACGCCCAAATCAATTGTGTGCGATAAAAAACGACAGTTCGAACACGAATGCCATTCTGCCTATTTCCACCCTGAACAGTCAAGGTTCTAAACTAAACCCTTTCAACCCAGCTATTTTAAAATTTTTGTATGGAAGTGACATATGGCAATTGATAAGACCACAAATCAGATTCCCACTCATAAAATTATACAAAAAATTTCTCTTGCTTCAACAGAACAACTGTATGCTTTTTAATGAATATTCATGACCATTTTGTGGAGAAAATTAGAAGGGAACATGCTAGAACAAGTAACTGTACAGTATCCGGAGAAATGAGTTGTAAGATATGCACATTGAACTCTCCTGCTCCTGTTTTCTCAGTTGACCATTTTTACATTTGACATCGTTTCTTGGGATTATCTCCCGAGAGCTTCCCATGAAATGATAACAAGGGTTGGAGTTATTTATGTATTCATTTATTGGGGTTTAATGACACTTTCACCCAGAAGGGTCATGTCGTGTCAAAGTTTTATGGGTGGAGGAAGTTGAAGTACCCAAAAAGAGCCACCAAGAAGTGGCAATTACCAGTTGGACTCTGCAACTTGCTAACCCATCAAAAGTGGGGTTAGAAACATTTAGAACCAACAAAGTAAATCTTCTGTTTCTCAGGCCATTTTTTGTAAAATTGCATGTGGTGGGCGGCTTTTAATTTAATTTTTTATTTTTGCAATTATTTCTTTGCCATCAAAAGTTCATGTTCTTGGTTTGTTTTATGTTTTGGGCCTCATAGTCTACAGAATAGCATGGGTGGTGGTATATTTCATCACTTGCAAGAAGGCTTTGCAATGCTAAAGCAGTGCCAAGCCTTGTTGCGTCCAAGGGACATATATATCAATTTTATTAACTGGGGTGAAATATCAGAAATAAACCATTTTTATTATTTTATTATTTTTGTAAGTTTGCACTGGTTATAAAAAGAGAGCATGCGGCAGCCAAAAGGACCATGCAGGGAGCCTGAGAAACAGATTTTTAACTTTTTAGGCCTTATTTGTTTATTTATTTACTTGTGTTTAAGGTCACATATCTCTACACAATGGCTAATCGCGACCACAACATGGATATTAAGTCAAGTCCAGCTGACTATTTTAGAGGACTTCCATACCAGGCAACCAGGTCCCATTTTACCAGTAAGTCAAGAGTTTGTTCACCACAGTGAACAAGCACTGCTTCACTTTTTGCGGCTCCTACTGGAAATTAGCAGCAGTTGAAGGAATGTGACATGCAGAACACTTTAGCACACTGTGCCACCGTGATCTCCCTTGGACAATTGGGATTAAGTGTCCTGTCACGGACAGAATACAAGTCATGACTGAACTTTCGACCTTTCAATGCCAATGCCGTAACACTCAAAGGGCAAATCATTTAAACTTTCGCTACCCAGTTTGCTACTTTAGAAGACTCACACTCCTGGGCATTGATTACTGTGTCCAACTAAGGCAGAATTAATATACCACGATTGTTGTGTGTATTCAACATTGTGCGAAACAATACAGACATTGAGAAATGTTGAACATGTAGATACACTACGCGTGGAATCTGCATTATGGAAATAACAACATATAAGAATGTATTTGATTGGACGTAACGCATCTGAGTGGCATTATGATGTGATCGAAATGCTTCGACAAAAAGCGGTGTTCAAGCAAGAAAGGAAACAGACTGCCAAAGGTGATATTTTTCTTTAAAAATATCAGTTCATCCATCGTGGTATAATTACAGAACAAATTAACGACCCTTGTTGGAGTTGAGTCATTGATTCCGGTCCGCGATACTTCTCCCTCATTGTGTTTTGTCTTATTCTTTCACAGGAGTCAAGTACTGTTCCATTTCTTGGGGTTCCTACAAGAAGGCTAACATTACGGCTATTTACAAACTAGAAACTCCAGATTGAAAGGGTTAAACCTGACAAAAACTGAACTGAATCCAGTGCTTAACATGATTTGCAGTCAGAATCTGAAATATTTTTAACCCTTTACCCAACGTAATGGCCAAAACCGGCCAGCGCTATTCTCAAAAATCGCCAATTAATTTTCATTATTTTTTCATTTTTTGTCTCAAAAACATAGGTTATGACCCCTCCTTGGAACGAGCTCATTGAGCTCGTTCCAACGAGGGGTCATAACCTATGTTTTTGAGACAAAAAATGAAAAAAATTAGTTATTCAAGAATTATTTTTGCAAGTGTCGTCTGCTTTTCATGTTAGGTAAAGGGTTAAATAATATTCAAGCTAGTTCTGAGTAGCGAAAAGCTTTGGTTTGGAAAAAAAAAAAGATATTGGACAATTTTCAAATGTGTTGCTGGGCGGTTTTGGTCAAAGTTAAATGAAGTTTTGATCAGTGTGAAGGCATGTAAACCATGTTATACATGTCTGTGCAAAAAACTTCCAGAACAGGCACTCTCAAGCTCTCAGGCCACCAGGCTAATTCTGTAAGGAATTTGATGCTGTCAGGGCCTGGAACCAGTCTAGCCATTAAATAGTCCACCATCTATTTTTACATTCACACAACTGGAATAATTCAATTGGTTGGAAAGCAAACCAAGTTTGCTTTTCCAATCGACATATTCTGACCGACTGAATCAGAAAAACTTCATAAAGATTCATTTTCTGTGAATCAAAGCTAGAAATGTTGCTCAATCGAGCCTTGATTTGATTGACTTTTTGATGACATTATAATCAGAATGAAGGCTCACCACAGCTATAGTTTTATGATTATGCCAGGTAGTTCCACAAAATATGTTATATCTTGATGTTTTCAAGGGAAATTAAATACTTATTGATTGGGATATCTATAATTGGGACAGGAAAGAATACTTGTATATCTTTTTCAGTAAAGACATATCACATTACACTAACAGTAGTCTGCACACACAAATTTACACAAAAAGTTGGTGAACAAACAGCACATAACAGCCTGAGAGATTGAAGTATTCTTTCAAAATTACTGAATAAGATTAAACGGACGGGTATTTAAATGTTTTAGTATTCAGTCTTAACCAATCACCCAACTAAAGGTATGATCTTCGTGGAATAATCACATAAAAACTGCTGAAAACATTTTGTGAAATTTTCTTTTTTTTTTCTTCCAAACATAGCTTTAGAAATTCTCTTAGCAATGAACTTATCAATTGTTCTTGATGCCAAACTCTGTGGAATGTTTAACCCTTTACCTAATATGAAAAGCACTTGCAAAAAGAATTCTTGAATAATTAATTTTTTTCATTTTTGTCTCAAAAATATAGGTTATGACCCCTCATTGGAATGAGCTCGTTCCAATGAAGGGTCGAAACCTATGTTTTTGAGACAAAAAATGAAAAAAATAATTAAAATTAATTGGCGATGTTTGAGAATGGTGCTGACCTGTTTGGGCCATTACGTTAGGTAAAGGGTTAAAAAAAAAATCAAGTCAGCAACTACAACTTCATTTTATGACAAATTAAAGAAAAACTACACAGCAGTCACTGTTCAGAGAAGACATGGCTCTAATAAACTCCCTGTCCTGAAACACTTAGTTGCAAAATTTGAAATTTAGTAGGAAAAAATCCAAAACATTTTGATGTCTATGGGAATCCACTCTACTGCCCTGAAGTTAATGCAAAAAATACAGGACAGAATCTTACCATCCTCTGCTGTTTTAACTATGATATGAGGGGAAAGGGGACCATCTCCAACACTGGTGAAAGCCAGCAGCCATATCTTATAGGTAGTCCACACGGAGAGATTTCTCAAGGTATACGATCTGACATCAGATCCCACTGTGATCTTTTGGGCATCTTCAGCATTCTTATTACCAGTGTTTTCCACATAAAGTATCTTATACCCCTGGATGTCACCATTTTGTTTTTCTAGGGGTGGTGGTTTCCATGAAATCTTGATGCGGTGTGAATCTAATGGTCGTCCGCTAACTGCTTGTGGCGAGTCATCAGGGACTAAAATTGGAGTTAGGTGAGAAAATAAAAATAAATAAACCAATTTAACATGCATTACTTAAAATTCATGCATTTTATGCTAAATTAAGAATATAGTCTACCATAAGCTTAAAGAAAGTGACATTGGGCTATAACTTGGTTAGAACATGCCACTGTTATATTCTGTCTAATGATCTAAAGAAAAGAGCAGGTTGCTCATGTTTGAAAAGTGCATTTTTCTTTTGTTTGTATGTATCAGTTGTGTTTAACCATTTTATGAGAAATTTTAAAATGACAGATGAAACCGATGTGGAAATATAAAGAAAAAAATAATAAGATGAAAATTAGTCAAGTAAGGGATCATTTCTCAACAGAATTTCAACAATTACTGCAGCAAGCATTTTCAGGAATCCGATAATATCTTTGCGCTCCAACATCCAGTTATTAATGAAGCAAACATTATTTAGATCTGTTTAGATGGCTTCAATTTGGCCCAACAAAGTAGATCTTCTGTTTCTCAGGTCACTTTTTGTAAATTGCATGTGGGCAGGTGTTTTTTTATTTGATGTTTTATTTTTGTAATTATTCTTTGCCATCAAAAGTTCATGTTTTTGGTTTGTTTTATGTTTTTTAGGCTTCAAAATAGCATGGGTGATGGTGTATTTCGTCCCTTGAGTGCAAGAAGGCTTTGCAATGTTAAAGCATTGCAAAGCCTTATTCCACTCAAAGGACAAATTTATCAATTTTATTAACCCTTTACCTAACGTAACGGCCAAAACCGGCCAGCGCTATTCTAAAAAATCGCCAATTAATTTTCATAATTGTTTTCATTTTTTGTCTCAAAACATAGGTTATGACCCCTCGTTGGAACGAGCTCATCGAGCTCGTTCCAACGAGGGGTCATAACCTATGTTTTTGAGACAAAAAATGAAAAAAATTAGTTATTCAAGAATTATTTTTGCAAGTGTCGTCTGCTTTTCAGGTTAGGTAAAGGGTTAACTTGGGTAAAATATCAGACAAAAACCATTTAATTTTTATTTTTTTAAGTTTGCATTAGTTATAAAAAGAGAATGTGCGGCAGCTAAAGGGACCATGTGGGCTGTCTGAGAAACAGATTAACTTTTTTAGGCCTCAATCATATCATATCATAAATGCTTTACAGTCTCCATGACATTTATGAAATCATATTCCAAACAAATCATATTTAAAGAAAATAACCGACAAAAGATTTATCTCCTTGCAGTATAAGATACTTGAGACTTATTTTCCTCCCTGCCATGAACAAAAGCTTGCACACATGGGCAATACATCCTTAGAGAACAGACAATGAAGACATTTCCTGGTGTTTTCATTTCAGAAGAATTAGGGAAAAAAAATCACCTGACAAAAGATTTGTTTTTGCAGTAGAAGATATTAGACTTATTCTTTTCATCCTGTCATGAACAAAAGCTTGAACATGTGGGCAGTACAGCCATAGATAGCAGACAATACATAATTTTACTTCAGAAGAAAAAGGAATGAAATTCTTTGAAGAAATATATTGAAGAAAAATTACCGTATTTACTCTATGTACTGGGACAGCTAAAAATAATTATTTTCACAGGTGTCCCAATTCTTAGAAAATGGGGAAAGAACACAGCCTGGTCTTGATTTGATGCTGAATAAAATGTGATTCGTTTTCCATCACTATATACGAAAATTGCCGTCCAAAACATAGCTTATGATCCCTCATTGGAACGAGCGCATTGCGCACGGTCCAATGAGGGATCATAAGCTATGTTTTGGAAGCAAAAAATGAAGATTTTTAGTTACTCAAGAATTTTTTTTATGAGTGTAGTCTGCTACTAGCGACGGGCCAACTGGAAACAAATCTCCTGAATGTCCCAAACTTTGGAGCATAGAAAAAATATAATTTTCTGGAAAAAATGTGTGTCTCAAATCATAGAGTGTCCCAATACATAGAGTAAATACGGTGGTGCTCAAATTAAAAAAAATTATGAAATTCCAGGAATGACCCGAGATATACATGGCTAATCATACAGTCTTGGTACTACAACAGTTAAGGCCACAACAATGGCATCTGTGATAATGGATGTCTTTGTCTAATCAAAAGGTATTTAATCTGAACTTTTCAGCGATAAAATAATCCAGTTTAATCATACATATTTATTTATTTATTTATTGGTGTTTTAGGGCTGTACATGTCCAATGGCTAATCCAGACCACAACTTGGAAATAAAGTCCAAGTCCAGCCAATTGTTTTTACATATGTTGCCCATTTTTGAGGAATTTCACCCCAGGCATTGGTGACCAGGTCAAATTTCACGCGTAAAACAGAGCTTTAACAACAGTAAACATAACAGTAAACAAGCACTGCTTCACTTCTGAGGTTCCCATGGGGAAGTTTAATCATAACATGGATGTGTAAATGAACATCTACAAAATAAGATTTGCATAGTCAAGATAATATTAATAAGAAAATAAGTCAATAGAACTCTATGTGCAAAAAAGTATATTCATGTGTCATTTATAACACTAAGAATGGTACCGAAAACTAAAAAAATGAAAAGAAAATAAGGGTGGTTCGTTCTTTTTAAATTTTAAAAAACATCTAGTGTTATGTTAATGTTTAAATAATAAATAAAAGTACAAAAATACTCTTAGTAAATAGTTTTGGTTTATTTTGATCAAAATGGGTTTTTTTCACCAGCTACATAACCCTAATATATATTTTTCTCTTCATGGTTTTTCATCAAGATTGTTGCTTAAAAATATTTTATAGCAATAGCAGAAAGCATGGTGACCAAGAAACTCTGCCTGTCCATAAAACTGATATGAGCATATTTTAAAACCATACAACTTTAGAAAGAGAGGACTTAACATATGAACAGCAAATTTCTCAGAAACTTGCTGTATTTATCACATAACATAATATTGTCAATTAGTAATACTTGGGCACCCCTATAAGTTGGCTGAAACACTGTCAGGGCAGAAACAAAGAGTGCAAGTGGAGTATATATCCACAAGCGTAATTGACACCTCTTGTCCAGTTCATTTAATTTTGAAAAGTACTAATCACAGTCCATAGAATTTAATTTGAGCCCCCAAGCAAAAACAATCAGTCAGGAGTAGGAATATAGTGAATTAAATAGGGATCTGGTTTCAAAAGCTTACCATCCAATTTAATTAGCAGAGGGTCAATTCACCAAATTGTCAGGGGAACTTATTTTGAAGTGGCAGGACAGAGAGGTGAAACGTCACAGTCAGCACTTTTCCCTTTGTTTCAAAGACCAACACACTTGGAAAAAGTTCACATCAGTGCAGACAGCATTAATTTAGCTGAAAAATCATAGAAAACTTTCAGTTCACCCACCACTGACCCCAAATCTCCACCATACTTAATATTTTCCTTTTTCCCTCGAGATTGGCCTCTCCTTACCACTTGTACCTGGTGTCTGTCCTGCACTTTCTCACATTTTTGGTATGAGGCGTATGACTCGCCCATCTTCGGCTTATTGTATATATCACTTGTATATTTTTTGTCATATCAGGTTCAATTTTGTATTTTGTTTTTGTTACAATGCTTTTTGATTCGGGCGTATGACTCGCCCATCTTCGGCTTGTTGTATATATCACTTGTATATTTTTTGTCATATCAGGTTCAATTTTGTATTTTGTTTTTGTTACAATGCTTTTTGATTCGGCTTTGCTGCTATCAAACTTAATCATGGAAAATTCAGTAATAAAAAAGCAGCTTTGCCCATTTTCAATCAATCAATTTTCTAGTTTTTATTTCTATATCCCACTGGGTCAATCCTATGTTAGGTGATAAATGTATTTGTTCACCCACACATCAGATACCAGTGCCTGATAAGTTATACTTACAGATATCCCCAAAGTGGTATTTTTAACCATCAGATCATTCATGATCAGATCGTGACATACTTAACTGGTAGAGTGCTATATTTTTGCAAATGATGTTTTGAAACATGACATTTTTTTTCACTGGAAAAGTTCACTCAAACAATTTTGTCTGTTTTTGCTTGAAATGTTTATTATTTCAAATATTTTGTTTTCATTTATTAGAGAGTGCCCATGGCACTCTCCAATAATGGAAAACAAATATTTCATTTCAATACACTTTCTATTATTTAAAAAAAATAGTGACACCTTACAGGGATGGCACAGCCACTATAGTGGCTTTCAGCACTTTTCAGTAAAGTCCTGATAGTGGCTTCCAGCACTCAACCAGTTAAACACCAATGGGTTGAGATTTCATAAATAAAGTATTGTGAAATCAAACAAATCAAGAAAAAGAAACGGAAATAACATCTCAGATTCAATGTTCTCGCATTTCTTTTCTAAAGGGCAAGATTCTATAGTGTTGTGGGGAGAAAAGCATTAAGACAATTATTAGAGCTGGGAGGTTTCGATTTCTCAGATTCGGATTTGGTTGAGTTTCAGAAAAAAACCTTGGTTTTGGTTCAGTTTTTCTATTAACAACAGAGAGTAAATAACACTTCAGGCTTCTTAACTCGTTGAGTGTTGGAAGCCCATATTTGGGCTTTACCCTGAAGTGCAGGTACGATAACGGAAAGTCTTCATATTCAGTGAATATGCTTCATATTATCTTTGTAGCGAAATTATTTAGTCTGTATAGATTTGCCTTGTTACAATTTATGAAAGAGTGCCTACAGGCACTCACTCATAAATTGTAACAAGGCAAAGACATGAGAACACATTTGGGTGTCCCCCCCAAAAAATGTAGCACTTAGAAAAAAAATCCCCAATAGTTTGAACTACACCACAAAAAGCCCTGTCTGAAAGTATCTCCATTGGATTCTGCCTAACTACCCTTTGATCATTATTTAAGGTTCCAGGGTATCAGTTGATATGCTTGTCGAATGAGAAACATAGAATAGGGAAACAAACGAATTAAGTTCATTTAATTTATGTTGTGTTCTTCTCACTGTCACATTTTCTTTCTCATTAACTTGTCCATGTGATATGACAATGAGAACATGACATATTCACCCTTTGCCAGACAGACTAAATGACGCGAGTCCAAATGGTCAGCAGTCCAGTCTCCCTCTCAGTAGGATACTTTTATCGGTTTATGCAAAACAGTATTAGTTTATGCAAAATAGAGTAAATGCATTCCACAACTTTTTGCTGGGTCTTGTTTGTTGCAAAAACAAACCAATACAGAACCACCCTCCCCCCCCCCCCCCCCCCCACCACCACCCCAAAAAAAACACTCCACACTAAAGACAATTTCAACAGTCAAAATGTGATCAGAGTACTTTAGAAAGTATTCAACAAAAGAATGAAAAGGAGAGAAATGTTCTTGCCATTATCCTGGATATTATTACAAGCAGTACTGTTCACTGTTTAAAAAATACTCACAGATGATTGATTAGGTATGCAGACCATTTAGTTTAGATCATCATCAGCCCACTTACAAATAAAGTTCCTAGGAACACCCACAACCCCACTCCCAAGAAAAAAAATCTAAGAGAGTTATTAAATAGTATTTCAATGAAGAATTTTAGTACTAAGACAGACAGCACTGGTTTAAAATAATATCTCTTATTTCAGGAGTTTTGTTCACAAAGTTTGTATTAATACTGTGTGATAAACTGCAGGAAAGGTTTTTTGTGAAGAGACCTGTACATTATTGGCCGTTTATGTTGGATAAAGGATTAACGTCAGTGCTTAACATCCAATTTGACGTAAGGTGACAGAGAAATTAGCCTGAAATTCAGTACACAAGGGACGTGTTTTTAAACCTACACTCCTACACACTGCATTTATTCTCTTACCCTGATTTAACCCTTTACCTAACGTAACGACCAAAACTGGCCAGCGCTATTCTCAAAAATCGCCAATTAATTTTCACTATTTTTTTCAATTTTTGTCTCAAAAACATAGGTTATGACCCCTAGTTGGAACGAGGTCATTGAGCTCATTCCAATGAGGGGTCATAACCTATGTTTTTGAGACAAAAAATTAGTTATTCAAGAATTATTTTTGCAAGTGTCGTCTGCTTTTGAGGTTAGGTAAAGGGTTAATAGCAAGGGCATCTCATGTAGGAAACAACTCAATAATTATGCTAAAATCTTGGGGCTCAATTTTGGACACCATATTTGATCATTTCAACTTAAATATATATCAGCACTGATAGTTTTCCTTATCTTATTATTCCCTGTAGTAATTTTTTGGCGAAGATTAAAACTGTACTGGAAGTAACTTACTTTATTCTCTCCTTTGCAAATGATGATCCTTACATCATTTTAGTGATAATGCAGATCAGTAATTACACAAACTTAATTCAAAATGAAGTGGTTTGCACCAGCAAAAATAAATCCTACTTATGAGAAACACTGTGAAAATATATATATAGAAGGCCCTAATTTTGCATTAAATTTGTTAGAATGTTACAGCAGGCCTGGCATTCTTAAAAATGCAGGGGGGCTAAAAATTGCCCCCCTCGCATGGCCTAGGGGAGCAATTAGCTCTCCTCAAGCTTACAAAAGGTAAAAGTAACAGAAGTTTTAATATTAATGAATTCTGCCTAGTGGGTACATTTTATTTGGTGCAGCTAGCAAGGTAGTCTTTGTGAGACAGCTACACTGCCCACCCAGGAACCGATCAGGACTATTTAAAATACGCTCTAGCCTCGGGGCCTATTTTTTCAATTCATGCGCCAGATTTCAATTTACGGAGTCACACTGCTGTTTGTAAAACACACTGCAAGTATGTAATAGCTCTCATCATTTTCATTTAGTACACTATAGCAAACATTAATCTTCACTGTGGTTTCTGATCAAGTCTTGGCTGCCTATTTAGGCAGCCAAGACTTGATCAGAAACCACAGTGAAGATTAATGCTTGGTAATTAAGACTTGAAGTATTAACTTAAGCACTCTACAACAATGATAAATGATAATCATATATATAATACATGTAAGGGTGTCTCTCTCGATTATCCATCGAAAGAATATAAAAATATGATCTGAGAAGTTACGCGCCAACTGAGAAGCCTATTTCTGAGATTTAAGAGCCAGGTCCTGATGTTTCAGAACCAAATACGCACTGGCGCATGCCCAGGTCGGTCTCTGCCACCCCACACCTTCAGGCCTTGGCAAGGCCTGGAGGTGTGAGAGGAACAGTGTGACCATCATACAGATATCACTAACACAACAGTGATCTGAAAGATGTGGGTTTTAGGAATAGGCTGTTATGATAATCATTATTTTCCAAGGCCAGGAGGGCTAGTTTTCGCCCTCCTTAATTTTTTTAAGGCAAACAGAAGGCGAGCGAATAAATCGCTTTCCTGAAAATGTCAGGCCCCTTAAAGGTATTTGATTCATTTAAGTTGAACATTTGAAATTGAGTGGTTCCAGAAAACATACAGTGTGACAATTCTTTGAGTCAAGCTTCTAAACTACACATACATAAACGTAAGTGATGCTGAGTGAAGTGCAATATCATTCTAAGCTTATGTGGCTACAGCTGGGATGTGTTTCGGTTATTCAGCATGGTTCTGGTTTTTGTGGCAAATTGAAAAACTGAATCACAAGGCCAAGCAAAAACCGACTGAATGGTTTTACTGTGTTTGTGCATAAACTGAGCAAACTATCTTTCTGGGAGTGAACTGAACTAGTGCAGACCTTGACAAATCCATATTTTTGATTAACCCATTGACAGGTTACCCATTTAGTTGTTCATTAACGGTATGGTTCTGGTTTTTGTGGCAAACTGAATCACAAGGCCGAGCAAAAACCGACTGAACAGTTTTACTGTGTTTGTGCATAAACTGAGCAAACTATCTTTCTGGGAGAGAACTGAACTAGTGCAGGCCTTGGCAAATCCTTATTTTCGATTTACCCATTGACAGGTTACCCATTTAGTTTTTCATTAACCTATTCTGAATATTACGTAAATTTGTTTCAGTAACCTGTTGGTTAACCAAAAATCCAAACACGATATATGCCGCAGGCATATCCCAAAGCTGTAGGCCTACACTGGTGGGAGGGTTTGGGAGGGAATGTAGAGTTATGCCCCTTCTGTTGGCAACATGTGATGACTTCTGATGATAAAAATATCAACGAAACAGAAATATGCAATCACTAGAAATATAGAGTTGTGCCTCTTCTGTTGGCAGCATTGCATATAAGAGTTCTGCCTCTTCTATTGGGAGCATTGCATAGAGTGGTGAATAGGTCCAGAATTTATTCGGCTGTGGCCCCATCATACATCAGGCCGCAATTTCCATAAACTGTAACTACATGTTTCTAATTATGTTTACAGTAGTCCAAACATGGCCTGAAAGTCTGTAATATAATTTTTTGGTTTGGTACATCCTTGAAAGGAGGTACCAAACCAAAAAATTATATTACAGACTTTCAGGCCATGTTTGGACTATGCTTACAGCTGAATAATAAGCACAAATTTAATATTTGTATGTGTACTACTTTTTGTTGAGGCATCTAATATGCCGATCGTTAAAAAGCTGGTTAACTGATGGATCGTTTTGGTTAACCGATAGTCTGTTTATGTTAGTTTTTGTTTACGTAACCTCAAGGGGAACGGAACGATCGTTCGCCTGAATTGTCGAGGCCTGCAGTGGCCACTATGGAATTTCATTATTAGGTTATCAGACAAATGGGCAAATACACTGCGTTCTCACAGTCACATTTTCTTCCTTATTGACTCGTCCACCAGACTCCATCGGACTCCACCAGACTCTACCAGACTCCATCGGACTCCACCAGACTCCATCGGACTCCACCAGACTCCCTCGGATTCCACCAGACAAGTCAATAAGGGAGAAAATGTGATACTGAGAACACAACATGGATTAGATGAACTTTATTAGTTGTTATCCGAATTTCGTTTTTTCAGACTTAATAGGATTGGCAACTGATCTCCAGGAACCTATAAGAATGGTTAAAGAGAAGTTAGGCTGAACCCTATGGAGATACTTGCAGACAGGGCTTCTTGTGGTTAGTGGTAGCATATAAACTATTGCTGTGCCTGAAGAGTTGTTTACTATACGTTTAAACACATAGAAAACTGAACCGAAACTGAGGTTTTTTCCTGAAACTGAACCCGAATCTGAAGAATCAAATCCACCCAGCTCTATATGTGGCTGTATTGTGATAACATATTTTGATAAAAAAAATTATAATTTTTGTTCAGGCTGCACACTTGAAGGATCCGTACCATATGCACAGGTTATAGGATTTCATACTGCCAGGAAACCAAACCTTGTCTGTGCACAAGATAGCAAGGATACTGCTCCTACAACAGTTGTCAAACCCAAGTATCTAGATACAAAGGTCATACAGACTAGTCAATTTGGTTTTTCATACCCTTTCCATACCCTGATACCAACTTTCCATAACCCCAAAAGTTAAATGTAACTCAATATATAATTATAGTTTTTCACTGTCAAAACACACTGTGGACAACTCTTTTAACCCTTTACCCAATGCAGACAATATCAAAATTTATTATTTTAGATACCATTTTTTTAAATTTTTCAAAATATTTCAACAAAACCATATCATGTGACCCCTCACTGGAACGAGCTCAATGAGCTCGTTCCAATGAGGGGGTCACATGATATGGTTCTGTTGAAATTTTCTGAAAAATGGTATTTTTTCAGCTGCTGAATTTGCATATTACGCAGGCAGATATGGCCGATTCTTTGGGTAAAGGGTTAAGGATTGAGAAGCCCCCAAACACCAATGACTCTAGTAGCGATTCTTGATGAACCCGAAAAATTGGGAGTACAAATATTTTTTGAATGGTCACATTAGGAGAAATACCCATTTTACATATATCTGTTCCTTTGTTCCTTTTCCATAACGTTTCCAACTGTTTCATAACATTTCCAAAAACAACCCTAATTTTCAATACTTTTCCAGGGCCTGGAAAATCAATTTACTATTTCCCGGGTCTTTCCATATCTTTCCATAAACTGTATGAACCCTGCAGATATGAATTTATATTTTTATATTTGATTGCACACAGACATAGAACTCTCCCCAATAGTGTCATTTGCTTTTCCTGAAATGAAAGCACAAGAACTAAGACTGCATTTTCAGTTAATGAACTACCAAGTACAACTCGATAATCCAACCACTTGAAAACTCTTGAAAGTGAGACACAATGAATGTCAACAACACAGATCAATATTTAGCATGTGACAATATCTCTCAGCAAACATAGTACAAAAACAATATTCAAAAGGTGAAATTAATGACTGCTGAACAACTGTAGAAGTCACTTGAAGAAATCAATGAGATTTTTTTCAAAAGCTAAACTCTTCCACACTTAACTGTAAGTTCATTAGATTAATAGCAGTTCAATGTCACTTTCCACAAAAAATCCAATATTTGCTAATTGTAAAATTGGGCAAAACTAGTTTGCCAAATCAAGCTTAACTGTCTCACTGCTAGTTTTAAACTATATGTTCATTTGAAACCTGTATTTCTGTATTCACTGGCCGAGTGCTGGAAACCCAAATTTAGGCTTTATTCTGAAGTGCAGGTTCCAAAAGTTAAAAGTTTCATAATCTGTAGGTGTGCTTCATATTATCTTTGAAGTAAAATTATTTAGTCTGTGTGGATTTGCCATGTTAGAAATTATTAAACAAAATTAAACTAAATTGTAACAAAATTTAAATTAAATTGACCAAAAATAATTTAGCGCTCTAACAGCTAAGAAAAAACCAACAACGACTTTTGACTTGTTTTACTAAACTGTTAGAGTGTTGAAGCATTTTCTTGTGAATCATTTTAACAGACAAAAATCATTATTTTTTCATGAATGTGCCAAGGAAAAAGCCACAGTAGTTAGTGATTGTGAGAGCCATTAACTCTTTCAACACGAGAGGCTGCTTTTCCGGTCCATGAACATGAAACGTCATAATTTCATTAAGTAGGATATACCAAGTGAATGTGTGTGGTAGAACAATTAATATTTTCAACGCGCAGACTTCAGGCTGCACGTTGAAAATATTAATTGCTCTACCCCCAAATGATAGATATGTACTCTTCCAATTTCTGCCATTTAACTAGCATGGAAGATACCACCAGTGTTGAAAGGGTTAAGTATTAACCTGAAGCACACTGATGTCAAAATACCAACATGACAAGCGGCAAATTTCCCCATAATACAGTGAAGCATAACTGGATATCTCTTAATTGAGCTAGAGATGGTATGTTGCCCGGTATACCCCCACCGTGGCATACCGCCTAGTGTGGGTGACTGAAAAGGGGCATTCAATTTTTCTAAGTAAAATAAAAATCCAATATGGCCACAAGTTGGCCATCTTGAAACTGAGCGGGAAAACAATTATGTCACACACTTCCCCTCATCATGTTGATCATTTTTGTGAAGTTTCATGAAAATGCGGCTAAATTTGTGGAAGTAGTTCACTCCACAATTTTACATAAAAAAAATCCAATGTGGCCACCAGTCGGGCATCTTGAAAATGAGCGGGAAAAAAATTATGTCATGCACTTCCCCTCATCATGTTGATCATTTTTGTGAAGTTTCATGAAAATGTGGCTAAAACTGTGGAAGGAGTTTGCTCCACAAGTTTACATAAAAAAAAATCCAATATGGCCACCAGTCGGCCATCTTGAAACCGAGAGGGGAAAAAATGATGTCATGCACTTTACCTCATCATGTTGATCATTTCTGTGAAGTTTCATGGAAATGCAGCTAAAACTGTGAAAGTAGTTCGCTCCACAAGTTTAAATGTGCAACGGACCGACAATAACGACAGACCGACCAACGGACAAGTTGACTCTTATATACCCCCCACTAAAACTTCATTTTATGGGGCTATAATAACCCTGTTAACCGAATAGAATTTTCAAACACCAAACCATCTACCATACCTTTAATACAAATTTGACCTATTAACTGCATATAGGTTAAAATGTAAACTCCTGTGAACTGAATAAAAAATTTTGCCATTTGTGGAGAAATTACTCTGGCATTCACCCAATTTCTCTTATTTATAGAACAATTTGGCTTCAGTACATCCAATACAGGCATTTATTTAATCTATTATATCTTGTTTGACAGAGCTCACAGAGCAAAATATAATGGAATAAATGATCAGTTCATCTCTAGAATAAAGGAAAGTGATCAAAATCCTGTTAATTGAATAATTTTCACTGACAAATTGACTATTCACTTAACAGTGTTCCACTGTACATTTAAGAATTTACCTCACTGAGCTTCATCAAACAAGAGTGAATTATATTGGTTGAATTCCTAGTTGCATTATTGGAATTGATTACTTCTTTACATTTCAGTATTTATTTATTGGTGTTTTAAGGTCATATTCTTATGCACAATGGCTAATCATGACCGTGACAGTCTTACAGGAAGCCGGAGTACCCGGAGAGAACCACCAAGCAACAACGAGCAGCTGCCAGCTCCCCAACATCGTAACTCTGCACTGCAGCACAGGCAGGGTTAAATTGGTTGAAGACATGCGTACCATCGACGTGCAGTACGCCTTAGTACATGGCGTCATCGTGTCCCCATGTGTTTAAATGGGGTTAAGTGCCTTGTCCAAAGACACAATGCGGGAGTCCGAATTGATCGCTAAGATGGTCACCCATCCAATGATTAACCGGGCCTGACGTTGCTTAAATTCGGTGATCTGACGAGAACCAGTTATCGCAACGCCACCACACCCTCTTACATTTCAGTATTCTGACAGCAGTTTAGGTTAACTGGTTGAATTCTAGATGCCACTCTCAGGGCTCTACTGAAAAGTACTGAAAGCCATTATAGTGGCTTTACACTGTTTGCATGAATTTGTTGTTGGCTCAGCACTGGAAGGAAAATATTAATTAATACAAAATTGTTTTGTTACAATTTATTGGAGAGTGCCAATTGGCACTCTCCAATAAATTACATCAAAACAATTGTATGTGAGCAACATCTTGTTAATTTAAGGCTCCTCTTGTAGAAGTGTGATATCTTTGAAAAAAAAAATACTCTCATTACAAATGACCATTGAAAAGTAATTTAGCACTTTACCACTTAAGACAATTGGATAATTTTCCAGATCTGCTACTACAAACCGTCTAAGTCTGGTTACTCAGGAGAGTTTCCAGTATAGTCTTGGCAGTCTATAGAAGCAGACAAGATTCAACTAGAAACTTTGTGCTAGGGTGCTTTGACTTTTGTCCCCAAGATTCCCTCATAACTGCATGTAGGAGAACCTGCTCTGAAGCTATAATATTCACCACAATCAGAATAAGTCCTAGAAGCTTAACTGGTAGAGTACTTGAAGCCCATATTTGGGCTTTAATATGAAGTGCAGGTAACTCATCTTAAAGATTTCATATTCAGTGGAGGTACTTCATATTATACTTGAAGTGAAGTGAAGTTATGTGGTGTTTAAGGATTTGCCTTGTTACAATTTGTGGGAGAGTGCCTTTGGGCACACGCCGATAAATTTTTACAAGGCAAAGGTATGTCGACAAATTTTGATGACCAAAAATAATTTAGCACTCTACCAGTTAAATACTCATGTTAAGAAATGGCTACCGTATTTACTCTATGTATTGGGACAGCTAAAAATAATTATTTTCACACTGTTAGAAAATGGGGAAAGAACACAGCCTGGTCTTGATTTGATACTGAATAAAGTTGTGTGTGATTCGTTTTCCATCACTATATACGAAAATCACCGTCCAATTTTTTTTTATATTTTCATTTTTTGCTTTCAAAACATAGCTTATGATCCCTCATTGGAACGAGTGCATTGCGCACGGTCCAATGAGGGATCATAAGCTATGTTTTCGAAGCAAAAAATGAAAACTTTTAGTTACTCAAGAATTTTTTTATGAGTGTTGTCTGTTACTAGCGACGGGCCAACTGGAAACAAATCTCCTGAATGTCCCAAACTTTGGAGCATAAAAAAAATATAGTTTTCTGGAAAAAATGTGTGTCCCAAATCATAGAGTGTCCCAATACATAGAATAAATACGGTAAATCAATAAAATATCTTCATATTATACTGAGTAATAGTTTGATAGTAATAGTCTTTTTGCAGTGAGAGAGTTAAAGGAAGAAGTTCTGTCAACAAAACCCTTCATTGCCAAAAAATTCATCGAAGAAATTACTTAACAGAGCTTGCCATGCATTTTTTTGCACTTTTTATATGTATATATATATCTATGATATAATGCCATTCAACAAACTGTGAAAAATTAAAAAATTATGAATATACCAAGTGACAAACAATTGCTTGAGTACAAAATAAGATAATAAAGTAAATTGAATAAAAAATACGGGGAATCAATGATCAATATTTACAATACTTTTACAAAACCGCTGAAATCACTGGACTTTTTCACTGCATCAGGTATACATTGTGCTTAGCTCCAAAGGCAGTCTTATATTTCAGTGTATTAAAATAAAGTATTTATCACAAAGAAACTACTAACCAAAATGTTATATATTTATTAACAGGTGTTTAAGGTCACTTAATGGTCACATTATGGCAACACAAGTATAAAGTCAAGTTTAACCAACATTTTATACCTATGCCACCTATGTCAGAAGACTTTCACCTTTTTTGAAAGCGAATATCAAGATAATGTGAGAAATACTTTTGAATATAAGGATATTTATGCCTCTTGAATTTTTTTCACATATATCTGGAATCTCTGAGGTCACCAGAACTACTCACCAATGATATACCTTCAACCTAATTTTATTTGAAATGAGTCAAAGCATTCTCTGATGAAAGAGACACTTTATGTGTGAATGTTGAAATTTTATTCATTTTCAATCCCTGACTTAATAAACTAGTTTGCAGTGAAAAAGGCGCCAAACGACAAAATTAAACGACATTTATAAACATTGAAGAAGTATTTTTGAGAAATGAAAATAAAAAATGTGGACTTACCAAATGGTAATGTTTTGCCCTGGATAACGGCTGACCTTGAACTTTCCCCATGTGATGATTTGGCCGCAACTTGTATATGATACACTGTATCAGGTGTCAAATCCAGTAGTTTGTACTTCTCCACAGGTGGTTTAATGCTAATGTGAATCTTTTGGTGTTTGTAAGAGTCATTATAATATAACTCATAGCTTTCAATGCCATCAGAATCATATGGTTTGTCCCAGTTGATCTCCAGTTCATTGGGTGATGAACTTTTTACATGAACATTTCTAACCAAATCAGGGACTGAAATCAAATATTTACATTAACTATTACTTAGCATTGCTATTATCAACCATACAAACATTAATATTTGTCAATTAAGTTTCCAAGGAATTAAAAGAATGATTCCATTCAAATGTCTTTTTTTCACCTTCCTGCAAAAAACAATGAATGTTTTAGGCCACTCAAAGTAGATCTTCTGTTTCTCAGGCCATTATTTGTGAAATTGCATGTGTGCGAGCGTTTTTTTATTTTATTTTTTATTTCAGTAATTACTTCTTTGCCATCAAAAGTTCATGTTCTTGGTTCAAGTTTTAGGTCTCATAATCTACAGAATAGAATGGGTGGTGGTGTATTTCATCCCTTGAGTGCAAGAAGGCTTTGCAATGCTAAAGCATTGCAAAGCCTTCTTGCACTCAAGGGACAAATTCATCAATTTTTTTAACTTGGGTAAAATATCAGACATAAACCATTTAATTTTTATTTTTTTTTAAGTTTAAATTGGTTATAAAAAGGAGAGCATGCGGCAGCCAAAAGGACCATGTGGGAGGGCCTGAGAAACAGATTTTTTATTTTTTTAGGCCTTATTGGAAGGCTCACTTGAATGTGACAAAAAACCCAACTGAAAAAGTCAGTAAGTTTATTCTATGCAAAACTATTTCACACAATTTCAGTCTGGAAAAGTGAATTTAACTAAAAAAGCATTTGCTATAGATGTTTTAAGATTTCTGTTTATTGCGCTGATTTTTGCCTGCAAATGTTATGCTCAGTATATCTGTGAAGCAGTAGCGATGACTCGCAGAGCGCTTTGATGAGGGAAGCATAGAGCACATAGAATAATGCATAGCCGCAAACCTTGTTGTATAGTTACATGTACTATGATATGATTTCTGAAATACCTACAAAGTTCAAGTAAATACAGGATTAGCTAGTCCAGACAAATACATACAAAGAAAATAGATTCTGGTGCTTCAGAAGTGAAACTATGGAATACAAAGAACAACTCTGTTTTGTTTAACTGTTTCAATGGTAATAACTGATCATAGCAACTTTCAGTCAATCCTTGACTTCATCATGTATTGTCCACAAAATGGATTTTCATTTTTCAACTTCCAAAACAGCTCATAAGCCCTCGTTGAATGAGTTCACCCCAGCCAGAAGTCAGTCAATTTCTGACCCTCTGACCTTATGAATCATCCATCGAACACTGAATTATTATTTATTTATTGGTATTTAAGGTCACATACTTTTACACAATCGCAAATCGTGGCAGAAACATGGATATAAAGTCAAGTCCAGCCAATCATTTATACCCATGTTGCTCATTTTAGAGGACTTCCAACACAGGCATTGGTTACCAGGTCCTATTTTACCAGTAAACAGAGTTTATTTACAAACTGAATGCATTTTCATTTTCAACTTCCAAAACAGCTCATAAGCCTTCACTGAATGTGCTGACACTTATTCTTGCAGGCGATCCTAAGTCATGATTTGAAAAAGAAAAGCAATCTTTTTCACAATAGGCCTATAAAAAAATTACTTGTTTCTCTAGCAATTTTTCCTTAACTTTATGACAAGGAAGGGAGACTTTTTTTTGTTTTTTATAAATAGAAAAGAACCTCTACTGAAATGAGAATTACCTCAGAAGTTCTACTCTCAGCACTATGATGCCGAAGAACCAATTTTTGTCAGAAACATTTCTCAAAATGCAGCTGGGAAATTAACCGACTATATCTTATTTTACAATGCTCAGTGAACCCTGTCAGACAAGATATAATCGATTAAAGTTTTAGTTCTACAAGTACACAACAGTGTTATCAGAGATTTCTATTAACCCTTTACTGAATGGCCAAAACCGGCCAGCGCTATTTTAAATAAAAAATCGTCAGTTATTTTTCATTATTTTTACATTTTTTGTCTCAAAAACATAGGTTATGACTCCTCATTGGAACGAGCTCGTTGAACTCGTTCCAATGAGGGGTCATAACCTTTGTTTTTGAGACAAAAAATTAAAAAAATTGGTTGTTAAAGAATTTTTTTTGCAAGTGTCGTCTGCTTTTCATGTTAGGTAAAGGGTTAAATTACCAGGTGGTGGTTGGGGTAAAAATATTCATCGCAGAAGTCATTAAAAAAGAAATTTGACAGCTGTTTTTTATAATGCAAAATACATTGTCATCATATTTATTACGCATCAATGTTCTCAAAGAATTAGCTTTAGTCTGTGTAGAGGTTTAAAAGTACTTAATTTATTGGCAGAAGTAACACACATTTAACTAGTTAATAAAGATAAATAAGGTAAAAAAAAAAAAAAAAAATTGTGACAGAATTTCAATGTTCAGAGAGGTACCCCAAAAATATGAGTATTTTTAAGAGCCTTATGTAAGAATAGATTATTGGTATTGTTATCTTCGAATTTTATCGAGGTAAAGATGTAATATGGTTCACAGTGGCAAGCATATATTCAATAGTTCTTTTCAAATCCTGTCAAGAGAACTGGTATACAAACTTAGATGTGAGTCTTCCATGGAAGACGTGTGTCGCCTGCACTATATTTTAATATTTCAGACAGAATTCTAAGTGGAAAAGGGGCATAACTCTGGAAAAAATACAGCGGATCAAAAAATAAAATAGGAGGTGCACAATGCCATTATGTGATAAAGAATCACTGAAAGTTTCATCAAAATCCATTCATAGGTTAAAGAGGAGTGGCGGATAAGAGAAAGTGTGACGTGGACGACGACGCGGACGACGCAAGATGACACAAGTAATCCCTATATGTCACTCCCCACTTCGTGGGGCGGCGACACAAAAATTGTGTCTAAATTACCATTGTGAAACCCATTCTGAACCTTGACATTATCTGGTATCGGAATGCTGAGAAATAAGATTTAACTGACAGGCTGATGCTAAAAATCATAATTATCATTGAAACAATTAATGGAAAAATTTCAGTTGTTCTAAAAAGGCTGTAATAGGTATAAATAAGCAGTGTATAAGATTTTGTGAATCTTCAGATACAACATCAGAATATATCCAGAGGTGGAGAGAGGGCAGGTGTCTGAATGGAATATATCCCACTATGCATTTGTTGTGGGAGAAAAATGCTCTATATAGTGACCACACCTCTAGTGGGAAGGAAAAGTCTACATAATGCCCCCTTAGAAGAAAAGTTTTGCAACAGAACTAGTCTTACTTGTTTTGTATACTGCTTGACTGAAAACAATATTTTTTTTTAAATTTACACCTTTAGAGTCCTTTTTCCATGTGCAGTCAACATATTTATTTATTTATTGATATATCACGTCACTTCAAACATCTATGGCTACCTTATATCACCACAACATTGGTATTAAGCCAGATATAGCCAATCGGTTCAACCTGTGCTGCCTACTTTAGAGAACTTTCATACCAGGTGTTAACAACTGTGTCCTATTTTACCAGTAAAGCAGAACTTGTTTACCACAAAAAGCAAGCACTGCACCACTTGCCAGGGTTCCTGGGAGGGAGGAGTCAATAATATCTTACAGCAATAAACCATACCAGTACAGACAGTGGACAAGTACTGCAGAGCTCTCCACATGCACAAATACAGACAATATTTTTGAATTTTAAAAAGTGTTGACATGTTGGGAAGCCTTGTTCAAATTGTACTCTTAAAATTAAAAGTTAATACTACAAGTTACAGGACATTTAATTGCTGGGTACGGTGTGAAGTGAGAACAATATTAGGCAAGGCTTGAGTCGAGTCTAATAATATTGTTGCTGAGCCTCATATGACACCATATCTAACAACTAAAGTTACTAAACACCCCATAACACATTTATTATGCCAGCCTACAAAGTGTTTGTACAAATTTTCCTATCGACATTCATTCGTTTGCAAAAGCAAATGACTAGTGATTCAATGCAACAGGAGTAATCCAACAACTTATTGATCACCAAGAAAATTAATGATTTAAAAGGCCACACAAAGTAGATCTTCTGTTTCTCAGGCCATTATTTGCGAAATTGCATACGGGCGAGCATTTTTTTATTTTAATTTTTATTTCAGTAATTACTTTTTGTCATCAAAAGTTCATGTTCTTGGTTCAAGTTTTAGGCCTCATAATCTACAGAATAGCATGGGTTTTGGTGTATTTCATCCTTTGAGTGCAAGAAGACTTTGCAATGCTAAAGCATTGCAAAGCCTTCTTGCACTCAAGGGACAAATTCATCAATTTTTTTTAACTTGGGTAAAATATCAGACATAAACCATTTAATTTTAATTTTTTTAAAGTTTAAATTGGTTATAAAAAGAGAGCATGCGGCAGCCAAAAGGACCATGCGGGAGGGCCTGAGAAACAGATTTTTTATTTTTTTAGGTCTAACCTCTGACATTTGTGGGTGCATTTACAATTCTGCCTGCTTTCTCAATCTTTGAACTGAAAACAGTGCTAATTAACCAATTTCAAACAACGATTTTTATGATAAAAACAAAATAGAGGACAGCGACAATTAAAATACCTCCAGTTTAGTATTTTGAATGGGGTCACTGTTGAACATCATTGTCGGTCTATTCCTCAGTTCTTGGTCACTAGTTCTGACCATTCACTTAACATATCCAGCTAGTATAAGGTTATATATGTCTTCCTTCCTTTTTTAAACTCATGCAACAGCTCTCAGCTTCTTTCTAATATTAATGCTAACCACTGCACATTTTATCCCTTAAAAGCCTAAATCCAACTCTGATAACTTTTTACGACAAAACACGTACCCCAACATGCTGTCTTTTGGGTAAACTTGCAAATTACATTAAAGGACTTTGGAAGTTTTTTCTAGGCAAGGCTTGTCTAGAAACAACTGCAAAGACAAAAGATGTAGACTGGCAAAGTGTATTAAAAATGTACAAAACATTTATAAGCGTTCAAGAGTTAAAATTACATGCCCATAGAAATGGACAGATTGTTTCAAGGAGAGTTTAGCTGAGACAAAAATAGGAGAATGTCATAAAGATTAATGCACATTTATATACAAAAGACCTGCAGATGAAGTAGAATAAATTCATCAACGGACAGAGTTTTTCAAATGAAGTTTCTGATTCTGTTTTTCAAGCAGAGGTATGAAAATGGTGTTAGGTACATAATAATGAGTTCTTAAATTCAACATCAACACTAACACGCGAGTCTATTTACTGTATGTTAACATTTCACGTTCTAATATTAAGAGAAATTCAAAGAAAAATGCATAAAACTCTCATTTCACTTGGCAAGGAACCGGAATACAAATACAGAATGGCAGTTGATGGAGTTAATTCAGATTTAACCCTTTACCCAACATAATGGCCAAAACCGGCCAGCGCTATTCACAAAAATCGCCAATTAATTTTCAGTATTTTTTCATTTTTGTCTCAAAAACATAGGTTATGACTCCTCTTTGGAATGAGCTCGTTGAGCTCGTTCCAATGAGGAGTCATAACCTATGTTTTTGAGACAAAAAAATGAAAGTGTCAATGACACTGTAGCTCAACTTGTCAAGACAAAGACATGTACATGTATAGTATGTGACACAGCAATGACAAACATCTAGGTAATGACCTGATAACAAAGGTACATATAAAGTATTGTAACGGTCTGTACATAAATACTGACCGTTGCCTGTAACAAATGTATAGGTAAAGTATTGTAAAGGTGGGTGACAGTCAGATGCTAAACTAGAAAAGAAATCTTTGAGTTGCAGAGTGGGTCTGACTGAACCCCAAAATATTTGTTCTCATAGCACAGTGATAACAAAGGCACCCCAAAACACACTCATTCCTGTCCCAAGGTGAAAACAAAGGTACCCAAGAAGTTTCGTGAAGATCAGTTCACAAATATGAGCTGTGTAGAAGTTGTGACAAAAAACTGATTGGACCTAATTTCGGTACAAAATGGCCACTGGCAGCCATCTTGAATTCTGGACTGCACCCAGAAACACTCGTTCTCATCCCAAGGAGATAACAAAGGTACCCAAGAAGTTTTGTGAAGATCGGTTCATAAATACAGCCCGAGCCGTATTGACATGTGCACTTACAGTGTATAAGTAGCACTGAATAAATCAAAGTTCATCTAATTTGCATAATTTCTGCACGAGAAAAAAACCCGTACTATATGTGATGTATTCCATGTTACTAAACATTCATACAAAAATATATTCAAATCAGAACTTTCATACAGAAGTTCTGCACAAAAGACTGATTGCACTAATTTTGGTACAAAATGGCTGCTGGTGGCCATCTTGAATTTTGGACCACACCCAAAAACACTCGTTCTCATCCCACGGTGATAACAAAGATACCCAAGAAGTTTCGTAAAGATCGGTTCAAAAATACGGCCTCTAGCCTGAGCCGTATATAGAAGTTGTGTACAAACAAAAAACTGATTAGACCTAATTTCGGTACAAAATGGCCACTGGCAGCCATCTTGAATTTTGGACCGCACCCAGAAACACTCGTTCTCGTCCCAAGGTGATAACAAAGGTACCCAAGACGTTTTGTGAAGATCGGTTCATAAATAGAGACTCTAGCCCGAGCCGTATTGACATGTGTACTTACTGTGTGTAAGTAGCACTGAAAAAATCAAAGTTCGTCTAATTTGCATAATTTCTGCACGAGAAAAAAACCCGTATTATATGTGATGTATCCCATGGTACTAAACATTCACACACAAAATAATTCAAATCAGCGCTTTCATATGGAAGTTCTGTGCAAAAATCTGATTGCACCAAATTTTGTACAAAATGGCTGCCATCGGCCATCTTGAATTTCGGACCGGACCCAAAAACACTCGTTCTCATCCCACGGTGATAACAAAGGTACCCAAGGAATTTCGTAAAGATCAGTTCATAAATACGGCCTCTAGCCCGAGCCGTATTGGCATTTGCACTTACCGTGCTGAAAGTAACACCAAAAAACATCAAAGTTAGTCTAATTTGCATAATTTACACACGAGAAAAAAACCTGTATTATATGTAATGTATCCCATGGTACTAAACATTCATACAAAAAATTATTCAAATCATAGCTTTCATATGGAAGTTCTGTACAAAAAACAGATTTCTGCATCGTCGGTACAAAATGGCGGCTGGCAGCCATCTTGAATTTCGGACCAAACCCAAAAACACTCGTTCTCGTCCCACTGTCATAACAAAGGTACCCAAGAAGTTTCGTAAAGATCAGTTCATAAATACGGCCTCTAGCCCGAGCCATAGCAGCTTGGCACTAACAGCTCTGAAAGTAACACTAAATAAATCAAAGTCAGTCTAATTTGCATAATTTACGCACGAGAAAAAAACCCGTATTATATGTGATGTATCCCATGGTACTAAACATTCACACAAAATTTTTTTCAAATCAGCGCATAACAAAGGTACCCAAGAAGTTTCGTAAAGATCGGTTCATAAATACGACCTCTAGCCCGAGCCATAGCCAATTGTTGACGTACAGACAGACGGACGGACGGACAGACGGATGACGGGCCATGACAATAGCTCAAATTTGACTTCGTCAAAGTTGAGCTAAAAAATGAAAAAAATTAGTTATTCAAGAATTTTGTTTACATGTGTCGTCTGCTTTTCATGTTAGGTAAAGGGTTAAAATACTTGTTGGTATTTTTTTCCTTTCCCAAATACTCCACTTTATATCATTTACAAGATGAGAGAATAAGTGGCATTTTACCCTCAACTTTAACACTGATGCGACATAATCATTATATACATCACTGGAAAGATCTATTACAAGTCTTTCCAACAATTTACAAATGATCAGACCTTGATGGCACCTTTGGGGGGGGTCACTGTTGTTCAAGATGAGGTCGCGATCCCTGGAGCTGAGGGGAAAAATTGGGAAAGACAGTGAAAGGGAGTGCCAGATGTGTAATTTGGGCATGGTGGATACCCTGGAACACTTTCTTCTAGAATGCCCAAAGTACCAGTCTAAAAGAATAAGATTCACTGGGAGTATAATGGGGAAGTGGGATGGGAGAATGAAGGACATGTGGTTAGGGGGAGACTCAAAGGAGAGGGTCAATATGCTAATCAGAGAGATTGAGAAGAATGGGGCAAGGGATGTCATCAAGCAGTTCGTCTCCAAGTGTTGGGAGGAGAGGAGAAGCATGGGAATAGGGAGGCAGTTGGGAGTACAGGGGTAACCAAGGCCTTCTCGTCCGAGAACAGCGACAAATCAGCGGCTGGCCAAAGTGTTATTATTATTATTACCTTATTTCATAAGTAAAGACAAAGTTATCTTTTACAAAGACAAGTTTATAGTACTATCCTCAGTTCCCACAAGGAGACAAAAACATTAACGGATACAAGAAATATCCCTGGTTTAATGGTTCAAGAAACGAACTGTGCAAAAAATATCTGATATCGAGATGTAAAATTTTCAATCAAAATATATTTGTGTGAGTGAAAACTAGCTAAATGTAGCAAAAAAACATGCGCAAATACTGTCTGAAGGGATAAAAAAAAGGTTAGTGATAATGTAGGTGTCAAGTGTCATTCTAACTTGATGGAGTGATGAATGTACCATTATTTTTTTGGAAAAATTGTCTCAAATCTAGCAAATTGAAGAAATAAGTCAAATCTCAATTTCTTTATTATATATACTTTTTTGTGAGTGTCTTATGGAAAAAGCAACTGGACACTTTAATAAACTGTAAAAAAAAAAAAAGAAAAGAGTTTGAGCATATGAAACTTAAGCTCAGGCAGGTACCAAGCAAGTTCACTGTAAAAGAATTTCCTATACCATTACAACTGCAGAAGTCAAGAGAAATAACACCAGAACACTTGAATGCAGCCACAGTACTTATGTGTGGGATATCGAACTTGATGTTGATCATGTATTTGAAGTTTCAAATCAATATCTAAAAAAAATATTCAAGTAGTTTGCTCCAGAAGATTGTAGATTCCTTATTCACAGTATGCAAGAGTAAGATTTTACCATGCTATTTCCTTACAATTGTGAAACTCAAGGGCAATAACTCAGTCAACAACTCTGTAACGTTCAAGTAGAGTTGCAACAATGTTATGTCACATACATCTACATTTGATACTGATAATGTATACCAAACTTCAATGCAATAGCCAATGAAATGTGCAAGTATTCCCCTCCGCAAGGATTTTCCATGTCATTTCAACTGTCAAATTCAAGAGCAAAAACTCTGTTACACCTAAATTGAGCCAGACAATTTATTAGTTGTGTGTTTACCAAAAAACTAAAGGTAAATCACTACTAAAATATCTTTAGTAGACATGAATCATGGGATTGTAAGAAAAATAAAACATGCCTCTAGGTCCCTGGGTTTGAGAAAATACACAACAGAAAATTGGCTTCAGTTATTTATAGTGATTATAATGTATTAGTTAACCCTTTACCCATCCGCCTGCGTAATATGCAAATTCAGCAGCTGAAAAAATATTATTTTTAAAAAAATTTCAAGAAAACCATATCATGTGACCCCTCTTTGGAACGAGCTCATCGAGCTTGTTCCAAAGAGTGGTCACATGATATGGTTTCTTGAAATTTTTTGAAAAAATTATATTTAAAATGATAAATTTTGATATCGTCTGCATTGGGTAAAGGGTTAAAGAAGCCCCAGATAAACCAAAAGATCTATAAATTCCAGATAAAATCTTTCTGCCATCAATTCAAGCTTGATATTTAGCAGGCATTAAATAATGCAATATTTGTACTTGAATTATCTGAAATATATTTTTGTGAATTTTTGGTTAAAATGACATCGCCCCAAAAGATATAATGTGAGAACATTGTTTTGAACTACATTTGATTTTGATAAATTTTCAGGACAATGATCTGAAGGCCCATTTTCAAAGGAAATCATGCAACTGGTAATATTTGGTATAATTCATGTGAAATCAGCTAATTATCCAAATTTCTCATCCCTGATTTATAATTGGCTGTTATCTTAACAGAGAAGAGTAAGAATGTAGGAGAGTAAAAGAATAGAGATTTAGTATCACATCAGCACTAACTATGGTAGAGAAAAAAGATCAAACTTCACTATATCATTCATCCGTGCAGTTATCTGGGACAATGAAACGTATTATGAGGTATGTCAGAGCATTCCTGTTTTACCCACACCTAATTTCTGATGGACATAAATGGGTACAAATTCATTAGCAGCCCCTATAGCATATAGTCTCTTCCTATCGAATCATCAAAAGAAACACCTGCACTGATTTCACTTACAATGACAAGGAAACAAGCAAATATGTCACTATATTCGTTGTGGAAAAAAACCAAATACCTTTTCCTTTCCAATAGTTTCCTTAACAAGCCTATTCTCAGGATTTATTTCAAATTATTTCCAGTAACTACTGCTATATCATGACAACCTGAAGGTATTGTCAACTTTAATCGCTGATGAAGAATATTGATTTTGACCTTTATACGAAGTAATATTACTGAGAAACAATATGTGAGAGTGTCTGCTGGCATGAAAGGAAATGTAATTAATATCTGAGAGAAAAACTCTGACAATTTCCAAGATGTACTGCGATTGTTATAACAGAAATTTTGCCATGCATGATTACAATGTTCATCAAATTATGTCTTATTTGATAGACCTTGTGTCATACAAGATTTAGCTCTTAACTCCCGGAGTATTTTAAAAAAAATTTTTTTTATCAAATGTAGTCATGGCTGCTATATAGCTCTGCACACTGTCCAAATAACAAAATTTGAAGCTGTAAATTTTTCCCATAATGCAGCTAGAAATTGAAACGATTTAATTTTGTTTGAGACAGTTTGATGACCTCAGTCAAGCAAGATTAAATTGGTTAAATTATATACATAGTTGCAACATAGGGAACATTTACAGGCTGAAATTTCTGATAGTTTGACCACAATGTGCAGGGATTAAATTACATATAAATATTATGAACAGACTCTTGGTAAAAGATTAAAAGTAGTTATTGCTTCCTTGCGTAGTTGCAACATAGGGAACATGTACAGGCTGAAATTTCTGATAGTTTGACCACAATGTGCAGGGATTAAATTACATATAAATATTATGAACAGACTCTAGGTAAAAGATTAAAAGCAGTTATTGCTTCCTTGCGTTTGGGCAAAACAGGAATACAGTGATATATCAAACTCAAAACTCTGTAAACAATCTCTGAGAATATAACTACCATATCATCAATCAGTCATCAATAGACAATAAACTTGCAGCAAATTCCAACACTTTCCATTGATGTCATTTCCTAAAAGAGTTTACCCTTGTGCTCTATTGAAAACACCTGCAATATCTGTGGCCATGTAATATAAAAATTTATTTTCTTTTTAAAACACACCCTTTAACTGGAAGAGTGCTAAGTTATTTTTGGTCTTCAAAATTTGTTTATGTCTCTTCTAAGATTTTATGAAGTACATCCACAGAATATGAGACGTTGAGGCTGGGGTACCTGCTGTTCATATTAAAGCCCTGATAGTGGCTTCTAGCACTCTACCAGTTAAAGACCTGAGGCCAATACTATAAAACTTCTATGATTATATTTTCCAGAATAGTATTTTCTACCTCCGGAAATAAATGACTGAAATGGATCATTAGCGGTTTAAAATATGTGAGAACACATTACATTCTGGTAAATTGTAACATCTATCAAAATATTAGTGATTCATTTCAACCATTTGTATTCACAGAGAAAATGCCATTTTAGAAAATACAATTGAAAATGATTTATTGTACTGGCCCCTGATCTCTCAATGGGAAAAGCTTGGTAAATTCATTCCCATGATAGGTGATAAGGTAAGAGTCACAACAGAACATGATATAAATTGCTGAGCATTTTTTCAAATTAACAGCAACAAAGATATTTAGCTTTTCTGTTGGTTCAACCTAACCATATGTACAACTTTCCTAATTTGTCAATATTAGGCAACCAGGGAGGCACTACAGCTCACATTGTAGTTTCTTCAATACAACAAAATAGAAACTAAATGATTTTATTAATTCTGATTAATAGGTCTGGAAAAGTTTCAATTATTTAGATGATCTTGGGTGGAAAGCTAAGTGCCCCCCCCCCCCATCTCCTGGCATGTTTGTGCCTTCAGCACTCACAGCAGATTCCTTTGGCATCTGCCAAGTGGATCCCTCGTGTACCTTTTTCATCAAAATCGAACCCCTTCTAAAAATCCTGGGGACGCCCATGAAAGCACATCCATAAGGGGAAAAATATGTGAAGTTTCTTGCAAAAGGGTAAATGATCATTTGGAATAAAATTATGCCTAAGAGTGTTTTTAAAAAAAAATTCCAAGTCATTGGACCCCTAAAGTTATACCACATATATACTACCCTTCAGGCATGAGTATGTCAGATTTGTATAAAACCATTCAGGAAAACTCCAATTCTTATCTGAAAACAAAATTTTTCTAAAGTGTGACCAACAGATCACTGATTAATACTTTGGAATATATGCTTATCATCCCACGTATACTGGATCCCTCCTGTAATCATTTGAAAATATATCTTAACCCTTTAAACACGAGTCGCCACTTTTACAGCCAAGAAGCATGATGCGTCATAATTTCATTAAGTGGATGGCTGCATAGTGAATGTGTGGGGTAGACCAATTAATATTTTCAATGTGCAGCCCCATGGCTGCACGTTGAAAATTGGAATTGGTCTACCCCCAAATAATGAATACAGACTCTTCCAATTGCTGTCATTGAACTGTCATGGAAGATACCACCAGGGTTTAAAGGATTAATTTCCAACATAAGAATTAGCATTTGGAAATCTGATTCAACAATTAGTTTGTGTTTATTGGGGTTTAATGACACCCTAAACACCAAGAATCACATCGTGTTGGACATGTCTATGAGTGGAGGAAGCTCGAGTACCACTTATTTACTTACTTATTGATGTTTAAGGTCACATATTTATGCACAATGGCTAATCATGACCGTGACAGTTGTACGGGTGGAGGAAGCTGGAGTACCCGGAGAGAACCACCGAGCAACGACGAGCAGCTGCCAGCTCCCCAACATCGTAACTCCGCACTGCGGCACAGGCAGGGTTAGATTGGTTGAAGACATGCGTACCATCGACGTGCAGTACGCCTTAGTACACGGCATCATCGTGCCCCCACGCGGGCAATGGAGATGAAGTGTCTTGCCCAAGGACACAACGCGGTTGCCGCAGCTGGGATTTGAACCGAGGACCTCTCGGCTTGCAGCCTGCACCTCTACCAACTGAGCCACCGCGCTCCCGCTCGAGTACCAGGCAAAAAACACAGAGCAGTGATGCGCAACTATTAGATTCAGGAATTTACTAACAGGCAGAGTAGCAGCAGTTTGCCTTAGTACAAGGTGTCACTGTGGCCACACATGGGCAATCATGATTACGTGTGTTACCCAAGGACACAACGCAGATGGCATGGGCCAGGATTAATCTGTCAACCTTTTGGTTTAAAGTTCAATGCTCTAACCAATGAGCCGTTGTGCACCCTTCAACAATTAGTAACAATAGTTTAAAACAACATACACAAAATTCAATTTTCAAAGAAAATAGCACTTGTTCAGAAAAGCACCAATATTCCTCTGAAAAGTAATGAAAAGATCTGTCAAGCATGGGCAAAAACTTATAACCTTTGCCAAGATGCTCAACACTGGTTGCTTGTCCTCATCAAAGTATGTTTTTAACTAAATGAGTGTTGGAAGCCCATATTTGTGATTTATTCTGAAGTGCAGGTCTCACAACTCCGTATTATTGTTTAACCCTTTACCCAACACAGACAATATCAAAATTTATTATTTTAAATATCATTTTTTCAAATTTTTCATAAAATTTCAACAAAACCATTATCATGTGACCCCTCATTGGAACGAGCTCGACGAGCTCGTTCCAATGAGGGGTCACATGATATGGTTTTGTTGAAATTTTTTGAAAAATTGCTGAATTTGCATATTACGCGGGCGAATGCGGCCGATTCGTTGGGTAAAGGGTTAAAACTGACCCAAACCATTGTGGTAATGAATGATGACCAAAGAATATAATAAAATTTGATTCCCTAACGAATACGAACTATTAAATATGGAAGGTGTTGGAAAATGTGCCTAGTCTCTTGATTAGTGAAGATATCTAAGGACATGGTGCTGGAAAAAAATTCAAAGTAACTGTGAACAATCCTCACCTTCAGGATCTGTGTGGTGGATGGTGTGAAGAAAAGAGATAGATAGATTAGTCTAAATGCTAATGAGTTTGAATTATATTGATGAATACATGATGAATAAATTGTGCTTAGAGAATGTGAATTTTAACATTAACATTTACTTTTCTCACTACTACATTTTTGAGGCTTCAAATGGAAGAGGTTATGTAACAGAATTGGATAAAAATATCTGACATTCTATTTTAATAAACAAAACAGCTAATACCTGCTCAGACAATAATCCTTTGGAAACTCTCGGAGAATGTTTCTGAAGGATCAGGGTCCCTTTCAGGTATTATTTCAGGGTATAGTTATTGTCTATGTGTTATGTGTGTTTAAGGTAGCTTTCAGCATCTATGACCACAACACACATATAAATTCCAGTTTAACCAATCGTTTATTCCTATGCTTCCCACTTTACAGGTCAAGTGACTCAGGCATTGATTACCGAGTCCTATTATACCAATAAAAAAAAACTTTGTCACAGAAAGCAAGCACTGCCCCACCTCCTGGGGTTCCCTTGGGGAATTTCAGTGGATAACAAATTTATGCAACAAAACATGCACAAATGTCACAGGCTATAAGTACACAGTTTATCCAAAACAGGCCTAAATATAATTTTTAAGGATTTTCCATGACTTCTCCAAAATATTTCAGTTTCAAGTACAGTGGAACCCTGTTAAATGAATAGCCACTTTGGAATGAAAATTATTCAATTAACAGGAGTATTCAATTATCAGGGATTGTGTCACTTTCCTGTATTCTAGAGATAAACTTGAATTTATTCTATTACATCTTGTTTGACAGAGCTCTATGAGCTCTGTCAAACAAGATATAATAGATTAAATGCTGGTATCGATGTGATGTACTGAGGCCAAATAGGCCTATAAACAAAGGAAAACTGGGTCAAGTCAGGGTAATTTCTCAACAGGTTACAAGATTTTTTATTCAATTAATGGGAGTTTACTCTATAATCTATCCTCAATTAACAGGTCAAATTTGTAGTGGAGGTATGGTAAATGGTTTTGTGTTGGAAAATTATATTCAATTAACAGGGTTATTCAGTTAAGAGATATCCAATTAAGTGGGTTCCACAGTATAAATCACTGATACTGCATCCACACATTACATGAGGTAATTGCAGCCCCAGAGGGTCTGCAATTTATTCACACCATTTTAAGTTGAAAGAATAAGTTACAAGTCAGATAGTTTGGTTTTGAAACACCACCATACTGTGAGTGGAATATCAAATGCCTGGCTTTCACATGGACTATACAGGTACAATTAATTATTGATGTTTAAGGTCACATATTTATGCCCAATGGCTAATCATGACCGTGACAGTTTTATGGGTGGAGGAAGCCAGAGCACCCGGAGAGAACCACTGAGCAACGACAAGCAGCTGCCAGCTCCCCAACATCGTAACTCCGCACTGCAGCACAGGCAGGGTTAGATTGGTTGAAGACATGCGTACCATCGACATACAGTACGCCTTAGTACACGGCGTCATCGTGCCCCCACATGGGCAATGGAGATGAAGTGTCTTGCCCAAGGACACAACGCGGTTGCTACAGGTGGGATTCGAACCGAGGACCTCTCGGCTTGCAGCCTGCACCTCTACCTACTGAGCCACCGTGCCCCCTATACAGGTACAGTATACTTTCATTGCGAATCAGCTGCTGGAATTAGTACATTATCTAAAATGTCACATCCCAGATAAATCAAATAACAATGCTTGTCAAATCTCTCAACACAGAAAATATCCATGTGCAATGGAACCCTCCCTGTTAATTGAATAACCACTTTAACAGAAAAAAACATATTCAAGTAACAGGAGGATTCAATGAACAGGAATTTGACCATGTCAGTATATTCTAATGATAAAATGAACATTTCTTCTAATACATTTAGTTTGACAGAGCTCAGAGTTAACTCTTAACAAACTATGTATTTTAAAAATATTTTCCATCAAATCTTGTCATGGCTGCTATGAAGTAGCCATGACTAGTTTTGATGAAAAATTCACAACAATTTAACTCAAGAAATCACTGGACAAAATGTTGATACAACTTACAAAGCAAAATGTCATTAAAAGAGCCCAAATTATACTTATTTTAGTGATAAGAAATTTTCGGTCCTGACAGGAATATCTGCCAGCAGCAGGCAAGGACTTAACAGGAGTTTACTCTATGATTGGCATTTTGAAGTTATATTTAATTAACATGGTTATTCCAATAAGAAATATCCAATTAAGTGGGGCTCCACTGTAATAGTTTAATTCTGTTCCATAAAACAGAGATTCAGAATAACTTCAAAGCTGGATGGAGGAACTATTCAAATAGTCATGGTTAGGGCCTTGCCTGTTCAAAATCTATATTGGAATAAGAAAGAGGATCCAAAAAATAATCTGTGGGGTTAAGTGCAAAGGAGGTTGCTCTTAGTAAAAGAGTGATAAGAGATCCAGTAGTTGTCCAATTTTGTGTCTCAGTTGTGAGACCTCTTAAAAGGCACCCACAAATTATTTCACGGAACTGATGTTTAGCTGCAGCCACAGTAAAAAGCGGGGCCTGGTGGTCTCTTCTTGGTCATTTTAATAAAAAATAAATCCTAGGAATTTTGCATGTAGATTTGAATTTGTGTACAATGATAAAATATTCTCGG
Source organism: Pictodentalium vernedei (assembly GCA_031216915.1). Taxonomy (NCBI): domain Eukaryota; kingdom Metazoa; phylum Mollusca; class Scaphopoda; order Dentaliida; family Dentaliidae; genus Pictodentalium; species Pictodentalium vernedei. Next base: position 58,822,239 of record CM062293.1, read on the forward strand.
GAATTCATATTTATCACTCTTTTCATGATCAGCTCCAGTTAAGAATATTTGAACAAACTGTAATCCTATTTCAACATCTCATCACATAAAATGATAATGGCTTCATCTCAACAATAGAATGAAAATCAGGAAAATCAGATGTCAGGGAAGCAGTAGTGAAAAAAGTAAATAACTACCAGCCGCGCTTGCGCTACTTAAGCAGTCGCTGTATTTTCGCATTTACAATTAAGCTCTCATAAAATAGTTAAGTGCTTTGAAAAAACAATGTGCTTTTGCCTTTAAATATTTAGGTGCTATCATATATAACTGTTAAATTATGAAGCTTTCTTCATGTTACAGGATTAATTAACTTATACTGTAATTCAAAATCAAATTATCCTTATGAGATCAATTGATTATTATGAAAATCAATATATTATTTTTAATGTAATTGATTGATTACAGATACTTATATTGAAAGACTAAGCCAGGAAATAAGCAAACTGTCATTTGCAGAATGAGGTCCCAAAGGGTGAATTTGATGATGCTATATGATGCTATGCCATATAGTGGGCGAGAATCGCCCAATTTATCCTCTGGGTATCTCTTTCTGCTCAGACCAGGGACCTTGATTCAGATTGAGGTTCACAGGGGTAAATTTAGTAATGCTACCCTGCTGTACAGGGTAGCATCACCAAATTCACCCACTGGGGACCTCATTCTGCAGATGACAGTCTATTTCCAGGTTTGAGAAAGACACAAAACTTGCCAAAACACAGATTCAGCTTTCTATATAAACTATTAATTAGTGATATTTAAAGTAAATTGATTGTTCTTTGGTCACTTTTGTACCTGTGACCATGTTGACATAACACGCTTACATCAAAAGCTACTTCACTTGAGGAAAGCTCAAATTCCAAGCAATGACTACCAAGTTGGAGCTTTTTCCTTTGACTACTAGGAAGGTTGGGTTTTATAGCTTGAATATGCTTTGCTGAAATTATTTTCATAATATGATTATGGCTTGATGTCCTGGGAGTTTAATTGTTTCGATAACAGAGCAAATCTGAATGACTCAAAATACAGTTAATTAAATTTTCTCACCCAAATACGCGAGGCATACTGAACAAATTGATTATTTTCTCAGAAAAGAGAAAAGGTGGAATTTCATGAGAATTAGGATAATTTAAAAAAAATATGATGGCATAATCCTTTCAATTTTCCAATATGAACAATGTATATATCATATAAGATACTGGATTACAAATTTTGAAACATATGGTCTAAGGTACTTGTTAAAGAAACAATTAACTCTGGAAACTCTTCAGCCATTATTATGAAAAACTGTGTTATGGCAACAATTCCAAGAATTTCAAGAAATGGAAGACGTATAAAAATCAGTTATTTGCAACTTAAAAGTATGAGATAAAAATTAAGTCTTCACAGACTATCTCAAAAGTGATTCTGTGAAATTTAAAACAGAATATTTTTGAGAAAATCACTTAGAAACAGCTACAGTAGTTACAAAATGTAACACTGAAGTCAGAGTCATTCTTATCTCTTGGATGGGATACAGCAAGATAGTCACACTGAAAGATGTGAATTTGTTTATCCCCTAATTTTTCCTCTGCCATTTTTATGACGAGACACAATTTACAGAAAAAAAAGTTTTTTTACAAGATGAATAGAGCAAACATTTTATTGTGAGTAAGAAGTATTATATATCAGATTCTGACTTCAGTGAAATACAATACATGTTTGGTTAAAAGTATTCTGGAGGTAGAAATATTCAAAAGGCAAGATGTATCTAAAGTATCAGTTTACAATACTAAAAATGTACTTGCGCCGTTTCAAATGCGCGCAGGCAAGCATTAAGGATGTCAAAATCTTCGCATGCAGTCAAAAATGCATAGTTGCGCATATTCGAGTCAAGATTGCATATGAAATATATATAGGTACATATGGAAGTATATTATACATGGATAAATATACACAAATAGATTGAAAAAACCCAGAAATATTCCATTCTACAACTACTTAAGCCTCTTACTATTAACAGCTGGATCCTTACAAAAAATTCCAACAATGAAAAATATATACATAAACAGATATTTCTCAAAAGTTCTATATATCCATCTGGCCTTTACATGTATTAAATTTATACAGTGTGGCTCTGAAAGCAAGAATTTCCCCAATAAACTCCAATTTCATTGCATAACTATAGGTTATTACCACCATGTGGATTTCCAAGATGGTGTATTGAAGTCAAGACCTCATCTCTGGGTCATATATATCCACCAGTCTGGAAACCCACATGGTGGCAACACCCAATATATCTTACTATATTCCTGCCTTTCCTGACTTGTTCCCATAAAGAACGTACTGGCAGAGATGAAAGTGCCTGGAGACAAAAATCCCTGAAAATCTTTTATCAGGAGCCAAAGGTTCTTGCTTAATGCCAAAGGCAGAACCTGAGAGGAGCCACAGGTGATTGCTCATCATACGTGAAGGGATCTATGTTTGTTAAGACGAAAATTGAAGCCTGCCTTCACTGAAAATCACTATTTCTGAACACTTTATGGACAAAACCAGTAACGAAAATCCCAGAATTCAGTCAAACCCCTGAAATCTTTCATCCCTGGGTATTGGGTACAGTTTTTAGTGACATCTGTTTTGACAATCATTCAGCATCTATGAATGGATTTTTTTATTAATGATGATCATGGCGTCATGGTATAGTGTTCTTGTGCATGATGTAATCCCCATTCATTGTTCTACTAGTACTACAACCACTGAAGTTTATAGTACTGTTTCAGCTGTGTGTTTCTTTTGTTCTATTTTTCATGTTTAACTCTTTCAACACGATAGTCCGTTTCTCCGGTCCAGGAACACGATACGTCATAATTTCATTAGGTAGGATGACTACTAAGTGAACATGTGTGGTAGAACGATTAATATTTTCAATGTGCAGCCTGATTAATTGCTCTACCCCCAAATAATGGATATGGACTTTTCCTAATTTCTGCCATTTAACTGGCATGGAAGATACCACCAGTGTTGAAAGGGTTAATGCATGGTTGGTCAATATAAAAATATCATCATGGCAAAACCTGATCTAGTCTAATTTATTTCTTTGAGCAGGTGATTTATTTATTCAATTACTGTTAACAAAAACATTGACCTCGACATGCGTTATCAACTCAATACCAATTGAGTGTAGGTAAAAAACATTATCTTTTTGAATCGAATGCTCAAACATGTGGTTGCTACCCTCAATACAGATTTGTAATTTGTCTAGATGTTTTTACTTGTATTGGCAGAAATATAGTCTTGTTGTAAGATATGTTGTGACGTTATTCTTGTAGAAGAAAATGTGAAAATTATGGGGGAAAAATGCAAACGCACTAAATTATATTTGTTGGATGTCAGAAAAAAAATAGGGGACCCTTCCAAATTTATCAGAGAATTCATTCAAAATCAAAGTTTCATTATTAGATGAATTAATGTTTATTTTCAAAAAGGGCAAGTCCTTTCGAACATTTTTTTTTTTTAAAATGGTAGTTACAAACCATATCTTTCAAATAAAAAAACCCAAACAAACTCTTGTTTTCAGATGCACTGTAGGATAAGTATGGTCAATGTTTTAGATGGTGGGATAAAAATTCTAGGCATGGATGTTAATGCACAGAAAATTCAATATTTCCAATGAAATAACATTATTGTGAAGATAGATGGACGACTAAGATGAATAATATTATATAGTGACTTATTACCTTGTAATTGCACACCTTTAACCCTTTACCTAACATGAAAAGCAGACGACACTTGCAAAAATAATTCTTGAATAACTAATTTTTTTCATTTTTTGTCTCAAAAACATTGGTTATGACCCCTCGTTGGAACGAGCTCGACGAGCTCGTTCCAATGAGGGGTCATAACCTATATTTTTGAGACAAAAAATGAAACAAGAGGCCCCACGTGGCCTTAATCGCTCACCTGACAAAGTGACTCTAAGAAGTATTTTAGGTCACCTTCACCATGTCATGCCTCATCAACATTAACTGGTTGAGTGATAGATTTTGTTTGAAGTTCAACATTTGTTACCTAAAATTAGTTTTATTTAAAATCATTGGTGTGTGGCCAATCTCCAATGATTTTTAATAAAGCAAATTTATCTCTGCAGACAAACTGGTTTAGCATGAAGCACAAACAAGGAATGTGAAGAGATAGCCTTGGACATCTCTCCCCAACTGTGGATATCTTCCATGTGCTACATGTATATATTTGCATGCAAGAAAACAAAAATTTTCACAAATTTTATTTTTTTTTATCATCATTGGAACAAGCTCAAACAGCTTATTCCAATAGGGGTATGGGAAGATCAGGTATATTTTTGAGACAGAAATGTGAATATATAAATAATGGTGTTTTTTTGTGAATGATGCTGGAGAATTTTGCGTAAAGATATGGTAAATGGTTTGTTCTAGATACAGAATGATGCAAAAGTATTTAAATTTGATTAGGCAAGTTGTTCCTATAATGCATTTAAAAATTGAAGTAACTGTTTTTTTGCTGACGAACTTTTAGATGTGTGTGTCTGTGTTTGTGTGTGTGTGTGTGTGTGTGTGTTTGTGTGTGTGTGTGTGTGGGGGGGGGGGGGGGTAAGAGTGTTCTTGCAAACAAAATTCCTGAATAAATGGAAAATTTTATTTTTTGTGTGAAAGACATAGTGCGTGAATGTTGATTGGAACAAGCTTAGAGAGCTCATTTTAATGTGAAGTCATAAAGCTGTGTTTTACGTACGAAATTTTGGAATAACTAAAAAAATTGCTTTTTTGACTCAAAAAGCATGGTGTGCGACCTCTCATTGGAACGAGCTCAAAAAGCTCATTCCAATGGGGTATTTACAAGCGATAAGTACATGTATGTTTAAGAGACAAAAATTAAAATTTGAATAGCGATTTTTGCGAAGAATGCTGACAAGTTTTGGCAGTTATGCTGGTAAAAAGGTAAGATATGCAAAGTGGTTGTTTTTTAGAGGCGACATTTAATTAAAGGGAATTAACCCTTGATTACTGAGGTAACTTCTAAAAGTACTGAAATTTCATGAAGCAATGTGAATAACAGACAACAGTTGCCTAAAAATTTCATGAATAACTAAAATTTTTATTCCTTTGTCTCGAAAACATGGCATATGCTTGTTGGAATGAGCTGAATGCGTGTGTTCCAATGAGGGGTCATAAAATTTGAACGAAGATTTGTGTGAATAATGCATTAGTACTGCTAGATTTGGGTAAACGGTTCACCCTGGATACCACCCCTTCTATAGTAGATCTTTTCTGCAAATTTTGTCTAAGATTCTATCAACTTTACAAATAAATACGTTCATGAATCACAATCAGATCCACCCTACAATGTTGCATACCAAATATCAAAAGATTCTGCCTGCTGGATCTGGAGAAGAAGATTTTTTAAGAAATATGCCTGAAATGCACTAAGTTAAAATTTGGGCTCCTATACGGAGCCCAAATATAAATCCAGGGGGCCGATTTGAACAAACTTGAATCAGATCCACCCCACAATGTTGCTTACCAAATACGAAAAGATTCTGAAGCTGGATCTGGAGAAGAAGATTTTTTAAGAAATTTGCCTGAAATGCACTAAGTTCGAATGCGGGCTTCTATAGTAAGCCCAAATATGTATCCAGGGGGCCGATTTGAACAAACTTGAATCAGATCCACCCCACAATGTTGCTTACCAAATACGAAAAGATTCTGAAGCTGGATCTGGAGAAGAAGATTTTTTAAGAAATTTGCCTGAAATGCACTAAGTTCGAATTCGAGCTTCTATAGTGAGCCCAAATATGAAACTAGGAAGCCGATTTGAACAAACTTGAATCAGATCCACCCCACAATGTTGCATACCAAATATCAAAAGATTCTGCCTGCTGGATCTGGAGAAGAAGATTTTTTAATAAATTTGCCCGAAATGCACTAAGTGTGAATTCGGGCTTCTATATTAAGCCCAAATATGAATCCAGGGGGCCGATTTGAACAAACTTGAATCAGATCCACCCCGCAATGTTGCATACCAAATATCAAAAGATTCTGCCTGCTGGATCTGGAGAAGAAGATTTTTGAAGAAATTTGCCTGAAATGCACTAAGTGCGAATTCGGGCTTCTATATTAAGCCCAAATATGAATCCAGGGGGCCGATTTGAACAAACTTGAATCAGATCCACCCCGCAATGTTGCATACCAAATATCAAAAGATTCTGTCTGCTGGATCTGGAGAAGAAGATTTTTGAAGAAATTTGCCCGAAATGCACTAAGTTTGAATTCAAGCTTCTATAGTGAGCCCAAATATGAATCCAGGGGGCCGATTTGAACAAACTTGAATCAGATCCACCCCGCAATGTTGCATACCAAATATCAAAAGATTCTGCCTGCTGGATCTGGAGAAGATGATTTTTTAAGAAATTTGCCTGAAATGCACTAAGTTCGAATTCGAGCTTCTATAGTGAGCCCAAATATGAATCTAGGAAGCCGATTTGAACAAACTTGAATCAGATCCACCCCACAATGTTGCATACCAAATATCAAAAGATTCTGCTTGCTGGATCTGGAGAAGAAGATTTTTTAATAAATTTGCTTGAAATGCACTAAGTTCAAATTTGGGCTCCTATACTGAGCCCAAATATAAACCCAGGGGGCCGATTTGAACAAACTTGAATCAGATCCACCCCACAAGGTTGCTTACCAAATATGAAAAGATTCTGCCTGCTGGATCTGGAGAAGAAGATTTTTTAAGAAATTTGCATGAAATGCACTAAGTTCAAATTCGAGCTTCTATAGTGAGCCCAAATATGAATCTAGGAAGCCGATTTGAACAAACTTGAATCAGATCCACCCCACAATGTTGCATACCAAATATCAAAAGATTCTGCCTTCTGGATCTGGAGAAGAAGATTTTTTAAGAAATTTGCCTAAATGCACTAAGTTCGAAATCGGGCTCCTATACTGAGCCCAAATATGAACCCAGGGGGCCGATTTGAACAAACTTGAATCAGATCCACCCTACAATGTTGCATACCAAATATCAAAAGATTCTGCCTGCTGGATCTGGAGAAGAAGATTTTTTAAGAAATTTGCCTGAAATGCACTAAGTTCGAAATCGGGCTCCTATACTGAGCCCAAATATTAACCCAGGAGGCCGATTTGAACAATCTTGAATCAGATCCACCCCACAATGTTGCTTACCAAATATGAAAAGATTCTGAAGCTGGATCTGGAGAAGAAGATTTTTTAAGAAATTTGCCTGAAATGCACTAAGTTCGAATGCGGGCTTCTATAGTAAGCCCAAATATGTATCCAGGGGGCCGATTTGAACAAACTTGAATCAGATCTACCCCGCAACATTGCATACCAAATATCAAAAGATTCTGCCTGCTGGATCTGGAGAAGAAGATTTTTGAAAAAATTTGCCTGAAATGCACTAAATTCGAATTCGAGCTCCTATAGTGAGCCCAAATATGAATCTAGGGAGCCGATTTGAACAAACTTGAATCAGATCCACCCCACAATGTTGCATACCAAATATCAAAAGATTCTGCCTGCTGGATCTGGAGAAGAAGATTTTCAAAGAAATTTGCCTGAAATGCAGTAAGTTCAAATTTGGGCTCCTATACTGAGCCCAAATATAAACCCAGGGGGCCGATTTGAACAAACTTGAATCAGATCCACCCCACAATGTTGCATACCAAATATCAAAAGATTCTGCCTGCTGGATCTGGAGAAGAAGATTTTTTAAGAAATTTGCCTGAAATGCACTAAGTTCGAAATCGGGCTCCTATACTGAGCCCAAATATGAACCCAGGGGGCCGATTTGAACAAACTTGAATCAGATCCACCCTACAATGTTGCATACCAAATATCAAAAGATTCTGCCCGCTGGATCTGGAGAAGAAGATTTTTTAATGTTTTTCCCATTGCCTACAGTGTTAAAAAGTGCTGACTCAGCACTTTTTCAAAGTCCCGAAACTGTACCCTATGATAAAACCGATGGCAATTTTTTTTTACCAATCCTTTCTGTTGGTCCTAAGGAAGCTGCACACCAAATAAAAATTCTCAGTGCCGTGCAGTTTTGGAGATATGGGCGTTTTAAATTTTTTCTATTTTTAGCTCCTGCGGTTCCCACGGGGCTGCGGGAAAATTTTTTTTTGCATAAATCAAGTACTCATGACCCAATAAGCCCTCACATAAAATTTGGTTCAAATCAGCCTCTCGGTTTGGAAAATAGAAATTTTGGGCGGGGCAAAAAATTTTGCCCCTCTCATAACAACGCCAAGTATAACCCCACAAACTTCTCTTGAACAAATCTGAGTCTACACCTCAAAAGGAAGCTGCACACCAAATATCAAGTCTCTGCTACTGCTGGTTCATGAGAAGAAGATTTACAAAGATTTTGGTGCCCCTTGGGGGCGTGGCACCACCCAGGAGGAGGGGCAACTTCATTTGAACAAATCTGAATTGGCATTAGGTAATAAACATTTAGCCAACATTTGAATAAAATTGGGCTAGTGGTTTAGGAGGAGAAGTCGATAATGTAAAGTTAACGCCGGACGACGACGACGACGGACGACGACGGACGACGGACGGAAAGTGATTAGTAAAGCTCCCCTTGAGCTTCGCTCAGGTGAGCTAAAAAATAATGAAAATTAATTGGCGATTTTTGAGAATAGCGCTGGCCGGTTTGGCCATTACGTTGGGTAAAGGGTTAATGCTTAAATCAGGTTAAATTTACAACTAAAGTTCCTAATAGGATTGTGAAAAAGCCGACAATGTTAAAATGAAAAAGCTTTTGAGCTGGATGAACTTCAAATATTATTTCCAAATATTAAATCATGGAATTACAGAAGTTATTTGTGAGTAAAATTAATTGTAAACAACTGTACCAAAACTGTTTCACATATATTCCTTTAGAATACATGAGCGAAATTTCTATAACAAGGGGGAGAAAAAGATGTTTTTGAATTATGTATATATTTTTTCATTCACTTCAAGCAGTAGAAACTTCAAAAAGTCTGCTTCAAGGCATACTGAACTGAAAAATTATCAGGAACAGAATTCATCCACTGTGTTACAGTTGGATAAAATTACACATAAAGGAAAGTTGCACATAAACTCCATCCTATCTGAGAACTAAAAACGATACACCCATACAACATGCACTAAGGAGCTTCAAGAGTCAGTCAAAATAAAAGACAAAAGAAAAATGCCTGAAAACATATCCATAGTCAAAATACTATACACTATATTTAATTCTCACTACTTACCAGGGAATATATCACCTCTGTCTACAAAAATAACATGTATTGTCACAGAATAATCACAAACCTACAACATTGACAACATGTCACATGAAGCAACTACTGAAATGATTTTCCATTCTATTTCTGATGCTGTGATTAAAAGCATGAAGCAAATCCTGGTTTATTCTTAGTACTCAAAAGTTTAATTAAGTACCAAGGTCTTATTTATAATGAAGTACAGTACATGGAGGGTGGATTGTAACTAAATCACCCAGGGAGTGAAGTTATCACGCAAAGTATCACTTTCAAATTCTGTACAAGTAGGCAAAAAACACAAGCAGTGTTCCAGCCAATGGACCTCCGGGTATAACCCGGAGGTCCATTGGCAGGAACTTTGCTTGTGTTTGTTATGCTTTGCAACAAATTTGCAATTACTGTTTGGGTGGAGTCTCCTCTATGTGGGTGATTTAGTGATAATACACTCTCCATGTACTGTAAGAGTATCAAAGGCCAATATCTAAGATATGAATCATGCGTAACATACTGAGGTAAGTTTTCACGAGTGTGTCCAAGAATCTTTTAACAAAAATGGAGACGCAGTGAGAAATAATTAAATGAGGATTTGTAAACCCATCAGATAGGACAAAAATCCAAGACTTTCAATGACCATTCTCATGAATTTATGTTCCAGGATCTTTATCTAAATTTATTTACAGTACGGTCACCGTGGTCACTTTCCACAGGTGAGCAATATTAGATTCCAAACACTAATTATAGGAATAAACGTCAAAAATTTAGTTAATGAAGCACCAGGTACAACCTACACAATATGTACACCAGACAATGGCCATAGTTAGAGAGTTCCCTAAGGTTTAGTGTCAGACATAGTTATTTTTTTAGAAGATATCTCCCCCACCCCCATGACTTTATGCAATAAAAACCCACTCAATCTCAATGTTTATAAGGAGACATTTTGACTTAAATGAGCCATGCAACTTTTCCAAAAGAGTGTGCCAAGGCCATTCCATGCCTTTCCCATGCCTCCCTTCTCCCTGCCCGCCCCCCCCCCCCCCCCCCCCCCCCCCCGACATATAATTATTTAGCCTGTGTTTGCAGTAAATTGTTTTTTCTTGTTGCAGTTGCAGAGGCACTCTCCCATAAACTGTAACAAGGCAAATTCTGATATACTGGATCATGATTTAATTATTTATTTATTTGCTGGTGTTTAAGTTCATATATTTCTGCACAATGGCTAATAATGGCCACAACACCGATATAAACTCAAGTTTAACCAATCATTTAGAGCCATGTTTCCCATTTTAAAGGACTCCTACCCCCAAGCATTGGTTACTGGGGATTATTCTAATGGATCATAATGTATGACAGATCTATACCATTAAAAGAACAATAAAATACAAATCCTTTTAGCTGTTATTACGGCAGTTAGTTATAAAAGGTATACTATAATTACACTAAAATACAACCTTTTCTATTTTTCAAGTGGAAAGACAGCAAAAAGATTTACTGAGTATACTCAACCATTTACACGAAAAAAAAAAAAATTAAAAAAAATTTTTAAAAAATAAATAAAAATAAAATCCTCCCTCCCTTACTGATTTGAAAAAAAAATTGCCTGAGAATCAATTTATTTTTTTTATTTGGCCTTACATTTAAGTGATGTTTAATCTTGTGTTTTAATCAATATTAATCTGAAGTCACGAAATGAAAAATGAAATATCCTAACAAAAGGGAAGTACAGAAGAAGCATCGAAATAAAAAACAAAGGAAAGCTAAGTATTTTAACATCTCACTGTTTCAGTCACTTTTCAATACATATTAGTTTATAGACTGGGAAAACACATGAGGATCAGCTCAAAAGAGCACTTGCTTCATTTTAATTTGAAAGTTCAAATTTTTAATATTGTACTGAAACAAACAAACCAACAAAAGTTTGTTTACATTATATGATGGCAGAACAGCTGTGGTTATCCCAAATTTTCTCTCCATCTTGACACCGCTAACACATTTCTCTCCTTTGCAAATCAGTCAGTTTTTAGTGCAATGAACTTACATCACAATGCTTAGGGAGAATTTGTACTCAAGTACTCCACTGAGTGGATGAAGACATCCCACAGGTGCATCAAAGTGCCATCTGCAATGCTAAAGAATTTCAAAAGTCATCTTTATGCATTCAAGAGACAATATGACCATACAGAACTTTGAGGTGCCAGTGAATACTAATAAGCCAAAGCAAATTTCCGTTCAACGGACAACTGAACAGAATTCAACAATGTCCTGAATAAACATTTGATAGTATTCTTACAAGCACAGTAAAGTACTGCATTAGTAGATACCTACTGTTGAAGTGACTAAATGTTAAATGAGAAATGCTATTAATCGCAGAATATTCATAAAAAACATTAGTAATCAGCATTTGAAAATAGAAATTCATTTCAGCAGCAACTATAAACCAGCTTGATGTGGACGTCTTCACATGTGTACAAGCATCCAAATCCATTCCTTCCACTATATGAGTAACGAGTGCCATTCCCAAAGAATAATCATCGTGCAAAACATCAAGTTCATTTCATGATGCACCAATGCTTCAAAATCAACATTTCCAAATCTTACACTCCACTCTTTCAACAATAGATCAAATCTTCGCATTACTACAAAACACAGGTAGATCCAGGAAAGTTTAAATAAAAATTAAGATAATAATTGATGGCAAGATGAGATATCTGTTGTTTGCCAAAGCATATATGTTGTAAGTGTTTGCATCACCATGTTTAGAAATGACTGGCAGCTGCAAAAGACAATCTTCAACTGCTCCACAGCCCCATCACCAATAGAAATCGAAAAATGCTTTCAATATTTTGATACAGTATGAGTATGTTGCGGAAGAAAAAATCCCTTTGTCTTTTTTCAGAATTCTGAAAGCATTTTCTTAGAGTGAGAAACTTTTAGAAATGAGAACAACTGACCCTTGTTGCATTGCAACGATCTGCACTAAAATTTAGCTATGCTAAACTTTGAAGAGGTGAGGTGATGCATGTTGCAAATTGGTTGGTTTTAACCCTTTACCTAACATGAAAAGCAGACAACACTTGCAAAAATAATTCTTGAGTAACTAATTTTTTGTCTCAAAAACATGGGTTATGACTCCTCGTTCCAACGAGGGGTCATAACCTATGTTTTTGAGACAAAAAATGAAAAAATAATGAAAATTAATTGGCGATTTTTAAGAATAGAGCTGGCGATTTTGACCTTTATGTTGGGTAAAGGGTTAAAAAACATTTATGTCCTTTATTTTGCAAACTAATTTTGTACAACATCATGACAGATCAATACATCTGTTGACCTTGCTGTGCCCAAATTATATCCACTGGTATACATTCAGGGGACTGGGGTTGAACACGAAGCATCTGTCACTCTCCAGTTGACTTCAGCTGAATGGTTTTCCATATTTAATTAAACACATTGCCTTTTGTTTGTCCTGGATCTGCCCTCAGCCAACAGATTACAAACAGAAATAGTAAACTTTGAACCAAAGTATGAAAACATTCTCTCAAGAAGAAACAATAAAAATGAAATCTAACACAAGAACACACAAACAGAACAAGAAATGTTAATCTAACACAAGAAAATACTAGCAGAAATAAATGTAAAGAAATTATAATCTATGAACATTTCAGTAAAAATAACTAATTATAAATAACAAACCTCCCTTAAGGCCACACAAAGTAGATCTTCTGTTTCTCAGGCCATTATTTGTGAAATTGCATACGGGCGAGCGTTTTTTTATTTTATTTTTTATTTCAGTAATTACTTCTTTGCCATCAAAAGTTTATGTTCTTGTTTCAAGTTTTAGGCCTCATAATCTACAGAATAGCATGGGTGGTGGTGTATTTCACCCCTTGAGTGCAAGAAGGCTTTGCAATGCTAAAGCATTGCAAAGCCTTCTTGCACTCAAGGGACAAATTCATCAATTTTTTTAACTTGGGTAAAATATCAGACATAAACCATTTAATTTTTATTTTTTTTATAAACCATTTAATTTTTATTTTTTTAAAGTTCAAGTTGGTTATAAAAAGAGAGCATGCGGCAGCCAAAAGGACCATGCAGGAGGGCCTGAGAAACAAATTTTTTATTTTTTTAGGCCTAATATTATAAAACTATTATAAGTAACAAACCTCCCTTTAATATTATAAATGTCACTTATAAGAGACCCTCCTTTAGTGTTTCAAACAACATATGCCACATGTCTTTTAAAACACTGCAGCAAAGATATATACATGTTTCACCTCTAACATGACATTTTTCAAACATGGGCCACAACGAAAAAAGGGTACCCCCCCCCCCCCCCCCACCCACCCCTCAAAAAAAAATTATTTGAACAAATCAGCATACAGTACAACTCAAAATATGTTCTAGGATAACCACTATAAACTTAGGATCTTTCTCTTCATACACTGATCAGACCAGAATCTGACATCATTTTCTGGAAAGCTCTCAGTGAGAGCTTTCCAGAAAATGATGTCAGATTCTGATTTTATCAATCAGTGTAGAAGCAGCAGTATACTTAGTTTATTGTGATGATGCTACAACTTATTTTGACTTGTACTATAAGTCAATTACTAATTTCTGTCAGTCTTAGAGCGGTTTTCTAAAAGGCAATTTTTCTTTCAGGAAGATACCATACCACTCATTACAAATTTTACCATGGCTCTGACCCATTACCACCCATACAAATTACTATGAAGATGCAAGCAAATAAGATCTAAAGACTTCCCGACAAGCATCAAGTTCCACAGGATAATTTGATCATACTACACAAATTAAGTGCTACAGAAAATTGACTATGATATGTTTATTTATGTCTGATGCTTCATTTTCAAAATTGGTCAAATATTTGGATACTTTGTGTTGCAAGTCACTCTGCATTGATGACTGTAGCACAAATAAGAAGTAAAGCTTAATTAATCATTTATAATTATTATGCTTATTATTATTTATTAGTGTTCAAGGTCACATAATTTTACACAATGGCTAATCATGATCACAGCATGAGTATCAACTTAAGACAGGGGTGGGCGTTAATAAGGCATGTTGCCCATTTTAGAGAGGGTTTGCACCTCCCAAGCATTGGTGACTGGGTCCTATTTTACCAGTAAAACAGAGTCTGTTTACCGCAGTGAACAGGCACTGCTTCACTTCCTGGGGTTCCTTCAGGGAAATTATTATGTTTACTTTAGAGGGCTCTCGCTGAACGGAACTCTATTATAATGTCAGAACTGATATGTCCTTGGTTAACCCTTTACCTAATGAATCGCCGGCATCTGTCCGCGTAATATGCAAATTCAGCAGTTGAAAAAATATTTTTCAACAAATTTCAACCAAACCATATCATGTGACCTCTCATTGGAATGAGCTTGTCGAGCTCGTTCCTACGAGGGGTCACATGATATGGTTTTTTAATTTTTTGAAAAATTAAAAAAAATGCTATTTAAAATAATAAATTTTGATATCGTCTGCATTGGGTAAAGGGTTAACTGGTTGAGTGCTAGAAGCCACTATCAAGGGGTTCAGAAAATTGAGGGTACCAGAGCAAAAGCCAACATTTTCTCTGCTCACATTTCATATACAGCCAAATGCAAATAACATTTTGTTTCCTATAAATTTATTTTATTACAAATTATTGGAGCATGCCTCTGCCAATAATTTGTAATAGAATAGATTTCGAGTAACAAAGCCAGTCCACTAAAGATATGCTTGCCCTCAGCAAGTTAATAATTAAAAACAATTAATATTTTCATATATTATTGTTAATTAGAATAATCAGACTCTTGCTGGGGTGACCTCTGAATGTACCTTTCAACATGTTTACAAATACTGTTACACAGGATCCATTCTTAGCTCACTGATTGTTTATTTCAGTCACACTTGTTTACTTGAAATTATTCAGAATCATCAAGAAACTTGATGAGGTAATTTAATTCAGCCAATCAGCAATTAGTTTAACAAAAGAACATTGAAGAAATTTCTCTTTCTGGAACTTTCCATCTGATGACTATATTAGACACTTCACTCATTTTATGTCAGTCATTCATCTCATGGTTTCATCTCACATACACAGCATTTAAGAAGTGATAATTGTTTATACATTCAGCATTCATTGGACATTGAATATTTTTATTACAGGACAGTACATTTTTAGCTAGTAGCCGAGATTCTTATATATGCTGTGGAATGTTACTTTTGTAGCTACTGAGTCATTTTCTATTGGAAAAGTGTTTCCAAAATATGAAGAGAATTTCTTCATGTGAAATAGGATTTACTTGTGAAAAAACCCCAGAATTCTACTGGATTATTTTTAAACTACATGTGAATCCAATACTTGTTGGATATTATTCCCATTTGAATTTTGCTGAGTGCTTTATTGAAATTTATTGGATACTGCTGGATTTTGGAGTGAACGTTCATTACAATTTATTGGATGCTCTTTCTGCAGAACATTCTTGGACATTACAATACCAGCTGGAAAGTTTCTTCAATCATATCTTCTATTCTATTCAGCTGTGTTTTGGACTAACTGATAAGCATTTCTGTTTTATTTTTCTGTAAACCACACAGCATAGAAGATTTTGTACTATTTTCCTTTCAAATTATCCTTTTTATCAAATTTCAGAATAGTTGAATTGAAGTTATTGGTGTTGAATCTCAGATTTCTTTCTGTTACAGAATCATTACAAACCGTAAGACTCACCCCAGGCATTGGTTACTGGATCTATTAATGTCAGTAGATTCCCCCTCCCCGAGTTCCCATGAGGATAAAACAGTCAAAAATGTCCATGCATAGTCCATGCAAAGGGTAACAAAAATGTATTTAACAGAATGGGGAAAAATAATATAAATAAAAACAAATTAAAAGCCAGTTTCAATCATAAGACAAAACATACAAAAATATGCATTCCAAAAACTTTCAAACAGACACAAAACCTTCATTTATCTTTCCCGGCAATCATCTCTTAACATTCTACCAGAAGATTTGTTTGTCCAATTAATCAACCCAATATTAGATGGCAGAAAATGCCCAAAATATAATTCAGGCTGACAATAAAATATGGCATGGCCAAGTGGATAAATTCATCTATCAATAAGTGTTCTACTTTAATTTTCTTAAAAGTTATTATTAATTAACCCTTTACCTAACCTGAAAAGCAGACGACACTTGCAAAAAAAATTCTTGAATAACTAATTTTTTTCATTTTTTGTCTCAAAAACATAGGTTATGACCCCTCGTTGGAACGAGCTCGACGAGCTCGTTCCAACGAGGGGTCATAACCTATGTTTTTGAGACAAAAAATGAAAAGAATAATGAAAATTAATTGGCGATTTTTTAGAATAGCGCTGGCCGGTTTTGGCCGTTACGTTGGGTAAAGGGTTAAACACAGAGGCAGCTATAAAGCAACCACAACTTGAGTTGCAATTTCAGTTCTGTAATGTTTAATGGCATCACTGCTTGTAAAGTGGCCTGTAAACCACAAAGAGAAAAAAATCATGGAATTATTTTTTTTTAGAAATTTTCAAGTACTTTACACTTTTTGTAAAATTATTTTTATTAGTTCCCACAAAGTAAATCTTCTGTTTCTCAGGCCATTATTTGTAAAATTTCATGCGAGTGGTTTTTTGTTTTATATTTTATTTCATGTTCTTGGTTTATGTTTTTGTTTTAGGCCTCATAATCTACAGAATAGCATGGGTGGTGGTGTATTTCATCCCTTGAGAGCAAGAAGGCTTTGCAATGCTAAAGCATTGCAAAGCCTTCTTGCACTCAAGGGACAAATTTATCAATTTTTTAACTTAGGTAAAATATCAGACATAAACCATTTAATTATTATTTTTTTAAGTTCAAATTGGTTATAAAAAGAGAGTATGCGGGAGCCAAAAGGACCATGCCAGAGGGCATGAGAAACAGATTTTTAATTTTTTTAGGCCTTATCTTTGGTGTTGTATACTTCCAGTGAACAGTTATTAAACACGTATTCTCAAGCAATAATACTGACACCTGACACTAATTTATAGGAAGCAGTTGTCAAACTCTTCAACTTACTAACTCAGCACAGGTTGAGTTAACAGCAGTAGATATTTATTTATTTATTTATTTATTGGTGTTTAAGGTCACATACTTATGCACAATGGCTTATCGTGACTGTGACAATTTTACAGGGTGGAGGAAGCTGGAGTGCCCGGAGACACCCACCAAGCATCGGCAAGCAACTGTCAGCTCCTCAACATTCTTACTCTGTTCAAGCTCCACTCAAGCAGAAAATGATGTCAGGATTACAGTGGTTAAAGACATGTGCACCATCGGCGCGCAATACACGGCATCAACGTGCCCCCATTTAGGTAGCCATGATAAAGTGCCTTGCCCAAGGACACAATGTGGGTCGTACTGGACGGGGATCGGACTTAGGACCTCTAGCATAGAAATCCCACAGTCTACTACTGAGCCACCGTGCTCCCTAACGGCAGAAGAAGGCTTGTCAATAAATGGTAAGTGACAAGAGTGACCATTCAAGAAATTACTCAGCAGTCAAGAGTTATTCTACACTGAGCTCAATAATTCTAACTCATGAGGCTTGTATCAAGTGCATGCACCAGACTCCACCGTTACTGCAAATAACACAGTATTACAATTATAAAATGGACAGAGAATTTCAAGCAAATAATGAATGGGTCATGATCCTGAGGAAATTCTCTATCTGCTTTCTTGAACACAGCACTATAAGATCTCACTTTTGGAATTAGTAAATGTGAGAACATTAAATCACTGATGCTTTTCCATTTGTTTTTCTTGATTCAGTCCTGACTTCACACTATTTTATTAATGAACTCCCGACCCACTGGTGTGAGTGTGTCATGACCACATTCCGATCTGATCGAGAGTTATCGCAATACTGTACATATTGAGTTATTCAATACAATACATTGTTACTTAATTCCATTCCATACATTTCACTGGAAATCATTTGTGTCTCCTTTTCACATTTCCCACATGACAAATATTGCTGAATCAAGCAATGCTCGGGGAAGAAAGGGTTAGAATACCAATCAGCTGCTATTTCACCAAATGATTGATGGTAATGGCGCAGAAAACTTTGGCGCCAGTGGTTTAAATCCAGACCTTTCCAAAGATTTGAATACAAATTCATGATATAACTTTGCGACTTTTTGCATTCTCAAACATACGTTTAAACAGATCCAAAGGTATTTTCAATTTAAATTTTAATTTTAATTGTGGAGAAGTAATAAATACAAATTGTGGATATGTCCGCAAATAGATAGATGCTCTGCAGCTATTACTTGACCATGATCAAGGTGCTAAAATTTCACAACCAAATCTATGAAGAGAAATTGTATAACACAGTGGAACCCTGTTAATTGAATAGCCACTTTGCCAATGAAAATTGTTCAGTTAACCGGGGTATTCAATTAACAGGGATTGTGTCACTTTCCTGTATTCTAGAGATAAACTTAGCATTTATTCTATTATATCTTGTTTGACAGAGCTCCTTGAGCTCTGTCAAACAAGATATAATTGATTAAATGCCTGTATTGGATGTACTGAGAGGCCAAATAGGTCTATAAACAAAGGAAAACTGGAGAGTGTAAGGGTAATTTCTCGACAGGTTACAAGATTTTGTATTCAATTAACAGGAGTTTATTCTTTAAGCTATATTCAATTAACAGGTCAAATTTGTACTGGAGGTATGGTAAATGGTTTTGTGTTGGGGAATTATATTCAATTAACAGGGATATACAATTAAGAGATATCCAATTAAGTGGGCTCCACTGTACGAGTTATTTAGATATTGATAATACTATTGATAGTTTATTCTAAATCAGTCAAGTTATAGTCTTATTCCTGAGCTATGCTAAAATATTTCTGACTTTTTAATATTCTTTACCCAACTGCCCAACCGAGAATTAATTTGAGAACAAAGTGATGTTAATCTTCTCTCATGCAGTGAACAAATGTCAATATATGGGATCCTGCTTAACTGGATACAGAACAAGAGAATATTCCTGTTTGTTCAGCACACTTATAATCCAGCCAAATACCATTAATTATTTTATATACTCAATGCAAATTTATTGTGCCTGTCGCCTAATGGATAAATGAAGAAATGTAATTTCAATCAAAATTCAATTTTATAATTAATAGTTGCCCAAGAGAAAACTAATTCAAAATGTTATCAAAAGTAATTTAACAAAATGCATATTTGGACGACCAGACACTTTCCCAATAAATATGAATAAATTTCTATGAAATACAAATTTACTCACATATTCACAGCTTATTGTCATGTTAGAGAGAGCTGATAATTCAACTATTTGAATCTTGTTTGACAAAGCTCAATAAGCTTAATTAAACTGAGTAGGGTACAGGAAGGGTGTATTACTTCTAAAATGTGGAAGGGTTAGAACTATTATTCAACGGGTACTTCCAAATTCTGAATTTCTGAGAACCAAGTCCTAGAAGCAGCAGCAAATTTTCATGAGCTGAAAGACTGCTAGTGCTTCTTCTCGTTTTTTCCCCCCAGAAATTGTAAATTAACTGTCAGATGACAAATGCAGCCAAATGTGTTTAGTAGTAATCCACTGTCACCATTCTAAATATTCAATTTAAATCAATTCAAAAATCAAGAGCTGGTTAAATACTTATGTGAATTAATTTTATACTTCTGTTTGGAAAAGAGGGTATTTAACAGGAATTCCGCTGTACTGATATATCCCTTGTACTGTCGCCAATGGCATCACATTACACTCACATTATAAAAAAATGTCAAGAAAAACATGCTTGTTGCTCTATATATTTGCATGCTTAATAAAGAAATACATTCCAAGCATAATCTGATCTTACCTCCTTGTATGGTCTTCACTTGGATCAAGTCTGATATTGGCCCTTGACCAACACTAGAATATGCCAACATACTGAGGTAGTATGTCTCATTTGTGTCCAGTCCCTGTATGGTGGTAATCTTCTTCTGCCCAGGAATTTCTGTCTGTGTCCATAACAAAAGTGGCAGATCTGGTTTTTTAGTATAGAATATTTTGTACCCCTGTAAAAATAGAGTGTGGAGATGAAATACTATACAGACAAGATCATCTGGTAATAAATGGCCCATTTTTTGAAAATCCAATGTTTTCTTGCAGAACCACCAGAATCTCTTTGTACAATAAACAAAGTTGAGGTTAAATGGACAATTAGATTCTAGCCTTTTGTCCAGAATTTTGCAAATTGGTTCTTATACTCTTCATCCAGAAAAAAATCAAGTTAGTGTTTGGGGTTTTCCTGCCACAGCTTGATTAATACTTCACTTAGGTCTTGGTTAGTTAATTTCCAGTTTAGCCTTATTCCAGGTTATCAGAACAAAATGCAGTATGAGGTTATTATTAATTATTAATTATATCTTCGTGAGGAAATGGCGTGATATATCCCTTTCCACAAGATGCACATTTTATCATTTTGCACTTACACACTGCTTCCTTGCATGTGTAGGTTGTCTCACATAGTAGAACTTTCAATGGCCAGGGTTATATACAGAACAGCCTATAACAAAATATACCATTTGTCAACATTTTACCCTTAATAACACCAGACTATTGCCGCATTAATGCCAGATTGCTATAGCATTTTCTGGAGCAAATTTTTTTTAAAACATCCGATCAAAACTATAATCACAGGTGCACAGGTTCCCATGGGAGTGAACATCCATACCAAGTTTCAAAGGAATCAACACATAAACATCCGAGAAAATCTCCGGATAAAATTCTAGGCAATTCACGCATTCTAAGATAAAAAAGGGGCATAACTCTGGCAAAAAAAAAGTCTGATCAAAACTATAATCACACGTGCACAGGTTCCCATGGTAGTAAACATCCATACCAAGTTTCAAAGGAACAGACACATAAACATCTGAGAAAATCTACAAACAAATTTCTAGGCTTGCTTTTTCAAGATGAAAAGGGGCATAACTATGGCAAAAATAATCCAACCGAAACTATAATCACAGGTGCACAGGTTCTCATGGTGGTGAACATTCATACCAAGTTTTGAGCAGATTGGTCCATAAATGCCTGAGAAAATCTCCGGACAATATTATGTCTGCTAACGGATGGATGGACGGTCAGATGGATGGACGGACAAGGTGATTCCAGTATACCCCCCACCCACAACTCATTGCAAGGAGTATAAACACTTTTAATGAGGACTTTTATGAATAGCTGGGTGTTTTTTTCCAATTTCAATAGGTAAAGGATAAAGATATATATTTTTCTAGAAGCAAATCATATACCATCTTTCATCTTTATGATTCAGACACTCCTGAGAGAAAAAAAATCGAGGACTTTTCTGAAGAATTTTCAATCACCTTCTGAAAGACTATTTTTATGTACATTTAAAGAAATAAAAAATTTGTAGCTGGGTAGTTGGGCAAGAAAAAACAGAAATCAGATGCAAAACTGAAAAATCTAACTTTTGAGAAGCTCTCTTTGAGAGCTTCCCAATGATCAGTATCAGCTGCATTTACTATTTCAGGGATGGAAATGCAATTTTCGCAAGAAAATACCCCAGCTTTCAAGTGCACATTTTGACAAAACTGGGCCAAGCAACTATCTGAATAAATGTTTCAAAGAATTTCCATGACTTTTTCAAAGAAAGACTGATTTTCTTACCCTTTTAAGGGCCTGGTGTATAGGTTTTAAAATTCAAACACTCTGAAGCACTTTCAAGGACCCATACCAACCCAGATATTATTTGTACAGTCTAGTCAATGCCGAAAAATTGACACCCTGAAAAAGTGCCAACTGTATTGCAACCAAACCATGTTACCTTATTGTATAACTTTATCACAGCTTTTCCAGTTCTTGGAAGATAAGGGAGGAGTACGGGAGATCGAAATACCTGGGGGTTTGCAGGTGTTTCACAAGTGCCGTAGGTGCAAGTGAAATATAGGGGAAACTCCAACAAGAGTTGTTTGTATCACCCATACTACAAGTTGTGTCTGTATCTTTACCCCACCTCTGACAAATTTGTTGATATATCCTCAAATTTTTATTGGCTAAGAATGTCACATGCATACCGGCAGTAAATCTCGTACACAGTGGGTGTCACTTCAATACACAGTAAGCTAGAGTTATCTTTCGCAGGTGAGTAGCCACCATTTCTATTTTGATACATTTCCACTCGCTTCGAATTTTAAAAAATTTGAATTCAAACAAAATAAGAGAATTTACAGGGTTCATACAAAAATTTGCTCACAAAGTTCAAGGGTTTTTCAAGGGTTTTTCAAGGGCTTCATTTTTTTTTTCCAAGGGCTACATATAGTATTCAGCTTGTTGTATGAGCTCTAAAAATCTAAGATTCATGTGACACGGATCTGACTTTGGAAGTCAGGAAGTACTGGTACCCAAAGTGTGATCTGTGTTACAGTAATCTTGGTAAAACGTTCCATACTTTTTTATGTTTTTTTTTAACTGAGCGACACGAGCGCAACAAACAAGTAAAAGGCGAGTACACGTATATTTACAATGCCCAGGAAATAGCTTGATATTCAAGGGTTTTTCAAGAGATTTCTGAAAGTTCAAGGGTTTTTCAAGGGCTAATTTCAAATTCCAGGGTTTTTCAAGTAAAAACTCATTTTCAAGGGTTTTTCAAGAGCTGTATGAACCCTGATTTAAGTACCAAAAATATTTTCAAGGTACCATATTTATTGATCTAAAACGTTAAATATTTGAAAAATGGACAGAAAATATTATTTGTAGACCCAAAGTTCTTTATTGTTTTTATGATTCTATCAATTTTATCAAAGCGAACATTTTCTTTACAGTTTACTCAACAGATTAAAAGTGATTTTTTAAACTTTGAAAAGTGCTTTGTTAACCCTTTTCAGGTGGTAAAGAAAGTAAATGTATGCAAATGTATGCAAAATTGTTGGTTTTTATTCAACTTTTCATTAAGCATATTCCTGAAGGTCATCGGTGGAGTAAATTCTTAATGTATTCAGCAAGTGATCGGGTATGGGATGGTACCTGGCCTGTTGGTTTTATACCAGGCTCGGCTTCGCCTCACCTGGTATAAAACCTACAGACCAGGAACCATCCCTTACCCTGTCACTTGCTGACTATGTAACTAATAATACCACTATTGCAAAAGGGTTGTACAAGGACCAAAGTTTCATAATCTTTGGCTATGCTTCATCTTCACTCAAATTAAGGGCACTCTCCAAACTGTAACAAAACTCTTATTGATGACCAAATTTTGACTACAAAAGAAATGATGAAGATGAACATTTGGCATCACACATTTTCAAACTCCTGAACACATGAAATAAGTCGATTACAGTTTTATCAAAAAGAATAATTTTAGCACATTATATATACCACTCCAAATCTTTTATATTTTTAGTTTCAATGATCAAACCTGTATAACTCCATTGGGTATTTCTGGCTCATCCCATTGGACAACTATTGTAGATGCGCTGACTGTTTTGGCCCTTACAGATCTTGGAGCACTTCCAGGTGCTGAAATTATATGAGAAAACAGATTAGAATATTGAACTGAACAGCAAAACATAAAGTTAAACAACAAGGATAATATAACAGACAGTGATTTTGGAAGAAGCAGATATTTTAAGACAGAAAAAAACCAAGTTAAATGGTACCCAGATACTTTTGCAATCAGAATGTGATCTGCTTGCAATACACACCAGTGGGTCAAAATTTTATAAATAAGGCTATTAAAAAAACAATTCTTTTGTTTCTCGGGCACATCCCTTGTCAGAAAATCTGTCTCATCACCTTTTTTTTTTACCTGGAAATCTCTTCTATGACACTATTTTGCACTTGTAGGATAAATATTTAGCAACTATACCTTGTTTGACAGAGCCCACAGAGCTCTGTCCAACAAAACATAGTTAGTTAAATTTACAACTACATTATGGGAAATTTATAATGCTGAAAACATCAATTTACCACATAATAGTGTAAAGAGTTCAATTTTTTATTCAAACTATTTTTAGAATTGTTTTGTGAATAAACAAAAAAAAAGCCTCTCTCCCTCATCATAAAATTGAGGAAAAATTGTCTGAGAAACAAGAAATTTTTTTATAGGCCTAAAATACAGGAAAATCAAGATCACGTCAAGGAAAACAAATGAAAATAGTATATCAGATTCAATGTTCTGACAGTACTTTTTGAACAGGTGAGATTCATACAATATGTATGAAGAAAAGTGGACAGTGAATTTCAACAAGATCGTGACCTACTCATGGTCTGCTAAAAATGTCTGTCTGCTTGTGGGGTTCGAGTATTGTTTTTAATAATAACATTAGCTAACAAGGAACAGTTGAGATCCTAAATTCCTGTTTGTTAACCCTTTACCCAACGTAATGGCCAAAACCGGCCAGTGCTATTCTCCAAACTCGCCAATTAATTTTCATAATTTTTTATTTTTCGTCTCAAAAACATAGGTTATGACCCTTCGTTCCAACGAGGGGTCATAACATATGTTTTTGAGACAAAAAATGAAAAAAGTTAGTTATTCAAGAATTATTTTTGCAAGTGTCGTCTGCTTTTCAGGTTAGGTAAAGGGTTAACCCTTACACCTCTCCAGTCTACAAATGAACAACACACTTGAGAAACACAATTTAATTGAGAAAACAGCAATATCTTTTGGTGACAAAAATGTCTCTGGTAATTTGCTGTCCAAAATTTGATCAATTTGTAGAGAAATTGCTAAATTTGTCCTTGCCATAATTTGTTCTTGAATGATGACAGAAGAAATTGCTAATACAATGCAGCCAAGTGACCCACTTATGATTAAATCACTCAACTTGATGATGGAACAATTTTAGTGGCATGGCATCATACTGGACTTTGGGATGCATTTCAAAGTTTAGCAATGCAATTTTTCCTTTCTGATCACAGTTTACAACAATTTATCCAGTGAAATAGCATAAAATCCCTTCTGATAAATAGAGCTTTTGAGGAGACTGCTGAACACAAAGAACGAATTGACAGTGTGAAGTTGTTAAAACTTTGCATGATTGCAACAGACACCCGATGATCAGGCCTGAAAATAAGCAGTCTGACATTTGCAGAATGAGGTCTCCAGAGGGTGAATTTGATGATGCTATCCCATACAGTGGGCCAATTTATCCTCTGATTACCTCTTTCTGTTTTGTTTTGAGACCCTGATTCAGAATGAGGTTCACAGAGGGTAAAATTAGTGATGCTACCCTGCTATGCAGGGTAGCATCACTAAATTCACCCTCTGGGAACCTCATTTTGCAGATGACAGTCTGCCTATTTTCTGGCTTGCAACTGGCCCTGGTCATCATTACTCAACCTGATATCATTTTTAGAAGAGTGATATATATCACCCACATTTGGGCTTTTCTTATTGAATACTCTGCTGGAGTCTGATACCCTTAGTTGTCAACACACAGAACTGTCAAACATAATCTGCTTGCCTTCGATGTTGTACAGCGGTGCTTTTTCATCAATTTATTTATCTAAGTGAGCAGAATAAATTAAATACCCTCAGTACTTGTTTCAAGCCAAGTGTTGTCTGCAGATAATACATGACTAAAATCCCCCACTACTTTCTATGTTTAACCCTTTACCTAATGAATCGCCCGCATCCGCCCGCGTAATTTACAAATTCAGCAGTTGAAAGAAAGAAATTTTAAAAAATATTTCACCAAAACCATATCATGTGACCCCTCATTGGAACGAGCTCGTTCCAATGAGGGGTCACATGATATGGTTTTGTTGATTTTTTTTTTTTAATTTTTGAAGAACAGTAATTAAAATAATAAATTTTGATATCGTCTGCATTGAGTAAAGGGTTAAAGAGCACACTGCAGTAGACTCCTCTTCAAATTAAAACTAGATCTATCACTGAATGTGATAAATACACCTGCATTTTCCCACCAAGTCCAAGGGCAATAACTCTATGAAGTATAAACTGAGCAACAGCAAAACTGTGTCAAGCACATCTGCACTGATTGTTGATCATGTATAAGAATTTTAAGCCACTACCTTAAGAAATATGAAGTAGAATAAAATGGGTAAAAATGTATTCTGGCAAACATGGATGAGGACTGATATCCAACTACTGGAGTCAGAATACAAATACATCTTCATGTTGTGTAGAGTTTTTACTGCAAAAAAGTATTGTGCAATTTTTTAAAACTGCTGTCTAAAATGTTTTGATTGGAGTATTTGATGGTTAAAATATGCCCTAAACTTATTATATCTCTGTTATTTATTTAATTATTGATGTTTGAGATCACTTTCAGTATCAATAGCTATATCATTTCGGAATGCAAGTATAAAGTCAAGTTTATGAACCCTCATTGGAAATACAACACCACCAAACACTAACTTTGGAAAAAGATATGCCAGTATATCTGTCTTAAGTAATTTTCCCCTAAGGTATAGCTTACAATGCACAATTAATGCACTCGACAAAATCATTTTAATAAACTAACAGTTTGGCATCACTCAATTAACTGGTAGAGTGCTGGAACCCCATATGTGAAATTTATTTTGAAGAGCAGGTACCATAGCTTGAAGCTCATACTTAGTTCATGTGCTTTGTATTATCTTTGAAGTGGAGCACGATGGCTCAGTGGTAGACTGTTGAACGTCTATGCTATAGGTCCCGAGTTCGATCCCCATCCAGGACGACCCATGTTGTGTCCTTAGGCAAGGTACTTTATCCTGGTTGCCTACATGGGGGCACCATGACGATGTGTACTGAGGCGTACTGCACGTCGATGGTGCACGTCATCAACTGCTGTAACCCTGCTTGGGTGGAGCTTGAACAGAGTTATAATGTTGAGGAGCTGACAGTTGCTTGTCGATGCTTTTGGTTCTCTCTGGGTACTCCAGCTTCCTCCACCTGTAAAACTGTCATGGTCACGATTAGCCATTGTTTATAAGTACGTGACCTTAAACACCAATAAATAAATAAATATCTTTGAAGTGATATTATTTAGCCTGTTAGGGTTTGCCTTGTTACAATTTATGGGAGAGTGCCCAAAGGCACTCTCCCATAAATTATAACTAGGCAAAGACACGTGTACCAAGACTTGATGGCCAAAAATAATTCAGCACTCTACCAGTTAATGTTTCATACTATTCCCAATAGTTTCCATTATGGCAGAGTTTGCTCCAAGTATATTGGGAAATGGGTCTTTTTGTAGGTCCTGGGAAAATTATTCAATTGGTCATCTAAACATACATCCACCTAGAAGCGCTTTTCCAGAGAGAATACAGTTTAACATGGGCTCACTTTATTATTTATTATTTATTTATTGGTGTTTAAGGTCACATACTTATGCACAATGGCTAATCGTGACAGTTTTACGGGTGGAGGAAACTGGAGTACCTGGAGAGAACCACCGAGCAACGATGAGCAGCTGTCAGCTCTCCAACATCGTAACTCTGCACCGCAGCAGAGGCAGGGTTAGATTGGTTGAAGACATGCGCACCATTGACGTGCAGTACGCCTCAGTACACAGCGTCATCATGCCCCCATGTAGGCAATCGGGGTGAAGTGTCATGCCCAAGGACACAACGAGGTTGCCGCAGGTGGGATTCGAACTGAGGACCTCTCGGCTTGCAGCCTGCACCTCTACCAACTGAGCCACCGCGCCCCCGCTCACTTTATTAGGATTAACTAATAACTATCAAAAGAGCACAAGGACTATGTAACCTGATTATGCTGTACAAGTTTTGGGATAACAGTGTTTTGTGTCAGAAATTGGTAATTTTATAGCATGTACCCCATTGGGAAAGGGGGCCTTATTTTGGTCCCAAAAAGGATCTAGATTAAACCCTGTGTATGACGGTATGTATAGCTGACCAAAGGTATTATGATGTAAAGTTCGTTCAGTGGTATCTATCAATATCAGTTCACAGATAAAGAGATCACAAAAACCAAGCAACAAAGGAACTGTTCTGCTTTATAAATTATCACACACACCAACTTTGCACATTATTAGATTCCCATCCTGCAAGAGTCAGAAAACTCAAGCAATGCATTTTGCACGAATAATTTTTCTCCAAAACTGTAGGTTCCGTAGCTGAGAGCTCAGAGGCTCCATATTCTGTGGCTGTGATTCATATTTTCTTTCAAGTGCAATCATTCTGACTGCATGAATTCCATTGTTACAATTTATGCTACAATTCTATATACACCACTCTCCCGTAAATTGTAACAAGCCAGACATGTGCAGAAATCTGAGGATGAAAAATAATTTTGGCACTCTACCAGTTAACCTTTTGCACTCTGATGTCAAAATGGCAAAGTTTTCAGCAGCAAATATTTCCCAGAATGCAATTTGATGTTTAACTGTATATGCCTTGTTTGACAGAGCTCAGTGATGTGCTAGGGGTTAACAAGGCCCAAATTAATGAAGATTACAGGGATGTTTTAAATGCACAAACAAAAACCATGAATAAATTTGACAAAACCAATGTAGTTAAATTTAAAAAATAATCATTAATCATGCCATTCACTATACACCAACGGAAACACACAGTCAAAACATCAGGATCTTCTTTTTATGACTTCCCATCTTACCAAGTATCAAGATAAGGAAGCAGATGTCTTTTGATATGAACAATCAATGTTTTTTGTCTGTTTAAATGGCTTCTGACAATACCATGAGAGGATGTATGAGAAAAAATATCAATTAACCACGTAACCCTTTTACCTTGCAGACAAATTTATTTATTTATTTATTATTATTATTTATTTATTAGTGTTTAAGGCTCACATATTTCTGCACAATGGCTAATCATGACCACAACACTTTTATGGGTGAAGGAAGCCAGAGTATCTGGAGAGAACCACCGAGCAACTGTCAACTCCCCAGCATACTAACTCCACACAAGCTGGGTTAGCATTGGTTGAAGACAGGTGCATCATCAATGTGCAGCATGCCTTAGTATACAATGCCACCACCAAGCACCCATGTGGGCTATGGGGTGAAGTGTCATGCCCATGGATACAATGCGGTTGCCACAGGTGGGATTCGAACCAAGGACCTCTTAGCTTGCAGCCTGCACCTCTGTCAACTGAGCCACCATGCCCCCCCCCCTCCCTTGTAGACAAATATGCAAAAAGAGAAAACGGACAAAATTTGCCCAAATTTTACTTATTCGTTTATTTGTCGGTGTTTAAGGTCACTTTCAGCATCTTTGGCTATCTCATGATTGCAACATAGGTATGAAGTTAAGTTCAGCCAATGGTTTACACCTATGCTGACCACTTAGAGGATTTCAGCACCAGGTGTTTGTTCCGGATCCTATTTTACCAATAAAGCAGAAATTGTTTACTGTTGTATTTCTGGGGTTCCCACAGTGGGTATTGTTTTACAGCCATCTGGTTGAAACATTTTATTCAAATTTACACATTACATCTCTCTGTTAGCAGCCCCTGAATATGTCTGTTTCTTACTAATTTTGAAGCCCATGCTTTGCTTCTCGGGGCTCCCACAGGGATAATATTTACTTATTCATCCAACAGATAGATTTTTTAACTGGTTGAGTGCTAAATTATTTTTCAATGATGATTTGAAACATGGGTATTTTTTTCAAAGATACCATCCTACCAGCAAAAGTAGTTTTAGTTCAGCAAGATTTTGTTCATAAAATAATATAACCAAACAATTTAGATAAAAGACATTTTCTGCTATTGCCAAGCAATCATAAAGCTAATTGTTACAGTGTAAAGCCACTCCCGAGGCTTTCAGCCAGGCCTGAAAATAAGCTGTCTAACATTTGCAGAATGAGGTCCCCAGAGGGTGAATCTGATGATGCTATCTCATACAGTGGGCCAATATAGTCTCTGGGTACCTCTTTCTGTTTAGTTTTCAGACCCTGATTCAGATTGAGATTAACAGAGTGTAAAGTTAGTGATGCTACCCTGCTGTGCAGGGTAGCATCACGAAATTAACCCTCTGGGGACCTCATTTTGCAGATGACAGTCTGCTTACTTTCTGGCTTGCTTTCAGCACTTTTTAATGGAGCCATGATAGTGGCTTCTAGTACTCAACCAGTTAATGGGTAGAGAACTAGTTTATTTTCAGAAGTCAGAATTCAATCATCCATTATCATCTTGTTACAATGATGAATTTTATAATTCATTTTGTTAAATGTTATTTTACATGATAACATAGGGCATTCTAAGATAGGGAGGGGAAGGGGGGAGTGGGACATTTAAAAAAAAAACATTTACATGTAAATAAAATAGATATTGGGAAACTCAGGCACAAACCCATTATTTCTTACAATTTTCTTAGGTTGTTTGAAAAAAAAGATTGTATGGTAATTTTCTCAACATTTTACAGATTTCCATAAGCATTGCTATAAGAGGAATTCATTTTTCTTTTAATACCTCAGTGCAAAAAGAAGATCCTGTATTAACCTGAATTCAAAATCTAGTCTTTTAGATATTACCTAGCAATGCTAAGGAAATTAGTTTCAAAGACCAAACTCACGAACACCGTCACAGGGATGCAATTGAAATCTATAGATTTCTAAGGATGTGTTGTAATGTAATCATATTGTGGATCAGTTGTGGATATTTCCAATAAATCCCTTCAACATGCACAGATTTTATCAGAGCAACTGGCATAAAAAATTTCAAAGAATCTTTAAAAACAACAAAATGGTCAAATACAACTGTTCTGAGAAGGTGAATTACTTGATTAAATTTCTGATTTTTTTAACCAATGAAATAAAATGATTTGTTTAAAGAGAAGACATATGTTAAACTTTAGTGGAAAAAGAAATCAAAGATTCCTTTAAAAACCTTCTCCAGATGATAGAATTCATAGCTTGTGTGTGTCAATAGCATTTAAATGTTTAAAAGAAATACTTAACAGACTGTGTGGGAGCTGTACTGTTAAAATATGTCCTTCTATGAATAAAAATTATTTTTGGCCATCAAGTCTTGGTACACGTGTCTTTGCCTGGTTACAATTTATGCCTTTGGGCACTCTCCCATAAATTGTAACAAGGCAAACCCTAACAGACTAAATAATATCACTTCAAAGCTATTTATTTATTTATTGGTGTTTAAGGTCACATACTTATGCATAATGGCCAATCATGACCGTGACAGTTTTACGAATGGAGGAAGACGGAGTACCCGGAGAGAACCATGACCAACGATGAGCAGCTGCCAGCTCCCCAACATCATAACTCTGCACTACATTAGCGATTAACAGCCCTATAGTCATTAGTGGCCTGAGGCCCGACAGCCTCAGGCCACTAATGACTGTAGGGCTGTTAATCGCAAATGTAGGTCCGATAATGGAGCCAAACACCCCGAGAAAATCATGTTATTATTATTATTATTATCAAGACTGTATGAAAAAATCACATGGATGATTCTGCCGTTCCAGCCAATCTGTAAACATTTTCATTCCATAAGTTGTCGTGCTTATTGTATTTGCCGCCTTAGATTTACTTTCCTTTTTTAACAAATCATCTTCATTTAATTCGAAAGACTGAGCGTGAGACATTTTGACAGTTTGTCGACAAACACACTGTTTATGGAAGTTGACAACTTGACGTCATCGTCACTGTGCATGCAGGCCAAGGGTGCTAATGGCTATTTTTAGCCATTAGTGGCCGATGGGAAATTCCAGTGATCATTTTAGTAGTGGAACTATGGTTCCTTATCGTCTGCGTAATTTCACGTTAATGTGCTAGTTATGCCCCGTGAATTGAGGATAATACTCTATTTTATATTATGTTTCAATACAACCAATAACCAAGCCAGAAAATAAGCAGACTGCCATCTGCCAAATGAAGTCCCCAGAGGGTGAATTTAGTGATGCTAACCTGCATACCAGGGTAGCATCACTACATTTACCCTCTGTGAACCTCAGGCTGAATCCGGGTTTCAAAACTAAACAGAAAGAGGTACCCAGAGGATAAATTGGCCCACTGTATGGGATAGCATCATCAAATTCACCCTCTGGGGACCTCATTTTGCAAATGCCAGATTGCTTATTCTCAGGCCTGTTCAATACAACACTGTTTTTTAACTTGTTGAATGCTAGAAGCCACTATTGTGGGTCTACTGAAAAGTGCTAAAAGCCACTTTTGTAGCTTTACACTGTATGCATTATCTTGTTGTGTGTCAGCAGTAGAATAAAATAAATTTATATGAAACTGTTTGGTTATAATTAACTGGAGAGTGCCTGTTGGCACTCTCCAATAAATTATAACAAAACAATTATTAATGAGTAAAATCTTGCTAAACTAAGGCTGCTCTATCTAGTAGCTTGGAAGCTTTGAAAAAAATACCCATGTTTCAAATCACCTCTGAAACAAAATGTAGACCTCAACCAGTACAAATGGTAGACTGGGGAATTACACTACACCACATGGAAAGCCATTGAAAACTTTGGTCACTGGATACCAATCCAATATATCTTAAGAAAGAATTAGCATTCTTTAACAATGCAGTAAATCATTCAAACTGCTGATTAAGCTTGCTCCAATCAAGGATAATGTATTATATCCTAAAGGCAAAACACAATTGAAGCCAAATATTTCCTCCAGTATGTTTGCACAGTGTATTTTGGGGGTAAAGATAATGTAAGAACAAAAAGCCAATTTTTTATTGTTTACCTTATGGAACTGGCTCTAATTACAAAATACTTGAAATAAGACAAGTAGAATCACAAGACAGATGATAGCCAGAACTGAGCTATTGGTTATAGAATATAATTAGAGTAATAGACTTCCAGAAAATAGAGTTTCCATTGTTAATATAGTATCAACCCTTTCAATGTTCTGGCCAGGCATAAAAATCTTCACTGCTGAGAGCAATGATATTAATGACTGCCCCCTAATTAACAGAAAGGTAAATTGCAACTAAACAATTGTTTATGAGCAATATCTTGCTAAACAAAGACTCCTTTTGCTGGTAGTGTGACATCTTGGAACTTTGAAAAAAAAATAATCAAGTTACAAGTAATTTAGCAATCTATCAGTTAACAATACAATCTGTCAAACAAGATTTAATTGGTCAAATTCCAAGTTGCATTTTGTGGAAAACTCGCTTCTTGAAATTTTGGTATTTTAACCTTAGTACATGTATTCAGAGGTTAAATTTATTTATTTATTGTTGTTTAAGATCACATATTTCTGCACAATGGCTAATCAGGACCATGACAGTTTTACAGGTGAAGGAAGCCAGAGTACCTAGAGAACCACTGAGCAATGGTGAACAACTGTCAGCTCCCCAACATACTAACTCCACACAAGCAAGGTTAGCATTGGTTGAAGACAAGTGCACCATCGACGTGCAGTACACCTTAGTTCACAATGCCACCATGTGGGAAATGGAAGTGAAGTACCTTGCCCAAGAATACAAATGGGATTAGAACTGTGGACCTCTCCGCTTCCAGCCTACACCTCTACCTACTGAGCCACCACGCCCCCAGAGGGCTAAATACTCAATTTGTTATCAAAATCAAGTTAATAAAACAGAAAACAAATCTGTTCAGAGGACTAACTGTCAGTGACAGCTTTATATTTTTGACTGACAAAATGACATCCCATAAACCGTTTACCCCACAAATCAGCCACATCTGAACATGTAATATGCAAATTCAGCAGCTGAAAAAAAATTATTTTTCAAAAAATTTCAACAAACCATATCATGTGATCCCTCTTTGGAATGAGCTCATTCCAATGAGGGGTCACATGATATTGGGTTGTTGAAATTTGTTGAAAAATTTAAAAGGAAAGTGTCAATGACACGGCAGCTCAACTTTTGTAAGACATGTATATGTATAGTATGTGACACAGCAATGACACACATCTAGGTAATGACCTGATAACAAAGGTACATGTAAAGTATTATAAATATTGACCGTAGCCTGTAACAAATGTACAGGTAAAGCATTGTGAAGGTGGGTGACAGTTAGATGCCTCTAGCCAGAGCTGTATTGAAATGTGCACTTACTGTGTATAAGTAGCACTGAATAAATCAAAGTTTGTCTAATTGGCCGCCACTGGCCATCTCGAAATTTTGGACCGCATTCAAAAACACTTGTTCTCGTCCCAAGGTGATAACGAAGGTACCCAAGAAGTTTTGTGAAGATTGGTTCATAAATACAGCCTCTAGCCCGAGTCGTATTGACATGTGTACTAACTGTGTATAAGTAGCACTGAATAAATCAAAGTTCATCTAATTTGCATAATTTATGAACGAGAAAAAACCCTGTATTATATGTGATGTATTCCACATAACTAAACATTCATATAAAAAATTATTCAAATCTAAACCTTCATATGGAAGTTCTGTACAAAAACTGATTGCACCTAATTTCAGTACAAAATGGCCACCGGCAGCCATCATGAATTTTGGACTGCACCCAAAAACACTCCTTCTCATCCCAAGGTGATAACAAAGGTACCCAAGAAGTTTCGTGAAGATCGGTTCATAAATATAGCCCCTAACCCGAGCTGTATTGACATGTGTACTAACTGTGTATAAGTAGCACTGAATAAATCAAAGTTCATCTAATTTGCATAATATCTGCATGCAAAAAACCCCCCGTATTATATGTGATCTATTCCATGTTACTAAACATTCATACATACAAAAATTTATTCAAATGAGAACTTCATACAGAAGTTCTGTACAAAAAAACTTATTGCACTAATTTTAGTACAAAATGGCTGCCAACGGTCATCTTGAATTTCGAACTGTACCCAAAAAACACTTGTTTTTGTCCCACGTTGATAACAAAGGTACTCAAGAAGTTTTGTGTAAAGATCGGTTCATAAATTACGGCCTCTAGCCCGAGTCGTATTGAATTGTTGATAGAAGGACGACGGTCATGACAAAACCTCAAATTTGACTTCATCAAAGTTGAGCTAAAAATGATATTTAAAATGATAAATTTTGATATCGTCTACGTTGGGTAAATGGTAAGAGCATTTTTCTATACTCTTGGTACAAACCAAAATGTCAGGTAACCTTCACACAATACACATAAAATTATTCATGTCTTGGTGAAGTAAGTTCAGTCTGCAATAAACTCTTAAACTTTCTTTGGATGCAAATACGATGTATTTTTAGAGTTAGAATTATTTCCAAATTTCACATTCCATAAAACACTGGAAAGCCTTTTCCACGCCAAAATTGTTTATAGATGTCATGCATATTGTGTTGTATATTACTTTTTTTACAATCTTAAATTCCGTATATATTTTCAGTAAGTATTTTACCACCCAAGAAATAATATAGAGTTGGTATCTCATTTCAGAAATTAATTACATGAAATATCCACATAAAATCCTCGTCATCCCAAACTGATTGTTTCCACAGGCATCAATGCTATAAAAACTGTCAAGAAAATTTAAGGTTCACTGATTCCTGAAGTCTTGAGAGCAGTCATTAAAATATAATTCCACACTAATAACATTGTTACATGCCACCAAGTGGATCAAGTAAATATTGTAACAATTCCATTGTGGACCAGTGGGTCCCACTCTGTGAAATGTGTCAAATGGAGAGAAATGAAGAAATATTCACTTTATCAACAGAATGTGGGAAAATTACCAAATTCTGTCCAATTTTTTTTTACATATTTCACACAAAACACATTTCAACACAATCCCTAATCATGACTGCAACATGGATATAAACAGGCCTGAAAATAAGCAGTCTGACATTTGTAGAATGAGGTCCCCAGAGGGTAAATTTGATGAAGCTATCCCATACAGTGGGCCAATTTATCTTCTGGGTACTTCTTTCTATTTAGTTTTGAGACCCTGATACTGATTGAGGTTCACAGAGGGTAAATTTAGTGATGCTACCCTGCTATTTGCAGATGACAGTCTGCTTATTTTCTGGCTTGGATATAAAGTCAAGTCCAGCCAATCATTTATACCCATATTGCATATTTAGGAGGACTTCCACCCCAAGCATTGGTGACTGGGTCCTATTTTACCAATACCGGTAAACAGTTTGTTTACCACAGTACACAAGCACAAAATTTACATTAAAATAGTCTGTAAATGTAAGGTTGGGTAAATTTACAGAGAACAAGTTCAACTGCCTGGCATTAAGTGTCATAAGGTGCTGAATACAATGACCATGACATGTTTTTTCAAGTTGTTGGTGGCAGGTAGTTAACACAAAACAGCCCTCTTGGTCTCTACTGATAATAAATCTTCATCTTCGGTCTTCCACTGATTTGTTGCAGTCCTCTAATGAGAGGCCTATATTAACTCAGTTAATTAAAACATAAATACACTTATTGATTCAGAAAGGAATGAACTTTATTTCCCGATAACAGCAATAGAACTACAGACAGGTGTATCCTCTCTGAAGAATAAAAAGTCCAGTGGTATGGATCATGTTAACAATGAGATGATCAAGAGCTCATTGCCCTGCATGGCGGCTTGTTACCTCAAGTTGTTTAACTCAATCCTGAAATCTGGTTACTTCCCACAACCCTGGCGAAGTAATTTAATCATACCCCAACAAGCACATCTAAATATAGAGGGATCGTGATATCCAGTTGTCAAAGTAAACTAAAGATCTTAGACAATAGGCTGGTCAGATATCTAGAGTTAAATTAGTAATTAGCCCTTCTCAAGCTTCAGACCCAGATATAGGACTACAGACCATATTTGTACGCTTCGCCACATTGTCGACAAATTTCTGAAGAATGGTGAAAGATTGTACACATGTTTTGTGGATTTACAAAAAGCGGTTGACACAGTGTGGTGAGATGGAATGCTATATAAGTTACAACAATACAGAATACGCAGTATGTATGAGGAGGTGAAGTTTGCCATAAAGCTACCTGATGGCCTAACGGAAGATTGTACGACCAACACTGGGGTAAAACAAGGCTGCATCTTAAATCCCAAGCTGTTTAATTTAAACATCAATGATCTTCCAAATATTTTCGACAGTGTCTGTGGAGCTGTGGAATTAAATGGGCGATACATACACTGCCTGATGTATGCTGATGACCTTGTGTTTCTCTTATCAAGTAAGAACGGCTTACAAAGAAAGTTGGACTGCTTAGGTACCTACCTTGACTGTTGGTCGCTAAAACTCAAAACTGAGAAGATGAACATAATGATTTTTAATAAAGGAGGAAAAATTATAGACATGACCATTAACTTCAAGAACGATATTATTGGCACCTGTGGGCAAAACAAATATCTCGATGTTAACTTTAAGCCATCCGGCAAAATTGACACTGATCAACTTTCTAATGAAGGCCTAAAGGCTGTCTACCTACTGAGACAGAAAGTGCCCCTTGGCAACATTAATATACACACGAGTAAGAAGCTTTTCGACATTGATTTGCCCCATTCTCACATATGGATGCGAGGTGTGGGGAGTTGATAAGATGAATCTTCATCAGTTGGACACAGATTAGGAATTAAATAAAAGATTTGACAAAAATAAATATGATCTTATTCAATCCAAATTTTAACTGGCACTAGGCATAACTAAATATTCTAGCACACTTGCCATACGCGGTGAATTAGGTGCCTACCCCCTGGATATCTTTATAATCAAATAGACTGTTTGCTATTGGTTTCGTCTGCAAGACATGGATACGAATTCAATTGCATCACACTGTTTGACTGACACACGCCAATCAGGATCATCTACCTGGTTAAAAGCTATTGAAAATATCTTTCATCATCTGAATTTTGGGCATGTGTGGTCAAATAAATGTATGTTTGACATAAAAAAATTACTATATTAGCCCTGTCTAAAAAATTACAAGAAAAACTTTTCAGACTGGTGGTATACTAATTTGGCAAATTCATCTAAATTTTCGTTCTACAGTAATATCAAAAACTGTTTCCAGGCTGATTATCTCACAGTTGAAAAGAACAGCGCCATGTGACAGTCCCTGGCAAAACTGAGAATTAGTGCCCATAGATTGGCCATCGAAACTGGTAGACACAAAAAAACACCGGTTTCCTCAGATCAAAGGTTTTGTTAGCTTTGCAAGGACAAGGTGAAGGATGAGATACATTTCCTGTTTGAATGTCCACTATATAGCGTGGAACAGGGAGCACTAATATTTATTATTTATTTATTTATTGGTGTTTAAGGTCACATACTTATGCACAATGGCTAATCGTGACCGTAACAGTTTTACGGGTGGAGGAAGCCAGAGTACCCGGAGAGAACCACCGAGCAACAACGAGCAGCTGTCAGCTCTCCAACATCGTAACTCTGAACTCTGCACCGCAGCACAGGCAGGGTTAGATTGGTGGAAGACATGCGCACCATCGATGTGCAGTACACCTCAGTACACAGCGTCATCGTGCCTCCACGTAGGCAATCGGGGTGAAGTGTCTTGCCCAAGGACACAACGCGGTTGCCGCTGGTGGGATTCGAACCGAGGACCTCTCGGCTTGCAGCCTGCACCTCTACCAACTGAGCCACCGCGCCCCCAACAGGGAGCACTCTTAAGGGAAGTGAATCACATCATGCCAGAGAGCACAAATATGAGCTACCAGGAACTAGCCAAAATACTAATCGAGAAGTTCAACTACGACATAACCCCACCAGTTATGTGTTACGTCCATAAAATACATACACAGAGACAAGATGCAAGTGAATCTGTCCACAAAACTACGTTGAAATGAAACTGATGTTTTTTTGTTTGTTTTTTTTTTTTGGGGGGGGGGGGGGGGTTCCGTTTGTTTTGTATGATTCATGTACTCATATTTGAATGTTTTACTATATGTTTCATGTCATATACCCATGTTTGGGAATGACTGACAATAAATAAATAATAATAATAACAATGACCCCCAAATGACCCATCCAGGTACTCCTCAAAAGCTGGTACATCCTTGATGACTGAGTCATCTTTGTATTTATATTAACAATAAAATATAGCAAAATATGACTGCTACTAACAGGCCTTCTACTAACTGCACTACAATCCTGAAATCAAATTGCTTTTACACAGAAGCAGGAAAACCCATCACTTTAATCTCCAGTGTCAGAAAATGAATTTACTGAGATAGTCCACTATTACCAACTATAATTAATCATGATGAGCACCAAATGTTCTGGATAAACATTATTCATGTTCACTAACCCCATGACATGATGATTAAAACATAATATGGCCACTAGTAGAGAAAGAGTGGTTGTTATGCTACCTAACTGTCAAAAGTTTCAAAATTATCAAATCCACATGGAACAGTTCTTGTGGAAATAAAATGTAAGTAAGTTGTTAGTAGCTTATCTTCATTTATACAGAACTTCACATAATATTTTGACAGGCCCAAAGTTGGTCTTGAGGCAACTCAGCTCTCTGTAAAACTGCTCATGGAAAAAATTGCACAGCAAAAAAAGAAGGCTTCAGGTATTTGAATTTCCATGCATACAGTACTGACTGAAACTAGGACTATCACTGAAGGTGATTAATAACCACACTTCCAGCTTACTAGAATACTTGCACATCTGAATGTTGAACTTGAAAAACCAATAATAAATCTAAGTTCAGGGGAGATAACCTGGTTAAAATTGTCACAGATCAAAAGTTTTGGAATATGCATGGGTCCACTTCTTAGTCATGTTTCGAAGTTTGATCAAAATTGGTTCATTAATGAAGGAAGTGTTCCATACACAAAAATCTCAAATACAAAGCTATATTAAATCTTTGGAGTTGAATGGGAGATAAACTGGTAAAAATCATCACAAATGGAAAATATGGAAATATGCGCATGTTCACTCATTAGTGGCCATGTTCAAGAAGTTTCATTGAAATCAGTTCAATAATGGAGGAGTTGCACACAAAAGAATTTCATTTGAAAATCCATAATAAATCTAAGTTCATGGGAGAAAACCTGGTTAAAATTGTTTACGCATTTCCACTTGTTGGTCACAATATTTGTGACATTTGATCAAAATTGGTTAAAAAATGTAGGAGTAGTTGCATGCACAAGAATGTATGGTTGGATGGATGTACATATATAGAGGGCATTGACAATATAGCCCCCACTTCGAAGTTGTCGTATAATAAACTGCAAAAATACCACAAGCAGAAATGTCACATGTCAATAATTCTTGAGCGCTTCGCAAGAAAGTAAGAAAACATCAACATAGAAATAATGTATAAGATAAGAAATTTTCCTGTAGCTACCCAAAGACTTATTTCGGCTGGTACAGTGGCGCCACCCACAAAACTGGATACCTCTTAATTGTATAAACCTGTTAACTGAATATAATTTCCAAACATCAAACCAATTACCACATCTTCAGTACATATATGATGTCATTTCTGCCTATAGATTATAGAGTAAACTCCTGTTAATTGAATATAAAAAAAATTACAATCACCAAATTTCCCTTGTTTATAGACCTATTTGGTCTTGGCACACCCAACACAGGCATTTAATCCATGAGCTCTGTCAAATAAGGCATAACAGACTAAATGTTCCATTTATCTCCAAATACAGAAAAGTAACTCAATCCTGTTAATTGAAAATATTCCTCTGGCTATTCAATTAACAAAGCTCTACTTTGATGCAACTCGACAATGAAAGAAAACTCCGAGGTGTACTGCAAAAGTAAGACAATTAGATATCCAGAGGGGCTCCAGGTAGAACTATTTATGCTTAAATTTCTACAAAATTGTCTGTAGAGAGATGTCTGTAATCCCACCAATAAGACATTCTCTCCTCCAACTCAATGTTTTGTCCCTCATTGTCTTCCCTGCCATGATACAATGGAGCCCACTTAATTGGATATCTCTTAATTGAATAACCCTGTTAACTGAATATAATTTCCCAACACAAAACCATTTACCATACCTCCAGCACAAATTTGACCTGTTAATTGAATATAGGTTATAGAGTAAACTCCTGTTAATTGAATAAAAAATCTTGCAACCTGTGGAGAAATTACCCATAGTCTCCCCAGTTTTTCATTGCTTAGAGATCTATTTGGCCTCAGTGCATCCAATACAGGCATTTAATCTATTATATCTTGTTTAATACAATAAATGCTAAGTTTATCTTTAGAATACAGGAAAGTGACAATCCCTGTTAACTGAATATTCCTGTTAATTGAATAATTTTCATTGGCAAAGTGGTTAATCAATTAACAGGGTTCCACTGTAGCACCTCCATTGGAAACTTTCACTTTCTTGCCCTTCATGTCTGGTGTCCATTTTATCTGCACAATTTTTTTTTATTGATGTTTCAGGTCACAGTCAGCATCCATGGCTATATCATAAACTGAACATAGGTATGAAGTCAAACTTAGCCAATATTTATACCTATACTGCAAACTTAAGAGGACTTCACCCCAGGTGTTGGTTACAGGATCCTATTTTACCAGTAAAGCAGAACTCATTTACCACAGTAAACAAGCTCTACTGTTCCAATTCCCAGAGTTCCTGTGGGGTCATCTGTACAAATCAAGAATACATAGACCAGTAAATCAAATCAGGTCATTATCAAATGAGTAGAACAAGGCACCCTCTGCAATGGTAAAGCATTGCAGATGGCACCTTGTTCCACTCAGGGATGACATATTGCTCAAGACTGATGACCTAACAGGTGCTTATACAAGTG
Organism: Pictodentalium vernedei; assembly: GCA_031216915.1. Classification (NCBI taxonomy): domain Eukaryota; kingdom Metazoa; phylum Mollusca; class Scaphopoda; order Dentaliida; family Dentaliidae; genus Pictodentalium; species Pictodentalium vernedei. The sequence goes on from CM062293.1 coordinate 58,864,219, forward strand.
TCATCTGCTTGTTCAGACAGATGATACCTGACCAGAAATAACTGCTCAGATTTTACAATGCTTCCTGGCAATCCTTACCTAGTATCATCGAAAGTGTCAATGCAAAAACATTTATTTATTTAACAGCACTTTTAACAACCAGGGTCACCTCGTGTCGGACAGTTTTTCAGGTGGGGGAAGTGAGAGTACCCACCGATAACCATTGAGCAATGGCAAGAAACTGTCACAACTCCCCAACATACTAACACCACACAGTCAGGGTTAGCAATGGTTGAAGACAAGTGCACCATTGACGTGCAGTACGCCTTAGTACACAATGCCACCATGGCCCCATGTGGGCAATTGGGATTAAGTGTCTTGCAAAGCTTTTTTTTTATCTACTCTATTACATTAACTGGTAGAGTGCTAAATTATTTTTGGTCCTTAAAATTTCTTCGTGCATTTTTGCCTTGTTATAATTTATGGGAGAGTGCCAGTAGGCACTCTCCCATAAATTGTAACAAGGCAAATCCTAACAGATAAAATAATATCACTTCAAAGATAATGTGAAGCATATCATCCGAATACGAAGCCTTTAAATTGCAGTACCGGCACTAAAGAATAAAGCCCAAATATGGGCTTCCAGCCCTCTACCAGTTAAGAGCTTTGCAGACTCCACTTCAGATTTCTTGGTTTTATAGTCTTCCTAGAGGGATAGAACTATAACTAACCCAAATTACATACTATGAGATACAATTGTAGTATTAACAGTATGGATTGGCTGCCAACATTTAACTGATTGGCATACTGAAACCAACAGAAAAAAATCAAAATGACATGTGTTACCTTTCCAAAACAGAAAGTTACAAATAGAAAACAAATGTACATGCCAGAGAAACATGAAACGGTTTTGAATTAGCATTCATTTTTCTTCTCAACAAAACACTAGTTGGATGAATCTTCCAGTTGGGGCAAAGTACTATAAATCAATCACCTGCTTTGAAATACTGTCAGGAGAAGGAGAAACAGAAATGAGAGTATCTGAAGAAAACACAGATAAGGTGTGTTCTTTATTATTTCTACAAACTTTCATGATTGCAGGAATTCATTCATTTATTTTCTTCAATCTTTCTCAGCACAAGAATCTATTTATTTACTTAATTAACCCTTTACCTAACATAGTGGCAAAAAACGGCCAGAAAATTTACCAAAATAAGCCAACCATAGCATAAAATATCTTACAAATGTCTCGATAAAACCATACAAATATGGATATCATTAGAACAGGCTTGTCGAGCAGGTTCTAATGATATCCATATTTGTATGGGTTTATTGAAAAATTGTGAGAATTTAAAAAAAAAATATGCAAATTTGATTTATTTTTTAAAAAAAGCTCTTAGGTAAAGGGTTAACTAAGATTTTATATTATACATGTATTCAACATTCAACATCTTTAGTGATATAAGGGCAGCAACACAAGTATAAAATCAATATTTATTTATTTATTGGTGTTTAAGGTAACTTTCAGCAACTATGGACCACAACAATTGTCTAATGTCAAGTTTAGTCAAACATTAATATCAGAGCTGCACACTCTTGCACTTTACTCTCAGCTGTAAAATAATAGTGATGGCCAAATAATAGTCAAGTCTTCTATATTCAGAAAATATAAATGATAGTGATGGTGACATTTTTCTCCAAAATCAATGATAACGTCATCAGCATTATTTGGCAGGTGAGAGTTCATCACACAACTAGAAACATGACACTTGCAAAAAAAAATCTTATATGAAATCATGATCTATTTTTAAAAATTTATTTATTGGAGTTTAACAACACTTTCGACAGCCAGGGTCACCTCATGTTTTGCACTTGGAAGAAGACAGAGTACCTGGAGAGAACAACCGAGCAATGGCAAGCAACTGTCATGCACCCCAACATACATATTCCACACAAGCAGGGTTAGTATTGGTTGAAGACAGGTGCACCATTGACGTGCCCCCACGACTGCAATGGGAGTGAAGTGTCTTGCCCAAGGACACACCGCAGTTGCCGCAGGGGGGATTCGAACCGAGAACGTCTCGGTTTGCAGCGTACACCTCTACCTACTTAGCCACCGCACCCCCATGAAATCATGATAAGCCTGCTACTGTTTATACTTGCATAGCCCACATTAGAGGACTTGCCCTCCAGTAATGACTCCAAGGGAGGTGAATGATGAACAAGATTGCAAGACACTCCAATCGGCATCAAGCCATGGTCATTTAAAACTGTGAGGTAAATTAAGTGTTACTGTTGTCACAGCCATTCCCAGCTCCCAACACACAAAATTCATCTGTTTCCTATCTGTCAATGCCTGCATCAAGACAGACTTTAGACATGTTTGCGAATGTGGAAAAGCACTGTATAGGAAATGCTTGCCAAAAAGAAATAAATTCAGTTAAGACAAATGAATAAATAAATAATGAATAAATAAGCTTAAAATGTTACCAACAAGATGGTTTATACTTCATACTAAATCAAACAAATGAAACACTAATAAACCTGGATGTGGGTAGTAATCTGGCAATTAAAATAATTTATTTGATAAATGGTGTACACCTGTACCTCCTCATCTGAATATTCCTCCAAGGCTATTCATAAAATGTAATCGCAGGAATAAAGGCATATGCTCACCTGATTTTTTATACCCATGTTGCCATTTTGGAGGACTTCCACCCAGGCATTGGTGACCAGGTTCTATTTTAGCTATGCTTCATGTTTTGGGGTTCCCATGGGGAAATAAATATGGAACAATGATTTCTTGTTTGTGCTCGATTTCACTTAAAATTCTTTACTTATACACAGTCGATTTCTGCCATTGAACCTAAATATCTTTCTGGGTTATCAAACCATAAAGCATGGGATTCCACAGAATTTTCTCATAAAAAGATCTGCTCAGATCAAATACTGTTGTTGAGAGTATCAACAGATGGTGTCTGGCGTCTTATGAAAGCCATTATTTCCGAGTATGCTTACAAATAAACTGAGATGAAATGTTACTTATAGAAAGAAAGGCAATGTCTTCCCCTTTGTTGAAGTAGCATGCTATCTGTGCAAGTGCTGTTTTCTAAAACACTGGGAATTTTACAGAATGAAGTTCTGTGTGTCTATTTTCCTTTAGCTGCCAAATACCAAATTTGTAATTTTCCGTATCCTTCGAAGAAATGTGGCACAAATGCTCAAGTTTAGTATAGTCAACATTTTACCAAATGTTTTTGCCAGATACTTCCGGCAATGCAAACATTTTTCATTGTATTCCCCTTCCAGGCAATACTTTCAGACCCCTAACTTTATGAGCTCTTGGTGTTGAAACAATGAGGAGACATAAGCTGTGGTTTGTCACAAAGAACTAACCTTTTTTAACCCTCTGCACACTGATGTCGAAATATCAAAATTTAAACAAGAATTTTTTCCCCACAATGCAACACGTAATTTAAACAATTCAGTTTTGTTTGACAGAGCTCAGTGAGCTCTGTCAAACAAAACTGAATTGGTTAAATTCCTAGTTGCATTATGAGATGATTTTGCTGCTTGAAATTTCTGTACTTTGACATCCGAGTGCAGAGGGTTAATTATTGTCATGTATTAATTTCTACATCTTGTTTGGATCAAAGTTTGATCATTTATTTCTGTAATAAGCAATTTAAATTACCCTCAGTCATGGACAGTTACATGAAACATGTCTTACCACCTGTTTCAAAATTCAAACATGACTTTCAAACCGAGAACAATGATGGCATTACACAGGATATGGGGAATTTCTGTATCCATTTTTTTCTGTTACTCCTGACAATAAGGTATGTTATAATGCACATGTTTTCTATAAGTTAGAAGATAATATGGTTTATCTCTTGTGATGACTGAAGTTTCGGAGTAACACCTGCTCTTATCCACAGCGAAAATTATGCTCTTTCACATCAGCATTTTAACAGGTAAAAAACTAAATATCACTGGGTTATAGAGTTAAGAAGTTCAGACTGTTTATGTAACTGTGTTGGTGTTCTTTTTATGTCAGACAAAATACTGCTATTATCAACAGAATATGATATACAGGCAAATCCTCTTAATTGAATAACCATTTTGACAGCCAAAAATATTCAAATAACAAGCATATTTTTATAACAGATAATAAACTAGACTAATTTATAGAGTGTACCTGGAATTGAGCTCTTATTATTATAACTGGACTGGACACAAGAAAATTGGGACTTGGGACTTTTGAACCATCTGCACTCTGATGTCAAAATGGGAAAATTTTCAGCAGCAAATATTTTCCATAATGCAGTTAGTTATTTAACCAAATATACCTTGTTTGACAGAGCTCAGAGCTCAGGGAACATTCAATTAAGAGGCATTTGGCCACTTTTCAGTTTTCTAGAGACAATCAGAGCTTATATTCTATTATATCTTGTTTGGCAGAGTTCATGGAACTCTGTCAAACAAAATATAATAGATTAAATGCCTGCTCCTGATGTACTGAGGCCAAATCTATTATATGAATGGGGAGTGTGTAATTTTGTGACTCAGTGACTCACTCCATGATGCAGTCCGTGTAGAACAAGAAATTTTTCGTCACATGTGTGGTGCTACCGATCCTGAGATGGGTTGGCCTGCTACTTGGTCAATAAACAAGAGCACCGCCCAGCGGGGCAACATACGCCCATCAAAACTGAAACATGCACTAGTTTCTTTGGGGTAAAGTTTGAAATTTTTGTTGACTCGACTATGTCTGTCCCCCCTCCAGTCATTGTCCATTCCCTTGCCCTGCCTGGGGTAAAGGTTTTCAAATTGTATGCTTGTGTGCACACATTTCACATTGTTTGACAGATTAACTTCATTGATAATGAGTGACGATAGGTTGCACCAAGGAAAAGGATATTTTGTGGATCATAACAGCTATAAACAGTGAGGATTCTCATCGTTTAAAAAAAATAAAAATGGAGTTATCTGCTCCTGTCACATGCACAACGTCAATTGATGATCAACATGGGTGCAAAGTTTGAACAAAAAAGCAAGTAAAATGTTGAAGGAGTAGGCAACACAATAGTGAAATGTTTCAAGTACTAAAAAGGAGCATAACTTTGGAAATACAAAACAGAGTTAGCTGCTCTTGTCACATGCACAACGGCAATTGGTGATCAACATGTGTGCAAAGTTTGAACCATATAGAATGTAAAATGTTGAAGTAGAAGGCGACACAACACTGTAATGTTTTAAGTACTAAAAGGGCCATAACTCTGGAAATACAAAATGGAGTTACCTGCTCATGTCACATGCAAAACAGCAATTGGTGATCAACAAGTGTGCAAAGTTTGAACAATATAGCATGTAAAATGTTGAAGGAGTAGGCGACACAATACTGTAATGTTGTAAGTACTCAAAGGGGGCATAACTCTGGAAATACAAAACAGAGTTCCCTGCTCTTGTCACATGCACAACGACAATTGGTAATCAACATGTGTGCAAAGTTTGAACAATATAGCATGTAAAATATTGAAGGAGTAGGCGACACAATACTGTAATGTTTTAAGTACTAAAAGGGAGCATAAATTTGGAAATACTACATGGAGTTACCTGCTCTTGTCACATGCACAACGGCAATTACTGATCAACATGTTTGTAAAAATTGAGTAATATAGCATGTAAACCTTTGGAGGAATAGGCGACACAAAAATTGTTTATGGACGGACGGATGGATGGACAGACAGATAGACAGAGACAGACACACAGACGGACAATGCCATAACATAATACGTCCGTCAAAAAATGAGAAGAAAAGAGAAATTTGGCGATATCAGGTTAATTCTTGACTTATTGCAAGATTTTTTATTAAATGAACAGGAGTTTATTCTAGAACCTATATGCAATTAAAAGATCAATTTTGAAGCCAGAAGGTATGGTAAATGGTTTGGATTTTTGGAAGTTACATCAATTATTATTAACTCTTTACCTAATGAATTGGCCACACCCACCCATGTAATATGCAAATTCAGCAGTTGAAAAAAATATTATTTTTCAAAAAGTGTCAACAAAACCATATCCCATGATATTCAATTAAGTGGGCTCCACTGGTACAATTTGTGATAAATTTACCAAGGTTTTCAAGAGAAAATCTATCAATTAAGGATTAATAATACCTTCCAGCTGCAAGCTTACATATTTTAAAACCTACTTTTCAGATCTAAATCTTGAATATATTTAGCAAAGTTATTGCACCTAAATACATCACATGGCTGCAATTTCAAATGTCCTTTTTAATAAGAGCACTTGAAGAAATAAAATCAAACTTAATGCATACAGCTTAATACATACAAGTTAGAAAGATCTAACAAAAGTCACATGTTATTGAAAGCTGGTATATATGTTTACAGTTAGCATTCTGTCATGAAAACAACTGCTTCAGCTAAAAAGTAAGAAGCTAATGTGTTGCATGGTCGTATGCCTGAATAAACATATGATGCAACCAATGTTAACATGATTTTAATGCACATGGAGACCATAAACTGAACAAGAAACCCTTAAATAGATTGTGTTTGTGGTATTCTGACAGCAATGGAACAAACATCAAAGACATAACAGATTAGGACAAGGTGCTCAAATTTTATCACAAGAGAAATGTGTTTTTATATTTTCAAGTTGTGGTCTGTATTTTTTTTATTCCAGGCAATTATACTATTAAGATTGAGAAAAAACCTTGTGCACCTCAAAACATGAGACTTGATTCTGTACAAGGTTCTTAAATGTTTAACCCTTTCAACCCAATATGCATCAAGTTTTGCATAAAAGCAAATTTGGCGTCGGTAAGCAAATAACATAATGGACAATCAAGAGACTCAGTTGTAATTTAATCCAACACTCTGACGGCAAATTTGTACTCAAAGAATGATAAATGTTCGGCATATGAAAATTATATTCCATTAGGCAATATCTAGTTAAGAAGAACCATAGTACTGATGTCACATTTCTGTCTGTTTCGCTTAATAATAATAATAATAATGACATTTTTTTTTTGTCGTAAATATCTGTAAGTGATACATGACAGCATACAAATGAATACAAAAACATAACGTACATAAACAGCTGGGTACAATAACAAGAGGGGGTGAGGTGGTGTTGCAGTAACCGGTTCTCATCAGATCACCAAAGTTAAGCAACATCGAGCCCATTTAGTCCTGGATGGATGACCGTTTCAGTGATGGATTCGGACTCCCGTGTTGTGCCCTTGGGCAAGGCACTTAACCCCTATTGTCCACATGGGGGCACATTGATGCTGTGTACTAGGGTGTGCTGCACATTGATGGTGTGCATTTCTTCAACCAAACTAACCCTGCCTGTGTTGCAGTGCGGAGTTACAATGTTGGGGAGCTGGCAGCTGCTCGTCGTTGCTCGGTGGTTCTCCGGGTACTTCGGCTTCCTCCACCCATAAAACTATCACCGATGTGATATGACCTTGGCTTTTAAAATGTTGTTAAACCTTAATAAATAAATAAAAATAACAACAAGACTTTGACAAGAGAAGAAAAAGTAAAACGATAAGATATAGTGAAGAGAAAAGTACATAAGTATGTATATAAGCACAGAGGCGCACACGCACTCTTTCACACACATTTCAATGCATACACAAACACCTGCACCTGGACAACCACACACATACCTGCACACCCATATACCCACCAACCCACACCCTCACACACACAAGTGCACCCTCTCTCTCTCACGCATGCACGCATGCATGCACGCACACACGCATACATGCACGAACACTCACACACACTGCGGAGCTTAAACATGGAAAGATTAGAACTATCTTGGGAACTTCAAGCAGAAACATACGAGACCAGTTTTATGCTTAAGTGGAAGAAACCAGCGTCATGTGCCAAGAAACCAAAATCAGCAGCAAAACGTTCCAGAGATCGAAAGCGTAAAGACGATTTCATTATGAGGAAACAAAGAGACGTCTACATGCATGAAACTAGTGGAAATGATCATAAGGATATCTGTGCTCCTTTCCGAATACTGGCAAGAAACCTGATTTGAGTAAACAAACATTTTCTTTATCTGCTGTAAACTTCGATAAAAACTCTCAACAAAATGGCATAAGTGGACCCACCCAAAATGTGTCTGCTGCATCAGCAAAAGCATTCGTCACGCGAAGGAACACCTGGTTGGGTACATCTGAACTTAGTGTGTTTGGAACTATGAGGTCAAAAAACATAGCAACAAAAAAGGCTGACCAGAGAGGTAGAAACCCTTCAGAAGCTAAGAACATTTATTCCTCAGGTGACAAAACTGTGGGAAAAAGAAATACTCAGAAGAAATTTAGTGTCTCATCCAGGGGCTCTCAAGTAAATTTATCAACTAAAGTGGACAGAGGTCACGGCAGTTTGATTTCTTTGGATTTATGCCTATGAAAACGTCAAACTCAATTCTCGTTGTGGAAACATGAACTCGAATAAAAGGTTCCAAAATCCAGATGAAATAGTGGACATTTTGTGTGGACATATTTCACCACAGGGTTAAAAAATCTTATGTGTAGAGTATTATGATGGCGACATACAAGAAGTGTCTTTCGAATTGGTACCTGTTGTTAAAAGAGACTGAAAAGATTCAACTTTGTCTACTTGGTTTAATGGATAAAATTATGTGCAATATGTTCATCTATGTCACTAGAATGCAGTCAAATCATTTTTTTCGCATATTACTTTCACAAGTCCTTAAATAAGAATCACTTCCGACTACTAAAATATTCAGGAACAATGTAGTCAATGCCAGGAGGCATATTTCGGGGAGGCAGCGAAGTAATATCACCAGGCTAAAATCTGGAGTCTAGAAACAATGGGTTAACTCAGATACTTTGAGAATAACAGATTTATAAATTAATGATTAGATGGATTAACACATTAAGATGTTTTTCACTCAAACAATCCATCACAATGCCCAATTGATTAATACAAGAGCATACATGTTATTTTCACAGCTAACAATGTTGATTGTTTTATTTTAATAATGTTACTTGGATATTGTACATGTAAAAGCATGTTAACTCTGTAAATTTGACAATTCGAATAGCCAATTGCAAGAACATTGGGTGGAGAAAGGGGTAACCTCTCCTGTCAAAGCTTTGTATTACATTCACGCTGCAGTCCAGTTAATAAATTTGTTACATATTGTCAAGACTTTTAGTCTCAGTAGTTTGTGGAGTGAGCTCTCCGGTATGAAATATTTTCGCAACCAGTTCCTCTGGTCAAAATTTGGTAGAGCAATTCGGGTATACGGTGACTTCAAGTACTTTTCAAAGAAAGGTCTAAAATTCAAGGACTTTTCATTTGAGTTCATTCATCAATCCTGTGTCATCAGTGTTGTGTTCTTGAACAAGACACCTAATACCAATTTCCCAAAGGGGAGCACAGTTTCAGTTTGCTGAAGCATGTAGGCTGATGGTGCCCATTCCTTCAACCGCTGCTATTAGTTATTTGGCAAGTGTGAGTTACTTGCCACTGCTCAGTGGTTCTCTAGGGTACTTGAGCTTTCTCCGCCTGTAAAACTGTCCAAAAAATATGATACTGGTCATTGAGAGAGTAGGTAAATCTAAATAAATCAACAAACAAAAATTGCAAGTTCACACCAAAGCTGCAATGGATGTCAAATGAAAGAGTCAATGACTCTGTAGCTCAACTTGGATATGACAGGAATTAGTACTTGCTGTGACCAAGACAACTGAATAAAGAATATGACAGGAATTAGTATTTGTTTTGGCCCAGTCAACAATAATAAAAGAATTACAAGGTGACTGTAATGGACTACAGATTAAGACCAATCATTGTAGATTATTATTTTTGTGTGGAAATTTTCAGTCCCAAACAAAATATTTTCAGACTAAAATTTTTTCTTCTTCTTCTTAAAATTGACCAAAATGCATCAAAACACAAAAAACTAATTTCCGGATTTTGGTCCAAAAAGTCCCACCCGGACCCCTAATTTGCATAATTTATTCACGAAAAAAACTCTGTATTATATGTAATGTATCCCATGGTACTAATCATTCATACAAAAATTTATTCAAATCAGATCTTTCATTTGGAAGTTCTGCGCAAAAATCTGATTGCACTTAATTTTGAACAAAATGGCTGCTAGTGGCCATCTTGAATTTCAGACTGGACCTAAAAACACTCCTTCTCGTCCCACAGTGATAACAAAGGTACCCAAGAAGTTTCGTGAAGATCGGTTCATAAATACGGCCTCTAGCCCGAGCCGTATTGAGATTTGCACTCACAGTGCTGAAAGTAACACTAAATAAATCAAAGTTAGCCTAATTTGCATAATTTACGCACAAAAAAAAACCCTGTAATATATGTAATGTATCCCATGGTACTAAACATTCATACAAAAAATTATTCAAATCAGAGCTTTCATATGGAAGTTCTGTACAAAAAACAGATTTCGGCATCGTCGGTACAAAATGGCTGCTGGCAGCCATCTGGAATTTGGGACTGCACCCAAAAACACCCGTTCTCGTCCCACGGTCATAACAAAGGTACCCAAGAAGTTTCGTAAAGATTGGTTCATAAATACGGCCTCTAGCCCGAGCCATAGCAGCTTGGCACTTACAGCTCTGAAAGTAACACTAAATAAATCAAAGTTAGTCTAATTTGCATAATTTATGCACGAGAAAAAAACCTGTATTATATGTGATGTATCCCATTGTACTATACATTTATACAAAACTTTATTCAAATCAGAACTTTCATACAGAAGTTCTGTACAAAAAACTGATTTTTGCATCATCGGTACAAAATGGCCACTGGCAGCCATCTTGAATTTTGGACCACACCCAAAAACACTCGTTCCCGTCCCAGGGTCATAACAAAGGTACCCAAGAAGTTTCGTAAAGATTGGTTCATAAATACGGCCTCTAGCCCGAGCCATAGCAGCTTGGCACTTACAGCTCTGAAAGTAACACTAAATAAATCAAAGTCAGTCTAATTTGCGTAATTTACGCACGAGACAAAAACCCGTATTATATGTGATGTATCCCATGGTACTAAACATTTATACAAAACTTTATTCAAATCAGAACATTCATACAGAAGTTCTGTACAAAAAACTGATTTTTGCATCATCGGTACAAAATGGCCACTGGCAGCCATCTTGAATTTCGGACCACACCTAAAAACACTCGTTCCCGTCCCAGGGTCATAACAAAGGTACACAAGAAGTTTCGTAAAGATCGGTTCATAAATACGACCTCTAGCCCGAGCCATAGCCAATTGTTGACATACGGACAGATGGACAGACGGACAGACGGCCAGACGGACGACGGACCATGACAATAGCTCAAATTTGACTTCGTCAAAGTTGAGCTAAAAATGAAACAAATTCCAAGTCCATAAAGGGTAATAACTCTGACAAAAATAATCTGAATAATACCTGCATTCAAGCCAGAAAATAAGCTGACTGTCATCTGCAAAATGAGGTCCCCAGAGGGTGAATTTACCCTCTGTGTACCTCAATCTGAATGAGGGTCTCAAAACTAAACAGAAAGAGATAACCAGAGGATAAATTTGGCCACGCTTTGCGTCTCGGTTGAACATAAGCTCCAAGCCACAAACCTCAGACCATGTTACCGTCAATTCATCACAATAACTTATAATGTTGGGTTAGCAGTCTGCAGACCAAGTGAGTACAAACGGTTACAAACTATGTTTTATAAGAAATGAAAATACAGAGCAGCTGTTACATTCACAGTTGGGCAGATATGGATATATGTTGGGTCAGCAATCTACAGACCAAGAAATAAGTATCAACTAACTACATCATCCATTTTTTTTACCTTAATGGACATCTTAATATCTTTTCTTTTTCCAAAATTAGAATCAACAGGTTTTTAAGTGTAAGGAACACACTTTTAAACAGCCTTAATTATTCTAACACCTAGTACAACCATCATCAATCAGTATCTCTTACACACTCAACAACTTTTTTTACCCTAAAGTTTCTTATGTTTTGACAGTTTGAGGAGAAGCTGAGGATCACTTTCGGAAAAACTACTGAACATTGGAACAGTTGCCAAAGCATATGAAGTAACCTAATAGCATTCAAATTAAACGATGAAAAGAAACCCTGAAGATGGAAGAATATTTTCACATTAACCTGCATTAACAGAATGTTTTTTGACTCTCGTAAAAAAAAACTTTGGTCAATTTGATTTTGAGGTCAAGTGATTCCATTTGGGTCATCAAAGAATCCAAGAGATCAGTCTATCTCAGAAACTAGTGATCAAGATTTTGAGGTTGAATACACAAAGTTTATACATGCAGTTGAAAAGGCTCCACAAAGTAGACCTTCTGTTTCTCAGGTCATTTTTTGTAAAAATTGCATGTGGGCAGGAGTTTTTTATTTTATTTTTTATTTTAAAAAAAGTTCATATTCTTGGTTTGTTTTGTTTTAGGCCTCATAATCTACAGAATAGCATGGGTGGTGGTGTATTTCATCCCTTGAGTGTGAGTTGCACAAAAGGGACAAATTTATCAAATTTATTAACTTGGGTAAAATATCAGACATAAACCATTTAATTTTTACTTTTTTAAGTTTGTTTTGGTTATAAAAAGAGACATGCGGCAGCCAAAAGGACCATGCAGGAGGTCCTGAGAAACAGATTTTTAACTTTTTTAGGTTATTTATTTATTTATTTATTGGTGTTTAAGGTCACATACTTATGCACAATGGCTAATCGTAACAGTTTTACGTGTGGAGGAAGCCAGAGTACCCGGAGAGAACCACAAGCAACTGTCTGCTCCTCAACATTCTAACTCTGTTCAAGCTCTGTTCAAGCAGGGTTACAGTGGTTGAAGACATGTGCACCACAGACGTGCAGTACACCTTAGTGTACAACATCATCATGCCCCCATATAGCCAACCGGGATAAAGTGCCTTGCCCAAGAACACAATGTGGGTCGTCCGGATGGGGATCGAACTCGGGACCTCTAGCATAGAAGTCCAACAGTGTACCACTGAGCCACCGTGCTCCCAACTTTTTTTTAGGTCTAAAATTGAGTCACTTGAAATATAAATGGTATTGGACTACATATGATGTCATGAATTAACTGAAATGCATCTAAACAATGGTAATTCGGACTGCTGATGAGAGTGGATTACCAACAAAACACTCAAAGAGAGGAATTTGCATTAAGGTTTATTTATTTAACCCTTTACCTAACATAAAAAACAGATGACACTTGCAAACAAAATTACTGAACAACTCATTTTTTAAACATAGCTTATGACTCATTGAGCTCATTTCAATAGGGAGTCATAAGCTATGCCTCCAATGCAAAAAATTAAATGAAAGTGTCAATGACACTGTAGCTCAACTTGTGCAAGAAGAGACTGAACTAAATAAAAAGCACCAGTAATGCCACGTCATTCAATCAAGTTTCTGCAGAAAAGACATCACACCAAAGCTACATATGAAATTTGAAACTGATCAGGTAAAAGATGCGGCCTGTGGGGTGTGCCAATGGAATTGCTGACAATTTATATACCAAATCTAAGATGGCCAATAGAGGCAATGTTTTTCAATAAAATTTGATAGAAAAAATTTGAAAATGATCTGATGAGAGATGCAGCCTGTAGGGTGTGCCAATGGAATTTCTGACAATTTATATGCCAAATCTACGATGGCAGCAGGTGACCATGTTTTTCAATAAAATTGAGAAAAATTTGATAGCACCCATCAAGATATGACACCAAACCTACATATGAAATTTGAAAAAGATCAGGTGAGAAATGTGGCCTGTAGGGTGTGTACAATTTATGTGCAAAGTCCCAGATGGCTCTTTCCAATAGGGCCATGGGCTTTGTTTTTGATGCAAAAAAGAAAATGTTCAGTTATTCAACAACAAAAATTTTAAAGTATCAACCATTAGACATAAGTCAAGGGTTAACATGACTGATGATGGGTTTGGAGGTTTGCCGTCAGACTTATGAGTTAAAAATGATACATTCCTGCAGTCTTGTTTGTACTATTTTATGCTTGTTTTCAGTGATTAACAGTAATCGCCTGGTTTCTGCTTTCCTTGGTGGGTTGTTTGCTTAATTTACTGTATTTCAAAAACATGGAAAAATGATATGAAACAAAATTTGGAAATAAAAAAACACCCAGAAGAAAACCAAATTACCACCTAGAACCCAAACTCTGCCACATATGACAATCATCATATTATTACACGTCCATTACTTTTGCTCCAGTTCCATATTTACAAATACATGCAGATCGCCTATTCCATACAGATTTTTGTTGAAGAACTATTTTTCCACCTGATGTCATGGATCCATCAAGAGAACAAAACTCCGCGCATTTTTGTAATCTGCCAATTGAAACTTCGCATTGTGACCTAGATCAATTCAGATGCTGCGGTGACAGCCGATAAATCGAATGCTTCAGTCAATAAACAACAAAGAGTTTTAAAGTTTGAAATTTTCTGTGTGTGTGAAGTTTGTTTTTATATTCCAAGAATTTTGTGACACAGGGGCATTTAACTGAAAGAGTGCTGGAAGCCCATATTTGGGCTTTATTCTGAAGTGCCGGTATCACAGATTGAAGGCTCACATTCAGTGGATGTGCTTTGTATTATCTTTGAAGTGATATTATTTAGTCTGTGAGGGTTTGCCTTGTTACAATTTATGGGAGAGTGCCCATAGGCACTCTCCCATAAATTGTAACAAGGCAAAGACATGTGTTGCAGTTGTGATGGCCAAAAATAATTTAGCACTCTAACAGTTAATAAACACAGAATGCCACAATGTGTGAATGTATTTGTCAATTTGGCACTCATGTCATCGCAGAAGTATAGAACTCAAGGCTGTGCCTCTCGTTCTATTCTTCTGTGCTGGCACTCATGCCCTTTTGATGAATGCATTCATACACACATTCTGTGTATATCTTGATGAGTCTTTGTATCCAGAATTGTTCATGTACTTTCAAGGCCCTGATGCTTGCCTTTTATATAAGTTCACTTGTAAACAGAAATATTTTAAATATTTTTTCCAGCTGCAGTTATAACTGTGAATAGTACTGGCCAAACTAAGATATTATGTACAAAGTAAACATATGAAGCAATCAGACCAATGAGCCACATAAAAAAAACCTTGTTTTTCTTTCAAATCTAGCACTGGAATTCCCCCTTAAAAAAGCATCAAACCTTTTTCAAAGAAGATATCAACCACCAGATATAATTACCAACAATCTCCTGCTGGCTGTATTTATATGATGCCCACTGCTTTGTGGAATAAGTTTAACAGTAATCTTTGGCAAGACTCAAAAAATATATCCGAAAATCATGATGGGATAGTACAAAATTATCTTAAAACTCAGCAAGACTTCTGTTTGCATTTCTGATACTCCTTGCAGATAAATTTACACCCAGATTATTGTAGTTCAAAGTCAGGTTACATATTTCATCTACATGTTTAATCTGGGCATGTTGTTTTCCAGTTTAACATACATTACAACAGCTGGTGAAAATGTTACTTCTGTTCTCATATGCATATATACAAAATGTACAGACAGCATCTTCCACATTGTAGTAGAGACCTACGGTATTTCTTGAGTAAGGGAAAGATGAAAAGGTGTTATCTTCTTGAGTGTGGCATTGCTGCAAATGGAAACATTGCCATCTTCATCTAACAATCATTGCTTGAGTGAAATAATGTGCCATCTGCAATGCTTTTGCATTACAGATGATGCCTGTCGCACTCAAGGGACGAAATAGAAGTACTAAAGGGTATTTAGTGTCTTTGCATAGATACTAATGATTATCTCATGAGCACATTATGTGTGCTCCATAAAAATTATAGGATTATTTGATGATGCCATCAGTGAATCATTCACTCATAACATATTTATTTATTGGTTGTTCAAGGTAACTTTCATTATTTCCAAATGAAACAAAATACTGCATTCTGATTGGCTGAGAGGTACGGTGTAACTTGCAATCCACATTATTTTTCTTATACCGTGGTTAACCATGGTGTAAAAACAAGAATACACAATAGCAGGCTATATGGCTAAAAAAAAGTACCCATTTTAATTATTAATTAATACCTTGTGCTTGGTTATGTTAGAACTGTCAGTTTTTTTCCCACAATTTAGGTTAAAGTGTTAGGGTGTATGAGTTCCCAAACCGGTGTAAATTCCCATGCACCCTGGAAAACTCAAGGATAACTTATAGTATCTTCGGCTACTTTGGCTATCTCATGACCACAACAAAGCCAATCAGGCCTGAAAATAAGGCGTCTGACATTTGCAGAATGAGGACCCTAGAGGGTGAATTTGATCATGCTATCCCTTACAGTCGGCCAATTTATCCTCTGGGTACCTCGTTCTGTTTAGTTTTGAGACCCTGATTCAGATTGAGGTTCACAGAGGGTAAATTTGGTGATGCTACCCTGCTGTGCAGGGTAGCATCACTAAATTCACCCTCGGGGGGCCTCATTTTGCAGATGTCAGTCTGCTTATTTTCTGGCTTGAAGCCAATCATTTATATCTATACTGCCCACTTTAGAGGAGTTATTTATTTATTTATTGGTGTTTAAGCCTGCACACATATTTCTGCACAATGGCTAATAGTGAGTGCAACATGGGGATAAAGTCAAATTTAATCAATCGTTTATACCCATGTTGCCCATTTTACAAGACTTCTACCCCAAGCATTGGTGACTGGGTCCTAATTTACCAGTAAAACAGAGCTTGTTTACCACAGTAAACAAGCACGGCTTCACTTCCTGAGGTTCCCATTCACTTTCCAGGGTTCCGAAGGGGCACTGGTTCTGGGTCCTGTTTTACCAGTGTCCTATAGTATTTCCTATACAATGCTCACAAATGAGTCAAAATTGTTTTAAAATAAAAATTTAAAGAAGGGTAACTCGAAAGAGCAATATTTTCAATTCAAGTTCAACAGTTTGTTTAAATTATCATAGAGGGCAATTTGGATACTATAACATGGCACTTTGATGTCAAGTATCCCACTGCTGTGAAATAGACTCCCTATATCTCACTCCTGACATATATTGAGTTTACAACTTAAACATTTTCTCAATAATTAACAGTTAAGAATATTCTACAGTGGATTAACTACATTGTAAGCTTGTTGATAGTATGACTCAATATATTCGCATTGTTTGTTTATCAGCCAATCATTATAATTATGTTGCCCCTTTGACTGGTTGAGTGCTAGAAGTCACTATCAGGGCTTTCAATAAAATGAGGGTACCGGAGCAAAAGCCAACTTTTTCCTTGCTCATGTTTCGTATTCAATCAAACACAAATGTTATTGCTCAAGGGATCATGGGTGGTTCGGTGATTAGAGCACTGTACTTTAAACTAAAAGATTGACAGTTCTTTCCTGACCAGCAGTAACTACATTATGTCCTTGGGCAATACACTTAATCTCGATTACCCAAGGGGGCGACTGGGCCAAGAAAAGTTACAAGGAAAAGCATCAAGGGAGTCTCTGGACTTTGAGAAAATTTTGATTTTTCAAACTGAAAGAATGCTGCTTCCCTGCATCTGAGCAATCAGTTACACTCCACATAGAGGATATGTCGATGGCATATTTATATCATCTCTTTAGTGGGTGTATGCCAGCTCTAGCCCTTCTGGAGATGAGCTGGCATTGTGGCAGTTACACCCACCAAAAATTAAAAATTCCCCTGTATACATTTTGTCAAACTTATATATTTGTACAAGTCATGATCTATTCAATATTTTAAGATTAGAAAGAAGTTTGTGACCTTAAACACTAATAAATAAATAAATTTACCTAGTTACAATTTATGGGAGAGTGCCTACTGGCACTCTCCCATAAATGTTAACAAGGCAAAGATAATATTAACAAGAGGCCCCATGGGGCCTGAAGCGCTCATCTTGTACAGAACACAATTTAAACAGAGTCCAAGAATGAGTCTACATTAAGCAAGCCATCTCCATAGGCTACACTGTCAATCCTTGAGTCCCTCAGGAGTGACAAAAATAATCTGGGCATCATGCCTTTTCTTCAGTTGATCATAAAGTAAAATGTAGAGCTCCCCTATGAAGCCCCTTCATACAACCTATGTGGATTAATCTTAGTACCTCTAGAGGGTACTGAATACAAAATGTTTAATTCTTCAGCAAAATGGCCAATTCCGGCTCCCATAGAGAGCCCAAATATTAACCCGGGCTTTTGATTTGAACACAGTTAAATCTGACTTCCTTAGAGATGTTGTGTACCGAATATGAAAGCATTCTGACTGTTGGATCTGAAGAAGAGAAATTGTAAAGAAATTTCTTCGAATTGCACTAAGTTCAAATTTGGGCTACCATAGCGAGCCCAAATATTAACCTATGGATCTGATTTGAACACACTTGAATCTGACCCCCCTAGAGATGTTGTATACCAAATGTGAAAGCATTCTGACAAGTGAATCTGAAGAAGATTTTTGAAGAAATTCCCTCATATTGTACTAAGTTAAATTTCATGTTCCCATATGGAGCCCAAATATTAACCTAGGCACTCGAATTGAACAACCTGGAATCTGACCCCCTAGAGATGTTGCATACCAAATATAAAAGCATTCCGACTGGTGGATCTGAAGAAGAAGAAGTTTTTTAAAGAAATTTCCTCATAAGTAAAAATTTGGGCAACCATAGTGAGCCCAAATATATACCTAGGGATCTGATTTGAACAAACTTGAATCTGACCCCCATAGAGGTGTTGCATACCAAATATCAAAGCATTCCGTAGGAAGCCCAAATATAAACCTAGGGACTTGGTTTGAACAATCTAGAATCTGACCCTCATGACAATGATGTATACCAAATATTAAAAGATTCTGACTGGTGGTTCTGAAGAAGAAGATTTTTAAAGAATATTCCCCATATTACCCTATGTTAAAACTTCGGACTCCTGTACAAAGCCCAAATATGAACCAATGAGCTTTATTTCAACAAACTTTTATATGAATGCTGTATACCAAATATCAAAAGATTCTGATGATTGGTTCTGGAGAAAAGATTTTTTAAAATTTTTGCAAATATGCTGACTCAGCATTTTTTCGATGCCCATTACAGAACACCGTAACATAACCGATGGCAATTTTTTTTTACCATTCAATTCTACTGGTCATAAGGATACTTCATACCAAATAAAAGCTCTTTGTTCAGTGGGGTTTGGGAAATATGGGCGTTTGAAAATATTTCTATTTTTAGCTCCCAGGGTTCCCATGGGGATGCGGGAATTTTTTTTTTTGCATAGGTCAAGTACTTATGACCCAATACTACCATAAACCAAATTTGGTTCATACCAGACCATCGGTTCAGAAAATAGAAATTTTGGGCGGGGCCAAAAATCTTACCCCTTCTATTACAAAGCCAAATATTACTTCACAAACTTCGTTTGAACAAACTTGATTCTACACCTCATATGGAAGCTCCATAGCAAATATCAAGTCATTGTACACACTGGTTCTTGAGAAGAAGATTTTTAAAATATTTTGGAGCATTTTCCCCCACCCCCTCCCTATGGGGCTGGACATGCTGAGTTGAACAACAAGAGGCCCCACGTGGCCTTAATCGCTCACCTGACAAAGTGACTCTAAGAAGTATTTTAGGTCACCTTCACCATGTCATGCCTCATCAACATTAACTGGTTGAGTGATAGATTTTGTTTGAAGTTCAACATTTGTTACCTAAAATTAGTTTTATTTAAAATCATTGGTGTGTGGCCAATCTCCAATGATTTTTAATAAAGCAAATTTATCTCTGCAGACAAACTGGTTTAGCATGAAGCACAAACAAGGAATGTGAAGAGATAGCCTTGGACATCTCTCCCCAACTGTGGATATCTTCCATGTGCTACATGTATATATTTGCATGCAAGAAAACAAAAATTTTCACAAATTTTCCAAAATACTAGTTTTTTTTATCATCATTGGAACAAGCTCAAACAGCTTATTCCAATAGGGGTATGGGAAGATCGATCAGGTATATTTTTGAGACAGAAATGTGAATATATAAATAATGGTGTTTTTTTGTGAATGATGCTGGAGAATTTTGCGTAAAGATATGGTAAATGGTTTGTTCTAGATACAGAATGATGCAAAAGTATTTAAATTTGATTAGGCAAGTTGTTCCTATAATGCATTTTAAAATTGAAGTAACTGTTTTTTTGCTGACGAACTTTTAGATGTGTGTGTCTGTGTTTGTGTGTGTGTGTGTGTGTGTGTTTGTGTGTGTGTGTGTGTGTGGGGGGGGGGGGGGGGGGGTAAGAGTGTTCTTGCAAACAAAATTCCTGAATAAATGGAAAATTTTATTTTTTGTGTGAAAGACATAGTGCGTGAATGTTGATTGGAGCAAGCTAAGAGAGCTCATTTTAATGTGAAGTCATAAAGCTGTGTTTTACGTACAAAATTCTGGAATAACTAAAAAAAATTGCTTTTTTGACTCAAAAAGCATGGTGTGCGACCTCTCATTGGAATGAGCTCAAAAAGCTCATTCCAATGGGGTATTTACAAGCGATAAGTACATGTATGTTTAAGAGACAAAAATTAAAATTTGAATAGAGATTTTTGCGAAGAATGCTGACAAGTTTTGGCAGTTATGCTGGTAAAAAGGTAAGATATGCAAAGTGGTTGTTTTTTAGAGGCGACATTTAATTAAGGGGAATTAACCCTTGATTACTGAGGTAACTTCTAAAAGTACTGAAATTTCATGAAGCAATGTGAATAACAGACAACAGTTGCCTAAAAATTTCATGAATAACTAAAATTTTTATTCTTTTGTCTCGAAAACATGGCATATGACCTTTGTTGGAATGAGCTGAATGCGTGTGTTCCAATGAGGGGTCATAAAATTTGAACGGAGATTTGTGTGAATAATGCATTAGTACTGCTAGATTTGGGTAAACGGTTCACCCTGGATACCACCCCTTCTAAAGTAGATCTTTTCTGCAAATTTTGTCTAAGATTCTATCAACTTTACAAATAAATACGTTCATGAATCACAATCAGATCCACCCCACAATGTTGCATACCAAATATCAAAAGATTCTGCCTGCTGGATCTGGAGAAGAAAATTTTTTGAGAAATATGCCTGAAATGCACTAAGTTAAAATTTGGGCTCCTATACGGAGCCCAAATATAAACCCAGGGGGCCGATTTGAACAAACTTGAATCAGATCCACCCCACAATGTTGCTTACCAAATATGAAAAGATTCTGAAGCTGGATCTGGAGAAGATTTTTTAAGAAATTTGCCTGAAAGGCACTAAGTTCGAATTCGAGCTTCTATAGTGAGCCCAAATATGAAACTAGGAAGCCGATTTGAACAAACTTGAATCAGATCCACCCCACAATGTTGCATACCAAATATCAAAAGATTCTGCCTGCTGGATCTGGAGAAGAAGATTTTTTAATAAATTTGCCCGAAATGCACTAAGTGCGAATTCGGGCTTCTATATTAAGCCCAAATATGAATCCAGGGGGCCGATTTGAACAAACTTGAATCAGATCCACCCCGCAATGTTGCATACCAAATATCAAAAGATTCTGCCTGCTGGATCTGGAGAAGAAGATTTTTGAAGAAATTTGCCCGAAATGCACTAAGTTTGAATTCGAGCTTCTATAGTGAGCCCAAATATGAATCCAGGGGGCCGATTTGAACAAACTTGAATCAGATCCACCCCGCAATGTTGCATACCAAATATCAAAAGATTCTGCCTGCTGGATCTGGAGAAGATGATTTTTTAAGAAATTTGCCTGAAATGCACTAAGTTCGAATTCGAGCTTCTATAGTGAGCCCAAATATGAATCTAGGAAGCCGATTTGAACAAACTTGAATCAGATCCACCCCACAATGTTGCATACCAAATATCAAAAGATTCTGCCTGCTGGATCTGGAGAAGAAGATTTTTGAAGAAATTTGCCCGAAATGCACTAAGTGCGAATTCAGGCTTCTATATTAAGCCCAAATATGAATCCAGGGGGCCGATTTGAACAAACTTGAATCAGATCCACCCCGCAATGTTGCATACCAAATATCAAAAGATTCTGCCTGCTGGATCTGGAGAAGAAGATTTTTGAAGAAATTTGCCCGAAATGCACTAAGTTTGAATTCGAGCTTCTATAGTGAGCCCAAATATGAATCCAGGGGGCCGATTTGAACAAACTTGAATCAGATCCACCCCGCAATGTTGCATACCAAATATCAAAAGATTCTGCCTGCTGGATCTGGAGAAGAAGATTTTTGAAGAAATTTGTCCGAAATGCACTAAGTTTGAATCGAGCTTCTATAGTGAGCCCAAATATGAATCCAGGGGGCCGATTTGAACAAACTTGAATCAGATCCACCCCGCAATGTTGCATACCAAATATCAAAAGATTCTGCCTGCTGGATCTGGAGAAGATGATTTTTTAAGAAATTTGCCTGAAATGCACTAAGTTCGAATTCGAGCTTCTATAGTGAGCCCACATATGAATCTAGGAAGCCAATTTGAACAATCTTGAATCAGATCCACCCCACAATGTTGCATACCAAATATCAAAAGATTCTGCCTGCTGGATCTGGAGAAGAAGATTTTTTAATAAATTTGCTTGAAATGCACTAAGTTCATATTTGGGCTCCTATACTGAGCCCAAATATAAACCCAGGGAGCCGATTTGAACAAACTTGAATCAGATCCACCCCACAATGTTGCTTACCAAATATGAAAAGATTCTGCCTGCTGGATCTGGAGAAGAAGATTTTTTAAGAAATTTGCATGAAATGCACTAAGTTCAAATTCGAGCTTCTATAGTGAGCCCAAATATGAATCTAGGAAGCCGATTTGAACAAACTTGAATCAGATCCACCCCACAATGTTGCATACCAAATATCAAAAGATTCTGCCTTCTGGATCTGGAGAAGAAGATTTTTTAAGAAATTTGCCTAAATGCACTAAGTTCGAAATCGGGCTCCTATACTGAGCCCAAATATGAACCCAGGGGGCCGATTTGAACAAACTTGAATCAGATCCACCCTACAATGTTGCATACCAAATATCAAAAGATTCTGCCTGCAGGATCTGGAGAAGAAGATTTTTTAAGAAATTTGCCTGAAATGCACTAAGTTTGAAATCGGGCTCCTATACTGAGCCCAAATATTAACCCAGGGGGCCGATTTGAACAATCTGGAATCAGATCCACCCCACAATGTTGCTTACCAAATATGAAAAGATTCTGCCTGCTGGATCTGGAGAAGAAGATTTTTAAAGAAATTTGCCTGAAATGCACTAAGTTCGAATTCGGGCTTCTATAGTAAGCCCAAATATGAATCCAGGGGGCCGATTTGAACAAACTTGAATCAGATCTACCCCGCAATGTTGCATACCAAATATCAAAAGATTCTGCCTGCTGGATCTGGAGAAGATGATTTTTGAAGAAATTTGCCTGAAATGCACTAAATTCGAATTCGAGCTCCTATAGTGAGCCCAAATATAAATCTAGGGAGCCGATTTGAACAAACTTGAATCAGATCTACCCTACAATGTTGCATACCAAATATCAAAAGATTCTGCCTGCTGGATCTGGAGAAGAAGATTTTCAAAGAAATTTGCCTGAAATGCAGTAAGTTCAAATTTGGGCTCCTATACTGAGCCCAAATATAAACCCAGGGGGCTGATTTGAACAAACTTGAATCAGATCCACCCCACAATGTTGCATACCAAATATCAAAAGATTCTGCCTGCTGGATCTGGAGAAGAAGATTTTTTAAGAAATTTGCCTGAAATGCACTAAGTTCGAAATCGGGCTCCTAAACTGAGCCCAAATATGAATCCAGGGGGCCGATTTGAACAAACTTGAATCAGATCCACCCTACAATGTTGCATACCAAATATCAAAAGATTCTGCCTGCTGGATCTGGAGAAGAAGATTTTTTAATGTTTTTCCCATTGCCTACGGTGTTAAAAAGTGCTGACTCAGCACTTTTTCAAAGTCCCGAAACTGTACCCTATGATAAAACCGATGGCAATTTTTTTTTACCAATCCTTTCTGTTGGTCCTAAGGAAGCTGCACACCACATAAAAATTCTCAGTGCCGTGCAGTTTTGGAGATATGGGCGTTTTAAATTTTTTCTATTTTTAGCTCCTGTGGTTCCCACGGGGCTGCGGGAAAATTTTTTTTTGCATAAATCAAGTACTCATGACCCAATAAGCCCTCACATAAAATTTGGTTCAAATCAGCCTCTCGGTTTGGAAAATAGAAATTTTGGGCGGGGCAAAAAATTTTGCCCCTCCCATAACGACGCCAAGTATAGCCCCACAAACTTCTCTTGAACAAATCTGAGTCTACACCTCAAAAGGAAGCTGCACACCAAATATCAAGTCTCTGCTACTGCTGGTTCATGAGAAGAAGATTTACAAAGATTTTGGTGCCCCTTGGGGGCGTGGCACCACCCAGGAGGAGGGGCAACTTCATTTGAACAAATCTGAATTGGCATTAGGTAATAAACATTTAGCCAACATTTGAATAAAATTGAGCTAGTGGTTTAGGAGGAGAAGTCGATAATGTAAAGTTAACGCCGGACGGACGACGACGGACGACGGACACCG
This sequence comes from Pictodentalium vernedei, assembly GCA_031216915.1. Taxonomy (NCBI): domain Eukaryota; kingdom Metazoa; phylum Mollusca; class Scaphopoda; order Dentaliida; family Dentaliidae; genus Pictodentalium; species Pictodentalium vernedei. The sequence continues at coordinate 58,888,862 of CM062293.1, forward strand.
GACGACGGACAGAAAGTGATTAGTAAAGCTCCCCTTGAGCTTCGCTCAGGTGAGCTAAAAATGAAATGCCCCTTTGGGACCATCACTCACACAAACTTTCACTTGAATTGGCCCAGTGGTTTTGGAGGAGAAGACCAAAACATGGTGTTGACGGACGACGGACGGAAAGCGATGAGATTAGCTCAGCTTGACTTTGTCAAGATGAGCTCAAAATTTTGAAGACCAAAAATAATTTTGCACTCTACCAGTTAATGCAGTTAAATTGTAAGTACCAAACCATCAATAACAGAATATTGTCTTAAAAATGCATTGCAATATATATAGTTCTCCACACGATATTAGGATAAGTGCAGCTGTACCAGACAGCCTTCTGAAATTACAATTAACCAGCATAAAATATTATGCTCGCTAAAATGTGGCATATATACCTCATTACTATACAGGAGTGATATGATATTTTAACAAATAGAACTAATACTCAAAAGGATAAGCCAAAATCTACAATTGTTTCTGAAATGTTTTGTTTTTATCAACTTTTTTAACTTTAATTTAGCAAGATATTTTTTTAGGTCTTTCATGATATACAGCTTTGTCTACAGAAAACCCTATTTTTAGGTTTAATCGATTCGGAGACAGAAAAATATAATGGTCCTGATACATGCAGAATTCCAGCTGACATTTTGAAAGAAGCTTGCAGTGGCCTGTTGTGCTACATTTGTAATCAATGCTAGAAGATGTAGTGATCAGTTTTCAAATAGAAAAAAAACTCAAGAATATTTGGGGAATTGATAGGTCTATGCAATCTCTGTTAAGGATCTGACAAGTCAAACATGGTAACCTGCATTAAAATATGTGCAACCCTGTTTTTTACAAGTCAACAACAGTTAAGTTAGTGACTGTTTTGTGCATGATAAATAGAGGATATGGAATGAGTGTTTTCTCATATAATATTTATGAAACGAGTCTAAAGAATTTTCCGTTTTGGCGAGCCTCTGGAGAGCCCAAATGGAAAATTTGGACGAGTTTCATAAATATTATATGAGAAAAACACTCATTTCATAACCTATGTTTTGGAAGCAAAAGGTGAAAATATAAAAAAAAATGAATGCCGTTTTTCTTGTAGGTAAAAGATTAATACAATATAACCCACCCTAAATAGGACAGATAAGGTAAATTCTCCCTAATGAAATTATGCAAATGGGACCCAGTTGTATTTTGTTTAGCCAATCAAATTGTCTAGTTTTGAAATTGACCAATGAAAGCTCCCAACTCTAATTATGCAAATTATGAAAATGTTGCCCAGTTGTATTTTGTTCAGCTAATCAAATTGTCTAGTTTTGAAATTGACCAATGAAATTGACGGAAGGCTTTATTTATCACTGATTAATATGAAAACAAAATATCAAATGTTTTAAAGTGAACAAGTCATATGATAAATAATTTTTATCGATTTTAGTTTGCAAATACAGTGTCATATAACACTTTAGAATAAAAGAACATTAGGTGTGGTTGCCACCACATTATAAATTATTTTCTCTCACCATAAAATGGCTATTGTTTGTGGAGGTTTAAATGCTTTCATCATCCTGGGACAGATTGCATTTAGACAGTTTTATGATGGAGGAGGCCAGAGTACCCAGAGAGAACCAATGAGCAGCAGTGTGTAAATGTCAAAGCTCTCCAACTGATTATTCTGCACAAGCAAAAACGTGTGTTTATGGAGTGAGTGAATATGGTATCTAACCAAATTCAGGTTAGAAGTCTACAGATGCCTATCAGCAAAGCAAGAAGACGCTTGAGAACCAATTTTTGGTTCTAACAATCTTCCTTCAAAAACATCAAACTCAGTGATTTTTTTCCCTTGAAAATAACTGAAAACCAAAGCACTTTCTTCTTGCTCCACACCGTTATATATTTTTTACCCTAATGCTTGGAACATTATTTGGGAAATGTGGTAAGTGAATGTAGCCTATACTTTGAATACATCTGGCTAACATTTGTATTTTGTGTGCTCTGGAGTTTCATGGCTATTTTAAAAAAATTATCTGAACAGGAGATTTTTTATTAGTCATTACTGCCAGAAGACAAGCAAAAGTTTGCAGGTTGAACACCTGTTCAAAGCACTCAGTCTGATCACCTGTCTGACATCCTAACCAATGCACTTTGCTGATGCCAGAGACCATAACTTTATGTGTTTTAAAATAAAAAGGGTATAATATTAAATTTATCCCATATCCGGCATGGATGGCAGAGCTGGGGGGTCTGTAGACCCCACACTGTTTTAGAAGATATCAATTTGTTTTTTTTAAGTAATGCAATAAAACTATTATTGAAGTTTCACAACAATGCCACTTTGTGGCAGTAACAGGTGGAAGGATGGCAAAATTGTCCTGAACTTCCAACCATAGGCCCCTACATACATAACTGTGATGTTCTTTTACCTGCAGCTTTACTTCATTTTCACTCACCTTACAATGAGTGAAATCTTCCACTTGAATTAAGATGTGAGTGAAATCTTTAACTGATTTAGTGCTTAACTATTTCAAAGGTGATTTGAAACGCAATTATTTTTCTTCAAAGATGCTATGAAACCAGCAATGGAAGCCACAATTTTGCAGGATTTTGTTCATGAACAATTTTATTTATTTTGTTCATGAACAATTTTATTTAAACATTTATGTTTTACTGCTAAATAGCAAGTTTATTCAAATAGTGTAAGGCGGATACAGTGGTTTTCAACAGAGCTATGATAGTGTCTTCTAGTACTCAACCAGTTAAAACAACTGCTTTCTACCGTTGCTACAGATTTAGCAATGGTAATACAGGTATTTTACACATAACTTCATGTGAACACACACACACCCTTTCAAAATTAGACGCCCGTCCATACATATGTAGCTATATATTATATGGATAACATGTCTGACATAAATTCCTTCTTTATTCACCAACAAGGGTAATAAATTTTCTTTACAGATTTATATCTACAGTATTACTCTGCCACAAAGACATTAAGATGCTATGCTTCCTTTTAGTTGAAAATAATAAGTCTTAACCCTTTACCCAACAAATCGCCCGCATCCGCCCGTGTAATATGCAAATTCAGCAGCTGAAAAAATATTATTTTTTGAAAAATTTCAACAAAACCATATCATGTGACCCCTCGTTGGAACGAGCTCGTCGAGCTCGTTCCAACGATGGGTCACATGATATGGTTTTGTTGAAATTTTTTGAAAAATTTAAAAAAATGATATTTAAAATAATAAATTTTTATATCGTCTGCGTTGGGTAAAGGGTTAAACTTTTTATCACCAATATTGCTTCTTTTGAACAAGAATAACAAAAGAAATATGCTGCGTGATAAACAAAATAAATATAAATAATATAAATAAATTGTTTACCCCTCTCTTAGCATCGATTGTTTAACCCACTCACCAACGTTCATGGCTGAAATAATTAATCTTACTCATAGGATAAAAATTTACTTTGATAGACTTTATATGTCTTCTACATATGGAATATTTATTTATTTATGGGTATTTACGGTCACATATTTCTGCACAATGGCTAATCATGACCACAACAGTTTTACAGTGGAGGAAGCCGGAGTATCCAGACAGAAGCACCGAGCAATGGTGAGCAACTGTCAGCTCTCCAACATACTAACTCCACACAAGCAGGGTTAGCATTGGTTGAAGACACATGCACCATTGATGTGCAGTATACACACCTTAGTACACAATGCCACCATGCCCCAACGTGGGCAATGGGGCTGAAGTGTCTTGCCCAAGGACACAATGAGGTTGCCCCAGGTGGGACTAACAGACTTCCGCACCCGTGATGGCAATAGCTTATCTTGACTTTGTCAAGTTAATCAAAGATCAAGATTTTACTTTTGGTAAAGCTTATCTTGAACATTTCTACAATTCATGTGAACTGGATTTTCAGTTATTATTGTTGTTCATACAGCAGATGGCGAATTATGGGATGAACTAAACTAGAGGTGTGAATGTCCCAGAGGGGCCTGTCCATACCCTCTGCCGCCATGATTATTCTAAGATAAAATGGGGCACAACTCTGACAAAATAAAAGAATGATAGGAACTATAATCACAGGTGCACAGGTTCTCATAGAAGTAAACATCCTTACCAAATTTGAAACGAATCGACTAATGAACATTTGAGAAAATCTCCGGACAAAATTCAGGCATTCTAAGATGCAAAAGGGCATAACTCTGGCAAGAAAAGTCTGATCAAAACTATAATCACAGGTGCACAGGTTCCCATGGTAGTGAACATCCATACCAAGTTTCAAAGAAATCGACCCATAATCATCTGAGAAAAGCTCCGAACAAAATTTTAGGCATTTGAAGATGAAAAAGGGCATAACTGACAAAAAAGGTCTGATCAAAACGATAATCACAGGTGCACTGGAACCCATGGTAGTAAACATCCATACCAAGTTTCAAAGGAATCAACCCATAAACATCTGAGAAAATCTCTGGACAAAATTCGGACAATCTAAGATGAAAAGAGGCATAACTCTGGCAAGAAAGTTCTGATCAAAACTATTATCGCAGGTGCACATGTTCCCATGGTAGTAAACATCCATACCAAGTTTCAAAGGAATCAACCCAGAAACATCTGAGAAAATTTCCAGACAAAATTCTAGGCCTGCTTTTTCAAGTCGAAAAGGGGCATAATTCTGGCACAAATAATTTGACCAGAACTATAATCTGCAGGTGCACAGGTTCCCAAGGTGCTGAACATTGATACCAAGTTTTGAACAGATTGGTTTATAAACATCTAGGAAAATCTCTGGAGAAAATAATGTCTATGGATGGATGGACAGACAGACGGACAAGGTGATTCCAGTATACCCCCCAACAACTCATTGCAGGGGGTGTAATTATACAAGAGAACAGTCTGCAGGGCAGAATCTCACCTTTTATAAATGGTCACCCAAATTCCTTGTTATACAAAAAAACCTAAAGTCAAGCAAATGTGTATGTTTGTGTTTAAGGTCCCTTTCAGCATTTGTTGTTGTAGTGTCAGGGATGCAAGAAAGTTGGAAGGGCAAAAGGGGAAGCCAGCTTGGGAGAGCAACCTGGACGGTGTCAGAATGTTCCGAATGAACATGTGCAGTACCAAGGCCCACAGGTGACAATTGCAAGGCTTGGTTTAATGAATCAGAATTCAAAGCATTATGTATAATCTTGATTTTTGAGGGTCAGATTAAAAGCAAGAACAATTTTGAACAGTGTAAAAAATGACCATTAACTGGTTGAGGGCTACATTATTTTGGGTAGTCTAAATTTGTTATTAAAAATTTGTTTTATCACAAATCAATTAACAGGATTATTCAGTTGAGATATTTATTTATTTATTTATTGGTGTTTAAGGTCACATACTTAGGCACAATGGCTAATCGTGACCATGACAGTTCTATGGGTGGAGGAAGCCAGAGTTCACAGAGAAAACCACTGAGCAACGATGATCAACTATCAGCTCCTGAACATTATAACTCTGTTCAAGCTCCGCTCAAGCAGGGTTACAGCAATTGAAGACATGTGCACCACCGATGTGCAGTATGCCTTAGTACAGGGCACCATCGTGCCCCCATGTAGGCAACCAGGATAAAGTGCCTTGCCAAAGGACACAATGCGAGTCGTCCCAGAGAGGTATTGAACTCGGGACCTCTAGCATAGAAGTCCAACAGTCTACAACTAAGTCACTGTGCTCCCAACTTTGAAGTTAAGTATTTGATTGGTTATATATTGTCAAATTGAGAGAGTATTGTCAACTGAGACATAATGAATTGAATTTGATATCAAAATTATAAAAAAAAGGTAGTCTTTTCATTATACGCTTTGTGATATTGTAACTGCAGTTATTTATATTTATTTATTGGTGTTTAAGGTCACAAACTTATGCACAATGGCTAATCATGACCATGACAGAACCACCGACCATCGACGAGCAACTAATAGCTCCTCAACATTCTAACTCTGCTCAAGCAGGGTTACAGTGGTTGAAGACATGTGCAACATCGACATGCAGTACGCCTCAGTACACAGCGTCATTGTGCCCCCATGTAGGCAACAGGGATTAAGTGCCTAGCCCAAGGACACAATGCGGGTCGTCCTGGACAGGGATCGAACTCAGGACCTCCAGCACTGAAGTCCAACAGTCTACCACTGAACCACCGCTCTCCCTTCAGTTAAGAGACATCCAATTTAGTGAACTCCACTGTATAAATAGATATCGGTTGTGAAAAGGTTAACAAATCACAAGAAACCAGAAAATTTAGGTATTCAGTGTTGATGGATATGAAATATGACTCCCTTTATGGAAACAGTGTGAATTATCACTTATCCATGGTACACATGTCAGTATGCTGAATGAGACTCAAATTACATTGCAACTCCAGTTAAAGATTAGGTACAATCTGGTATTCATAAGCTTTTTAATTTTCCTTCATTCTCCAACTAATTATTTAACTTAGAGATATAACTTGAAACTCCTTCATGAAAATGAAAACATAAGAAACAAATAGTTGAGAAAACATATTTGTCATAATTCGAATTATTCTTCAGTTGAAATATCATGCTTTTGTAAATATGCCACAACCTTTTAATCTACTGTAATTTTATTTAAGCCCTTCTGATAAAATGGAAGCTACTGCTAAAATCTAATTTAAAAATTATAACATGACAGCTCTGGGAAAACTTAAATGTTTTTTAGGACATTTGAGAAATTAACCCTCAATTGTTGAATCAATTCCGAGTGGTGATCCGAATGAAAGGTACATATTTTAAAAAAAAAAGTCATTATAGCATTCAGTCTTCTCAAGAAATGGCCAGTCTCAAATTTCGAGCTGGATTGAATCTAGGATCAAATGAAGCAAAGGATATCGAATCTCAACTTGCAGTTATTGCCCCATGTATTGTATTCAATGACTGGCTTGTCTGTGTGGGAAAATCAATTAATGAAAGTGTCAATGATACTGCAGCTGAACTTGTCCAAAGCTACATATGAAACCTGAAAAAGATCGGGTGAGGGATGCGACCTGTAGGGTGTACTAATGGAATTATTGACAATTTATATGCCAAATCCCAAATGGCTGATGGTGGCCATGTTTTTCAATAAAATTCAGAAAAATTTGATAGCTTCCATCTAGATATGACACCAAAACTACATATGAAATCTGAAAAAAAATCGGGTGAGAAATGATAGCCGGTAGGGTGTGCTAATGGACTTGACAATTTACGTGACAAATCCAAGATGGCTGCTGGCAGCCAAGTTTTTCAACAAAATTCAGACAAATTTAATAGCACCTATCTAGACATTACACCAAAGCTACATATCAAATTTGAAAATGATTGGGTGAGAGATGTGGCCTGTAGGGTGTACCAATGGAATTGTTGATAATTTATGTACCAAATCTAAGATGGATGCTGGCGGCCATGCTTTTCAACAAAATTCAGAAAAATTCAACAGATCCCATGAAGACATTATACTAAAGCTACGTAAGAAATTTAGAACTATTCAGGTAAGAGATGCGGTCTGTAGGATGTGCCAATGGAATTGTTGACAATTTATGTACCAAATCTAAGATGGCCACTGGCGGCCATGTTTTTCAGCAGAATTCAGAAACATCATATAGCTCCCATCTAGGCATTGTCCTAAAGGCACAAACAAAATTTGGAACTAATTAGGTGAGAGATGCTGCCTGTAGGGTGTGCCAATGGAATTGTTGACAATTTACATGCCAAATCTAAGATGGCCACAGACGGCCATGTGTTTTTCATCGAAATTCGAAAAAAATTGATAGCTCACATCCAGACATTGCCCCGAAGCCACATATGAAATTTGGAACGGATCGGGTGAGTCTGTAGGGTGTGCTAAAGGAATTGTGGATGGACAGATGTACGTATGGATGTACAGATGTATGGATGGATGAAGGATCACAACCCATCCCAATAGAGCATACTTGATGTTGTCAAGGTGAGCTAAAAATGAAGTGGAATATTCAAGAAATGGAATCAATATCGTTTTGAAAGTGTAACCTCTATGAATTCTTCTATCACCAGGTCTCCTGTCTATACTGGAGACCTGATGATAGAAGAAAGAGTTCAATGGGAGACACTGAGTTGGATTTTGTGAACTGCTTCATGATTCATTTCTAAATCAGCCTGACTCGAAACAAATCAAATTGAATCATTGAGACTATTTCAAATCAAATCAAATTTTGAAGCTTCACAGGACTCTAACACACAAGTGGCTCAAAATGATTATTAACTGATACCAACATTGCGATATGTCATGTTTCCAAAGCTTGTCACAAGGTAAGGGTATTCTTAACCCTTAAAGGCCTATTTCCAAGTTTTACAACCTTAGAACAGGTGCCCTCAACAAGCCATCATGAGGAAATCCTGCGTAACAATAGACAAATTGCCTTGGCAATCAATGGTTTCTCATCAAGTCTTGATGGCCGCCTGTTATTGGCTACAAATCATTGCTAAGCCACTGAATGTGCCCAGGCTGTGGTCAGGTGTCAATTGTTCAGACAAATAAGGGTTAAATATGTATTGGAAAAAAGTTTCTTCCAATTTCAGTTCAAATAATCAAAAATTCTTAACAATTTATCAATTATCATATTCCTGTGAACTTCTCCTCTCATGTCCTTAAAAAGATGAAAAATGGCAAGTTGATGATATCATCAGCTAGATTTATGCTACAGTGCAAAAGTAATGTCTAACAGTCATTTTGGCTGTTACTGTACATAAATCTTCAGGATTGTTATCAATTAGTTTCGGCTGACTGCACACAAATACAATGTGGGAAGTCGGACTAGTTTGTCACGTGACGCGGTTCCTTTGATGTAGCTGTATTCCGCAGAATTGGAGAGGGGTACTTGTGAAACAATGAAGTAATTAGTCAAAATAGTTCGTCTTCCCAGTTTCCTATTAGCATCTCTCAGCATCGCACGCAAAAATTTTTTAAGTCTATATTTGTTATTTTAAAGTATATTTTTCAACCCACCACCACCCCAACATCCGCCTATACTTAACTGCGGCAAATTTTTGTGTGCAATATTAGTTTTGCTTGAGGATGAGAATTAGGGGGAGTAATAAGAGTGTGTTCTTTGACCAGTATAAGATTGTGAAGTCCAAATGTTTTAATTATTTTGAAACAGTATTGGTTTTGCTGGAGGATGAGAATAATGGGAGGGGGGGGGGGGGGGGGGTAATAAGAGTGTGTTCTTTGACCAGTATAAGATTGTGAAGTCCAAATGTTTTAATTATTTTGAAACAATATTGGTTTTGCATGGGGATGAGAATGATGGGGAGTAATAAAAGTGTGTTCTTTGAGCAGTATGTTTATTTATTTATTTATTTATTGGTGCTTAAGGTCACCTATTTTTGCACAATGGCTAATCATGATAATAACATGAGTATCAACTCAAGACCAGGGGGTGAGCGTTAATAAGCCATGTTGCCCATTTTAGAGAGGGTTTGCACTTCCCAAGCATTGGGGACCGGGTCCTAATTTACCAGTAAAACCGGAACTGTTTACTGCAGTGAACAGGCACTGCTTCACTTCCTGCTGTTCCCACGGCTATTGAACAGTATATGTTTGTGAAGTCAGTGGTAGAGCTGGCCAATATACTGTATACTAGAAGCTATGTCAAAAGAGATTTGACAGATTAAAGGACTATATCAAGAGTAACAAGAGCTCACATATCGCTGAAGCAATACAACGTCCCCTACCGGACTAATGAGCATTAATAATAATACAAATGTTATAACCTAGATGTGATCAGCATGAATTCCACTGAAGCGTTTACAAAAAAAATCTGGAAAACTGATATTTTGGCACTTTTCCATATTTCCAAGGGCCATAACTCAGACAAGAATAATGCAATCAGCATGAAATTCAAACTTGATCTGTAAGTCATCGATTTATAGTAGGTTACCAAGAATGAAGTCATTCGGTTGAAGCATTTCCAAAAAAAGTCCGAAAAACTAAAGTGTGACTGACAAACTGACTGACAGACTGACGGATGGACGGAGTGCAAATAAAACTTGATCTGTGAGTCATCGTTCTATAGTAGGTTTCCAAAAATGAAATCATTCCATTGAAGTGTTTCCAAAAAAAGTTTGGAAAGCTGATATTTTGGTGCTTTTCCATATTTCCAAGGGCCATAACTCACACAAGAATAATGCAATCAGCATGAAACTCAAACTTGATCTGTAAGTCATCGTTCTATAGTAGGTTACCAAAAATGAAATCATTCCGTTGAAGCGTTTCCAAAAAAAATCTGGAAAACTGATATTTTGGCACTTTTCCATATTTCCAAGGGCCATAACTCACACAAGAATAATGCAATCAGCATGAAACTCAAACTTGATCTGTAAGTCATCGTTCTATAGTAGGTTACCAAAAATAAAATCATTCAGTTGAAGCATTTGCAAAAAAAGTCCGGAAAACTAAAGTGTGACTGACAGACTGATGGACTGACAGACTGACGGACTGATAGACTGATGGGTGGACAGGGTGCAAACCTATAGTCCCCTCCGGCGATGCCGGTAGGGGACTAGATAGAGAGTAATCGCTTGACTGGACTTATTATGTGAAATAATTCATGAGAGGTGAATGTGCGCAAGTGTTTTACAATGTAGTCTCTCGCCTCAAATGAATTATTTTACATAACCAGTCCAGTCAAGTGATTACTCTGTTTATTACTTTTCATTATTAACGATAATTATATTATACCTAACGTAATGGCCAGCGCTATTCTCAAAAATCGCCAATTAATTTTCATTATTTTTTCATTTTTTGTCTCTAAAACATTGGTTATGACCCCTCAATGGAATGAGCTCGTCGAGCTCATTCCAATGAGGGGCCATAACCTATGTTTTTGAGACAAAAAATGAAAATAATAGCTATTCAAGATTTTTTTTTGCAAGTGTCGTCTGCTTTTCATATTAGGTAAAGGGTTAAAAAAAAACAATGAAGTCCCCATTACACCCATGGCAAAGCATCTTTGTTTGCGTGCACAGATACATGACACAATTGTTGATTGCATAATTCACTTGTGAAGTTACCGTTTATAATCAAATCTGGAAATCCCAGTAAATCACACTTTGGAAAGTAATAAAATCTGAATAACTTGTTTTTGAATGCAAGGATCAACATCAGGAAGAACAGTGATTTATTAGAATCAGGGAAAGGATTTGGTCCCTTCTGCCCCCCATAGTTCTGTTACTACCAATTTCCACTGATTTTATCACAATTTTCCCAATGAGAGATTAAGACTTGTGTATATTCCATTATCTGCACTTCTAGTAGGTGTTTCTGCATTAGCAATCAGTAACACAAGACTGCAGCTCATATTTTCTTCATTTAACTCAGCATGCAATGATGTAATGGAAAACAAATGGAGTAAAGAGGTATTGGTATTTATAGGTAGTTAATGTCAATACTAATACCTAACTGGCACAACAAGATTATCCCATCCCACTCCATGTGATGGATGAGTAACAAAAATCAAAACAGAACAGGGTTCCTGAACAGCATTGAAGAATAACTGCCAAGTCATTTCATAACATTATGACAAAATTTCAAAGATTTCTTCCAGGTCTTATTCAGTTACAACTTAAATTTAGAAAAATGACAATTTGCAGTAATTGAGAAGTAACCATCTAATCATGTGCATGATGACTGATGCATAAAATATGTCAGATGCATACAGACACGTTAACCTCCAGAATAATTTTTCAGGGAACCTGAGGGTGATTTTCAGGGAAATGGGATGGATTTCAGGGAAAAGTTCGTGCGGGGGCAAAATAAAAGAAAAAACCTTGTGAATTTTCAGCTCACGGACCACTATTAACACAAGGTTATATCCAGAACTAGTTGTCAACTATGCTGATGCATTTATGCTATGTTAAAAAATTAAACAAATCATAAAATAACTGTTGATTTGACCCCCCCCCCCCCCCCCGGTATCCCCTACTTCCTGCGTCCCCCCCTCCCCACCCACCCACACTGTCCCACAGAGCACATCTACCTGTGGTTTGCTCTTATCAATGTCTATTTAGCTAATAATTTCCCAAGTCTGGGAATGTTAAAAGGAAAAGATGTCCTGTTGTTCAGTTACTTCAAGAACATTAGAACTCAGAAAGTATCTTTATCAAACTTCATGCAAGTGGGACGCTTATGCCCTACACAAAACTTTTCTTTTCATCACTGAAGCATTTTTGTTCAATTCCATTCAAAATTTTCTGGTTACAGATGGCCAACAGTTAACAGTTCTGTAGTCAGCACAACAGAATAAATGTGGTGTTAGAAAAAAAGTCCATTGTGTTTAAATATGCTGTTATAATTTTTCGGCATCTTAAGTGACATTAACCTACTTTTAAGCTGTGCTAAATAGTTGATGTTTACGTTTTGATTTTGGAAAAGGGATGAGAATTAAAGCTATTCTATGAAGGAATAAATAAATATATATTATTTAATTCCTTTTCATATATTTTAATTTCCAAAAACTGCTTTTAAATGAAGGTGGAGTTTTCAATTTTTTGAAAGTAAGTCACCTATTTTCACTTCGACACTCGCACATTTATCACAAATCTCCGAAGAAAAACCCCAGAAATAAACATGAACACAGTTGAAATATATATCGTAAAATAGCCTTTTCTTAAATAAATTTAACTTAAATCCATATTTTACTGCTTCGTGAGTTTTTACCAGAGTTTGAAATGCATGTGATTTGACTCCGAACGTTTTTCATAAGTTACAATGGGAACGAAATATTTGACTGTTGTTTTCCGGGATTTTTGGTCCAAAACTGATTCCCGTCCGGGAGGCCGGGAACTACACTGAAATTCCGGGATTTTCCCGGGCATTCCGGGAGAGTTAACATGTCTGGATGCATACTTCTTTCGAAAAAAAAACAACATGTACCAACACTTCTCCACAATCAAGTGATGCAATGTTTTTGTGTCTAAAGATCACACAGTCCATTTTTAGGTGAACAATTGAACCCAACCAACACAAAGTTATCCCAAGTACATGTTTATTTTTGCTTGAGAACTCTCCTGGTAGGATGCATTTTCTCTTGACAGTGTTTTTACATTATTGTTGGCTGCCTGTACCCTACGTAGACTGTTAACCCTTTACCCTACGCAGACGATATCAAAATTTATTATTTTAAATATCATTTTTTTTAATTTTCAAAAAATTTCAAGACAACCATATCATGTTACCCCTCTTTGGAACGAGCTCGCTTGGAACGAGCTCAGCGAGCTAGTTTCAAAGAGGGGTCACATTATATTGTTTTGTTGAAATATTTTGAAAAATAGTATTTTTTTCAGCTGGTGAATTTGCATATTACGTGGGTGGATGCGGCTGATTCGTTGGGTAAAGGGTTAAGGCATCTGAAGATGTAAACATGTATATATAGAAGTTATTTTTACTGTAAAATTAATCAGAGAACTTGAGGGTTGAACGGATAATGAGATGCAATTTAAAAAAAAAATAAGTTGCCCATTTTACAAAACCACACTTTAGGTTATATGCTTCATATATCAGTCGTATGAAAGCGTCTGATTCGATCAAATAGATTAACTTGAATGCGAGAATTTATCGAATATTTGGAAAACAGCATGTATTAGTTTTTCAACCCGAACCAGTTAGCCGATCACTAGCAGAAAATTCCATGCAATGTATTTTCCAAATTTGTTGAAATTAATTACTGTGTGTATTCAGAAATTATGTCGCAGGGATTTGTTTACTTCCAATTACTTTTGGGTAACTTTGTTTATATCTTTGCAAAGCCATATTTTCTGTTATTTTGTATTTGCATTAAAGAGTTTAAATTCAAGATTTAAGTAATTTTGCATTCCTTCTGATGTCTTACACTTTGCATACAATGTTTTTTTTAACTAGGGATGAGAATGCAAGGCTACTAAATTAGCTAAAAGTCTCATATTTCAACATGAAATTTGTAAAAAATTACGTTTTCTCGTAAGAAAGGATATACAGCTGACGTATCAGTTGGCAAGACATTTTATTTTTATAAATTTACATGAAAATGGTCTATAAGACCATTTTCATGTATATTTATAGAAAATAAAATTTCAGCATTTTGATCATTAATTTGATGAAAACAGCTTATTAGCTAAACTCTCTCAACCCTATTTAACATGCTCTTTCGCATACAAGCAAAATCTGTAAGTCAATATTTTTAAAATTTAGCAGCTTACTGACCCTTTAGTACTGCTATATTGTGGAAACATTATAGCAATAATATGGCACCATGAAGGTAACAGTTGGACCATGAGCTTTCCATTATGTTAGACTGTACTGTATGAAATGTTGCTAAGTGTCAAGTGATACACTGTTGAAAATGGCTCTCTTGAGTTCTTCTAATAGTATACCACAGAAAAGAGTATCACAAGCTGAATGGAAAAAAATCTTCAGAAAGGAGCTAAGGTAATCTGGGATGATCAGATTTGCCTTCAAGCTAAAAAATTGTTAAGTTCCAGGCCTGGCCTTTTGAAAAATCCAGGGGAGCCACAATGGCTCTCCTAAATCTGTTTCAGGTGTGCTATTCTACACCATACAATGTTATTAATATGGAAATTGAAAGTTTTGAGGAGAGCCATTCGAGTTTAAGGAGAGCAATTATGGCTCTCCTCAATTTAATTTGGGGAGTGCCAAGGAGAGCCGGAGCTATAGCTCCCCTCAAACGGCCAGGCCTAGTTAACTATTCTAGTGTTAAGAAGACATAAATGAACTGATTACCAGAAATCATTTCTTGAGTTTCCCGAGCTATGGGCACTGACATCTGATGAAAAAGGAATTTACACATTTTGAAACCTTCACAAATTAGTGTATTGGAAACCATTTTGCTTATTTTTGAGGGATCAGGCAACAATCTGATTCCAAAAATATAATACGCATGTACAGTACTACAATTCCATCAGAATACAGAGAATTTCAACCAGATCGCTTGAAATTCTCTGCCTGCTTACTTGCTCAGAAGGCCACAACACTGTACAATTTCACCTTTCCAAACAGACATATGAAAATATTGACTCCCGTTTGATGTTTTCATTTGTTTTTCTGGAACACGCCTTCCTTTTGTAATATTTCATGTGGAAATCTCCACTAAATGATGTTAGTGTGTCGCAACCAGATCACAATCCAGGTGCAGAGGCGGCTATTTCAATCACAGTACTGTGAATTAATAGCTATTAACAGGATTCTTTGTGTAGTCCATTCACAATGGAAGTATGAGCATACTTAAGTTTTCAAATGCTTGTTCCACATTTACACAAGATGACCCATACTGTAATATTATTTTCCTTATTGAGAGGTTAACCAATTACATCCAGTTTGACAGAGAGCTCAGAGAGTTGCATTGAACATGATGTGACTTGTTAACTGGTAGAGAGATAAATTTTTTTCAATTGATGTTTTGAAACATGACATTTCTTTTTCGCTGATAAACTTCTCTGAAACAATTCTGTCTGTTTTTGCTCTAAATTTTTATTATTTCAGGGATTTTGTTCCATTTATTGAAGAGTGCCCAATGGCACTCTCCAATAATGAAAACAAAATATTTCATTTCAATACATTTTCTATTATTTTCGAAAAAAAACAACACCTTAGAAGGATAGCAAAGTTACAGTGGCTTTCAGAACTTGTCAGTAAAACCATAATAGTGGCTTCCAGCACACAATTAATGCGCAGCATAAATGATGATACCACTTATTGAGAGAGAATAACTATGTTTCAGTGCAACACTGAATACAGCACTCTGAAAAGAGTATTATTTATTTATTTATTGATGTTTAAGGTCACATATTTATGCACAATGGCTAATCATGACCGTGACAGTTTTACGGGTGGAGGAAGCCGGAGTATCCGGAGAGAACCACCGAGCAACGACGAGCAGCTGCCAGCTCCCCAACATCTTAACTCCGCACTGCAGCACAGGCAGGGTTAGATTGGTTGAAGACATGCGTACCATCGATGTGCAGTACGCCTTAGTACACGGCGTCATCGTGCCCCCACATGGGCAATGGGGGTGAAGTATCTTGCCCAAGGACACAACGCGGTTGCCGCAGGTGGGATTCGAACCGAGGACCTCTCGGCTGGCAGCCTGCACCTCTACCTACTGAGCCACCGCGCCCCCCTCTGAAAAGAGTAAACTTCATATCCCTTGAATGTCCTTATATTAGACTGTTAAGTAATACTGCAAAAGATTATAGTGCTGGACCAATTATTATTCCGAATTTCTCACCAATCAAAATTACCGAAAAGTTATTTATATGATAATTAAGAGCACTTATAACACTTCCTTCTGAGACATTTGTAAGAGCAGTTCAATCACATGCAAAAATATTTCAATACACAAGGGTAGTCCAGTTTAGAATGGATTAGCAGATATCAAATACTTTAAACCATTGTCAAGCCAGAAAATAAGGAGACTGTCATCTGAAAAATGAGGTTCCCATAGGGTGAATTTAGTGATGCTACCCTGCATAGCAGGGTAGCATCACTAAATTTACCCTCTGTGAACCTCAATCTGAATCAGGGTTTCAAAACTAAACAGAAAGAGGTACCCAGAGGATAAACTAGCCCACTGTATGGGTTAGCATCATCAAATTCACCCGCTGGGGACCTCATTTTGCAAATGTCAGACTGCTTATTTTCAGGCCTGACCATTGTCAAGAAAGTGTAGTGGGATGCAAGAACCCAACCAAGATAATATCTGGCCACATCTTTGAGAAAAAAGTAATAAAAAAACATGTACATCAAGTTGCATGACAGGCTGAAATTGAACTAATTATAAATTAACCCAAACAATATAAATTAATATATAAAAAACATACTGACAACATGCCCAGGTGAGAAAAAAAGAAAAATACTTGGAAAATTTTAGGAAAAGACAACAATTAGAATGACATGATGATAATATCTACTGATGAGGATGATGATTCAAGATGAGTGAATGAAACAGTGTATGTACTTTTTCCATCACTAACAACAAATGATGGCTGTCATTATTTATTTATTTATAGGTGTATAAGGCCATATATTTCTGCAGTATGGCTAATCATGACCACAACAGTTTTACAGGTGAAGGAACCATCAAGCAACAGCAAGAAACTGTCAGCTCCCCAACATACTAACCCCACACGAGCAGGGTTAGCATTGGTTGAAGACATGTGCACCATTGATGTGCAATACGCGTAAGTACACAGCGTCACTGTGCCCCCATGTGGGCAATGGGGGTGAAGTGTCTTGCCCAAGGACTCAACGCGGTTGCCGCAGATGGGATTCGAACCGAGGACCTCTTGGCTTGCAGCCAGCACCTCTACCTACTGAGCCACCGCGCCCCCCTAAGATGGCTCTCATTTCAGCTCTACATCTTATCTTATACAGTGGAGCCCACTTAATTGGATATCCTTGTTAACTGAATATAATTTCCCATCACAAAACCATTTACCATACCTCAAGTACAAATTTGACCGGTTAATTCAGGGCTTGCATTTTCACTAGGCCTATCAGCCCAGGCCTGGTAATCAGCCTCAAAACATTTCTCGCCAGGCTGATCAGTCAGCCTGGTCGCCAATCTATGAAGCCGGAAAATGCATCTGCCACAGTTTATGTAATCTGCGAAATCAGCCCTGAACAGTACAAATCAGGCCTGGTGGCCCTTTTTGCCTGGCCTATTCATTCACCTGGGCACAGTTCTAAAATGCAAACCCTGTTAATTGAATATAGGTTATAGAGTAACCTTCTGTTAATTGAATAAAAAAATCTTGTAACCTGTCGAGAAATTACCCCGACTCTCCCCAGTTTTCCTTTGTTTATAGACCTATTTGGCCTCAGTGCATCCAATACAGGCATTTAATCTATTATATCTTGTTTGATAGAGCTCTGTCAAACAAGATATAATACAATAAATGCTAAGTTTATCTCCAGAATACAGGAAAGTGACAATCCCTGTTAATTGAATACTCCTGTTAATTGAATAATTTCCACTGACAAAGTGGCTGTTCAATTAACAGGGTTCCACTGTACATGTATATAAAGTGAATATGCAGGCTATGCATCTGACAAACGACAATGCAGGCAAATAACATATCGTTTCCCAGACAAAGATGTCAGGCGAACGATGGTAGGCTGGGGCAATCAATCTTCTCTGAAAATCTACTTTACTGTTATAAGGGGCGAAAGGTATACAAAAATTATATGATAGTCAGACCAAGAATGCACCAGCTGCTTCAAAATTTTCCAATAAAACTATATAACTATAGAATGCCTATCAACCACATTTGTAAGGCACTAATAGATATAACATTGCCATCAACTTTGAACAGTCAGCCATGAGCCTGTTTTGTGTGACTTGAGCGCTGTGGAATTACAGTTAAAAGTAGAAGTCCTGTCTCGAACTGTGCGCTTATCTAGGCTTAACTGCAAGTATGAATTGTGCGCAATTGCCATATCGAATACCATCCAAAGCACGGCAGATTCTCCCAGTTCCTCAAAGCAAACACAGGCAATGTTTCTGCCAATGGACCTCCGGGTTACCCGGAGGTCCATTGGCTGAAACATTGCTTGTGCACAGGCCATATGTACAGAATCTGATACCCTTACTATGGTCATAACATGTAGATTAACGGGCAGATCGGCGTGCTATTTGTGCGCATTTCATGACAGGACTTCTAGTTTTAACTGTACTGCGTATAGAAAAACATGGTAAGTAAAGGTTGGATGCTGTACTTTATGGATCAACTGATTGTTCTGGTTTGTGCTTAAATCTACAGGAATCATAGTTCAAACAATAAACATTTGTATGATCACTTTCAATCATAATTCTGTGCAAGAAAATCCAGAAATGCACTCAGTGACATGGGAGAAAAGTTCAATGTAATCCTTCTGCAGTTGATGCCTTCATCCCTTTTGTCCACTACAATAGGACAGCCCCTCACAATTCCAGATCCTTATTTTATATTAACTCATTAACCTTTACCAAATGAATCAGCTGCATCCGCCTGTGTAGTATGCAAATTCAGCAGTTGAAAAAATATTATTTTTCAAAAATTTCACCAAAACCGTATTGTGTGACACCTCAATGGAACAAGCTCAATGATACTGGTCCTTGGAGAGCCATCTCTGAGAGCTTTCCAAGAATCAAGAGTAGCTATTATTGTTATCAGAGAAGAAATATTAGAAAATATATTATAGTTGTCCTACAATTTACAGACTGTTACTGTTCTTGTTTATCGAGGTTTAATAACACTTTCAACAACCCGGCTCATATTGTGTTAGGCCAGTTTTACAGGTGAAGGAAGCCGTAGTACCCAGAGAACCACCATTGACAAGGCAACTGTCAGACTCCAACTTACATCTACTAATCCAGCACAAGCAGCATTAGAAGAGGTTGAAGCAAGTGAACGACCAATGTGTGGAATGCCCTGGAACACAGTGCTACCATTCCCAATATGGACAATCAGGGTCTTGCTGAAGAAAACAGTGTAAATGGCTTGGATCAGGATCAAACAGTCCACCTATGAGCACCATGCTCTCGTATTGACTTTTACTGAGTTAAAAAAGGAAGATACAGAACATCACCTATTTGGAAAAAAGGTTACTATCAGCATCTACAGCTATAGCACAACCACAACACAAGTATAAAATCAAATTTAGTCAATCATTCATAGTCACTTTAGGAGGACTTAACACCGAGGCATTGGTCATATTATAAAGGTAAAGCCATATTGCATTGAATAAGAATTGTTCCACTTCTCATGGTTCCCATAGGGATCACGTTTAGGATCTAATGCTATATAATGTCCACAAACCATGTACAAAGTCAAATTCAGCTAACCAGGCACTGAGAACTGGGTCTTATTATACGAGTAAAACAGAACTTGTAATCATGCACTCCTCTCAAGTTCCCTGGATTCCCACAGTGAAGCCTTTGAACACTATTCAGAGAAAATAACACTGGATGAGAGAGTTCATCACAGTTTTTTTGAAGAATTTATTGCAGCAGACACAGTATTGAGATTACAAAGATGAACAGAGAATTCTGATTGAATTGTGACTGGGTTGTGATCTGGACGAAATTCGCTGTCCCTCTGGCCCTTTCCTTCTGAATCCCACATATCAAAAAGGAAATGCAGTTAACGTTGTTCTTCAGATTCTGGTTTATTATTTTTTTATTTTTTTTTTTGATTCAGTATTGAATAGTTTAGAAATTTCTGATCCAGAAGTCTGAATATATCATTATCAGATTAATCCCCTGCACACTTATTTAATTATTGGGGTTTTAATCACACTTTCTCCAGACTTAAGCGTTGTGAACAGTTTTATTGGTGGAGGAAGCCAAAGTTCACAGAGAGAACCACAGAACAATGGCAAGCAACCTTATGACTTCCCAAAGTACAAACTAAGCACAGTATGCCTCAGTACGCATCACCGCTCTGCCACGACATGGGCAATTAGTTACTCTGCACACTGATGTCAAAAATCAAAATTTAAAGTAGAACATTTTTCCCATAATGCAATAAGGTATTTAATCCATTCAATTTTGTTTGACAAGCTCATTGAATTCTGTCAAAACACAACTCAATTTGTAAATTCCAAGTTATATATCTCATGAAAAAAATGGCTCCTTGAGATTTTGGTATTTTTATGTTAGTATACAGAGGGTTAAGCAAGAGAGCACTTTTGCAATCATAGAACTGTAGTGAACACCAAATGTCAAAGTCTGAAATATTCAGCTTCACCATGATTAATGAATACCACCATTCTTACTGAGTAAAAAGTGGGGTCAACTTTGAGTGCACTTATATCCTTCACAATGTTTTTGTTTTTCCCTGACTGACAACCAAATTTACAACATTCCTTAGTTTAAAACAGATGATAGAATGAAGGGCAACTTTCAACTTAAATATCAAAAAAAACTTTCAGTCATTTTTTTAAATATTTCGGAATTCTATTTCCATTTTCTGGATATTAAATCATATTGTTGTTCATGGCCCAGAATCCTGATGCAAAAAAGACTATTCATGGAAACTAATAAGCGGTTTTTGTTGCTAAACTTGAAATCTAACTTAATGTACTTCTTTAACCCTTTACCCAACGTATTGTCCAAAACCGGCCAGTGCTATTCTAAAAAATCGCCAATTAATTTTCATTATTTTTTCCATTTTTTGTCTCCAAAACATAGGTTATGGCCCCTCATCGTCAAGCTCATTCCAACGAGGGGTCATAACCTACGTTTTTGAGACAAAAAAAGTCCCACAGGAGTGACAAAAATAATCCGGGCATCATGCCTTTTCTTCAGTTGATCATAATGTAAAATGTAGAGCTCCCCTATAAAGCCCCTTGATACAACCTATGTGGATTAATCTTAGTTACATGTACTGAATACAGAGTTGCACTAAGTTCAAATTTGGGCTATCATAGCAAGCCCAAATATTAACCTATGGATCCAATTTGAACAAACTTGAATCTGACCCCCCCCCCCCCCTCCCCCCTCCCCATGCCCCCCAGAGATGTTGTATACCAAATATGAAAGCATTCTGACTAATGGATCTGAAGAAGATTTTTGAAGAAATTCCCTCATGTTGTATTAAGTTAAGTTTCAGGTTCCCATATGAGGCCCAAATATTAACCCAGGCACTCGAATTGAACAAACTTAAATCTGACCCCCCCCCCCCCCCCCCCCCCTAGAGATGTTATATACCAAATATGAAAGCATTCCAACTGGTGGATCTGAAGAAGAAGATTTTTAAAGAAATTTTCTCATATCGCACTATGTAAAAATTTGGGCTACCATAGCGAGCCCAAATATATACCTAGGAATCTGATTTGAACAAACTTAAATCTGACCCCCTAGAGATGTTGCATACCAAATATTACCCTATGTTAAACATTTGGGCACCTGTATTGAGCCCAAATATGAACCAATGGGCTTTATTTTAACAAATCCTACCCCCCTATGAATGTTGTATACCGAATATCAAAAGATTCTGATGATTGTTCTGGAGAAAAGATTTTTAAAAATTTTTGCAAATATGCTGAATCAGCATTTTTTCAATGCCCATCACAGAACACCCTAACATAAACGGCGACAATTTTTTTTTTACCACTCAATTCTACTGCTCATCAGGATATTTCATACCAAATAACAGGTCTCTGTTCCGTGTGGTTTGAGAAATATGGGCATTTGAAAATATTTCTATTTTTAGCTCCCAGGGTTCCCATGGGATGCAGGATTTATTTTTTTTTGCAAGAGTCAAGTACTTATGATCCAATAATACCACATACCAAATTTGGTTCAAACCAGGGCCAAAAATCTTACCCCTCCCATTACAAATTGCTTCACGAACTTCGTTTCAGCAAACTTGATTCTACACCTCAAAAGGAAGCTCCATAGCAAATATCAAGTCTTTGTACACACTGGTTCACGAGAAGAAGATTTAAAAAATATTTTGGAGCATTTTCCCCCACTCCCACTCTATGGGGCTAGGCATGTTGAGTTGAACAAAAATGCAATGCCCCTTTCGGGACCATCACTTACATAAACTTTCACTTGAATTGGCCCAGTGGCTTTGGAGAAGAAGACAAGAACATGGTGTTGATGGACAACGGACAGAGAGCGATGAGATTAGCTCAGCTTGACTTTGTCAAGAGGAGGTAAAAATTAGTTATTCGAGAATTTCTTTTGCAAGTGTTGTTGTCTGCTTTTCATGTTAGGTAAAGGGTTAGAACAATAATAAATTAAAGTATTTCATACTTTTGTGTACAACTCTCATAGATCTGCTATTTTATTTACGTATCTTGTAGATCAGCTTTAGTCAGGAACCTGTCATTATTGGCATACATTCCATGTAGTCAAACCATGTAGGGGAATTCCAAGGAACTGCCTGATCAATTATAAGTACCTGCCTTCAGAGAAACTGTTGGCTTTTGAGTAGCCAACAATCTTTCCGACTGACAACAAAAATGTTTTATGAGGGACAAACACCCTCCCCCTCCTAGGTTTGGGCCTGCCAGGGAACAACTTCAATGATAACCAAATCAAAAATCTTTCTCACAACAATCTTAGTATTTATTACACAAGCTATATACTGAGCTGTCACTGATAATCTTTACAAGGAAACCAATACAACATCCCATTGTTCAACAATCTTGTAGCTCCGTCTGAACTAAGAAGCTGTGGGACTAGAAACATTCTACTGCAACCTGTACATGGGACTGACTCCTGTATCACTGTAGGAATGGCAGTATCAACCACAACTCTAGATTTAGTTGATAAGGCTTCTGGCAGTCATCAGTGCCATTAGTTATTTATTTAAATTTATTTATTTGTTGGTGTTTAAGGTCACATACTTCTGCACAATGGCTAATCATGACCACAACATGGAAAAAGTCAAGGTCAGTCAATCGTTTATGTCCCATGTTGCCTATTTTAGAGGACTTGCACCTCAAGTATTAGTGACTGGGTCCTATTTTACCAGTAAAACTGTGCTGGTTTACCACAGTAAACAAGCACTGCCTAACTTCCAGGGGTTCCTGCAGGGGGTGCCATTAATTAACCTACACAATTTTTAACCAACTATCTTGGCATCTTTATGTTTTCTACACATATTACAGAAATATTCCAATGGAAGAAACCATGCTGCTCACCTCCGCACCAACACATCCACACAGATTGATCATCCAGATACAGTAAAAGACTTGTAAGAAACTTCAATCCAATCTATAAGCAGGGATGGGCCACTTTCAAAGCTCCTACCAGGCAAGATGCCTGGAATCCTATAAAGAAACCATGGAGATGGTCCGCCCAATCGGAAGAAACTTAAGACTTTATACAAAATGCACACTCAGTAATTTAGAGAAATTATTTCATGTAATTTTCAATTGTACATCACGTGTGAGGCTTTGAATTTGTTAATCATACAAATACAACAAGTAAAATTTAATCAGTTATTGGTATAGATTAACTAAGATATTAAATGCCATGTAATAATAAGTATTGTAATGCTCAGCTCTTGCAGCAATCGGCTCCATGCCGATGTAAGTTTTCTGTATCATTTCAATGGAAACATTGCCGCAACATTTGAATGAAACAAGCTTTCAACAACTTCTGAGCAATTCAAAGTGATAAATTTATTTGCCAAAACTATGCGTAATTAATCTGAATCAGATATTTAATTTTTTCCTGCTTCTTGCTTTGTGGGCATGACAGTGACTGATGTAGAAGCTGGACGGCAAGACCAAAACTTACTTTTGGGGTTTGGGCCATCCTACCTTACCATTTAGCATGTATATTGTATTGGGGAGGCTGTTAAAATATAGCAGGAATGCCAGGTAATCAGTTTTAGTACTGGTCGCAGTCACCAAGCACATCAGGTGTGAGTACAGTACAGTCACCGTGGACTGGTCATAATCCACGCGTGGGCAGTGATTCCAAATCAGCAGCATCAATATTTTGATTAATGAAGCACTGGGTTGTACCCGGTGCTTCATTAATTAAATTTTTGATGATTATTCCTAAAATTAGTGTTTGGAATCCAATATTATTGTGTCCATGGAAATATTGCCCACCCATGGAAAGTGACCAGTCCATGGCGGCCCTACTATATATCCCTGTATTAGTTTCAATGCAAGAAGTAAGTAGAAAAAGGTTAATAACAATTATAGATGTTCACCAGCTTGATGTATTAGATTTGTTTGGGTTCACCTGCATGTTCAATCCAAAGAATAATTATATCCTATTTACAAACAAAAGGGCCAAACCATCTTAAACAGCACCACACATCCAGATGGCAGGAAAATATGAAACATATGATGGGTACACACAGTCACACAAGAATCAGACAGTTCCAATAACCTGCAGTAGTATATTCATCAGCTTCAAGTCAAATTACAATGAAATTGTTGGGGCTTGAAAATAGCATGCTGAGCATTTTTCACTTTGTTTGTCTCAGTCTAATAGGTGGTCCATGAAGTGCAAATCTGCTTGTTAAGACCTTACATTTCTACTAGACTAGCAAGTAAGGATACAGGTGTGTGGCCAGGCCAAATGTAGTGGTGTGGGGAATATTTGGCAGTAGAAAAATATAT
The DNA here is from genome assembly GCA_031216915.1 of Pictodentalium vernedei. NCBI lineage: Eukaryota > Metazoa > Mollusca > Scaphopoda > Dentaliida > Dentaliidae > Pictodentalium > Pictodentalium vernedei. Next base: position 58,914,028 of record CM062293.1, read on the forward strand.
TATCTCCCCGTACTTTATTTCACTTCCTGCTGGATAAAAATGTGTACAAGTATTCCACATAGGTCAAGGTTCAGAGTCTTTTCCGGGAAAACAAATTAACTTCTCATGGTACAGTACAGTTGCCATGGACAAGTTGTAATCCATGCATGGGCAATCCAAGCATGTGTTTACCAGGTAATAGAAATGATCTTCAGCAAAATTTTAATTAATGTACAGTTAAAACTAGATTTCCTGTCACGAACTGTGCGCTTATCTAGGCTTAATTGCGCGTAGGAATTGCACGCAATTGCCATATCGAATGGCATCCCAAGCACAACAGGTTCTCCTGTTTACTCATAGCAAACACAGGCAATGCTTCTGCCAATGAACCTCCGGGTTACCCAGAGGTCCATTGGCTGAAACATTGCTTGTACACAGGCCATATGTACAGAATTTGATAGCCTTACTGGGGTCATAACGCGTAGATGAATGCACAGATCGACATACTATTTGTGTGCATTTCATGACAGGGCTTCTAGTTTTAACTGTAGCACCGGGTTGTATCCCAGTTGCAGATTAAAAACAAAGATATCTGGGTTCAAAATACTGGAGACAGCATAAATCCCAGTTACAGATTAAAAACAAAGATCTCTGGGTTCAAAATACTGGAGAAAGCATAAATCCCAGTTACAGATTAAAAACAAAGATCTCTGGGTTCAAAATACTTGAGTCAACATAAATCCCAGTAGCAGGTTAAAAACAAAGATCTCCAGGTTCAAAATACTGGAGTAAACATGAATCCCAGCTACAGATTCAAAACAAAGATCTCTGGGTTCAAAATACTGGAGTCAACATAAATCCCAGTTGCAGATTAAAAACAAAGATCTCCAGGTTCAAAATACTGGAGTAAACATGAATCCCAGTTACAGATTCAAAACAAAGATCTCTGGATTCAAAATACTGCATGAATCCCAGTTACAGATTAAAAGCAAAGATCTCTGGGTTCAATCTAAAAACAAACATCATGTAACTCAACACCACAGATCTTATTCTACCTGTAGACCATTAGATGAAATTCCCTTCAGACATTCTTTTTTCATGAACATCAGGTAAGTATTAGGTTGGGCTTCCAGTATGACTGTTGTGAAAGCAATAAGTCAATTTGTTCAAACTTTACATATTGAGGACTTCATGGGAGATTGGTGCAAGTGCAATTGTGCTTGGCAGCCTTCACAACTTGCAATTAACAAATGAGAAATATTCCAGCAAAACATCTGGAGTGTATCTCTCTTTACTGTATGTATGGATAGATCTACCACAGAAGAATAAGGGAACAAACCAGTCTGGCATCGGTGCATTCTAATGTTCTTTTGAAAATCTACAAAACTGTAATCACAAAGGTGAACCTTTTTTGCAATCAGGTCATGCACACCAGTGCGTCGAGATTTCAAAAATAATACACTGCAAAATTAACCCTTAAGGGCCTGGACAAGTGTCCTGAATTCCAACCAGTCAACAGGTTCTCTATGTCCAGGGGCTTAGCAGTGATTTCTAGTCTCTGCCAACCTAATTTGTGTGTTGTCAACAGAACCTCCACATGATGGCATGTTACAGGCACCTGTTCGGAGGTTGTAAAATTCGGAAATAGGCCCTTAACTGGTAGAGTGCTGGAAGCCCATATTTGGGCTTTACTCTGAAGTGCAGGTGCTGCCACAAAAGTCTTCATATTCGCGGGATATAGTTTGTATTATCTGTGAAGTGAAATTATTCAGTATGTATGGATTTGCCTTCTTACAATTTATGGGAGAGTGCCTGTAGGCACTCTCCCATAAAATGTAACAAGGCAAAGACACATGATCAAGTTTTGCCAAGCAAAAATAATTCAGCACTCTACCAGTTAAGGGTTATAAGGCCTCATCAACAAAAATCAAGCAAACATAGCATCTCAGATTCAATGTCCTTGTATTTCTATTTTGACAGGTGAGACTCTAAAGTATTAGTGGGAGGTAAGCAGTCAGAGAAATTTGACCTGATTGTGACCCGGTCACAATCCGATCAAAATTCTCTTTCCACTTTTGTGATCACACAACTATATGTTTACAGATGAGAAGTATATACTCCACATTTTTGGGGGCAGTGATCCATTTATGCATTAATTGGAGTTTAATGTTGGATTATCAACTAAGGCTATATGATGACGAAAAAATGGTTTGAGTGCAAAGTCAGTAATTCAACATGGATATAAAACAACTGTTTTGACTGGCTGGCATTGTCAAGATCAAAAGTCAAAGTGTGTACACATTTGCACTTGTAACCAATATAGCAAGAACAAAGTTTTGCACTCCCAAAAATTAATCTGGTGAACGACTACACAATCTATCAACAAGTAATTCTGACCTAAGTCATTGTGTTTATTGTCAACACAAACACATTACAAAATTATATCAATGCAAAACAGCGGTGAGGGTGAAGGTGACGGTGAGGGTGACGGTGAGTTTTCAGAAGAAATGACTTGAACAAAGTTGACAAATACAAGACAACCTCTACTTAGGTTACAGTGCAGTAAACAAAACATGGAACAAAGGTTCACGTTTATGTAATGATGCAGGCCCATAGGAAGTAAACAGGCTTTTACTCTTTCCATAATGCTCCCATTGGATAAAATCTGCTCCAAAAATGGAACACATTACAAGGTTGACTTAAAAAGCAAATATTTAACACAGCTTCAGTTCTGACAAGACACTCTGTTTAATTATTACCGGTGTCCCACGATATCTTCCCCCACTGATTATCCGCACCTCCAGTAAGACAATCTAGTTAATCCCCCACCCTGATTATATCCCCACCCACACACACATCCAACTTTTGGGGTTCTTTCCATTTAACCGCAGAATATTTTTAGGAATTTGGTTTCGCACCTCTCTGTGATTTTAAACAAATAATGAACATGTGAACAGTAAGTAACATTTGATATAAAGAAAAAAAAAATTTTAAACACATCTTCGCACATAATGCTGTTTATCCAAAGTCAGTTAACGAAGATAAAAAAAAGTGGGGAGAAGAAATCACGATGGGGGGGGGGGGGGGGGGGGGGGGATAATCAGAGTTGGGCGATGATAACCTCGGTTATCTTCCCCCAGGGGGGATCAACTGTTACACCAGTACATCATTCTCACTTTTCTACCGAAAGTGGAAAATAGAAATATTAACAGTAAGGTGTGATTCAGTACTAAATTGGTTTGTTGTTGTAAGCAAGGTCGGAATAAACTCCACAATTCAACTCCTCCCCCACCTCCATCTTCAAATACACACGCACTAAGAATTGAGAAAACTCTCTACAGGCCTGCACAGTCAACAGAAAAGAAGACAAGTGAAAGCAGAAAGAAGAAGAAACTGTATGTGACATTAAATGTGTTCGATTCAAAGAGGATGCAGAAAGCTTAAGGTCAGAAGGGAATCTTAAGATAGTGACAAAGTGAAGAAGTTTTCAAAATTTTAATAATGGATGCTAATGAGCCCTAGCAATTTTTCATATTCTAGCTCTTCATACAACTCATAAAATTCTAGTCCAAATAAAGTTACCCATAAAAAATTTAAATTCTTGATGTCCTGGTTTGAAAATACCCAGCCTTTATATTATTTTTTATAAGGTCTGCACAATTTCAAATAAACGGCATCTTCAGTCTGATATTCTCAAAATCAAAGGCAAAATTACGTTCAAAGAGATTGTACAAAATACTTAAATGCAAATTGCTTTGCAGTCAAATGTTTGATTGAAAGGAGTGTAACGTCGTTTCCAACATCAAAGTAATGACTATCAGACCCAATTTTCCAAGTCAAGATAAGAGGTGACGCCAATACACAACAACAGACCAGGTCTGATGCCATACTATTTGAGGTCAAAAGTGTGGTCTAAGTGCTGGCAAGGGATACCATTGTTCAGTTTTGGATAACACAAGCAATTTACCGTAATGTCACATTACTGCAATACCTGCCTTTTTGATCCCAGTATGAGGATGGAGAATTAAAAAAAATACAAGCTTGTCATTTTGAGGCGGGCTATCACCCCGGACCGCAGTCGTCCGCCTGAGTTTAAAATACTGGGGATGGTAAATGTCCGCCTAACCCCGATTTCTGCGGCCCATTAACTCAGTCGAAGGCACCTCAAAATCGGCCGCCTCAAACAGCAATTTTCGTGGATTAAAGGTGGTATATGTAACAAAGCGCAATTTGTGAAGTTTGTAGTGTGTCGTCAATGCAGTCACCCAGAGACAGTAAATAACTTTCCAAATATGAGCAGGAGGTCTACCAATTCCAAAGTTGTGATTAGTTATTACATTGTACATCAGGAAACAACTCTAGTGTCACGCACGATTACAGGATGTATCATCCCCAAGCCAGTTTGACCCTTGATGATTTGTCTGGGACGTTTTGTCCCCAAATCATAGCTGGCATTATTTGTCTCCCAAATCTGATTGATCCATCCCAAGTTATCGGCATTTGGCATTGAGCACAGTGCACTGGCTTTACAGTCATCATGTAATGTCTAGATACGGGCTTGGTTATTTGGATGCAAGATAACTATAACACTCACTGTTGGTGAGTGTCATGGGTAACCTGGTATCTTGCATGAAAATATTCAAGACTGCATCTATACATTATGTGATGACGTACATCATAATTACACAAACCATGTACCTTAAAAAGATATTAGTTGTCTACCCATAGGCTGAAACAAAATGGCCCCTGCAAATCATAAATGACCCAACTGGGGTTATTTCAGGTGAACCCAAAATGGCCCTCTTAGGGCAATTTGAGACAAACCATAATGGCCCTCCTGCAATTTTCAAAATGACAAGCCTGAAAATATAATAATCACTTCCAAACATGAAGGGCTAATTTCAAGTTTAATTTCACCCTTTCTTCTAAAAAAAAATAATTGCTTGCATTGTTGATAGTAAAGTATAAATAATCAACCAATTCTATTCTATCCTACTTGGTCTGCCTACAATTCTAGTGAGCCAATGATTTATAATGAGGAATGCTATGAACTCTAAACTTTAAAATATTACACTTTTCAGAGAGGTCACGCAAAGGTGTATACAGTATATGGGGGGTTAAAATGGGTTGCTACACTAATTCAGAACATCACAAAAAGGACCGGTGACATAAATTACGCAAAAGGATTTACATCAACTGCATATTTGATGGTTTCTTTGATTTTTGATATGCAACCCAATTTAGCGTTTTTGCATATTTTAATTACATAAGGCTTAAAAAAATTTAAAATCTGTTTCTCAGGCCCTCCCGCATGGTCCTTTTGACTGGAGCATGCTCTCTTTTTATAGCCAATGTAAACTTAAAAAAATAAAAATTAAATGGTTTATGTCTATTTTACCCAAGTTAAAAGAATTGATAAATTTGTCTCTTGAGTGCAAGAAGGCTTTGCAATGCTTTAGCACTGCAAAGCCTTCTTGCTTTCAAGGGATGAAATACACCCCCACCCATGCTATTCTGTAGATTATGAGGCCTAAAACATAAACCAAGAACATGAACTTTTTTTTGATGGCAAAGAAATAATTACAGAATAAAAAATAAAATACCGCTCGCCCGATGAAATTTGACAAATAATGGCCTGAGAAACAGAATATCTACTTTGTGTGGACTAAATATGCAAAAAATGCTGCTTATCTGGAGCTCTGTGATCTACACCATTTGTCAAATATGAACTTTTCTAATATTTATTATTATAATTTATTAGGGTTTAAGATCACTTTCAGCATATCTTGCTGTATAATAAAGACCACAATATGCGCATGAATTCAGATTTAGCAAATGGTTTATAATCGTGGTGACCACTTTAGAGGTCTTACACCCAAAGTGTTGGTTATTGGTACCAGGTCCTATTATATCAGTGAAAGAGATTTGTTTACAGGAAATTGGAATGAAGTACCGCTCCACTACTTGGGCTTACCAAGGGAGGTTTTTCCAGTACATGTCAATATAAACCGACAAGGAGGGTACCATTCTATAGTGTCAGTGGTGAAAGCCATTAGTAGGTAAATAGTACTGATCTTAAATAACAATATGTCAAAACAAAGTAAATCTGAAAACAGTGTTCTAACTTTGCCAAGACTTATACGCATATAAATTTCCAAATAAAAGTGTTTCTAAATTTTTACAATATTTTAAAATTTTTACTGACCTAATTGACCTGTTTTCACTTCAACAGGATGGCTAGGCTGCCCTCGGCCTACATTATTTACAGCCACAACTCGTAGTTCATACTGTGTGAAAGCTTCTAGTCGCCTGAGGGTGAAAGTGGTTTTCCGAATGCTATCTGTCTCTTTGTAATCAGCTTCTTGGGCATTTAAAGCCCTGTACATGATAATGTATGACTTTACAGGGTTTTTATCTCCTGGTGACCATGATAGTTTAACTGATGTGGCTGTCACTTCTGATGGTGTGAGACGAACGGGTGGGATCGGCAGCGCTGCAGCAAAGGAGACATGAGGGATAACAAAGATGAGAACTATCCAACAGCAGCATATTAAAATGGAACACTTAAAATCCATTTTGAAAAAATAAAAACAATAGAAGATCACAAATTTCCAACAAGAGACTGAACAAAATAATCTTTCAGTAAATTATATCCAGATAGAAAACACTTTTCAAGAGTATACTCCATGAATCCATTATGAAGGTACAAAGCATCAAATCACTAAGATTGGGGCATGTGTAAATCAAAATGAAGGAGTCAGGTTTCACAGTTTCAGTGAAGATCAGAGGGCAACTGGTGCCAGCCTCTTATTGGATATTCTAGGGAAGCCACCTGCAGGGAATTTCAAGAAACTGTTTCATTAGTTTCCAAGGTAATATGCTGCTGCTGAAATGGAACATGAATTTTTTTTGAGGAAATGCCAACATCCTGTGAGTGATGGATCTTGTGGGAAAACATCTGATGAGGGTGAAATCTAGATAAAAACAAAACACATGAAATGTAAACTAAAAAAGCAAATTAAAAAGTTTGGTGAATTGAAAATGATACATACATACATATTCAAACACAATGTACAGTTGTAAGCAATATGACTTGACACATTTTTAGAAAATACTTCATTTTCAGTTTTCCTGTTACTTTTGTTCACTGTAAATTGTTTCATGTTACAAATGAGCGGGAGGGGAGAGGTGGAGAACAGAAAAGGAAAGAATTATTTAGTGCACCCATCAAAATCTGACATGATTTTTTTTTAAGAATCTTGTGCCATTTAATACTGCAATCTAAAGATCACCTTTTCAATCCTGTGATCCCCAATGGCATTATCTTAACCCTCAAGAGCCTAATTCCAACTTGATCACTTTTTACAGCACAAGAACAGGTGATATAATATGCAGTCTCTGTCTAAATTGACAGGTGACATTCTAAGTACTTTGGCGGTTGTTTTAGGCAGTTCTTGGCTGGCTATTTAGATGAAGAGTTTGAAAGTATAGCAAAATTATATATAAATCTCTAGGCCCAACAGTTAAACAATACTATCTCTGCAAAAGGAAAATGTGACATGTGATTGGGAAGCATGAACATGCCACAAACTTTAACATGATGTATCAGCTACTGTCCTCCCCCCAAGGATGAAGAAGGACATCAAAAAAAAAAGTTTTTATGTTTTCAAAATTTTTCTCATTCAATTTTCCTTTTCTCTAAATTTCGTCTAGCACTCAACCCGTTTAAACACTTATCCAAATAGTCAGATGAATTAAAAGCTATGAAATACCAAAGATGTGCTACATGAGAGGTGTTCACATATTGGCTTTAAGTGCCAAATTTATAAGATCACTTATAAATACAAGAGGCCCCATGGGACATGAAGTGCTCACCTTGAACAGAACCTGATATAAACAAAGGCCACAAACAAATCTACATTACGCAATCAATCTCCATAGGATTCATTGTCAATCCTTGAGCCCCTCAGTAGTGACTAAAATAGTCCAAGCATCATGCCTTTTCTTCAGTTAATCATAATGTTCAAGGTGGAGCTCCCCTATGGAGCCCAATGATATACAATCTATGTGGAATAATCTTAGTTGCACACCTCTAGAGGGTATTTAATAAACATGGCTCCTTATAAAATTAACTTGGAATTATGTTTCTATTTTTAGCACACATTGAGTCCCTCGATAGCTAGGGTTAATTGTTTTCATTTAAATCAAATATCTGTTTCCCACTTATGCTGCATATCAAATTTTTTTAAAATTGGGCTAAGAGTTCTGAGTAGTGAACTAGAGATGTTGTATACCAAATACGAAAGGATTCCGACTTGTAGATCTGAACCCAATTTGAACAAACTTGAAACTGACCCTCTTAGAGATGTTGTATACCAAATATAAAAGCATTCTGACTTGTAGATCTGAAGAAGATTTTTTAAAGATTATCCCCAGGATTGCACTAAGTTAAAATTCAGGCTCCTGTATTGATCCCCAATCTTAACCCATGCACTCGAGTTGAAGAAACTTTAATCTGATCCCCTCCCCCTCCCCCCCCCCCCCCCCCCCCCCCCCCCCTCAAAGAGATGTTGTATTCCAAATATGAAAGGATTCTGCCTGGTGAATCTGAAGAAGATGATTTTTAAAGAAATTCCCTCATACATTAACCATGGCTCTCGATTTGAACAAACTTGAATCTCATCCCCCCAGATATGTTGTATACCAAATATGAAAGGATTCTGACTGGTGGATCTGAAGAAGATTTTTAAAGAAATTTCCTCATATTGCACTAAGTTAAAATTCGGGCTACCATAGGGAGCCCAAATATGAGAACAGGGGTCCGGTTTGAAAAAACTTGAATTTGCACCCCCTAGAGATGTTGTGTATGAAATATGAAATGATTCTGACTGCTGGATCTGAAGAAGAAGATTTTTAAAGAAACTGCATCATACTGCACTTAGTTGAAATTTTGGGCTACAATCGAGAGCCCAAATCTGAACCCAGAGACCCAATTTGAACAAACTTGAATCTCCCCCAGCCCTCCCCCAGAGATGTTATATACCAAATAGCATTCTGACTGGTGGGTCTGAAGAAGATTTTTAAAGATTATTCCCCATATAGCTCCAAGTTAAAAATTTGGGCATATTGATCCCAAATATGAACCGAGGGGGGGGGGGGGGGGGGGGGCTTCATTTTAACAAACTTATATCTGACCCCATATGGATGTTGTATATGAAATATCAAAAGATTCTGAAGAAATATTTTTTTCAAATATTTGCAAATATGCTGACTCAGCATTTTTCGATACCCTCTTCAGATCACTCTGCTACAACCGATGGAAATTTTTTTTTAACCATTCTGTTCTTTGATTCCTAAGAATGCTTCATTCCAAATAACAGTTCTATGTTCCGTAGGGTTTGGGAAATATTGGAGTTTGAAAATATTTATATTTTCAGCTCTTAGGGTTCCCACGGGGACACAGGAAATTTGGCATGAATCAAGTACTTATGCCCCAATAAAATCCCATTACAAAGGCAAATATTGCTTCACGAACTTCCTTTGAACAAATTTGAATCTACACCTCAAAAGGAAGCTTTATACCAAATATCAAGTCATTGTACCCTCTGGTTTATGAGAAGATTTTAAAATAATTTTGGAGTATTTCCCCCACCCCCTCCCTATGGGGCTGGGCATGTTGAGTTGAACAAAAACGCAATGCCCCCTCAGCACCATCACTCACATAAACCTTCACTTGAATTAACCCAGTGGTTTTGGAGAAGCCCAAAACATGGTGTTGACGGATGATGGACAGAGAGTGATTAGATAAGCTCAGCTTGACTCTGCATATATATATCATTATATTTTTATATTTTATGTTTGGTATTTTATTTTATGATCTGTACATTTGACCTTAATGGTGTGACAGTACAATAAAGAATTTGATTGAATAAAAGACTCAACATTACACAAATACCCATACTGTTCCCTTCATATATTTAGACAACAGATGGAGACATTGATTCCAGGCAAGCTTATCAATCAACTGTTAATTTGTAATGCATAATTAATTCTGGACATAATTAATAGGTTTTTTTTTGTAAAGGTGACAACAGATTGTAGTCAATGAACACAGGTTTGTTCAGTACTCTCATATGCTGAGTAAGGTAATACACATAGTGATAACACTATTATTAATTTGTGAGAAAATCTTTTACAATTAATATTATTTGGTGATAAAACAAGAATAAAAATACCGGTTGAAAATTTACATTTCCACCAAAGAATTATTCAAAGTTTCAGAGGCATTTGCAAATTTTCAGCACATGGGCCACCAGGTTACACTTGGTGGTCCAGGTTACACTTGGTGGTCCATGAGATAAACATTTGAAAATATTGTTGAGTTTTCTTCTCAGAAATTTATGATATTTAACATACTCGTTGGGTTGACAAAATACCCCTCTATGTACAGTGGAGCCCACTTAAATGGATATCTCTTAACTGAATAACCCTGTTAATTGAATATAATTTCCCAACACAAAACCATTTACCAAACCTCCAGTACAAATTGAATTGAACAAGAGATGGTTTATCACCCGCTATAGCCCCACCATGGCATACTGCCTAGTCTGGGTGACTGAAAAGGGGCATTAAATTTTTCTGAGTAAAAAAAAAAAAAAAAATCCAATATGGCCACAAGTCGGCCATCTAGAAACTGAGTGGGAAAAAAATTATGTCACGCACTTCCCCTCATCATGTTGATCATTTTTGTGAAGTTTCATGAAAATGCAGCTAAAACTGTGGAAGTAGTTTGCTCCACAAGTTTACATAAAAAAAATCCAATACGGGCACCAATCGGCCATCTTGAAACCGAACGGAAAAATAATTATGTCACACACTTCCCCTCATCTTTTTGATCATTTTTGTGAAGTTTCATGAAAATGCGGCTAAAACTGTGGAAGTAGTTTGCTCCACAAATTTACATAAAAAAAAATCCAATATGACCACAAGTCGGCCATCTTGTATCCGATCAGGAATAAAATTATGTCACACACTGCTCCTCATCATGTTGATCATTTTTGTGAAGTTTCATGAAAAATGCGGCTAAAACTGTGGAAGTAGTTCGCTCCACAAGTTTACATGTGCAACGGACAGACCAACAATGCCAGACTGACCGATGGACCCCACCCCCCCCCCCACCCCTTAAAACTTCATTTTGTGGGGGTATAATAAAAAAATCTTGCACTCTGTTGAGAAATTACCCTGGCACTCCCCAGTTTTCCTTTGTTAATAGAACTATTTGGCCTCAGTACAAGCAATATAGGCATTTAATCTAGTATATCTGGTTTGACAGAGCTTATGGAGCTCTGTCAAACAAGATATAATAGATTAAACGCTAATTTTATCTCTAGAATACAGGAAAGTGACACAATCCCTGTTAAATGAATACTCCAGTTAATTGAATAATTTTCAATGGCAAAGTGGCTATTTAATTAACAGGGTTATTTTTTTATTTATTTATTGGGTGTTTAAGGTCACATATTTTTGCACAATGGCTAATCATGACCACAACATGAGTATCAACTCAAGACCAGGGCTGAGCGTTAATAAGCCAGGTTGCCCATTTTAGAGAGGGTTTACACGTCCCAAGCACTGGCGACTGGGTCCAATTTTGCCAGTAAAACAGAGCCTGTTTACCGCAGTAAACAGGCACAGCTTCACTTCCCGGGGGGAATTAACAGGGTTCCACTGTAATCCATTTTCTCTGTACTGTTGGTTGGACTATCATTCTCAGTCCACATATGGAAGTAGTTTACATTATACCACCGACGATATACAGTGAGAGTGTGGTGGCTCATTCGTCAGGGCAAAGTACTTGAGATTGAAAAGTCAATGGCTCGATCCAGACATGCATGATCTGCATTGTATCCTTGCGGAAGACTTTTCATCCTGATTTGCCTGTGTGAGAGCACAATGACACTGTTTACTAAGGTGTAACACATGACAGCGGTACATTTATTTATTTATTGGGGTTTAACAAAACTTTTGACAGCCAGGGTCATCTTGTGTTGGACAGTTTTACTAGTGGAGGAAGCCGGAGTACTTGGAGAGAACCAGAACAGAAGCAGTAATGAGCAACTGTCAGTCTCCCAACATACTAATCCCACATGAACAGGGTTAGCATTGGTTGAAGACAAGTGCACCATCGACATGCAGTACACCTTAGTGCACAGAGCCACCATGCCCCCACATGACACAGCGGTTCACTTTCCTCCAATTGATGTGGTCTCTGCTTGTGTCGAGTTAGTATGCTGGACAGTCCAACATTTACTTGCTATTGATCAGTGGTTCTCTCTGGCTTCCTCCACCTTTAAGAATGTAGACTGGATATGACCTTGACTGTTTCAAGTGCTGTCAAAGCTCAATAAACAAACAAGAAAACAATGATACAGATACTGTGGTATTTATCCTTTTTTTAAGCACCTAGAAGTTTGGTTTTGACATTGATGCATTTTTGAGCATTTTCAAGAATGCATTATCTGTGGGTTGCGCTGTTCACACCTAGCATTTAAGAGAATTCCCCTGCCATTTTACATGAAAGTCTCTCTGACAGACACACAAATGTTTCATATTTTGAAGAAAATAGTACTTGCCTAGATGGCAGTTACTTTGGTGTAAAACTTACGAGCCTGAAAGATACTGGATAAACTTTTTAAAAAATTTGAAGTTAATTTTAATGAAAAGGTAATTATTATTGATGAGATGATAATTATTTTGAGACTTTCATATAAACCCTATCAATCACTGCTGTTCACCTGCTATCTTAGTTTGTCACACAACCAACTTCAAAAGTAAATTCTACAGGTCATCGGAGGAACCTCTAACAAATTATTCATGAATGTCAGCTGCAAAATGCACAAGCAAAAGAATGTCAACATGCATTTTATTTTAATACAGTTGCAACTACTTCGGCAAAGACACTATTTGATGGATAATCTGGCCTGATGAATTTTAAGTTTTATTACACATCCATTAAACTTTAAACCCTTGTATTTAACGGAATCGCCACTATGACATAAATGTTTCTGTATTCAACTGGTGATCTACAAGCCAGAACTTTTTTCTCAACACGTTTATACTAGTTACGATTCAAAGAGTTTTCAAATCTCGTTATACAATTATCGATCGTCTGATGCATAGTGTGAAAATGAAAATGTCAAAAGCAAAATAAAGTCAGTTCATAAAAAAAATTTACCAAAAATTAGTTAATATTAAAAAAAACAATCATTTCCAACCACAACATTAACCCAGTCCCGTGAACAACTCGTCTGCAGGATCACCATATATCTAAATTGATCAACTTATTTATTTATTTTGATAAATCTTCGGACATCCTGACATACTTTGAACTTTTTTTAAAAAAGTTTCTTCCAGCTGTTTTGCAAATCTGCCCAAATTTGTACTTATATTTTTACTATCAGTAATAGCCACCAAATGATTAGGCGTGAATGGACACCTGCTGAAGAGAAACAGCGATACGAATTTCAATAAACACGCCCAATAGAAAAGATAACGAATGTAATTTAGACTTGTTCCCAAAAGGTTGTTTTCATTTTGTTATCGATCAATTTGATCAGAACAGCTACAAGCAAAACAAACAGACTATTCACCTTTGGGTTTAAACATCAGAATTAAAATTTGTTTATTTAATTGAATTTTAATGCATGGGATGTGTAATAAACACAGAATGTGATGTGTGTTTGAATCGGTGGGTGTTTTACATGACTCGTTGGAATGGCGTAGTCATATTTCACTCAAGCCTATGGCTCTTGCAAAATATGACTATGCCGTTTCAACGAGTTATGTAAAACACCCAACAATTCGAACACACATTGCATTCTGTCTATTTATGCAATGTAAAATATCCCACTGGGGCAAAATATAATCAACAGACTTCAATCTAGCAGATCAACCTTCTATTATAATATTAGAACGTTCCTTTCCATGTTCTATCGGTGATAGTACCTGAGTTTGTGTGATTTCGGAAATAAAACCTGAAGCAGCGAAGCATCTGAAGGTTTTATTTCAGAAATCACACAAACTCAGATACTATCAACCGATAGAACATGAAAAGAAACGTTCTAATTATTTGATTATGCCAAACAAAAAATAGCTTTCATTGTTAAGCGTTAACTGCAACATGCCATCAATCTTGTAATAACAATGTAGTCGAATCCAATAACATGACATCATTTCGAACGAATGACGTCTATTTAGGAGTTTCTAGATCACCAAATTCGAAAATGACTTGTCTCAAGTGCAGTCGCTTTGGGAGTTTCTATATCACCAAATGCCAGTGTTTATCACTGTATCAAGCTGTTCATGTTATAATTCAATATTAATGCTTGTGTGATAAGTGGTATAATGGAATATAAATTCATGTTTCTTGGACGACGACAGTTGTTAGAATTAATCGGAGTGAAACAATTTATTCTGAACTTGAGGCGGAGACTCAGTGAGGTCGAGGAGTACTAAACTTGTGGAAATATAATTGATTGAAGTCATAACTCATATTCAGGATTCACTGAAGTGGTGAACAACACGTGAGTTTTTAAAATTTCTGATTCTTTTGAATTCATTGTTTGCAGTTAAAATTGAAAACACACCCACTGAAGATGATATATTTGTTGGTAAGTTTGTGTCTATCGTTGACAAAAAAAAGTTAAACGGACATGGTGCCAGCGTTTGGTGTTGAGAAATTCCAATCAGAGCATGTGTAATCGACGCTGATCAATGGAAGTGGAGCTTACTTTTTCTTTGTTCTCTTGTCTCCAGGGAAGAACGTTCCGATCGTACCAGTGTTTTGCCCCCAAACTCCAGTACTATGACTTTTAGGTGTCAAATTAACCAATCATGGCTGATGTTACAAACGTGAGGCATAATAAAATGAGTTAGTACTAAGATTTATAAACAATGTTTGCGATTTGTAAAAAGATGATAATATTTTTATGACTTGGAAAAAAAAATAATGAAATATTTTTAAGCCCATTATTTATGGATGAATGTTTATTTTACTTTTCAATCAGGTTATATTTGAACTCAATTGTTTACAGATTTACTCCAAACTTTTCAAATGCTTCAAATCTATAAAATATTTTTAGTGAAAGACTTTAACGTAAATCAGAGGTATTCATTATGCTTACAACTGTACATAGTGTTAGGTGACCACTGAAAAATCCATGCAGTGATTAGAAAAGGTCACAATTAAATGTTGCTATTAGCTATAACATGACCATAACAGAACATTATTCAACAAGACTAAGGAAAAAAGGAAACATCAAAATTCAATCAAGATTATATTATTTCCTCACAAGTGAATATTGTAACTTCTTTCTCAACAACTTCATGTTCAAAGAGTACAGAAAATTATCCTTTTTAATCTTTCACGACTTTTTTCTTAGTATGCTGAGATAGGAAGAAAAATATGTGATGTCAAGTCAGAATCTGATTGGTATTTTATTACATGCTTGTCTTATAAAAAAATAATGACTGGCCTAACAGTTGAATTTAATCTGTTAATTGCAATAATTGTTAGTTAATTGGAGCTAACTGTTAATGAATAAACTCCTGTTAATTGAATAAAAAGTCCAATTATATGTGGAGAATAGGGCCCTGTAAAGCTTTGAGATTCGATTTGATTTTGAATCTCAAGTTTCTATCTGGTTCGATTCAAAATTGACTGCCTGATTTGTTACTTTTTTAATCTTTTCTCAGGAATATAGCATGTGAAAGCACCCATACTAATTTCAATCATACTTTTCACTACCACCGCTGTTATTATTTATTTATTGGTGTTCAAGGCCACAAACTTATGCACAATGGCTAATCATGACCATGATAGTTTTACGGGTGGATGAAGCCAGAGTACCCGGAGAGAACCACCGAGCACCGACGAGCAGCTGCCAGCTCCCCAACATCGTAACTCCGCACTGCAGCACAGGCAGGGTTAGATTGGTTGAAGACATATGCACCATCAACGTGCAGTACGCCTTAGTACACAGGGTCATCGTGCCCCAATGTGGGCATCCAAATCGATCGCTCAGACGGTGACCCATCCGAGGACTAACCAGGCTCGACGTTGTTTAACTTCGGTGATCTGACGAGAACCGGTTACCGCAATGGCACCGCACCCCCCTCCCCCCCCCCTCCAAATTACTAACTCTGTACAAGCCAGGTTAGCGACAGTTGACAGCAAGTGCATCATCAACATTCAGTACACTTTAGTACAAAATGCCACCATGCCCCAACTTGGGTAATTAGGATTAGGTGGCTTGTCCAAGAACACAATGCAGTTACTACTGGTCAGGGGTGATGTAGAATTAACAAAGTGATTTGGTTCTTGGTCAGCCTACAATATGCCAGTGGAACTGAACTGGAACTGAAGGCAATTACATTGGTTGAAGGGTTAGATTGGTTGAAGCTACCACCGCTGAAAGAGAATTTAAAGTTTCCAACCAGTGTTGATGATGCTCTGCTGCTAGTAGCTAGTGCTGACCTGTGTCTAGTGGCGATGATTCTCACTGTTTCTGTATTTTAACTATAGTCCTTACTGGGTAATATTTCAACTACATCATCAAGGCATGCCTTCAATGAAGACATGCCCTGATATTGTAGTTAGAATATTTTATCAGTCGGGACTTGAGCCATCACAGTCGGAGTCACAGAACAAATAAGGTTTACAGTACAGTGGAACCTTGTTAAATGAATAGCCACTTTGAGAATGAAAATTATTCAATTAACAGAGTATTCAGTTAACAGGGATTGTGTCACTTTCCTGTATTCTAGAGATAAACTTAGCATTTACTCTATTACATCTTGTTTGACAGAGCTCCATGAGCTCTGTCAAACAAGATATAATAGATTAAATGCCTGTATTGGATGGACTGAGGCCAAATAGGTCTATAACCAAAGGAAAACTGGGGAGAGTCAGGGTAATTTCTCGACATGATTTTTTATTCAATTAACAGGAGTTTACTCTATGACCTATATTCAATTAACAGGTCAAATTTATCCTGGAGATATGGTAAATGGGTTTGTGTTAGAAAATTATTTTCAATTAACAGGGATATACAATTATGAGATATCCAATTGAGTGGGCTCCACTGTACCTCTCCCCAGTGGGTCATTTTCAAGATATCCCCGATTCGATTTGAGGTTTGATTCAATTTTGAATAATCAACTTAATTTGATTCTATTCAAATAAAAAAAGTGTGATTTGCAGAGCTGTAGTGGAGAAATTACCTTGACAATTACCAAATTCTCCTTTTTGTTTTAGACTTACTTAGCATCAGTACATCTAATAGACATTTAATCTTTTCAATCTTTTTGACAGAGCTCCCACAAGCTCTGTCAGACAAGAGATATAATTGAATAAATGCTCAATTTATTCCAGAACAAAGGAAAGTGACCAAATTCCTGTTAATTGAATGCTCCTGTTAATTGAATAATTATCACTGGCAAAATATCTATTCAATCAACAGTTACGCTGCAATAGAAATCTCCTTCGGGATTCATACATAATTTGTACCCATTCCCACACGTTCATACTCCAATATTTATTTATTTAGTGTTGTTTATGGTCACATACTTCTGCACAATGGCTAATCATGACCACAACATGGAGATAAAGTCAAGGGCAGTCAATCGTTTATATCCCATGTTGCCTATTTTAGAGGACTCGCACCCCAAGCATTAGTGACTGGGTCCTATTTTACCAGTGAAACAGAGCTTGTTTACCACAGTAAACAAGCACTGCTTCACTTCCCGGGGTTCCCACGGGGGACATACTCCAATAAAGATTATAAAAATTGCATTCAATTCTTAAGTGAATGAAAATAAAAAAGATTCAGAACCATGTTGAGAAAGAAATGACAACTTACTTCACAAAATAAACCATCTACTGCTAAAAGTTTAAGTTCACAAACTAAAAATATTCTTCACTCAGAACATTTAACTACTCAACTTGAAAAATGCTGTTCAATATGGGGACCAGCCTGACATTATGTTCCAACTATAACTGTATCAAGGGAAATTACTTCCAAGTGTTTGTCTGCTAGAAAATTCAGGTCAAAAGATTTCTTTTATTCTCTTTCAAAGTTTATTTTGAAACAAAGTAAAACCGTAACTTTTTAATGTTTCTTAAATCAAACAAAATAAGTTGGATGTAATGAACTAACCCTTTATCATGTTTTTTTGTATCTCCAAGAACCTACACATTTACAGGGTATTTTCTCTACCTGATATTCAAAGTCTTTTCTGGTGCAGGAGGTACTTGCCTGTAAGAACTGCCAATACTGAAGAAGAATTAAAGCCTGAAGTAAATTTTTGTCAGGAAGATTTCCTAAAATAATCTATCCATGTATGTACATTTAAGCTGAAAACCAACAAATTTACCGAAACCAGAATCATGCAAATAAGAAACGAATATTAATTTATAGCAAATGTTATCATTCAATTCAGCATGGGCACCAATTCCAATGGTAGTACAGTCTGTCTATTATGGTTCCAAATGTGTATGGTTAGGTAAAACAATATGAAAGAAACATGTTACTGTAGAAAAGAGGCTGGATCAAATTTATGCTTTCCAAGTTACTGTGTTCTGATTTCTTCATTATTTTCATTAGTATAACATGTTGTGAATGTAAAAATACCCATTCAATTCTTTCACTTTGTCACTGCTATTATTTTTCACAGAAACTCAAAAATAAATCTTTTGGAAATATGTAACTATGTCCCTTGTAAACGATCCATAATTTTGGTAGGCAGTGACAAAATACAATTTACAGAACAAAAACGGCTGATATTCTATGTCTGACATTTAGAAACCATTATGACATAAAAGAAATATCTCTTTGCAAGTCATATGAAATGCAACAATAGAAATCCTTAAGTGGGGCATGCAAGAAATATGTTATCTTTATCATTGCCAGGACAAATCTGAAATTACATAACATAAAATACTGAATGGTTCATATGCTGAAATTTGTGAAAACTCGATTACAAAAGCTCTGTCAATTATCACTATTGAAATACCTTTTACTCTGACTTCAGCATGTGTTTCAATGTTTCCTAGGTCAGACAGTGCGACACATGTATAATTTTTTGATTCTCTAATATCTTCTAACATCAGAATATTACGTCCCACAGGTATGTCATGTTCGGGTGTTAACTCTTTAGCACCTTCTCTCCACTTCACATTTGGCATTGGAGAGCCAACTGCCACACAAGAAAGGTTAACATTTGAGCCAGGCATAATTTCTGTATTTTGTGGTCGAATTGTAAAATGTGGAGGCACTCTTCGCACTGAAAGAAAAACAAAAATTCACATAAAAATCATAAATCTGTAAACATAAAATAATTTGCAACAAAACTATTTTCATTTTTACACCTTGTGGGCATTGAACCTGGGATCTTTTGATTTGAAGCCCAATACTGAAACCACTGAGCCACTGTGCTCCCCTTCACATCTTTAACCCTTAACTGGTAGAGTGCTAAATTATTTTTGGTCATCAAAAATTGTTCACATGTTTTTGCCTTATTACAATTGATGGGAGAGTGCCTGTACAAATACACACTGATGTACAAATACCAAAATTTCAAGCTGAAAATTTTCTCTATAATGCAACTAGTTTAAAGAATATTTATTAACCCTTAATGGCCAGGACAAGTGTCCTGAACACCCACCAGCACACAGCCTTTATACATCCAGGGGTTTAGCAGTGATTTCTAGTTGAGTCTTGGCTGCCTTAATAGGCAGCCAAGACTGTAACTAGAAATCACTGCTTAGATAATTTGCTTATTGTCAGCAGAACCTCCCCAGGGGGCACGGTGACGTCGTGGTAACCAGTTCTCGTCAGATTACCGAAGTTAAGCAATGTCGAGTGCGGTTAGTAGCTGGATGGGTGAACATTTTAGCGACTGATTCACTCTCCCGCTTTGTGTCCTTGGGCAAGGCACTTAACCCTGATTGCCAAAATGGGGGCATGATGACGCTGTGTACTAAGGTGTACTGCACGTCGAAGGTGCGCATGTCTTCAACCAATCTACCCCTGCCTGTGTCGCGGTGCAGAGTTCAGAGTTGCAATGTTGGAGAGCTGACAGCTGCTCGTCGTTGCTCGGTGGTTCTCTCCGGGTACTCCGGCTTCCTCCACCCATAAAACTGTCACCGACATGATATGACCCTGGCTGTTAATGTGTCGTTAAACCCTAATAAAAAAAAGGAACCTCCCCATGTTGGCATGTTAAGGGCATTTGTTCTGAGTTTGTAAAAGTTGGAAATAGGCCTTTAAGGGTTAAGGAGGATAGTTGAAACATACATACATGAATTATATATAAGAGGTTACAAATACAATAAGTAGTGTATTTCAGTATGTAGAACATGGGCTGAAATATTATAACAAAATTAGATAAGAGGATCCGATTGTAAGCATATTGCTTATTTGGGTCGTCTCCCTTGGATCTGCAAGTTACACGAGAAATTTCAGCAGATAATTGGTTAATCTATGCTTTGTGAAGTAAAGGAGTATAAAGAGGAATGAAATTCAATGGGAAAGAGGTGAGAAAAGAGAGGAAGCCAAACTGGACACAAAACGTTTATAATGCAACTAGAAATTTAACCAATTCAATTTTGTTTGACAGAGCTCATTTTATGTGAAAAATTTGCACGCTGAAATTTTTATATTTTGACAATGAGCTCTGTCAAACAAAACTGAGTTGGTTAAATTCCTAGCAACATTAATTTATGTGAAAAAAGTGCCTGAGAAACAGAAGATCTACTTCATGGGGCCTAATCAGTGATATACTGCTATTCCACACCAGCAGAAGATACATTAATTTTATCTTACAATATGAGAAATCATAGCAAAACAGTTAATTTGCCAAACAAATGAAAACTAGAAAGTGTTTTAGCACACTAAAACATATGTCTCCCCTTCCTTTTGAGGTCAGAGGTCAAGGTCACATAGAGTTCATCAAGGTAGCGGACATGCGGTTTCATGGTGGCACATCCACATGTCAAAAAAAAAAATTCTGGTCTGGACAATTACTCCCTATTTAAAGTACATAAATTTGACCTTGAGGTCAAGGTCACATGAAGGTCATGATAACATGTGGTCTCATTGTGATACATCCACATGTCAATCATCTAAGTCCTAGGTCAAAAAACAAAAAAGTTCTGATCTGGACAATTATTCCCTATTTGAAGTACATAAATTTGACCTTGAGGTCAGAGGTCAAGGTCACATGCATTTCATCAAGGTAGCGGACATGCAGTTTCATGGTGACACATCCATGGGTCCAAAAAAAAAAAAATCTGGTCTGGACAATTACTCCCTATTTAAAGTACATAAATTTGACATTGAGGTCAAGGTCACCTGAAGGTCATGATTACATGTGACATGCGGTCTAATTGTGATACATCCACATGTCAAATATCTAAGTCCTAGGTCAAAAAACAAAAAAGTTCTGGTCTGGATAATTATTCCCTATTTGAAGTACATAAATTTGACCTTAAGGTCAGAGGTCAAGGTCACATGAAGGTCATCGAGGTAGACAACATGCGGTCTCATGGTGACACATCCACATATCGAATAACCAAGTCCTAGGTCAAAAAACAAAAAAATTCTGGTCTGGACAATTACTCCTTATTTGAAGTACATAAATTTGACCTTGAGGTCAAGGTCACATGAAGGTCACAATGGTATGCGACACACCGGCTCATGGTGATACATCCACGTGCCAAGTATCTAAGGCCTGGCTCAAAAGACAAACAAGTTTTGGTCCGGACAAAGTTTCCTTGAAAAAAGCACAAATCTGACCTTCAGATCAAAGGTCAAGGTCACATGAAGGTCACAATGGTACGCTACACCGGCTCATGGTGATACATCCACATGCCAAATATCTAAAGCCTGACTTGAAATACAAAAAAGTTCTGGTCCAGACAGTTTACCTTAAAAAAGCGCATAAATCTGACCTTCAGGTCAAAGGTCAAGGTCACATGAAGGTCACTATGGTACACTGCACATCGTTCATGGTGATACATCCACATGCCAAGTATCTAAGGTGTAGGTCAAAAGACAAAAACGTTATGGCCCGGACAAAGTTTGTGTGATGTTTCCCTTAAAAAAAAAAAAATCTGACCTTCAGGTCAAAGGTCAAGGTCACATGAAGGTCACTATGGTACAGTGCACACTGGCTCATGGTGATACATCCACATGCCAAGTATCTAAGGTGTAGGTCAAAAGACAAAAAAGTTATGGCCCGGACAAAGTTTGTATGAGAAGAAGAAGAAGAAGAAGAAGAATATGCACTAAAACAATATGTCTCCCTTCTGGGAAGGGGAGACATAATAAATATGCAAACGCAACCTGGATGCATTTAAAAAAAAAACAGGTTTATCCATTTGTGTCAATGGAAGTCTGGTGATAAATGGGTGCAATGTTAACATCAGGAAAACAAATTCAGGGTGAAATTCTGCATTAAGAAAGTGACCAAGACATTTGACCATTACACACCCAAATAAAGAACGACTGATACTCCTCAAGAGCGGCTTCAAAGAAAGTTTGGTAATTGTGGTCAGTAAGCTTGCAAAATATTATTAACAACAAATACTTCAGAAGGCAAACACCTGATGCCACCTGCAAGTTTATTGTAATAGCAGAATTGAGGAAGGTATTTTGGAAGTTTTATAATTATATACTGTTTGGCATATACGATATGCCACATATCTGGCCAATTTTTTAGACAGAGGGTTACTACCATGCAAGCAACAGATGCCTTACACCCAATAAAATCTACATCATTTAATCTTTAATTAGCAGTTTTTCATAGTCTATACAGATTTTATTTTTAAGCCATGGCTCAGCTGGTCTATCTCTCGACATTTATTAGCCTACTGGAGCCAATTATTTTGATGAAAACGTGGATAAGCCTTTGAAGATCATGAAAATCAGTTCAAGTGAAGTGCACAAAAGCATAATAGCAACAAGGCTAAACTGAATATCATGGTAATGAAGTAAACGTCAAATTGTAGATGCCTCAATACCATACATTCACATAAAGATCAAGAATTGTGTAACAGTTCATGAATCATACATTTACAAATTATAGATCACAGACAGTAATCATTGCCAATTTAACTGTTGTAAAGTTAGAATTCACTGCTGCACATACCAAACCTTCTGTGGTCTAATGGTATAACAGCACTAAATATTTTCGCACAGGTGACGATTATAACGTTCAAGCAAAACAAAATTATGATCTCATCACTTTAATTTTAGCATTCAAATATCTTTGTCAAGAATAGCCCTTCAGACAACTTTTTCTGACCCCGAAAACAGGGGGTCATGCAACAAATAAAAGATAAAAACTGACAGGAAGGGAAGTACCAGTCACATGCACATATTTTTCAGGGAATTCCCAATAAAACCACACCAAAGTGAATTTTATTTTTTAGCTCCAAAAGTCATCAAATCACCCTTTTTATTTATCTGGAATATTCAACAATAATGCAAGACGTATATATTTTCCCAAGGCTGCTTATTTTTAGAGATTGCATCATTTCTGAGTGCAACATTTCAAGGCAGGTAACTCTAATTCAAGTATTTACTGCAGCTATACCTAATGAGCTCCTTGCAAGAGTGAATGTTTACTGACACCGTCCATAAATAGTGAAAAATTTTTAAACTCCAACTTCACCGACACTTCAAAATACAGTAAAATCTCTTTCAATTGAATCAACTTTTTATCAATGAAAATTTTCCAGTCTATTGGTCACAAGTGATAAACTGAGCATTTATTTCATTTCGGCTTGTTGGATAGAGCTCCTACAGCTCTGTCCACCAAAGACAGAGATATATTAACCCTTAAGGGCCTGGACAAGGGTCTTGAATTTCAACCATTCCAGTGTCTCTATATGTCCAGTGGGTTTGAAGTGATTTCTAGTTAAGTCTTGGTTGCCTGTTGAGGTAGCCAAGACTTGACTAGAAACCACTGCCTATGTAATTTGTCTGTTGTCAGTATGTTAAAGGCACCTGTTCTGAGGTCGGAAAAGTTGGAAATAGGTCTTTAACTGGTAGAGTGCTAAATTATTTTTGGTCATCAAATCTTGTACACATCTTTGCCTTGTTACAATTTATTGGAGAGTGCCTATGGGCACTCTCCAATAAATTGTAACAAGGCAAACCTTTACAGACTTATTACTGTCACTTCAAAGATAATATCAAAGCACATCCACTAAATATGAGCCTTGAAGCTGTGATACGTGCACTCCAGAATAAAGCCCAAATATGGCTTCCAGCACTCTACCAGTTAAGGATTAACTGGTAGAGCGCTAAATTAATTTTCAAAAGTCATTTGAAATGTGTATTTTTTCAAAGATATACTACCAGACAGGGGAGCCTTTGTTTAACAAGATATTTTTCATAAAGAATTGTTTTGTTACTATTTATTGGAGAGTGTTGGGCAGAAAAAACTAATGCATACAGTGTGAAGACACTGGCTTCCAGCACTTTTCAGTAGAGCCATGATAGTGGCTTCTAGCACTCAACCAGTTAAATGCCGATATTTGATCTACTGAAGCCAGATAGATCTACAAACTTGTGGAACTTAGTGGTTGTCAGAATAATTCTTCGATACTTCCCAAGATTTTTTATTCAGATAACGGGAGTTTACTCAATAACCAATATGTAATTAACAGGTAAAAATTTGTACTGGTGATACTGTAAATGGTTGGACATTTGAAAGTTATACGCAGTTTACAGGGTAACTCAAGAGATATCTAATATGACAGGCTCCAATATGCTGACTTTATTCACATGTATTAATAACAACCTGCATGATATTTGAAGTAGTTACGATTAGTAATTTCTTTCTGTGCATTGTTTGCTCCAAATAAAAAAAAATTGGGATATTTATATTTAGAATTATACATAAAAATTATATTCTATGCCTCTCACTTGCCCTGTGAGAACAGGGAGTTTGTATTTATTTACCAGTAGTTAAGGTCACTTTCAGCATCTATGACTATATCATGACCACAGTACAAGTATAAAGTCAATTTTATCCAATTATTTAAATTTATACAAGTGACATTAGGAGACTCCCACCCAAGGAGTTGGAAACTGGGTCCAATTATATAAATAAAACAGAACTGTTTACACAATAATCAGACATAGCTGCACTTCCTGGGAGTTCCCATATGGGTAGGGGGTATGTACCTCCCTCCATATTCATATGTTCACCACAAACCTTCCTTTTGCCCCATATTTAATATGCTGTGAATTTTTCATGTTATTATTTATTTATTGGTGTTTAAGGTCACATACTTCTGCACAATGGCTAATCATGACCACGACAGTTTTATGGGTGGAGGAAGCCGGAGTACCCGGAGAGAACCACTGAGCAACGGCGAGCAACTGTCAGCTCCCCAACATACTGACTCCACACAAGCAGGGTTAGCATTGGTTGAAGACAGGTGCACCATCGACGTGCAGTACGCCTTAGTACACAATGTCACCGTGCCCCCATGTGGGCAATGGGGGTGAAATGTCTTGCCCAAGGACACAACGCGGTTGCCGCAGGTGGGATTCGAACCGAGGACCTCTCGGCTTGCAGCCTGCACCTCTACCAACTGAGCCACCGCGCCCCCCATTCTAGAGATAAACTTAGCATTTAATCTATTATATCTTGTTTGACAGAGCTCCACGAGCTCTGTCAAACAAGATATAATAGATTAAATGCCTGTATTGGATGTACTAAGGCCAAATAGGTCTATAAACGTAGGAAAACTGGGGAGAGTCAGGGTAATTTCTCAACAGGTTACAAGCTTTTTTTTATTCAATTAACCCTTTACCCAACGAATCGGCCGCATCCGCCCTCGTAATATGCAAAATCAGCAGTTGAAAAAATATTATTTTTCAAAAAATTTCAACAAAACCATATCATGACCACAACATGAAGATAAAGTAAAGGTCAGGCAATCGTTTATACCCCATGCTGCCTATTTTAGCGGACTCGCACCCCAAGCATTAGTGACTGGGTCCTATTTTACCAGTGAAGCAGAGCTCGTTTACCACAGTAAACAAGCACGGTTTCACTTCCCAGGGTTCCCGGCATTCCTGCAGGGAGAATTTTTCATGTAGAACATATACAAGGTAAAAATAAATGAACAGAGTCAGCCTGTTATCCATCACTGTAAAAATTGTTTATTCCACCTTCCTGCTTCGTCAAATGTGATGTTTGAGTATTGGTGATAAGTGTGTACACCAAATTTTCAAGACTTTCAAAGAGAAAAAAGTAAAATTTAACAAGCTAATATTCAAGGCCATCCGAACAAGCCAGAAAATAAGCAGACTGTCACCTGCAAAATGAGGTCCCCAGTGGGTGAATTTAGTGAAGCTACCCTGCACAGCAGGGTAGCATCACTAAATTTACCCTCTGTGAACCTCAATCTCAATCAGAGTCTCAAAACTAAACAGAAATAGGTACCCAGAGGATAAATTGGACCACTGTATGGGATTGCATCATCAGTTTCAGCCTCTGGGGATCTAATTCTGCAAATGTCAGACTGCTTATTTTCAGGCTTGCATCCAAAGCTTTTATGGAACTTCCAGAATACTCACACAAAGTTGTTTGCTTACAATACCGGTAGTTTATATTCAACAGAGACTTGCAAGTTATGTGAATTGAAAGTCCTTAAAATAAATGTAGGTTAATACCACCATGCAGGGTTTCCAAGATGGTGCATTGAAGTGGAGACCTTGTTTCTGGGCATATATCAATGTGTCCATTAGGATGAGATGATATATGATCCAGAGGCGAAGTTAAGACTTCAAAAGTCCATCTCGGAAACCCCACTTGGTGGTAATAACCAATTATCTTACAATAGTCCCTTTCTTGTCTTGTTTGTGTATATTTTGACAATTGTTCAGCATCTAAGAGTTGATTTTTTATGAATGAAAATTATGCTGTCATGGTATTGCGTTCTTGCGCTGTGCATGATGTAATCCTCATTCACTGTTCCGACTAGTACTAAAACCGCAAAAGTTTATTGTAGTGTTTCACCTGTCTGTTACTTTTATTTTTAGGATTTATAACACACAGTAAGCCTATATAAAAATAACATCACATCAAAAAATGATCTAGTCTAATTTATTTTGTTGAGTTGGTGATTTATTTATTTATTTATTTATTTAATTCGGTTATAAAAATGGTGGTCTCAATATGTGTAATCAGTTTTCAATGAGTACAGGTAAAACATTCTCTTTCTGAATTGGATGATCACACGTGTGGTTGCTACCCTCATTACAGATTTGTATTTTGTCGAGATGTTTTTACTTGTGCAGTGGAGCCCACTTAATTGGATATCTCTTAACTGAATACCCCTGTTAACTGAATAAAATTTCCCAACACGAAACCATTTACCACACCTCCAGTACAAATTTGACCTGTTAACTGAATATAGATTATAGAGTGAACTCCTGTTAATTGAATAAAAAATCTTGCAAACTGTCCAGAAATTAACCTAACTCTCCCCAGTTTTCCTTTGTTTATAGACTTATTTGGCCGCAGTACATCCAATACAGGCATTTAATCTATTATATCTTGTTTGACAGAGCTCATGGAGCGCTGTCAAACAAGATATAACAGAATAAATGCTAAGTGTATCTCTAGAATACAGGGAAGTGACACAATCCCTGTTAATTGAATACTCCTGTTAATTAAATAATTTTATTTGGCAAAGTGGCTATTCAAATAACAGGATTCCACTGTAGTGGGGGAAATTCTTGTTGTAAGATAAAAGAATTTACATTCAACATAGATTTGCATGTTATGTAAACTAAAAGTCCATAAAATAAATGTTCAGAGGCCTGCTAGAAATAAACCTATCCTGTGCCAAATGTCATAATGATAGTGATAGCATTATAATGTCACTTACAGCAATAAATGCCATATCTTAAATCTTAACTACAACAAATGTATAAAGTGGAGTACATTCAAGCCTTTTACAACTAGTGCACATTTTGTTAATTCATGCAGCAACCACTACAGTAGATTCCACTTAATTGGATATCACTTAATTGAATAACCTTGTTAATTAAATAGAACTTCCAAACACAAAGCCATTTAACCCTTTCCCAAACTCAGACGATTTCAAAATTTATTATTTTAAATATCATTTTTTAAATATTTTCCAAACATTTCAACAAAACCATATCATGTGACCCCTCTTTGGAACGAGCTCATTCCAAAGAGGGGTCACATGATATGGTTTGTTGAAATTTTTCGAAAAATAATATTTTTTCAGCTGCTGAATTTGCATATTACGCAGGCGGATGTGGGTGATTCGTTGGGTAAAGGGTTAGCATATATACTTTCAGTACAAATTTGACCTGTTAATTGCATATAGGTTATAGAGTAAACTCTTTTTATTTCAATAAAAAATCTTGTAATATATCGAGGAAGTACCATGACAATCACCGCATACCCTATGGCCTCAATACATTTAATACAGGCATTTAATCTATTATATCTTGTTTGACAGAGCTCCAGGAGTTCTGTCAAATACGATATAATACAACACCTACTCAGACTATCTCTAGAAAACAGAAAGGTGACCAAATCCTTGTTAAAGCTCCTGTTAACCCTTTGGGTACGAGAGGACGCTTTTCTGGAGTAGGACCTTGATACACCATAATTTTATTCTGTATGATGGCTGCCCAGTGAATGTGTGGGAAAGATCAATCAATATTTTCAACATGCAGCCCCAAATGAAGAATATGGACTCTTCCAATTGCAGTTATTGAACTGACCTGAAAGATACCATTATGGTTTAAGGGGTTAACTGAATAAGTTGGTATTCACTTTACAGGGTTCCAATGTGTTTGAAGATTATCTACTATTATTAGAAAACATCATCTATTTCCAGGTTCTTTGATCCTCGCAAGGGGTAACTGTGTTGTGTCCTTGGGCAAGGCACTTAATCCTGCTTGACCATGTGGGGGCATGGTGGTGCTGAGTACTAAGGTGTACTGCATGTCAATGGTGCACTTGTCTTCAACCAATGCTAACCCCGCTTGTGTGGAGTTAGTATGTTGGGGAGTCTGACAGTTGCTTGTCATTGCTCAGTGGTTCTCTCTGGGTACTCCAGATTCCTCCACCCATAAAACTGTCCAACATGAGGCGACCCTAGCTGTCAAAAGTGTTGTTAAACCCCAATAAAATAAATTTCAAGGTTCATCTGAGACAAAAGTATAGAAGAGTAAATCTTGAAATACAATACAGTAGAATCCTCTTAATTAAATATCCATTTTGCCAGTGAAAATTATTCAATTAACAGGAGTATACAATTAACAGGGATTTGGTCAGTTTCCTGTGTTCTGGAGGTAAACTGAGCATTTATTCTATTATATCTTAATTTGGGTTAATAAACTAGGAAATACATTTTCGATGTAATCAAGGAAGAATGAAATGGTATTATGAAATATAAATAAAAAAATAAATGAAATAATAATATTAGTTACACAGTTTGTTTGTGGCCTAATATGGTATTCGCTCTCATCCAATATGAAATTAACTGACACCATATATACCATATTAGGCCACCAACAAACTGTGTAACGAATATATCTTACCGACTGCTGCATCGATGCACAGAACTAATAACAACAGCGATCAAAATTAAATGAGAGAATTCTCACAATGTGTTCACGTGTTTTTGCCTTGTTACAATTTATGGGAGAGTGCCTACAGCCACACTCCCATAAATTGTAACAAGGCAAATTCATACATACCAAACAGTTTCGAAGGTAGCATGAGACACATCCACAGAATATGAAGCATTTTAAGTTGCCTAACCTGCACTTCAGATGAAATATGGGCTTCCAACACTCAATCTTTCAATTTGAAGCGTTTATCGGCTGCCACCATTTTGAATAATCAATGAACAAAGGGGAGATTACCCATAGATGTCAGCGAATATTGATGTTGACAGGCAGTATATGGTTTTATATGCAATGTGCATGTGACGTCTTTGAACCAATGAAATTCCCAGATACTTGTAGGAGGTAAGATATTAAATAATATGGTATTATGTGATAAATAAAACACTATCCCTTTGTTATTCATCAAGTAATTGCATCAGTTCTACATACTGCACTGCAAGGAATTCAGTGAGAACTTCTCTTTTCCAAATTTGCACGTGCCATAGAATCACGGATGCTGGTTTTGTTTACAATGGCATAGTTTGGAAAGTGATATGCATGGTTCAATATAGTTTCGCTAGGTAGTTGATGCCAGAGGAAACTCTCCCGGCATGGGATCGAACCCCCACTATGCCATTGTAAACAAAACCACCTATCCCTTTGGTTTGTAGATCTTGCATAACCGAATAACAAGTAAATATTATACAGTATAACTAAATGTCCTAATAAAAAATGGCCATTGTTCAAAGTAACAATGTGCATTCATCTTATAAGTTTGTGACTAACCTGTCCAGACTTACAAAATTTAAGACCATTAATACGTAACCAAGTAAAGCCTATTGATATAGTAGATTATGTCCCCAGCAAGTGTATTCCCACGAACTTGATAAGTGAAGTTATGAAAGAAAATAACCTAAGAAAATTGTATATAACACAAGAAGTCCAGTCCTCCTCAGCATACGAAATAAAGCAGGCTTGGCAATTTCAGGAGAGCGATTTTTTAGCTCTCCTTACTGCCCTCCTGAAAGAATTAAGGAGAGCGAAAAACTGCCCTCCTAAATATTTTGGTCTGGGATGATTGAGATTACATGTATTATGCTCACATTAAATTTTTGTTGTAAAGCAAAGATGTAATTTAACTTCGAAGTCACATAACATCACGTAATTTCATTTTGAAAGTGGTTTAGTGGTAAAAGGTAATGGCTGCAACCATACCCAAACACAGTTGCAATCATCTGAAGCAAAATGGGTCACAGCAATATTTTTTTTTCTGTCAGTTTCAAGTTCAACAACTGACATCACAGTTTGAGGGGTAATTATTCAAGGAATATTGACACTATAATATACTACCATTACTACTATCCTGTCACTTGAATCACTTGCACCAGGATGTGACTGTAGATTCAAGCAGACCTGTTGTCCAAGAAAGTCATACGCCTACCACTACCACCTTCAACCCCCTTGGGGGGGTTGAAGGTGGTAGTGGTAGACGTATGACTTTCTTGGACAACAGGTCTGGGTACACATACAGGTCTTGTCAAGTGTGTGTTCGGTTGTTGAGTGAGACATCTAGATGTCTAAGAGATTACGCTTTACCTTAGTAAAGTTAATAAAATCACTAATGTAGTCTGTTGGTTTCAGTTTCAATGAGTTCGTTCAATTGGATACTTAAAATGCTGTGTAAAGCTAATTGCTCTCCTAAGCTGATTTAGGAGGGCGATTTTTTGCCCTCCTGCATTTTTCAGAATGCCAGGCCTGATAAAGTCTTGAGGGAACTGCTACAGAATCAATCTTATATTTTAAGGTAAAAACACCCAAGAAGCACACTATTATAACTGGTGGAGGATCAAACTTCAAGTGAATGACAACTCCTTGTAACTATAGTTTACAAAACAAACAAGACTAGATTGTTCAGAGACAGCCTGTAATCACTATGCCATTCTCCATAGTGACATTAACCCTTTAGCCCAACGTAACGACCAAAACTGGCAAGCGCTATTCTCAAAAATCGCCAATTAATTTTCAAAATATTTTCATTTTTTGTCTCAAAAACATAGGTAATGACCCCTCGTTGGAACGAGCTCGTCGAGCTCGTTCCAACGAGGGGTCATAACCTATGTTTTTGAGACAAAAAATGAAAAAATTTAGTTATTCAAGAATTTTTTTTGCAAGTGTCGTCTGCTTTTCATGTTAGGTAAAGGGTTAACAAATTTCCCGGAGATGGGAGACAAAATGGAGCAGTGTGGTTCAATTTGTTCGAACAGTGGAAAAGTTCAATGAAGTTTCTGAAGAGAAGGCAGCAACAACCCTGCCATCTTTTCTAATAGGAACTGTTTTATGTTGGTATCAGGGACTTACAGGCCTAATACAATTGAAAACAATCAAGGAAAAATCCTGATCAGATTTAGAGTGAATGATGTACAATACACAATGGTATATCCAGACACAACAGAGCCATGAAACAGCTCTAGACTATGTTACCAGGCTCCAGTAAATGGCCTTGCAGCAAGACATACCAAAATCTGTCTTGGTATCTGTGGCAGTGAATGGTTTAAAGCCAAATTTAAGAACAGCTGTAATTCTAAGGGAATCAAATACAATGGATGATGTTCGTCATGCTGCAATTTTAGCAGAGCAAGCAGTTCTACCAGTGACAAAGAACACCAAGTTTTCCTTAGCCATGCTGAGCGAGGGGATAAGTTGAGTTTAGTTCAATAATACACTCTATGGAAAATGATATTTATTTATTGGTGTTTAAGGTCACATACTTATGCACAATGGCTAATCGTGACCGTGACAGTTTTACAGGTGGAGGAAGCCGGAGTACCCGGAGAGAACCACCGAGCAATGACGAGCAGCTGTCAGCTCTCCAACATCGTAACTCTGCACCGCAGCACAGGTAGGGTTAGAGTGGTTGAAGACATGCGCACCATCGACGTGCAGTACGCCTCAGTACACAGCGTCATCGTGCCCCCATGTAGGCAATTGGGGTGAAGTGTCTTGCCCAAGGACACAACGCGGTTGCCGCAGGTGGGATTCGAACCGAGGACCTCTCGGCTTGCAGCCTGCACCTCTACCAACTGAGCCACCGCGCCCCCATGGAAAATGATATACCTCCTGATGACGACAAACTGTGTAGAAAAACTGTCCATGAAAACAAATACAGTGAAATTTTAGACAATGTTTTTTATACCACTTTCATCAAACAAAAACTAAACGAGGTTCAAATTCCGATGATTTTATTAACCCTTTGATACTTTTGTACGTCTAATTACGTACGAAATCAAACAGCGCATTGATACTTTTGTACGTCTTATGACGTACGAAATCAAACAGCGCATTGATACTTTTGTACGTCTTATTACGTACGAAATCAAACAGCGCATTGATACTTTTGTACGTCTAATTACGTACGAAATCAAACAGCGCATTGATACTTTTGTATGTCTAATTACGTACGAAATCAAACAGCGCATTGATACTTTTGTACGTCTTATGACGTACGAAATCAAACAGCGCATTGATACTTTTGTACGTCTTATGACACACGAAATCAAACAGCGCACTGATACTTTTGTACGTCTTATGACGTACGAAATCAAACAGCGCCTTGATACTTTGTGGTCATTTGTTTTGTTATTATTTTTCGATTTTTTTTAAAGTTTTAACCTCAATTCCTGTTTTCTCCCGTATAGTGCTCAGTGACAACCGTTGAGCCAAATGCTATTGCAGCTTAAAATACTAATATCATCCTGCTGTCAAGACTTCATGCAACTGGTTAAGTGCAATAAGCCACTATCGGGGCTTTCGAAAAATGAGGATATCAGAGCAAAAGCCAACACTTTCCTTGCTTATATTTCATATTCAGTCAAACACAAATAACATTTTGTTTATATAAATTTGTTTTATTACAAATTATTGGAGAGTGCCTGTGGGCACTCTCCAATAATTTGTAATAAAACAAGTTTTGAACGACATATTCAGACCACCCAAAATAATCTAGCCCTCAGCCAGATAATCACTAATGTGAAAAATGTCTTATTTGTACTTTCCGACATTTGACATCGCATTTTGAAAATTGTTGAAGAAACTGAATTCCCAGTAACATTTGAAGGTCAGGATAATTAAAGTCTCAATGGGTTAAACAAGTCACGATGCCAACACAACTTCGTCAGGAAGCTATTATCACTTATCAGGACAGTCTAGCAGGCGGATGCCATTTAGGGTTTGATAAAACAGATAATGTCTTACACCTTAAATATTTTTGGCCAGGTATGGATCAGCATGTTAAATACTATGTCAAATCTCGTGACACGAGCCTGAATTCAAAACGGTCATTCCATAGCCAAAAATCTCCTTTACACCCTTTACCTGTTGAAAATAAATTATCTTGGTGGCACAATGACATCCTCGGATAATTAAAAGAAACATCAGATAAAAGTAAGTATATCCTCCTTGTAGTGGAGAGTTTATCACACTGGTGTGAAGAATTTTCCTTAACATCACAGGATGCAAAAACTGTAGCCAACAAGCTCTATAATGAGATCTTTACCAGGTATGAGGCCCCACATACTTTAGTTTTGGACAGAGATGCTATTTTAATGAGCCAGTTAGTGAGCTTCCTTGGTGAAATCTTCCAAGCAAGAAGACATTACACCCTCAAACCAGTTCTACATGTGAGCATACCAATAGAGTGATAGCTCAACCACTTAGAGCTTATTGTGATGAACAACAAATCAATTGGCCAGCTTTACTCTCCAGTGTGATGACGGCATTTAGAATGTCCCTCTATACAAACGAGTGAGAACACACCATTTTACCTTCTTTTTGGACAGGAAATGGATTTACCCTTCAACACCAATATCACTCCAAAAGAAAACTTATCTCAAGATGTAAAATCTAACGTAACAGATTTGAAAAAAACATAGCCACAAACGTAGCAAAAACTAATCTTGTTTAAGCTCATGAACATAATAAAAAACATTATGACTTGAATGCAATAGAGCAAACATTTGGTATAGGTGACAAAGTCTTAATTCATAATTCCATGACTCCACAAGGTCCATCGTCTAAATTATATCAGCACTGGAAAGATCTGAACTATATAACAGAAAAAAGCCCCAATCATACATATAAATTACGTTCTTGTGTTGACCAGTCCATGTTAAAAGCTCATTGTTCACTGTAATAGACTAAAAAGATATTTTTATCCAGGCACATCAGAGTTTCATCAAACCAAAACCAAACCTAATCAAAATAGTAATATGAATGAAAATACAGACTTATCATCCCCAAAAGAATTATATGAGGTAAATAAACTGCCAAAGGTAAAAAAATTTAGAGGTATCAGATACTATTTGGTTAAATGAAAAAATTATAAAGAAAATACCTGGGAACCCTCTGAAAATATTCCCGCATTTATAAAGCAAGAATACCATATAAATCAAACATTATCAGGTAAAAAGAAACGTAACACAAAAAAATAAATTTATTCAACAAATACCAACTTTCTGAACCCATTCCATCTTCATATTAACTGGTAGAGTTCTAAATTATTTTTGGTCATCCAAATTTGTCCACGTCTCTTTGCCTTGTTACAATTTGTGGGAGAGTGCCATTAGGCACTCTCCCACAAACTGTAACAAGGAAATCCTAACAGACTAAATAATTTCAATTCAAAGATAATATGAAGCACATCCACAGAATATGAAGTCTTTAAGTTGTGGCACCTGCTCTTCAGAATAAAGCCCAAATATGGGCTTCCAGCACTCTACCAGTTAATACAAAACAGAATTAATAAATTAAGTAAACCAACTTATTAATGCAAAGAGGTCTCTGATCAGTTCCTCAAGGGTTCACTTTGACTAATTCCATTTACATTCTGTCATTGCAGGTTCTCTTATGGTGTCACATGGTTAATGATGATCATATTGCAATGGTGTTCCCAAACTAACACTTATAATGATGTAATCCAGCGTATTAACTACAGTGTGATTTTTCAGAAAGATGCAAATATCCATCTTGCGGAAGAATACTGGAGACACACATTTCAAGTACACTTACCATCAGATATCCATTTAGCATCCATTCCCCAATGCCACAATGATGACCCATCTTGTAAGTTAGCTCAACAAATAGCCCATACTATAAATAACATGCAACCAAGTGTAATGACCAATTTAAGCATAAATAAATAAATAAACTGTTACCAGGAAAGAAAAATATGCCATCTCGGTTCAAGCGTTCCACATTCTCTTTCATAGGTGATATTTCCAAATCCTTCTTTGGAACAGCTACTGAATATGATATTAACATATTAAAAAACTACATTGCTACATAAGACCCCAAAAAATTACAAACAAGTCAAAACATAAGCAAACCATGCCTCAGACTACTCATCATTCATGAAGTCTGTTGACCATAGATCTGAAAATATTCTGACTGACATTAAACAGAATCATCATGATATTCTTGTTCTCACTAAAAATATTCCGAAAATGCTGAATGATTTTCAAAGTCTTTTCACTGATGTAACCGCAATAATACCTAGAACAAACAAATAACGTGACAGTTTTATCCCATGACCTTGAAGAACTACGACTGGGATTATATGCCTTATCAAAACACCAGTTCTCTCCCTTATTTTTATCTGTTATTCAGCTAGAACCTGGAATCCAACATGTTAAAAATGTATTAAAACAGAAGTATCCACAGCTTTACGTTGTGAATACACACCCCAGATATTTATTTACAATCCTAAGTATACATAACAATAAAAGTACCCATATCAGCTAACAAACACTCGTTTGACTTATACAAAGTTTATATCAGCTAACAAACACTCGTTTGACTTATACAAAGTTTATATCAGCTAACAAACACTCGTTTGACTTATACAAAGTTTATATCAGCTAACAAACACTCGTTTGACTTACACAAAGTTTATATCAGCTAACAAACACTCGTTTGACTTACACAAAGTTTATATCAGCTAACAAACACTCGTTTGACTTACACAAAGTTTATATCAGCTAACAAACACTCGTTTGACTTATACAAAGTTTATATCAGCTAACAAACACTCGTTTGACTTATACAAAGTTTATATCAGCTAACAAACACTCGTTTGACTTATACAAAGTTTATATCAGCTAACAAACACTCGTTTGACTTATACAAAGTTTATATCAGCTAACAAACACTCGTTTGACTTATACAAAGTTTATATCAGCTAACAAACACTCGTTTGACTTATACAAAGTTTATATCAGCTAACAAACACTCGTTTGACTTATACAAAGTTTATATCAGCTAACAAACACTCGTTTGACTTACACAAAGTTTATATCAGCTAACAAACACTCGTTTGACTTATACAAAGTTTATATCAGCTAACAAACACTCGTTTGACTTACACAAAGTTTATATCAGCTAACAAACACTCGTTTGACTTATACAAAGTTTATATCAGCTAACAAACACTCGTTTGACTTACACAAAGTTTATATCAGCTAACAAACACTCGTTTGACTTATACAAAGTTTATATCAGCTAACAAACACTCGTTTGACTTACACAAAGTTTATATCAGCTAACAAACACTCGTTTGACTTACACAAAGTTTATATCAGCTAACAAACACTCGTTTGACTTATACAAAGTTTATATCAGCTAACAAACACTCGTTTGACTTACACAAAGTTTATATCAGCTAACAAACACTCGTTTGACTTATACAAAGTTTATATCAGCTAACAAACACTCGTTTGACTTATACAAAGTTTATATCAGCTAACAAACACTCGTTTGACTTATACAAAGTTTATATCAGCTAACAAACACTCGTTTGACTTATACAAAGTTTATATCAGCTAACAAACACTCGTTTGACTTATACAAAGTTTATATCAGCTAACAAACACTCGTTTGACTTACACAAAGTTTATATCAGCTAACAAACACTCGTTTGACTTATACAAAGTTTATATCAGCTAACAAACACTCGTTTGACTTATACAAAGTTTATATCAGCTAACAAACACTCGTTTGACTTATACAAAGTTTATATCAGCAAACAAACACTCGTTTGACTTATACAAAGTTTATATCAGCTAACAAACACTCGTTTGACTTATACAAAGTTTATATCAGCTAACAAACACTCGTTTGACTTATACAAAGTTTATATCAGCTAACAAACACTCCTTTGACTTATACAAAGTTTATATGAGCTAACAAACACTCGTTTGACTTATACAAAGTTTATATCAGCTAACAAACACTCGTTTGACTTATACAAAGTTTATATCAGCTAACAAACACCCGTTTGACTTATACAAAGTTTATTTCAGCTAACAAACACTCGTTTGACTTATACAAAGTTTATATCA
This sequence comes from Pictodentalium vernedei, assembly GCA_031216915.1. Taxonomy (NCBI): domain Eukaryota; kingdom Metazoa; phylum Mollusca; class Scaphopoda; order Dentaliida; family Dentaliidae; genus Pictodentalium; species Pictodentalium vernedei. Next base: position 58,952,135 of record CM062293.1, read on the forward strand.
GCTAACAAACACTTGTTTGACTTATACAAAGTTTATATCAGCTAGCAAATACCCGTTTGACTTATACAAAGTTTATATCAGCTAACAAACACCCATTTGACTTATACAGTAGAATCCTCTTAATTGAATATCCATTTTGCCAGTGAAAATTATTCAATTAACAGGATTATACAATTAACAGGGATTTGGTCAGTTTCCTGTGTTCTGGGGATAAAATGAGCATTTATTCTATTATATCTTGTTTGACAGAGCTCATAGAGCTCTGTCAAACAAGATATAATAGAATAAATGCCTGTATTGGATGTAGTGAGGCCAAAAAGGTTGATAAATAAAGGGAATTTGGTGCGTGTCACAGTAATTTTTTTGACCTATTACAAAAATTTATATACAATTAACAGGAGTTTACTCTACAACCCACATGCAATTAACAGATCAAATTTGTACTGAAGGTATGGTAAATGGTTTTGTGTTTGAAAATTATATTCAATTAACAGGGATATACAATTAAGAGATATCCAATTAAGTGGGCACCACTGTACAAAGTTTATACAGTACCAATACCCATTAATCAAGCTTCATCCCATGGTACCCAATTGTTAGATTTCCCAGATAACTATATATCATGGAAAAATGAACACTCTACAATAAGCGAGACAACACTTCGTCAGTGTGAAACAAGACATTCGTGTCATAGTCAATTTCATATTAAATTTTATAAGTCACAAACGTTTACTTATATACATGCTCTGTTTATTGATAATGTCACAAAGATAAAAGAGTTATGTAATTTTCGATTTCTGATTAACATTATAAGACTTTCTATACAAGAAATTTCTCCTTCAAATATCTTGATATATCAGACAAATGCATCAGCGGTTAACTGCCCCAAATCCCCAAACCTTATCCCTGGTTTTCACTTTTGTCTCAGGAAAATACCATGTTTATGTTCATTGTCATCATTCCGTTATGAATAATGGGATGTCTTTCTGATTCAAATGACATTGAAATATAACACCCTATCAATTTAGCTCTGCTTCAAAGTTTTTTCCAATCACAAATGCATACAAGGTAATACCCTGTTTACTGATATAGCTAATACAGTGGAGTCCACTTAATTGGATATCTTTTAATTGTATATCCATGTTAATTGAATATAATTTTCAAACACAAAACCATTTACCATACCTTCAGTACAAATTTGATCTGCTAATTGCATATGGGTTGTAGAGTAAACTCCTGTTAATTGTATATAAATTTTTGTAATATGTTGAAAAAATTACTGTGACACGCACCAAATTCCCATTATTTATCAACCTTTTTGGCCCCACTACATCTAGAACAGGCATTTATTCTATTATATCTTGTTTGACAGAGCTCTATGAGCTCTGTCAAACAAGATACAATAGAATAAATGCTCAGTTTACCTCCAGAACACAAGAAACTGACCAAATCCCTGTTAATTGTATACTCCTGTTAATTGAATAATTTTCACTGGCAAAATGGATATTCAATTAAGAGGATTCTACTGTATTAGCATTCCTTGTTTTAATATTTATAAACCTGAGTATCGTGACATAATATCAAATGACCAAAGAGAGCACCTAAACTTAATTAAGACAACGATTAACAGAACAAGAGCACGTAAAACTATTTTTCAATCTCTTCCAGAACCATTGTTGCATGGAAAAATAACTTTACCAGAACAATGGCCCAACACAAGCTTTTACTTTGCAATTAGTGCACTACTTTCTGCAGTAGTTTCTCTAATTACTTTCAGTTGGACATTTTATTAGCTAAAAACCTTATCAGCTGCAGTTGTTTTGTTAACTCTTAGAAACTGGGGAATCAGAATGAATTTATTGAACATGGCATACTGCGAAAAACTTACAGTAAGCAGGTGCTTCTAGTCAAGTGTTGTCTTCCTATTCAGGCAGACGACACTTGACTAGAAGCACCTGCTCCCTGTTTAATTCTCGCCCAGCTCAAAGATAGTCAAATTGTCACAGCCAGATTACCTGCCATATTATGTCAGAGGCAAGAAAGCTCAACTACTGGCTTCTAAGAGTTAAATTCTCACGTCAAAGCTTTAAAAGTGCCATCATTTATATACGAGGAAACAAATATAGTTGATAAATTAACGACTACCAACTGCTATGCCAATAAATTTAACGAATGAGTACATGCATTTGCATTATGTGACATATTTTTATTCATGGTTTCTATTACACTCTTATATTTGATGTACCGTCAGTATTAAAAATATAAAGGTACAAATTGGAAATCATGTATGTTTGAATCCACGATGGGTTAAAGAGTAGAATACTGAGATGAAATAATGCTTTCAACACTGTAAAAACAAAAACCAATAAGACACAGCATGAGTGGCGACTACTTTTCCAGGAACTAACTGAGAAAAGCAAAAATCTCTGGAGAGACAATTTAGATAAAGATATCTCAAAGAACCAAGCTAGAATTTCTACAGGAAATGATAGATCAGGCACATTGCCACAAACACTTGAAGTTCATCCAGTACTGGTGATAATGCTCTTATGGAAAAAGATTACCCTATCTGAAACTAGTTTGAAAATTATCTGACAGTTTACCTGAGGCAGTGAGGTAAATGCTGGATTTAAATGATATTTAATTTCTCTTAGAAAGATAATAAACAAGTTTTTCATTGTCTCTGCTGTTGATTCTATTTAAAAATAGGACTTCAATCATTGCACATGGAACGACGGGATGAGACAAAGGGATGTATCTGGAGGAGAAACAACAAAGAAATGATAAAATGAACCCCAGTAAAAATTACAAGAGTGTTTCTGTCATAGGCATTATAAAGGAATTTCCTCCACATATCAGGAGCTATGCTGTATGGTTAAATTATACTGAAACACTAACTCATAATTCAGAAGGTTCGCTTTTCTTTTCACATGTGAAAATAGTGAAATTGACCATACTGCAGGTCAAATTATAACATATATCCTTACAAACAGATGTGTATAATGCAACTGGTCAGTTGGTAAACTTGTTGTGAGTGTCTTTCATGTATTCTAAGCTTGAGGTTCGGCTATTAGTGGTAAAGCTTAAGAGATAATTAATGACAGTTAGTTAACTAATACAATGGCTGGTAGAAATGAAAATTTTCTTAGTTAAATGCTAATGAATTGTTACATGATTTTTATGGACAAAATTCTCATTAAAAACATTTTTTTCACCTTGCACTTTAGCTCCTGGCATGTTGTTGGCAGATATTCCTGTCCAGGACAAGATTTCTCTTACCATTGAAATAAGAATAATTTGGGCACAATAATCAAATTTCTCCCCTGTAAATTGAATGAAATTTTTGCCCAACAATTTCTGGAGTTAAATATGAATACATTTTTCTTCAAATCTAGATAGTCATGACTGCTTCAAGGCATCCATGACTAGAATTGATGAAAACAAGTGCAATGCCAAAGGTAGCTATGCACCCCCCTCCCCCACCCACCTGCCAAGCATGAGTTTCTAGTCATTTATCTTTGTTGACATTGAATTGATATCCTGTCTTATCTCTATTAACCCTTTACCCAACGAATCGCCTGCATCCTCCCGCGTAATATGCAAATTCAGCAGCTGAAAAAATATTATTTTTCGAAAAATTTCAACAAAACCATATCATGTGACCCCTCTTTGGAACGAGCTCATTCCATAGAGGGTTCACATGATATGGTTTTGTTGAAATTTTTTTTTAAAATTTAAAAAATGATATTTAAAATAATATATTTTGAAATCATCTGCGTTGGGTAAAGGGTTAAACCATAGCACCAATACAGCAGGCCACCAAATGTGTCTAGGGGACACTAATGCCTCCCCCCACCCCACACTCCCGCCTTTATGATAAACTAGATTTAGTGGTTAACAAAGTCCAAAAAGGGGCCACAACTCAGATAAAAATTATCGCACCACACTGCAAATCAAACACATCTGGTATATTGTCTACAATAAGCTATATTCCAAGTTCGATTGAAATTGGACACCTATAACTCAAGTTACCATCTGGAAACCAATATCAACATGTTATGTTTTCTAAGTTGGAAAAGGACCATAACTCTGTCCCCAAAATATCGGACCAAGCCAATGATCAATCCCAACCTGTATTATGTAGTTATAAACCTATGTATAAAATTTTGTTTAATTTTGGTCGGTCAAACTAAAGTTATCATCTGGAAACCAATATCAACATGTCTTCTAAGTCGAAAAGGGCTATAAACTCTGCCAAAAAATATTGGACCAAGCCCACTATCAATCCCAATCTGTATTATGTGGTTATAAATCTATGTATAAAATTTTGTTTCATTCGTTAAGGCAATGTAGAGTTAGGAAACCAATAGCAATATCAACATGTCTTCTAAGTTTGAAATGGGCTATAACTCTGCCAAAAAAAAATATCGGACCAATCCTTCTATCAATCCTAACCTGTATTATGTGGTTATAAACCTATGAATAAAAATGTTGTTTCATTTTGTTTACTCAAACTAAAGTTATCATCCCGAAACCAATATCAACATGTCTTCTAAAAATAAGATGGAAAAGGCCATAACCCTACCAGAAAATATCAGAGCAAGCCCACCAGCAACCACAACCTGTATTATGTGCTTACAAACCTATGTAAAAAATTTTGTTTCATTTCGTTCAGTCAAACTAAAGCTATCGTCCAGAAACCATATTTGGGACAGACATTTGGACGGATGGAAGTACGGACGGACAAACGAACAGGGGTAACACTTACTGCCCCTGCCAAATTTGGTGTGGCCATACAAATTTTGAAAATACTCAGCGGGTATATATTTTTCATGTTAAAAAAAATTGTTCTTGTATTCTTGTTCTCTTATTCTGGAGTTTGGTACAAGTCAGAACCTGTAAAAACAACATTATGGAGCCACAGAAATCTCATTGTTGAAAAGTTGTTCAGACCTGGCCAGGTTTATAAGAGTTAATAAACCTTTGCAATAGTGAAGTCAAGTGATTCTGCTTTCCTAATTGTAAGCACACATGTTATGGTACACTGACTCCTTATCAGAACTGATGCTAATGATATTTCCCAACAGTGGTCAAAGTGTGTCTATCTCTCTTCACATTTTATTTTTATCAGCCTCATGATGATAAGCATGCCACAAGTGAATATCACATACAGGTGTTCCAAGCAAAAAAGAGAGGATAAGTCATTAATGTACTACTAAATATATGTAAACATTTTATCTGTGTTACAACACATTTCCTCTGCCATGATGTAGACAAATAGAAGGGGGCTCATTTTTCTCATTCCCTTTACCATCAACCATGGTTTCTGCTTGGGTGACCTGAGATCCCCTGAATGACCCCTTTCCCCTCACCCTAAATTCCCCTAACCATGCATTTCATAGTTGATATAAATTGCTACAAGACGTTTGGGAAAATGTGAAATAAAACTCTCATGCTACCAACTGCATTCGACGGTAATTCGACGGTAATAATCATGGGTTACACCAAACAGGAACAGGAAACGCATTGTAAAATTATACACGAATGGCAGTCAGAGATCAATCAATGACATTCTCAGAGTTCGCAAAGACCATGTGTAGGTCATGTGACAGTGTATGAGAGCGTCAGCAAACTTTAAGGCAATCAGTGACTGCCGTCACAACTGCATGCATCCATGCCACCATGGATTGGTATTGTTGGTAAGTACAGTGGAGCCCACTTAATTGGATATCTCTTAACTGAATAACCCTGTTAATTGAATATAATTCCAACACAAAACCATTTACCACAACTCCAGTACAGATTTGACCTGTTAACTGAATATAGGTTATAGAGTAAACTCCTGTTAATTGAATAAAAAATCTTGCAACCTGTTGAGAAATTACCCTAACTCTCCCCAGTTTTCCTTTGCTTATAGACCTATTTGGCCTCAGAACATTCAGAACAGGCATCTAATCTATTATATCTTGTTTGACAGAGCTCATCGAGCTCTGTCAAACAAGATATAATAGAATAGATGCCTAGTTTATCTCTAAATACAGGAAAGTGACACAATCCCTGTTAATACTCCTGTTAATAGAATAATTTCCATTGGCAAAGTGGCTATTCAATTAACAGGGTTCCACTGCACTGTAATCTGTATGAATGATTTTTCACCTGAATTTCTCCTCATTGTCCTTATTCTTCCACACTTCCTCAGATGCAATGAAATTCGGGTCTTGGGACACCAGAGTTTAAAATTTTCATACCACAGGACGAACCATGGTTGGCCCGAGGTAGCAACGCCTCTTAGTTGTCCCATTACAGCCTCATTTATTTTCCCCTAGCGGAAACACTGTATCAACTCCACCAATAACACATACATTTTTCAAACTGAATTACTCCAGAAAGAGAAGGAATAAAATCAGGGTTTAACCCTTTACCTAATGTTTGTTTGTTTGTTGGTGGTTAACGTCACATATTTATGCACCATGGCTAATCGTGACACAACATGGAGATGAAGTCAAGTTTAGTCAATCGTTGATCAACATGTTGCCCATTTTAGAGGACTTTCACCACAAGCATTGGTGACTGGGTCCTATTTTACTAGTAAAGTGGAACTGGTTTACCACAGTAAACAAGTGCTGCTTACTTCCCGGGGTTCCCACGGGGAATTTTTACCTAATGAATCAGCCGCATCTGCCCACGTAATTTTCAAAACGTTTCAATAAAACCATATCATATGACTTCTCATTGGAACGAGCTTAACAAGCTGATTCCAATGAGGAGGTCACATGATATGGTTTTGTCGATATTTTTTGCAAATATTTAAAAAAAACAATAATTAAAATAATAAATTTTGATATCCTGCGGGTTGGGTAACGGGTTAAACCATGGAAATTGGGTAGAGGCCTTTCTGGGGAATGAGGATCCACCGATGTCTTTCAAACCTGTATAATTTGAGCAAACTGTGTCATAATCTCAATGATTCCATAAGATCAGTTGTGACACTATATCAGGCATCAACGATATGTTGAAGTCTCTGGAACTGAGGTCTCAAGGCAGCCCTGGCAAGACATAATATATGGCTATTTATTACCTACAAGATGCAAGCAATACGTTCAAGATTTAGACTGGGTGATGACTGAATTGCATCAGTGGTAGATGGTAGGTCAGGGAAAATATGGTCAGTTCAATTGAGAATTTTACAGTCCATTTTACATTGTGAATGGGGCAGAAATTTGACACCTAAAAGGTCTAGGACTAAACCCTGAAAATAATACCTTCAAATGGAACAGCACTCAGAATGCATCAAAAAATTGTTCCAAAACTCTTTTAGGACCACAACTAGAACTAAGGAAAAACTTCACGAAACACTCATCCAGTTGACAAGTGCACGACAAGTAGAACTCATCAAACACAAAAATGACTCGTGCAGAAAAATGTTTGGAGTTTTATATCCTTAAAAATAACTATTACATAGAGAATGACAACTGTTTTTAAGTAGGTACCAGAATGATTTCATAAGAAACTGTAAAGAAATTTTTACAAGTAGCTGAGTGCTGCATATAATAAAAAGCATATGATAAACTATACACCGTGAAATGAAAAGCGGTTTTCAAGAATTCTCTCAAAGAGAAGCAGAAGGAAAGAGAGTGTAAAGGTGGACCTGTCCTACAAACTTAAACCCTTAGTCATTATCTAAATTTTGGTGTGGTCCATCGTTATTTATTTATTTATTGGTGCAATATTTATGCACAATGGCTGATCATGACCGTGACAGTTTTACGGGTGGAGGAAGCTGGAGTACCCGGAGAGAACCACTGAGCAATGGCAAGCAACTGTCAGCTCCCCAACATACTAACTCCACACAAGCAGGGTTAGCATTGGTTGAAGACAAGTGCGTCATCGACGTGCAGTACGCCTTAGTACACAACGCCACCGTGCCCCCACTCGGCAATAGAGATGAAGTGTCTTGCCCAAGGACACAACGCGGTTGCCGCAGGTGTCCATCGTTAAGCTTTATATTATGAATGTACCAGATCAATTGAAAGATGATAATATCAAAACAAAAGAAGTAGTCCTATAACATGATTCTACTCAAAACCTCGGGACCATTTTGAAAAGTTAATAATACATATCAACTGTTGTCAACATGCCAAGTAAAGATTTCACTGGGATCTTTTTGCATGGGAAGAAGTATCATGAACATTTCAGTGGTTTTAAAACATCACATAAAAGCTATATTCAAATGGTATACACAGTGTCAGTTAAATCCATATTGGGCTGACACTGTACATACCATATTAGGTCACACTTACAAACTGTGCAACTAATATTTCTTTTGTAAAAAAACGAAAAAAAAAAAAGATAACAATAGTTTAACATTTACTGTTCATGAAATCTATCCATTTGGCTGATGGCCAGCGGATGTGAAACCCACAAGGCAAATTGCAATTTTACATGTTTTCCTATGCAAGGTTAGTCCTTCTCAGTCTTTTTGGGGCTTTCATACTTCCTAACCTAAGAAGAAGCCCCATTGAAATTGAAACCACCTGAATTGAAAGCTAGTTTCAACCCTTTCCACTTTCAGTTCAGTTGTGGAGAAAAACTTCCTTGCATCTCATCATGTCAAATATGTATAACTGGTAGAGTGCCAAGTTATTTTTGGTCATCAAAATTTGTTCATGTGTTTTTACCTCATTACAATTTATGAGAGAGTGCTAATAGGCACTCTCCCATAAATTGTAACAAGGCAAACACATATGGACTAAGTAATTTCACTTCTAAGGTAATATGAAGCACAGCCACGGAATATGACACCTATAGGCTGGGGTACCTATTCTTCATATTAAAGCCCTGACAGTCACTTCTAGCACTCTACCAATTAATTAGGAGATAAACATCTCCTGTTGAGTTAGACATTTGGGACTTTGACTATGGAAAACCATTTGAAGAGGCGAGTTAACAAATGGTTTTCCATAGTCAAATTCCTGAATGTCTAATGAAACAAGTGACGTTTATCTCCATTGTAATTCCAGTCATCGTTAGAAGAGAAAAAAGTCTCCAAACCCATTTTATTTGAAGAAAAACAATCAAGAAAATTAGATTTTTGGGTCTATTTGCAATTAAATTTACAGAAAACAACTACATGAAACAATGGCACCTGTTCAAAAAACAAGGACATCTCCAAGTCATAATTATGCCAAAAAGATTTTACCATAGGTTTCAGAATCAATACAGTCTAATTTCCAACTACTGGTATATCAGAAAAAAAAGACTCTGGATGAAATGCCAGTAATTCAGGTCATAGATAAATCTTACTCATTAAATCTGTTTCAAAAAAGTGTCAAACATTTTTTTAACATCCATTGATAAGAAAATAAATGATGCTCATCTGTAGCTATCTGTCTTAATGTGGATGAAGAACAGAACAGCTGAGTTATCATCTAATGACATTAAGGCATTATCAAGGTTTCATTGGAGAAAAACAAGCAGAATCAAAAATAGCCAAAGGCTGAAGACAGAAGAAATAGCATAGAAACAATACCAAGTTACCACAGAATCCACAAAATGTTGCTTCGGGATGGTTAAAGGTCTGAAATTGAAAATCTTGAAATTGTTAACACTTTGTAATCTGACATATTGTTAGAAAAAAGACCATAGGGACCCTTTACCTAATGAACAGTACGCATCTGCCCGCATAATTTGCAAATTTAGAAGTTGAAAATTTTTTTTTTTTTCAATATATTTCAACAAAACCATATCATGTGACCCCTCATTGGAATGAGCTCATTGAGCTCATTCCAATGAGGGGGTCACATGATATGGTTTTGTTGACTGCTTTTTGAAAAATTAAAAAAAAACTAATTAAAATAATAAATTTTGATATTCTCTATGTTGGGTAAAGAGTTAAAATAACAGTAATGTAATGACACTTCAAAAACAGTAAAGTTTTAATGACCTTCAGTATTGACATAGAAAACTTCTGAACCCATTCAAGGAAAGATCACAAAAACAGGCTCCAGTGAGCCTAGGACTAGAAAATTTCTGTTCCCATTCAAGGAAAGATGACAAGAAAATACAGAGCTCAAGTGAGAATGAAATCTAACCTGAAACACGTTATTTAAATAGAATGGATGATGAATGAGTGCGAGTAAGTGGGGTAGTAAAAGGTATTTGTGTGTTTCTTTTGTCAGGGTAATAATCTTTAACCCTTAAAAGCCATTTCTGACTTGGCTAATTTTTTACTGTAAAAAACAGGTGTCTACAACATACAGTTTGGGGGTTAACTGGCAAGGTATATTCAAAGTACCTTGGGAGTTGTTTCTAGGTAAGACTATGCTGCCGAAATAGGCAGCCAAGACGTGCCTAGAAACAACTGCAAAGCCACATGATGCAGACTGCCAAAGTGTAACAAAAAAGAATTTTCGGCTTTTTGGACATTACACCCAGTTTATGGGCTTATCACCTTCCTTCGAGTGAACTTGAAAGAGTACCCCCATGATAATGTGTTTTATATCTCTTTGGATTTTGTTCACTGATTCTAAGGGAGACTGAATTGCAAAATTTAACCCTTTGCAACTACGGCTTGTAATATTACGTCCAAAAATCCCGTGCATTGCGACTACGATATATAATATTAGGTACTCAGATATTTAAATACTGTGTCTGACATCACAAAAGCCTGATTCTACATGACATTAAAATGTCACGATAACTGTAGTTGGAAGGGGTTAGCAAATGCAGGATGACGCACAGCAGACAATAATAAACTCCAAGTGATGGCAATAGTCCACACTGAATTTCAGTCAGATGAGATAAAAACATGTGAATAGACAAAAACAAGAAGAGCTACCTTAGTTATCCTATATGCTCAAACATAAGTTCCCACTGATATCACATAATCAAATTCAAGCCCTATTTGACCCTTTACCCAACGAATCGCCCGCAACCGCGCGCGAAATATGCAAATTCAGCAGTTGAAATGGAATTGTTGACAATTCAAATGCCAAATCCAAGATGGCAACTGGTGGCCATGTTTTTCAACGAAATTGAGAAAAATTTGATACCTCCCATCCAGACATCACACCAAAACTACAATGAAATTTGAAAAAGATCGGGTGAGAGAATGCAGCTTGCAGGGTGTGCCAATGGAATTGCTGACAATTTATATGCTAAATCTACAATGAGTGTTGGCAGCCATGTTTTTTAATGAAATCCATAAAAATTTGATAGCTCTCATCTGGACATTGCCCCAAAGCCACATATGAAATATGGAACAGATCGGATGAGAGCTGCAACCAACAGGGTGTGCTAAAGGAATTGTGGATGGACAGAGAAACATATGGATGGACGACAGTTCACAACCCATCCCAGTAGCACATACTTGATGATGTCAAGTTGAGCTAAAAAAAATATAAAAACTAAAAAATTAAAGTTTATCAATGATTACTGTGTAGAAATGTTGGACTATATAGTGCAATACTGAATAAAACAAAAAGCCCCAGGGGGACTGAGGTGCTCACCTGACAAAGTTGTTCAAAGAAGGATTTAATTAGCATTTAATTAGCATCTAGTTAACATTACAGAGGAATGAACTTGTGTGATTCTTTATAATTTGGATGTTCATGGCAGATAATTTTTTTTTCTAGTATTGAGATGGTACCATAGAAATAATTCCAAGATTAACCCACCGAACCCTCCCTGCTCCCCCCCTCCCACACACACACACCAGGATGTTGTTTATCAAATATCAATGGATTCTGAATGGTGGGTCTGAGGAAGGAGATTTTTAAAGAATATTTGCCATATTACACTAAGTTAAAAGCTCATATATGAATCCAGAGACTTTCTTTGAACAAACTTGAATCTGAGCCTGGCTAGGGTTTTGCATATCAAATATCAAAACATTCTGAATGGTGGTTCTCAAGAGGATTTGAAAGAATATTCCGCTTTTTCACAAAGTAAAAATGTGGGCTCCCATAGGGAGCCCCAAAAATTAACCCAGGGACTTTACTTAAATAACCATGAAACTAACCCCTTTAAGGGTTCTCAATGGTGGTTCTGGAGAAGGAGATTTTCAGAGAATACTTCCAATATAGCACAAATATCAAAAGATTCTGACTGGTTGTTCGGAAGAAGATTATTAAAAATTATTCCCCATATTGAACAAAGTCAAAATTTGCTCTCCCATAGAGAGCCCAAATATTAACTTGATTTAATTAGATTTGTACCCCACCCCTGTAAGGATGCTGTATACCATATATCAAAAGATTCTGACTGTTTGTTCTGGAGATTTTTAAAGAATATTCCTCATATTGCAGTAAGTTCAAATTCAGGATCCCAGAGAGAGCCCAAATATCAACCCAGGGACTTGATCTGAACAAACTTGGGTCTGATCTCCCTACGGATGCAGTATACCAAATAGTTACAAAGGGAGCTCAAATATTAACAGAACTTGTACGTGACCCCTCCACCAGCACCCCTCCCCCCCCACCCTCCCTATGGGTGCTGTATATTAAATATCAAATAATTCTGATTGGTTGTTCTGGAGATTTTTTAATTTCTGCAAATGTGCTGACAATTTTTCAATCCCCACACAGTACTCTATGACACAGCTGGTAGCAATTTTATTTTTACTATTCGATTCTAATGATTGTTTTATACCAAATGACAGTTCTCTATTCCAGGCAGATTGGGAAATATAAGCATTTGAAAATATTTCTATTTTTAGCTCCTAGAGTTCCCACAGGGATGCACAAAACTTATTTTTATTTTTTGGCATGAATCAAGTACTTATGACTCAATAGCACCACATATTAAACTTGATTCAAAGTGGCTCTCCAGTTAAGAAAATAAAAATTTTAGGCAGAGCTAAAAATCCATCCCCTCCCATTACAAAGGCAAAAATTGTCCTACAAACTTCTTTTAAATCAACTTCATTCTACAACTTTCACCAACTTCATTCTTCGTTTCAATCAATTTCATTGACATTCTAAACGAAGGCTCAGTACCAAATATCAAGTCGTTTTGTACCCATCAGTTCATGAGAAGATTTTTACAATCATTTTAAGGATTTTCCCACTTCCTCCATATGGGATGGGGAAAGTTGTCTTGAAGAAATTCAACATGAGATATTATACTGAAATCAGTCCAGCAGTTTTGGATGAGAATACGCAAACACCATGTTCACAGACGACACATGATGAGTGGGTTCATTCCCACTAGACCAATTCCCTTTAGACCAATTCCCACGAGGCCAATTCCCAAAAGACCAATTCCCCTTAGACCAACTGATGATGTCTTCTACTTTTAAAATAATTCTATATCAATAATTTGATATATTTATAAATATTTATAAATGTATTTAATGTTATTGATATTCAAGCCTGAAAATAAGCAGTCAGTCATTTGCAGAATGAGGTCCCCAGAGGGTGCATTTGCCGATGCTATCCCATACAGTGGGCCAGTTTGTCCTCTGGGTACCTCTTTCTGTTTATGTTTGAGACCTTGATTCAGGTTGAGGTTCACAGAGGGTGAATTTAGTGATGCTACCCTGCTGTGCAGGGTAGCATCACCAAATTCACCCTCTGGGGACCTCATTTTTGTAAAATGTTATATGTACTGAACTATGCTGAAATGTTATAAACCTATATTTTTTGTATGTTATGCATATAAATCTTTTTTTATCAAATAAAGTGCTTATCAGTAAATAAATGTTTTCTTAATTATCCTTAATCAACCCTTAATCAATAACAGTATGTAGTTGGTCTAAGGGGAATTGGTCTTTTGGGAATTGGCCTAAAGGGAATTGGTCTAGTGGGAAGACACCGATGAGTGATCACAATAGCTCACCATGTCTTTCAGTCAGGTGAGCTAAAAATAAATAGAATTCTCTGTGAAGGCTTCTTTCAACTTGTATTAGTAAACTGGTTTTACAAAAGAAGCACTGAATGACCAAACCCCAGGTGTAAACTGAGTAAACTACTGACACAAAGGTGTAAAACATCAGGTATTGATACCAAGAAGAAATCAATGAATTGTGAAGAATATTATATTACAGGGGGACTATTATCTAACTTTATAACCTATTTTCATTCTGTAGAAATATTTATGACTGGGTCATTATATTCTCTTAATACACATTGTATTTCCTGTTAAAAAGATTGATTACTTTTTGTCACAAAACATCCATTTTACAAAGGAACCATCAACAGTTTATATTTCTTAATACTTGAACAATCTGAAAAAAGCAAAAGTGCAAAAACGAAAGCTCTTGTTATTCCAACTTGCAAACTGCAGCCTTCAGTGTCATCATTTTCACACTTCTGACTTCAGAGCGTGAGCATGGAAATACCTGCTAGATTAGAGAAAGCCATATCAGCTCTGGGCGTCTCATGTCCTGTCTCCTGGACTATCCAGGAAAAAGGCAAGAGCATCCAACTGACCCTGGACTTCATCATCGAAGAGAATACACCACCCTCTTCGGGGAGAGGTAATACCCTTGGCGAGAGGATCCCCTCTCCCACTGGTCCTCACCCGAAACGGCACGGAGGCCCTGAGAAGAGTGAGAGGAAGAAAAAGAAGAAGAGTCCTTCGACCAAGCGCAGGAGCGCCCTGCGCCTGGAGGCCTTCCGGAATAGGAAGAAAGAGTTGAGTGAGGGGGTGGAGATTCTGGAGGCAACCGCCACTTCCCCTCCCAGTCCAACTGGCACACCCAACCAGCTGCCCGCTCCTGAGTTAGTACAGTTGGATGTGGAATGTCCAGTGGAGATTGAGGAGAAACTTGAAGTTGCATTTTCACCACCTCCCACCCCTCACTCCCCTCTTCCTTCACCACCGGATAGCTCGGGAGTGGCAGTCACAGTACAGAAGCCACCGGAGTCCGCTGAATCACGCGAAGAGAAGATCCTGAGGAATTGCGACAAAACCATGGCCGAGACCGAGGAATTCAAAAGACAATCTGCTGAAGTATCCAGAATGGCGCAGGAATGGATAGAGAATATGAGAAAACAAACACAACAACAAAACCATGAAACAGCCTCTCCATCTCCATCTCCATAACAGCCACCTCCAAAAAAGAAGTCTCGCAAAAAAAGAGGATAAGCTGCTTCCTTCTCCATGCCTCCTTTACCACGCCAAGACAATCAAAAAAACATCTAAAGTTAAAGAGGGTCGAAAGGGGCTTGCTTCCCAAACCGTCCCTGCGCACCTTCGGTGTGCGAAACCATTTGATCGATCGAATTTGATCGACTGCAGCCTTTCATTATAAACAGAGAAAACAAACAAGAGGCCCCATGGGGACTGAAACGCTCACCTTGAACAGAACACGAGTCCAAGAATGAATCTGAGTGACAAAAATAGTCAAAGCATCATGCTATTTCTTCAGCTGATCATAATGTAAAATGTGGAGTTCCCCTATGAAGACCCTTGATACAACCTATGTGGATTAATCTTAGTTACACATCTCTAGAGGGTACTGAATACAAAATTTATACTTCTTCAGCTACATGGCCAATTCCGGCTCTCATATGGAGCACAAATATTAACCCAAGCACTCGATTTGAACAAAGTTGAATCTGACCTCCCTGGAGATGTTGTATACCAAATTTGAAAGCATTCTGACTGGTGGATCTGAAGAAATGTTGGAATGTTGAGGAGCTCACAGTTGCTCGTCGATGCTCAGTGGTTCTCTCCAGGTACTCTGGCCTCCTCCACCCGTAAAACTGTCATGGTCACGATTAGCCATTGTGCATAAGTTTGTGACCTTAAACACCAATAAATAAATATAAATAACTGCAGTTACAATATCACAAAGCATATAATGAAATGACTACCTTTTTTTTAACCCTTTACCCAACGAATCGGCCACATCCGTAATATGAAAATTCAGCAGCTGAAAAAAAAATTTTTTTCCAAAACATTTCAACAAAACCATGTCATGTGACCCCTCTTTATACGAGCTTGTCAAGCTCGTTCCAATGAAGGGGCAAATGATATGGTTTGGTTGGAATTTTTTGAAAAATTAAAAAAAAATGATGTTTAAAATAATAAATTTTGATATCGTCTGCATTGGGTAAAGGGTTAAGAACTGCCAGAATTATCTCATACGTGACTGCAAGGAAATCCAAGTTCTTTTCCATAACACTGATGGTTGTTTGTAAAATTGCTACTTGAATGAGTCAATGCAACATGGGTGAGCTGTTCCCTCAATTCAAAGCTAGAGAATCAATTAAAACACTTGGCCTACGAATAGACAGGTGACATGAGTGTGGATGTCTTTTTGTTTTGAGCTTTTTACCTGCTAAATTATCACATTTATCAGAAACCTCATCAAATTCTGATGCTTCCTCAGGTGATAATATTCCACCCAGTGGTTGTTGAGCTAAAAGAATGCTCAGTTCATGATTTACATGTTGATGATTACCAACTTTCTGTTCTCATTTCTGACAGAAGATAGCTCATTTTATGGTTACAAGGGTGGTCCTGGTAATTTCTGGCCAGTGAAAAGTACATCTCACTCAGAGTTAAACCTACTGTTAAAGCTAAGGTTGTTGCCCAAGATAACTAGAGGCTCAAGAGAGCCTAAAACACACCTGGACCAAATTGTCCTAAACCGTTAAGGTTATGGGTATGGAGAAAATGTAATCTGAATGAACCATAAGACAGATTCGCCAGCAATTTTTTTGTCCAATTGTTTCAACTGCTCAGAAGAAAGCTTCATACCAAATACCAAATCTCTAGTCTGTGCAGTTTGGGAAGTATTGGAGATTTCCTTTTTTTCTATTTTTAGCGCCAGGTGTTCCCATGGGAAACTGTGAAAAATTTTGGGGGCATGAATGAAGTACATAGGGTCCACTAATGCCACATATAAAATTTGGTTCAAATCGCTCCATTGGTTCTTGAAACAGAAATTTTCAGGGGAGCTCAAAAGTGAGCCCATCCCCTGAAGAGCCCAAATATGGACCTATCAACTTTCCTTGAACAACTTTTAATCTTGAACACCAGAGGAAGTTTCATACTAAATATCAAAGCATTCCCACTTGTGGTTCATGAGAAGATGATTTTTAATGGATTTCACGATATTTGGGCATAAGCCAAAGCCCAAAAAGGACAAAGACCCCATTTGAACAAAACTAAAACAGAATACCCCCAAGATGATGTGGCCCATATATGTTTCAATTTGGGCCATTGGTTTGTGAGGAAAAGATATTTTTAAAAAGGTAAACATGTAATCTTTTTCCCATTGACTTCAGTGTTAAAAAATGCTGAGTCATCATATTTTCATATCACCAAAAACAGACCTATGACAGAATCGCCAGCAATTTTTTTGTCCAATTGTTTCAACTGCTCAGAAGAAAGCTTCATACCAAATACAAAATCTCTAGTCCGTGCTGTTTGGGAAAAATCGGACTTTTCATTTTTGTTCTATTTTTAGCTCCAGGGGTTCCCATGGGGAACCGCACAAAACTTTGGGGGCATGAATGAAGTACTTAGGGTAAACTAATGCCACATATAAAATTTGGTTCAAATCGTTCCATTGGTTCTTGAAATAGAAATTTTCAGGGGAGCTCAAAAGTGAGCCCATCCCCTGGAGAGCCCAAATATGGACCTATCAACTTTCTTTGAACAGCTTTTAATCTCGAACACCAGAGGAAGTTTCATATCAAATATCAAAGCATTCCCACTTGTGGTTCATGAGACGAAGATTTTAAAAGAATTGCATCATATTTGGGCATAAGACCACACCCAAAAATGGTGGAGACCCCATTTGAACAAAACTAAAACAGAATACCCCCAAGATGATGGGGCCCGTATATGTTTCAATTTGGGACATTGGTTTGTGAGGAGAAGATTGTTTTGTAAAAGCTGACGTACGATGTACGACAGAAGATGGACATCAGATGCCAAGTGATGGCAATAGCTCACACTGACTTTCAGTCAGGTGAGCTAACAATAAAGAAGGGACAAGAAGAAGCATAAGACAGTAAAACTGTGAAAGAGTCACAGGCTAAATGTATAAAAACAGGATCTGCCTCCATGTCAGTGCCGGGAGAAGTTTCTGTACATTTAGCAAGTTACACACGACACCACAATTCAGCTGCTTCACCTTTGTACAACTCATCTGATTAAGAGGTTGTGTTCTCTTGACACTGACATGATTTCTCCCATGGATTCTGCCAATGTCACCTATTCTATTGAAAAAATTGATTTACCTCACATTTTCCTTGATGCAAAATTTGAGCCTGCCATCACCAGTAAATTGGACGAGTTTGTCAATAAGACATCCACTTCTAAGTCTGCCCTGCTGAAAAACACCCCATTCAATCCAATTGCAGACTCGTTGGCATACCAAAAGTTAATCTTGACGCTATGGTCACAATTTGTGTCCCACTCTCATACCAGGAACGTGTCCCTGCAGGAGTTTCAGAGGCTTATTGGGGGCAGTATGGTACCTTACCTCAAACTAGACAGGAAATTTAAGCAACTGAAGTATTTACTGAATCTCAGGACACAGTGCAATATACACGACAAAGACGAACAGAAAAGAATTGTCTATCTAAATTTTGGTGTGGTCCATTGTTATTTATTTACTTATTGGTGCTTAAGGTCACATATTTCTGCAAAATGGCTAATCGCGAGCACAACATGGATATAAAGTCAAGTACAGTCAATCGTTTATATCCATGTTGCCTATTTTAGAGGACTTCCATCTCAGGCATTATCAGTAAATCAGAGCCTGTTTATCACAGTAAACAAGCTCTGTTTCACTTCCTGGGGTTCCTATGGGGAATAGCGTGTTAGAAAAGAATTGATCATAAAATTGCCACCTTTGAGAAAGAGATCAGTACTCTCGATTACATAGAGAGTAATCGCTTGACTGGACTGGTTACATGAAA
This sequence comes from Pictodentalium vernedei, assembly GCA_031216915.1. Classification (NCBI taxonomy): domain Eukaryota; kingdom Metazoa; phylum Mollusca; class Scaphopoda; order Dentaliida; family Dentaliidae; genus Pictodentalium; species Pictodentalium vernedei. The sequence goes on from CM062293.1 coordinate 58,971,016, forward strand.
TAATTCACGAGGGGTGAGGGACGTTGTACAAACACGAGTGCGCGAATGTGCACAAGTGTTTTACAATATAGTCCCTCGCCTTGAATGAATCATTTCACGTAACCAGTCCAGTAAGTGATTAATCTGTTTATTACTTTTCATTATTAATGATAATTATATTATTTAACCCTTTGTCGTCTGCTTTTCATATTAGGTAAAGGGTTAAAAAAACAAAAAAACAATGAAGTCCCCATTACATCCACGACAAAGCGTCTTTGTTTGCACGCATGGATACATGACACAATTGTTGATTGCATAATTCACTTGTTAAGTTATCGTTTATAATCAAACTGGGAAATCCCAGTAAATCACACTTTGGAAAGTAATAAAAAAAGGTATTACATTGTGTGGTTCAGCTTGTTTTGATATTTCACTCAAACAGCGCTTTTCATTAAAACCATCATTTTTACCACAAAATAAAACTTTGTGTAGCAGTGGTCTGCCTGTATTGAGTTAACTGTTGGGAGATAATACTAATCTTGCTGTAAAACAGTGCTCTGACATGAAAAGGGTTACTAAAACCAACTGTTCCACTCCTGGAAAGCAGAACTCATACCGCTCCGAGAAATGTCAGAACAGGCGAGGTTCTTTTTTTTCTCCTCCATAGATTAAGGGTGTATACTTTTCAGTTTCTGTCAACCCTAAATTTAGGAAGTATTTGAAGTTTTGCCTGTCAAACAAATTATTTCACTTCAAAAGATTACTATCTGGTCTAGCCATGGCACCTAACAAAGTTTTTAAAATCATGAAGCCCTTTTTTTGAGCTCAGGTGCCAGGAGTGTTAGCTAAATCATTGATGACTTCATGGTCATGCACACACACTGCAAAACATGCTTGCATCAGACAACTTTCTTGAATCATCAGGCATTACTATCAATACAGAAAAGTTTAACCTTTGGTCTTTCCTGTGCATTTGTTATCTGAGGCATATTCTGGATTCAAAATCCTTCACCAATTTCTACCGAGAGACAAAGTTCTCAAAATAAAAACTTTTTCTTTCAAAGTTTTGCATCAAAAGTAAGTTACTATTCAAGAGCGGGTCAAGCTATAAGGACTCTATGTTTCTACATCTCAGCAAATTGAAACAATGCAACAACATTCCATAATTTCTATTTCAGGGATGTTTGTTCTGATGACACAAACACCTTTGACTGTAATATCCTGGCACAGAAGAAATAGAGAATTCAAGAAGAATCTACTGATGTACAATTACAGCAATAAACTTTCTAGTGTACATGCTGAATATCTGTTTCAATCTTTGTACTTTCTTTCACACTACGATGTATACCATTTTTGCAAAATGTTGACTGTCTATGAAGCAGCAATGTTATAAAGGCTCCCCCCAATACGAGTCATCCATATGATGTGATGGATTCTTTGAATATAACCTGAAGGTTGGAGTGTATTACTTACTCTTCTCGGTTTTGAACTCTCCCATTATACATCACTTCACATAATTTATCACATTGTTGTTTCCCGGCCTGAAAATAAGCCGTCTGACATTTGCAGAATGAGGTCCCCAGAGGGTGAATTTGATGATGATATCCCATACAGTAGGCCAATTTATCCTCTGGGTACCTCTTTCTGTTTAGTTTTGAGACCCTGATTCAGATTGAGATTCACAGAGGATAAATTTAGTGATGCTACCCTGCTATGCAGGGTAGCATTACTAAATTCACCCTCTGGGGACCTGATTTTGCAGATGTCAGTCTGCTTATTTTCTGGCTTGATTGGACTGATTATGGACTCAAATTTAAAACTAAACATCCATATCAATAAAATATGTCAAAAATGCTACTGGACGCTTCGTAATGTTGGAAGACTGCGACCTTATCTTAACCAGTCAGCACTTGAAAAACTTGTCCCACTGGGGACCTCATTTTGCGGATGTCAGTCTGCTAATTTTCTGGCTTGGTTGTTTCGGAACAGTCAACGTATTAGCAAAAGGTATCCCATCGATCAGTGATGAGCAACTGTTACACTCTACAACGTACTTACTCCACACAAACGGTAAGCATTGGTTGAAGGCAAGTGTACCATCAACTTACAGTATGCCTTTGTACATTGTGCCACCATGCTCCTAGTGGGCAATCAGGTTTAAGTGACTTGCCCAAGGACCCAATGCAGTTACCGCTGGTTGGGATAGAACCATGGACCTTTCAGTTTGAAGTCCAATACCCTAACCACTGAGCTACCACACACCCTTATATACTAATAGTACATCCGAGTTAGATAGGAGATAGAGGAGAAACAAGTTTTCAATGACTGAAAATCTAATCCTCAACTGCAACCTTCCAAAAAGTCAGGGGCATGAACAATTTTCAATTTTCAGACCATGCAATGGTTACTTGATCATATTCTCACAAAAGTGCAAAAAAGTCTACAACAGTGAACTAGCATTGTCTTGTTTGACAAGAGTTTCAACAAGTGACTCATCAACACTTGAGAGAGAAAAAATTGATTTGTAAAATTCTGATTAAAAGGGATACATTATGCCTGAATATTTGATTCAAATGCATAAAAAAATTAAACTGAAAGACTTTAAAAGAGAAATAGATACAGAGTAAATTGTCTGAACTCACGAAAATAAGTTTGAAGAAGTGATATATTTATATAAATTTTAGACCTGGTTGCACTCCTGCTTTCTACTGATCCTGGGGTTTTCATGCAGAAAGAATGATCAAAGAGATAACATTTGGAAGCAAAACATAGGATGAATGAAACCGTGTGTGAATTTCAAAGACAGAATTTTGAGAGAATCAAAGTGATGGAAATATCTCCATATCAAAGACCTATTTGTTCACAAGGAGAATGAAAGCTACAAGTGATGAAAATAGCATTCAGATAAGCTTGCTTCCCCTCTCAAGATCCATATTCAACAATATGTAACCCCCTCCATGCTGCTGTGACCAATAGGTTAAAATCCTGCACAGTGATGTCAAAATACCAAATGTTTGAGCAGCAAATTTTCCCAGACTGCAACCAAGCCTGAAAATAAGCAGACTGGCATCTGCAAAATGAGGTCCCCAGAGGGTGAATTTAGTGATGCTACCCTGCATAGCAGGGTAGCATCACTAAATTTATCCTATGTGAATCTCAATCTGAATCAGGGTCTCAAAACTAAACAGAAAATGGTACCCAGAGGATGAATTGGCCCACTGTAAGGGATAGCATCTTCAAATTCCCCCTCTGGGGATCTCAGTCTGCAAATGTCAGCAAGATTGAATTGGTTAAATTCCCAGTTGTTTGGGGGGGGGGGGGGGGGGGGGGGAATGATGCTTTGAAAAGACAGGGTCATGTCAGACAGTTTTACAGGTGGAAAAAGCCAAAGTACTCAAAGAGAACCACCAATCAGTGGTAAGCAACAGTCAGACTCCACAAGATACTAACTCCACATTAGTTGAAGACAAGGCCACTACTGACTTGCAGTGCACCTTAGTACATAGTTCCACCGTGCCTCCATGTGGGAAATCAGGATTAAGTGCCTTACAACACAGTTACTCCTGGTGGGAATCGAAGCCAACAGACTCCTAAAAACATTTGATATTTCAAGCTCATTGTGCAGAGGGTTAATCTTTCCTGAGCAGTGTTAATGCATTTGTGTACCCTTCACCTAACAGAACTATGCCGACGACACCTGCAAACAAAATTCTTGAGTAACTAATTTTCTTTATTTACTGTTAAATACATAGCTTATGACCCCTCATTGGAACGAGCTCATTGAGCTCGATCCAATGAGGAGTCTTAAGCTATGATTTTGGGGCAAAAAATGCAGAAAAAAATTAAAATTGAATGGTGATTTTTGTAAATGGCACTGGTCATTTTGGACCATTATGCAGGGTAAACATTTTTTTTTTTTGGAAACAAAAAATTGAGAAAGTAACGCAATTTGAACTGCATTTGTGTGTAACATTGAGCAGATTTGCTGATGAGTTGGAAAATAGGTTACCCCTTCATACAATATAACATTTATCAGGCTTACCAAGAAATGCAAAACAGGTGGGCAGTGGAGTAAACCTTTCTTCTTGAATGATATTGTCAATCACAATATTACATACCACACAACTGGAGGAGAATTACAGCAAGAAATCAAAATAGGAAACAACTTTCAATAATAACCAAACCATGCAGTCCTTTATTACATGTCTATTACTTTGCCTCCAGATCCATATTTACAAATCAGTAGAGAACATGTGTTCCATATAGATTTCTGCTGACAAACTATTTTCACTAATGACGTCATGGATCCATCAAAAGAACTTAACTCTGCCCATTTTCATAATTGGTCAACTGAAACAATGCATTCTGACCCAGATCAATACAGAAGCTGTTGTGACAGACGAAAAATTCATTGTCAACTGAAAAATATTTTTGTTCAAATCCACCAAAATTAACGAAATAAAACTTATTCTTTTAATGGGGAGGGAGTTTATAACACTCAAGTTCTGATTTTGAAGTGAATATCTTTTAGATAATGGCAGCTAATTTCTTTAAAATACAAATAAATGACCTATTTGAACACAATTTTCTTTCATATTTTATTGTTTACGTATCAATGTCACACGTGTTTGCTATCACAACTGTCAAATTTACAAATAAGACCGCATTTTTAAATTAATGGATTCTATATTATAGAGGCATGTAATAAACACAGAATGCCATCATACGAGAATGCAATCATCAATACAGCCCTAATGTCTTTGTGGAAGGATAGAACTCAAGGCTGCGCCTCTTGTTCTATACTTTTGTGCTGGCACTTGTGCAGTATTGACGAATGCATTCACACATCGTGATGTTCTGTGTAAAAATATTCAATCAATTTATCACAGGATGAAATTTTTCCTGATCCTGACAATTTGTCTGCCAATTATTTATGCAAAATAAACTTAAGGGGGTTAAAATCAACTATTAATACATGGTTTTTCTTTCAGGCTATACTAACCTCTGACATACAGCATTGCTGGATAAGAATATGCAACACCCACATTATTTTCTGCCACACATTCATACTTCCCATTGTCAGACTCTTGACTTCTCTCTATCTGCAGAGCACCTGTAAACACAAAAAGATGCTTAGTTAAGTGTGAAAAAATATGACATTCCCATCATTTAGTTTCTCTCATGTGAACAAATATCAAAGTTTGTATTCTTTGAAAACATAAGTCATCAAAACTTCCAACACAAGAAAGTTGAAAGGCTCTGTTCTTTATTTACTAATGCTGCATGCCAACAAATGAGGAAAAATGATCCAAAGCAGGAGTGGAATCAATCTTACCCCCTCAAGATACCCCGGTGATCTTTTTATATTATTTTTATTTTATTATTAAATTTTTATTTTTTTATTATTATTTATTTATATTCATTTATATTTATTTTTAAATTTTTTTTTAAATTTTTTTTTTATTCAGAGAAATGGAGTCACCAGTAAAAAAGCTGCAGGTTTACTGCTGTCCACAGTTTTAATTTCATGTCCAAAATAGATCTAAAAAAGTATTTCTCAGTTCAAATAAAAGAAAATAAAATTATAATTTATCCTATTATACGTCAGTTATTTCATTTTCTTCTTAACCCTTTATCCAATGCAGCTCAAAATTTATTATTTTAAATAATACTTTTTTTAATATTTAAATGAAAGTGTCAATGACACTGTAGCTCAACTTGTTTAAGACATGTACATGTATAGTATGTGACACAGCAATGACAAACATCTAGGTAATGACCTGATAACAAAGGTACATGTAAAGTATTGTAATGGTCTGTACATAAATGCTGACCGTAGCATGTAACAAATATATAAGTAAAGTATTGTAAAGGTGGGGTGACAGTTAGATGCTAAATTAGAACAGAAATCTTTGAGTTCCAAAGTGGGTCTGACTGAACCGCACTCTTCTGTTCCATTCCATTCGCACTTCTGACTGCAAAGTGTGTACATCTCGCTACCATGGAGCTACCTGATAGATTGGAGAAAACCATCTCAGCTCTGGGCACCTCGTGTCCTGTCTCCTGGACTATCCAGGAGGTAGGCATGAGTGTCTATCTGAAATTGGAATTTGAAGTAAAGAAAGTAGAGAAAGCCGAAACACCATCCCCTTCGGGGAGAGGTACCACCTTTGGAGAGAGGATCCCCTCTCCCACTGGTCCTTACCCGAAGGGGCACGGAGGTCCTGAAGAGAGAGCGCCGAAGAGAAGAAAGAAAAGTCCATCAACCAAGCGCAGGGACACCCGACGCTTGGAGGCATTCCGGAATAGGAAGAAAGAGTTGAGTGAGGGGGTGGAGGCTCTGGAGGCAGCCACCAGTTCCCCTCCTAGTCCCACTGGTACACCCAATCAACTGCCAGCTCCCGAGCCAGTACAGTTGGATGAGGAACATCCAGTGGAGGCTGAGGAGGAACTGGAAGTTGCTTTTTCACTGCCTCCCACCCCTCACTCCCCCATTCCTTCACTACCGGAAAGCCCGGGAGCGGTACAACCACCACTTTCTCTTGGCACCATAGTGCAAAATGCACGAAGAGAAACAGAGATACGGACAAGAGATACGGACAAGACAAGAGAAGACTACCTAAAGAAAGCCGAAGAATACGCCAGGAGGTACTGCAAGAACGTAAAGAGCGCTCTTCACCACCACCACCAGCCTCTTCACCAAGCCAACCTCCACCAAAAAAGAAGAGCCGCAAGAAGGCCAGAAGGGGATAAACCTTTTTCCTCCTTCCTTTTCCTCCTTTGACACGCCTAGACATGTTAAAACCAATCATATACAGTCACTGAGGGTCGAAATGGGCTTGTTCCCTATACCGTCCCTGCGCACATTCGGCGCACGAAACCATTTCTTTTGATTTGGTGGGGTGACAGTTAGATGCTAAATTAGAAAAGAAATCTATGAGTCCCAGAGTGGGTCTGACTCAACCCAAAAATATTTGTTCTTATAGCACAGTGATAACAAAGGCACTCAAAAACACTCGTTCCTGCCACAAGGTGATAACAAAGGTACCCCAAGAAGTTTCATGAAGATCGGTTCATAAATACAGACTCTAGCCCGAGCCATATTGACATGTGCACTTACTGTGTATAAGTAGCACTGAACAAATCAAAGTTCATCTAATTTGCATAATTTCTGCACGAGAAAAAAGGCTGTATTAGATGTGATGTATTCCATGTTACTAAACATTCCTACAAAAATTTATTCAAATCAGAACTTTCATACAGAAGTTCTGTACAAAAAACTGATTGCACTAATTTTGGTACAAAAAGGCTGCTGGCAGTCATCTTGAATTTTGGACCGCACCCAAAAACACTCGTTCTCGTCCCACGGTGATAACAAAGGTACCCAAGAAGTTTCGTAAAGATCGGTTCATAAATACGGCCTCTAGCCTGAGCCATATAGAAGTTGTGTACAAAAAACTATTGGCACTCTCCCATAAATTGTAACAACGCAAATCATATCAGATGAAATGATTTCACTTCGAAGAAAATATGAAGCACATCCACTGAATATGAAGCCTTTAACTGATAGAGTGGTGATTTACTTCTGATCACCAAAATTTGTGCACAGGTTTTTGCCTTGTTACAATTTATGGGTGAGTGCCTAGCACTCATCCATAAATTGTGACAAGGTAAATTCTTACCAACTAAATAACTTCATTTCGAAGACAATATGTAGCGCATCCACTGAATATGAAGCCTTTAAGTTGGAGTACTTGCACTTATGAATAAAACCCAAATATGGGCTTCTAGCACTCTACCGATTCAAAGGATGACAAGTATTAATGAATATATTCAAAGCATTTCACACTGCAATAAAGTGTTTAAAAAGTTCACCTTTTTCTAAAAGAGTTAATCTGGGATCTGTCATATCAACCGGTGCAAGGTCTTTTAACCACATTATCTGTGGCGGTGGGTCACCAGTTGCACTGCATTCTAAAATGGCATTTCTATCCTTTTCAACAGATTTCAGTGTTGGATTTAAGGTGATTCTTGGATAACCACTTGGAATTCCTGAAAAACAAGAGACAGAAGATTTTGATCTTAAATCTTGTTTTCAAAACATACAAAGAGATTCTCAGAAGCAAATATACCACTTTTTGTTGTGTTTTTCACTTTTTAGTGAATGTTTTTTTAAAAATTCGCAAAGTCTTTTGTAAATGTTTAATGCTGATGGTTTAGCTATACAGAAACAAGGACAATGAATTTGTGCCTACAAGAAACAGAATTTTCCATTAAAAGTGAAGAATTGTTCATTCAAATAGCAAGCCAGAGGATTTCATGGTAACTTAGCGCAACTATCAATTCAGTTCTATTGCCATTGGCTCATTGGTTCTGAAAATAGTAATATGGGTTGGGCCAAAAATGAAGCCCCCCCATTACAGAGGCAAATATTGCCTACCAAACCTCATTTGAACAAACTTTATTCTACACCTCAAAAGGAACCTCAATACCAAATAAGAAGTCATTGCATCCACTGGTTTATGAGAAGATTTTTTTTTAAATTTGGAGAATTTTCCCCCAATCCCCTCCCTATGGGGCAGGGCAAGTTGATTTAACCCTTTGCCTAACCTGAAAAGCAGACGACACTTGCAAAAATAATTCTTGAATAACTAATTTTTGTCATTTTTTGTCTCAAAAACATAGGCTATGACCCCTCATTGGAACGAGCTCGTTCCAACGAGGGGTCATAACCTATGTTTTTGAGACAAAAAATGAAAAAAATAATGAAAATTAATTGGCGATTTTTTAGAATAGCGCTGGCCGGTTTTGGCTGTTACGTTAGGTAAAGGGTTAAACAAAATCAAAATGAGATGTCTGAACAAACAATCAGCTCAAATTTAACTGAAATTGGTTCAGTAATTTTGGAGAAGTCTTGAACACCCTATTCATGGATGATAGACAGAGAATGATCACCATAGCTCACCCTGACTTTCAGTCAGGTGAGCTAATAAATAGGATATATTATTAGATATATTATATTTCTTCAGTCTAATAGCACCATTGTTCGCTGACAGTGTCCAAGCCTGGAAATAAGCAATCTGTCATTTGCAGAATGAGGTCCCCAGAGGGGGAATTTACAGATGCTATCCCATACACTGGGCTAGAATCCTCCTCTGGGTACCTTTTTCTGTTTAGGCTTGAGACCTTGATTCAGATTCAGGTTCACAGAAGGTAAATTTTGCGATGCAACCCTGCTGTGCAGTGTAGCATCACTAAATTCACCCTCAGGAGACCTCATTCTGCAGATGACAGTCTGCTTATTTCCAGCCTGGGCTGACACACAGCAAGAGATTAAAACACTGGTTTTTCCCCAGAATAGGTTAACCTTTTGAAACTTAGAGGCCTCTTTTCAGGCCCAGGAATGTCATAATTTCATTAAACAGGGTGACTGTTCAGTGAATGTGTGGGGTAGACCAATCAATATTTTCAACGAGCAGCCCAAAGGCTACACGTTGAAAATATGAATTGGTCTACCCCCAAGTAATGAATATGGACTCTTCCAATTTCTGCCATTGAACTGATATGGAAGAAACCACAAGTGGTCAAAGGGTTAAAGAGTTAAATTAATAATTCAAACTCCTTTCAAGGACCATTTAGAAAATTAACAGAAAAAAGCTCCCTCCCTCAACATTAAATTGAGGGAAAATTGCCTGAGAAAAAAAGAGTTTTTTTAATAGGTAAGGATCATAAATGCTGTATGTACAGCACGTGGAGAGTGTGTTGTCACTGAATCACCCACAGAGTGGAGATTCCACGCAATTTATTTATTTATTGGTGTTTAAGGTCACATATTTCTGCACAATGGCTAATCATGACCTCGACAGTTTTACGGGTGCTGAAGCCGGAGTACCCAGAGAGAACCCTGAGCAACTGTCAGCTTCCCAACATACTAACTCCACTCAAGCAGAGTTTGCACTGGTTGAAGGCAAGTGCGCCATCGACGTGCAGTACGCCTTAGTACCAAGCAAAAATTGCAAATTTGTTGCAAAGCATAACAAGTACAAGCAAATTTTCAGTCAATGGACCTCCGGGTTAAACCCGGATGTCCATTGGCTGAAACATTGCTTGTGTTTTTTGTCCACATGTACAGAATTTGAAAGTGATACTTTGGGTGATAATTCCACTCCCTGGGTGATTTAGTTACAATCCACTCTCAAAGTACTGTAAGATGGTTAAGATAAAGCAATAATACTATTTTGTCAAAATACATTGTCCAATCAAAATATGAGAAAAAGGGATTCATTTCACATTTCAAAAGATTGTTGGTTGGGTACATGGATCGAATTACACTCCATGGAAGCTAATTTCATCATGGTTAAATCGAATTATGTTGATCAACTCTATATTCCAAATCTCAATCCATATTAGGAATATAGTGGGTTCTGAGCTCATTAAATTTAACACTATCCCCGCCCCTCTAACTAGAAGTTTAGAAATCAATAATAAGAAGCCTCTTTTCAACCTTCAAGGCCTCAACTATAAATATAAATTATACAAATATAAAAAAAACAATAAATAATTATCTACAAATAAACAAAAGAAAGTAATTTATCAGTGGTCTTCTTCCAAATGCTGTTCTACCTAAAAACAATGAAAAGCCATTAATGGACAAATGCAAACATTATTAATGAAAGACATTTACAAAATTCAACTTCAGCGTTCCCACAGCATAAATCAATTTTTTATTACAGCATGTTACCTATGCAGGAATAGGATAAAAAACTAAAAATGTCACCAAGTATTAACCCCCTGCACACTGATGTCAAAATCTCTACATTTCAGTCTGCTAATTTTTCCCATGATGCAACTAGGAATTTAACCAGTTCGATCTTGTTTGACAGAGCTCATAGAGCTCTGTCAAACAAGATTGAATTGGTTAATTTCCTAGTTGGTTTATGGGAAATAATTGCATGTTGAAGTTTTAATATTTTGACACCAGAGTGCAGAGGGTTAATTCAAGCAACATAATAATTATAACATAATAATTGGTTAAATTTTCAGTTGCATTATGGGAATTTGGCATTCTGATATCACAGTGCAGAGAGATGAAGGTGCAAAACTATTAAAAGTTTTAGTGCCCCACCCTGTTCTACAGTTCTGATAAGAGGTTATTTATCTTGGTCTTGGTTGATGAAATGCTATACAAAGACACACAGTTGGAAAGAGTATTCGTTTCTTGAAAAACAAAAAATAAATTCACTGTTTCTTTTCAAAACATTGCTTTAAACTGCTTGAATTAGACATCCTAGACTATAGTGGTAAAATTGACAAAAATATCCCTTGGCATTTGAACTTTCACAACTTTATTTAACTGGTTGAGTACTATGTCATTTTTGGTGGTCTGAATTTGTTCATCAAAATTTGTTGTATTACAGGCACTCTTCAATAATTTGTAATAAAACAAATTTATATAAAGAAAATATTATTTGCGTTTGACTAAATGTGAAACATGAGCAAGGAAAATGTTGGCTTTTGCTGTGGTACCCTCATTTTATTGAAAGCCCTGATAGTGGCTTCCAGCACTCAACCGTTAATGAACCCTCCTTGGAATGATATCTTTGAACTCATGTTAAGTGAGGATAAGTTGCTCTTTGGAAGAAAAAAGAGAAGACTTTTTCTTTCAAGATTTTTTGGGGTCAAATATTGGTGATGTCCTATTCAACTCCTCTTATGTACAAGAGTACATATGCATTTATTTATCTAGTGATTGGAGTTTAAGGTCACTTTCAGCATCTATGGCCTCAACATAGGTATGAAATCAAGTAGAGCCAATCATTTATAACTATTACAGGGCATCCACCCCAGGCATTGGTTACGAGGGCCTATTACCTAATAATGGACATCCTCCACCCAGGCATTGGTTACCAGGGCCTATTACCTAATAATGGACATCCACCCAGGCATTGGTTACCAGGACCTATTACCTAATCATGGACATCCACCCAGGCATTGGTTACCAGGACCTATTACCTAATAATGGACATCCACCCAGGCATTGGTTACCAGGACCTATTACCTAATAATGGACATCCACCCAGGCATTGGTTACCAGGACCTATTACCTAATAATGGACATCCACCCAGGCATTGGTTACCAGAGCCTATTTTACCAGTAAAGCAAACTTGTTTACCACAGTAAATAAGCACTGCACCACTTTCTGGGATTTCCATGGGGGACTAAGTATGTATTTTGATGACAACACAATGAAAAATTTAAAAAACCCACGATTACATATTGATTTATAAATGATTCTACTGTCTTGAGTTTTTACTTGTTCGTCAGGTTGAGTCATGACTGATTCACAATTCCCATGCCTCCTTATGACAATCTGATAAGTTAACTGTCTAGGAGCCAGGCACAAAATCAGCATCCTCTCAAATACTTGATTTCCGTGAGAATCAAAACATAGTGAAGAATAAGGTCAACATCTTTGTGACTATGAATATGTTTGCTGATAAAAATTGTTGTGTAAATCAAATAATCACCACAAAAAATGCTGCCTTATATTTTTAAAAACAAATCATGTTGTCCCATAATTTCAATAAAGAGTTCGTTATTTCCTTTCCAACATTTTCAGAGCAAAATCAGGACATTTTTCCCACAGAACAGTTATGTGATAGAAAAATTCATCACAATTATGCATGAAACTTACGTACTTCATCCACTAGATTTGATTTAAGTTTTGATTAATATCTCGGTTCCAATGATACCTGATCATTCCGTGTCACATTGACTGATAAACCGCAACTGGAATTAAGTGAATCTGGTCAATAAACTTTAAAAAGAATCCTCACTCATTAGCTATCCTTTATATGTGTGACACACTGTTGCAAAGAGTTCTTAGAACCTTTAAAACATAGTGTAAGAAAAATAAGCATTTTTTCAGTTTAAAATAAGAAACACCAGGAAGGAAGGATCAGTTTATCATACAGACTTTAGCACTGAGACTTTGACACTAAGACAGTTGATGCTTTACCTAACTTAATGGCCATATCCAGCCACTGTTATTCAAAGAAATTGCAATTTAAAAATTATTTTCTAAATTTTTGCCTTCAAAATGTAATTTATGATTCCTCATTGGACCGAGCTCATTCCAATGATGAATTATAACGTGTATTTAGGGGCAAAGAATTAAATATTTGGTTGTACAAGAAGTTTTTGGCAAGAGTCATTGTCTTTTCATATTGATTAATGGGTTAAATAAGAAAAACAAGGAAAGAAGTCGGATATTTTAAGTTGATTGGATCAATTTCAGAACTAAAACATTTAGCCCTTTACCCATCACATATGATATCAGAATTTATTACCGGTATTTTAGTTACTGTTTTTTTCCAAATTTAAAAAAAATTCCAACAAAACTATATCGTGTGACCACTTATTGTAACGAGTTTGATGAGCTCATTCCAGTGAGGGTCAAATGAGATGGTTTCATTTAAGCTCTTCGAAATTTTTTTTTTTTTTTTCAACTGGATAATTTGCAAATTATGCAGATGAATATGGCCAATTCATTAGGTAAAGGGTTAGTGTCGTTCTTGTCAAAGTATATTTCATAAATGTATGTTTGTTTCTTAACTGCACTTTCAGTATTCATGGCTATATCAAGGATACAAAACAAGCATAAATCAAGTGTAGTCATTTGTGCCCACATTAGAGGACTTACATTATGGGTGTTGGTTATTATGTCCTGTGATGTCAATAAAGCAGCAAAACTTTTTATGCAGGCAAATAAAAAAACACTGCTGTACTTCTCAGGTTCTCATGGTAATTAACCAATGTACACGCGAGTAGATAAGTACAATTTTAAACAAAACAAACACAGCAATTTGTGTGAAAAACAACTTTTCAGCATTTCCTATATCAACTGCAGTATTAAAATGAAATACATGTACCAAGAAACTTATTTTGAACAAACTTGGAACTCATCCTGATGTGACTGTTAAATATCAAATATGAAAGCATTTGTATCGGTAGTCTGTGAGAGATTTAGCCTCTGGGTACCTCCAAAACTGACACCAAAGGCTTAAGTCAAACAAATTTGCAACTCATTCAACACAGATGTTATATAGTTCAAATATCAAAAGATTTGGAACTGCAAATTGTGTGAAAAGTTGTTTCACTGGTTTTCTCTGTCTACCTAATATGACAAGACATAATATGTCAAACAAATCAACTTTGATTGACCATTTACCCAACGTAGCGGCCAAAGCCAGCCAGCCACAAAAATCACCAATCATTTTTTTCATTTTTCTTCTCAAAAATACTGTTCATGACGTCTCACTGAAACCACCTCATTGAGCTAATTTCAATGAAAATCTTCAGTAATTTCAATTTTTACAAGTTTGCTTTCATGTTGGGAAATGGTTAACCCTAAAGTCCCCATACAGCCACAAACAGCACCTCTTATATTGCTCTGAATAGTTGTCCCAAGCATATTCTTCCTGGAGAACTCGACTGGTAGGATGCATCTTTGTTGTCCGTGTTTTTACATCATTGTTGGTTACCTGTACAGGCAGCCATCAATAATGTACAAACACTGTTAATCATCTGCAGTTGTGTACATATATATACAATAGTTATTAACCCTTTACCTAACATGAAAAGCAGACGACACTTGCAAAAAAAATTCTTGAATAACCAATTTTTTTCATTTTTTGTCTCAAAAACATAGGTTATGACCCCATTTTGGAACAAGCTTGACGAGCTCATTCCAAAGAGGGGTCATAACCTATGTTTTTGAGACAAATAATGAAAAAATAATGAAAATTAATTGACGATTTTTTAGAATAGCACTGGCCGGTTTTGGCCGCTACGTTGGGGTAAAGGGTTAATGTAAAATTAATAAGGACTTGCGGATCAAACTATTTTGTAATTTATCATACAGAATGTTTTTTTATGCTGAAGACTGACGAATTGGGTTCATTAGTTCATAAAAGCAACATTTTTTAACACATGTTGCCCTCTTTTAGCAACAATGTTAAAATGTAGTGTAACATTCTTCCCTAAATATTATCCAGCGGACATCCAGGTTGCAGTGGGCACAGGCATAAACACCATCAACATTCTATGTGGTTTTGGGATACAGGCCCACCAACCCCCATTTATGCTGCATTAGACAAAAGCGTTTGTACCATCAGAGTGCTGTATGCCTTAGCATAATGAGCTAGATATTTCTCATAAGGGCTGCATCAGGTAGAGGAATGTGTGCCACCAATGTGCTATAAAACTACACAATAAGCCAATGATTCCTCATTCCTGGGGACTCTGGGAAAAGCATGTATGCTATCACTATGTTATTTGCCAAACAGCAAAGTTCTTTATTTATTGGTGTTTAAGGTCACATATTTGTGCACAAAGGCTAATCATGACCACAACATGAGTATCAACTCAAGAAGGGTGAGTGTTAATAAGCCATATTGCCCATTTTAGAGAGGGTTTGCACCTCCCAAGCATTGGTGACTGGGTCCTATTTTACCAGTAAAACAGAGCCTGTTTACCACAGTGAACAGACATTGCTTCACTTCCCGGGGTTCCTGCAGGGAAACAGCAAAGTAATGTCCATTCTAGTCTGTATTAGGCATAAGCATGTGTGCTATCAAAATGTTTAATCCATAGAACAGAGAGACGCAAACTTCCTATTCCACAAGTAGAGCATAACTGACTTCCATATAAAAACAATCACATTCACATAAAGAAAATAATGAAAATTCAAGTTAGAAATCTGTTTATATAATATCATAACATGACATAACTAGAATAATTCAAAACATTTATGTAACAAAACAATTTGATTCCCCAAACCATATATAAAACAAGACATAAACAAGACATCAATTTTGATTTTCATCTTCCAAAACAAAGGTTATGATTTCTCATTAGAATGAGATCACTGAGCCTTTTCCAATGATCGAATTTTCAAGTCTTATTTTGGAAAAAGAAAGCAGAATTATTTAGAAACATTATTGTAACTATGGTCTTCACATTGTGCTAGCTAGAGAATAAAGATCTACTGAAATGAGAGATAAGAACAAATAGGGCTGCACGGTATATCGATAAACCGATATATACCGGTATTCAAACCAATATCGATTGAATACCAGTGTAATTACAAAAATATCGGTTTATCGTCATTATTTATTTACCCTCAATTTAATTTTCAAGATGTCTTGAGTTTTTTAAATGCCGCTTCGAATGAATAATATTATCCCTTTGGAATCGTCTGCTTCAGCCCTTGTAATATAAAAATACAGCAGTTGAAAAAATAATTTTCAAAAGTTTCAACAAAACTGTATCATGTGAGCCCTCATTGGAACGAGCTCGTTCCAATGAGGGGTCACATAATATAGTTTTGTTGAAATCTTTGGTGAAAATCTGATAAACTAATTTTGAAAATAATAAATTTTGTTATCGTCTGCGTTGGGTAAAGGTTTTTCGAACTGCATCATCAA
Source organism: Pictodentalium vernedei (assembly GCA_031216915.1). Lineage (NCBI taxonomy): Eukaryota > Metazoa > Mollusca > Scaphopoda > Dentaliida > Dentaliidae > Pictodentalium > Pictodentalium vernedei. The sequence continues at coordinate 58,987,483 of CM062293.1, forward strand.
GGCAAGCTAATTTGTCCCGACTGTGATGCATCGAGACTTGGTTGTGGTACTTGTGTTCATATATATCTGCTCAGTTTTCGATATACCGGTATACCGCGGTATTTTTTTTTAATACCGATACCGGTATTCAGTTTTGAATATCGTGCAGCCCTAAGAACAAACAGGATCATGTTTGAAAAGAATAGAATGATTGAAAATAATTTAATTTGAAGAAAAAGTCGTGTCCATTGTTGAAAATCAAGAGAGAAAAAGGAAAGTTACGACAATGTAAAACAGAGACTTGAACTGTATATAATGCATTCCAGTCCTGAAACAAATATTCTAATATTTATTCCTGGAAGGCAAAGTTTGAATATTGACATTCGAATATTCGTTCATCCCCACCTTCCACTGAACAAACATCTGTTACTATTGTGACCCCTTGATGAAGCAAAAGTAATAATATAGTCATGATTTTATGGGAACGTTACAACAACACCTGGCTTATGGTGGAATTATCACTCTCTTCTTGATTGAAACCACAGGGAATTTTTGTGAATTATTGTTGAATCCAGAAGGCTCAACATATTAGTCCAGAATTGGACAGTTGGGCTCTAAGTTAATTTGGTGTAGTGGTAAGTACTGTTAGGAACAGTGTTCATGCTGGACAAAAACGATCTGATGCCACATTTTTGGTCATTCTGGATATTTTAGTGTTAAACAAAAGGTTTTGGTGCCAAAACGCTAATAGGAGGGGGAGGTGGAGGGGGTGTTCTTTGCTGTCTGATCCAAATAAATTGAACTGGCAATTATTTCTAAAGTAAATGGAGAATTGGTCATAGAAAAAATCCAACAGAACACTAAAGTTTGGACAAAATCATCAGTAGGCAAAAAGGATGGTCACCTTAGTTGTATCTATGCCACAGATTCAATTAATGATCAGACTGAATGATGTTGGTACATACACCTGTTGTTGCACTTAGATGATAACAGATTTATTGACCAATTACTGTCAAGCCACAGGGCTTAGCAGGTAGCAAGTCTTTACAAAAGGCAGTATTTAATTAGATAAATTGGGGGCGCGGTTGTGTTGCAGTAACCGGTTCTTGTCAGATCACCAAAGTTAAGCAATGTCAAGCACGGTTAGTCATTGGATGGGTGAATGTCTGAGCGATCAATTTGGACTCCTGCATTGTGTCCTTGGGCAAGGCACTTCACGCAGATTGTCCACATGGGGGCAGGATGACACCGTGTACTAAGGCGTACTGCACATCGATGGAGTGCATGTCTTCAACCAATCTCACCCTGCCTGTACTGCAGTGTGGAGTTACAATGTTGGGGAGCTGGCAGCTGCTCGTCGTTGCTCGGTGGTTCTCTCCGAGTTCTCCGGCTTCCTCCACCCGTAAAACTGTCACGGTCATGATTAGCCATTGTGCATAAGTATATGACCTTGAACACAAATAAATAAATAAATAAATAAATAAATAAATAAATAAATAAATAACACCCCAAAATTCTAAACTTAACATGCTACAGAATTAACCCTTGAAATTTAGGAAGAAAGTTTCACACATTAACTATTCTTTGCCTCTCATGGTGACAAATAGCACCTAAAAAAATTTCTTTCTAGGCTTTGATGTCTTTTATTAGGCCACACAAAGTAGATCTTCTGTTTCTCAGGCCATTATTTGTAAAATTGCATGCGGGCGAGCGTTTTTTTATTTTATTTTTTATTTCGGTAATTACTTCTTTGCCATCAAAAGTTTATGTTCTTACTTCAAGTTTTAGGCCTCATAATCTACAGAATAGGATGGGTGGTGGTGTATTTCATCCCTTGAGTACAAGAAGGCTTTGCAATGCTAAAGCATTGCAAAGCCTTCTTGCACTCAAGGGACAAATTTGGCAATTTTTTTTAACTTCAGTAAAATATCCGACATAAACCATTTAATTTTTATTTTTTTTAAGTTTAAAGTGGTTATAAAAAAAAGCATGCGGCAGCCAAAAGGACCATGCGGGAGGGCCTGAGAAACAGATTTTTTATTTTTTTAGGCCTTAGTTAAAATTTTGCAAAATGAAAGGTCAATTCAGAATATTTTCGGTAAAACATATGTTTGTAGACTAAATTTTTTATCATCAATCTGTTTTGGGTGCCCAAACTGTAGCTTGCCAGCATCAGGACCAGCAAAAAGCTATCCATGCCACTGACAGGATATCCTGACCAATAGAGTCATGTTACTTCATACAATTATACAGAAATATATAATGTCTGTCAGAGTAATGATACACCACTCGCTTGGTTCCTGTATCCTGTGACAGGTACCAAGCTTGGGATGGCAGGAACAAGACTATTGGCACCTGTCACAATGATAGGCACCAAAAAAAAATATCTGCAGGCTTAGAAAAGACTGTAATTGCATAAAACTGTGTCAATAATAATGTGTTGATTATAAGGCTATTAAAAGAAATTACTTGTTTCTCAGGTACTTCCTCGTCATTGAAAATCTGCCTCATGACTCTTTTTTTTTACCTGTAAATCTCTTCAATATTATTTTGCACTTGTGGGTTTGAAGAACTCAGTGAGCTCTGTCAAATAAGATACAGCTGGTTAAATTTGAAACTACAGCAATGAAATTTTTCAGTGCTGAAAACATTGGTATTTTGCCAGAATAGTATGAGTAAAAATAACTCAAAATTTTCAGGGGTTCATACCTTTTTAATTAAAAATAATGACAGGCAACAACAACAAAAACAAAAATATTTGCAGTCTTTGTATTTTTCATGTTCCGATTTCCTTTCATGGGACCCTCTAGTAATGACAAATATGCTAACATTTATGATTCTCCCTTTGGGAACAGTCACTGACACTACCAACTACATCAAAATTATGTGTTATTTCTGAAAGTCAAACACAGAAAATTTATTTGTTTATGGGAATTTAAGGTCAACTCATTAACTATGGCTTTAGCATTACCCCAACACAAATCTAAAGTTGAATTTTTTCTAGACTGTTAGACTCTGGAAAAGATTTATATATCATTTATAAAAATCCATTCTTGATTATTATGATTATACAGTCTGGGACAACTGCACCACAGCCGAGAGTGACAAACTGGAGCAGCGAGAATTGTAAACAGTATGACACAGAGTGTCAGTAGACAGCTGCTGTATGCCATGACAGGCAAGGAACCCCTCAACTCTAGAAGAGAAAAACATAAACAATATTTCAAAATGTACCACCATCTTACTTCCCAAAACTTGTACAGTTTGATACCCTCTTCGTTGCATGAGTACAAGCTACGTCACAACATGGACCTAACAATTCCATTCTGCTGGACAAACACACCAAAGGTAATTTTTACCCAATACTGCTACACAGTTATGGAATTCGCTGCCAATAGAAATTTGTGAAACCAATCCGTTCCTACAGTCTTCTAACATTCTGAATGGTAATAAGCTTTTTGTACCAAGTTTTGTCTTCACCAACAAACCATGTCAAGCCCAAATATATCACAATAGACTACAGTACGTGGAGGGTGGATTGTAACTAAATCACCTGGGGAGTGGAGTTATCTCCCAAAGTATCACTTTCAAATTCTGAACAAGTGGACAAAAAACACAAGCAATGTTTCAGCCAATGGACCTCCAGGTATAACCTGGAGGTCCATTGGCTGGAACTTTGCTTCTGCTTGTAATGCTTTGCAACAAATTTGCAATTATTGCTTGGGTGGAGTCTCCACTCTGTGGGTGATTTAGTGATAATACACTCTCCAAGTACTGTATATCTATCCTGTAGCAACCTCAATGACCACCTCTAAAAAAATCATCTCTCACTTACACCAGCATGCTGGTATGGTGCAGTCGAAGAAACTGCTGAACATTACCACTTCCAGTGCCCCATTTACTTAGCAGAAAGGAGTGCCTGTTACACTTGTCCTCGCTGTAAAAGTTATCAGTGCTATTAAATTACATTACTAGTAATATTATATTACATTTAACCCTTTACCCAATGCAGACGATATCAGAATTTATTATTTTAAATATCATTTTTAACAATTTTTTAATAAATTTTGACAAAACAATATCATGTGAGCTCGTTCCTGAGAGGGGTCACATGATATGGTTTTGTTGAAATTTTTTGAAAAATAGTATTTTTTCAGCTGCTAAATTTGCATATTACGCTGGTGGATGTTGCCGATTTGTTGAGTAAAGGGGTTAAGCCATGGAGCTGCAGTCAGTTTTTGTGCCAAACACAAATATGATGGCTTCTTCCACACATGTGTTTGATGTGTGAATCATTTCTAACCTCTTGGACCATGTCTTTCAGCCGAGAAGCATGGGTCGTTAGCTTAGTTTTTCATGCATTCCGGTGCATACACAGTTTACACTTCACCATGGCTTTGTCAAAGGCAGGTAATTTATTCACTTTAAATGTTGCCAGTTTGCTTTCAATTCCTCCTGGGCACCCCTCCCATCCCCTTCACTGTATCAATTAACATTCTTCCTTTCCATCTGATCACTTTTCTCCAACAATGTGTTGGAAAGTGAAATTGTTCAAATTCAAATCTACCGTAGGGTGACTCAATAAGCTATAAATATCAAATACATGTTATTCAACTCGTTTGCCATAACAATCATCATTTGCATGCACACTGTGATCTGGAGATGGTTTAAATAAGCAGTAATGTGTGCTCCTGAATCCCATTTTGTGTTAAGTCTGTGTGCCATTGCGCACACAGGAATCTCATCTAAAAATCTATAATAAATCTAAGTTCCGGGGAGATAACCTTGTTAAAATTGCCACAGATGAAAAACATTTGAATATGTGCATGTTCACTTACTTGCTAGTCATAATGTTTGAGAAGTTTCATAAAAATTGGTTCAATAATGTAGGAAGAGTTGCACACACAAGAATCCCATTTAAAAATCCATAAAAAAATTTAAGTTCAGGGGAGATAACCATATTAAAATTGCAGCAGATGAAAAATTGTGGAATATGCTCATGCTCACTTTCTAGTCATAATGTATGAGAAGTTTTATCAAAATCAGTTCAATAATGTAGGAGTTGCACACACAAGTTCGGACGTACGTACGGGCAGACGTATGGACATACAGTGAGTCTACAATATAGTCCACAATTCTCTGAAGTGGGGGTATAAATATTGTTCAAACTAAAGTCAGATTTAGCCAATCATTCAATTATCATTATGTTGCCTACTCTAGATGACTCCTACACCAGGTACTGGTTTCCTGATCCTATTTGTAAAGCAAAACTTGGTGCATATCAGTAAAAAGCACTTCTCTACTTCCTGGGTTCCATTGGGGAAAACACAGAAATAAATGAGTTACGTGGTCCCAGTAACATCCCCCATCTATGTGCCAGTAATGAAATATTAAGTTTATTTATCCCGTAAATGGCTGTTTATTTGAACAATAAAAGCCTTGGATAATTTTTTTTGCTTTATTCACCTAGTAGGGTGATAAATTTTCCCCATAGGTTTGAATTTATTCCTATAGTAGAAATGGACTTGTTGACCTCTGACCTCTACCGCTTTCGGGTATTATAATTAACAGTTCAATTGTTGTTTTCTTTAAACTTTTTTAAAAGTAATACACAATGTCGGCAGAAAGTACTACACATTGTTCATTTAATAAAGTATTTTTGTTCATTTAATAAAGTATTTTTGCAAGTTTAACTCAGGTTTGTAGAGGTATTATTTTTAGACAGAAATGTATCACTGTGCCTTTTTTTATTTTGGGCAATTTTGCTTGTCTTCGAATTGGACCTATATGCTCCTCACTTTTCGCTGTGTTTTGTAGCGAGTAACAGCACGATTTCACCGCGACTGCCCTGTAAAAGATTTATGGGATAAACAAAATTAAACGTATAGTGTTCTCAAGTAAAAAATTTATTCTACTTGTAAAATTAAGAATGAAACCGACTTGCCAGAGGCTCGGCGGTTTCATTCTTAATCCTCCTACTCGTAGAATCAATTTTTTACTTGAAAACACTCTACGTTTATTCTATATACTTACTATAGAAGATATAGTTATTAGAAACAGTAATGCAAATGTTAACTGGTAGAGTGTCATTATTTATTTATTTATTGGTGTTTAAGGTCATATACTTATGCACTATGGTTAATCAAGACCATGACAGTTTTACGGGTGGAGGAAGCCAGAGTACCCAGAGAGAACCACCGAGCAATGATGAGCAGCTGCTAGCTCCCCAACATCGTAACTCTGCACTGCAGCACAGGCAGGGTTAGATTGGTTGAAGACATGCGTACCATCGACATGCAGTATGCCTTAGTACATGGTGCCATCGTGCCCCCATGTGGACAATCAGGGTTAGTGCCTTGCCCAAGGACACAATGCGGGAGTCCAAATTGATCGCTCAGACAGTCACCCATCCAATGATTAACTGGGCTCGATGTTGCTTAACTTCGATGATCTGACGAGAGCCGGTTGGTAGAGTGTCAGAAGTGCTGAAAGCCACTATAGTTATAGCTTGATGCTTGCCCAGCTGTAGAACAAGAAATGTTAAAATAAAATTGTTTTACTACTATTTATCGGAGTACCAACAGACACTCTCCAATAAATTGTTACAAATCAATTATTTATGAACAAAAGTTTGATAAATCAGGCTTCCACTGCTGGTAGCAATCGTATCATTAAAAAAAACACCCTGGTAACAAATTAGCTTTGAAAAAAATTCAGCACTCTGCCAGTTAAAGCCAATTCTTTACATCACATGTGTTGAGCATTTATTAGTTTCTATAGACACTTTCAGCATCCATGGCCATATTGCCACTGTAAAGCAAGTTCAAAATCAATGTTAGTGAACTGTCTATTTAAATGTCAGCATCTATGGCAAAACTGCCACTGCAACGCAAGTATAAAATCAACCTAAGTCAATCATTTATGCGTATGGTGTCCACTTGAGGATTTATACCTCAGGCACTGGCTACCAGGTCCTATAAAAGCCCTAAAGCATAACTTTCCTTCCACTGTAACAAGCATTGCTCCTCTTTGCAAGGTTTTTATGGGAAAAAAAGGAATGTTACAAGGATAATTAACCCTTTATATAACAAGAATAAGTAAATGACACTTGCCAAAATTTTGTTTAATAACTAAAGATTTTTGCCTAAAAACAGTTTATGACCCTCTTTGGAATGAGCTCAACAAGCTTGGTTCAATGAGGAGTCATAGGCTATGTTTTTGAGACAAAAATTAAAAAATAATAGAATTTTGATTGTGATTTTTTGTGAATTGCGCTGGTCTGGTCTGGCAGTTAAATTATTTATTTGATTATTAGTGACACAGCAGTATCCAATGCAAGCCAGAAAATAAGCAGACTGACATCTGCAAAATGAGGTCCCCAGAGGGTGAATTTAGTGATGCTACCCTGCATAGCAGGGTAGCATCACTAAATTTACCCTCTGTGAACCTCAGTCTGAATCACTTTCTCAAGAGTAAACAGAAAGAGGTACCCAAAGGATAAATTGGTCCATTGTATGGGATAGCATAATCAAATTCACCCTCTGGGCACCTCATTCTACAAATGTCAGACTGCTTATTTTCAGGCCTGATACAATGCTATATTGTGTCGATTGCTATTGTGTTTTATGTGAAGGGTTAATCTATAATTTTACAGAATGAAGAATAATAATGACAGGTTGAACCATCAGTACCTCCGAGGCAAATACTGACCAAGTGACTGATTCACAAGGGCTTCATGTAATTTTCATTACATTGTTAATGTAGTTATACGTTTTGGGTCCAAATACTCAAATCCCATTGGTCAGCTGGGTGAAAACGTCATGACCAAATGTAATTCATTTTCCAATGAATACATTTGGTTGAACTTTGACCCGCATTTACGGTAGAGCACAGTTGAAAGAATGTAATTCGGGCGGTGTTTGGGCGGGTTTTTAACTTTTAGTGCCTCTTGCAGTGATCAACTCCGCTGCGGTTTCTTTGGTGACATTTCCCAACTGTGGCATAAAGCCTGTTACTAAAATACTCGTATCCATTTCTAAAATTGTGAAAATTAAAAATCAGAGTTGTGCGCTTTGTATTTTGTGTGAGGGTGGTATATCGCCTCATTCGTATAATGTTTTATTTTGTCTTTCTGCTTTGTTGTTTGGTAAAAAGTAGTTTAAACAGTTATGGAATGTAATTATAAGAATTGAAAGCAATTTTTATAATCTTTATTGGAGTATGAACATGTGGGAATGGGTACAAATTGTATGAAACCCTTCATACATACAATTTGTACCCATTCCCACACGTTCATACTCCAATAAAGATTATAAAAATTGCATTCAATTCTTATTTCACAACAATAGTGACAAAATAGTTTAAATCAGTAACAACAGAACAAGAATTTAATTATTTCATTTAACCCTATACCCAACACAATGCAATATCAAAATTAATAATTTCAATTTTTTTTTTTTAACCCTTTACCTAACATGAAAAGCAGACGACACTTGGAAAAAAAATTCTTGAGTAACTATTTTTTTTTCATTTTTTGTCTCAAAAACATAGGTTATGACCCCTCGTTGGAACGAGCTCTATGAGCTCGTTCCAATGAGGGGTCATAACCTATGTTTTTCAGACAAAAAAATGAAGAAAAAATACTGAAAATTAATTGGCGATATTTGAGAATAGCGCTGGCCGGTTTTGGCCGTTGCGTTAGGTAAAGGGTTAAATTTCAACAAAATCATATCAAGTGATCACTGATTCAAATGAGCTCAAAGCGCACATTCCAATATGGGGGAGGGGGCGCTCACATGATAATAGTTTTCTTAATTGTTTGAAAAATTTTTTTTTGTTCAACTGCTCGATTTGTAACATACATGGATGGATGGATGGATGCGGCCGATTTGTTTGGTAAAGGGTTAAGAACATTTGATATGATACAATGAATAAAGAAGTTTTAAGTGTGGCACAGGATTTGTACAGAACTAACATATAAGACACACACAGAGGGTGAGCATCACAGGGATCAGACGCTAATACAAGTAACACAGGAAAGACATGGACCATGAAATTGTAACTTTTTCTTGTAAAAGACAATGTTTTAGAAGGTCAATTTAATTAAGTAAAAGCAGAGGAATAAGCACATTAAATATTGTTCAAGAAGTTGAAAGTCTAGAACACAGACAAAACTGAATAGCATTTCTGAAGTGCAGTGCATTGGATTGACATGAGGGATAAGACCTTTTCATTCGTGGTATGGCAACAAATAAGAATGCAATGTGAACAGCATTTGGGTATAATGCATGGAATGAAGTGAGCAAATAGCACAGACAAAAAGGTTTTTGTTGAATAAGCAAAAAAACAAAAAGTAGAATTTACAGTGTGTATGTACAGTTAAACAATGGAAGCCAATTCAAAACTGTGAAGCAGTCCCAAGAGCACATTAGAACACTGACTGGAACGGGAAGAACATGGTGAAAAGAAGTTATAAGGTGCACATTTATAAAAATCAAAAGTCTTGACTTGATAGACACAACGATTCAATTTACAATTATCCTTGTTTGTGCAGATTGGACTTGATCCCAAATTTCAATTGCAAATGGACAATAATCATAATTATCAGAAGAGACTGAAAGACATTTGTGATGTTCAACTCACTGCAGAATGGAAGAAAAGAAGAAAATTTTTCTGCAGAGTGAAAGTAACATCACTATGGAATGATACAACAATGATGAAAAAATGCCGATAGGATCACCGATCCAATGTCGAGTTGTGACAGCACAAAAGTGGGTTTAATCATTATCAACTTATCATCCGGAAACCAGTTGTTTACAATTCACTATGTGAAGGGTCACTGTGACCTTGACCTTTGACCTAGTTATTCCAAAATAAATAGGGCTCTTTCTTGCACCAATGCCAACCTACCAATGAAGTTTCATGAACGTGGGTGAAACCATTTATTTATTATATTTATTTATTGGTGTTTAAGGTCACATACTTCTGCACAATGGCTAATCATGACCATGACAGTTTTACGGGTGGAGGAAGCCGGAGTACCCGGAGAGAACCACCGAGCAGGGGCGAGCAACTGTCAGCTCCCCAACATACTAACTCCACGCAGGGTTAGCATTGGTTGAAGACAAGTGCACCATCGACGTGCAGAACGCCTTAGTACACAGTGCCACCGTGCCCCCACAAGCAGGGTTAGCACTGGTTGAAGACAAGTGCACCATCGACATGCAGTATGCCTTAGTACACAACGCCACCGTGCCCCCATGCGGGCAATGGAGATGAAGTGTCTTGCCCAAGGACACAACGCGGTTGCCGCAGGTGGAATTCGAATCGAGGACCTCTCGGCTTGCAGCCTGCACCTCTACCTACTGAGCCACCGCGCCCCGGGTGAAACCATTATCAAGTTATCATTCGGAAATCAATTGTTTACGTTTTATTATGGTCAAGGTCACTGTGACCTTGACCTTTGACCTAGCGAGTCCAAAATAAATACAGGTCTTCCACTCACCTAGGCCAACCTACCAATGAAGTTTCACGAATGTGGGTCAAACCATTATCAAGTTATCCAGAAACCAATTGTTTACGATTTACTATGTTGAAGGTCAGTGACCTTGACCTTTCACCCAGCAAGTCCAAAATAATAAGGGTTCTTCCTCTCAAGAAGGCCACCCTACATATGAAGTTTCATAAATGTGGGTTGAACCATAGTCAAGTTATCATCCAGAAACAATTGTTTATGATTTACTATGTTCAAGGTCACTGTGACCTTGACCTTTGACCTAGCGAGTCCAAAATAAATAGGGTTCTTCCTCTCACTGATGCCAACCTACATATGAAGTTTCATGAATGTGGGTTCAACCATAGTCATCGTCTAGAAACCAATTGTTTATGATTTAGTATGTTCAAGGTCACTGTGACCTTCAGCATTGACCTAGGGAGTCCAAAATAAAAAAGCTTCTTCCTCTCACCGAGGTCAACCTACCTATGAAGTTTCATGAATGTGGGTCAAACCATTATCAAGTTATCTTCTGGAAACCAATTGTTTATGCCAGCCCGCCAAACTGCCCGCCATTTATCAAACTATAAGTCGAGTTTGACTTTGTCACAACTCGCCTAAAAATATTGCCAAGATAAATGCTGCCTATTAGTTGAGTTCTCAAAGAAGGATACACTTAGAGTAACTTTTTCAAAGTGGTAGCTTGTGGTTGTATCAGGACTTGACTGGTAAAGTGTTGGAAGCCCATATTTGGGTTCTATTTTGAAGTTCAGGTACTGCAACATAAAGGCTTCAAATTCAGTGTCTATGCTTCATATTATCTTTGAAGTGATATTATTTAGTCTGCTAGGATTTGTTTGCCTTGTTACAATTCATGGGAGAGTACCCACAGGCACTCTCCCATGAATTGTAACAAGGCAAATACAACTGAACAAATTTTGCTGGTCAAAAATAATTTAACACTCTACCATTTAAGGATTTAATTCTCTGTCCTACATGGGCCATATACCAACACTGGAAAAAATAATGTTATTCTGTCAAAATGCTGAAAGTCATTGACAGTTAGTGCTTTCATTGCATCATGATTACTAAACTGATTGAATTACAAGTAGTTAAGAGCGGATTAAGATTTCTTAAATTTTCTTAAAGATAACCAAGGCTGCTTGTGGAAACTAAATTAAAAACTATCTAGCAAATTAGCAAATAATTGTTTCAAAGAGAGGAGACTTGAAAACTGTGCATTCCTCAATAGAAAAAAAAAACATTTCATGTGGTAAAATGAAAATTTGATCCAATTATGAGTTTGAACAATCAAACTAAGTTTACAAGTTCAGAAATAGCACCTACAAACTTGAGAAGTACTGCAAGGTCATCTCTGAGTTTATTTCATGTTAGCCTCAAAGATATTCTGGCATCAGAAAAGTCTCATGGCCTGGGCACTATTAGCTTTTGATACATTGATGAAAAGGAGATTATTTATTTATTTATTTATTGGTGTTTAAGGTCACATATTTCTGCACAATGACTAACCACGACCGTGACAGTTTTACGGGTGGAGGAAGCCTGAGTACCCAGAGAGAACCACGAGCAACGGCGAGAAACTGTCAGCTCCACAACATCAAACAGATAGATGGACATGGCCATGAAGCTGAAGATTAAAAATCCAAGCCAACCAGTATTAAAAAAATGAAAATGTATTTCTTATTGACCAAACTACCTCCATTAACATGGATTAACCTTGTGAGACTTTAATTAATCTTGACGTTCAAATGTCACTGGGAATTCAGTTTCTTCAACGTTTTTCAAAATGCGACGTCAAATGTCGGAATGTACCAATAACAAGATATTTTTCACGTTAGTAATTATCTGGTTGAGGGATAGATTATTTTTGGTGGTCTGAATTTCTAATTCAAAACTTGTTTTATTACAAATTATTGGAGATTGCCCCCAGGCACTCTCCAATAATCTGTAATAAAACAAATTTAAATAAACAAAATATTATTTGTGTTTGACTGAATATGAAATATAAGAAAGGAGAGTGTTGGCTTTTGCTCTGGTATCCTCATTTTTTGAAAGCCCTGATAGTGGATTCAAGCACTCAACCAGCTAAGAAGTCTCGAGAGCAGGATTATATTAGTATTTTAAGCTGCGATAACATTTTGCACAAAGGTTATCACTGAGCACTATTCAGAATAAAATAGGAATTTTAGGTTAAAACTTTAAAATGTCGAAAAATAATATGAAAACAAATGACCACAAAGTATCAACGTGCCGTTTGATTTCGTACGTAATAACACGTACAAAAGTATCAAAGAGTTAATTAGCAGATTCCTTTTATTTCAAATGAACAAAAACATGGAAGTTCAAATTCTATGAAAAATATGAATGATGCTTTCATAAATGGAAAGATAAAGTTTGGGAAATAAGATACTAAGTTACATCAGCAAACCACATTCAAATAGAAAAAAGAAATAATGGGAATTATCAAAATATGTGCCGATAGAGGGCCACATACCTCACCCTTGGGCCAAGGAGAAACATTAATATAAGTTGTATAACTTGTTTGCCAAGTCATTGAACTGACAGGGGGGCGCGGTGGCTCAGTTGGTAGAGGTGCAGACTGCATGCCGAGAGGTCCTCGGTTCGAAACCCACCTGTGGCAACTGGGTTGTGTCCTTGGGCAAGACACTTCACCCCCATTGCCCACGTGGGGGCATGGTGACGTTGTGTACTAAGGCGTACTGCACGTCGAAGGTGCACCTGTCTTCAACCAATGCTAACCCTGCTTGTGTGGAGTTGGTATGTTGGGGAGCGGACAGTTGCTCGCCGTTGCTCAGTGGTTCTCTCCGGGTACTCCGGCTTCCTCCACCCGTAAAACTGTCATGGTCATGGTTAGCCATTGTGCAGAAATATGTGACCTTAAAACACCAATAAATAAATAAATAAATAAATAAATAAATAAATAAATAAATAAATAAATAAATATGTGAATTGATAACCTTAAAACAAACACGGCATAAGTGTGCTATCAGTCCTTCACCTTCATTATTGTTTACAAATAATCTGCCTTCATAAAAGGCAATCTGAGTTTAATGCGGCAATATTTCAATGCCCAGATGTGTGTGGTGCTATTATTTCCAGAAGGAAGAAAGACCATGTTGAAAGGTAAGATTTTTGTTGTTTACCACTGAATTTTGCTTGTGAACAATAAAAATCTTCCCTTTTGAAGAGATCTTTCTTCCTTGAGGAAATAACAGCCTTCAAGAATGAACAAGGAAGTTAATTATTTGATTCATTTCTTTATGTTGATGTGACCAATGGTGCAATCACACCATTCTCTAGGATGAAATATGACATGCTCATTCTGGTCAAATGTTTAGCTTCCAAGAGAGGGTGATGCCATCATCTTACAACACAAAGAACATTAATGAAAGTGTCAATGAGACTGTAGCTTAACTTGACTATGTGTCGTGTTTGATGAAAAGGATAATGTTCAATGTTTATGAAAAGATTATGAAATACGACAAGAATTGTGATAATTGAGAATATATTAATTTCTGTTCCCTGTATGCCATGTTTTCAATGAACATAATTTGAGATGTGGACTGAACTAAAGAATTGAGGGGTGGGTTAATATGACCCTCACAGTTAATGTATATCAACCAAAGTTACCAAGTTACAGTGAAATTATTCCAAAACGAGTCATCCTATCAAGTTACAATGAAATCCCTTCATAAATACAGCCTGTAGATTGTGCTAAAGATTTTCAGGCTTCGGGTCTGTGTGGCCATCATGGTTGACCGATCGCAATCAAAAGGGGATGTCCTCATCTAGACATTATACTGAGTCATCCGACTTTGTTACAATGAAATCCCTTCAAAAATATTTCCTGTTGCCTGTGCTAAAGGTTTTCAGGTTTGGGTTCGGGCAGCCATCAAGTTTGAATGATTGCGAGCAAAAGGGGACGAACTCATCTAGACATTATCTGGAGTCATCCGTCATCCTACCAAGTTACACTGAAATCCCTTCATAAATACAACCTGTAGACTGTGCTAAAGGTTTTCGGACTTCAGGCTCCTGTAGCCATCACAGTTGACCAATCGTGACCAAAAGGGGACGTTCTCATCTGGACATTATATGGAGTCACCCTACCAAGTCACAATGAAATCCCTCCATAAATGCAAACTGTGGACTGTGCTAAAGGTTTTCGGGTTTTGGTCTCGGGCAGCCATCACAGTTGACAGATCATGACCAAAAGGGGACGTTCTCATCTAGACATTATACAGAGTCATCCTACCAAGTTACAATGACATCCCTTCATAAATACGACCTGTAGACTGTGCTAAAGGTTTTGGGGTTTTGGGCTTGGGCCACTATTACAGTTGACCGATCCTGACCAAAAGGGGATGTTTTCATCTAGACATGACCTCAAACCTGCATATGAAATTTTGTGACGATCAGACAAGAACTACGGGGTGTAGCCTGTGCTAAAGGAAAATGTGAACAGACTCACAAACTAACAGACTTCTGCATATGTGATGGCAAAAGCTTATCTTGACTAAATATTGTAACAAAACTTGTGAAATATTAACAACCGGTTGCATGCTCAACAAAAGTTTGTCAAACTCTCAATCAGAAAAGACAAAAATGAAAGAGAAAGGGGGAAAACTCTGAAATGAATGAATGATTGGTGTTTATTGCCACCAAGTTTCATCATGAAAACAATGCACAAACATAGTCAAGCTTCATTTATTATTCAAGTTACCCCTCATGATAACTGGTATACAAGGAATTGACAACCAGAACTTAAATCAACATTAATGTCAAACAAGTTTACACCAACGAAAAAACGCTACAAAACTCCTAAGGGTTCCTACAGCAAATCTCTGGAAAAAGCAATGGAATATCAAGATAACATTTTCTTTGTTAGAAAATGTGCTCAAAGATCAAAAACAGGTAATGGTACAAAGAACTGAATATGTGACAAAAAATACACTAATTTTTCTGAGAAAAAGTGCAATAATCAAATTGTACAGTTACATTTTACTAAAACCTGAAAAACAGATTTTTTTGGCAGGGAACGGATCAAGGAGATAAGTTTGTCAACAAACTACATCTTGCATTCTATCAAATTATTTTTTAATAGACTGCACCAGAACATGGGAGAAAAATCAGACATCTGAACTGTTACAAAAAAATAGCCCTTGCATTAACAGAATAAAATTATCATCTCATTTTAAAA
This sequence comes from Pictodentalium vernedei, assembly GCA_031216915.1. Taxonomy (NCBI): domain Eukaryota; kingdom Metazoa; phylum Mollusca; class Scaphopoda; order Dentaliida; family Dentaliidae; genus Pictodentalium; species Pictodentalium vernedei. The sequence goes on from CM062293.1 coordinate 59,003,196, forward strand.
AATTTTCCCTCTGAAGGAAATGTTAGAGGTATTCTGAAGCTGACACCGGATAATATCACTGAAAGGAGAATCTTCCTATCACTGTCTTCAAAGAATGAAGCTCTACAAGAAAAAGTTACAATATTGATTTTAGGTCCATTGTTTCAGAAAAAAACTTCTGTGGCAGACACTTCATTTGAAACACATATCTAATAAAACATTTCAATATTTAATATCTATTTACAAAGAGTGAAATATCTGAATCTTGAATCTCAAATCTGCACATCAAGGGGAATAATTTCTACATAATACACTTAGCTTCAGTGAAGAGAAGAGTCAATTGAGAATTTTTTAGCTGGGTTGAAATGAGTCCATGTAAGACTACTTATTAAGTTTAAATTTGGTTAAGTCATGTACATAAAGTTGTCAAATTGGATTGAATGATCTGATCAGATATAGAAAAAAACCTGTGTGTTTTAACTAAGCCATATACTTTCACACTTGAACTCTTGTAAATGTTTTATTTTAATTCTTTGGTAATGAGGAGAAACCAAATACTCCAGAAAATATAAAGAAATATTTGACAGAAAATTCAACAACTAAATGTGCATCTCCTTTTCCTTTAGCTCTGTTGGGCATTTTATAGTTTCTAATTTGAAACTGATAATAACATAAAAATTAAAACAATTTATAATAAAAAAAAATTCATTCTGAGAAAAAAAATAGATGATTAAATTTTTGAAAATATGCTAAAGAGCTAATTTCATTGAAGCAGAACAATCTCTACTAACTTAAAGTTATGCAATTTTATGGACAAAGGGCATACCAATATTGTGGCAACCTGATTCAGTCAGTTCTTGAACCAAGTATTAATTGTCAAAGGCCTAATTTCCAACTTGGATCACTTTTAATACAACAAAACAGGTACCCCAAGATGCAGTCTTTGAGCTAACCTGCAAGGTACCCCAACATGCAGTCTTTGAGTTAACCTGCAAGTAACTCTGCAAGTACATGGCAGTTGTTTTTGGGAAGTTATTTTTGGCAAGTTTTGGCTGCCCACACAGGCACCCTAGACGTGCCAAAAAACAAAAGCAAAACCACAGGATGTATACTGTCAAAGTGTAGCAAAAGTGATAAATCTCCTGACCATTTAAAGGGTTAAAACATTTTGTTACAATAATGTGAAAAATGACACTTATTTAAAAACAGGAAAAAAAGTAATGATTGAATTGTTCATTAACTGCTTGCAATTAAATGTTTACAAGAACATTATCTGCAATTAAGTGCTTCAAGACCCTGCTCCCTTTTAGAAAAGGTGCAATATCTTTGTGTAACTTTGCATTTCCAAACCAAATGTTGTTACAAAGCACTCGTTTAGAATAGGCTCACTGAGCCTTATACCAAAGTGTGTCATATCACACATCATGCCATGATCCTAATGAGAGAAATTTCAGTTGTTATATTAAGTGTTGGTCTACTTGTTATATTTTTTATTTATTGTGGTTTGATGACACTTTTGACAGCCAGGGTCACCTCAAGTCAGACAGTTTTACAGGTGGTGGAAGACAGAGTAAATGGAGAGAACCACCGAGCAACTGTCAGACTCCCCAAAGTACCCCACACGAGCAGCATTAGCATTGGTTTAAGACAAGTGCACCATTGACATGCAGTATGCCTTAGCACACAGTGCCACAATGCAATTGGGATTACCCATTACCCCTGGTGGGGATTGAACCATGGACTTTTCGGGTTGAAGTTCAGTGCCATAACCAATGAGCCACCATGCCACTAGTTGTTATATTAACCCTTTACCCAACAAATTGACCGCATCCGCCCGCGTAATATGCAAATTCAGCAGTTGAAAAAATATTATTTTTCAACATATTTCAACAAAACCATATCATGTGACCTCTCGTTGGAACGAGCTCGTCGAGCTCATTCCATCGAGGGGTCACATGATATGGTTTTGTTGAAATTTGTTGAAAAATTTGAAAAAATGATATTTAAAAAAATAAATTTTGATATCATCTACGTTGGGTAAAGGGTTAAGTGTTGGTCTTGGCACTAAAGTAATTTGTTTGAATCAACACTCTCAACAGTCACCTTGCTTGGTCAGTTTTATGGTGGTGGGAAGGAAGCCAGAGTACACAAGAGTGAACCACTGAGCAGTGGCAAGCAACTGTTCGACTCCCCAACATACTAACTACTTACAACTGGGTTAGCTTTGGCTATCAATGTACAGTACACCTTAGTATACAGCGCCACCGTACACGCAAATCGGCAATCGGGATTAAGTGCCTTGCGGAAAGGACAGAATGCAGTTACCATTAGTCTTATGCTCTAACCACTTTGCCACCATGTTTACCTATGGGTCTAATGAAACTACAACTATCGTCTTCGTGATTAATACCCCTGTATACACTACTTGATATGGGTGGGGTGTGTGGAGGAGTTTAGGGGACTATGGGGGTATATATATCTTCATGTATCAGGTACTCCAGTTTGCAACCATATTAGCATTTAATATATGAATTCATTCATTTCTTATAGAAATCAATATTAAACCTCAATACAGCAGGATATAATTTGGTAAAAAATTTTTTAGAAGTATGTGTCTTCTTGCTAGTAATAAAGTAAAAAAAAAACAACAACTGAATTTGGTTCATAAACTTTGGAGGTGAAGAACACACAATAATTTCATACAGAAATCATTTATTTATTATTATTATTTATTGGTGTTTAAGGTCATATACTTTTGTACAATGGCTAATCGTGATCACAACATGGAGATAAAGTCAAGGTCAGTCAATTGTTTATTTCTTATTTATTTATTGGTGTTTAAGGTCACATACTTATGCACAATGGCTAATTGTGACCATGGCAGTTTTATGGATGGGGGAAGCCGGAGTACCTGGAGAGAACCACTGAGCATCGACGAGCAACTGTCAGCTCCTCAACATTCTAACTCTGTTAAAGCACCACTCAAGCAGGGATACAGCGGTTGAAGACATGTGCACGATCGTCGTGCAGTACGCCTTAGTACACGGCATCATCGTGCCCCTATGTAGGCAACTGGGGTAAAGTGCCTTGCCGAAGGATACAACGTGGGTCGTCCCGGACAAGGATCGAAAATCGGGACCTCTAGCATAGAAGTCCAACAATCTACCACTGAGCCAACATGCTCACAGTCAATCGTTTAAGACCCATGTTACCTATTTTAGAGGACTTGCACCCCAAGCATTAGTGATTGGGTCCTATTTTACCAGTAAAATGGTGCTGGTTTACCACAGTAAACAAGCACTGCCTAACTTCCTGGGGTTTCCACAGGTGCAGAAATCAATTTTAACTTTAGTTCAAGAGAAGATAATTTGGTTAAAAAGTGTCACAATTTGAAAATTGGGGAGTACATGCATGTCTATTTGCTATTAATTCTTCCCCTACCAGTGATGCATATAATCACCATGCTTCATATTTTATTCTGTAGTATAAACCAAGCAATGTAATTTATTAAAGTAAAAAGATGAGCAATATCAAATTTCAAATCCCCTGCCTATTGGATTTGAAATTTAATATTTTATATTGCTCACCCCTTTATTTTCATTATGGATTTTCCTTCCATGCACAAGACTGCAGAGTTAGACTTCACCATTCAAAAGTTGAAGTAGGAAACGATTTAATCATGCATGAAAAGTTTCATCTAAATTCGCAGGTTTCATAGCATATCAACTGAATCTACATTTTAGATGAAATATAAAAAGGTGAAAAACATTAAAAACAAAAACGGAATGACATTTTACAAACATGTATGGTAGAATCCTCTTAATTGAATATCCATTTTGTCAGTGAAAATTATTCAATTAACAAGAGTATACAATTAACAGGGATTTGGTCAGTTTCCTGTGTTCTGAAGGTAAACTGAGCATTTATTCTATTATATCTTGTTTGACAGAGCTCTATGAGCTCTGTCAAACAAGTTATAATAGAATAAATGCCTGTATTGGATGTAGTGAGGCCAAAAAAGTTGATAAATAAGGGGAATTTGGTGCGTGTCACAGTAATTTTTTTGACATATTACTAAAATTTATATACAATTAACAGGAGTTTACTCTGCAACCCATATGCAATTAACAGATCAAATTTGTACTGAAGGTATGGTAAATGGTTTTGTGTTTGAAAATTATATTCAATTAACAGTGATATACAATTAAGAGATATCCAATTAAGTGGGCTCCACTGTATATCAGTGTTCCAACTGATATCAAAGAATCAAATTCAAGCAATCTGACCAGATCTGACCATGATTTTCAGTGACAATTATAATTTTCATACGAGGCCAAACAAAGTAGATCTTTTGTTTTTCAGGCCATGTTTTTTATTTTATTTTTTATTTTTGTAATTATTTCTTAGCCATCAAAAGTTCATGTTCTTGGTTTGTTTTATGTTTAGGCCTCATAATGTACAGAATAGCATAGGTGGTGGTGCATTTCGTCCCTTGAGCACAAAAAGGCTTTGCAATGCTTTTGCATTGCCAAGCCTTGTTGCACTCAAGGGAAAAATTTATCAATTTTATTAACTTGGGTTATATATCAAATACAGACCATTTCATTTTTCATTTTTTAAGTTTGGATTGGTTATAAAAAGAGAGCATGCGGCAACCAAAAGGACAATGCAGGAGGGCCTGAGAAACAGATTTTTAACTTTTTTATGCCTGAACTCGCAACAATGAACAAGAGAAAGAATTTCAGGCTTGAGAACCTGATTTGGGGAAAACTGAACTAGCTTGATATTTTATGTTGTCCTTGAACAATACAGATCACATGGTGGTGCCATCTGCAATGCAAAGGCTGAGATGATGCCTTCCTGCACTCGAGGAACAACAGAGAGATCAAAAGAGATGTGATTCCAGACTGACTTTGTGATATAACATGTAGATTGGGTGGGTTATCAAGAAATAACAGTTTCTTAGCTCAGCTTTTTCGCCAGCAGCTGGCCTACAAAACAGTCTGCTCCACCCTTTCTGCCACCGCCTATGCTCACAAATTATATGGGTTTACCGACCCTACAGTCTTTTCTGATTAAAAAGATTCTGGCCGGAAACCAGCGGGTGCGACCCTCCATTGATGTTCGCCTGCCTATTACGCTTCCCATATTGCACAATTTGTTGGCAGCCTTGCCCATGTGTTGCAACAGTCAGTATTTAAGTACAACTTTTCAGGCCCTCTTTACCGTCGCCTTTTATGCCTTTGCACATATTAGGGAGTTGTGTCCAAGTCACCATGCTCTCGCTGTCAATGTTTTGCAGTTGGACCATCTGGCTTGGACTGCCTCTGGTCAGGGGTCTGAATCGGCGCTTATAACGTTTCATATTTTTAAGCATAATCGTGAGGGCTGCCCACACTCGATTTCTGTAGATCCTTCTCCTCAGTCCGTTTTTTGTCCGGTCGCCCTTCTGAAACGCTACCTCCTGTCTAGGGGCTCAAGGCCGGGGCCTCTTTTTGCGTATCCCGATGGCTCTCCCATCTCCAGGCTGCTTTTTACCCGAATTTTTAATACATGTTTGTCCTTCTGTGGCATTGATTCCTCGGTCTTCAAGGCCATAGCTTTCGAATTGGGGCAGCCACCTGGGCTGCAACTAGAGGGCTTACAGATACTAAAATTCGGGCTATGGGTAGATGGCGTTCCGACGCCTTTTTGCACTATATTCGAAGTCCTGCTTTACGGTAGAGGTTTCTGATGACTTGATTTTCTAGTCAGGGTATGGTTTTTGCCTACGTCCCTGTGCGCGTGGGTACCTCCTTTACTACTGGGGACCACCTGTTTCGCTTGATTATGCTAAATGGGGATTGCCTGCATAGCTTGTGCGTGTGGATGTGGTTCATGCCGGTACTATCCCTCGCAACTTCGTTGGTATCGGGTGACTTGGGTTTTCTAGCCAGGGAGTGGGGTTTGCCTGCGTCGCCTGTGCGTGTGGGTACCTCCGTTACTGCTGGGGGCCACCCTTGTCGCTTGACTATGCAACATTGAGGATTGCCTGCGTCGCCTGTGTGTGTGGGTGTTGTTCGCACCGGTACTATCCCGTACAACTTTGTCGGTCTCGTGGTGGTCTTACCTACATCGCCTGTGTGCGTGGGAGAGATCTCCGTCTGCTCTGGGTGTCGCTGATGAGACTCTCTTATTCTTGTAAGCGGGGACGGGTCAGCTCACGTTGCCTGTTTGTGACTGTAATTTGTAGTAGGGCTATCACACTAGTCAGTCGGTAACTTTCATGAGTCATCGCCATTATTTTCACTGCCACATGCAGATTTATCAACGTTCGATGCAACTGGTGGGACATTATTTTGTTTGCTAGACGAGTTGAAGGCAAGGCAGATCGCCTTTTCTTTGGTGTGCATATATGTATATAAAATAAAAAAAAAAAGGGTGGGAAGGGCTAATGGTGAACCTCTTCAATCCCCCCACAACCTCTTCAATCCCCTCACTATGCTTTCCCTCCCTCAGAGCTAACTGGCGTTACCCTTCTTTCCTTCCATGTCTTCTCTTGGCGGGATGAATTCCACCTATGGTGGCATTCATCTTTGGCGCTTTATATCTGCCCATAGATGACATGTCAAGGGAGGGATGTCCTTTGTATATAGATGTAATTAAAGTAAAATTTGTTCAAGCATAATGTTATCAGATATGATTTTGGCTACACTGTACTGTACTAATTTTTACAGGACTTTATAAATGTGTAGTGTAGCCCATTACAACAATCCTGTTTTGGTGTTATTTCGTCGTTAAGCACAAATAACAGTATGACATCCCATGCCATACTGATTTGTGCTGATGACGGAAGCCAATTTCTTTGTGTCTAACGGTTCCCGTGGCGTGGTGCTTTGATCTCCTTTGTGGGTCAAATGCCCTCGCTTATTCCTGATCACAGCTGTACTGAAACGATGCAGGTGTTCACGTGGATGATTACTCTGAAGTAATTAGCTGTTATCGATATAGTGCTTTTGTTTTTGTATCCGCCAATGGACATTGGTCAACACGCGCATAATTAATGAGTGATTCGGTCAGGTAATATTCGGCGTGATCGGCAAAGAAGTCATTCTTGAATTATTTTCATCTGGACAGCCATCTTAAATATTTTGCCTCCTCCACCCCTCCTTCCTCCTCGTTTCATGTTGGCGCTGGCGCTTTATATCGCCCATAGATGACATGTCAAGGGAGGGATGTCCTTTGCATATAGATGTAATTAAAGTAAAATTTGTTCAAGCATAATAATGTTATCAGCTATGATTTTGGCTACACTGTACTGTACTAATTTTTACAGGACTTTAATAAATGTGTAGTGTAGCCCATTACAACAATCCTGTTTTGGTGTTATTTCATCATTAAGCACAAATCTTTTTCTCAGAGGTTATAAGTAAACTGAATTTAGGTACTTTACAAAGATGGTGGTGGAAAATTAAGTACTTTTCAAGGACAGAAACAAATTTAGGCCCTTTTCAAGGAAGGTTTCAAAATTAAAAAAGTTTGCATTTGAGTGGAAATCCTGTATATTTATACGGGTATGATACACTTTACATTTACAAATTGTGTGTAGATATCCTAAAGTAATAATTGAAACAAAAATGATAACTGTCTATAGATGTGTATAATTTGAAAAACAAGTCACAATTTTGTTTTTAAGGATATGAATTTCAACTGTTTCATTTTGTACATTTTTGTAAATTTTACTTGAGTTTATATCAGCAATTACTACTGCCACAGAAATTTTTATCTAAATATGTTAAGTTGGACTCAGCACTCATAGACGACAGAGGAAAAGACAGGATGAAACAAATACAGTAGGTAATGAACAATGAGTTGGCGACAGGATATCACTGTGCGAGCAGGAATCGGTTCAGCAAACTGCAGATGAGCAGATTTTATTGAAACTATAAAGGTTTGATATAATACATATTATATGCACAAAAAGGGTTGTTAGTGACGTTGCTAGAATCTAATATTCGTTGTGGTTTACCTTCATATTTTACAACCCATGCTGGATCTATACCTGTAGATTAAGTATAAAATATAATAAATCATATATTCAGAAAAGTTTGTAAGTTCATAAAAATGACTGAAATTAAATTATAATACTTCAATATTAATCCTCTACACCTTGATGTTGTATATAGACAGAACGGCATTCACGTTCGAACTGTCATTTTTTATCACACGAGATTGATTTGGGCGGAGGGATAATATTGAACAAGAATCCGAAGGATTCGAGTTCAATATTATCGCTCTGCCAAAATCGATCGTGTGCTGTAAAAATGATAGTTTGAATGTGTATAATGTTCCGTATTTATTGAACGCCTAGTTTACTAAAAAAATTTTAATCGATTTTGGAAGAGGGATAAAATCGATCGCGTGCGGTAAAAAATAACAGTTCGAATGCGTATTTATTGCATGCCTACAGTTTACAAAAAATATTAAAAACACAAATTATTGCCAAAAATAAAACAAACATAAAAAAAGAAATAGTCCGCGCATGTGATCTGTATTGTTCAAGGACAACACAAAAAAAATTTATTGTTCACTTCGGTTTTTGCAGAAAAAGTGTGTATTTTATGAAAATAAATGCACAGGTGTGCAATAAGTATCAAAATTGTAAGCTGCAGTTCTTTTTCAAAAATGCAGCCAGGAAGTAAACAAATTCAATCTTGTCTGACAGAGCTCAACGAGCTCTGTCAAAGATGAATGAATTGGTTAAATTCCTGGTTGCTGTATGGGCAGAAATTTCTGTTTGAAATTTTGGTATTCTGATGAGAGTTAAAACAATTCTTTGACACATGAAATTAAAATCTGCACATTTCTGAAAAAGAGACCTTTATGTACTATTAGAGAGTTGATACACATTTTAGGAAGCAAAATGTGGCATTACAAGATTCACGGGCAAGTTCACATTGAGATGTACAATTGTGTGTTTATTGCAGTTTAACCCTTTACCCAACGAATTGGCCGCATCTGCCCCCCGCATAATATGCAAATTCAGCAATTGAAAAAATATTATTTTTCAAAAAATATCAATAAAATCATATGATGTGACCCCTCGTTGGAACAAGCCCATTCCGAGGGGTCACATGATGTGGTTTTGTTGAAATTTTGATATCGTCTGGGTTGGGTAAAGGGTTAAATACAGTTTCAACACTCTGGGTCACATCATATTAGACAATTTTACAGGTGGAGGAACCAAAGAGTACCACCGAGCAACAGTCAGACTCTCTAACCCTTTACCCAACATGAAAAGCAGACGACACTTGCAAACAAAATTCTTGAATAGCTATTTTTTTCATTTTTTGTCTCAAAAACATAGGTTGTGACCCCTCTTTGGAACGAGCTCAAAGAGCTCGTTCCAAAGAGGGTTCACAACCTATGTTTTTGAGACAAAAAATGAAAAAATAATAAAAATTAATTGGCGATTTTTGTGAATAGCGCTGGCCGGTTTTGGCCGTTACGTTGGGTAAAGGGCTAAATTACTAACTCTGTACAAGCCAGGTTAGCAACAGTTGACAGCAAATACATCATCAACATTCAGTACACTTTAGTACAAAATGCCACCATGCCCCGACATGGGTAATTGGGATTAGGTGTCTTGTCCAAGGGCACAATGCAGTTACTACTGGTCAGGAGTGATGTAGAATTAACAAAGTGATTTGGTTCTTGTTCAGCTTACAATATGCCAGTGGAACTGAACTGGAACTGAAGGAAATTTGAGTCCCCTCTATTAATGAACTTCTCACTATTTTTGAGTGGCAAGGATTATGATCTATATTTATTTTATTTTTTGGCTTTTAGATCACACACTTCTGCACAATCGTGACTGCAACATGGAGATAAAGTCAAGCCCAGCCAATATACCCATGTTGCCCATTTTACAGGACCTCTACCCCAGGCACTGGTGATGGGATCCTATTTTACCAGTAAAACATAGCTTGTTAACAACAATAAACAAGCACTGCTTCACTATCCAGGGTTCCCAATGGGAATTATGATCTATAAGAATACTTTCTACTTTCACAGGCACAATTCTATAATGGTATCAGGCTTCTTCCTAAGTGCGATGTTGTTGTTTGTATGTGTTTCTTTATGCTTTCCTGAATTATTTTTCAAATGATATTCCTCAAGATTATATCCCTTGTTTGCTCCTCAAAAACATAAGTGAAGCAACAAGCCCAAAGATGACAAGCTCCATCAGAGCCAATTCGAGTATTAAAAGTATTTTTATGGGTTATGATTGTGAGTTACTGCCTTTCACAGAGGAATACAAACAGTAGCAGCATCCTTGATTTTGGAGAATGACATGGACTGATCCATCTCACATATTGCTAAACTAGCAAACACAAACACCTGTGACAGGTTTATGCTTATGTGGAGGTCTTATAACATGCCAATTTTAGAGCAAAAGTTCTCTGCTCTACTACTGCCCAATGAGACAAAGAATTTTTTGTGCTTTCTTTTTTTCATTGTCCTTTTTTTGGGGAAGGGGGGGGGGGGGAGGGAACTGGGTGTGCTAAGATGACATCTATAGCATGTTGATGGTACACATATCTTTAACCAATGCAAATCAAGATCAAGATTCATTTGTGATCTGCCTGTAATCTAAGTGCTGTTAACGTATGATGGTTCTCTGGCTTGTCCTACCAATAGAACTGTCCAACTGATATGACCCTGGCCACTGAAAGTGTTGCTAAAATCCCAGAAGTTTATTTAACCCTTTACCCAATGAAATGGCCAAAACTGGCCAGTGCTAATTCGCAAAAATCAACAATCAAATTTCATTATTTATTCATTTTTTGTTTCAGAAAAATAACTTATGTTGAGACCGTTCCAAGGAGGGGTCATAAGCTATTTTTTTTTTATGCAAAAAAAAATGAAAACAATTCGTTGTTTGAAAATTTTATTTGTAAGTGTCCTCTGCCTTTTATGTTAGGTAAAGAGATTAAAAAAAAGTTTCAGTTTACCAGAGGATGTCTGCTCATAATCAACCTGTCATATATCTTAGCACACTGAGCTGTCATACTTTAACCCGTTGCACACTAATGTCAAAATAAACAGATTTGAAGTAGCCATTTTTCCCATAATGCAATTGGGAATTTAACCAATTCAATCTTGTTTAACAGAGCTCATTGAGCTCTGTCAAACAAGATTGAATTGGTTAAATTTCTAGTTGCATTATGGGAAAATATTTGCACCCTGAACTTTAGATATTTTGACATCAGTGTGCAGGGGGTTAAGTATAGTCCATTCAAATAGATGCGAGTTTTTGATTCTTTAACCTGTCCAATGCTATAGGTATTCTGTCTAGTATTAATACTTGAATGAAAACAATTTGTGCATCCTAAATAATTAAATTAGACCAGTTCTTAGAATGCTTTCTGGAATGGTTACTTGAATGTTCTCAAACATTCAGAGTTGTCTCATCTAATGATTTCTCGCCCCTGCCTCAATGATAAAAAAAAAAGACTTTTTTTTTAAATGGAAAACATTTCTTGCTAGTCAGTTTTATTTCAAATTAAAAACATTTCTTGTTTCCAATCTGAAGGCTGGGTGGATGAATGGAATATGTAATACTACTTTTTTATAATATTAATTTCACTAAATGCTTCTTGTTTTCACAAGAGGATCTGAATTATCAAATGGATGAAAGCTTATGGACAAACAGGAAATGACTTGTCCCAAGAGACAGCTGGTTAAACAGTCAATAACAAATGCAAATTGCATGGATAAACTTTATACAATTGCTATCCTATGCATAATACAAAATGAGGACACTATATCCTTCTGTGCAATTTCCATCACAGAAAATTATAACAACTCAACTGTGTGGCACAAAATATCCCATGATATCTATGATTCATAATGTCAACGTATTAACCAAAAGTCAATACTAGATCTGATTCTCTGAAAATGCTCCTCATAACTCACAATTCATGTAAAAGTTGTCAAAAATACTTCATAACGATAAAGGCTATAAAATATTAAAGATATGATTTTTGTGCAGTTCTGCACCCCAAATGATGAGTGGGGGTTAATAACGCTTTTGTTTTTGAAAAGAACACACATTCAGGCCCATCATTTTGAAGCAAGTGATTCCTCTCACCCTCTTTGGCCTGCCTATCTGCTTATACCTAAGTCAATCAGGAGAAATAAATGGGTGAAAAATTATAGTTTCCCTCATCTGTATACATTCTGCATGTGTTCCATGTTCTAACATATTAATTCTCTGTCTCTTAAACTGTAATAGTACCACTAAGTTGAAACAATTGAAAATGGTCTCCCATCATTTAGATCAGTCGAGTGTTTTTTTTTTTTTTTTTATTAACGACTATTTCTGAGAAGTCATGGTTACAGGTTTTGTTGAATGAATGGTAGATAAACGTGTTATGTACTCATTGTACTTGTATACATAGAGATTATTACCATTATGTGGATGTACAAAATATGTATCCGAGTCGAGCTCCGGGGTTCTAAGGGTAGATCACGACTCGTCACAGACGAGGCGTGATCTACCCTTAGAACCCCGGAGCTCGACTCGGATACATATTTTGTACATCCACATAATGGTAATAATCATTTTATCTCACAATATATTGGGGATAAGTCAAGAATGTAGATGAATATATAATGAACTATTTATTCGTACAGATGAACAAAAAGAAAAAAATGGAACTCACGCAAAATGGATGTGCTTGTATCCACCCCCCTGATACAACATCTGTATCAGGGGGTCGGATACACGACAGTTGCAGAGTTAATACAGACAAAATACATCTTGATTGTAGAATAAAATCTTTTATTGCAACTCAACGCATTTTTAGAGATATATAGCTATTTGTCTCGTAAGCACAACCCATAGCTATATGTCTCCAAAAACGACGCTGGGATAAGATTCTGTACAACACAATGTGCACACAACACAGATATATCTTACATATCCATGAAGCCACTATTGACCAAATAAAAACTTACAATAATACAAGGCCACAAAAGGAACCTGTTGGATTCAAACAGTCAAAAGCTTAACACGCTGAGTGTTAGAAACCACTATCAATACTATTAATTGAAAATAGAATATGTTTTCATTTTTGGAATTCACTTCAAAAAATTTCCACAATCCAGTATAAGTATTTCCAATAGTTCCTTGAATGCTGCACCTTATGTAATGACATGTAACTAACTTACCCAAAGCATTTTTACAGCCTTAGTCATTCTATATTTTCATGTAGTATGTGATAGGGCAGTTACCAATTTTTTTTATAACCAGAAAGTGTGACTAACCCTGTGCACAGCACAGGGTTAGTCACACTTTCTGGTTATAAAAAATGTTCATTTCTAACTGAATAACTAACCCTGTGCACTGTACAGCCTTAGTGTAAATGTCATCTATATCAACTCTTTATGCAATGTGATGGTCAAAATCAGCCAGTACTATTCAAACTCAGCTTAAGAACCCTCGATGGGTTTGTTTTTAGTGAATTCCAAAAATGAAAACATATTTTATTTTCAATCAAAAGCTTGTTTATCATGGCTCCATTGAAAAGCGGCTTTAAACTGTTTACATTAGCTTGTTGTTTTCCCAACAGTAGAAAAAAATTGTTTATTTCGACTGTTTTTTACAATTAATTGAAGAGTACCAAAGGGCATTCTCCAATAAATTGTAACAAAACAATTATTTGGGTACAAAAAACTTATTAAACTAAGGTTTCCATTGCTTATTGCACAGAAAGTTGGAAAAAATTCATCTTTCATATCAAATCTGAAAAGCAATTTAGAACTCCTGACTTAAGCACTGGTGATAAAAGCCACATATTCCTGAAAACACTGTACATAATAGTCTATTATCTTTCCTTGACAACTCATCATCTTTGCAATATTCAGAAAGAGATCAGACTTGGAATGCCAGATTACCATTGATTTTTATACTAAGCATGTCCATGGATGTCTCAATCAGAATTTCAAATGTTATGATATGTTGTAACAATAAAAACTAAGCTGTTATGCTTAGGCAAACTATAAAAAAGAAATATCGCTTGAAATTCATGTAATAATTTGCAATTTACGAGATTGCAGGTAACTAAGTTCATATCAAACAGCTCTCATATGTTTATACAATAAAGGTTTTTTCCTTCTTACGGGAATAAGGATAAATTATGTATGAAGAGTTTTGTGTGCAAACCTATGGCACAGAAGAGAATTAAACTGTATTGATTTTGGGGTTTGGCATAATTCTGTTACTGTGGCAACCAGATAGACCCCTTCACATGCAGCAGGAGTGGCCTTGCCAAGAAATATAGTAACTTATTAAACCTGCTATGACAACTGTAATGTAATGTAATTGCTGTGGCAGTATACTTTGACTGACTTCCTATAATAAATAAAGTCCATAGGGTTTTTTTAAGTACTCATAATATACATGAATGAGAAAGCAGATTGGTTATCTCCCCCCAAATTTAACTTGTGTGTGACATCTTAGGTTGAGAACTTGGCCAACAATGGAACATAAATTATATTCTTAACTCCTCAAAGCCTGAAATTGAGTCTACTTGCTGGTGACGTAATACAGCAGTTTCTCTGACACTGATAGTCCACATAGTTGTGAGGAGGGAGAGTTTTAAAATCTGAGCAGCTATTTCTAGTTAAGTGTTGTCTGCCTGTACAGGCAGACAACACTTGTCTAGAAACATCTGCTAGGCCTCAAGTCTTGCAGCATGTGATGTTCAATAAATTCACACTTATTTAGGAGTCAAGACATCATAGATTCATTGGGTAATAATGATTCCACTTGAAAAACAGTTAGCACAGCAATAGGATGAGTAGGAAATTTATTGATTTATGAATTGATTGATTGATTATTTTTTATTATTATTTTATTGGGGTCTAACTACATTTTCAACAAGTGAGAGAGGATTACTTCTTGAACATAATATACAGATTTCAGTTTCAACTGGGATAATTATTTATTTATTTATTGGTTTACATATTTATGCACAATGGCTAATCATGACCGTGACAGTTTTACGGGTGGAGGAAGCCGGAGTACCTGGAGAGAACCACCGAGCAATGGCGAGCAACTGTCAGCTCCCCAACATACTAACTCCACACAAGCAGGATTAGCATTGGTTGAAGACAAGTGCATCATCGACGTGCAGTACGCCTTAGTACACAATGCCACCGTGCCCCCACGGGGGCAATGGAGATGAAGTGTCTTGCCCAAGGACACAATGCAGTTGCTGCACATGGGATTCGAACCGAGGACCTCTCAGCTTGCAGCCTGTACCTCTACCTACTGAGCCACCATGCTCCCAACTGGGATAATAACTCAAATAAGCAAAGCAGCAAAGGGAGCTTAGTCAAAGTTTCATATAATGGACCTGTTGGTTCAGTATTTTGCTGAAACTTTACTTTTGCAAAGAGCTGAGAGTTACTTCTGGGTGAAACGTTCAATCTGAAGCTGTATTTGTGGTCATCGAATATCTTTATAATCAGTGGTGGACAGACCCCAGCTAAAGTGGGGAGGGTGGGTGGGTGGGTGGGTGGGGTGGGACACTGATAATTTTTGCCTCTATTTATTTATATTTATTTATTTGAGATTAAGGTCACATACTTATACACAACGGCTAATTGTGACCGTGACAATTTTACGGGTAGAGGAAGCGGAGTACCCGGAGAGAACCACTGAGCAACTGTCAGCTCTGCAACATTCTAACTCTGTCCAAGCTCCGCTCAATCAGGGTTACAACGGTTGAAGACATGTGCACCATCAACAGTATGCCTTAGTACACGGCGTCATCGTGGCCCCGTGTAGGCAACGGGGATAAAGTGCCTTGTGCCAAGGACACAACATGGGTCATCCCGGACGGGGATCGAACTCGGGACCTCTAGCATAGAAGTCCAACAGTTTATCACTGAGCCACCGTGCTCCATTTTTGCATTTAAAACATATCTTATGATTCCTTACAGGAACAAGCTCATCTAGCTTGTTCCAATGAGGGGTCATTTTTTAAGACCAAGTGTTCCAATGAGGGGTCATTTTTTAAGACCAAGTGTAAGAGGTATCTGATATTCACATTATTAGGTGAAGGGTTAAAATAACTTAAAAACCTGTCCTCCAATGGAGAACATATCCCCCTCCCCCTTTCAGGGTTCCTGCACCAAACCTCTAAGCAAATTCGAGGAGTTTCAAGGAGGTTTTTAGTGCTTTTTCAATAAAAACAGACAAAATTCAAGGATTTTCCAGGAAACATTTTCCACTTGCATCCAAGAGACAGAAAATATAACTCGACCCTTTACCTAAGCTAACGGAAAAAAACGGCCAGCGCTTTCCATGAAAATCACTGTTCAATCTTTTTATATTTTATTTTTTTGCTTCTGAAACATAGGTTATGACTCTCATTGGAACGAGTGTATCACACTCGTTCCAATGAGAGGTCACAACCTATGTTTTGGAAAAAATGAAAATGTTCAAATGCACAGTAATTTTTTCACAAGTGTCGTCTGCTACTAGGTAGAAAGGTAAAAGAATGGACATCAGATGTACAGTATTTTGAAATAGCACACTGTCCATGCATTTCAGGAGTTTCCAGGATGGCCTTCAATATTCAAGGAGTTTCCAGGTCCTTGGGAGGGTGTTTTGAAATTCAAGGAATTCAAGGAGGTGCGGGAACCCAACCTTTTGTAACCCAATAAATCTGGCATTGTCACTGGAAATCAGTTGCGTCAAATAAATGCAGTTGTTTACTTCATAGACCCAATGGGGAAGGTAGGAGAATGATCACTCCCTGCCCCCAACGATCAGTAAGATATATAACAAGTATGACCAACATTTGTTATCACAAAGCTTTAGCAGCCTAAGTCAACTGAGCTTCTGTTAACATCTAGTGGCTAGGCAGCATTGAAACAAATGACATAAAACACAAAAGCCAGTTGGTAACAAGAGTATTGCTGCTGAAACAATGTTGGACCAATGAAGCATAAATGAATTAAAAACAAAGTAAAAACTGTAACTGTTGAAAAATGTTGGCAACTTTTTTATAACATGTGCAGGATCCCTCATACCAAATTTTATTGAAATCCATCAATTCACTGCTGAGATATCACTGTGGACGAAAAAAATCATGAAAAATTTACAAAGTAAGGACCGTAACTCTAGTGAAAAATATGTGGGCAACGTTTTTATAACAAGTGCAGAAGTGGCATGTCTCAAGGATCCCTCATACCAAATTTCATTGAAATTCATCTATTCACTGCTGAAATATTGCTGTGGACAGACAAAAATTATGAAAAAATGACGAAGTAATGACTGTAACTCTGGTGAAAAATATGTAGGCAACTTTTTTTAACATGCCAAATTTCAATGAAATCCATCTATTTACTACTGAGATATCGCTGTAGGTGGAAAAAAATCATGATAAATTGACAAAATAAGGACAGTAACTCAGGTGAAAAATAAGCTGGCAACTCTTTTACAATATGTGCAGGAGCAGCATGCCACAAGGATCCCCTATACCAAATTTCATTGCAATCCATCCTTTCACTGCCGAGATATCACTGTGGAAGAAACAAATCTTGAATACTTCACAAAGTAAGGACCATAACTCTGGCCACATTTGTGGGCAACTTTTTTATAACGTGCAGGAGCGGCTTGTCAAAAGGATCCCTCATACCAAATTTCATTGAAATCCATCGACTCTCTATTAAGATATCGCTGTAGACAGACGAAACGGACAGATGGATCTACGAATGATACACTGAGTGGTTAATGGAGTTCATAACACTCTGTGGCTACCATATGTAGCCACACAATATACCTATATGCTAACAGATTGCCACAATGTATCTCTTATGAGAACATGGTTTCTAAAACTTGTTTGTCTAATTTCAGGACATGCACTGAGAGTACAAATAAAGCCACATAGTCTTTTTAAACATATTTTCTTGTGCATCCAGCCACTTGCAAAGCAAACACACAATATTCCTTTAACCCTTTACCTAACATGAAAAGCAGACGACACTTGCAAACAAAATTCTTGAACAACTAATTTTTTTCATTTTTTGTCTAAAAAAAATAGGTTATGACCCCTCATTGGAATGAGCTCGACGAGCTCGTTCCATTTAGGGGGTCATAACCTATGTTTTTGAGACAAAAAATGAAAAAATAATGAAAATTAACTGACGATTTTTAGAATAGCGCTGGCCGGTTTTGTCCGTTACGTTGGGCAAAGGGTTAAACAAATTGTTAGCCAAACAATGAATCTCTTGTGAGAATGGACGGATGGACACACATACAGACTGACAGATGCATGTAATCCAGCAAACCATCCATTCTTTTTGTGAGTGGGGGTATAATGAAGAATTTCATGAATTTTGGTATAGTAAAACCTGACTGCCAAGATACATAAATGGTTAAAGTTACTTTCATATTTCAGTTCATAAGATCTTTTAAACATCACACTGATGACAGTCATCTCTGTTAAGCTACTGAAATTCTCAAGTCTGGATAAAAACTGAGTGAATGAACAGAATGGCTTGCCAATCATTCAGTGCAACAATTGCATAAAACTTCCATCATAAATCAAGCACCTGCTTTGAATAGTCTCCAAATGGGATTTGGCATTTCTGAATATTTCATGTACAGATGACTTCATTCCCATCGCAATTTATACAAATGAATATCACTGGAGCTATAAGGAAACCCCCCACAAATCGATTACACATTACCATCTTTTAAAATACGATTGATTAAAAAATCTGCAGCCAAGGCTATGGCATAACAAACCGGTAGATCAGATTTTAATGAGGGATCAGAACCAGATGAGATTATTGGGACAGAATGACAAGGCCTACAATTTTTTTTACAAATCTTTTGGTTTTTAAAGAACAGTGTCTTTTCTCGATGACCATTTGATTTCCTGAAAATAAATAATAAAAAATAAAATACTCCCCACCCACTACCCTGCAATTTAAAAAACAAATCTGACAATCTATGTATTTGTTCAACCCTGGTAATTCACCCACAGCAATCAAGATTTTTTCTCCGCATTCACATGGTTCATGATATTGGCATGATCTAATTGAGTGAAAGATTCTGCACATTGATTGTGACTATATACAAATGTATCTCAAACTACTTTCACATGTTAAAGTTACTTGAAAGTTTTCACTTTATTGCATACTATATATACATGGCAATTGAGACAATGCCCTGCTTTGACACAATCGAACAGGTTTCACAGCAATTGCCGTAGAAGCCCCAGTTTTCCACAGCAATTTTGTTGCCAAGAAAACAAGGATGAATTACCAGGACTGTTTATTTTTTATGGCCATATGCATTTTTCAAATCTCAGTTATAATCTGGTGGTTAGTCTACTCAGTGAAAGTTTTCCCAGGAAAGAAGTCTTTCTGTACTCTACAAAAAGCAGGTATTGCTGAAGGTGCAGTTAACTAGAGCACTAATACACCTCTCTACACAATAATCTTATTCTTGGGGTTCCTACAAGTTATCTTATTTTTCCTGAAAATTAAATTGTTTTTGTTTTGAATATTTTTATTCCGTGTGTTAAATTCTATTCTTATTCTTACACATTTTAACCAAGCAAGGACATTATTACTGCTGCAGTATTATGTTTACATGCAATATGTACTATATATATAGCCTGTGTCAAGCAGGAATCCCACCAGGCATTGTACCAGGTCCGAGACTGAACTGAAAAATTCACAGAAAATTGATTAGCAACCTTTTTGTATCCGAGGTCGAGGGTCCAAAGTTTGTTCGATCATGGTTTGGCCCAGAGTGAGAAAATTTTGAAAATTTGACCTGAAAAACTCAATTTCCTTGCATCTGGGAATGTAATTGAGTCTTACTTTCAAACTCATTTTTCCAAGTGTATGAACAGGTATGAAGAGAAATTATATCATTCTGTTACTTACGAATAGTATTCAAGTGTTAGAGAAGTGCAGGTAAGTAAATACATGGCTATGACATAGGTTGATCCCATTTTTAATATATCAATGAATTCATCTAATTGTATCCTATATTCTCGCTATGTATGTTCTGCGGAGTTCCAGAACACATGTAAAGTTTACCTTGTGACATTTTGTACTTTCAGTTTCATGAGACAGGTGTTTACTTCCTCTTTATCCCATAAATGACTGTTTATTCAAACAAGAAAAGCCTTGGATAAATTTTTGCCTTATTCACCTAGTCAGGTGATAAATTTTCCCCATAGGTTTTACACTGAAATAATTTATTCCTGTACTAGAGACAGACTTGTTGACCTCTGACCTCTACCGCATTCGTGTAGTATAATTAACAGTTCAATTGTTGTATTCTTGAAACCTTTTGGAAAGTATTACACAATGCTAGTAGAAAACACTGCACATTGTTCATTTAATAAAGTATTTTGCAGTTTAGTTCAAGTTTGTAGGGGAATTATTTTTAGACAGAAATGTATCACTGCGCCTTTTTTTATTTTTGGCAATTTTGCTTGTCATCGAATTGGACCTATGTGCTCCTCACCTCTTGCTTTGTTTTGTAGTGAGTAACAGCACGATTTCGCCGCGACTGCCCTGTAAAAGATTTATGGGATAAACAAAATAAACGCATAGTGCTTTCAAGTAAAAAATTTATTCTTCTCGTAGAATTAAGAATGAAACCGACTCGCCAGAGATGCATCGGTTTCATTCTTAATTCCACTCGTAGAATAAATTTATTACTTGAAAACACTATGCGTTTATTCTATATACAAGCTATGCACGGTAGTTGATGATATAAATAGTATGCAGTTTGTTTACTCATACATTGTACCATCCAACTTGGCGATTGTGAGAATACTCTTTGCATTCGCAGGTTTTATCCTGTAGTAAAAAAAAACGCTAATCAATTCCAGCTATAGCATCGCAGCTCGCAATTTTTGCTTCTCATTTTGCAATACGAAACCGAACAAATCGAGGCCTCAACAGGAATCGATTCCTGACAACAGCACCAAATCGCCTTGCCCTGAATGTTCTGCAACCACACCAACTGAGCTAATGACAACCCCAGTTTAGATTAAATATTTACTTCTCGTTTTGGTGTTATGTCACTTAGAGCATCTGTGGATATCAAATTGTGAAGTCAGTCAGTCCGGCCAAGCAACTAAAGTCATCTTTAGGCATGTATATACTGCAATTTAATTTGCTTATTAGTTTGTTTATTGGGGTTTAATGACACTTCTAACAGCCATGGTCACATCATGGTGGACAGTTTTCCACTGAGATTTTTCTAATGGAGGGGGGGGGGGGGGGGTGGTGGGGAGATAAGCTGTACTTTTGAGAAAAAAATGAGAAAGAAATATTTGAATGGTGATTTCTGTGAACAGCAACTGTTTTTTTTTTGCTGTCACATTAGGTAAAGGGTTCACTGAGGTACCGGCACTTTTCAACAAGGGCAACGCAAAGTGTGGGCCAGTGCCCCCGACCCGTACGCAAGTTCAAAGAAACCTTGAAGGTATTGTGGGACAGAAAAATTTTCCAAGTGGAAAGAGTGAAAACAAAAACATAATTCTAAGTTAAAAAAGGGCCATAACTCTGTGAAAAATTATTGGACGGAACCCATTCCTTGTGCATATCTGTTCCCCCATGCAAGTCTATCAGCATACCAAAGGAGATCTAAATCTGAGCAATGGCTTTGAAATAACAAAGCAAAACGTTTGTACGAAGACAGACGGACAAACAGATGGATGGACAGACAGATGGATGGATGGATGGATGATGGATGGATGGATGGATGGATGGATGGATGGATGGATGGATGGACAGATGGAGGGCTTCACTAGATATCCTCGAATCCTCCTTCAGAGGTTTGGGCATAATAAGAGCCTAAATGTGGGCTTTTAGCACCAAATCAATTAATGTAGCTGCTCATTAAGCACAAGACAACATCCTTTTGTGATTTGTTGATTTGTTTCACATCATCCATCACACAATATCAGTCTTTGCGGCATTATTTACAGCTTCTGGGAGGTATTTCACAAATATACCAAAACAACTCAAGTGTTGGAATCTGTCCATGGCTTCTTAAATAAATGAATGAGTGAGATAATACACCTGCAAAATTTATGTTGGGTCTGTCAAAATTTTGTTGATTAAAGACCAAAATAATACTCAAAGATAAAGTTGTACAAGCATGGGAAATTTAAGAGTGAATTTACAAAGACATCACCAGGGCTGATGCATGCTCTCTGAATATGAGCCTAAAAGAGAAGACATGATATCAGTAGCTAGTACGTGTAGTACAAACAGAATGTGTACAACCCTACAAGTAATTTTTACTTTGCTGCCTGTCATAGGAACAAGATCATGATACAACTTTGAGTATGTTTATTTGTTTATTGTGGTTTATCACCTTGTATGCTGCTGGTGGATATTAATGCCCAGCACAGGTTTTCTCTTGTCACTGCAAGATGTATATACACAGAATGACACACACGTGTGAATGGGTTAATCGATATGGCACGAGTGCCAGCACAGAAGGATAAAACAAAAGGCACATGCTTATACACAATGGCTAAACATGAACGTGACAGTTTTATGGGTGGAGGAAGCCGGAGTACCCGGAGAGAACCACCGAGCAATGACGAGCGGCTGCCAGCTCCCCAACATCGTAACTCCGCACTGCAGCACAGGCATGGTTAGACTGGTTGAAGACATGTGCACCATCGACGTGCAGTATGCCTTAGTACACAGCGTCATCATGCCCCCATGTAGACAATCGGGGTTAAGTGCCTTGCTCAAGGACCCAACGAGGGAGTCCGAATCGATCGCTCAGACGGTCACCCATCCGAGGACTAACGGGGCTCGACGTTGCTTAACTTCGGTGATCTGATGAGAGCCGGTTACCGCAATGTCATCGCGTCCCGTATTTCTCATGTTACATTTAGATAAATTTCTCATCAAATCTAGTCATGGCTGCTTTAAAGCAGCCATGACTAGATTTGATGAAAAACATCTAGAAAACACTCAGAAGGTTAAGAGTTAATGACCTAGCCAGAGACATATCTTGTCAAACAGTTTTATGGATAAGAGTAGTAGCTGGAGAGAACCACCAAGCAGCAGCAAGCCAGAAAATAAGCAGACTGTCATCTGCAAAATGAGGTCTTCAGAGGGTGAATTTAGTGATGCTACCCTGCACAGCAGGGCATCATCACTAAATTTACCCTCTGTGAACTTCCATCTGAATCAGGGTCTCAAAACTAAAAAGAAAGAGGCACCCAGAGGATAAAATGGCCCACTGTATGGCATAGCATCATCAAATTCACCCTCTGGGGATCTTATTCTGCAAATTTCAGACTGATTATTTTCAGGCCTGAGCAGCAGTGAGCAGTTGTCAGACTTTCCAACTTAATAACCTGGTACAAGCTGAGTCAGCAGAAGAGCTGAAGACAAGAGTACCATCGATGTACAGTATGCTTTAGTACACAGCTCCACCATGCCCCCACATGGGCAATCAGGATTTAGTACCTTGCCCAAGAACATATCACAGGTCACAATAAAACCCTCAAGCTGCTGGCACCCTTGAGAAGATGCAAGCATTATGTTAAGAATACACAAGATCTGTCCAATGAATAATGCATTACGGAATGGACAAAGTTAGAACAGACACACCGTCTGTAGCACTGACATTGGGACATGAGCACATACTGTATGATGTACAATCAAGATCTGTCCATTGAATTATTTTTTATGAACAAGACTAAGTTAGAAAAGACGAAGAGTCTGTGACCTTAACTTTGAATTTGTCACCTTGGATTAAAATCATGGCAAACCATTGAGCCATGAGCAATTGTTGTGTGAAGTATGAACAAGATCTGTCCATTCAATCATTTTTTATGAATCCGACTAAGTTAGAAAAGACGAAGAGTCTGTGACATTAACTTTGCATTTGTCATCTTGGATTAAGATCATGCCAAACCCTTAAGCCATGAGCAATTGCTGTGTGAAGTATGAACAATATCTGTCCATTCAATCATTTTTTATGATCCTGACTGCGTTAGAAAAGACGAAGAGTCTGTGACCTTAACTTTGCCTTTGTCACCTTGGATTAAGATCAAGATCATGCCAAACCCCTAAGCCATGAGCAATTGTTGTGTGAAGTATGAACAACATCTGTCCATTCAATCATTTTCTTAGGGCAGACGAACAGTCTATGACATTGACCTTGGGTTAAAGCTATGACACAGCCTTGAATTATGAGCAACTATGTGCCCTCCCACCCCTCCAATTTTCCAGGGAGTGTAAAAAAGATCAAAATTGTTGCTTAGCTGTTGTTTCTAATCAGGTGCCATCTGCCTAGTTAGGGAAACAGAACATGACTTGAAAGCACTACTCGGATTTTATGACTTTCTTTTCCTAACTATTATAAAACTGTCAGTGTCAGAGCACCTGCAATATAAAAAGAAAGATTCGACATTTGGCTTCCAGGTGTCAAAAACATTTCATTTCTACAAGAAACCCAGATTGACGAATCAGAAAGTATGACATTTTCAGCATCTTTGGTTATTTTTTGACAAAGAATGTTTGTCAATCCTTTCTCTTTGGTGGATCTGCAACATTCCTAAGTACTAAGTACTTGGTGCTTCAGTACTAATATAATATCGGAACAAGTCCACACTTTCTGACTGGCTCAACTTTCTGTCCGGAAGTGGAGTTCCCATGAGAAGAACCAGCAAACTGTAGTGATGAAATACAACTCTCAATGCAAGTAAATAATTAATCTGACTGATCTTCAATGAGAAAGTACTGCAACTAATTTAGCATACAATGAACTACTTGGAATATGTGTGCCACCATAATTTTGAAATATTCAATAAAAGATTCTTTTGATTTTATGAAACTCAATAAATAATTACAGCGGACTATTTATTGAAAATCCTGACTATCATCGACTGGGGAATTGTGATGAATACATCGCTAGAGGTTAGCAAACAGCAATTTTATCTCAATCAAATTAAATTCATATCATAACTTAGTGAAATACAATTTCCAGTGGAAGAGCTGGTATCAACTCATTTTCCGAAAATCCACTTAAATATTTGATGAAGCAGTGTAAGAATAATGCATCAAACACAAGAGGGAAAAATCTTGATGCTAAGTAGAATTCAAGTGACTTAACCCCCTTTTACCTAAAGAAACAGCAATAATCAGCCAATGCTATTCACAAAAATCACCAATCAAGATTTGTTGTTGAGGCAAAAAACTAGAAGCTCAAGTGAGCCTAAAGCACTCACCTGGTTCAATTTGTGTCAATGTGTCAGTTAAGTGATGGAGAGCAAGAACAAGCTTCTAAGCAAAAACAAAGCTGTGTTCTTTGAAGTCTTAAAAAAGAGCCCAAACACATTTTTTTTGTTTTTATCTTCTGGGGGTCTCTCTACCCCAAGGGGAGCAGCAACTTTTCGTGGGAAAATGGGCATCCTCCCATAGGGAGCCGAAATTTTGACCTATTACTTTCTTTTGAACAAACCTTAATCTGCATCATTAACTGGTAGAGTGCTAACTTATTTTTGGTCCTCAAACTTTGTTCACATGTCTTTGCCTTGTTATAATTTAGGGGAGAGTGCCAATAGGCACTCTCCCCTAAATTATAACAATGCAAAGCCTTACAGACTAAATAATTTCACTTTTAAAGATAATATGATACATATCCACAGAATATGAAGCCTTAAGTCATGGGACCTGCACTTCTGAACAAAGCCCAAATATGGGCTTCCAGCACTCTACCAGTTAAAGGAGGTTTCATACCATAATTCTAAGCATTATTGCAAATGGTTTATGAGAAGATAATTTTTGAAGCATTTTGGACATTTATCACACCCAATACAAACCAAAACTTTTGGGAGGAAAAACCTCTGAAGAATATACTCCAACAAGATGCTTTGTACCAAATTAATTTACATTTAGTCCAAAAGTTCTGAAGAAGAAACCTTAATTGATGGAGCCCAAGAAAGATGATGAATCATCATTTTACATTGCCAACAGTGTTAAAATGGGCATCCCCATACTGCACCTCCTGACAAAATCGACAGCAATTCTTTTGGTACACCTGATTCCACTGGTCTGCTCAGGAATTTGCATACCAAAAAACAATATTCTGGGCCAATATTTGGTTAAAGTCAGTCCATTGGTTCTGGAAACACAAATTTTGGATGGAGCCCAAAATGGGCAAGCACCCACAGAAAGCCCCAATATTGACCTACAAACTTGCTTTGAACAAACTTTCATCTTCACCACCGAAGGAAGTTGTATACAAAATATCAAAGCACTCTTTTTGGTGGTTCATGAGAAGAAGATTTTTAAAGATTTTGGGGCTTTTGGGGCATTATCCCCAGCCCGAAGATGGCAGCAGATCATATGAACAAAGTAGAAAGGGTATACTCCAAAGATGGTCTGTGCCACATGCTTGAATTTGGCACAGTTATTTTTTTATTTATTTATTTATTTATTTATTTAATAGTGTTTAAGGTCACATATTTCTGCTAAAAATGGACATTTTTTGATCGTTAAAAGAAATTTTTCACTATGATTGTATGCTATTCATGTGAGATAAAGGATTTGATCTTGTATCTTCCATGGAAATACCAAAATATTTAAAACCCACTGCACACCGATGTAAAAATATCAAAATTTCAAGTAGCAATTTCCAACAAAGCAATTAGGAATTTAACCAATCCACCTTGTTTGACCGAGCTCATCGAGTTCTGTCAAAAAAGAATGAACTGATTAAATTACTAGGTGAATTAACTGATTGAGGGCAGCATTATTTTTGGTGGTCACTGAATTCGTTCATCAAAATTTGTTTTATTGCAAATTATTGAAGAGTGCCCAAAGGCACTCTTCAATAATTTGTGATAAAACAAATCTTTATAAACAAAGTATTATTTGCGTTTGACTCAATATGAAACATAAGCAAGGAAAATGTTGGCATTTGCTTTGGTACCCTTATTTTTTTTTAAAGCCATGATAGTAGCTTCTAGCACTCAACTAATTAACCCTTTACTCAATGCAGACAATATCAAAATTTATTATTTTAAATATCATTTTTTCAAATTTTTCAAAAAAATTCAACAAAATCATATCATGTGACCCCTCGTTGGAACGAGCTCGACGAGCTCGTTCCAACGAGGGGTCACATGATATGGTTTTGTTGCAATTATTTGAAAAATAATATATTTTCAACTGCTGAATTTGCATATTACACGGGCGGATGTGGCCGATTCATTGGGTAAAGGGTTAAGGGAAAAATTGATAGCTTCAAAGTTTTGATCTTTTTTGATACTAGTGTACAGAGGGTGAATTGCTTTATTGAAGACTTCACTGCATCAACTTGGGCCCTGCGATTATTCAAATTTTGAATGGATTCTCGAATCTGCCTCCCGATTTGATTTGATCCATTACTGAATCCTGGACATGCTATCAAATCAAATCGGCTGCGATAAACAATGATCATGTCAAGCATTTCAAGTTTGAGGGATCGGAAAAGTCGAGGAAACAGATGGAAACATTTCACATACTATATTAGCTAACTCGTACTTATTTATTACTTATTTATTAACTTCCTCCACCCCCAACTCATTTTTGGGGTATGAATGGCAACTCTCTCTTCATCCTGTATGATGCATGAATATCTACATGATGTGACAACGTTCACACAATTGTCCATCACGGTCTAATTTCAGCATAGTTTGCAGAATTCCCACTGTATTATTTATTTATTTATTTATTTATTTATTGGTGTTTAAGGTCACATACATCTGCACAATGGCTAATCATGACAACATGGAGATAAACTCAAGGTCAGTCAATTGTTTATACCCAATGTTGCCTATTTTAGAGGACTCGCACCCCAAGCATTAGTGACTGGATCCTATTTTACTAGTGAAACAGAGCATGTTTACCACGGTATTAATCCAGAAACTTTCAACATTAAAATCAACAACAATAGGTGTGCAGCTACATGGTAATGATATTTGAGACTGGCGAACGTGGTTAAAAAAGTTCCCAATATTTTGACTGGATACACCCAACAGACTGATAGGCGGACGGATTGATGGATTAATGGTCTAATACACTCCATCCTCGGCAAAATCTAGCGGCCATCAGCAATATCGCTAAACTGGCAAAAATATGTGGAATTAGGAACATATATATTCAAAAACAAAAATAACATTTTCATATCAGAAATTCAATAAGACATCAAGTACAAAAACTGTAAAGTTGTGAAATACATAAATCTGAAAATAAAGTAAAGTTTTGTTGTTAAGTGTGTATCAATTGCTTATCTGTGTTAACCCTTTACCCAACGAATCGCCCGCATCCGCCTGCGTAATATACAAATTCAGCAGTTGAAAAAATATTATTTTTCAAAAAATTTCAACAAAACCATATCATGTGACCCCTCGTTGGAATGAGCTCGTCGAGCTCATTCCAACGAGGGGTCACATGAAATGGTTTTGTTAAAATTTTTTGAAAAAAATTAAAAAATGATATTTAAAATAATAAATTCTGATATCGTCTGCGTTGGGTAAAGGGTTAAGGTAACTTTCAGCTTTTAGAGAGCCATATTGCAACCAAACAACTAGAATAAAACCCATCAGCTTGTTTAAGTTGAGGTTGCCCAGTGCCCACTAGTTGAGGTTGCCCACTTTAGATGACTCACACGTGCTGGCTAATAATTCCTGTTTAACAAATTCACATGGTCTAACACTGAAAATCATTAGAGCCCCGATTCATGAAATATCTGCTGTAAAACCATGCAATCAATAAAATATATTTCAGTCTACACACAGAGAAATACAGTTAACATTACTCCACCCTTAAAGTCTTGTGATTATTATACATTTTGCTACACACTGACAACCTACATTCTGTGGCTTTACAGTTGTTTCTAAGCAAGTTTTGGCTGCCTATATAAGCATAGGCAGCCAAGAAACAACTGCCAAGGTACTTAGAATGCAACTTGCATGTTTACCAAAAGCCAGCATGTTGGGACACCTTTTTGTCAAGCCAGAATTAGGCCTTTAATGGTTAATTAAATACTGATTTACATTTTTACCTTATATAATAGCCATATATGGTCAGCACATACAGGTAGTAAAGGATAACCGAGGCACAAAAGAGGTGAATGGGCGACCAATCCTTAAGAGGGCGTTTTGGAAGGTTAACCAGTTTAATGATGCCTTTTACAACAGACCAGTGTTGTTTCCATGACAATTCTCTGACCATTATATATATAGATTACAATAACAGTTTTGTTTATAATTCAGTTGCATATTCTGGTTCACAGGGTCTATGATGCCTGAACATTCATAAGCAAGCGCAAATTTTTCAATAACCTATCCTCTCTGCACTCTTCTCAATGAACAATCAAAAGGGGAGCTTCGCTCTAGCTTATTTAATTCTTAACCTGCTGAATAATTTTTAAATATTTTTCATCATGTCTAGTCATGGCTGCTGTGAAGCAGTAGCCATGACTAGATTTGATGAAAAATTCATGACATTTGATACAATAAATTATTGGTTAAAAAGAATACACAACTTACAGGGATAAGTTGGTTAAATATCCCCTCAAATTTGACTTATTTTGACGGCAAGAGATTTTCTGTCCAGGACGGAAATATATGCCAGCAGCATGCAAGGAGTTAAAGTTAGGTTTCATGAATAGTACATTGTGCAAGTCAAGAATAAAATCATAAACTAATAAACTTTCTCTCGAGGAGGTTAAAATAGGAATACTATTCCTGAATATAAACCATCCATTGAAATATTCATTCCATTGTTAGTATTCCAAAATGTCTGTGCGTGCCCAGTATAATTTACCATGTAATCTGGAATAGTCCTGTTCATTTTTGATGTACCAATTTGCTTGTCCAAATGTGTTGTAAAAGCAGTTTTGGGTGTTAGATTTATACACTCAATATTTTGTTAGTGCACTTGTATTAAAATGAAAATCAGAATTTTTGATGGAATAAAATACAGCTTTTTTTCAGAACTGACACTCGTGATTGGGCTCCACAAAAGTAGATTTTCTGTTTCTCAGGACATTTTTTTTTAAATTGCATGCGGTCAGATGGTTTTTTATTTTATTTTTTTTAATTATTTCTTTGTCATCAAGAGTTTATGTTCTTGGTTTGTTTTTGGCCTCAGAATCTATACAATAGCATGGGTGGTGGGGTATTTTGTCCTTTGAGTGGAAGGAGGCTTTGCAATGCTTTAGCATTGCAAAGCCTTGTTGCACTCAAGAGACAAATTTATCATCAATTTTATTAACTTGGGTAAAATATTAGACATAAACCATTTAATTATTATTTTTTTAAGTTTACATTGGTTATAAAAAGAGACCATGCAGCAGCCAAAAGGACCATGTGGGAGGGCCTGAGAAACAGATTTTTAATTTTGTAGGCCTTAATATCCTCAAATGCCAGGAAATTGTTCTTAAGGAGAGTGAACAAATTTTTTTTGCTGCAACAGCTCAACCAGGTCCACCAGTTCATTCCTGTAACCCAAAGTTACCAATTACATAAGCTCTGGCCTCATTCCCAATTTACTCAGGAAAATCCCTGTCTGAAGCCTTTTCAATAGTGTCACAGTAGCAATATACCCACAGTTTAATGAAAGAAACTTTAAATTTTCTGTGTTGGTCGGATTCAACTTAGCATTAAAACAGTTGAAACTGTATATCCAGAGGAAGTGTCTGAAATTGTGTTAATCCATCAACAATAATTTCTCTTTGACCTCCTTTCTTTTTTGCTAAATATTTATTTATTTATTGATGCTTAAGGTCACATATTTATGCACAATGGCTAATCATGACTGTGACAGTTTTACGGGTGAAGGAAGCCGGAGTACCCGGAGAGAACCACCGAGCAACGACGAGCAGCTGCCAGCTCCCCAACATCGTAACTCCGCACTGTAGCACAGGCAGGGTTAGATTGGTTGAAGACAGGCGTACCATCGACGTGCAGTACGCCTTAGTACACGGCGTCATCGTGCCCCCACACGGGCAATGGGGATGAAGTGTCTTGCCCAAGGACACAATGCGGTTGCCGCAGGTGGGATTCGAACCGAGGACCTCTCGGCTTGCAGCCTGCATCTCTACCTACTGAGCCACCGCGCTCCCTCTTTGCTAAATGGCTTGACTTGAAAATAAACTGCACTCAAGTGATTAGAAAACAAAATATGGCGCATACTTTTATTCCTATTACTAAAAAAAAATTGAATGGCCAATAAGGACACTTCCAACTCCATGACAGTTTTTCAACAGTTTTCTTGTAATGCATCAATGGCAGGTCTGCACAAGGGTTTATAACTCCAGTTTAGGACTCTTTAAGCAAATACAACATGCACTGACGAAATTTCAGTTCATTTAATTACAATCTCTTGGTGGCTGTTATTTTGTGAATGTTCATTTTTGATATTCTGTTGCACTTGGTGTTCATGTGAACATATTCACACACTAATTCCTGGACAGAGAGGTCAACAAATGGCCTCACAGATAGCGATTCACCTTGACAACTGTATCCCATTAATTTTTAACCCTTTACCAAATGTAGCGGACAAAACCAGCCATTGCTATTCACAAAAAAACACATTCAGTTTTCATTATTTTAAAAAATGTTTATCTCAAAAACATAGCTTATGACCCCTCATTGGAATGGGCTTATTGAGCTCATTTCATTGAGGGGTCATAAGCTATATTTTTGATGCAAAAAATGAAAACATTCAGTTATTCAAGAATTTTGTTTTCAAGTGTTGTCACCCTTTCATGTTAGGTAAAGGATTAAACATTTTTGTAGCGGGGATAGGGAATACGAAATTGTTATCAAATATTTCCTGGTGTTGCAATACTGGCCTAACTAGAAGTGTTTTAAGAACTTGTACAGAAATCTTGAGTTTATTTGGTAGCAATAAAAAGAATAGACTAGGACGATAAGCCATTACGCCACCCCAACAAGATGAGCAGAAGATTAGAAGTTTTCATTTTTACCTCCAAAATTCTGTTTAGAATCTTCCAGTGGATGAGGTTGTTCCAATGAGGGGGGCAAAAGCTATGTTTTGAAAGAAAATTTTAAAAAATAATAAAATTTCGATGGTAATTTTTGTCAATAGTGCGGAGTGGATTTTTCTGTTTCATTAGATAAAGTGTTAACTGAAATGATTCAATACACCTCTTTTTTATCAGTGTTTCTCATTGCTTTTGACACAGCTTTTTGAGGTAAGTTCCAAGCTTATGGAGATCTGAAGTCAACCTAGTGGTAATCATTAATGCATGAAAGAAAAAAGATCAGAGTCGTAGACATAATTAGTTTTTGTATTCTCTGAATACTAAAAAGAGAAAGAATTTCAATGTCAAAATGAGCTCAAGAAATGCCTCGTAATAGCTCAGGTAATTCTAAGTGAAAAAATATTCCTTTTCTTCATTAGTCAGGAAAGGCAGACCATGATTAACTGATTTGCAGTACAAGAGTTGATAGCTAATGAAACTCAATTGACAATTATGAAAAAATTCACAAAAAGTAAAAAAAATACTTTCAACTTATGGTTCACTCAATTTCAGTCATTGAGTCTGTTCCAATTGGCGTCATAAGTTATGATTTTTTAAGAACAAAATGAAAATGCTGAGGGATTCTGGAAATGTTCAGCATGACTCTTCTGAAATACTGTTACGATGAAGGGTTGGAAATAACAGACTAACTGTAAGGCCACAGCATGTTCAATTGGTTCTCTTGCCATAACTTCTTTAGTTTGGAGAACCACCAATCATACATTCATAGGTGTACAGTGTCT
The DNA here is from genome assembly GCA_031216915.1 of Pictodentalium vernedei. Taxonomy (NCBI): domain Eukaryota; kingdom Metazoa; phylum Mollusca; class Scaphopoda; order Dentaliida; family Dentaliidae; genus Pictodentalium; species Pictodentalium vernedei. Next base: position 59,036,022 of record CM062293.1, read on the forward strand.
CTCCTGTTATCAACCTGTGAATGTTGCACTGAAAAGCAAGGCAGGTTCCCTCATTTGAAATCAAATGATGTGATGAGGATATCATTAGTACCATAATCTCTTTTCATCCTTTATTGTGGCTATAATTAATTACAGTTCACCTCTAAGGTTCTTAAAGCAGTTCAAGAAATAAGATAAAGAACTTGATGTCCAGTTAAGTACAGTTAATAAGATCAGCTACCAATCACATGGAAAATAAATAGCCATGTCACATTAATAAAATTTGTACTGAATGATGGGGTTACTGTTTGATATTTTTCTTTCCAGCAGATATGGTATTTTTAAATCTGATATTTAACCTTCTGTAAACTAATGTTGACCTCTCACAATTTCAACCACTAAAATTTTTCAATGATGCAACTAGGAGAGTAACCAATTCAGTCTTGTTTGACAGAGCTCATTGAGCTCTGTCAAACAAGACTGAACTGGTTAATTTCTGAGTCGCATTATGGGAAAAATATGCTGCTTGAAATTTTTGATTTTGACATCAGTATGCAGAGGGTTAAATGACATTACAATGTACTTCTTTCTTTGGTATGAAAAGAATACATTATATAGGATCACTGTATAGCTTCTTTTAACCCTTTACCTAACACGAAAGGCAGACAACACTTGCAAATAAAATTCTTAAATAAACAATTATTTAAATTTTTCACGTCAAAAACATAGCTTATGACCGCTCATTGGAACGAGCTCGTTCCAATGAGGAGTCATAAGCTATGTTTTGGAGACAAAAAGTGGGAAAAATAAAGAAAATTGGATGGTGATTTTTGTGAATAGCGCTGGCCGGTTTTGGCCTTTTCTTTAGGTAAAGGGTTGAAGAGCAGAAGGAAATAAAAATTGTGGGGCCACCTTTGAGCTATCAGTTCCCTGTCAACAGTAAATTAGGTCCATAGAAGGTATAAACTGCTAGTGACATAAACATGATGAACTCTAGCTTGGACAAATGTTAGTTCATATAGATATTTTGAAGAATAATAATCTTACCAGATTCTTCCTTTGCAGGATATACTGTTAATCGAGCATCAGAACGAGCAGGTTCCCCTTCCTCACTGCTTGCAACACATGTGAATATATGGTCATCTCGTCCTGCCTTGACTCCATCTATTCTTAATACAGATCCATGTGGCATATCAATAATGATGTAACGAATTCGGTTGTTGATATTTTTTCCTTTCTTTTGCCATGTGAATGTTGGAAGAGGGTTTCCTGAAGCTTTACAGAAGAAGCTGATGATGGAGTTCTCAGCAACCGACTTGTTTCTTGGTGCCAATGTTATTTTTGGAGCATCTGCAATTCAAAAGAAGTAAAGATTTAGGTTTCAAACATGTTAATGCTTTGATACCAGCCCTCTGGGGCCCAAAAAGAGTTGGAAGATAAAAACCCTCAAAAATAGTATGATGGCAAATTAAAATACAGTTGACAACAGAATTAGTTCCCTAGAAAACATCATACAGTGCATTATTTTGTATTCAGTAAATGACAGTGGGAAAGTATTCAGGCAAAAACGTGTTGCATCTGGGGAAACTCAAATAACAAATAATAATATGGAACAAGAATGTACATTACCTGGGGAAGGAAAAAAATGATCAACCCAATATATAATGTAGTTTTAAAAAATTATATCAGGGAACTGTTTTTCAGAAGATAGAGTTTTATAGTATTAATGGTTGAGCAAATATTTTGAGAGAAAAAAACCCGAAAAGAAATTCACAAGTACATATTATAAGGAAAATGTAGAATTTCTCTTATATTGTGAAATCTATTATTCTGATCAGTGAAATAATTAAATCTACTGTAAGGTTCCATTGGATCAACATGAGATTGAACTGGTGGTTTTCCACTGTATGTAACTGAAGACCGAGTCAGAAATGTTTCTACATACGGATAAAAGATGAAAAAAAAAAAAAAAAATCTTACAATACAAATTTGCATACCAGGTAACCCATCCTCATTTGATAGACCAGAAGTTTATCACAGTAAACCAGGCCTAGCATTCTTAAAAATGCAGGAGGGCTAAAAATCGCTCCCCTCATATTGTCTAGTGGAGCAATTAGCTCTCCTCAAGCTTACAAAAGCTAAAAGTGGCAAAATGAAGATTTACTTTTAATGAATTTGGCTAATAAGGTAGTCTGTCAGATGGCTACACTGCCCCTCCTACACCTCCGGGCCTTGGCAAGGCCTGGAGGTATGGGAGGGGCAGTGTGGCCGTCTTACAGAGACCATTAACATAGCAAAGATCTGAAAAGATGTGGGTTTTAGGAATAGGCTGTTATGTAATCATTATTTTGTAAGAGCAGGACGGCTAGTTTTCGTCCTCCTTCATTTTTTTAAGGTGAGCAAATAAATCGCTCTCCTGAAAATGACAGGTCTGGTAACTAGGACAATACTGAATTCTGAAACAATATCTTTCTTTCTTTTCTATCACAAGACATTTTTCTGACCGCCAGTGTGGTTCTAAGCAATTCAATAAAATTCTCACCAGCCAGAGCAACAAATTGTAAAACACACTGTGAAGGAAGCCGAAATATGCACAACTGACAGTAAATGTCAGACTTTCTAGACAAGTTAATCTTAGCATACTACAACCATCCTTCCTGTGCTGAAGAGTCACCATACCTTGCATTATAAATGGATTAAATAATAACGAAAAAATATTCAAAATAAACCTCCCATTCTGTTTTTTAATTGCTCAACTGTATTATTAAAATGCCATAAACAAAGTAAGAAATAGTAATGACCATGCCTGAAATGTATGCCCAGAAAGTTAACAAGTGACAGCCAATAAAAGACTGAATTAGTATTTTTATACACTAAAACTGCTAAATATTTTGTCTTCCGATTTGGAATTATTTATTTTTTGCAATAGGATTAAAACAGGGGCATGTGATACTTCATGTTTTTTTAATGAATCAAGCACATTCCCAATAATACAGCTGACCAAAATAGGATCAACTCAGTCAATCGGTTCAAATATACAAATATGAGGGAGGAGTTTACCCCTCCTGGAAAAAGTCCAAACTTTCTTTGAAAAAACTTGAATCTACACCATTAAAGGAGATTGCCTACAAAACACATTAAATAAAAGCAGACAGAAGGTCATTATGAAATGACTGATTCATGTTTTCTCCGAGAACCACCATGCTACTACTCTTAATGAAGCTTCGCATTACATAAGAAGAATCTGTCTCGTGTAGTTTAGGAAATGTATGCATTTAATATTTTCCAACAGACCCCTTTACAACAGTGTTACTACATTAACTCTTTCAACACGAGAGGCCGCTTTTCCGATCCAGGAACACGATGCGTCATAATTTCATTAAGTAGGATGGTTACGAAGTGAATGTGTGTGGTAGAACAATTAATATTTTCAACGTGCAGCCTGAAGGCTGCACATTGAACATATTAATTGCTCTACCCCCAAATAATGGATATGGACTCTTCCAATTTCTGCCATTTAACTGGCATGGAACATACCACCAGTGTTGAAAGGGTTAATAAAGTCAAACAACACTAAGTTCATCAACATTTTAAAGAGATCGTGATTCTGAAAGGATTAACTCTTAACCCGCTGAATATTTATTTATTTATTTATTGGTGTTTAAGGTCAAGTTACTTATGTACAATGGCTAATCGTGACCGTGACAGTTTTACAGGTGGAGGAAGCCGGAGTGCCCAGAGAGAACCACCGAGCAACGACGAGCAGCTGTCAGCGCTCCAACATCGTAACTCTGAACTCTGCACCGCAGCACAGGCAGGGTTAGATTGGTTGAAGACATGCGCACCATCGACGTGCTGTACGCCTTAGTACACGGCGTCATCGTGCCCCCATGCAGGCAATCAGGGTTAAGTGCCTTGCTCAAGGGCACAACGCAGGAGCGCAAATCAGTCTCTGAAATTGTCACCCATCCCGCTGAATATTATCAAGATATTTTTAATCAAATCTAGTCATGGCTGCTTTGAAGCAGCCATGACAAGATTTAATGAAAAATTACCCTAAATGCAAAACAGGAAATCATTAGTGAAAAAACCCATTCAGTTTACAGGGGGGAAAGAAAATATGATTAAATGTGCCCAAATTATACATATTTCAGTGAAAGAGAAATCATGTGCTGGGCAGGAATATCTGCCCGCACCATGTTAACAAATGAATTCCATGGGGTATTCAAACGAACTATCTTGCAATTTGTCTATGGATAAGTAATGGAAACAACTAAAATATTTTTGCATGATGAAAAATAGGTCTTAGAAAGCCCTGTATTATATTCTATTTGTATGTATATCAACTAATAATATAGTTTCTTATATTTTGGGCACATTTTTCACTTGAATTTGATGTGCCCAAATTAGGCGAATATAAAGGCCTGGGCCTGATGTCCCTCATTCTATCCTTTCGCACTGGCACTTGTGCCATATCGATTATCCTATTCACATGCGCGTGTCATTTTGTGTATTTATGTCAATGCTTCTTTCTAATAGAGATGTGAAATGCATTAATTATTAACTATTAATTATCATCAGGTAAGCATCCATGCTCGTCATCCAATTTGTAAAATATCTGAGTTGCAAATGTACCAATACTTTCAATTTAGTTACTTTCAAAAGCCAAAATACAAAATTGTCTAACAGTCTGCATATTTTGTCCAAACTTGGACCTGGAGACCATAAAGTAATTTCTTGGTGTGGTACTTTGGGACGTAACACACCAAAAAATTATTTACTAGTCCACATTTTAATTAGTATTTTGTTTGGTGTCAGAACAGTGCTTATAAACACAGCTGTGGCCTTCACATGTACTTGTATACATGTACTCTATGACATGAAGAACACCATCATCGAAACTGCCAAGCAGTTAAAAAACGAAACACCATGGCTGATTTATTCCACCGACAGTCCCTCAGAATTTGATGAATATTTTTTTATTAAAAAAGCAGGACGTGCCAATAATTATCTAAAATGCTCAATTACTTGATGTCCCCAATAAATCTATGATGTATGTAAAATAAATTATTAATGAACAGGGGCCTTATAAGAGAGTTAAAGCACTGAACACACCATAATTCCAGAATCAACATCTTTCCAACACTAAAAAACGTTTTGGTCTGAATTCAGATTGAAACTTTTATCAATTCTTTGCACAAAGGATTCACTGATCTTGATGAACAGCTTTCAAGACAAAATCAGCTTATGGAATCACCAAGATACAAAGGCAATGAAATAGAAAGAAATGGGCATTGTTACTTCCCTTTATTCATCCAACAACTGACTCATGTACACAAAATTAAGGAATGGCTAAAAGTACAAATATGAAACCAAATTAAATGCTATCAAGAATTTCATGCTTCAGTAGATCTTGTCTGTGTGGGGAGAATACTGAAACCAAGATGGAACTGGACAGTAGAGGGCGAAAGTTAATATCTTCAGTCAATTAATGCTATATTGATCCTGAAGTCATGACTTCCTCCTGGTGCACATTTGCATAATGATTGAGAACAATATTTCAATGCTGTAGGCATGAAAAACGCATTAGTTGATTGAATTGTTTTGTTTTTTCTCCAATTTTCCAGTATTTCCCAATAAGGTGTCTGAAAACAAGGACTGAAATATGAAAAACACAAAATGAACCCCATTTTTTATGCTTGAAGTAAAAAAATACTCGCCGTGTGTTTTCTCAAAACCACCATATTCCTCTCTAAAAGTCAAAACAGCTATGATTTTATTAACCCTTAAGGGACTAATATTGATTTTGAACTCTTTTTACTGCAACAAAACAGGTGCCCCATCATGCTGGCTCTGGGCAAACTTGTATGTTACATTCTAAGTACCATAGCAGTTCTTTCTATGCAAGTTATAGTCTTGGCTGCCTACATAGGCAGCCAAGACTTGCCTCCTGCAAAGCCACAGGATGTACATGTTGACGGTCAAAATGTAGAAAAATAGGTATAAAACTCCCCAGGCCCTTAGAGGTTAATCACAATAAAACAATTTCTCTCTCTGAAATATACACTGGGCCATTTGAATTAAAAGTATCAGCCTCCATCTTATTCCAAGAAACTTTTCTCTCCAATTTTTCCCTGTAAGCTAGGTAAGGAACACCCTGATAATTGCCAACACACAATTTGTTACTTATACATTTAAGTTCAAGAGAAAAGCTTATTTTTCAATTTAATTTTCAAATTTCATTAAAACAACTGCTTTCAAGAAGATGCAGGCAATAAATGAGAAAGAAACCATAATAAGATTTGTTCACAATAACAACTGTGCAAACTATTCCTTTGACTTTCAGACATGATCATTGTGAAAGAATATTTTTTTCATACAATGATTGATAACAATTCAATGAAAACATTAACATGATATATTTTGGCTTCTTATCTACATGAATATTAAACAAATATTATTACACAGGGATGTGACTCATGTGGCAGTTTAAGAATACTGCCAGTCAGGCTGTAATATGCCTATTGACTCGAGCAAAGCAGCCAGTTCCTAACCTGTCATATGGCTCCCAACCTCATGCAGTATTTGTAATATTATATTGTGCATGACTTCTGTTAACAACATAATGTATTTATTTATTTATTGGTCTTTAAGGTCACATACTTTTGCACAATGGCTAATCATGACCACAACATGGAGATAAAGTCAAGGTAAGTCAATCGTTTATACCCCATGTTTCCTATTTTAGAGGACTCGCACCCCAAGCATTAGTGACTGAGTCCTATTTTACCAGTGAAAAAGAGCTTGTTCACCACAGTAAACATTCACTGCTTCACTTCCCGGGGTTCCCACGGGGGACATAATGTATTACCCCAAACATATGGATGCATTATTAATGTTATTCACAATTTAAAAAGAAATCACTGATCAAGGCCTAGCATTAACTTTTTATTTCTCAGATAAAATTTAACATATACTATGGAAGAGTTCGAAGTTTTGAGTAACACTAACTTATTAAATGAATAAGGGATTATGCTACATAACAGCATTGATACATCTTTTTTTACATTATAGGGATTTACAAACCTTTTTGCAACAATACACTGAAACATTTTTCCGCTATGAATGCTTTTATGTTTTTGCATGTATTATAATGTTTGGTCCATTGTCACTTGACTACAGACCATGTTGGACAATCTAGACATTTGCTTCATTTTTTTCTGAAGTTCTGATAGTTGTTGATAGTGAGAGAACTCCACAGCATGAGTGTTCTTGTAATAAATCACTCCTCCTGAACTGACCAAAAACATGAACCATTTTGTTGAACAAACTGAATAAACTCTGTAGGAGCTAAGCAGTCACCAACTTTGTGTGCCCAATGAGAAATTTGTATATAAAAATCCAATAATAATATTGATAGACTTTTTGAAATATTAACATTTTTATTTGGAATGGGAATTTTCTGTGGAAAATCTGTACTATGTGATGCACTGTAAGTTCATATAGACTAACTAACATTATAAATTTATTTATTTCTGTTACAAAAATTAAATCAGTATCCTTCAGGGTTTCAAACTGCATTAACAAGTAGGGCTGTCATGATTAATTGATTGTTGATCGATCAGTCATGCCGAAATCGATTAGTATTTTTCGTTATCGAAGAATCGATAAATTTTACCCCGTTTTAGACGGTTAATAATTAAAAAAAATTTGATGAAAAAACTATTGTTTCCAAAGATAAAAGGTCAAGAATGTCGAGGTTAAACCTCAAGAAGCTGTCAGAAGCATTTGTCTTTTAGGTACATTCAAAGCTTTGATGTTCAGAACTTTTGAACCATCAGTGTAATAATCAAGACCAGTCGGCTGTTGCGAACTTGCGAAGTTCGCAACTGACGACCGGTCTTGATTATTACACTGACAGTTAAAAAGTTCATAACATCAAAGCTTTGAATGTACCTAAAAGAGGATCGTCTTCGTTGTTTACTTGAGGTAGGTCAACTGACTCGAACTTCATTTTTAACGACTTCAAAGAGAGGGAGAGGGGGGGGTCATCTACATATGATTAATAAATTATTACTGATTATTTGCGATGATTAATCGATTTCTAAATTAAAAAAATCGTGACAGCCCTGTTAACACGCAGTCCTTGAATCAATGGATTGTTCTAAATTTATATAAAATTTTAGCCTGTTCATTTTTGAATAGTTGTGTTGTTCAGGAAAATACATTTGTTTGTTTCTCGGGACTTTTCTATGATGTCATTAAGTTAAAGAGTAGAACTTCAATCAAAAATCATGAGTCATTCGATGCAGGCGGTTTTCTTTATGTTCAACTTTGAAATGCATTTTGAGATACCTCCCATCAAGAGAAAAACAATCACTAAAATATTTCATGCAATATTTTCTAAAAACCTTATTTGAGTGAACTGATATTATTTATATCCCGCAATTCATAACATTTTACTATTGTCGATTGAACAATCTTAACCCTTTACCCAACGTAACGGCCAAAACCGGCCAGCGCTATTCTCAAAAATCGCCAATTAATTTTCACTATTTTTTTCATTTTTTGTCTCAAAAACATAGGTTATGACCCCTCGTTGGAACGAGCTCGTCGAGCTCGTTCCAACGAGGGGTCATAACCTATGTTTTTGAGACAAAAAATGAAAAAAATTAGTTATTCAAGAATTTTTTTTGCAAGTGTCGTCTGCTTTTCACGTTAGGTAAAGGGTTAACTGCCATTTTAAAACATTCAGGAGATAATGTTCTTTCCAATATGACTGTTCGAATTAGTAATACAATGCAGAAGATCATGAGGGACCTACTTCCAATCTTTTCTGCTGTCTTGATGAAGTTTAACTTGGAGTTTTATGTAAGATAGTTATCTTCTATGAGGTATAATATTATTGAATAAATCTGATCAAAGTAATCCATAACTTTCCAGACATCATCAAAGGACAGATTAATGATCATTTCTCGCTGCCATCAAGTAATACAATGAAGATGAAAGAAATGACTGCCATCACAGAGGAAAATTAACACCAACCAGAATAGAGGAAAGAGTATTTCAAAAGGACAATTGCATGTAGTTCATTTATATGCTCTGGGTAAAAAAAAACACGAATGAAAGTGTCAATGACACTGTAGCTCAACTTGTTTAAGACGTGGACATGTAAAGTGTGTGACACAGCAATGACAAACATCTAGGTAATGACCTGATAACAAAGGTACATATAAAGTATTGTAACGGTCTGTACATAAATGCTGAGACAGACGGACAGACGGACGACAGGCCATGACAATACCTCAAATTTGGCTTCACTAAAGTTGAGCTAAAATGATCTCATGTGAAAATACAGTAATGTTCTGATTTTGATTTCCATGACCAGTACAAAATCCTATTAAATGGTAGAGTGTTAAATTATTTTTGGCTATCAAAATTTGCTCACATGTCTTTGCCTTGTTACACTTTATGGAAGAGTGCCTACAGGCACTCTTCCATAAAGTGTAACAAGGCAAATCCTTACAGAATAAATACTATCACTTTAAAAATAAGATGAAACTCATCAACAAAATATGAAGCCTTTGCGTAGTGGTACCTGCACTTCAAAATGAAGCCCAAATATGGGCTTCCAGCACTCTACCAGTTAAACAATGTTTGGGAAGAGAACAAATTAAGAAATTTACTGTTCCAAATTTGTTGGAAGACCGCCCCCCCCCCCCCCCCCCCCCCCCTATCTAATTAGAAATATCAAACAATATGTTACGGCGATATGAACTTTTGATCCCTTGTAAAAAATCATCACACCTGGAATAGCTTTTGGAATGTGTGATGGATACATCTATTTATATTTATTTATTTATTGGTGTTTAAGGTCACATACTTATGCATAATAGCTATGACCATGACAGTTTTACGGGTGGAGGAAGCCGGAGTACACTGAGCATTGACAAGTAACTCTCAGTTCCTCAACATTCTAACTCTGTTCAAGTGCCGCTCAAGCAGGGTTACAGCGGTTGAAGACATGCGCACTATCAATGTGTAATACGCCTTAGTACACGGCGTCATTGTGCCCCCATAGGCAACCGGGATCAAGTGCCTTGCCCAAGGACACAACGTGGTCGTCCTGGACGGGGATCAAACTTGGGACCTCCAGCATAGAAGTCCAACAGTCTATACATCTCTTTTGTGCCATGCATCTGGATCTGGAATTTTTCCAAGGTAACAATTGTTGTGTGCATGCCATCATTTCTTCTGGTCCCCACTACTCCCAAAGTAGAAAGACCTACCTCCCCATCCCAACATACAACCTCCACCCCTCTCCCCCCAAGAGTACTACCTTGTGAGGCACCTTATGTCCATTATTTATCTTGGGGGAGGGGGGATGGACACTAGCTATACTGTCCTGTGCTATTTCACTTGAAAGTTATGGACCAGACATGAGAAAGGTTGTGCTTCCAGACTTCAAAGTTATGGTCTCACATGAAAAAGATAATGTAAATGCTGAATCCATTGGTTGACCTTTATCTGTGACTTGGCAGATCAATCGTGAATTTTGTACATGAAACACCATCAAGTGGAAGTCCATGTGTTGTGTACATTTGAATGTGATATCTCCCTGCACCAAAAAGTTATGGCGGGGACAGATAAAGTTAATGGATGCATGCTGGGATGGACGGACAATGCTAGCTGTAACATATCTCCGTATGATAAAAAAAACAAACCATTTCTCAAGAAAATCTTCAATGGAATCTTGAAGAGAGTTTACAGTAAACTGAAATATGAACGATCACTAACAGATCTATTATCAGAAATGAACAGCTAAACAAATGGATAAACAGACAAACTAACACAAGTACTTCCTAATCTGCAATCTTTTGGTGGCAGCTAAATATTAAAATTTCATATTGTTTGGGAATGAATATCATTGTTGTGCTTGGGTCACTGTTATGTAGCAGTTAATGGAGCTTTGGGCACACCCCATCATCAGTGTAATCAAATTATGTCTACCTTTGAAGGTGTTCTTACTGTATACCTCCTCTTACAGTCATATAGAAAATCAATGACCTGAGTTGATAATTAAATTTGCTTCTGACAATGAAGCAGCTGATTAGAATTTACAAAAATAAACAGAAAAATTGGTTTCCTACTGTTAAAAAGAAATCGATTGGAAGTCTGTATTTTGTGTGAAAGAATAGAGTAGATCAGCAGGCATTCTCTGCTACATACCTTATGTATGATCTTTGGCATCTTTTCCTTTTTGATAAGAAAATAATTTTGCTTTTGTTGATAACTTGAAAATTAGCTAATCCAAAAAATTAATGTGTCAGCTCACTGGAGAATTGCATGTAAGGAAATTATTGCTGTGACACACTGAAAAGTATGCTTGACGGCAGCTTTAGTCTAAATGTGATTCTTCTGTGAATTGAGAGCATTAATGTTAAATATTTATATCATGATCTTCTAAGAAACAATATTAACTTTCAACAATAGGGCAAGATGAGTTACAATACCTGAGAATGTCACTTGTGAGTCAATCAAAATGGTTCTTTCTTCTTTTATTATTTCTCACTTATATATGAAAGAGGTAAAAATTTTTCAAATCCTCTCAGATATTTTAATAAATCAATGTGGAAGCTAGTGTTATCAGAGAAGAGAAAAAAACAAAAGAAGAAATTTTCTTTAGGTTGTCCTTACTACAAATCAGGTGCTCACACACTCTTAAGAATTTATTTTCTTTCACATTTGGGCCATTAAAATGTAATTTGTGATCTAGTTCTCTGAACTGGACAGATCGAATGGGGCTTACTAACAACAAAACCCAAGTTCGTTTAACATACCAATTTTACCACTCCTAACATCCAGCCTCAACAGAAAGTTATGTTTTGGTGAAGCACTTTTGTAATGTTAATGTTTTCATTGTAGAAAAATACTCTTTTACAGAAGAGAGTTTTCAGAGCAGTATGTTTTTCATATTCAAAACATAATGAACAAAGATTTGTAAACATTCCAAAATGTCATTGGAAGAACCTCAAGTTGGGTCCAAACTGTCACATAACCAAATAACTACTGCGGTTGATGACAAGCCTGGAAACAAGCAGACTGTTATCTGCAGAATGAGGTCCCAAGAGGGTGAATTTGGAGATGCTACCCTGCACAGCAGGGTAGCATCACTAAATTTATCCTCTGTGAACCTCAATCTGAATTATGGTCTCAAGTCTTAACAGAAAGAGGTATAAACTGACCCACTGTATGGGATAGCATCAACAAATTCACCCTCTGGAAACCTCATTCTGCAAATGACAGATTGCTTATTTCCAGGCTTGGTTGATGAATGGGTAAACAGACAAATCCAAGTTCTTATCATTCTGTTTCAGTGACTAAACCAGTTCAAATCATACCAGCTCAATAACTAATAGTGATTGCTCAAATTGGAATTTTATTAAAGACCTTAATCTGAGGTATAAAAGAGTGTGTACCTTCTCTCCCATCAGATATTATTCTTTCACTTTGGTGATAAACATTATTTAATTCTCAATTTGCTAAGTATTTTCTTGAATTTTTCTTAACCCTTTACCTAACCTGAAAAGCAGACGACACTTGCAAAAATAATTCTTGAATAACTAATTTTTTTCATTTTTTGTCTCAAAAACATAGGTTATGACCCCTCGTTGGAATGAGCTCGACGAGCTCGTTCCAACGAGGGGTCATAACCTATGTTTTTGAGACAAAAAAATGAAAAAAATAATGAAAATTAATTGGCGATTTTTGAGAATAGCACTGGCTGGTTTTGGCCGTTACGTTAGGTAAAGGGTTAAAATCAAGCCATTGTAGCAGCCATTATTTGATTTGATGAAAAATTCAACGGAGTCTGAATATATTTATTTATTTATTCTGCACAAAGTCAAGTTTACTCAATTGTTTGTACCGATGTTGCCCATTTAGACGACTTCCATACCAAGCATTGGTGTCTGCATCCTATTTTACCAGTAAAACAGACCTTGTTTACCACAGTAAACAAGCACTGCTTCTTTTACCAGGATTCCCATGGAGGAGGGAGGAAGGAAGCCTGAACAAAGAAATCATTTCGAACCCTCTGCACTCTGATGTCAAAATATGTGATGTGAAAATTTCAACCTGCAACTTATTCCCAACTAGGAATTTAACCAATTTAATCTTCTTTGGCAGAGATCAATGAGCTCTGAGGAACAAGACTGAATTGGTTAACCCTTTACCTAACATGAAAAGCAGATGACACTTGCAAAGAAAATTCTTGAATAACTAATTTTTTTTCATTTTTTGTCTGAAAAACATAGGTTATGACCCTCATTGGAATGAGCTCGACTAGCTCGTTCCAAAGAGTGGTCATAATCTATGTTTTTGAGACAAAAAATGAAAAAATAATGAAAATTAATTGGTAATTTTTGTGAATAGCACTGGAATGTTTTGGCCATTATGTTGGGTAAAGGGTTAAATTCCGAGCTGAACTGCAAGAATAATGTGCTGCTTGAAATTTTGACAATAGTGTGTAGAAGGATAAATGTACCACTCTTATTTATTGGGGTATATTTTATATACTAAGAGCCAGTAACATACCTCTGCTGTGTAAGAATGTACTTTTGTTGTGGGTAGAAAAGTCTGCCTGCAGAAGGCAGAGGGTTACAGCAACAAAATTTTGTTACAAAGAACACCACATGAACAGAGACTGTGACGAAACAGTGCTGAAGTAATTTCCGATATAAGAGAATACATTTTGAATAAGACAGTGTTTAAAATATTTCCAAGCTTCATCATGATAGATATAGACAGAACGCGATGTGTGTTTGAATCGGTGGGTGTTTTACATAACGAGTTGGAATGGGGTAGTCATATTTCATGAGAAGCGTAGGCCCAAGCGAAATATGAGAACACACCATTCCAACGAGTTATGGAAAAACACTCAACCATTCAAACACACATCATGTTCTGTGTTTATTATACATCCCAAAGCATTAAAATTTATTTAAATAAACAAATTTTAATTCCATTGTTTAAACCCAAAGGTGAAGAGACCATTATTTTTGTTTGAAGTGGTATTGATCAAATCGATCGATAAAAAAAAACAAAATAACTTTAAGGGAACCAGTCTAAATTACATTCGTTATCTTTTCTATTTGGCTTGTTTGTTGTTTGTTATTTCAGGTTAACTTATTTTTTTTTGTGAACTGCCTTTATTCTACTTTGGACGTTTTCATTTTCACACTACACAATAGACTATCGATAATTGTATAACAAAATTTGAAAACTTTTAGAAGCGTAACTAATGACTTGATGGGAAAGGAACTAGTTTAAACTGTGCAGGGAAAAAAGTTCCGGTTTGTATATCATCAGTTAAATACAGAAACATTTATGTCAAAGTGGCGATTCCATTACATACAAGAGTTTAAAGTTTAACGGATGTGTAATAAATGCTTTTTATAAGTTGAATGGTAAATATTTAATCCATTTCAACCTTAATCCTTTGCACACTAATGTCGAAATATCAAAATTTCAACCTGCAATTCTTTTCCATAATGCAACTATGAATATAACCAATACAATCTTTTTTTGACACAGCTCATTGAGATCTGTCAAACAAGGTTTAATTGGTTATGTTCTTGGTCCATATATACCCAAAATAAAGATTGCTATTAAGTTGATTTTTAAAAATATGTTAGCACATTGTATAGGTGCTTCATTTTGATTCTCAAAAAAGGAAAATAAAATAAAATGCCACCATACAGTGACACAAAAAGATACCCCCGCTTATTTAACAATGCAAGCCTGAGTATAGGTGATACAGTTTTGGGGTATATACAGATATACTACAAAAAGTTTGCCAAGCATCAAATATTTGACACATCATTGTGAAATTTGCTTTTGACATATTTGTGATATTTTTGTTGGATATGATTGAGGAATGTATTGAGATGGCCCCCAGTGTTTACATAAGCTCTCTTGACAGGCAGACTTTTCGTGACAGTCATGGAAAGCATGTACCCCTTGATTTTTATGATGTTTTCGTGTAGTGTCTACAGAAACACGACATGTGTAGGGTATTCAATCTTCATTTGAACACAAATCCTTGTAATTTAATGACAGAATATGGCAAATACAAATGTAAGAAGACATTTGTCTGAAGCAGAAATGTGGCGGGCTGTAGGGATGGTTGAGCAAGGGGCTACCCATCATCAGGTTGGTGAAGCCCTTGGTGTGCACCACACGCTGATCACCAGAGCCTGGGCAAGATTTCAGCAGTATGGCACACCAGTAACACGGCATGGTGGTGGCAGAGACAGGGCAACATCTGTAGCTGGAGACTGGTTTTTGATCATTCAGGCCCATAGGAACCACTTTGCCACAGCAACCCAGCTTCGCAGTGACCTTCAGAATGCATCCGGGATAAATGTTTTGACGCAGACTATCCGGGCAAGGTTGCATGAAGGTGGTCTGGAATTGAGAAGACCATGTATTTGCATTCTGCTGTCCCAGAACCACTGCCAGGCACGATATGAATGGGCCATGGACCACGTTGGATGGACCAGAGAAGATTGGAGACCTGTCCTTTTTACAGATGAGTCAAGGTACTGCCTAGACCACACAGATAGGCATTCTAGGGTATGGAGAAGACCAGGAGAGCAATTCCATGCAGCCAACATTGCTGAGCATGACCGCTATGGTGGAGGGATGGATGTACAGAGCTCTGCGTCCTTGAACATAGTATATTGACCGCACAGTGGTATATTGATGAGATCCTGGATGTCCACGTCAGATTGTATGCAGGTGCAGTGGGTGATAGATTCATTCTGGACGTTAATTCCAGTCCTCATCTTGCCCATGCTGTCTGGGAGTACCGACAGAGGGTGGGGATTGGGCGTATGGACTGGCCAGCAAGATCCCCTGACCTCAATCCAATCGAACATGTCTGGAATGAGTTGCAGTTTGCAATTTCAGCCTGTCCAGTCTAGCCAAGAAGTGTCCAGGAGCTTGCTGCCATGCTGATCCAAGAATGGAACAACATCCCACAAAGGACCACCAGGAGCCTGATTGGGAGCATGAGAAGGCTTTGTCAAGCTGTAATTAACAGTAATGGGTCTCATACTCGATATTGAGCCCATACCAGTTCGCTCCGTCAACTTTTTGGCAAATCTGGAAAAATTTCCTTTTTTTACCAATAATATCCATTTTCCATGGTTATCGTTTTCAAAAGCTAAAAAATAATGTCAAAAACAAATAAAATCTTAATTTCTGTACTTAAATTATTAAAGATATAATTAAATAAAAAATATATACATTTTTCATCACAATATTTCAACTAAAACGTAAAACAGGTAGTTGGATATACTTGGTGCTTAGCAAACTTTGAGTAGTATATACTCCTTATATAATCCACCACTGATATCCTTATCCAACAAAGACATAATCGGTTGAAAAACGTTGAAGGATAAAATTCAATACAGTTACATTTTACAGCCGCTGATAATGATGGACCTAAAATGGTATCTTTGAAAGCTAACCACAAGAACTTTTCAAGACATGAAGCTAGGCTTGAGGAGAACATCAAGGAAGTGAATTTTCTGTTGTTATCCTGCAACTATTTCAGCTGGTAATGTTGGTTCCACTGTAAAATGAAGATATTCAGCTTGGATTATAAAAACTGGTATCATTGCCCCTGTGGAAACAGTGTTCTAGAACTTTGCACTGGTCCTCACCGCCCTGCATTCATACATATTTAGGATTTTTAAAGGGAATTTTCAAGCCCTCATTCCAGGATTTCAAGGCTTTGAATGGCCCTTAGTCAAATTCAAGACAGTTCCTTCCAACCTAGGCTCTGCAAGAATGTGATCACAGTATCTATTTTTCTTTTTCTGTAAATATATATATATTCAAAATCCTTTTATCCATTACCATGACCGGCTCCCATTGAAGCCTATTAGCACAGAAATTAATGGACTCAGGTTCCATGAGGTTCTCATGGAAAGAACCCATGGAACAACACACTTGGATTCATTTACTTCTCAAATACAGATATATGTCTGTGCAGTATCAACAACTTGTAACTTTTTTTCTGGACAAAAATGAGAAGTGAGTTTTAGTTTCATTAGCATACATAACCAGTTAAAATAAGTTGTGGGATAACCACTATAAACTATGTATCTTTCTCTTCCTATACTGATAAGACCAGAAGCTGACATCATTTTCTGGAAAGCTCTCATTGAGAGCTTTCCCAAAAATGATGTCAGATTCTGATCTAATCAGTGCAGGAGCACCAGTATACTTAGTTTATTGCAGTTATGCTACAGTTTATTTTGACTTGTACTGTATCTATTTAAGTCAGAACTGGAAAGGGTACGTTCTCATGGACAACCTACAACTTATAATGAATGATGGATTTATGATGAAGCCTGAAAATGTAATAAAACCTGTATTATTCAAAGACTTGTATAACCAGTATACATTGGTCCTTCACAGTTTTTACAACATATGGAATACTTTGTTTATCATCACTTTCACCAAATGAAACTTTAAGCACAAAAAAATATCTGCTACCCTTCAATTTAAGTAAAAGCTCCAAAAGGTTGTTACAACAAGGGTTCAGCAGATACATTCAAACAGCCAATTTGGACCTTTTTTAATCACAGGACAATATTTTGAAACAAAATGTTGTGTGTTGAGCAACTTGCTCCAAAATGTTGCATCACTTTTAATTTCTTCATTGACCATCCTATTCCAAAATATATTTTCAAAATCTGCAGGTCAGGTTCCCAAACATTTTCACAGGACAGGTAAGAAAGGACATTTTGTTATGTTAACAAATCATTTGTCCTCTGCCCTGTGTACTTACAGCGTAAATATTCTATGTACATGTACGAGGTCGGGAGATCACCAGCTGAAAGAAGGTCAAGGTTTGATTAATCAAACGATCATGCACGTGATGATTTTTAGACAATGGACAATTTAAAACTAAAGCATGAGAACAAACATTACTAATGAAACTACACATGTATACATCATCAGTCAACTCCTACATGGTCACTAAAGATAACGGCCCTCATGCAAACAGAACAATACTGATAGGCTATCGACCTGCATCACACTTTATGGGTAAATATTCACTGTTTTCCTGCCAAGTGATTATGTCACTTGGAAAACTTATTAATGTATACATTATTACAATATTAACTCCTACAAGCCTTGGAATTAAGAGTGAACATTATGAATGTCACAAACTGCTCGGGACTTATGGCCTAGCAGGTGTTTCCAGTCAAGTATCATCTGCTACTATGGCCTAGCAGGCGTTTCTTTCTAGTAAAGTATCATCTGCTTGTTCAGGCAGGCGATTGACTACAGTACAGATGATGTGGACTGGTCATAATTCACGCGTGGGCAGTGATGTCCACGCATGCATTCACCAGATAATAATAATCATCATCAGCACAATTTTAATTAATGAAGCACCGAGTTGTGCCCTGTGCTTCATTAATTAAATTTTTGATGATTATTCCTATAATTAGTGTTTGGAATCTAATATTATTGCATTTGTAGAAATATTGCCCATCCGTGGAAAGTGACCAGTCCACAGCAGCCATACTTATGACTCACACTTGTCAGTACTCCTTTGGCAGTCAGTGCCAGAGCAATGCTGTACTTCATAATAGGCAAGGCGACTCAACTTTAGGTTTCTAGGTGTTAATTATAAGGCCTTGATTCTTGCGAAACAATTTGGTTCAGTTCCCGTACTAAATTTTTTTTTCGGGAAGTCATAATTCATTAGGCTCAGAAATATCGGACAACCTTCCTTGAAATATGACAACTTTGAAATGTTGACAAGTCTATCAAGGAACACCAGTGTGAATGTTCAAAAACAAAACTCTTTCAGCCACCACTTTTGTTTTTGTAAAGCACTACAAGGTAAATTGGGAGTTTCAACTTTATTCACAAGGCACCATTTCATTTTCCATCTAACTTGTCAATAAATTAATAATTTTAATTTCTGTGACTTTCAGGTTACTCTGAATGGTAGTTTCTTTCCAAATGGCTTAGAATACTGTTTTGGGTTATTACTGAAACATCGCAATTTAACACAAGGCAGAGAAGTGAGACATTTTGTCATGTTTACAAATCTAGTGTCTCTGCCCTGTGTACTTACGTTCAAGTTTGGGCAAATACACAATAAACTGCTCAGAGGTTTGCTTCAAACCTGAAAAGTTCAAGTTCACATAAATACAAGTTAATATATTCTGCATACTACAACAAAATTCATGCAAAGCTTCAACTCATAAAAGCTCAATCCAATTTTGCAAGGTTTCTGAATACCTTGGCTCTGTCCGTTGTGTAGCATAATAATCTAGAATGCCTTGTGCATGTACAGTACGTGGAGAGTGTATTATCACTAAATCACCCACAGAGTGGAGATTCCACTCAAGTAATAATTGCAAATTTGTTGCAAAGCATAAGAAGCACAAGCTAAGTTCCAGCCAATGGATCTCCGGGTTGTACCCGAAGGTCCATTGGCTGAAACATTGCTTGTGTTCTTCTCCACATGAACAGAATTTGAAAATAACACTTTGGGTGTCAGCTCCACTCCCTGGGTGATTTAGTTACAATCCACTCTCCACGTACTGTATGTATATATTTATTAACCCTTTGAACACCAGAGGCTGTTTTTCCGAACGGGTCATAAGCTACGTCAAAATGTCATTAAGGGGGATGGCTACAAGGTAAATGAGTGGTGTCGACCAAGCAATATTTTCAATGTCCAGCCCTTAGGCTGCACGTTGAAAATATTAATCGGTCCAACCCCAAATAATAAATATGGACTCTTCCAATTGCTGCCATTGAATTGACATGGAAGATACCACTAAGGTTCAAAGGATTAAGAATAGTCATTTAAAATGTGTGTATTGTATATACCCAGAAAAGCATGTTTCATTAATTTTAACCCTTGATCTCTGGTAGTATCTTCCATATTAGTTCAATGGTTGAAGATACTACACATTCACTTAGCAGCCTTTTTACTTGATGAAATTATGACATACGGTCACATTATAAGTTATGGGGCTTTCAGTGGGCGGATATGGTGTGATATAAGGTGAAGTGAGATCAATATTAGGCGAGGCCGAAGGTCGAGCCTAATATTGATCTTGGTGAGCCTTATATCACACCATATCCGCCCACTAAAAGCCCCATAACGTATTTATTATGCCAGTCCTTTGAAAGAGACACAACCATAAGTATAATTTATGTTCGATATCGATCAACCTTCAAGTTCAATCATTCAAATCAAAACAAAACAGACGATAAAATTTACAGTCCAGGAGGAGTAACTAGAAAATATTTGCATGAACTGAGAAGGGCAGATTATTCGGGTAAGGATTCTCGCTTGAGTTCATCTCAGACAGTGCCAGTTGGCTTCTATACATGTCGTTTTAGTGGTTTATGTATTGTATTTATTTACATTTGTTTATTAAAATTTCTCAAAGACTGGAAGAAACGAATTATAGTTGTACATTGCTCAACAGACACACACGCGAAATTATTTGTTGATCGTTGAACATGCGAAATTAGGAAAAACATCGAAGCAGGCATTGGATGTCAAAAACAAAATGTCGGAACTGACCGTATATAAGCTCTATATACGGTCAGTTCGATGATACACAGTCTCATATACGGTCACTGGATATTGAAGCTGATTGGTCAATAACAATTACTGGCATAATAAACCATGTTCTTAGGCCAGAAAAGCGACCTCAAGGATCCAAAGGATTAAAAGGTATTTTGTGTAGGGTAAAGAAAACTATTTTCCCACAATTTCTAGTAGAGAAACAGGAGCTCTCTCCAAATAACAGTAAGAAACTAATTTTTTTTAAACAAAATTCATGTTTAGTCAAGTGAATTAAATATACAGCCGAAATATGGTTTTCCAGAATTTTTCAACAAAGTCCAAATACAAGATTCAGTACCCAACCACATTAGTTGATTACTGTTAGGTAAAACACTGCAGGATGCACTCTCTCTGAGAGCTTTCAAAAAGTATGTGAGCTCTCAAGTGTCCTTTCAATTAATTTGTAATGTGCAGCATATTACTAACTTGGGGACAAAACCTTTTCCGTAAATCCAATCAAATTTCATTTTGACAAGTTTCTTTGTGTGTCGTGATTTCTAATATAGGCAAGTAAATCCGGAAGAAAACAACAAAAAGGTCTTTAGGTTTGTAAGTGCAAAATTTACTTATGGTGACAGTGTGATAAAGCACTCTCACTGATGTAGTAGAATTCAAGATTGGAATTTGGTTTCATGAGTTAATTAACATGCAAATAATTCTACAACAGAAAACTTATTTAGAATGAAAAAATGAACAAAGATGTGGTTTCTAAACTGATCATTCATTCACTTAAAAGCAACAGCTCCAGAAAAAGTGCACTGCTGTCTTTCTTACTCTTGGTTATTCCTGATGTAAGAAGATTCGCTTTTTCTGACATCAAGCAATATCAAGTGTCACTCATCACCCCTCAATGAACTGATCTGATCTACAGGTGCTTCTGCATAAGTTGCAAAGCCCAATGGTGATCATAATTGACAAGTAGAACTAGTCAACACAGACCACAGGCACTTAAAAAATATGGGAGTTCATGGTGACAAATTTACATAAGATTAAATTTTAAACTAAGCTTCAACTTGAGCTTATAGAGAATGACAACAAAAAAGGCTTCATTCAAATCCAGCCAACTCTCGTCCTGATGAGTGGTTTAATTCTACTCAACAGTGAAAAACAGGACCCCATAAAACATTTCCTGGGATTCTATTTCTCTGAAATACATGTAGATAGACTACACCATGTTGAAAAGGTGAAAAATTTTCCAACCTCAATGGAATGCAAGGGCCTGAGATATAATTTCATGGCCTATTTCTCAGGTTGGTGCTGTTAATGATTTAGACTCTTAAGGGCAATAATAAAAATTAATTTATTCAAGAAGTGATGGAGTGTCACAAAGCTCCTGGTCACATTTTAGTCACCAACATATACATGACTTTGAATTGTCATCAACAACAATTGTGCATTTTGCTTTCTGAGAAAGGTGATTATTCCCAAATAAAAAATTTATTTTCTACTAACAAATCAAGAGCTCATAACACTCATTAGTATGAGACTTTCTGCAAGCTGAGGTTTCCTAGAAGAGGTTATTTGAATTTCAATTTTAAAATTACTTGGACAAATTATGTACAGTGGAACCCTGTTAACTGAATAGTCACTTTGCCAATGAAAAGTATTCAATTAACAGGAGTATTCATTCAATTAACAGGGATTGTGTCACTTTCCTGTATTCTAGAGATAAACTTAGCATTTATTTTATTATATCTTGTTAGACAGAGCTCCATGAGCTCTGTCAAACAAGATATAATAGATTAAATGCCTGTATTGGATGTACTGAGTCCATATATGTCTTTTAACAAAGGAAAAATGGAGAGAGTCAGAGTAATTTCTCGATAGGTTGCAAGATTTTTTATTCAATTAACAGGAGTTTATTCTTTAAGCTATATTCAATTAACAGGTCAAATTTGTACTGGAGGTATGGTGAATGGTTTTGTGATGGGAAATTATATTCAATTAACAGGATTATTCAGTTAAGAGATATCCAATTAAGTGGGCTCCACTGTATTACATGGAAAGAATGAATTACCACTAAAACTACGAACACACTCACAAATGGTCGTGAAAAACAAAAATGCCTTTTCCACGGACTGACAGTCTCAATGCCATAATTTTTATAGAAGAAATAAAAATGTTTTGTCAGATAACAGCTTATCACTTCACCAAATGTAATTGCCATATCTGACGAGAGCTATGAACAGAACTCACCATTCACATATTTGTTTTCAATTTTGTCCTAAAAATATAGCTTATAACACCTTCATTAGAATGAGCTCGTTCCAATGAGAGGTCATAAGCTAGATTTTTGAGGCAAAAATTATTTTTTTATTTATTTTACTGGTAGAGTGCTAATTATTTTTGGTCATCAAATCTTGTCCACATTTATTTATTTATTTATTGGTGTTTAAGGTCACATATTTCTGCACAATGGCTAACCATGACCGTGACAGTTTTACGGGTGGAGGAAGCCGGAGTACCTGAAGAGAACCACCGAGCAACGGCGAGCAACTGTCAGCTCCCCAACATACCAACTCCACACAAGCAGGGTTAGCATTGGTTGAAGACCGGTGCACCATCGACGTGCAGTACGCCTTAGTACACAGCGTCACCATGCCCACCGTGGGCAATGGGGGTGAAGTGTCTTGCCCAAGGACACAACGCGGTTGCCGCAGGTGGGATTCGAACCGAGGACCTCTCGGCTTGCAGCCTGCACCTCTACTAACTGAGCCACCACGCCCCCTCAATCTTGTCCACATGTCTTTGCCTTGTTACAATTTATAGGAGAGTGCCTATGGGCACTCTCCCATAAATTGTAACAAGGCAAACCCTTACAGACTAAATAATATCATTTCAAAGATAATACAAAGCATATGGACAAAATATGAGCCTTCAAGCTGTGGTACCTGCACTTCAGAATAAAAAAGCCCAAATGAGCACTCCCAGCACTTTACCAGTTAACAAATTAATTTGAAAGTGTCGTTTTCTATTCGCGTTAGCGAGAGAGGTAAAGACAGACATGGCAAAAGTAATGTGGTACTGTTGGGCACTGAAATCAACCTTGGTACTGAAACTGTCAATCAAAATCAAATATTTTATTGGAAATATATAACTGACAATGCAATGTTTAATCATCTCACTGATAATAATTGGTCTGCCATGCTACATTTAATAACACATAAACAATCAATCAGCCAATAAAAAACACACACAAAAATTACACGAACATTGTTTATATTATTGAACCAATGGACAAGTCACAGCTGTGTGACAATAATCATTATTGCAGGTAACCAAGTTTTCTTTCATAACTACACAAACTCAATCTACTGTTCATTATCTTTTCCTACATCATGGCCAAAAGCCAGATGGTAATGTTAGCTGTTGGTAATATAACAAGGATTAATGAATACAATAAAAGGAGTGCTCTGCTGGCTGTGGTGACAATAGCTGTTCTGTTACTGAGCCTGAACAAACGAGTTCACAAAACATGTATAACCCCTCTAAGTTTGAAAAAACATATATAATTTCAGCATTCAAAATACACTTAAGTTTAACTGGTTGAGTGTTAGAAGCCCATATTTGGGCTTTACTAAAAACGGCTGGTGCTTCATTTAACCCTTTACCTAACGAATCGGCCGCATCCGCCTGTGTAATATGCAAATTCAGCAGTTGAAAAAATATTCATTTTCAGAAAATTACAACAAAACTATATCATGTGACCCCTCATTGGAATGGGCTCATTCCAATGATGGGTCACATGATATGGTTTTGTTAAAATATTTTGACAATTTTGAAAAAATAGTATTTAAAATCGTAAATTTTGATATCATCTGCGTTGGGTAAAGGGTTAAAAGGCTTTATATTCCAGGGATGCACTTCATGATGATGAAAAGTTTTTTGTTCATATGCATTGGTCCTATTTATTTATTTATTTATTTACTGGTGTTTAACCCTTTACCTAACATGAAAAGCAGACGACACTCGTAAAAAAAAAATCTTGAATAACTACTTTTTTTCATTTTTTGTCTTAAAAACATAGCTTACGACCCCTCGTTGGAACGAGCTCGACGAGCTCGTTCCAACGAGGGGTCATAACCTATGTTTTTGAGACAAAAAATGAAAAAATATTGAAAATTAATTGGCGATTTTTTAGAATAGCACTGGCCGGTTTGGGCCGTTACGTTGGGTAAAGGGTTAAGGTGACATATTTCTACCCTACGGCTAATCATGACCACAATGGTAGGATAAAGTAAAATTTACTCAATTGTTTCCCATTTTAGAGGCCTCCACCCCAAGCACTGGTGAATAGATCCTATTTTACCAGTAAAACTGTGCTTGGTTACCCCGGTAAACAATGACTGCTTCACTTCCCAGGGTTCCCATGGAGATGAATTTATCTTGTCATGATTTTATTGGAGAGTGCCTGAAGGTAGTCTCCAATAAATTGTTACAACGCAACAAAGCATATGGACTAATTCTAACAAGCAAAATTAATCTAGTACTCTACCTGTTGAGATAGTGAAGGTTTGCGGCCTGGACATTTAACAACATTCGCTTTCTATTGGATTCATATAGCTTTGAATATTTATATTTATTTTGTGGGGTGTAACGGCACCTTCAACAGTGAGGGTCACTTGTGTCAGTTTTATTGCTGGAGAAAGCCTGAGTACCTGGAGAGAACGCTGAGCAGTAGAGATCCAGTCTCTCTAACTCACAAGCAGGGTTAGTATTGGCTGAAGGCGAGTGCACCATTGGTGAGGAGTATGCAATTAGTACACACCATCATCATGGCCCCACATGAACAATTGCGATTAAGTGACTTACACAACACAGTTAATGCTGGTCAGGATTGAACCATCAGCCTTTTAGTTTGAAGTCCAATGCTCTAACCACTGGGCCACCACATACTCCCTGGCAGGCCTGTCATTATGAAAAATACAGGAGGGCTAAAATTTGCCCTCCAAAAAACTCCCAGGAGGGCAAATGCCCTCGCCAGGATACACATCGTCACTTGAGTTCCATTCTGTTCTATCTCCAAGTAGGGAGAAGAACAGAATGGAACTCGGGTGACATGTTTAAAGAAGTCTTCTTGCTTCATACAGTAAGTGAAAGAATAACAAGATTGACCACATTTATCCCTAGCAGTATTTCTATGGAGTTGTGAACAGTATCTTAAGGTAGAATATTATAATCCCTGATGGGTACGGGTGTGGGATGGGAAAATCTCATCCGAGGGCAAGATATTTGGGCCAGACACTAGGCTTGCCGAGTGTCTGGACCAAATATCTTGTCCCGAGGGTGAGATTTTCCCATCCCACACCCGTACCTATCAGGGATTATTTTTCTCCCCCCACCATACAGCGGTTACGTTAGCCAGAGGTAATTGGCAGTCACGTGCTAATATAATCAACTCATTTGGTATTCATTGTTTTGAAAAACTAATGACACCATCGGAAAGAGCATGCAAAAGTTATGTATATACCAAAGGTATATACCACGAAATCAATTAGCAACGGTGGCATCTTGGGGTCTAAAGAGTTTTAGAGCATCAAACTTTGATCACACGGCATTCTGATGATGTCAACATGAATTAGTTGGTAGCAAAAAACTGATACGATATGCATAACGTCATAATAACGTTATAAATTATAACGTCACGTGGATGGGGTGGGATACATCTGTCTCTCCCTGCTATCTCACCCTGGACAGATGTATGTTACACATGCAGTGAGGGTAGAATTGTACATTCCCCCAACAATGTTCAAATATTATTCTATATCTAACTAGCGGCATTACCAGAGTCACATATCACCAGTACCATGAATGTGACAGAATGTTTGAACATGAAGCCCAGTGGTGCAGTTGAGTTTTATTTTTGAGCAAATTATATATTCCTTTTTGTCATATGAATAAAGTGAGCCTGTAGGAATTGTCCATATAAAATATAAGTAGTACTGCAAAACAGTCTGTGATGTATTTAATTGGCTAGATGCAGGAGGGCTAAAAATAGCCCTCCTACAAAAAAGAGGGCTCTAGGAGGACAGCCCTCCTTGAAAATGCCAGGCCTGGTACTCCCTGAGGTCTGGATAAATATCAACATTCACTTTTTTATTGGATTCATTTAGCTTAACATAATATTCTCAGGAAATTAACAATTATTGAAACTAGAGACAGAACTAAATGGGTTCTTCAATATTTGATCGTTGGAGAGAGGAAGCAACTAATCAGAGCAGAATTATATGAGATAAAGTAGAGTTACAGCACATTGTTTGCCAACAGTCTTTATCACCCAACCTCTGGTTAACCAATCAAAAAACACTTAGCACTCTATTGAAATCAATGATGATTATTTCAGCATTAGAATATGAACAGAATCTGTTTGAACAACTGGACAGGTTGCTAATTCAGTGTGATTACACTGTTAGTAATCTAGTGTTGATTTTAAAGAATAATCAGCAGTTCAATATTCCAAAATACAAGTCAAATCATAAAATATCTGTAATCCACACTCATCTGAGTCATAAACTTTCAGAGGAACCATCTTGTAGCATGCTTTATGTAATACTTCACACACACAAAATTTGAAAACATGAAATTTATTGAATTGTTTCTCCCAACACTCAACTACTTTACAAATGAAGATAGAGTAGTGCAGGGGCCAATACTATAAAACTTTTACAATTGTATTTTCTAGAATTATATTTTCTTGTTATGAATTTAAATGGGTTAAAATGAATCATTAGCATTTTTAAAGATTTGGCAATTAGCCAGTTGGCAAATTGCCATATCTTTTAATATGCTAATGATTCATTTTATATTAATAGGTAGAAAATACAATTGTAAAAGTTTTATGCATTGGCTCCAGGTCAGTTTCTTCTGTCAACTGATATGCTTTTATGTATGTGAAATGACAGGGTTTATAATAAATGGCTCTGATGAAATGACAGTTCCAGTGGGAAGACCAGGATTTATGTTGCTGTAATAAAATTTCAAATTTTAATGTCCTGAAACTCCATTTTCCAACATCTGACATCATCTAGGAAAATTTTTCTCAAAAGGTGATGTCCGTGAAATTAGAGCTGGGCTGCGATACAGCATATATACACCATGCCATATCAGTATCATGCTAATATTGATTTATTGTGACAAGGGAATCTCAAAATTTCAGTTTTCAAAAATAATACTCCCTTCACCCACTGAAAATACTTCAGACAATAAAACATGGACCAAAATATGGGCTAAAAGAAGAACGTGTGTACTACTAATTTCAATGCACACTCATCACAAGTCATTTGAAAGCTGAGAGAAAAGCATCCTATCTGGAACTATGCTTATTTGTCTTAATTTTGCAGTTGTTTCATTGAGCGACAATACCCAATGAAATAAGTTTGGGGATAACTACAAGAAAATTTGTTTCATTTTGTAGGTTGATAATTTCAAGAATTAACATCATTTTTTGGAATAGAATAGATGTCAAAGCCTGAAATTATCATGAGAGGAAATTGTGAAGAAAATCTATTTGTTGTATTCCTAAAACTTATTTCAGCTGGTAATTTTCTGATGAACACCACCTCATAGCCATCCGACCAGCTTTGGGAACAGCACACACTGTTCAAGAAATCAGACTTCAATTTGTTTTTAACCCTTTACCTGACCTGAAAAGCAGACGACACTTGCAAACAAAATTCTTAAATAACTATTTTTTTCATTTTTTGTCTCAAAACATAGGTTATGACCCCTCTTTGGAACGAGCTCGATGAGCTCGTTCCAAAGAGGGGTCATAACCTATGTTTTTGAGACAAAAAATGTAAAAAATAATGAAAATTAATTGGTGATTTTTTAATTAGTGAATAGCGCTGGCCAGTTTTGGCCGTTACGTTGGGTAAAGGGTTAAATGAATTAATAGAACAAATGTCTACCAAAAATAAAGTGACTTACAGTTAGAGATTTTTCAGAAGCACCTTTTTCACCTTGCTTTATTGAAGGTATCAACACAAATATTCAATGCTTTTCACTGATTACAGTGGATAACTTGATCCATCCCAGAACCTCAGTTGTTGCTAAATACCTGGCTGGACAAATGCAGATAAGGCTCCACAATGTAGATCTTGTTTCTCAGGCCATTTTTTGTAAAATTGCATGTGGCTGGGTGGTTTTTATTTTATTTTTTATTTTTCTAATTATTTCTTTGCCATCAAAAGTTCATGTTCTTGGTTTGTTTAATGTTTTAGGCCTCATGATCTTCAGAATAGCATGGGTTAATCCATTATGGTGTATTTCGTCCCTTGAGTGCAAGGAGGCTTTGCAATGCTAAAGCATTGCAAAGCATTGTTGCACTCAAGGGACAAATTTATCAATTTTATTAATTTGGGTAAAATATCAGACATAAACCATTTAAATTTTATTTGCTTAAGTTTGAATTGGTTATAAAAAGAGGGCATGAGGCAGCTAAAAGGACCATGCAGGAGGCCTGAGAAACAAAGTTTTAACTTTTTTAGGCCTAATAGAGTAGTACTGTATGTTCTGAAATGCTCCAACAATAAGTAGCACTCCACTTATCATATGGAGCACTATCAGTTAGTTATCAGCATGTTTGTCGGAAGTCTGCAATACTCTGGTGCAGATATATAATAAACATGCAGTTATATGCTCGTGCACCGTTAATCTGTGTACACATTTTGCTTGGAGATATTTCCAGTTGACATCTCTGCCAGGCATAGTTTCATTTAAATGGGAATAGAACTGTTTGTTGATCATAGAAATAATATTTTAAATATTGCTTTATATTACAGAATTAGAATTGTCAATACCAAAGCTGTTAACCGCATTTTGCTTGCAAACAGTGATGTGAATCTGGACAAATCAAGTCCTTAATTTCACATCAGCGTCAGGCATTGATAAAAGTGACAGAGCAAAAACTTAATGTACAAGTGACTGATCAATAATTTCAAATGGAACTGTGGGGTTAAATTCTAAGATCAGAAAAATCATTATAATTGCAATGAGCTTGGATGTTTAGGAATGAATTATTTTATTAACAGAACTGAGATATTTGCAGACAGGCAAAATAGTTCATCTCTGTAATGAGTCACCAAACACAATATTTGACATTTGACCATGTACACAAACCAGCAATTTCTTGTAATTTACCAATTTATTTGATACTATACTTGAGTGTCAATTACCCCCACTTCACTGAAACTTCTCATCTAATGCTGTCTCGCTGACAACTAATAATCTTTTCAATGCACATCAATGATGGAAACAAGAGGACTTAATATCTTCAAACAACCATTTTTCTTTTCCACAATATATTTCAGGGAATGACTTATCAATATTAAGAGCCTGACTGCTCTGGTGTATTGACAAAAACTGAGTCAAATCACAGTCTTTGTTTAAGACTGAAAAGGCGACAACACAATCATGTACAATTGTAGAGGATAGGGAATGGCAAGTCATGAAAACTTCACCCTTAAAGGCCCTAATACCGGCTTTTAAAAATTGCATGAACTTTAGTTCAGTTCTTGCAAAGGTTAAGCAAATCATGCCTTGCATAACCGATTTTTTGTTCATGCAAAATTCAAAACAGAAACATTTCAAAGCATCATTTTCTGCAAATGGGTTAAGCCAAACTGTGAATGGTTAAGCAAATTATTTTTTGCAAAACCTTTTTTTGGGGTTAACCCTTTACCTAACATGAAAAGCAAATGACACTTGCAAAAAAATTTTTGAACAACTAATTTTTTTCATTTTTTGTATCAAAAACATAGGGTATGACCCTTCATTGGAACGAGCTCGTTCCAAGGAGGGGTCATAACCTATGTTTTTGAGGCAAAAAATGAAAAAAATAATGAAAATTAACTGACAATTTTTGAGAATAGCGCTGGCCGGTTTTTGCCATTACATTGGGTAAGGGGTTAACTGGTAGAGTGCTGAATTATTTTTGGCAATCAAAATTTGTTCACATGTCTTTGCCTTGCTACAATTTATGGGAGAGTGCCAGTGGGCCGGTCACTATTGCATGCAAGCAAAATTATCAACAAGCCTACAAATATGCTGGCTGTCATGGTAATTGACAGGCACAACTTGCATATTTGACAGGCACCAGTTCACTTGTGCCTCTGGCATAATGACTAACACTGTGGCCAAGAACTGAATACAGCCTGTAACTTAAACCTTTGAAACCAAGCGGTATCTTCATTGTAAGTTTAATGGCAGAAACTGGAAGAGTCAAAACTAACTATTTGAGGGTAGACCAATTAATATTTTCAACCCAAGGCTGCCGGTTGAAAATATTTATTGGTCTAGCCCATACATTCACTAAGCAGCCATCCAACATAATGAAATTATGACATATCATGTTCCTGGGCCAGAAAAGTGGCCTCTCGGGTTCAAAACATGTCCAATTCCAGTAGACTTTATTTATTTATTGGTGTTTACTGCACAATGGCTAATCATGACCACAGCAGTTTTATGGACGGAGGAAGCCTGAGTACCCAATACCACCATGCCCCCCACGTGGGCAATGGAGGTGAAGTGTCTTGCCCAAGGACACAACGCAGTTGTCCAGGTGGGATTCAAACCGAGGACCTCTCGGCTTGCAGCCTGTACCTCTACCAACTGAGCCACCGCACCCCCACAACATGTAGATACAGTCAAGTTCAGACAACCTTTACATCCATGTTGAGCATTCCAAGCATTAGTGACTGGGTCTTATTTTACCGGTAAAACAGAGCATGTCTACCACAGTAAACAAGCACTGCTTCACTTCCCGGGTTTCTACTGGGGCCAGTAGGCTTTACCAACACCAAATTCTTGACTTAGTGTCATTTAATGGAAAGCTCTCTTGCAACTCATTGGACACTAGCACTTTGCCATACTACTGTCCTACAGGACCAAAATTTTGTTGGGAGTCTACCCCCCCCCCCCCCCCCCCCCCCCCACCCCCACCAATCTCCTTTCAAATAAAATGAGGACTCCAATGTCCATTTTTAAGTTTTATTAAATTCCCGAGAAGTGGCAATACAATTTACATAACACTGTATGTTTTCAGCATTCCGTTGACAAGAATTATAATGAAATTTCAACACTTCAAATGAAAAATATTAATGCTTACTGCAATGGATTCCGCAGCATGGAAGTTTTGACTGCTTTGAAATAAGAGATTGAGTGTTAATAAGCAGACAATTAGTGAAAATGGGATGCATAAAATGATATTTTGCCATTCTCCAATCCACTGTATCTTGCCATGATCTTGGTCAACTCCATTACGGTAGCTCCCCTTAGATCTAATTGACCTTTACATATTGAGAGGGTCGAAAGGTTGTTAGATCAAGTCTGATTAATGTAACCAGAGACATGAAGTGATAACATGATCAATTTGCCCACTGACTGTTAAAATTAGAGAGACAGGAGAAAAACATTTCCTGACCAGTGTACAGTCCACTGGCAGCACAGAAAAATGAAACTGTATGCTTTATAAGATAAGTCAATAATTCTACATTACAGATGTCATAATACATATGCTACCAAATTGTTCAGAGATCTATACAACATAA
Source organism: Pictodentalium vernedei (assembly GCA_031216915.1). Taxonomy (NCBI): domain Eukaryota; kingdom Metazoa; phylum Mollusca; class Scaphopoda; order Dentaliida; family Dentaliidae; genus Pictodentalium; species Pictodentalium vernedei. Next base: position 59,068,230 of record CM062293.1, read on the forward strand.
CCAAAATTACATTTAACCCTCTTACACTGATATCAAAATACAGAAATTACAATGAGCAAATAGGAATTTGACCTGTTCAATTTTGTTTGACAGAACTCATTGAGATCTGTCAAACAAGACTGTATTGGTTGAATTACTAGTTGCATCATGGGAAAAAATTGCTGAGAGTTAACTGCCATCACTTTCAACATACTTTCCAAATTAGGTGAATGATTATTCTGCTCATTCAGAGCTTTACATTCCCCCAATTTCCCCACATTCATATTGGCAAAGGTCAGCCCAAAGTATAGTTGTACTATAGATATTTCGGATTATGTTGAACAAATTATGTTTGTCTTCTCATGCATTGCATTTTTATCCAGTTTTGGTACAAAGTAATGCAAAAGATATTTTGCGGCAAATAATCAAGCCCCGAGAAGCAAGAAAATGCATTTTTGGCCAGTCAAACTTATACAATATTTCTTTGGGCTAAATTTGAACTGACTCAGAGAGTCTATGATGTACACAAATTGGACCAAGCTTAAGACCTGGTTCATTCCAAATCAATAACATAAGGGTAGCCATTTCTATTCATGCGCATATATTTCTTCTTGTTAACCCTTTACCTAACAAATTTTATTGATGACTCAGCATTTTTTCATTAATGTCCCTGCGTTCCTCCTCTCTCATATGGCACACCATCATTGAGTTTTTGGGCCCATTCAATTCTACTGGTCCTAAGGATACTGTATACACAATGACAATTCTTTGTTCTGTGCAGTTTGGGAAATATGGGCATTTTAATTTTTTTCCATTATCAGTTCCAGAGGTCCCCCACCAAGCCTGGAAATAAGCAATCTGTCATTTGCTGATGGAGGTCCCTAGAGGGTGAATTTGCTAATGCTATTCCATATAGTGAGATAGAATCCCCCAATATATCCTCTGGGTTCCTCTTTCTGTTTAGGCATGGAACCTTGATTCAGATTCAGGCTCATTGAGGGTAAATGTAGTGATCCTACCCTGCTGTGCAAGGTAGCATCACCCAATTCACCCTCTAGGGACCTTATTCTGCAGATGACAGTCTGCTTATTTCCACAGGACACAGACAATTTCTTTCTGGCATAAATCAAGTAAATGTCCCCTAATATTACTACATACCACATTTGGTCCAGATTGGCCAATTGGTTAGGGGAAATAAAATTTGGGGCATGGCCAAAAATACTGCCCTCCAGCACAAGTCCAAGTACTGCCTGACAAACTTTCTTTGAACAAACTTGAATCTTGGGCATGTACGGAAGCTGCATACCAAATTTCAATGCACTGACACTGGTGGTTTATAAGAAGATTTTTGAAGAATTTGTTTTTCTCAGGCACTGCCCCAAGCTCATTGGACTTGGCTTCTTGCGTTGAACAAACTAGAAAGGTTATCCCACAAAGATAATTTATGCCAAGTTTGGTTCTGGAGAAGACTGATATGCAAAGTTAATACTTATCATGAAAAGCAGATGACACTTGCAAACAAAATTCTTGAAAAACTATTTTTTTTCAGTTTTTGTCTCCAAAACATAGGTTATGATCCCTCATTGGAATGAGCTTGATGAGCTCGTTCCAAAGAGGGGTCATAACCTATGTTTTGGAGATAAAAAATGAAAGGAAAGTGTCAATGACACTGTAGCTCAACTTGTTAAGACATGTACATGTATAGTATGTGGCACAGCAATGACAAACATCTAGGTAATGACCTGATAACAAAGGTACATATAAAGTATTGTAACGGTCTGAACATAAATACTGTCCGTAGCCTGGTACAAATGTTTAGGTAAAGTATTGTAAAGGCGGGTGACAGTCAGATGCTAAACTAGAAAAGAAATCTTTTAGTCCCAGATTGGGTCTGACTGAACCCCAAAATATTTGTTCTCATAGCACAGTGATAACAAAGGCACCCTAAAACACACTCGTTCCTGTCCCAAGGTGAAAACAAAGGTACCCAAGAAGTTTTGTGAAGATCAGTTCATAAATACGAGCTGCATAGAAGTTGTGACAAAAAACTGATTGGACCTAATTTCGGTACAAAATGGCCACTGGCAGCCATCTTGAATTTTAGACCGCACCCAGAAACACTCATTCTCGTCCCAAGGTGATAACAAAGGTACCCAAGAAGTTTCGTGAAGATCGGGTCATAAATACAGCCTCTAGCCCGAGCCGTATTGACATGTGCACTTACAGTGTATAAGTAGCACTGAATAAATCAAAGTTAATCTAATTTGCATAATTTCTGCACGAGAAAAAAACCCGTACTATATGTGATGCATTCTATGTTACTAAACATTCAAACAAAAATTTATTCAAATCAGAACTTTCATACAGAAGTTCTGTACAAAAGACAGATTGCACTAATTTTGGTACAAAATGGCTGCTGGTGGCCATCCTGAATTTCGGACCACACCCCAAAACACTCGTACTCATCCCACGGTGATAACAAAGGTACCCAAGAAGTTTCGTAAAGATCGGTTCATAAATACGGCCTCTAGCCTGAGCTGTATAGAAGTTGTGTACAAAAAACTGATTAGACCTAATTTCGGTACAAAATGGCCACTGGCAGCCATCTTGAATTTTGGACCACACCCAGAAACACTCGTTCCCGTCCCAAGGTGATAACAAAGGCACCCAAGACGTTTCGTGAAGATCGGTTCATAAATACAGACTCTAGCCCGAGCCGTATTGACATGTGTACTTACTGTAAGTAGCATTGAAAAATCAAAGTTCATCTAATTTGCATAGTTTTTGCACAATATATGTGATGTATCCCATTGGTACTAAACATTCACACAAAAATTTTTTCAAATCAGCACTTTCATATGGAAGTTCTGTGCAAAAATCTGATTGCACCTAATTTTGTACAAAATGGCTGCCATCGGCCATCTTGAATTTCGGACTGCACCCAAAAACACTCGTTCTCGTCCCATGGTGATACCAAAGGTACCCAAGAAGTTTCGTAAAGATCGGTTTATAAATACGGCCTCTAGCCGAGCCGTATTGGCATTTGCACTTACAGTGCTGAAAGTAATACTAAATAAATACATCGAAGTTAGTCTAATTTGCATAATTTAATTTTGCAAAGTTGAGCTAAAAATTATTCAAATCAGTGCTTTCATATGGAAGTTCTGCGCAAAAATCTGATCGGACCCCAAAACACTCATTCTCATCCCACGGTCATAACAAAGGTACCCAAGAAATTTTGAAAAGATCGGTTCATAAATACGGCCTCTAGCCTGAGCCATATTGAATTGTTGACGGATATACGGACGACTGGCCATGGCATAAGCTCAAATTTGGCTTTGCCAAAGTTGAGTTAAAAATTATTCAAATCAGCACTTTCATATGGAAGTTCTGCGCAAAAATCTGATTGGACCCCAAAACACTCATTCTCATCCCACGGTCATAACAAAGGTACCCAAGAAGTTTGAAAAGATCGGTTCATAAATACGGCCTCTAGCCTGAGCCGTATTGAATTGTTGACGGACGATGGATGACTGGCTATAGCATAAGCACAAATTTGGCTTTGCCAAAGTTGAGCTAAAAATAATGAAAATTAATTGGCGAGTTTTTTGAATAGTGCTGGCCAGTTTTGGCCGTTACGTTGGGTAAAGGGTTAATGGACGCCCGATGCCAAGTGATGGCCATAGCTCATCCTGACTGTCAGGTGAGCTGAAAAATGCTGACGATGTAGCATAAAAAATAATTTTTATGCTGAATGCTTTTCTGTGAGTGATTTGAAGACAGTGAAGATCTGGTTATTAATATCATTATCAAATCCATCTTCTGGCCATGTGTATGTTGACTTGTAACTTGGATCAGACAGTCATGTCATGTAAGTAAGATCATTCTATTGTAATTCAATTACAAGATGACAGCTCTGAGATGCCCCTGAATGAAGATTATAATCAAAAGCTAGACAGAGGCTGTCAGGCACAATATAGTATCAAAAATAAGAAATCTGTCATCTTCTTAACTGGTTGAGTGCTGAAAGCCCATATTTGGGCTTCATTCTATAGTTCAGATACAGTACGTGGAAAATGTATTATCACTAAATCACTCACAGAGTGGAGATTCCTCCCAAGCAATAACTGCAAATTTGTTGCAAAGCACAACAAGCACAAGCAAAGTTCCAGCCAATGGACCTCCGGGTTATACCCGGAGGTCCATTGGCTGAAGCCTTGCTTGTGTTTTTGTCTACATGTGCAGAATTTGACAGTGATGCTTTGCATGATAACTCCTCCCCCCAGGTGATTTAGTTACAATCCACTCTCCACATACTGTACAACTTGAAGGCTTCATAATCTGTTGATGAGCTTCATATCATTTTGAAGTGAAATTATTTAGTCAAAAGGCACTCTCCTGTAAGTTTTAACAAGGCAAAGACAGATAAGATAATTTTTATTGCACTACTTTGAAAATTAAGTATGGCACTAGATACATATACATGATTTAAGGCCCCTCAAAGTAGATTTTCTGTTTCTCAGGCAATTTTTTTGTAAAATTGAATGCAGGTAGGTGGACAGGCAGTTTTTATTTTATTTTTTATTTTTGTTATTTCTTTGCCATCAAAAGTTAATGTTCTTGGTTTGTTTTAGGTCTCATAATGTACAGAATAGCATGGGTGGTGGTGTATTCCATCTCTTGAGTGCAAGAAGGCTTTCCACTGCTAAAGCATTGCAAAGCTTTGTTGCACTCAAGAGACAAAAATTTATCAATTTTAATAACATGGGTAAAAATATCAGACATGAACCATTTAATTATTGTTTTTTTAAAGTTTGCATTGGTTATAAAAAGATAGCATGTCGCAGCCAAAAGGACCATGCAGGAGGGTCTGAGAAACAGATTTTTAATTTTTTTAGACCTAACTGATGCACATTATTAACTGGTAGAGTGCTAAGTTATTTTTGGTCATCAAAATTTGTTCACGAGTCTTTGCCTTGTTACAATTTATTGGAAGGTGCCAAGAGGCACTCCTCTCCCATAAATTTTAACAAGGCAAACCCATATAGACTAAGTTATTTCAATTCTAAGATAATATGAAGCACATCCACAGAATATGACAGCTTTAGGCCGGGGTACCTGCTCTTCATACTAAAGCCCTGATAGTGGCTTCTACCACTCTACCAGTTAAAAACTATACAACACATATGGCAAGGAATAGTGTATTTTTATGCAGATTCACTGATGCTACTTTGCCCCCAAGCATGCTATACTGGAATCCTCATTGCCGACCCTCACAGCTTGTACTATCATGCATACACATTCCCCTGTACAAATCACACTCACTTGGCATACTCTCATACCTAGCACTCCCTGACCTATTCACTGTCCCATATAAAATGCAATCATCTGTAGCAGGCACACCAATATACATATGAAGTAAAAATTAACCCTTTACAAAAACACAGTCGATATCAAAATTTACTATTTTAAAAATTATTTTTAAAATTTTTTCACAAAATTTAAACAAAACCATATCATGTGACCCCTCATTGGAACGAGCTTGATGAGCTCGTTCCAAAGAGGGGTCACATGATATTGTTTTGTAGAAATTTTTTGAAAAATAGTACTTTTTCAGCTGCTGAATTTGCATATTATGCATGCGGATGTGGCTGATTTGTTGGGTAAAGGGATAATAGTATTAATTAAGGGAGGCCTGGCTCAGTCCTCTCTGACCACATAGAACAAATGAGACACCACGCTTATCAATTATATCTTTGAAAAGTCATGCATACCATTACATGGATAATTACTAAAGAAGTTCAAGGAATTAGTATTGTTACAACCCATAATCTTATTTTAGAAGTATTGAGAGGGTTACTAAGAAATGGTGGATAAATAGCAATAACCACAGAACAAGGAAAAGGAAGCTCTCATTATTAAGTGTCGTGATGCCAGATGAATGAGATGATCAGCTTGGCTTACAGGTTTGAGAAGAGAAGAAAAAGAGAATAATAACTTTCATTCATCCCTCTGTCCAGTCCCCCTATACCCATCCTCTTCATGCTGTAGAGGAGCAGATTAATTTAAATTCAGAACATTAACTGGCTGACGGCTAAATTATTTCGGTGGTCTAAATATGCTCATTAAAAATTGTTTTATTATAAATTATTGAAGAGTGCACATAAGCACTCTTCAATAATTTGTGATAAAACGAATTTGTATAAACAAAACATTTTTATTTGTGGCAAGTACGAACCCCCTGACCTTGTATATGCTTAGTTAACTAGCACTCCTCCCTTAATTGGGGTCTGTCGGTGGCGGAGTGGTGTGCGTGGTTCAGTATAGTTTTGCTAGGCGGTTGGTGTCGAAGGAAACTCTCTCGGTATGGGTTCAAACCCCACCATACCATTTTTATTTGCATTTGACTGAATATGAAACATGAGCAAAGAAAACGTTGGCTTTGCTCTGGTACCCTTATTTTTTTGAAAGCCCTGATAGTGGCTTGTGGCACTCAACAAGTTAACTGGTAGAGTGCTGTAAGTCCATATATGGGTTTTATTCTGAAGTGCATTTGCCACAACTTGAAGGCTTCATATTCTGTGGATGTGCTTGGTATCATCTTTAAAGTAAAAATATATAGTCAGTATGGATTTGCCTGCAGGTATCACGGAACTAAATATTTTCTCATAGACGACCATTATAACGTTCAGGCAAAACAAAATATGATCGCATCACTTTAATTTTGGCATTCAAATATCTTTGTCAAGTACAGCCCTTCAGACAACTTTTTCTGACCCCCAAACAGGGGGTCATGCAACAAATAAGAGAGAAAAATTGACAGCAGGGGAAGTACCGGTCACATGCACATATTTTTCAAGGAATTCCCTACAAAAACACACAAAATGTAAATTGTAATTTTTAGATCCAAAAGTCATCAAATCACCCTCTTTTTTATGTGGAATATTCATCAATAATGCAAGATGTCAACAGAATGCTTCAAACTTTTATTGAAACAATTTATTTTCCCAAGGCTGCTTATTTTTAGAGATTGCATCACTTCCGAATGCAACATTTCAAGGCGGGTATTTCTAATTCAAATATTTAGTTCAGTGATATCTACAGGCACTCTCCCATAAATTCTAACAAGGCAAAGTCATGTGAACAAATTTTGACTACCAAAAATAATTCAGCACTCTACTGGTTAAATGAAGAACACTAGTTTGTGTGCAATAAGAAACAAAATTGTCTAAAATGAAAGCCCACCAAAAAACCTGAGTGACCTATCAAAAAGAACCCAACCAACTCACAAACTAGTAATAAATCAGTTCTTTCTAGATGTCAAGTTGTTATCTTGTATTAGCTGTATTTAAGAGCCCTGGTAGCTGATCACATAAAGCACAATCCAAGTACTACAGGGTTTTCCACTCAATAGAATTAAACCTGGCAGACATTTACACTGGTAACAATATCAAATCATTTAATTAGAGAATGGCTGAAAGACAATACTATTTTTCAGTGGAACACAGTACAAGGCAAATGAAGCTTTATATTAAATGCTGAAATGCCATTTTATTATATTCATTTCCACATGTTCATACAATGGCAATCACTTCTTTTAACCCTTTACCCAACGTACATGATATCAAAATTTATTACTTTAACCCTTTACCTAACATAGCAGCCAAAAACGGCCAGAAAATTAACCAGAATAAGCTTCCCACAGCCTAAAATATCTCAGAATTTTGTTGTTAAAACCATACAAATATGGATATCATTAGAACCAGCTCTTCGAGCTGGTTCTAATGATATTCATATTTATATTTGTATGGTTTTATTGAAAAATTGCGAAATTTGTTTTCCAAAAAAGTGAAATTTAATTTATTTTTAAAAAATACTGTTAGGTAAAGGGTTAATTACAGTACATGGAGAGTGGATTGTAACTAAATCACCCATGGAGTGGAGTTATCACCCAAACTATAACTTCCAAATTTTGTACACATGTACAAAAAACACAAGCAATGTTTCAGCCAATGGACCTCCGGGTTTAACCTGGAGGTCCATTGGTTGAAATTTGGCCTGTGCTTGTTATGCTTTGCAACAAATTTGCAATTATTTCTTGGGTGGAATCTCCACTCTGTGAGTGATTTAGTGACAATACACTCTCCATGTACTGTACATATTTTTCAAATTTTTCACAAAATTTCAGCAGAACCATATCATGTGACCCTTCATTAGAACAAGCTCATCATGATTATTGCATTTAATGTATGGAGATTATCATATCAGTACAGTGAAGTTATCTGGTGTGCTGTATCGCATCTTGCTGAGGGTCCTTCACAAGAGCTTATATTTCGATGAGTATCTGAGAATCGATTCGTGCAAAGATTCGTGCAACAAAACCAACGAGAATCCATATTGATTCTCACTGTACCTCTGCTAGGATTCGTGGGAAGGTCAATTTAACTCTTTTTCTAACAGAAGGGCAGAAATTTAACCAACATGAGGCTAACATGACCTGAAATATCCTGACACTTTGTCAATAACATTGTGCAAATATGGATGTCATTGGAACCAGCTAATTGAGCTCATATTTGTAAAGTTTTATTGGTAAATATTGTTTATTTTTTAACAAATTCTCAAATTCAGTTTATGTTTCAAAAATTAAAATGCTGTGTTGGGTAAAAGATTAACATGTTTTATCAGTCTCCAACAGGGGTTCAACTAAATTTAGAGGAAATATTAGCCATGCTTCACCATGCAGTATCGCACTCGTCGGATATGCCGACTCGTGAAATACAGTGGAGCCCACTTAATTGTTTATCTCTTAATTGAATAACCCTGTTAATTGAATATAATTTCCAAACAGCAAACCATTTACCATACCATCAGTACAAATTTGACCTCTTAACTGAATATGGGTTAGAGAGCAAACTCCTGTTAATTGAATAAAAAAACCTGTAATGTGTCAAGAAATTATCCTGACAATCACCAAATACTCAATGTTTAGAGCCTATTTCTCATAAGTGCATCTAATATAGGCATTTATTCTATTATATCTAGTTTGACAGAGCTCCATGAGCTCTGTCAAATAAGATATAATAGAATGGATGCTCAATTTATTTCTAGAATACCGGAAAGTCACATCATCCCTGTTAACTGAGTACTCCTGTTAACTGAATAATTCTCACTGGCAAAGTGGCTATTCAATTAACTGGCAGAGTGCTAAATTATTTACGGTCATCCAAATTTGTCTGCATCTCTTTGCTTTGCAATTTATGGGAGAGTGTCCAGTGGCACTCACCGTAAATTATAACAAGGCAAATCCTCACAGACTAAATAATTTCAATTCAAAAATAATATGAAGACATCCACAGAATATGAAGCCATCAAGTTGTGGCACCTGCATTTCAGAATAAAGCCCAAATATGGGCTTTCAGCACTGTACCAGTTAACAGGGTTCCAATGTACTGCATGGTTGAAGGTCCTCAATTCAATGAGATACAGCATATCAGAAAACGTTACTGTACTGATAATCTCTGTAAGCCAAATGCAATAAACAGATAGGATAATGCACATTTAAATGCAAATGAGTACGGTCCAAGTAATCACTGTAATAATCAAGACTTTCTGTGATTCACCATTCCATTTATGGCATCAAAGAGAAATTCAAGAGTATTACCATTTTCTCTTGATAACTTATTCACATAAGAAAAGGTACGGTAAATCAGATTTAAGATGTCGCAGAAACTTCTACAAATATCTTTTATTAGATTTCTTTATCCCTGAAGAGCTTCTATTACAGTTTATTTAATCACAGTTGAGTTAAAATTAAGTTGGCAATAATATTATTGCAGGTATTTGTCATCTCATAAAGAGGAATTCTATTGATTCACCGTCAGACTTTTTGTGTAAAGGGTATTTATTTCCTCAGTTTTTTGGCAATATATATTTGGAAACTTTAGCAAAATGCATTGCACTATTTTCAAAGGGTAATTAGCCAGTTACCTACTTGGCAAAATGATGTCTGATCTTCTGTTTCCAATATAAGTTCTAGGCACAAGTTTAGAGGTTGAAAAATGATATCTGTAAACATTTTCAGATCAATTCTGTACAAAATCGAACAAAAATGTTGCAAATATCCTTTTTCTATTTCTTGACTTGTGCCCAGTGCCTGTAATTACAGAAATTGTTGTGCTAATTTGTAGAGCTGAAATGCTTAACTGTTTAATCGATTAACCAATGATCAACGTCTTGATCGATCAAAAAAGTAATTGTTTGATTAATCGTTACTTTGAGCTACTGTATTTTCTGGGTTAACAAAGGAACAAACTTGCTCCAATACAGGCAAACATTGTCACACTGACTCACATCAATTATATGAGACAAAGTAAAGCATGCAAGTTACGTGATGACATACTTGTTCACTTGCATCATCATTATACTGTATCAGTGGGGGCGTGATGGCTCAGTTGGTAGAGGTGCAGGCTGCAAGTCGAGAGGTCCTCAGTTCGAATCCCACCTGCGGCAACCGCATTGTGTCCTTGGGCAAGACACTTCACCCCCATTGCCCACGTGGGGGCACGGTGACGTTGTGTACTAAGGCGTACTGCACGTCGATGGTACGCCTGTCTTCAACCAATGCTAACCCTGCTTGTGTGGAGTTGGTATGTTGGGGAGCTGACAGTTGCTTGCCGTTGCTCGGTGGTTCTCTCTGGGTACTCCGACTTTCTCCACCCGTAAAACTGTCACGGTCATGGTTAGCCATTGTGCAGAAATATGTGACCTTAAACACTACTAAATAAATAAATATACTGTATCAGTAGCTGGAACTGGTCATTCTTAAGTTAACCATTACCCAATGCGGGTAGTAGACAACACTTTCAAAATAGATTCTTAAATTACTAAAAATTTTCAATGTTTGTCTCAAAAACATAGCTTATTTATGATCCCTCATTGGAATGAGCTCAATGTGCACATTCCAATGAGGGATCATAAGCTATGTTTTTGAGACAAAAATTGAAAACATAATAAAATCTGAATGGAGATTTTTTTATGTAGAGCTGGCCAATTTTATCCTTTACGTTGGGTAAAGGGTTAATGCTATAAATGAACAACGGTACGGCAATTATTCAGCTACCTATAATGGCAAGTGATTAATCGGTTAACCAAGGTTTCAGCTCCACTAATTTGAAAACAATGTGTTACAATGCATCTTATTGAACATGAATATGTTTTAAAAAAAACATTTTAACTAAAATATGCATCTTCTCTGTTCAACATATTTTCAGCCAAAAACATTTATTCCTTGCAGGTCTTGATAATTTGCCCCCAAATTGCAATACACCACAACTTCGAAGCCAAGGAGATTTGGTTTGAGTTTCTATATTGACATTTTTTTAATTTTTAAAATTCCTTTCCATATTTGAATCAGCCATCTATACTGCAAATTCATTCTTCACACCATGTTTAGAAGGAGTTAACCCCTAGTACTCTCGTAGTGCAACATAATTTTATCACTCTGTTATTCTCTTGTTTAACTACAAATTTATTATATATTTGGGTTTAATGACACTTTTAACAGCCCGGGCCACCTTCTGTCAGACAGTTTTATGAGTGGAGGAAGCTGGAGTACCTGGAGAGAACCACTGGGCAATGGCAAACAACTGCTAGACTCCCCAACGCACTTAATCCACACAAGCAGGGTTAGCACTTGTTGAAGACAAGTGTACCATCAATGTGCAATTCGCCTTAGTATGCAGCACCACCGTGCCCATACATCAGAAATTAGGATTAAGTGCCTTGTAGGCACTCTCCCATAAATTGTAACAAGGCAGAGATCTGTGAACAAATTTTTAAGCCCCAAAATAATTTAGCTCTCGTTAAACATCCCCTTACAACTTTGTCAGTGGAGGAAAGAAGATTGAGCATAATCACACTCCTTATCGTTATGTTTGAGGGTAAGTGGTTTTAAATAGACAGCACAGATTTTAGGAAAAATGTATTGTGTTGACTTCTGTCTGAGCAAGGAAAAAGGATTTTATAAGAAATATATAGTAAATGTACAAGGCTGAAATCAATGGACAAAGAGGTAATAGAAGTGTTCTAGGCCTAGACATCACACAAAAACACATTACCATAATTCTGTGCTGACCATTCATTAAATTTTGGGTATGCCAATAAGATTGGTATCAGGCAATATAAACTGCAGAATAATTATTGCACGGACATGAACTTCTTGAATTATTTCCGAGGTATCAACATCTCAATTGGTAGCTATTGATTTCAGAAATCTTCTAATTACCTCCAATGTATCGAACTACACCACTACTCCACTCTTATTTTGTTATCAATTTGTATGATCAGGCATGGGAATTAGAAAGATAGGGAGCCAGGTTTTCCATTACAAAAATCCATGTTAAGCAGGCATCATCCGGATAAAATGATTGACACTTCCCAGCAAGAGAACTTCTATTGCAATAAAAAAATAAAAATATTTGTCTTTCAAAAATCGATCTCCATATTAATACAAACACTGTACAAGGCTACCAAGGTATCAAACTGGTTTACTTTCAAAAATGACTTGTAAGGTGTTAATCGTCTTGAGTTTGATCAGAGTAATAGCAGATTGAACAGTTTTATGGGGAATCAACAGACCTCCAAAAGAATTAACAGACAGTAGCCAATAAATATCAGACATTCCATGATAAAAAATAGGGCAAACTGAATTCAAATCCCAATTATATTGGGTAAAAACAGGTATAGCAATAATCTGAATATTGAACTACAAAACTTGCCACAGAAAATTACATTCTATTTCATGAACTTTAACCCTTTTCCCAATGAAATGGGCCAAAAACCACCAGAGTTAGTCGCAAAAATCACCATTCAATTTTCATTCTTTTTTTCATTTGTTGTCTGAAAAATATAGCCTAAATGCCCCCTCATTGGAGCAGTGAACTAGACATCAATAAGATACACTTGCATACCAAATATGATATCATCCCACCACATATTTTAAAAGTTATTGAGTTTGAGGGTAAAAATGAAACAAATTCAATTCCATAAAGGGCAATAACTCTGACAAAAATGCTCTAAATAGCAGCTGCATTGAACATGGGTGTAGACATCAATAACATACACTTGCATACCAAATACGATGTAATTCCACCAAGTACTTTAAAAGTTATTGAGTTTAAAAACACATTGGCCACAGAAAGACAGACTGAAAAGTGTTGCTGCATATAGAACCACTTGTCACAGATAAAAACTGTAAGAAAATTTGTGTTCCTGAAAGCGATTCACAACAATAGGGGGAGGGTGGGGCAGGCCACACCCAGGGCATACCTCCACGGTGCATACCACCAAACAATGACAAGAGAAGGAATAAACCATGATACTGTGAAAGCCTTTCACAAAAACAATCTTCATTCCAAATTTTTTTGAGATCCAATAACCCAAACAAGGCGAACAGAACAGAAATTTGCTATTTTACAAGGCAAACAGCAAAATTATCATCTTTGTGTTACAGCAAGAAATTAAATTACTGCCACCCCCATCCCCTACCCCTTTTCAAAGACATAATGCAACAAGTGGTGTGGTGATTTGCATTTATTTTCTTTGTTTTACAGCAGGGGCATGACCCATTTGAAACCTTTCCCATAAACTATTTTTATTTCAAATTTCATTGAAATCTGAGCAGTATGTTCAAGTTATAATGCAAATAAACAACACAGTGCAGATGGATAGACGTATGGATGGACACAAAGATAGATTTCAATACAAGAGACTGTATCAGAGGTGCTGACATACCAGTGTCAAAGATAGGCCGTGTCAGATGACAGATAATATCTCTCACCCAATGGACCGACCCATCAACAAATCTAAAGGGGAAAAAAGTTTTTTATGTAAAATCACAAACCCATTTTAAAACTCGAACCACCAAAGTAACTCTACAGTCATGTAAGTTTAAGACCATGCTAAGCATGGCGTATGCACCCTCACCCCCACCTCCACTCTGAAAATGATAAGATGGACATATTTTCAACACTAGGCACAGACATGAGGGGTTTATTGTCTTTGTTTTACAGCAGAGAGAAATCCAACCCAGCAGAAATTGTGAGATCCACGTAACATGTTAATAGTTTGTGTCAATCAGATCGACATGGGAGATGTGAAATTATTGTCTTTGTTTTACAGCAAAAATTCCCCCCCCCCTCCAGTAGTAATTGTAAAGGCCAGAAACACTGTGTTTTAAAGTCCAGTGACAATTGGACCATCCACATAAGAGATGGAGAATAAAGACATAATGCCATGTGTGGGGAGGTGATTTGCATGTATTTTCTTTGTTTTACTGCAGGGACATGACTCATTTGAAAGCCTTTCCCATAAACAATCTTCATTCCAAATTTCATTGAAATCTTATAACCCAAACCTGAAATATGAGGGAACAGACAAAAAATTGGCTATTTTATGAGGAAAACAGCAAATTTTCAAAGTTAAAAAGGGGGATAAGTCTAAAAAGTTAAAAGTAAAAAATATTAGAGATTCATTTCAAAGCCTTTCCCATAAACAATCTTCATTCCAAATTTCATTGAGATCCGATAACCCAAACCTGAGATACAATGCAGACAAAAAATAGGCCAGTTTTGTATATTCAAAGGGGCCATAACTCACAGAAAAATTATTTCAAAAGCAAAACGGCTGATGATCCTTAAAGATCTCATGATAGTGAACATCTGTAGGAAATTTCATTGAAATCTGAGCAGTAATGTTGAAGTTATAACGTGAACAGACATCTGAGTGTGGACAGATGTACGCATATACACACACAGACAATGAACACACAAACAAGCACAATCCAGCATACCCGCTTTTTGAAAAAAAAGTGGCGGTATAATAAAGTTGACTTTAGACCTCAAAGCTTTATATGATATTACTTTGAGATAAATATTTCTAATTTCTTGAGTAAAAGGCACATTTATATGGCAGTGCATACTGTATTTACTCTATGTATTGGGACAGCTAAAAATAATTATTTTCACAGGTGTCCCAATTGTTAGAAAATGGGGAAAGAACACAGCCTGGTCTTGATTTGATGCTGAATAAAGTTGTGTGTGATTCGTTTTCCATCACTATATATGAAAATTGCCATCCAATTTTTTTTTATATTTTCATCTTTTGCTTTCAAAACATAGCTTATGATCCCTCATTGGAACGAGCGCAATGCGACAGTTCCAATAAGAGATATCATAAGCTATGTTTTCAAAGCAAAAAATGAAAACTTTTAGTTACTCAAGAATTTTTTTTATGAGTGTCATCTGCTACTAGCGACTGGCCAACTGGAAACAAATCTCCTGAATGTCCCAAACTTTGGAGCATAAAAAAAATATAGTTTTCTGGAAAAAATGTGTGTCCCAAATCATAGAGTGTCCCAATACATAGAGTAAATACGGTAAATTCTTTTATCTGGGCACATTTTCCTGCAGCCAACTTTGCTTGGCTCACTTTGACCCAGTGTATAAGTAAGTCACAGGCAGATACATCTAGGATCATATAACTTCAATAAAGTTCACTCAGTTCAGTAACTAATTCTAACAAAGTCATCATCTCAAGGAACTCTCATATTGGTGCCATCTACAATGGCACCTCCCACTTTCAAGAAACAGGCAATAATCTCTTTATCTTAGGTTTCAATCCCACAATTTCTTCTCTTCTTTCTATTGGTGGAATAACCATTTCATTGTCAACTTTTCTGAACTCTTTTCAAGTGTGGAACTGTGAAGCAACAAGTGAATTTTAAAACTTCAGTTTTTGTGAACCCATTCTCTTCTTGGATTGTATTGTTCCTTTTTTCCTATTATTTGCACTGCACAATGAAAAACTTGGTGCAAGGTCACATGGATGCCAGCTTTCCACAGGACCGATCCACTTTTGGTATTCCCGATAGATGGGGCATATAAATTATTACACTGCCCCAGTATCAATGGTTGGGGCAATTATTTATGTGGTTCAATAAACCGGCCACCTTGGGGTGGTCCATATTCATCATATACAGCTTGGTTCTGCGTTACCTGTGTGCCAAAGAAGCTTCACCCCTTCACCCCGACCATCTGGGTTAGAGGGGGTTAGTAAAAGGGGGCCCACACATAAAATATATTACTGGGATTTGGCTTATGTATTTTCTCTTTTGTTTACATGTAAATTCAGGTTTTGAATTCAAATTTTAAAAACCCACTGTCAAATAATAATCGAATTATTTCAAACGTCAATCTGTTCATATTTATTTATTGGTGTTTAAGGTCACATACTTATGCACAATGGCTAATCGTGACCATGACTGTTTTATGGGTAGAGGAAGCCGGAGTACCTGGAGAGTATCACCGAGCATCAGCAAGCAACTGTCAGCTCCTCAACATTCTAACTCTGTTCAAGCTCCGCTCAAGCAGGGTTACAGCAGTTGAAGACATGTGCACCATCAACATGCAGTTCTTAGCACATGTCATCATCGTGCCCCCATGTAGGCAACCGGGATAAAGTGCCTTGCCCAAGGACACAACGCAGGTCGTCCCGGACGGGGATCGAACTCAGGACTTCTGGCATTGAAGTCCAACAGTCTACCACTGAGCCATCGCGCTCCCACGTCAATCTGTTCAAGTATTTATATTCACAAGTAGAAAAAAGAATTCTGGGAAGTACAACTGAATTTTTTTTATTGAATTGGCTTCAGATTGGCAACTTGTATGAGGTGGCCAATCTGGTCTCATCAAATATGATGATCAGATCATTAAACTAGTAGAGTGCTTAATTTTTTTTTGTCAGCAAAATTTGTTCATGTGTCTTTGCCATGTTACAATTCATGAGAGAGTGCCTGTGCATAAATTGTAACAAAGCAAATCCTAACAGACAAAATTATTTAACTTCTTAGGTTATATGAAGCTTATCCACCAAAAATGATACATTTTAGTTGAAGCACCTGCACTTCAGAATAAAGCCCCAAAATGGGCTTCCATCACTCTTCATGCAGTTAACCCTTTACCTAACAAAGCGGCCAAAAATGGCTAGGGAATTGACCAAAATAAGCCTACCATAGCCTAAAATATCTTACAAATGTCTTGATAGAACCATACATATATGGATAACATTAGAACCGGCTCATCGAGCCGGTTCTAATTATATCCATATTTGTATTATTTTTTTTTAAATTGGGAGAATTTTTTTTTTTAAATGTGAAATTTAATTTCTTTGTTAAAAAGCTGTGTTAGGTAAAGCTGTTTTCATAATCTGTATTTTCTATCGAGATAAGTTTTAAAAGCGAACATCAAGGCAGTCAGACTGAATGTTATGTTATTTGTCAACTGTCAAGTGGTGTAAAGAATAATGAAAGTGTCAATGACACCGCAGCGCAACTTGTCAAAGAAAGGACTGAACTAAATAGAAAGCTCCAGTAATGATAAGTCACTCTATCAAGTTTCTCCAAAAAAACCCATCACACCAAAGCTACACATGAAACCTGAAAAAGACTGGGTGAGGGATGTGAGGGTGTACTAATGGAATTGTTGACAATTTATATGCCAAATCCAAGATGGCTGATGGTGGCCATGTTTTTCAATGAAATTCAAAAAAATTTGAGAGCTCCCATGTCGACATCACACCAAAGACACAAAATTTGAAAAAATATTGGGTGAGAGGTGTTTGTTGGTGGTTAACATCACACATTTATGCACCATGGCTAATCGTGACACAACAAGGAGATGAAGTCAAGTTTAGTCAATCGTTGATCAACATGTTGTCCATTTTAGAGGACTTTCACCCCAAGCATTGGTGACTGGGTCCTATTTTACTAGTAAAGCGGAATTGGTTTACCACAGTAAACAAGTGCTGCTTACTTCCCGGGGTTCCCACGGGGAAGGGTGAGAGGTGTGGCCTGTAGGGTATGCTAATGAAATTGTTCACAATTTATATGTCAAATCCAAGATGGCTGCTGGTGGCCAAGGTTTTCAACAAAATTCAGAAAAATTTGATAGTTTCCATCTAGATATGACACCAAAACTACATATGAATTTTGAAAAAATCGGGTGAGAAATGTGGCCTGCAGGGTGTGCTAATGGAATTGTTGACAATTTGCGTGACAAATCCAAGATGGCTGCTGGCAGCCATGTTTTTCAACAAAATTAAGACAAATTTGATAGCACCCATCTAGTCAACAAAATTAAGACAAATTTGATAGCACCCATCTAGACATCACAGCAAAGCTACATATAAAATTTGAAAATGATTGGGTGAGAGATGCAGCCTGTAGGGTGTGCCAATGGAATTGCTGACAATATATGTGAAAAATCTAAGATTGCCACTGTTGGCCTTGTTTTTCAACAAAATTCAGAAAAATTCAATACCTCCCAACTAGACATTGTCCTAAAGCACATATGAAATTTGGAACTAATCGGGTGAGAGATGCAGCCTGTAGGGTGTGCCAATGGAATTGTTGACAATTTATATGCCAAATCTTACTGGCGGCCACGATAGCTCCCATCCAGGCATTGTCCCAAAGCCACGTATGATATTTGGAACAGAGAGGGTGACAGCTGCATTCTGTAGGTTGTGATAAAGGAATTGTGGATGTACATATGTGACGTACATATGGAAGGGCGGATGGATGTACGTACGACAGATCACAGCCCATCCCAATAGCTCATACTTGATGTTGTCAAGTTGATCTAAAAATCGGGTTCCATATTTCCTTGAAGCTTCCAAAAGGTGAATGAAACAACCATTTGCCCAATTTACAGACCCATACTAGGTCAGACCCATACTAGCCTGGCACAGGAAATGAAAGTAATTAACCCTTTACCTAACATGAAAAGCAGACGACACTTGCAAAAAAAATTCTTGAATAACTAACTTTTTTCAGTTTTTGTCTCCAAAACATAGGTTATGACCCCTCATTGGAACGAGCTCGATGAGCTCGTTCCAATGAGGGGTCATAACAATGAAAAAATCATGAAAATTAATTGTCGACTTTTTAGAATAGCGCTGGCCGGTTTTGGCCGTTACGTTGGGTAAAGGGTTAAAACATTTTTAGTTATGATCATAGTTCGTTCGAATATTTTCTCTTCAAATCTTATTTGAATCGATACCAATAAAATCATTTACCAGTTGACAGATCACGAATATGCTATCTTCTTTTATTGTAGTCAGTGATGTAAATAAGTTGGTGAAGAAGACTTTTGCCATCAATAGTGTTATTACATGTATGCTGACATTAAAAGACATTAGCTCTCTTTGGAGCCTGACAGAAATTGATGGAAGAAAATGAGATACGAAAACAATCAGATCTGCATAATACTGGATATCTTCCTCAGAATTCAAATTTGACATTAGCTGTCTAATTACAAGTGAAATCCCAACATAATGAAGTGTGTGAGCATCAAAACTATGTGCCAGTAATTTTGAAAAGAGATAAAGTAGATATCGAAATTAGCTGAAGGCGAAGAAAAAAGTCAAACCAATTTTTCTTCATTACATACGTTAACTCTTTGATTGGTAAAGGCAGACAAGACAGAAAATAAGCAGACTGCCATTTGCAAAATGAGGTCCCCAGAGGGTGAATTCAGTGATGCTACCCTGCACAGCAGGGTAGCATCACTAAATTTACCCTCTGTGAACCTCAATCTGAATCAGAGTCTCAAAACTAAACAGAAAGAGGGACCCAGAGGATAAATTGGCCCACTGTATGGGATAGCATCATCAAATTCACCTTCTGGGGACCTCAATCTGCAAATGTCAGACTGCTTATTTTCAAGCCTGCTGGCAGATATTCCCGACAGGACATGAAAGTTATGAGAATGTGGATAATCCTTTCTCTGATTATTTATGTATTCATTTATTGGAGTTTAATGACACTTTTGGCAGCCAGGGTCACCTCATGTCAGCCATTTTAAGGGTGGAGGAAGCTGGAGTTCCCAGAGAGAACCACTGAGCAGTGGCAAGCAACTGTCAGATTCCCCAAGATACTAACTCCGCACAAGCAGGGTTAGAATCGGTTGAAGTCAAGTGCACCATCGAGAGAGTACACTTTAGTGCACAACACCACCAGGCCCCTACATGGGCAATTAGGATTAACCCTTTACCTAACATGAAAAGCAGAAGACACTTGCAAAAAATCCTTGAATAACTAATTTTTTGTCTCAAAAACATAGGTTATGACCCCTCACTGAAACGAGCTTGATGAGCTTGTTCCACAGAGGGGTCATAACCTATGTTTTTGAGACAAAAAATTAGTTAGGAAAAAATAATGAAAATTAATTGGCAATTTTTGTGAATAGCGCTGGCTGGTTTTGGCCATTGTATTGGGTAAAGGGTTAAGTGCCTTGCCCAATGACGCAATGCAGTTACTGGTCAGAATCGAACCTACCTCTGATTACCAAAATATGTCACAGCAGCAATGACTGAATTTCCTGAACTAATTTGAGAAAATACTTGGCTGCTTAAGTTAAATGCTGCAACGGCAACAAGATATTTTTAACTTGCAGACAGCCTGTAAAAGACCCTACTCCATCCAACATGTATGCAAACATGAGTACCATCTTCAGATATATTGCATGCCAAAATATGGGAATATGGGGTTGCCTGGAATTGACCTTGTTCCATGTAGCATTTTATTGCCAAGATATAGGGGTATCATGCTCAATTTTAGTTTTTTTATCATTTGCAACATATATAAATTTTATAGTAAATTTCCTTTCTTATTATACCTACCGCAATTGTTTACTACAGGCTTGCACTACAGTGGATAAAACTCGGATAAAATACTCTCTATTTTAATCTTTTCCAAGAGATTTGGGAAAGAAGTGGTGTAAAAACACCACAAAAAAATAAGCCAAAACTGGGTCGAGCGCCATCGGCGCACACCCAGTAAGGGACGCTCTTCTCTTAGTACAATTCCACGACTTCCGTTAATCAGTGTGCAAGCAGTAATCAAAACGACTCTTCTGAGTCTGCCAACATAGGAGGTATGTGATCAGCGGGGAGGAAGGGAATAAGAAGACGGGAGGGCCTCCATGGAAACAATTGCGGTAGGTATAATAAGAAAGGAAATTTACTATAAAATTTATATTTCTTATCAACCTACCTTACAATTGTTTACTACAGGCTGAATAGACAATAGGATGGAGGGAATCACATAACCAACCCACACATAACTCAATTGCACTGGAACCGTGGACAGAGGAAGAGATCCCTAGGCCTATCAAACCATAGCATCACAAACATTAATTAGTAAAAGATAATGAAAGATGAGGCGTATCGTGAAGTGCGACGCACAGACAGAAAGGGCAGTAATAGCACGGAGCTGGAACTGACGCTGTAAAAAGCTGAATGGCTGGGATAGACAACCGCCTGAGCCGAAGAAAGAGGGCCTGTAGGACAAAGGTCCTCTGTCGGCTCTTGGAACTGTCGCAGATAAATGGAGAAGGTAGCATTTCTCCAGTAGGCTGCCAGTATAACATCCGACAACATGACGAAGGTAGTAAAAGCCCCGAGAGGAAGACAATGCACGCACCTCGTTGCAGAAAAAACAATTGGTAATACAATCACCAGTAGCTAGACGAGCGGAAGCTGCATGAATAGCAAGACAAATCCATCGAGAAATGGATGTAGGAGAGATCTGGCATGTGAGAAAACGCATATCCATCCAGGATAAAGGTGCGAATGCCCCCCCCCCCCCACCCCCCAAAGAGGAGCAGCACCCAAGAAAGTGTCCATCTTGGAGTAAACTGCAAAGTCCTAGGCCTTTTCAAGGAAAAGAGCTGAACAAGCTTGGAGAGGCAAGGATGAGTGTCGAAACAATGCGGTACCACATATGAAAAAGATCTCCGAAGCATGGACTTGTACCCATTGCTGGAGACCCCCAGAAACAAACATATACCAGAAACTCTGTAAGCGGTGTGATTGAAGGAGTGACAGAAGCAACAGAGTGATCGCACACCATCGACAGAAGAACCTTCTACTTAGCCACAGAGGCTAAACCAGTGGAGTGAGTGCCTCCTTGAAGAAGAAAAGCAACTCCACTGCTTTCTCGAAAAACCACTATGGAGGAGACAGGACCCGATAAAAGACATGTGCGGAGGCACAATGAAGTCGCGTCAACTTGAAATCTCCTCGGGCGACTATGGCAAAGAAAGTCGCGACGTAGAGGGAGACATGCCGGAACCGTGACCTTGACAGTTTTATGGGTGGAGGAAGCCAGAGTACACAGAGAAAACCACCAAGCAACGACGAGCAACTGTCAGCTCCACAACATTCTAACTCTGTTCAAGCTCTGCTCAAGTAGGGTTACAGTGGTTGAAGACACATGCAGCATCGATGTACAGTACGCCTTAGAACACAGCGTCATCATGCTCCCATGTGGGCAACCGGGATAAAGTGCCTTGTCCAAGGACACAACGCGGGTCGTCCCGGACGGGGATCGAACTCGGGACCTCTAGCATAGAAGTCCAACAACAGTCTACCACTGAGCCACCGCACTCCCCAATAAATAACCCTTAAGTCCTCAGATTAATTTTGTAACAACTACCATATATACATGCACACATCTGAAATTGACTCAACAGTGTTTCTATATTTCTCCTGTACAGGCAGCCAACAATGATGTAAATACACTGTCAAGATGAATGCAACCTACCAGCAGAGTTCTTAAGGAAGAATACACTTGGGGATACTTTTTCAAAGCAATATGAAAGTGGCACTTTGTGGCTGTATTGGGACTTGATGGGTTAATAACACATCTCTCTCTAACCATTTGCTGTTCTACTCCAGTGGAATAAAACGACTGCCATCAATTTCCCATCACTCACTGCTCCCCAATGACACCTCCTTGCAATCAGAGACAAACTTTTGAACATTGTCTTTATCTTTTTCTCTCAGACTATGATGACACTATATACAGTTAAAACTAGAAGTCCTGTCACGAACTGTGCATTTATCTTGTCTTAATTGGGCATAGGAATTGTGCGCAATTGCCATATCGAATGGCATCCAAAGAACGGCAGGTTCTCCTGGTTACTCATAGCAAACACAGGCAATGTTTCAGCCAAAGGACCTCCGGGTTACCCGGAGGTCCATTGGCTGAAACATTGCTTATGCACAGGCCATATGTACAGGATTTGATAGCCTTACTATGGTCATAAAATGCAGATTAACACGCAGATCGACATGCTATTTGTGCACATTTTGTGACAGGACTTCTAGTTTTAACTGTACCAAGTTGTATGGTGCAGCAAAACTAGTTCAGTAGTTATCTGTACTGAAACCATACTATCTGAAGTTCCTCAAAGACAACATGTTTGTTGGTGGTTAACGTCACATATTTATGCACCATGGCTAATCGTGACACAACATGGAGATGAAGTCAAGTTTAGTCAATCGTTGATCAACATGTTGCCCATTTTAGAGGACTTTCACCCTAAGCATTGGTGACTGGGTCCTATTTTACTAGTAAAGCGGAACTGGTTTACCACAGTAAACAAGTGCTGCTTACTTCCCGGGGTTCCCACGGGGACAAAGACAACATGAAACAATTTATTAATTTATTGGTGTTTAAAGTCACTGTTGGCATCTATGGCTCTAACAATAATTAAACTGAGAAAGAATACAAAGTAATAAGAGAAAAAGCATCATTTCATTACGGTAATTTCTAAATGACTGTTCTAATGAACAGGTGCCTGTACTAAACAAATATCATGCAGATTCATACATGTCCAGAGGGAAAAATCAATAAATCCATGAAAAGTATCTTTTAGATCATAATGAATAGTGACCATAATCATGAATAATTTATGATGAGATATATTGTTTTTGAATGGCTTGAAAGCAAAGCAAACAGGCAAAGCAAACACCCATATCCAATAAAACATTTAGATATTTGACAATACTTCAGTCTCAGATTTATCAAATCTTGATGTGTTCTTAGTCATGGCATACTGACAACTTTGATCATGACAATTAACTCCTACAAGCGTAGAATTATGGAATTATCTTTCATGACAATATTGCATTTATGTTAGAAATAACTAAGGTGCAGTTTGAGAAGCTTATATACTATTCCAAAAAAGTAGGGAATATCCAAACTGATGTTGATATTTTTGGAAAATGGCATTGGATATGCATGATTGGACACATCAATATGTTGCCAAGTTTAGTGTGGGTCATGAATGGCACAAGCCTACAAAAACTTTGTGCAGGTTTTTCACACCAGCACCGGGTTAATGTCCGGTGGGTACATTATGAATTTTATTTGCAGTAGACAGGCTTTTTCGGAGGTCTCATCGTTCTTTTCTAGCTATAAACTCGTTCATCAATAGTTTCTGGTCAAAACGTAACTTTTGAGGTATGCGAAGACTGACATGCGACAAATGTTTACGTGCCGTTGGCATGTTGGAAGCTGGCAACAGACTAACTGCAGCAGCTCAAATTCTCAATGTTACTCAATCGGTGATTGGCATGTTGTGGTCACACTACTGTCAGAATACAATGTTGATGAAAGACGTTGGTCAGGTTGTCCAAGGGTGACAACTGATAACCAGGATCCTTTCATGCGAACCACATCATTGCGTAACTAACCACCATTGCAGTGCCTCAGAAATTGGACAGCAGCTGAACTGAGCAACAGATGTTCGAGTCAGTGGTCAGACTATCCGAAATCGCCTACACAGCTGGAATTTGTACGCTCGATGACCTTGAATAATTCCACGTTTGACTGAACGTCACATCGCAGCAAAGTGTAATTGGAGTGGAGCACGACAGTGCTGGGACAATTGTCGGTGGAGCAACGTCATGTTTTCAGATGAATCGTGGTTCACTCTCAACTTTGACGACAGGCGAAACAGAGTGTGGCGGTGGCAGAAAGAAAGAATGGTGGTGGATCGGTTATGGTTTGGGGAGGCAGAACCATGACAAGCAGAACAGCATTACATGTCATCCAAGGGCATGTCAGAGGGCAGTACTACCGTGACAATATGTTAGCAGCTCATGTGGTGCCATTTGCGCGATGTCACAGCCATCGATTCATTTTCCAAGATGACAATGTAAGAGCACACAGGGTCCGTGTCACTACAGAGTTCCTCCAAGAGCAGAACACCACTACACTGCCTTGGCCAGCACTAAGTCCAGACCTTTCACCAATCGAGCACATCTGGGATATGCTTGGCAGGCACCTACGGCAATGCCAACAGCCCCCTACCAATGTCCAGAGGAACTTGCTGCTGCTGTAGGAAGAACGGAATAACATCAGTCAAGCTGATATTGGACGTTTGATGAGGAGTATGCCATGTTGGATCCGCGGTTGTCTCACAAATGGAGGAGGATTTACAAGGTATTGAGGTCTTGGACTGAATGTAGTAAATTCTCTGACTGACCATCCATGTCTTCTGCAGCTCATTCACCAGATGTCAAAGTGCAATGCCTCAAATGTCTTTTTGATGAAAATATAAATATATTTCTTCATATATCTCACTTTTATCAAATACCCCCTACTTTTTTGGAATAGTATATATAATTTTATTAAATCACAACTTTGGCCAACATGAAATAGGCTCTCTTACACTTCATTTGTGATAAATACCTCTTCCGACCAAGGTGCACACATGGGCATGCCAGGGTTCTGTATTTGTCTCTTGGCATTGAGCAGACACATGTGAATGCCCATGGATCCTGACTGGCAAAAGACTGAGGTAACTGCTAGTATGCTACCATTGGCTTTGTTTGTATTGCAATGTAGCTGTAATATGACTGCATGTGTTTTCATATGACGAGAAAAACGTGTCTGGCTACACCCATGCTCCTACTGTGCAGGTTGAAGGTACTGAATCGAGAAGCCCAACAGCTGGAGGTGCCAGTTGCGAGGGGACACACAGGTAGATGTGACTTGTTCGTATGGAAAGAAATCTGCTGTAGATTGTTTTGTGTGCTTAATCCTTGACCTGAGAAGCTCCAGCTCTGAAGGTCACACTTGCCCACATATGAAACCATGGCTCTGAGTAGCTGCAGGTTTCTGGTAAGTTCATGTGTGTTAGCATGTGTTGATATATGAAATCAGGACTCAGTGTCCAGCTGGCTACATACACATGTGCATGAATTTTTTTTCCAGAGCAGCCAGATCCCACTACCAGGGCTACATAGGTAATGTATGCTGCCTGGATATGTTTACTTGCATATGCATAGGGCATGATACCTAAAGCTCAGACTGGATTTTGAAAATTATTCCATGACTATTGACACCTCCATCCTTTCAGCGTGGAGAGGAGGAGGTGTGATTTGGCCCCAAGTGACGAGAGCCTGGAACAATTTTTACCTCTCTTCTTTACAGAACATTAATTATTTAAACAACACAATACTTCAGTCTCAGATTTATGAAATTTTGATGTGTTCTTAGTCGTGGCACACAAACAACTTTGATCATGACATTAACTCCCAGAAACACAGAATTATCTTTCGTGACAATATTGAACAAATATAAGTCTACAAAAACAGCAGAATACAGAGAATTGTGAGCACAATAGAAGAGAATTTTACTCAGATCATTTAGCACTAGAATCTCCATCAGAAAAGAAATACGAGAATATTGAATCTGAGATGCGATTTTCATTTGTTTTTTGTGCTTTGGTCTTGATTTTGCAATATTTTATTTGTAAAATCTCGACCCACTGTTGTGTATGTGTACTGGGATCTGAATGAGAAAACCACCCACAACATATCCGCCGAGGGTGTCGAGGGTGTCGAAAGTGTTGTTAAATGCCAGTTTCCTTTATGTTGTATAATACAATGCAAGTGCATTTGAATTATCTTTTCACTATTGAGACAGCCTCAATATTATAGAACTTTTTATATTTAAACTTGTTCAAGTTATCAAATCCCACATTCTTGAACCTAAATACAGTTACACCTTTAGCATGAGACACCTGCACCAGTGACTGAAGAAATAGTACTTTGATTTGAAAATGTGTCAAGAGTGGAAAACAACTTTTCAAAAAAGGCAACGAATGAATGTGATTTTCTCACTCCTTAATATTTAATTTTTGTACTGGAGGTTCTATTTATAGATCATGTTTTAAAAATAAATATAAAAAGTCATTTTATTGAATGCATTATATAAAAAACAAGAGCGCATGTATCGCTGAAGCAATACAATGTCCCCTACCGGACTAATGAGCATTAATAATTATACAAACGTTATAACCTAGATGTGATCAGCTTGAATTCCGTTGAAGCATTTCCAAAAAAAGTCCAGAAAACTGATATTTTGGCGCTTTTCCATATTTCCAATGGTCAAAACTCACACAAGAATAAGGCAATCAGCATAAACTCAAACATGACCCGTAAGTCATCGTTCTACAGTAGTTTACCAAAAATGAAATCATTCCGTTGAAGCATTTCCAAAAAAACTCCGGAAAACTAAAGTGTGACTGACAGACGGACAGACTGACAGATGGACAGAGTGCAAACCTATAGTCCCCTCTGGTGATGCCAGTTTGGGACTAATAATTTTTTTTTTAATAAACTCAAAGGATAACAAAAATATGTAACTTATTTTACTATTTATCAGTATCCACATGAAGAAGAGAACATATTTTGCAGGCAATAAACAGTCGTACATCCATCAAGCACGAAATGTTTTATAACGTTTATATTTCCCATTCTCAATAATTTTTGTTGCAGAAAAAAACAAGAAGCACATATTACAACAGCTATTGCGTTATACCCTCCTCCCCCAACTGCAGTGCTGGAACGATGAAGCATAAATGAATTAAAGTAAGGACCATAACTCTAATTTTTTGTATTAATGCAAATTGAATATTTAGAACATTCTTACAATTATTATTGACCAAAAACAAGTGCCGAGGTTGGAAAGTTGATACAGTGTTATTAGTTTTATTATGATGTTTAATGAAGTGATAGCCATTACGCTGTGGGGTAACAGCTTTCATGTCATCAAATGCCATGGAGTGGGAGGAGTAATCATGTTGATTGACTGACGTCATCTTAGGGGAGGTGGGTTTTTTTTCCTGACGTTTCAGCAATTCAGATGTACAGAGATCAGTAATTGGAAAGAATACACCTTCAGTATTTTAGGTTGAGCTAATAACACTGCCAAATAATCCAAGCCAATAGGAATTTAGTTGGTAATATTATAGCAGTCAGCATCCCATCTATCTCCTTTTCCTACGGATGCTTACGTTGCATGTGTCTGGTTAGTAAGTTCGAGAATCCAATGGTTACTCGCCTGTTTGGAGGTCCTCTCGAGTATTCAGGCTTCCTCCACCTATAAAACCATCTGACACCATAGCTGTGGAAAGTGTTATTAAACCCCCAATAAACAAATAGTCTCTTTTTCTAAAACAATTTGCTTGCCCTGGGTAGTACTCCACTGAGAGCCTCATCTAGGTCAGTATAATATGAGAAGTGTGATGTATTGGGTAGATGGTTAATTGTGAAAACAGCCTTGGCATCAGCACAGCTCATTATTGCACTTTCTAGAATATCAAGGAATCTGGCAAATTATGTCTCTTCCTTGAAAAATATGTTCAGGGTAATAAGATGTTCTCAAGAACCCTTAAGAACGTACATACATCCTACCCTAGGCTTAAATTGATTCAATAGCTGGTATACACTAATGAGAAAATTGTCAAATGTATCATCTATAATGTCATGAAGCAAATAAAGCTGCAGCAGAGTTAATCTGAAAACGTTTCGCAGCTATCATATATAGGAAGCTTATCTTCTGGATTATTTATTAGCTTTAACCCTTTACCTAACATGAAAAGCAGATGACACTTCCAAACAAAATTCTTGAATAACTATTTTTTTCCATTTTTTGTCTCAAAAATATAGGCTCTGACCCCTCATTGGAACGAGCTCAACGAGCTCGTTCCAAAGAGGGGTCATAACCTATGTTTTTGAGACAAAAAATGAAAATATAATGAAAATTAATTGACGATTTTTGAGAATAGGGCTGGCAGGATTTGGCTGTTATGTTGGGTAAAGGGTTAACCCTCTTATCACTGATGTCAAAAGACCAAATTTTCAAGCACCAAATATTTTTAATTATTTATTTATTTACAGGTGTTTAAGGTCACATATTTCTGCATTATGGGTAATCATAACTACGACAGTTTCACAGGTGGAGGAAGATAGAGTACCCGGAGAGAACCACCGAGCAATGGCGAGCAGCTGTCAGCTCACTAATATACTAACTCTACACAAACAGGATTAGCATTGGTTGAAGGCAAGTGCTCCATCGATGTGCTGTATACTTTAGTACACAATGCCACCGTGTCGCCATGTGGGCAATGGGGGGGGGGGGGGGGGGGGGGGGGGGGGGAGTGTCTTGCCCGAGGACACAACACAGTTGCTGCAAGTATTTCTCAGAAGGAAACTGGAAATTTAACCAATTCAGTCTTGTTTGACAACTCAAAAACAAGCTATTAATTCAAAATAGAATATGTTTCATTTTTGAATTCACATTGAAAAAAAAGCCCATAATATAAGGCCACACAAAGTAGATCTTCTGTTTCTCAGGCCATTATTTGTAAAATTGCATGCAGGCGAGCGATTTTTTATTTTATTTTTTATTTCTATAATTATTTCTTTGCCATCAAAAGTTCATGTTCTTGGTTTATGTTTTAGGCCTCTTAATCTACGGAATAGCATGGGTGGTGGTGTATTTCGTCCCTTGAGAGCAAGAAGGCTTTGCAATGTTAAAGGATTGCAAAGCCTTCTTGCACTTAAGTGACAAATTTATCAATTTTTTTAACTTGGGTAAAATATTAGACATAAACCATATAGCCACCAAAAGGACCATGCTGGAGGGCCTGAGAAACAGATTTTTTTTTTTAGGCCTAATCCAGTATATGTATTTCCATCAGTTGAATCCTGGACCCAATGTAACATGTTACTAACTAACCTTGTGCATTTTTACAATCTTAGTTAGTGAATATTTTCATGATTTACGTGTGATATGGCAGCTTATCAACTAATCCTGTGCAATTTCTAGGGTGAGCCAGTGTATGTTAGCTTAATGATTGATGTATTGGTGTTTAAGATCACTTTCAACAGCTATGGACATATCAAAACCACAAGACAAGTATAAAGTCAAGTATAGCCAATAGTTCAAACCTATGCTGCCCATTTTAGAGGACTTTCACCCCAAGCACTTGTCTGCCACAGGATACACAAGCACTACTCTAGTTTCCAGGGTTCCTACAGAAGGATATCTTTTTAACCCTTTACCCAACATAACGGCCAAAACCGGCCAGCGCTATTCACAAAAATCGCCATTATTTTTTTCACTTTTTGTCTCAAAAACATATGTTATTACCCCTCTTTGGAATGAGCTCGTCGAACTCGTTCCAAAGAGGGGGTCATAACCTATGTTTTTGAGACAAAAAATGAAAAAAATTAGTTATTCAAGAATTTTGTTTGCAAGTGTCGTCTGTTTTTCATGTTAGGTAAAGGGTTAAAGGTGATGAACAAGTCTACAGATGGCACTCTTAAAAGTACTAAGGCTGCCATGGACTTTGACACAGAAAATGTCAAAAAGAAAGAAAATATGAGGAAAATGACAAAAATGTAGAGGTATAAAGTCAATTCAAGCCAGTCATTTATACCCATGTTGCCCACATTCGAGGACTTCCATCACAGGAATTGGTTCTCTGGTCCAATTGTACCGAAAAACATAACCTGTTCACTAGAGTAAACAAGCCCCACTTGTGCATGAGGAAATAAAAAATCAGCTGAACAGTACAAACACAAAAATAATTGTTTTAATTAAATTAATGTAACTCTACCTAACAGGAAAAAAAGTATAAAAATTTAGCAAATTCTGCAAATTCATTTAAAACTTGTTTACTGCAGTAAAAGATAGCAATGCTTCACTGCTTGGATACTTTTGTGAAAAGTGCTGGCTTGAAATGGAATGAAGAAAACATCTGAGCATGTGGATAGTCATAAAAGGGCACCCACACAGAGATGTATACTCGCCCAAAAAAGAAAGCGTGCATTGCAGAAATTGATAATAAAATAATTTCGTAGGTGTAAAGAGTGTTAACCTGTTCATGAATAAGTTATATTGAACACAAAAACAGCTTTCCCCGTTAAAATTGCATTAACGTTAAATGACGTGCTGCACGTTTGTGAAAAGGCATGTTTTGCACGTGGAGAGTCTGAAAATTCATGCAGCAGTGTGAATCCTTGGGTATTTAAACACTAAAGTAAGGCCTTCCTATCGTTCACATTCAAACTTGCACTGCTATTAAAACGACTCCACATTAGCATGCCAAGATTGACAATGAATCAACGTCTCCTTGCCCTGGGTATGATTAGAGCTGGCAGAACACACAGAGAGGTTGCCCAGCATTTGAACTGCCACCGTAACACTGTAGACAGGCTAGTCCATCGACATGCACAACATGATGACGTTGAAGACCGACCCCGCTCCGGGAGACCCCGAGTTACCACCCCTGCACAAGATCGGTATATCCGTGTCATCCATCTCCGGAACAGGCAACAAACGGCAACGACGACAGCCAGGAACATCCCTAACCTGAGACGGATACATCCTCAAACAGTAATCAACCGGCTGAGAGAATACGGCTTACGTCCTTGAAGACCTGCAATTCGTCAGATTTTGACGTTACGTCATCGTCGTGCTCGACTGCAGTGTTGTAGACAACATCTCAGGCATCCCTTACACTGGTGGCGACGTGTTTTATTCACAGATGAATGTCGTTTCCATCTTTCATCATCAGATGGCCACCAGAGAGTGTACAGACGTCGAAATGAACGCTACGCAGATCCATGTGTCGTGGAGCGAAACCGTTATGGGGGAGGGTCTCTCATGGTGTGGGGTGGCATCACTGCCTGTAACAGAACTGAGCTGGTCATTATTGATGGCAATCTCAATGCAGCCAGATATCGTGATGAAGTGCTTACACCTGTTGTTGTCCCATTTCTGCAACGTCACGGCCCCGGCGTCATTCTACAGGAGGACAACGCCCGACCCCACGCAGCTCGTGTTGTTCAACAGTATCTGCAGCAACAACAAGTGGATGTTCTTCCCTGGCCCGCAAATTCGCCCGATATCTCACCCATTGAGCACATATGGGACGAAATGAAACGTCAGCTATACCGGCTTCCCCATGCACCGTCAACGCTTGTGGAATTCCAAAGACAGTTTATCAGAATATGGAACAACATCCCACAACACTTCCATGCTAACTTGTTCGCTTCCATGAGGCGTAGATGCACAACAGTAGTCGATGCAGGCGGAGGTCATACCAGATATTGAGTGGGTGACTTTTGTGTTTGACCCTTGGTGTCTTTGACTCTCCATGGCACTAAGAGCATTCGCGTAGCGTAATGAAATTTCTCGTATTGATCACAAAGTGATTCATCTGTGATTGAATAAAATTTGCATGAATGAAAATGATATATATCTTTTTTTAGTGTTATTTTTTAGCATGCACACTTTCTTTTTTGGGAGAGTATACATCAGTGATGGCCCATGTGGCTTGGTGGCACAATAGTTATACAACACAAATCTATGTGTATGTTTGGAACTAATGCACATCTACATTGTGAAATATCAACATTTTGTAATGCCATATTTTATGTTTCCCATTGGGCCAAAACAATGTTTCAAAAGTTGAGAAAATTTGTTAAATATGGAGCCAAAAAGGTGCATTTTCTTAACTTTTACCCTTAAGGGCCTACTTCTGACTTTAATAACTTCTTAATGAAAAGAAACAGGTGCCCCAACATGCATTGTTTGAGTAAACTCAAAACCTGTTTTCTATGTACCTTGTCAATTGTTTCTAGGCAAGTCTTGGCTGCCTCTGTAGGCAGCCAAGATTTGACTAGAAACAACTGCAAAGCCACAGGAGGTTGACTTTCAACACATAGTGAAAACGGATAAAAATCTCCAGGCCCTTAAAGGTTAAAGATTGGAGAAAAGACAAATCAAACAAGGGAATCTTCACACACATCTTAAGAGTAAGGAGTTGATGCATCCTCCTTTTATTAAGTCCTAATGAGATTGTGATGACAGGTTGGTAAAGATGATGTTGGCCTAACCTCACTCTCCCTGTATCGGATGATAATGCTGGCTTAATATCTCTCAACTCTTTCTGGAAAAAGTTGGGGCATAATGTGCTCCCCTCCCCTTTACCCCAGTTCCTATGTCTGTGGCCTCCCAAACAGAAGGAGAAATGATAAACTACATTTCTGTAACATACATAAGTTTTGCTATAATCTTTGTAAGGTAAACTGTTAACTCTAGACCCATTCACTGGACATTCACTTCTCTCAGAACTTGATTAACTATTATAACATTTGCATCTATCAAAAGTGGCACATTGACAAATCAATGCACAGTATAAGACAAGAGCACCAGCAATTATAGACAAAGGTCTTACAAACAAGAAGAATTAGTATTCAATGCACATAATTGTCAATGCTAAGAGAAAGAATTAAGAAGAAATCACATTGAAATAACAGCCCTCATCCCACAATTGATCCTTATGCTCCACTTGAGAACTTCAACATCAGACATGAGTCCTGTTCAATATGTGAATAACCCTGCTATCCAATGTCATTTATTATTTCTCATCAGTCTCATCTGATACTCATGTTTCCCTTGATGATTTCAAATAGAATTACGTGCACACCAAGGAATTCATCATTTTAATTTACTAATTAGAATATGTTTGTGGTTTCCATTATGAACATCATGAATATAAAATATATTTCATAAGACTAGACCTGTCTACTGGAAAGCCAAATGTTTTGGAAAATATACCACATATTTAGAATGATTAGAAAATATTTTCCATATTGTTTCTATCTACTATTAACAGAAATAATTATGTATCACTTCTTCCCTTTTTATTGCCACTTTGGAATTCTAATATTCATACCGAGGTACACACAACAACCAAATTTCTAACAAAGTTTTCAGTTTCAATCTTAAAGGGTGCTAGCCACACCACCACAATTCCTGCTCCCCACCTCTCCATCCAAGCAAGAGCCATATTCTCATTTCAAACCCCATGATGTCATTCTTTGAAACATTCTTCTGGGAGCTTTCTTTAAAAAAAAACCCAGCAAAACATGTTTTGCCAAATATTATCGATCAGAGAAGATCGGAAAACTTCAATTTCCCCCCTTTTTTTTAGGGGGGGGGGGGGGGGGGCGAAGGAAGGGGGGGGGGGGGGGTAGTGGTATTTTCCAATTACTATTCACAGGTATAGCAAACATTATGAAGACAAAACTGACTCACACAGAACTCTTCCCATCTTACACAATTAACCCTCTGCTGACAAAATCCTGATGTAATAGATAAAGAGATTACCTGGACAACCACCAAATTATCTTCTTGTTTAGAGACCTGTTTGGCCCAGTGCATCAATACAGGCATTTAATCTCTTATATGTTATATATATATATACCCATGAGCTCTGTCAAACAAGATATAATAGAATAAATGGTTAGTTTATCTCAGGAATACAGGAAAGCGATCAAAGCCCTGTTTATTGAATACTCCTAGTTATTTGAGTAACATAAAATGGCAAAGTGGATATTCAATTTACAGGGTTCTACTGTAATAGAAATGCTGTGAAAAAAAGATTTAACTGCTCATCTTACCATCTTGAGCAAACTTCAGGCCTGGCAATTTCAGGAGAGCGATTTTTTAGCTCTCCTTACTGCCCTCCTGAAAGAATTAAGGAGAGCGAAAAATTGCCCTCCTAAATATTTTGGTCTGGGATGATTGAGATTACATGTATTATGGTCACATTAAATTTTTGCTGTAAAGCAAAAATGTAATTTAACTTCGAAGTCACATAACATCACATAATTTCATTTCAAAAGTGGTTTAGTGGTAAAAGGTAATGGCTGCAACCATACCCAAACACAGTTGCAATCATTTGAAGCAAGATGGGCCACAGCAATATTTTTTTTCTGTCAGTTTCAAGTTCAACAACTGACATCACAGTTTGAGGGGTAATTATTCAAGGAATATTGACACTATAATATACTACCATTACTACTATCCTGTCACTTGAAGCACTTGCACCAGGATGTAGATTCAAGCAGACCTGTTGTCCAAGAAAGTCATACGCCTACCACTACCACCTTCAACCCCCCTTGGGGGTTGAAGGTGGTAGTGGTTGGCGTATGACTTTCTAGGACAACAGGCCTGGGTGCACACACAGGTCTTGTCAAGTGTGTGTTCGGTTGTTGAGTGAGACATCTAGATGTCTAAGAGATTTCGCTTTACCTCAGTAAAGTTAATAAAATCACTGATGTAGTCTGTTGGTTTCAGTTTCAATGAGTTTGTTCAACTGGATACTTAAAATGCTGTGTAAAGCTAATTGCTCTCCTAAGCTGATTGAGGAGAGCGATGTTTTGCCCTCCTGCATTTTTCAGAATGCCAGGCCTGAAACTTCACAAACTTGTCACAAAGTTATTACAATATAACACTGTTAACACATGATGTAAAAAAATATGGTTACATCACATAAATGAGAGGTAACCAAGAAGACATGAATGGCCTCCACACCAGGTGAGTTTTGGAGGGTAAGCCCAGGATGCTAAGCCCCTCCTATAATACTGTGATCACAAAAGTGGGCCCTTTCTCATGAGATTGAGACCCGATGGTGAACCGCTTACACCATTTCGTTAATAAAGTATTGTGATATCAAGACCAAATCAAGAAAATACAAATAAAACAAGAGCTATTGATGAAGGCAATTATACCCCGACTGCAGCTCTGGACCGATAAAGCATAAATGAATTAAAAACAAAGTAAGGATAAGAAAATCATGAAAAATTGACATTAGGACCACAACTCTGGTGAAAAATATGCGGACAACTTTTTTATAATATGTTCAGGAGCAGCTTGTCACAAGGATACCTCATAGCCAATTTCATTGAAATCCATCCACTCACTGCTGAGATATCACTGCAGATGGATTTATTTATTTATTTATTGGTGTTTAAGGTCACATATTTCTGCATAATGGCTAACCATGACCATGACAGTTTTACAGGTGGAGGAAGCCGGAGTACCCAGAGAGAACCACCAAGCAACGGCTAGCAACTGTCAGCTCCCCAACATACCAACTCCACACAAGCAGGGTTAGCATTGGTTGAAGACAGGTGCACCACCGACGTGCAGTATGCCATAGTACACAGCGTCACCGTGCCCCCATGTGGGCAATGGGGGTGAAGTTTCTTGCCCAAGGACACAATGTGGGTGCCGCAGGTGGGATTCGAACCGAGGACCTCTCGGCTTGCAGCCTGCACCTCTACCAACTGAGCCACCACGCCCCCCTGCAGATGGATGGCTGGATTGATAGATGGATGGGTGGATGGATGGACAGACAGACAGACAAATGAAGCACAGACTCATGTGATCCACTACACCCCCATTCTCTTCGTGAGAATTTTCACCACATCACCATACAGTTGTAATTCAGTCAAAACTCACCTTCCCAATTTTTAATTCCAAATTGTAAATTTTCAGAAGCTCATTGTACTAGTGGCCCTTCAGAACAAATGTCTCAAATGGCAAAACTGCTTGTATCAAATGTATACACTCAAGCGCTTAGGTCATCAGTCTAATTCTGTAAGAAAACTGATAAAGTGTTGGCCGGGAACTAGTCGAGCCCTCAAATAGGTCAACGCCTATGTTTAGATTCACTTTTCTGGAATATTTCAGTTGGTTAGAAAAGCAAATCATTCCCAACTGATATATTCCAGATGACTCAGGCCTGGTATTCTTTAAGAGTGCAGGAGTGCTGCACGCCTACTACACGCCTAGAAAAAACTGAGGAAGGCAATTTTTAGCACCCCTTGATTTTCTGAAATGCCAGACCTGTTTGGGACCGCCTTTAAAATCTATTATCATTTCATCCCCTGAGTTCCAATGTGTTCTCTGTGCCTACTGGCACAGAGAACACATTGAAACTCAGGGGATAATTTGTCAATGTTGCATTGATTTGCAATAATTCATGGCCCATTCTGTGTTGCATTTCAAGTGCAGAAGACAGTCACATAAGAATTGAATGCATCAATTTGAATAATGAGAAGATTTGTGTGCCAATTTTCCACTATGCAGCTGAATGTAGTAAAATTTTTCAGTCGCAATATTAATACCTTGAAGTGAATATAACCCAAATAGCATACAAGATTTTGCACTGAAAATTCCAGGTGCAATTGAACTCCCAAGCAATCTGAGGAGGGCAACTGTTTTGCACTCCTTGACTTTCCAGATTGCCAGGCTTGATGACTGAATCTGAAAAATTTCAAAAAAATTCATTTTCTGTTGCTAATAAGTGCTAGAAATGTTGGTCATTCAACACTTGATTTGATTGACATTTTGATTGATTTATTTATTTATTGATGTTTAAGGTCACATATTTATGCACAATGGCGAATCATGACCGTTTCAGTTTTACGGGTGGAGGAAGCCGGAGTACCCGGAGAGAACCACCGAGCAACGACGAGCAGCTGCCAGCTCCCCAACATCGTAACTCCGCACTGCAGCACAGGCAGGGTTAGATTGGTTGAAGACATGCGTACCATCGATGTGCAGTATGCCTTAATACACGGCGTCATCGTGCCCCCACATGGGCAATGGGGGTGAAGTGTCTTGCCCAAGGACACAACGTGGTTGCCGCAGGTGGGATTCAAACCGAGGACCTCTCGGCTTGCAGCCTGCACTTCTACCTACTGAGCCACCGCCCCCTTGACATTTTGATAACATTACAATCAGAAATGTTGACTAATCAGAGATGTAGTTTTATGATTATGTTGGGTAGTTCCACAAATTATGTTAATACAGTGGAGCCCACTTAATTGGATATCTATTAACTGAATAACCCTGTTAATTGAATATAATTTCCCAACACAAAACCATTTACCATACCTCCAGTACAAATCTGACCTGTTAATTGAAAACAGGTTTTTGAGTAAACTCCTGTTAACTGAATAAAAAATCTGTCGAGAAATTACCCTGACTCTACCCAGTTTTCCTTTGTTTACAGACCTATGTGGCCTCAGTTCATCCAATACAGGCATTTAATCTATTATATCTTGTTTGACAGAGCTCAGGGAGCTCTGTCAAATGAGATATAATAGAATAACTGCAAAGTTTATGACTAGAATACAGGAAAGTGACAGAATCCCTGTTAATTGAATACTCCTGTTAAATGAATATTTTTCACCGGCAACGTGGCTATTCAATTAAAATGGTTCCACTCTATCTCGAAGTTTTAAATTTTTCACAAAAAGTGGATAAACAAACAGCCCATACTAGCACTGAATTTCCAAACAAAATTAGACTGGTGACCTGAGAGCTTGGTATACACTCTTCATTTTAGTGGACTCAGGTGTGATGATGTGACATCAAAGTTTTATTGTAAACCATGATGTTCTTCCCATGTTTCATTTATTTTCTAAACAAGTTCTTTCAATAATATACCTTGTCCACCAATTTTTATTTGAGCATTCAGCTTTGGTAAACCTTAGCTCAAATATAATTTAGTGAACCCGAGTTTACACATTTCATAAAAAGAACAAGATTGAGATCTTCTATTTATTACATGTCTGTCCTTTGTGATCCCCATTTACATCAACACTAAACCTAAACCATGCGGAAAATAAAAATCTGTTCCGCACATGTGCGTAACAGAAATCGTTGAGATTATTTTTAAATAGACGCAAAATTTCACTGGAATTTTCTACAAAACGTGCAACGCAATTACAATTTGATTTGCTAGCAATAGCAATTACAATTTGATTCGCAAGCAATTTGAAAATCACCCCGAGTTCCAGTTTGTCCTATGTGCCAGTGGGCACATAGGACACACTCGAACTCAGGGGATGAGATAGAAGCACAAGTTCCCCTCGCAAATTTGGTTGGCAATAACATGTGTTGTTTTTGTTGATAGTTGTCAAATGAATTGCTTAGTGTCCTTCTAATAATTGTTTTTATAGATGTGAAGGCATGTAATAAACATAGAATGACACACGCCTGTGAATAGGTTAATCGATATGGCACTCGTGCCATATCGATTAACCCATTCACAGGTGTGAGTCATTCTGTGTTTATATACATAATCTGAAAAACCTGCCAAGTTGTTAGAAAAGAATGCCACCATCATTTTTCCTTTTTGAGCTGGACAGATCATAATTAGAGAACAAACAAGCTGCAGTAAATAAATACTGTATAAAAAATCGAAAACTTCTGGGTCACAGCCTTATAGTGAGACCACAATATGCCAGTCTCTGAATAGCTTTTGACTCAATACATTCAATTCCATGCACATAATTCTCATTAAGGGAATAAAGCAAGAAGGCAAATCCCAAGGCAAATGCACAAACAGGATTTTAAAAATCTAATTGAAGAAAGTGTTTTACAAGTGGTATAAGCACATCAATATATGATTTAAAAAATCAATGTGCATGCAGCAAAAACAGACAAAAAGGATATTAGATTAATCTACAGTTTGCATTAAAATAAGCTGCAAGATAATAAGGGGAAAATG
This sequence comes from Pictodentalium vernedei, assembly GCA_031216915.1. Classification (NCBI taxonomy): domain Eukaryota; kingdom Metazoa; phylum Mollusca; class Scaphopoda; order Dentaliida; family Dentaliidae; genus Pictodentalium; species Pictodentalium vernedei. The sequence continues at coordinate 59,107,787 of CM062293.1, forward strand.
TCTCTCTTGTTTCTCTTCTAGTGAAAAGGTGTTGAGAGTTTACTTTAAAAGTAGAGGTCAAGCAAGAGAATGCTTTTCTCACATTCATCTTCATCCAACAGCTCATATTTACTCATTCCATGAGATGTCAATGTGTAAAAAAGGGCTGCTACTGATACTGTTGTTGGTTGTTGCTATTGTTAGGGATGCAATGATTAGTCAATTAATCAATCAACATTCAACGAATGCTGTCGTCGATAGTTATTTTTTCTTTGTGGAGACATCCGACAAATTTGTACGACACTGTTATGTATCACTATCCTGTGGGCTGAAACACAGTTAATATTGAAGGATCCCCCCTCCAGCTCCCTTGAAATAAAATACATTGCTGGGGTAGATTATTATTACACAAATATGCATGGCATAGATAGTTAGATACAATGCTGGGACAACTGACGACAGTGTTGTGTATTGTTTAACCACTGACCAAGGTCATGTTCCGAGTCCTTTGACTTTTAATGAATGATAGTAGGACTCAAATATTTGCCAGTACACCTGTCGTTGACAATAAGAAATTGGGTGGTGACAGGTCAAAATAAAACCTAGCTGTGCCATATTACAGATCAGTTAGGTGACAGGTCAAAATGGGGGGGGGGGGGGGGGGGCACGCCCCGGGAATATCTCATGGTGCATACCGCCAAACAATGACAAGAGAAATGAACCATGATGCTGTGAAAGCTATTCCCATAAACAATCTTCATTTCAAATTTCTTTTCCAACAGTTTGGTGACAGGTCAAAATAAAACCTAGCTATGCCATGTGATAGATCAGTTAGATGACAGGTCAAAATAAAACCTAGCTGTGCCATGTTATAGATCAGTTAGATGACAAGTCAAAATAAAACATAGATGTGCCATGTGACAGATCAGTTAGATGACAAGTCAAAATAAAACATAGATGTGCCATGTGATAGATCAGTTAGATGACAAGTCAAAATAAAACATAGATGTGCCATGTGATAGATCAGTAAGGTTTCAGGCCAAAATAAAACCAAGCTGTGTCGATGGGACAGATCAGTTATGTGACAGGTCAAAATAAAATCTAATAGTGTCATGTGATAGATCAATTTGGTGACAGGTCAAAATAAAACCTAGTTGTGCCATGTGACGGATCAGTTACATGACAAGTCAAAATAAAACATAGATGTGACAGATCAGTTAGTTGTCAGTGAATGATTTGATTCACTTTTGTGATCACAGTACTGTAGTTTTGCTAATACTTCATCCCCATGTGCCTAACTGGGCTCTTCTGAACTCATTTGTAAAATTGTTCCCTTGAAAACGTTCACATGTTAGCTAAGTCACTTGAGCTTTATCTGGATAGGCATGATATGGATTGGGAAATATATTTTAGGAAAACAAATGACCAGTGTCATCTTTAATTCACCTCAGGTAAAAGGTTAACATGAGCAGGAACACAAATGCTGACAGGCAATATCAGCCAACAATACAATCTGGAACATAGGGCTGCACGATATTCAAAACTGAATACCGGTATCGGTATTCAAAAAAATACCGCGGTATACCGGTATATCGAAAACTGTTCAGATATATGAACACATGTACCACAATCGAGACACGAGGCATCACAGTCGGAACGAATTAGCATGCCTTCATGACGCGGTTCGAAAAACCTTTACCTGACGAATAAGATATCAAAATTTATTATTTTCAAAATTAGTTTATCAGATTTTCTCCAAAGATTTGAACAAAACTATATCATATCACCCCTCATTGGAACGAGCTCAACGAGCTCGTCCAATGAGGGGTTACATGATATAGTTTTGTTGAAATTTTTTAAATTTATTTTTTCAACTGCTGAATTTGTATATTACGAGGGCACAAGCAGACGATTCCTTGTATAAAGGGATAATATTATTCATTCGGGGGCTACAGTTAAAAAACTCAAGACATCTTGAAAATTAAATTGTGGGTAAATAAATAATGACGATAAACCGATATTTTTGAAATTATACCGGTATTCAATTGATATTGGTTTGAATACCGGTATATATCGGTTTATCGATATACCGTGCAGCCCTACTGGAACATTTTGGAGAGTAAATTCAACTGGTGATATGACAGTTCACAAGATGATGGAATCTAATAAACTGTGAAAGAAATCAATGCAATCTGACAAAAATGGAAATGCTGGCATACAGTTTATTCGTCAAACAAAATTCAGAAATTCAGACAGCATTCTTGAAACATATGAATAATAATTTATTTTCATACAGCAATATGTCTTGATACCACCGGCAGTGTCAGTCATTGATGGCAAATTGAACCACAGAAACTGACAGAATAATTGGAGCAGAATAATATTTTCATATTCCACTGAAAATGATATCATGGGCTGCATTAACAATGTTTTTAGACTCTTCCGAATACTAGTGTTTTGTCACAATCAGATATCATATAATATTTATGAAAGAATTCACCAAGCTGTGATAAATTTCCAGTTTTTCGATAAGCTGATATTTTCAATGCAACTTTATGATTAAAAGTTTTCTGTTAGCAGTGACCTCAAATAGGAAGACCGTAACAAGCCAACTTGATTTGGGTGTCGAAATATTGTAATAGTTTTGCATCTCAACTAATGCGGCACATCAGATATCCAACAAGTAACTTAGCAAGAACAATTTGTCTTGTTTTAAACTGAATATACAGTACACAGAGTTATTTGGTACTTTCCCACTGAGTGGATGGACATTCAACCTCAGCTGTTCTTGCCGATCGAGAGTGCAGCAATATGGTGTAATGTCATTATGATATTCACAAGTTTAAGTCACCATAAAACAAAATATAAAAAATATCTGATGGAAAGTTTGAGATTATATTTGTGAATAAAAGTTTAAGATAGACGACTTGTTCAATAATCTAAGTGAAAAGAGGCAATAACTTTTGAAAAATATGGTGCAGCAATACAGCCAAATTACATAGCCTAATGATATGCACAAGTTCACATCATGGTTATTCATCTTACAAAACATCAAAAGTATCCGACAGAGAGTGTGAGACAAGTTGTGAGTAAAAGTTAGAGACTGATTTGTCCAATAATCTAAGTGAAAAAGGGCAATAACTCTGGAAAAATAAGATGCAGCAACATGGCATAATGATGTGTGCATGTTCATATCATGGTTACTCATACAAAATAAAAAAGAGATTCTGATAGAAGGTATGAGATTAGTTGCGGATAAAAATTTGAGACAGACTTTCAATAATCTAACTGAAAAGATGCAATAACTCTTGAAATACGATGTAGCACCATGACATAACCAGGCCTGAAAATAAGCAATCTGACATTTACAGAATGAGGTCCCCAGAGGGTGAATTTGATGATGCTATCCCATACAGTGGGACAATTTATCCTATGGGTACCTCTCTCAGTTTAGTTTTTGAGACCCTGATTCAAATTGAGGTTCCCAGAGGGTAAATTTTGTGATACTACCCTGCTGTGGAGGGCAGCATGACTAAATTCACATGCTGGGGACCTCATTTTGCAGATGACAGTCTGCTTATTTTCTGGCTTGGGCATAACAATATGTGCAAGTTCATATAAGGCTTATTCATGATGCAAAATATCAAAGTATCCGATAGAAAGCGTGAGACTGGTTGTAGATAAAAGTTTGAGATGGACAAACTGACAGCTCGACGAATGGACACCTAGATGGATGGACAGGTGAATGGATGTATGGAATCAGGGATCCCTATATACCCACGCTAAAGCTGGGGTATTATTTATTTATTTATTGGTGTTTAAGGTCATATACTCATGCACAATGGCTAATCATGACCGTGACAGTTTTACAGGTGGAGGATACCGGAGAACTCGGAAAGAACCACCAAGCAATGACGACCAGCTGCCAATTCCCCAACATCGTAACTCCGCACTGCAGCACAGGCAGGGTTAGATTGGTTTAAATAATGCGTACCATCGACGTGCAGTATGCCTTAGTACACAGCGTCATTGTGCCCCCATGTGGACAATCAGGGTTAAGTGCCTTGCCCAAGGACACAATGCGGGAGTCCGAATTGATCGCTCAGACAGTCACCCATCCAGAAGCTGGGGTGTAAAAATACCTGAACAGTTATATTAAGAGCATCTTGGTCTCTGAATTGTCAGTGGCTAATATTACCAATGAAGATAAAGCAGAATAAACATTTATTGGTAATATTCAGATCATTTCTACATGCAGTGTTGCCTATCCAGTGTTAACACTTAACTTGCTGAGTAATATTAAAATATATTTCATTAAATCTAGTCATGGCTGCTATGAAGCAGCCATGACTAGATTTTATGAAAAATTCATGAACATTTCATAAAAAAAATCATTGAATAAAAGTCTATACAACCTACAGGGGAAAATTTGGTTAATATCCTTAAATTTGACTTATTTTAATAGGAAGAGCTTTGCTGTGCTGGGCGAGAATATCAGCCAGCAGCATGAAAGGAGTTAAGAAGTGGCAAAGATTTTGTGACTGTCCAAGTCCAAAAAAATATAAATTCATGACAAAAATAACACAAAATACATCTTCAACTTGGAGCGAGTATGAAGACCAGATATTATCATATAAAATTCCTATTTATGGATATTTGTCATGAAGCCATTTTCGTGGGAAAGAGTAATTTGTCTTGTTGAATTAATCATTCCATCCTTCCGACATCATAATTTCCATTTCATTTATTATACATATAAACTGAATGGTATTTTGTATTTCTGAATAATCAAATAGTGTAAAAGCTCTCCTTAAAACATTACAGATTATATGACAGGTAACAAAAGCACATCTGTACCACTTCAAAATTAAGATGACCTGAAAAAAAGGTTACCTTTTTCTGGCAACCATTCAGTCAGATACACTATTTTTCCTGATTTTTCAAATAAAGGCAAGATAAAACTTGCACACCTATCCATTTCAATGCCAAGGCAAGCAACTAAGAACAGCATGTTTCATAAAGCCAATGATATGCTGTATAAGTTTTTCACTGTTGGAAAGTGCTCATGGAGACCTTTTTAATACTGATTATATCACAGCATTTCATCACCAAAGCCAAAGTAAGATAGGTTCATTGTCACCTTAGATGGTTCAAGAAGCCATATTTGGGCTGTATAAAAAGTGTAAATACCACATGATTTTCATTTACTTATCAAGTATTTTTCAATTAAGATCATATATTGTGTCACACCATATTGATTTTGTCATTTTATTGGAGACTGACTTTAGACATTTAACCAGTAAATTGTGACAAAACAATAATTGATGAAAGATTTTCCAGGCGATGAGCTCTGCCAAAAAAAATTCATTTAAATTGCTTGTAGTATCAGGCCTGGCATTCTTAAAAAATGCCGGAGGGCTAAAAATCGTTCCCCTCCCATGGCCTACAGAAGCGATTAGCTCTCCTCAAGCTTATAAAAGCTATAAGGCCACACAAAGTAGATCTTCTGTTTCTCAGGCCATTATTTGTGAAATTGCATGCGGGCGAGCGTTTTTTTATTTTATTTTTTATTTCAGTAATTACTTCTTTGCCATCAAAAGTTCATGTTCTTGGTTCAAGTTTTAGGCCTCATAATCTACAGAATAGCATGGGTGGTGGAGTATTTCATCCCTTGAGTGCAAGAAGGCTTTGCAATGCTAAAGCATTGCAAAGCCTTCTTGCACTCAAGGGACAAATTCATCAATTTTTTTAACTTGGGTAAAATATCAGACATAAACCATTTAATTTTAATTTTTTTAAGTTTAAATTTGTTATAAAAAGAGAGCATGCGTCAGCCAAAAGGACCATGTGGGAGGGCCTGAGAAACAGATTTTTTATTTTTTTAGGCCTAAGTAGCAAAAAGAAACTTTACTATTAATGAATTCTGCTAGTGGGCTTTATACATTTTATTTGGTGCTGCAAACAAGATAGTTTCTATGAGATGGCTACCCTGCCACTCCAACACCTCCCGGCCTTGGTGAATGGGAGGGGCAGTGTGGCTGTCTTACAGAGGCTACAAATATACATGTCATGTAGCAGAGATCTAAAAAGATGTGGGTTTTAGGAATAGGCTATTATGGTAATCACTATTTTCAAAGGCCAGGAGGGCTAGTTTTAGCCCTCCTTAAATTTTTTTAAGGCAAGCAGTAGGCAAGCGAATAAATCACTCTCCTGAAAATGCCAGGCCTGTAGCATTATGGGAAACATTCGCTGCTTGAAATTTTGGTATTCTGACATAAGTGTCTCAAGGGATATTCGTCAAGCAGTTTTATAAAAAGGCCAATTTGTTTCAAATCTTAGGTTAGTGCAAGTACAGAAAGAAACTAAAGACTTCCAAAATATCTTCGCAGCCTTTAAAGAGTCAATCAACATAGGCTAGTTTGTGATTGTGGGGCCAAACAGTTCATGAAAAACTCATAAACATAAAACTGGTTCTCTTTAAGCAACGCAACACACGAGTGGTTTGGCAGAATAAAACAAAACATAAAAAACTCTACACATAAAGACTTAGTAATTATTAAATAGTTGTCATTGCTTAGTCAATATCACATAGAACAATGTGCAATTTTACTATTGAAGCCATCTACCATGGCAGGCAATAAACACGATATTAAAATAGAATGCGAATGTTGCTTCCTCTCCCAAGGGCAAAGTATTGAAGAATTATGGGCTGTAACAAATACATTATAAAAGAGATGCGATCATGTATTATTCATTCTATATAGCTTGCATAGCATGGTGCAGTGTAAGTGCTTAGGACATACATGCGACAGTTATTACAGCTCCTTACACTAGAAAACACTATTATTAAAATATTTTTTTAATTCCTGCTTAATAGTTGGCTGGAAGAGGGCAAACTTGTTGAATGCCAAATGTAACCAACACGTCTAAAATGTCTGTTTTAACACTTAACCCTTTACCCAACGAATCGCCAGCATCCGCCCGCGTAATATGCAAATTCAGCAGTTGAAAAAATATTATTTTTCAAAAAATTTCACCAAAACCATATCATGTGACCCCTCGTTGGAACGAGCTCATGGAGCTCGTTCCAACAAGGAGTCACCTGATATGGTTTTGTTGAAATTTTTTGAAAAATTTAAAAAAATGATATTTAAAATAATAAATTTTGATATTGTCTGCATTGGGTAAAGGGTTAAAGACCTAATTCTGACTTTAATCACTCTCTACTGCAACAAAACAGGTGCCCGAAAATGCTGTCTCTATGGAAACTTGCAAATAACATTTTAAGTACCTTGGTAGTTGTTTCAAGGCAAGTCTTAGCTGCCTATTAATAGGCAGCCAAGACTTGCCTAGAAACAAATGCAAAGCCACAAAATGCAAGCTGTCAAAGTATAGCAACAATAGATAAACATCTCCAGGACTTTAAGGTAATAGACCTTTCTTCGTGGTTATTTTGGCTACATCAAACCTCAAATTATCATTCATTACATTTAAGGAATGAATAACTATTATTTTAAACGAGATCTTTTGGTTTGAATAATAAATAAAAAACAGTACACCCAGCCTGACTCTAACCACAATGTAAATTATTGTCTCACAGCAATGATATCATCATGTGCAGTGCGTGATTGAAAAAGTGGCTTATGCTTGTAAACAAAAATAGTGTCATTAGTTTCATTATAAAATCTATGTGAAAGCCTGAATATTTTTTTTGAAGGTTTTTGCTCGCATTGTTGTTGTGTTTTCCGGCTTTGCATCTGATTCAACTTTTTTCCATATCATTATCAATCCTTTTTCTGAAGACTGCAACATTTTCCAATGGTTTCATTGGAGTCTGCTGACAGTTGTCACAGCTGACAGAAGAACAGAAAAAACACATACAGGAATTTGCTAACCATGGGAATATTAAGTAATTCTGAACTAGAGGTACTGTGAGCAAGCTCACAATGTGATACCCCCTTACGAGGACACAACCATATGATGTAGCAATTGAAATGTATAAGTTAGATTATCTCCCCTTGGAAATGTCAGAACGGAATTATATTGCTTCATGCATATCTTCATATGGAGTTCTTCCATTGTGTAAAGTTTCATGAAAATTCTTCAAACGGTTTAGGAGGAGTTGCGCTTATAAGGATGAACAGATGGACGGACAGGGTGATTCCTATATACCCCCAAACTTTGTTTGCGAGGGGGTATAATGACTCCAGCTGCCTAAATTTTTTATTGGAAGAAAAACAAGGTAAAATGTCCCTCCCCCAGCCCCCACTGCACTTGTACATAGTACCAGCTATTGAAAGAAAAACATATGGTGGTGAGTGAATGATTATTAAAATGGTTATACATGATTGTAAACTCAATGCTCAGGAACATATATGATACAACATTCTACTGTCATTATGAAAATTACTCTGGCACCAATGAAGAAATATTATGTCATAGGAAGCATTATATTCAGGAAATGAACAGTGAAAAAAAGGAGAAAGAAAGGAGTAAGGATTGTAAATTTTGAGGGCAAGTGGGGGAAAATGAAAAGCAAATTGTACAGCAAATCATTACTTTTTGGGGATTTATATAGAACGTGGAGAGTGTATTATCACTAAATCACCCGCAGAGTGGAGATTCCACCCAAGCAATAATTGAAAATTTGTTGCAATGCATTACAAGCACAAGCAAAGTTCCAGCCAATGGACCTCCGGGTTATACATTGCTTGCGTTTTTTGTCCACATGTACAGAATTTGAAAGTGATACTTTAGGTGATACCTCCACTCCCCAGGTGATTTAGTTACAATCCACTCTCCACATACTGTAGGCATACAAACTGTGGATTTCACTTTGGCGATAACTTATTGGATAATGCTTAGAAAAGTGTGCAGAAATGCTCTACTAAGTGTTCAAGTCTTTTCAAACAGAACTCAAGAAACAAAACTGAACCGCCACAGTAAATAAAAATCCAACCAAATATATCATGTGTGACAAAGCTCCTTCAAACAAGACATAGCTGGTTGGATTTCCAACTAAACATTTACAAACGTGTTTTGAACAAAATACTATTTTCAGAGTTTATCCGAGATTAAACCTAAAGGGTTTAATTTTGACTCTGTGGCCTCAAAACTGGTGCCCTAACATGCAATCAAAAGGAAGTCTTTCAATGTTCATATGCCTCTGGCAGAGCTTTCTAGTCCAGTCACCAGTGCCTGTAAAGCAGGCAAGACTTTACTAGACATCATTGCCAGGCTTCGACCTTCCCGATGGGATTTTGTGCAAATTGGTAGAAAAATTGTTCAGGTGCTATAGGGTAAAAAAGCCTTTTCATTTTTGCTTTGTATTTCCACAAAGCCAATGTTTGCTTGCCTTTGATGTAATGTTTGAATTCCTCCAGGGATCTTTCGAGATTTCTGCATTGGTGTTGTAGGCTTATATCAGATCTTTCATACTGTCAGATCCTTGAAATTTCAGGTGGGTTTCATTTAATTCAAACAACCAATGTCACATAACATTATAAGAGAGCTTCATGTGCAAAGATCATCTTGATGCCAAATCATTTTTTCTTTACATATGTGTTATCAGGCAAATGGAAATTCATTTGCTAAATACATGTACATTACAAAAAACACTGCCCTTCCTTACAGCAATCTGATCTGATTTAATTTGTTAATAAATTATTGTTAATGCATGCTTTAAAAGAAAAACGAAGCAAGGTAATCTGCATCGATACATAAGGTTACAAACTGTAACATTAATTAATTGCAGTTCAAATAATTCCTCCTGGCTACAAATTCAAATGCACAATGACCTTTTCAAATTTCTTTTTCCATTGTTCTAACATTTATACCATTTTAATCAATATACTTTATGATGATGTGTCAAACAAGAATTGCTAGTTTATAAAGGAATAATTGTAACAATGAAGAAAACTGGAGGGCTGCATGGTACATCGATAAACCGATATATACTGGTATTCAAACCAATATCGGTTGAATACCGGTGTAATTACAAAAATATCGGTTTATCGTCATTATTTATTTAGCCACATTTTAATTTTTTAACTGTAGCCCCGAATGAATAATATTATTCCTTTACCCAAGGAATTGTCTGCAACGAAAAATTGTGCCGGGCCAGTTTTTGAACCAACTGTTGCCAAGCCATCGGTCTCAGATATTAATACAACTTGACCAAAAATACACTTGGGGGGGGGGGGGGGGGGGGGGGGGGGGGACTTTTTCAATGGAATATAAATATAAACGGGGTACTCTCTGTCTGGATGAGGTCTTAAGGTTTAAAGATGCACTTCAGAAAATGAAATTATTTTTTTTCATTATTTGTGTTGAAAGGCCTATCAAGAACTATGGCTGCATCATAGTGACAAAATGTTAATGCCACAAAAGTAAATATGATAAAGTACTTGTTAATTCAAACAATGGATCAACAAACATATTTATTTATTTATTTATTTATTTATTTATTTATTTATTCATTTGCTGGACTTTAGAAAACACTTTCAACAGCCAGGGTCATATTGTATCAGATAGTTTTATGGGTGAAGGAAGTGGAGTAATCAGAAAGAACCACAGAGGAATAGCAAGCAAGTATTGGACAACCCTAACCTACTAACCCAGCAATAGCAACGTTAGCAGTGGTTGAATGCAAGTGCATCACTGACGAGGTGTATGTCTTAGTATGGAAGTTGGGGGGAGGGGGGGCGCGGTTGCTTTGGCAGTAACCGGTTCTCGTCAGATCACTGAAGTTAAGCAATGTTGAGCCCAGTTAGTCCTTGGATGGATGACCATCTGAGTGATCGATTCGGACTCCCGCATAGTGTCCTTGGGCAAGGCATTTCACCCCGATGTGGGGCACGATGACGCCGTGTAGTAAGGCGTTCTGCACGTCGATGGTGCACATGTCTTCAACCAATCTAACCCTGCCTGTGCTGCAGTGCGGAGTTACGATGTTGGGGAGCTGGCAGCTGCTTGTCGTTGCTCGTGGTTCTCTCTGGATATTCCGACTTCCTCCACCCGTAAAACTGTCGCTGACATATGACCTTGGCTGTTAAAGTGTTGTTAAACCCTAATAAATATATAGTACAAGGACACAATGAAATGAAGATGATGTGAGTAAGGACTGAACCATCATCCTTTTGGTGTGAAGTCTAATGCATTAAGCAATGTTCCATCATGCTCCCGCAAGTCTTCAGTTATTTATTATCAAGGTTTAATGTCACTTTGACAAACAAAAACCTGGTGTGGAGTAAAGTTAACTCTTTTACCCAACATAACAGTCAAATTCGGCCAGTGCTATACACAGAAAATACCACTCAATTTTCATTCCAATGAGGGGTCATAAGCTATGTTTTTGATGCAAAAAATTAAAATATTTAGTTATTCAAGAATTTTGTTTGCATATGTCATCTGGTTTTCATGTTAGGTAAAGGGTTAATACAACTGTTCAAGTTTCTGTACTTGAGAACCTGCACCAAGATATTGGCTAGATCCTGTTTTCCATGAATCCTTTACCTAATATAACAGCCAAAAATAACCAGCACTATTCACAAATGAAAGTGTCAATGACACTGTAGCTCAACTTGTCAAGACAAAGACATGTACATGTATAGTATGTGACACAGCAATGACAAACATCTAGGTAACAAATAACAAAGGTACATATAAAGTATTGTAACGGTCTGTACATAAATACTGACCATTGCCTGTAACAAATGTATAGGTAAAGTATTGTAAAGGTGGGCTACAGTCAGATGCTAAACTAGAAAAGAAATCTTTGAGTCCCAGAGTGGGTCTGACTGAACCCCAAAATATTTGTTCTCATAGCACAGTGATAACAAAGGCACCCCAAAACACACTCATTCCTGTCTCAAGGTGAAAACAAAGGTACCCAAGAAGTTTCGTGAAGATCAGTTCACAAATATGAGCTGTGTAGAAGTTGTGACAAAAAACTGATTGGACCTAATTTTGGTACAAAATGGCCACTGGCAGCCATCTTGAATTTTGGACCGCACCCAGAAACACTCGTTCTCGTCCCAAGGTGATAACAAAGGTACCCAAGAAGTTTTGTGAAGATCGGTTCATAAATACAGCCTCTAGCCCGAGCCGTATTGACATGGGCACTTACAGTGTATAAGTCGCACTGAATAAATCAAAGTTCATCTAATTTGCATAATTTCTGCACGAGAAAAAAACCCGTACTATATGTGATGCATTCCATGTTACTAAACATTCATACAAAAATTTATTCAAATCAGAACTTTCATACAGAAGTTCTGTACAAAAGACTTATTGCACTAATTTTGGTACAAAATGGCTGCTGGTGGCCATCTTGAATTTCGGACCACACCCAAAAACACTAGTTCTCATCCCACGGTGATAACAAAGGTACCCAAGAAGTTTCGTAAAGATCGGTTCATAAATACGGCCTCTAGCCTGAGCCGTATAGAAGTTGTGTACAAAAAACTGATTCGACCTAATTTCGGTACAAAATGGTCACTGGCAGCCATCTTGAATTTTGGACCGCACCCAGAAACACTCGTTCTCGTCCCAAGGTGATAACAAAGGTACCCAAGACGTTTCGTGAAGATCGGTTCATAAATACAGACTCTAGCCCGAGCCGTATTGACATGTGTACTAACTGTGTGTAAGTAGCACTGAAAAAATCAAAGTTCATCTAATTTGCATAATTTCTGCACGAGAAAAAAACCTGTATTATATGTGATGTATCCCATGGTACTAAACATTCACACAAAAAATTATTCAAATCAGCGCTTTCATATGGAAGTTCTGTGCAAAAATCTGATTGCTCCAAATTTTGTACAAAATGGCTGCCATCGGCCATCTTGAATTTCGGACCGGACCCAAAAACACTCGTTCTCGTCCTATGGTGATAACAAAGGTACCCAAGGAGTTTCGTAAAGATCAGTTCATAAATACGGCCTCTAGCCCGAGCCGTATTGGCATTTGCACTTACAGTGCTGAAAGTAACATCAAAAAACATCAAAGTTAGTCTAATTTGCATAATTTACGCACGAGAAAAAAACCTGTATTATATGTGATGTATCCCATGGTACTAAACATTCATACAAAAAAATATTCAAATCAGAGCTTTCATATGGAAGTTCTGTACAAAAAACAGATTTTTGCATCGTCGGTACAAAATGGTGGCTGGCAGCCATCTTGAATTTCGGACCGCACCCAAAAACACTCGTTCTCGTCCCATGGTCATAACAAAGGTACCCAAGAAGTTTCGTAAAGATCGGTTCATAAATACGGCCTCTAGCCCGAGCCGTATCCAATTGTTGACAGACAGACGGCCAGACGGCCGACAGGCCATGGCATAAGCTCAAATTTGGCTTCGCCAAAGTTGAGCTAAAAACACAAGCAAATTTTTCATTTTTGGCTTAAAAACACAGCATATGTCCCTTCATTGGAATGAGCCTGTTGAGCTCAATCCAAACAGGGTCCAAAAGATATATTTTTGAGATGACCTAAAGAAAACTGTTAGTTAATCTGAGTTAATAAAGACATTTTGCTACTGATGTCCTCTATTTGTGTTGGTTAAGGGTTAACCCTTTACCCAATGCACAGGATATCAAAATTTATTATTTTAATTAGTGGGTTTTTATAACTTAAAAAAAAATATCAACAAACCCATATCATGTGACTCTGCCCCCCCCCCCCCTCCCTTCCCCCTCCCCATTGGAACGAGCTCAACAGGATCATTTCAATGAGGGATCACATGATATGATTTTGATGACTTTTTTTTTTTTTGACTGCTTAATTTGTAAATTGTGCAGGCAGAATAGGCCGATTCATTAGGTAAATGGATTAACCCTTTACCCAACGAATCGCCCACATCCGCCCGCGTAATATGCAAATTGAGCAGTTGAAAAAAATAATTTTTTCAAAATATTTCAACAAAATCATATCATGTGACCCCTCATTGGAATGAGCTCATTGAGCTCGTTCCAATGAGGGGTCACATGATATGGTTTTGTTGAAACATTTTGAAAAATTTAAAAAAAATGTTTGAAATAATAAATTTTGAAATCGTCTGCGTTGGGTAAAGGGTTAATCCTTCAATTGAGCAACTGTTCAAATTCTTCGTATAAAAATCAGCATCCACATTTATTTTTCATCCAAACCATCTCTCATGACCCAGTGGTAAATTTAGGTAGGAAAGGCCCGGGATATCCCTTTTCAACAATTGTTGTAATTTTATAATAGGTATAGTATTATACACAGATGAGCTAATTTTATGCCTGTTTTTTAAATTTACAATAAATTGCATATTCACATTATAATCTTGCAATTATTTTATTTTTGCCTCATTTGGAACGAAATGACTAAGTGAAATCCCCACCCCTACATCCTACATACAGGTCCCTTATTAGAATATACCATGTATTGTTAAAAAAAGCATGGTATACCAGGGTAATACCCTAGCTCTGCCCTTCTCTATCCCCTTATTTACAATTCCTGGAGCTGCTGCTGTGACTCCCACACTGGAACAGGCTCACCAAAATACATTCCAATTAGGATTGTAGTTCAAGTTTAAAATAATGAAATATTCTGTGAATATTCATCTTTTTCAAGACCCATGGAAACGCTGACGCCACCTGCTACAAATATATTACAAAAACAACACAAGAAGAAGAGGAATGAAAGGAAGATGAGTTTAAAATATATAACTTCCAAAGAGAGTTTCCATATTTATTTATTTATTTATTTATTTATTTATTTATTTATTTATTTATTTATTTATTTATTTATTTATTGGTGTTATAAAGACAGTTTCAACAGCCAAGGTCATATTATGTCATACAATTTTACGGGTGAAAGAAGTTGGAGTGCTTGGAGAAAACCACCAATTGGTGGCGAGTAACTGCTGGACTCTCCAACTTACTAACTCTGTACAAACAGGATTAAGAGTTAACATCATTTAACCCTTTACCTAACATGAAAAGCAGATGACACTTGCAAAAAAAATTCTTGAGTAACTATTTTTTTTCATTTTTTGACTCAAAAACATAGGTTATGACCCCTTGTTGGAACGAGCTTGTTGAGCTCGTTCCAACGAGGGGTCATAACCTATGTTTTTGAGTCAAAAAATGAAAAAATACTGAAAATTAATTGGCGATATTTGAGAATAGCGCTGGCCAGTTTTGGCTGTTACGTTGGGTAAAGGGTTAAAGGCATGTGTGCAACTGACATGAAGTACACCTTCACTCACCGCTACGCTGTTCTCCCACTTGAACAACTGGGAATAAGTCTCTTGCCAGTGGACATAATGACGTGGACTTCGGATCAAACCAATCCACAGACTCCATAACTCCCAAGCTACATTTTTGTCATAAAGAGTGAGAACTGTGTAGCGGGCTCATAATTGAGACCCTGGAAGATTTTTGTTTAGAATATCCAAAACATCAGTCAAACAGAAAAAGATTCACCAGAAGTATTTATTTATTTATTGATGTTTAAGGTCACATATTTGTGCACAATGGCTAATCATGACCGTGACAGTTTTACAGGTGGAGGAAGCCGGAGTACCTGGAGAGAACCACCGAGCAACGACGAGCAGCTGCCAGCTCCCCAACATCGTAACTCCGCACTGCAGCACAGGCAGGGTAGGTAGATTGGTTGAAGACATGCATACCATCGACGTGCAGTACGCCTTAGTACACGGCGTCATCGTGCCCCCACGTGGGCAACAGGGATGAAGTGTCTTGCCCAAGGACACAACGCGGTTGCTGCGGGTGGGATTCGAACCGAGGACCTCTCGGCTTGCACCTCTACCTACTGAGCCACCTGGCTCCCCTCCCCGGAAGTATAATGAAGAAATGGAATAGGAAGATGAAGGGTAGATAGGAACTCGAGGGAAAAGGTCAATATGCTTATAAAAATTGTGCAGGACAAGGAAAGGAGTATCATTATTTATCATTATTTATATTTATTTATTGGTGTTTATGATCACTTTCTGCATCTTCGGCTATCTCATAAATGTAACAAAGGAATGAAGGCAAGATTAACCAAGTATTTATACCTATACTGCCCACTTTAGAAGATTTCCACACCAAGCGATGGTTTTGGGTCCTATTTTACCAGAAACGCTTAACTCGTCTATATCACAATAAACATCTCACATCTCGGGGTTTCCAAGGAGAAATGGATATCATTAAACAAATCATCACTGAGTGTTGGGAGCATAGAGGGTGGAATATAATGATACAGCTACATGTAGTGGGTGAAAGTGATAATGAAGGCCTTCTCAGCTGAGAACCTTAACAAATCAGCGAGGAGTCAGTGTTATTATTATAGTATGCTGAGAGTAAGATTACCATTAAGAACACCTGCATAATGAAGTTCACACCCAAGCTTGTACTCATGCTCCGTGAAAATATAAATAAGGTCTCTGCAAATGGACCTTCATGTTAACCTGGAGGCCCATTTGCTGAAACTTTGCTGGTATTTCTCATTACAGGTGGAACTTTGACACAAAATTTGAGCGAGAGCGTTCCTGCAGGCAAGGACTGATAAAATTCAAGACTATTAAAGGCCGTTTCTCAATATTTCAGCATTTTTCCACAATGGCCAAATTCAAGGACGTTCAAGTTCCTCCCTTCACTAGTCCAAACGAGGACCTCTGGTCATTACCCCCTCCTCCCACTTCCCTACAAGGGAAGTGGGAGGAGAGGGTAATGACCAGAAGAGCCTTCTGTGGACTATGCCTTTCCGAACTCTGGCATATCAAACTATCTAGTTATGATTACATGCATCCTCGGCATTTTTATTTCATGAAAATTCAAGGGTTTTCAAGGGCACCTGACACATTTTCCAGGATCTCAAGGCCTTGAATGACCCTTAGTCAAATTGAAGGCCATTCCATGAATCCCAAGGCCCTGCAGGAACCCTGAGATATATTCTGCGGATATGTATGTCGTAATCCACACCCTGCATACTGTTCTGAAATTTATTTACAGCAATTCTAAAGAAAATACATAAAAATTGTACCAAAACAGACAACCTTGCAGCCTTTCTCAAAAATAACACCATGAAATATCAAATAATCTAATAATAAATTAATTAACATAATTACTTACTGTTATTGGAACTGTAAACTTCTGTGGCAATGCACTGAAGTACTACCACCACAACAAACAAAAGCTTCATGTTACGACACCATTAAAACCCAATATCAACACCTTACCTATAAAAACAGCAACATAAAAACCAATTAAATTTTACCACCCAAACCACTGTGAACACTTTTTCTTCAAAGTCCTCATAAAAATCTGTCATCGATGCAAATTCTATTTCCTAACGGTGCAGTTTGACTCCGCAATTTTAAAAAAATTCAGGTATTTCCTGCCCCTCAACTTCTATCATCTATCACTCAGGAACAGCAGAGCTGATACATTTAGTATGGAATCATTCCCACTACTTAATGAAGTTGATATAAATTTTTAATTCATAAATCAAGCACTTGTCTTGTTTTCCTTTCATCAGAGCAGGAATATCCTTCACAAGTCAATGATGGGAGACAAAATCCACTTTCATAGACATTCAATATTATAGCTGTCCAATAAATTAATGTCAAGAGCATCTTATTCTCCTAGCACTTCATTATTCTAAAAGCCCATGTGACTGACTCCTGCACTACACAGTGCTGTGTTGACCAATCAAATAATAAAATGATATATATTTTTAATGATGGGCAGCCAGGCTATTGTTCCACAGCATATGTCACTGTAATATTCAGAAACATACCCATTCTTACTAAGTAGTATCAAGGGGGCTGGGCTTGTGACATCACCGATTCGCTAATATATTTCATAGCATACAAACTCACACATTTAGTCATACTCTTTAATGGCAAAAGGGGAGACTGATATTAACCGATTCTAATATTTAAAAATTTATGATTAAAATTGTTGCGTGTGTGCAGAGTTCGAGAGGCAGAGAAATAACTGTACATACTGCCATGCATTATTCAGGGACAAAAGCAAATTAATGTTGTCAACATTGTAATATCTCTTGGAGCCATCAGTGCCTTTATATTGGAAAGCTGGAGAAGATTAACTTAAGGATTATGTTTGAATATTGATAAATTTTTGATTCATTGATTTTCCACTAATGGATAAATTACTGGTGGTCAAGGTGCTTATGCCAGACAGGTAAACTACAGTTTTGAACACAATTAATTTAACAATAACTTTTTCAGAGCCAGGCTCAACACGTCACATCAGGATAGACAAATAAAACAGGTATGTTTCTCAACAGAATGTGAAGAACACTTTTTTCTATATTTTTTTTTTATTCTGAATGAAGAAACAAAGATCCAATAATACATAGAGGATATTCACAAAAATTTGATGAATACCGAAAATATCTCGTGAGTGGCTACAAAGAAATATGAGGATCTTGAAGATCCTCATATTTCTTGTAGCCACGAACGAGATATTTTCGGTATTCATCAAATTTTCGTGAATTTTCTTTTTATTTAATGCTCTACGACTACAAACTCTCCAATTTGTGGCCTTTATTTGTCATTAAGGCGCAAAATTTATGTGCCGAACCGGCGTCCATACAAAAATTACAACAACCAAACTCCAACCATTGGAATGTGTGAATATCCGCACAAAAAGTAGTCCCGTCTTATTTCTCCCCTAACTTTACGATTTACCAAGGCTGGCGAATTGAAATAATCGCAATGTGTTTCGAAGAAATAGAACAATAACAAAAAACACCACTTTCTTATTTTCAATAACAAGACACGTCATTTTATTTTTTTTGAACTCAATGCACTGAAGAAGTGTGAAGTTGAACTGAAGAAATTTGAAAGTGATTTCGACTTTTCGCTGGAAGGTGAATGAGAAAGTCAAACTTTGAAACCACTGATTTAATGAATTGATTTAGTCACTGTCACTATCAATTATTCGAATTCGTTTGTATTTGGGACTCTGGAATTCATTACTGATGTGCTGACTCGTTTAAAGTACATGTGATTCGTCATCTGAACCTACGATGAAATATCGATTTCTAAATATCATTTTGATATTTCGTATTGCCGACAGACAGGGGAATATGACTTAATTTTTCAGCGTGAATTGATGCCTGAGCATTAAATAAAACAACTTATATTTCAAGGTAGGTGATGAATCAGGTTTTACAATTTTTCTGGATCCTCCAAACAGAGACAGTAAATTTTTTTTTATATATTTGTATACACACTATAGACTGTAGTTAACTGTAAACTGGTTAAAAAAAATCCATGTTAGATTAATAAATTTTCTGACACAAAACCATTTACCACATACAGTACGGCTACTGTGGGGTGCTCACTTTTCATAGGTGGGCAATACTTCCAGAGCCACAATATTACATTCCAAACTCTTAATTATATGAATAATCATGAAAAATTTAATTAATGAAGCACCAGGTACAACTCAGTTCCTCATTAATTAAAATTTTGCCGATGATGATTTTTAACCTGTTAAACGCATGCTGGACATCACAGCCAATGCGTGGGTTGTGACCAGTCCACTGCGGCTGTACTGTATTCAACAAGAATTTTACCTGTTGCAGTACCGTGATCAAATAATGTTCACTTATTTCAACAAGTGGCTTGAGGTTTCATAAATAATATATTGCATCTCATATTCAGTGTTCTCATATTTCTGTTTTGACAGATGAACTTCTTTCGTGCTGTGGGGAGGTAAGCAGACATATTATGATCCCAACCATGTTACAATCTGATCGAAATTCTCTGGCCACTTTTATGATCACAGTACTGTTATTGCAGACCATTTATAGAAGAAATCTGTATTAACCCTTTACACATTTCATTTGGGAGTGTCGTCTGCTTTTGTGTTAGGGTAAAGGGTTTAATTAAAAGGGTTTAATGATTATTTTTAAAGTCTAGAAATTTGTTGAGAAAGTAACTGACTGACATGTATGCTGCATATTTTTGCAGTTTATTGTGTTTTGAAGTGATTTGTTTATTCATTTCGCAAAATTATGTAAAATTAAATAGATTATGTTCATGTAAACTGAAAGTTCGCTTATGAATTATTATTCATTGCCACTCAAAAACACTCAAAAACACAAATTAAAAAGAAACTGCTTTCACCTTTGACCCTCAGACACTGGTGGAAAGGATAGAAGTTTTGAAGTTCACAGTTGGGCTTTTGAGAAGACTAAGGAGGATGATTGCCCACATAGTTCAGCCTTCACTATTACAGAAACCCTTGGGAGCTGTTGGCCTTTAATCCTTGTTGGCCTATTTCCAACTTTTACAATCTTGGAACAGGTGCCCTTAACATGCCAGAATGAGGAGGTTTGGCTGGCAATAAACATATTACCTATGCTGTAGTTTCCAGTCAAGTCTTGGCTGCATAAACAGGCAGCCAATTTGACTAAAAATCACCACTGTTTTGGACACTGGATGTGTAAAGGTGGTGGTACAGTGGGAATTCAGGTAATTTGTCCATCCCCTTGGGGGATAAAAGGCTATACATTGCATTCAATGTTGACAAACTTTGTGATTTCAGAATAGGTACTTTAAAACACAATCAAAGAAGACAATGCATCTGTATTTCAATTACCTTGGCAGCGGATTCTAGCAAAGTCTTGGTTGCCTCTACAGGCAGCCAAGACAAGGTGAAAATCACTGCCAGGCCTGAAAATAAGCAATCTGACATTTGCAGAATGAGGTCCCCAGAGGGTGAATTTGATGATGCTATCCCATATAGTGGGCCAATTTATACTCTGGGTACCTCTTTCTGTTCAGTTGTGAGACCCTGATTCAGACTGAGGTCCACAGAGGGTACATTTAATGATGCTACCCTGCTGTGCACTAAATTCACCCTTGGGGACCTCATTTTGCAGATTACAGTCTGCTTATTTTCTGGCTTGATCACTGCTAACATGCTAGACTCAAAGGTTCATGCAGTAGAAAGTCTGGAATATTGCTCAGACTCTTGAGTGATGAAGGAGACTGCTGGTGTCCATGCAATTTATTATGTGAACACATATTTTATAACCAGGCAGTTTATGAAGGATTTTTCAGCTGGCCATTTACCACTCTCCATATTTTCAAATGAGGTGGGTCAAAGAGTGCAAGGACAATCGCCTGCCTCGAAACTAAAGGCTGAGAGAATCAAAACATTCTTTGAGTCATGCTTTTGATATATGTAATGGAAAAAAGTATCAAGAATATAGTTGTGATATAACAAACTCGGTAAATACTTGTTGTCAGATGATGTAATGATATTAGAATTGACCAATTTATCTGCAACAAGACGAATGTTACTAAGGTAACACATGCCCCCCCCCCCCCATGCTTGTGACCTTCACCTTGCAGATACGGCAGAAACTATTATACGCGATACACCTTCTGACTGTCCTTAGCATTTGTAAAAAGTTTAACAATTGTACTATGATTTGTTTCTGAGTTATGGCGGAGACACGAATATTGACCGCTTTTTAGTGTGACCTTGAAATGTGACCTTGACCTTGAAGGTACGAACCCGGCTATGGTGTGTGACACATCCTCCCATGGTCCTTTATAATTGTGTGAAGTTTGATGACTGTGACCCTAACCGTTTTCGAGTTATTGGCTCGGACGGACACACACACACACACACACAAGGATGAAGGATGGACACATGGACAGACGGGCGGACAGACACAAGCACACTTCAATCACTATATGCCACCCGACCCAAGTCGGGGGCATAGAAATACTCAAATAACAGGAAAACTCTATTTATCAAAACAATTTTCCCGAGCAAAGAGAGCTCCATCTGACAGAGACAGCGAAATAATTCTCATAAAAAAACAACAGTCAAGTTCAATCATAGGAGTGCATGATATTCAGTGCAAAAATATAAATTTCAAATTTTTTTTTCTTCATTTTTTCCCTGGAAACACAGCTTATGACCCCTCACTGGAATGAGCTTGTTGACTATTGGGATACTCATAACATAGAAATATCTGAATTCTGGAATACTCTCCATCTGAATTCTGTTGCAGTCCAAACTACATTTTGCCCAAGCTGAAGTGTTTGATTCATCAGGTTGGTGGCACATTTACTTCTGTCATTTTGTTTTGTGCCTTATCATCAGAAACATTTCAACAAAACATTTTTCAAGTGAGGAAATTAATTTTTCAGTCATCCAATTTGCATTTATTCGATATGATTTCCATTTACTTCTCAGAACTGCATTTACCAGGATGACCACCATGTTAACTAGCACATCTTTGGTTGTATTGTAAGCAGAGTACTGTAGAATCCTCTTAACTCTTTACCCAACAACACCAACGATATCAAAATTATTATTTTAAATATCATTTTTTTAAAATTTTTCAAAAAATTTCAACAAAACCATATCATGTGAACCCTCATTGGAACGAGCTCAACGAGCTCGTTTCAAAGAGGGGTCACATGATATGGTTCTGTTGAAATTTTTGGAAAAATAGTATTTTTTCAGCTGCTGAATTTTCATATTACATGGGCAGATGTGGCCGATTCGTTGGGTGAAGGGTTAATTGAATAGCTGGGAACACCATGGCTCAGTGGTTGGAACATTCAAACCAAAATGTCCATGGTTCGATCCTGACCAGCAGTAACTGTGTTGGGTCCTTGGGCAAGGTACTTAATTCTGATTGCCCATGACGGGATATAGTGGTCCTGTGTATTAAGGTGTACTGCATGTCGATGGAGCACTTGCCTTCAACAATGCTAACCATGCTTATGCAGAGTTTGTATGGTGGGCAGTCTGATAGTTGCTTGCTGCTGCACAGTGGTTCTCTCCCAGGTACTCTGGCTTCCTTGACCTGTAAATCTGTCTGCCACGAAGTGGCCCTGGCTGTTGAATGTATTACAAAACCACCAATGGATAAAAAAATAAATTGAAAAGCCACTTTGCCAGTAAAAATTAATAATTAACAAGAATTTGGTTACTTTCATGTATTCTGGAGATAAACTGAGCACTTATTCTATCATATCTTGTTTGATAGAGCTCATGGAGTGCTATCAAACAAGAAATAACAGACTGAATGCATGTATTGGATGTAGTGAGGCCAAATAGGTCTAAAATGAAGGGGAATTCAGTGACGGTCATGGTAATTTCTCAACATATTATAAGATTATTTCTTCAATTAAAAGGAGCTTAATCCATAACCTATATGCAATTAACAGGTCAAATTTGAACTGAAGGACTGGTAAATGGTTTAGTGTTTGGACATTGTATTCAATTAACAGGGTTATTCAGTTAACCCTTTACCCAACGAATCGCCTGCATCGACCCGCATAATATGCAAATTCAGCAGTTGAAAAAATATTATTTTTCAAAAAATTTCAACAAAACCATATCATGTGACCCCTCGTTGGAACGAGTTCGATGAGCTCATTCCAACGAGGGGTCACATGATATGGTTTTGTTGAAACTTTTTGATAAATTAAAAAAAGTGATATTCAAAATAATAAATTTTGATATCGTCTGCGTTGGTTAAAGGGTTAACCCTTTCATTTCGTAAGTCCAATTTTTCGATCCAAGGCATAATTCCATCCCATTTTTGTCTTATTTATAAGAGGTCTATACATGGGGAATTGATGATAAAATAATAACTGCAGCCAAATGGGTGCTGACTGCAGGTATTATTTTATCCTCCCTGTATACTGATATTGGACTGACCCATCTCACTGTAAGAGTACACAAACATGATACCATTCCAGAAAATTAGGGTTCAACGGGTTAAGAGATATCTAATTAAATGGGTTGTACAGTATCAATAGGATGAATCTCCACTCACAGCCTAATAACTTTGTTTTTCCAGGTTTTCAAGAAAGGTTCCAATATTTAAAGATTTGCTGGGTCCTGGATGACAGATTTCTGTATTTAACCCTTTACCCAACGAATCGGGCCACATTAGCCCACGTAATATGCAAATTCGGCAGCTACAAAAATATTATTTTTCAAAAAATTTCAACAAAACCATATCATGTGACCCATTTTTGGAATGAGCTTGTCAAGCTCGTTCAAATGAGGGATCATATGATATGGTTTTGTTGAATTTTTTTGAAAATTTTTTTAAAATATTTAAAATAATAAATTTTGATATCGTATGCATTGGGTAAAAGGGTTAAGGGCTTTCAGGGAATTAAAAAAGTTGCATGAACCCTCTTTGAATAACTGTCTACAAGGTACATAGCAATGCACTACAACATTGTACAGGTTTGCAAAACTATACGAGAGACTACTTCATAGTGACTTCAGAAAGTATCCGTTTACCAGATGAGAATTCAGTGTTGTAACTCTTGATGCCCTTTTCTAGAACTACACTGAAGGCTTCAGAGAATGATATAGTTGAACTTACAGCAAAGAAAACTCACAGATTTCAGATTGAGAGAAGAAAACTCCTTCAGCATCAATCCAACAAATCAGTATTCATGGCTTGAAATTTATTTTGGGAAATAACACAAACTGAAACACTGAAGTAAACTCGGAGAAACAGATCTGTGATTCCTCTTGAAGAATTTTTGCACTGAGGTGTCATAAACTTTGCTTGAACCAGTTCAGTGCAAACAATTTTAGTAATGGGTTAATGTGACAATTGGTAGCCAAGAAAACTTTGTTCTAAAAAAGAAGAAATTTAAAATTTCTCCAAAGATTTTTCCAAAGCTATTATGCAATTAACAGGTCAATTTCTACTGAATCTTTGGTAAATGGTTTGGTACAAGAACAATGTTTGTGATTAATGTGGATGAATTTATTAATCAATATCTATATGGAGAATGAATTCTTAAATCAGGATGTGTATATAATGTTAGGCCCCTGACTCTGTTTTCAACTGAAAGGTTCTTTGTGTGTAGTGCTGTGTTCAATAAACATTAACATTCACCTCGTAGATGTATGAACAAAGTTCCACACTCATTATACTCTGAGATCAGTTATACAGTGTTTGGAAAATGAAAATTGGAAGTCGCTATTCTTGAAAGCTGTTTAAATACTGTGCATGAAACATGAAATTAAAAGCCAACAAGGACAGGAATCAATATAACAAGCGAACAGCGTGCTAATTTAATAAATATCCTACAGTGGAGAAAAAAAGGCAACATGACGAACGACAAAATCGCAATATTCTGATGATAGCACTGCAGGGTAGAACTAACGAGCGACAACTCCTAAATGGCTTCAGGTGAGTCTATAATTAATAACAACAACACTTTTTCTTTATTGTCACTTGGTCACACCTCCAGCAATAATGCCAATATAATTATATAGAACTCTTTGAGAAAAAAAAATCATTATTACACCAATCCAACTATATCATCCTTAAAATCATCATGCTGAATTCTACACTTTCATTACAGTGTAACCCTATTACAGTAAAACCTGTCTTGAGAGACCACTGTCTTGAGAGACCACCTGTCTTGAGAGACCACATCTGCCAGGCACCGATTGGTTTTACTCTATAATGGACCTGCTATGGGAGACCACCTGTCTTGAGAGACCACCTGTCTTGAGAGACCACTGTGACCTGGTACCAACTTGTATTTTTATGCCATAATGGACCTGTCTTGAGAGACCGCCCCTTTGAAGACTGAAATCATGCCAAAAACTTTTTACCTGTTCTGGAATTGGAAAATCCATTATGGTTATACTGACATAATTAAAAGTATTAAAAGCTCTTAATTGGGTTTCAATTGCTATTCAGTTACATAACTCATTAAAGACTGAGATGTTTTTATAAGACCCCTGTGAAAAGATTAGGATTATTGTTGAAAAACCAATTCCACACATACCTGAAATGTGAGATAGGAATAAAAATAAATTTGTGTTGAAAATCTTTTTGTAACAAATTGAAATGGACTGTTATAAAAATTATAAAAATAAATTAGTGCTGAAAATCTTCAATGAAGATTTTCAACACTAATTTATTTTTATAATTTTTATAACAGTCCATTTCAATTTGTTACAAAAACTTCATAAAAAGTAATTACAAAAATTCATTCTTCTCCATTTCTGAATTTTGTGGTTGGTTATTCACTGACTTGAGAAAACCTGAAACCTGTTATGAGAGACCACCTGTCTTGAGAGACCACTTTTGTGTGGCCCAAAGGACAGTCTCTCAAGACAGGTTCTACTGTAATTAAATAACCACTTTGCCAGTGAAAATTATTCAATTAATAGGAGGATTCAATTAACAGGGATTTGGTCACCATTCTGTATTCTGGAAATAAACTGAGCATTTCTTCTATTATATTATGTTTGACAGAGCTCATGGAGTGCTATTAAACAAGATATCATCATGTATTGTTTCAAAAATAAAATATGGTTTAAACTAAACAAGATATAATATACTGAATGCCTGTAATGAACATACTGAGGCTAAATTGCTTTATAAATTCAGAGAATTCAGCAACTGTCAGGGTAATTTCTCGACATATCAAACAATTTTTTATTTAATTAACAGGAGGTTATTCTATAATGTATATGCAATCAACAGGTCAAATTTGTACTGGAGGTAAGGTAAATGGTTTTGTGTCTGAAAATTATATTCAGTTAACAAAGTTATTTAGTTAAGAGATATTCCATTAAGTCATCTCCAATGTATAACATTTTAACTCTTCTGGATTGCAAAATCCCCTGAGGACAACATTTTCTCCCCCCCCCCCCCCCCCCCCCCCCCCACTGCATGTGTAACATACGTCTGTCCAGGGTGAGATAGCAGGGAGAGACAGATGTATCCCACCCCACCCACGTGACGTTATACATTTATAATGTTATTATGAGGTTATGCATATCGTATCAGTTTTTTGCTACCAACTAATTCATATTGATGTCATCAGAATGCCGTGTGATCAAAGTTTGATGCTCTAAATCTCTTTAAACCCCAAGATGCCACCGTTCCTAATTGATTTTGTGGTATATACCTTTGGTATACACGTAACTGTTGCTTGCTCTTTCCGATGGTGTCATTAGTTTTTCATAACAATGAATACCAAATGAGTTGATTATATCACCACGTGACCGCCGATTACCTCTGGCTAACGTTACCGCTGTGTGGTGGGGGAGAAAAATAATCCCTGATGGGTACGGGTGTGGGATGGGAAAATCTCACCCCCGGGACAAGATATGTGGTCCAGACATGAGGCTTGCCCAAATATCTTGCCCTTGGGTGAGATTTTCCCATCCCACACCCGTACCCATCAGGGATTATAATAATCTCCAGCATCATGAATGATAAACAGTGCATCTTCTTCAATAACTCCCTAGTTTATTGTGAAATTTATGAAACAAATTTAGTAAATTAAGTCTGGGGCAAGGCTTTAACGAGGTCCAAGGATAATTAACTGGATGAGTTTTGTTAATTTTATCATAAACTGAGTTGAAGATTCTATTTATCACTTGTCAGATCCCAAAGCCAATCAAAGATGTTTGTGTGGATCATAAAACAAACAGCACTTCCTATAAGGCCAAGAACAATTCCTAAAACAATGTTGTTAAAAACAATGTGATGTTTGTCACATGTTTGGAGTCAGTGCTGGAAATGAACCAAATTGACGGGTGCAATTTTAAGCTCCCGCAAAATCAAAGATGAGAGTAATTTGCGCCTGTAAAATGTTATATGAATTTTCGAGAGAATACTGTCACCAAACACCAGAAACCTTAACCATTTGAACCTGAGCAGCTGCTTTTTCAGCAATTGTGTCATAACATCATTAAATAGGATGGCTGTTCAGTAAATGTGTAGGGTAGACCAATCAGTATTTTCAACGTGCAGCTCCTAAGGTGCACGTTATAAATATTGATTGGTCTACACCAAATAATGAATATGTACTCTTCTAAATGCTGTCACTATACTCCATGGCAAATACAACTAGTGTCCAAAGGATTAAATGTATAAGGAATTGTGCTGCTTTCTCAAAACAACACACATTTTAAATTATGCCCTCACAGCATATTAGTACTCCACAATATTTTTCAACGAGTGTATTTTTTAGCTCCCGTAAAATAGAAATCATGGGTGCTGACGAGAACAATTGCACTCGCACCCGTCTCATTTCCAGGACTGTTTGGAGTGTCCACTTCAAAAATACAGTACAGTTTATAACAAAGTGTTCCATTCGGCAACACTATTCCCTTAATAATACCAAATTATTAATCGTCTTATCAGGCCTAAAAATAAGCAATCTGACATTTGCAGAATGAGGTCCCCAGAGGGTGAATTTGATAACGCTATGCCGTACAGTTGGCCAATTTATCCTCTGGGTACCTCTTTCTGTTTAGTTTCGAGACCCTGATTCAGATTGAGGTTCACAGAGGGTAAATTTAGAGATGAAACCCTGCTGTGCAGGGTAGCATCACTAAATTCACCCTTGGGGACCTCATTTTGCAGATTACAGTCTGCTTATTTTCTAGCTTGATCATTGCTAACATGCTGGACTCAAAGGTTCATGTAGTAAAAAGTCTGGAAAATTGCTCAGACCCTTGAGTGATGAAGGAGACTGCTGGTGTCCATGCAATTTATTTATTTATTATTTATTGGTGTTTAAGGTCACATATTTATGCACAATGGCTAATCATGACCGTGACAGTTTTACGGGTGGAGGAAGCCGGAGTACCCAGAGAGAACCACCGAGCAACGGCGAGCAACTGTCAGCACCCCAACATACTAACTCCACACAAGCAGGGTTAGCATTGGTTGAAGACTAAATTCACCCTCTGGGGACCTCATTTTGCAGATGACAGTGTGCTTATTTTTTGGCTGGTGTCTTACTATTGCCAGACTGCTACAGTAATTAGGCAATAATCTGACATTATGGAGATAATATTCTTGCACTTTATGCGCTTTTCCCTCCTCATCAGAAAAAGCAATTTGCATGAATATCTTCCAATAAATCACTTTATGTGTTTAAAAATTTCTTGATACTTCAAAGCTTGATCAACACTACAGTACACTCACCGTGGATTCGTTGTAATCCACGCGTGGGCAGTGATGTCCACGCATGTGTTTACCAGGTAATACAAATCATCATCAGCAAAATTTTTTAATTTTTAATTAATAAAGCACCTGGTTGTACCCGTTGATTCATTAATTAAATTTTTGATGATTATATCTATAATTAGTGTTTGGAATCTAATGTTATTACGTCTGTGGATCTATTGTCCACCTGGGGAAGTGACCAGTCCATCCATGGCGGCTGTAATGTACTTTACTTTACATTTTGCAAGTGTTTAGCAAAATTTTACTTCCTAAATATTTCCACATTGTGGTAACTTTATGGCAATAATATGCTGCTGTTAAGGCAATAGGTGGTCCACCAGTTCACCACTTTATTATAATCTGTACTGCAATCCTTAATGACATAGATATCTTGAAGATAGACACAACAGAACTTTACTGAAAATGACAGTTCAGGTTCAGAAGCCATACAAAATGTAAACAGATTACCAGAAGTCAGAGTTCCATTTCTATGCATAAATACAACTTGACACACCTACAGCTACTTTCCAAATCTATATATTATAATTTGTGAAAAGTTGTTTTTTGGGGGGTTTTTTGTTTGTGTATGTTTGTTTCCTTACATCATCTATCAAATCACCACCAAACTAGGCATGTGTATAGTTCAGGCCAGACAGTGTCACTGGGAGGCTGGAGTTTCAATACATGAGGGCTAAACGGGTGGAATGGGGTGAAAATGTATACATTAATGTTATTCAATTATGTTTATACTGCTTGATTATCTATCTTGATGTGCAATGGACTTCTTTCTCTTATTTTTTAGGGGTGTGGTGGGGTGGGGTAAGTGTTATTGAATAGTGGTGCTGTACCACTTTTGAAGTAGGAGTTTAAGGGTCAGATCATATAGCGATAAAACAGGGAATTTTGATCAGATCATGCCTGGGTCGCGATCCAGTAAAAGTTTTCTATTTATTTATCTCCAGACAACACTGGCGAATCTCACTTGTGGAAAAAGAAATGCAAGAAACATAAATTTAATGCTATTTTTGTTTCTTTTCTTTCTTTTTTTTTGTCGATTCAACCTTAATCTCACAATATTTTATTATTGACTCTTGACCTAATGGTGTGAGAATGTTGCGACCACTCAATGACCTTATTGAGAAAAAGACTGCTTTTGTGATCATAGTACAAGTAACAAATAAACAATGACAACGAAAATAAATCCTGCATTCTTCCTGTTGACTTGTGTTGTTGCGGTGTGACACTCAAACCTTGTGATATTCAACTCTAACAGCACATCAATGGTGCACTTGTCTTCAACCAATGCTAACCTTGCTTGTGCGGTGCAGGCATGTCAACCGGTACCTGTACCAGTACTGGTACCACTGGTTCCCTCATGCTCAACAGGTACTAGTACTGAGGCTTTTGTCCCGCCGGTATCGGGACAAAATTATTTTATGCAGAAATTCCTAACTGAATGAGGGTAAACAGACTGATAATCGTGTCTGGTACACTTGCACGAATATTTTCAACTTATTTGTGAATAAACATATCAAAACACTCTACATGTTCATGTTCTGTCTGCACAGCGACCTCGATAAGGCCGACCATTTTGACTTTCAAAAGTGGCATCAAAGACAATGAAAGTGCTGTCATCGGTTACTTCAAAGAAATTATTCTTTGGCGACATCAAAGTAATCATAAAGCACGATTTTCGTGCTTTATGATTACTTTGATGTAGCCGCAGAATAATTGGTACGATGACGTTTGTCTTGGCGATCTTGGGGACTGGGTCAGTTTAAATGAGAATTTCTCCCATCTGATTGTGATATGTCACCGAATTGTTCATTTGTCCCGGTACTGGTTTCAGCAGGACAGGTTCTGTCCCATCCTGGTACCAGTTATGTTGGTACTGGCAGTACTTTGACATGCCTGGAGCAGAGTTAATATGCTGGGAAGTCTGACAGTAGCTCAGCACTGCTAGGTTGTTCTCTCCGAGTACTCCAGCTTCCTCCACCCATAACACTGTCCGACACAAGGTGACCCAAGCTATCGAAAGTGTGGTAAAACCCCAATAAAGAAAAATTAAACTCTAACATCTTTCAACTTCAGTACTGTATGCTGCTAACAGTATCTCAGTTTAATGATGTTGAGCAAAATTTACTCCAAAACCCTATACTTGCCATTTTGGTGGAATTTTACTTCCCCTCATCTAGATCTGAAATAGGATTAAATTGGCTGCTTAAAATCATGGATGTTCATGTATTTGCACAAAGAGGTCATTTTGATCATTCAATAGAATGCACAATTCAGACCACATGGCCATATGAACAATCATCTATTGCTAAATATCATAATGGCACAGAGTGGTTTAACTGGTGGGGCACAATGGGATGAAGGAATAATAAATAAATAACTGTTTTCTTACTATTTATTAGAAAGTGTCTGTTGTCACTCTTCAATAAAATGTAATAAAACAATTTTTGGCTACACAAAGTAGATCTTCTGTTTCTCAGGCCATTTTTTTGTAAAATTGCATGTGGGTGGGCAGGCGGTTGTTTATTTTATTTTTTGTTTTTGTAATTAATTCTTTGCCACCAAATGTTCATGTTCTTGAATTGTTTATGTTTTAGGCCTCATAATCTACAGAATAGCAGGGGTGTTGGGGTATTTCAGGCCTTGAGTGCAAGAAGGCTTTGCACTCAAGGGACAAATTTATCAATTTTATTAACTTGGGTAAAGTATCAGACATAAACTATTTATTTTTATTTTTTTAAGTTTGCATTGGTTATTAAAAGAGAACATGAGGCAGCCACAAGGACCATGCAGGAGGACCTGAGAAACAGATTTTTAATTTTAGGCCTTATATGAACATTTTTTTTCCATTGCTGAGTAAACAAGGTTATGAACATGCTGTAAAGCCACTAATGTGGCTCTTAACACTTTTCAATAGCACTATAATACTGGCTTCTAGAACTCACAAGTTCACTCTGCTGCAAAAGTGTGAATGGTGATTTTGAAAACCAATGATTCGAGCATGTACACTGTACACCAATCTAAAGAAATATTTTGGACAGTTACATTTGACTCCCAGCTACAGTACGGCCACCATGGACTGGTCACTTTCTATGGGTGGAAAAAGATTTCCATAATAATATTTCATTTCAAACACAAATTAGAGGAATAATCAACAAAAATTTAATTTACAAAGCACCGAGTGCAACCCGGTGCTTCATTAAATAAAATTTTGCTGCTAATGATTTTTAGTACCTGTAAAATGCATGCATGGACATCACTGCCCACATGTGGATTACAACCAGACTGTACTATAAACCTCTCACCACCATGCAGTGACAACTAACTATCAGACTTTTCAACTCACTAACCAGGATCAAACAGGGTTAAAAGTTATGGACGGCATGTGTATCATAGACTTTCTCCTGGTAAATTTTAGGGTGATGCATTTTAATGGATAGCAAGTATATTCAATTGCTTTTTTTATCAAGTAATTGTTGAGGATTCCTATTTACTCTTGGAGCAGCACCAAATTTTCTCAAAAGTCAAGTACTGCTTCACTTCCATATAGAAACAGTTTCTTTAATCTGTTTTTATCTATACATTATACATACAAACTATAAGAGGGAAAAAAAACCCTGATTATTTCCATTTTACTACCTGCAGTCCTGGTAATTCATCCTTGTTTTCTCGGCAAAAAAATTGCTGTGGAAAAACTGGTGCTTCTGCAGCAATTGCTGTGAAGCCTATTTGATTGTGTAAAAAATCATCAGGGGGCAGGGCATAGTCTCAATTGCCATGTATATGTAGTGTATGGTGAAGTGAAAACTTTCAAATAACTTTTTAACATGTGAAAGTAGTTTGAGATACATGTGTATATAATCACAATCAATGTGCAGAATCTTTCACTCAAATAGCTCATGCTGATATCATGAACCATGTGAATGCTGAGAAAAAAACTTAGAAGTAAGCAGGCAACTTGCTCAATATGTACAGTATGAGTGAAAATAAGATGCAGCATAACCACAAACTAAGTATCTCATTGCTACTATGTTGATAACACAGGAATCTGACATCAGTTTCTGGAAAGCTCTGTAAGAGCTTTCCAGAAACTGATGTCAGATTCTAGTGTTATCAACATAGAAACAGAAGAATACATAGTTTCTAGTGGTTATGCTGCAATTTGTACTGTAAATTGTAAGATTAGCAATACATCATAGTGCAACCCACATGGTTTGATTCCTTGTGTTACCTGGAAGATGTGCAATTTCTGCCACCACAAGGCTTTCTAAAGAAGCCATCCTCAGCAGTATTTTTGCTGTGGATATTTTTCATTTACTTGGCATTTTCCTCAGCACTGCTAATTGCCGAGGGTGAATTACCAGGGCTGCTACCTGTCGTGATTTAAGCTTTCAATATGAATATTTGATGAAAACTTTTCCTTTTTAATTATAACTTGAGTTAACATAGCATGTGGAGACTATTCTTGACTGTCAGTAATTTTTCACCTTTGCATACAAAGCAAGATTTTACTTGTTTCTTAGAAATTTCGCAGGATTTTTACCACTTCATCTCTCAGGCTTTGGCAACAGTGATTCAGTGTCAAGCCATTAGCAATGACAGATCCGATCCAGAATTATGGATTTGAGGGGGGTGATACATTTCATTCATGGCTTATGATACGGAGCATTGCATAGCATTGCATAGCAGCGAGTCCAGATTGTGCAACAGGCCCCACTCTTATCGGTGGGTTCTAGGCCTTTTTGGGGTACTCCAGTGGCTTCAATACATATGACCCAAATGTTTTCCAGCCAAAATATTCCTGTAGTTTTATGTAGACTCATTTAAATTTTATTAAAAAGTAAGTTATGGTA
The DNA here is from genome assembly GCA_031216915.1 of Pictodentalium vernedei. NCBI lineage: Eukaryota > Metazoa > Mollusca > Scaphopoda > Dentaliida > Dentaliidae > Pictodentalium > Pictodentalium vernedei. Next base: position 59,141,632 of record CM062293.1, read on the forward strand.
TTATCCCTGATAACACACACACATCCACTACTGGAGGTAATGCATGTCCGTGTGTTATCGTGGATAATACCGTCTCCCTGGTATCAGTGCATGCGAAAAGATTTCAATTTCAGAAAATAGGAGGAGCATGTGCAAGGTGCACCCCCTTCTGGGCCTGCCCATGATTAGGAGGTCATAATCCATGTTTTTGAGACAGCTGGCAGGTTCTGGGCATTAAGTTGGGTAAAGACTTTGTTTAAGACTTTGCCATATAAAATCCTGGTTACGAGTTTCATTACTGGGGTTCACAGTCTTTTTTTCAAGGTAACAGTTTTACAGGTGGAGGAAGCCTGAGTACCCAGAGAGAACCACCGAGCAATGACGAGCAGCTGCCAGCTCCCCAACATCGTTACTCAGCACTGCAGAACAGGCAGGGTTACAGTTAAAACTAGAAGTCCTGTCATGAAATGTTCACAAATGGCATGTCGATCTGCGCGTTGATCTACGTGTTAGGACCATAGTAAGGCTATCAAATTCTGTAAATATGGCCTGTGCACAACCAATGTTTCAGCCAATGGACCTCCGGGTAATCTGGAGGTCCATTGGCAGAAACATTGCCTGTGTTTGCTATGAGTAACCAGGAGAACCTGCCGTGTTTTGGATGCCATTCAATATGGCAATTGCGCGCAATTCATGCGCGCAATTAAGCCTCGATAAGTGCACAGTTCATGACAGGACTTCTAGTTTTAACTGTAGATTGGTTGAAGATGTGCGCAACATCGATGTGCAGTATGCCTCAGTACACAGCATCATCGTGCCGCCATGTGGTCAATCAGGGTTAAGTGCCTTTCCCAAGAACACAACATGGGAGTCTGAATCGATTGCTCAAACGGTCACCCATCGAAGGACTAACTGGGCTTGACGTAGCTGAACTTTGGTGATCTGGTGAGAACCGGTTTCCGCAATGACACCTCGCCCCGTCTATTGGCTCAGCAGTAAATTCTGGCAGAGTCATGGCAATCTCTACAGGCAACGTAATCAATCTTATGGTTGCTTGCAGGACCTCTTGATTGATACAAGCTAAAGTACCTGTCCAGAGACTACAACATTTGTGGAAGTTGGATACAAGCCTTTGAGAGTTAATAACTTCCAATGAATGATATTTCCTCTTAACCTACTGAGTATTTTAAAAATATTTTTCATCAAATCTAGTCATGGCTGCTGTGGAGCAGCCATGACTTGATTTGATGAAAAATTCTTCTAAATTTAACTTGAAAAATCATTGGTGAAAAACTACATTCAGTTTGCAGGGTGGAAAAGGGATTAAATGCGCCTAAATTATACATATTTCAATGTCAATAGGCATTATATCCTGGGCAGGAATATCCGTCAGCTGCGTAAAGGGTTACCTATTACGGTGAAATGACTGTTGAACAATGGAGACAATCTGCCAAGCCTTATTCTGGGAGGCCAAAAGTCCACTTTGTTGTTCTCATAACTACAGGCATTATATTGTGATAGACATGTCTTTTATGATTTTCATCAATTTTTCCTTTTACAGCTGTATCAGTGAACAGAATCACTCTTGTTCATGAATTGTGCCCTGTAACATGAAATAACGAAGCAATGATAGGCTTGATGCAAATTTTCTTTATATCATTGATTTTCTTCAACCTTTATTGGAGAATAAATTTGAAGCTCTTCTAGTTTTAAAACCCTAATTTACAAAGATCTTCTCACATTTCTTTGATAATTAGGTACACAGGGAGATAAAAGTTTAGCTCAGTACGAGCTAAAAAATGAATTTGAAATTAATTGACAAAAAGTGGATGGCTAATGGGGTGTAATATCATTTTCAACACTATACCACAGAAACAAAGATGTATGGAACAAATTTTTTTAGTGTAAACTTTGTTGTGGTTACAAGTGAATATATAATTTTTTATGCTAGTTTAGGCCTAAAAAAATTAAAAATCTGTTTCTCAGGCCCTCCCGCATGGTCCTTTTGGCTGCCGCATGCTCTCTTTTTATAACCGATGCAAACTTAAAAAAAAATAAAAATGAAATATGGTTTATGTCTGATATTTTACCAAAGTTAAAAAAATTGATAAATTTGTCCCTTGAGTGCAAGAAGGCTTTGCAATGCTTTTGCATTGCAAAGCCTTCTTGCTCTCAAGGGACGAAATACACCACCACCCATGTTTCTCCGTAGATTATGAGGCCTAAAACATACCAAGGACATGAACTTTTGGTGGCAAAGAAATAATTATAGAAATAAAAAATAAAATAAAAACCCGCTCGCCCGCATGAAATTTTACAAATAATGGCCTGAGAAACAGAAGATCTACTTTGTGTGTGGCCTTAGTGAAACTATATTCAAACTAGAGGCATGACTTCCCAGATGGACCTGTCCATACCCCCGGCGCCAAGATTATTCTAAGACAAAAAGTGGCACAACTCCAGTAAAAAAGTCTGATCAAAACTATAATCGCAGGTGCACAGGTTCTCATGGTGGTGAACATTCATACCAAGTTTCGAGCAGATTGGTCCACACATGTCTGAGAAAATCTCCGGACAAAATGATGTTTATGGGCGGACGGACAAGGTGATTCTAGTACAGAAATAGAAGACAACCTCTTGCAAAGATACATCATGAGAACAAGCTCAGCAAACTCGTTCCAATGAGAGGTCATTCAAATTTTTATGAATGGTACTGGTTAGTTTTGGATACAACAGTAGATAAAGGATTTACAGGGTTCTTCTGTACTTTAGACTCTTCCTGTACTGTCCACTCCAACCACTTACCAGTTACCCCTACAATTGGATTGCTGAAAAAATGTTGCAACTCAGTCTGCCCTCTCATAAAAGAATCATATTAATCAACACGGTAACTCTTCTCATTGATGATTGTTCGATGAGGTGAAACCTGTTATGCTGTGACTGCAGTCACAGCATAACAGCTTTCACTTTATCAAACTAATAAAACAGTATTAACTTTCCAATATCGGCAATTGTTTTTGTCAATAACAATGTGCAACGGCACCGGTATACCCCGCCAAGGGGTTTCTAAGTTGAAGGGTTTCTGAGTTGAAACAATTGGAAAAAGGCCCATAACTTGTGAAAAAAAATGGACAAAACCTGTTCCTTGTGAATATCCTTTCCCCAATGGTGGTCTATCAGCATACCAAAGATCATTTAAATCCAACATCCACTGACTGAGATTTGAAGGTTGAAAGTTGTTACGGACGGATGGATGAATCAATGGACGAATGAAGAGATGGATGGATGGACCCCATTTCAAAATTCTTTGACAACTTCGTTTTGGCGGGGAGATAATAAAATATGTTGAAATATTCGATCTGCATTGCCACAAAACGATGCTCAAGTATATTCTTTAAAAGGGGATCACAATTGCGAGTCAAAGGAAATTTAAAACTATCAAGAAAAATTTTGTTTTGTGCATTGTCTATTAATATCAACAAATGCCCCCCCCCCCTCCCTAAAATGGAGGCAGGTGTGAAACTTTTCTGTATGTGACAATATATTTATATTTAATTATTTATAGGTGTTTAAGGTCACATATTTTTACACAATGGCTAATTGTGACTGTGCAACATGGATATAAGGTCAAGTCCAGCCAATCATTCACACCCATGTTGCCCATTTTAGAGGACTTCCAATTCAGGCACTGGTTACCGGGTCCTATTATACTGAAGAAATAGAGCCTGTTTACCACAGTACACAAGCACTGCTTCATTTCCCAGGGTTAACATAGGTGACAAATGAGCATTCCAGCAGTCAAGTTGTATAGAGATCAGTGACTCCAATAAAGATAATTTGATACTCAGTCACTATCACTGTGAAAATCCATGTTGATTAGCAGAGCCACTGGACAACTTGCGGACCAGCTGGCAAATTACAGCTGGCTGACGGTCCTACCCAATGGTCCAACAGCTCAAATCTGCATGCTGTACCAACATTCTCTGCCTTTAAGTATTTGTTTGGATTTTGACCCTGCAAGTAACAGCAGAAAATTCACAAAATATTTGTTGAAATATTATTAGGAAATTCTGCTAGGAGAAAAAAAGGGGTTAAAATAAAGTTTTGACACAATAACAAAAACATTGTTATTTACATACATGTGTACTTAATGCCAAAATAGGGGATTTTCTGAGTTTCTGCAACTAACAATTAAAATTGTACAAGACAGCAACTCTGATAAAATACAACAAGCAATCAAAGGGAGAGTACTCCTAACAAGAGGTTTTGAATTCTCCCAAGTTTTTGTGCTCAGTCACAAAGAGCCTAATGTTTTCATTGGCAACAGAACTAAAGAAAAGAACTCTTTATCCAACTGGTACATCAACCGAAGAAAATAATCCATAACTCCAAAAGTATCTATTGTTATGTGAATGGTCTGCCTTTTATATTCTGGGTTTCCCCAAATATCATCAGGTTTTTGCAGTGAATTCAAGACACATATTCACTTGTCACCACAGGTGTGCCCATCTTTCTATAGGGACTCTCCCAATTTTGAAAGGACAGCTATGACCAGTACTCTGAATATTATTTAAAGCAGACATTTTCAAATTTCTGTTTATGGCAAATGCTATATAAACTAAACTAATCAGTTAAATAAACACAGGATCTTTTGTATGTCACATCAAATGTTGAGTGTCAAATGTTGAGTGCATATTTTCCAACATTTTCCAGCAACTTAATCCTTTAACCCTTTACCTAACATGAAAAGTAGACGACACTTGCAAAAAAAATTCTTGAATAACTATTTTTTTTCATTTTTTTGTCTCAAAAACATAGGTTATGACCCCTCGTTGGAACGAGCTTGAAGAGCTCGTTCCAATGAGGGGTCATAACCTATGTTTTTGAGACAAAAAATGAAAATATTTTGCAAATTAATTGGCGATATTTGGAAATAGCGCTGGCCGGTTTTGGCCGTTACGTTGGGTAAAGGGTTAATCCATGGATCCGTGTAATATGCAAATTCAGTAGTTGAAAAAAAATTATTTTTCAAAAAATTTAAAAAAAAACATATCATGTGACCCCTCGTTGGAACGAGCTTGTTTCAACGAGGGGTTACATGATATGGTTTTGTTGAAATTTTTTGAAAAATTTGAAAAAATTATATTTAAAATAATAAGTTTTGATATCGTCTGCATTGGGTAAAGGATTAAGTGATTGAGAAACTTATTAGCTTTTTTTTACATATTCCAAACCTTCAATGCTAACATGCACTAGAATGGTCAATTTCCATAAACACTGCTTTATTAACTCTTACCCTGCTGGTTATTTTAAAAATATGTTTCATCAAATCTAAATATGGCTGCTATGAAGCAGTCATGACTAGATTTGATGAGAAATTCGTCTAAATTTAACTCGAAAAATCATTGGTCAAAACGTTTATTCAGTTTACAAATGAGAAACTTAGTTTAAACAATATTTATTGACAGAAACACTGCAATTTCATACAATATAGTTTACAACAATAACAAAAAAAAATACATACAGATACAATTTTGATACAATTTTAAGATAATGGATGCAGTATATTGTTATATGAATAAATGAAGCAAAATGATGAAGGGATTCAACAGAAAGCTTAATGCTTATATTAGTCGTCTATGAGAAACTTGATTAAATGTGCTCCAATTATAGTTATTTAAGTGGCAAGAGATTTTATGTCTTGGGCAGGGATATCCGCACACAGCATGCAAGGAGTTGAGTGTGAACATAAATAATAATTTTAACATCCATAAGGAAAATTGAAATGCCTCCATATTTTATGCTATTTTTGTACGCATTACACCCTGAAACCACCTGTTCACAGTGCTCTATATTATAATTTTGAAAGAAAATGTAGACCACTACATATTATAACATATTCAAGTTATTATAAGTAATAGCAGGGCTGGCATTCTTAAAAATGCAGGAGGGCTAAAAATCGCTACCCTCGTATGGCCTGGGGGACCAATTAGCTTTCCTCAAACTTAGGCTATAGTTGCTAGAAGTGGCAAAATGAAGTTTTACCACTAATCAATTCTGCCTCATGGGTTTTGTAAATTTTATTTGGCGCTAACAAGGTAGTCTCTATGAGACAGGCTACACTGCCCTTCCCACACCTCTGGGCCTTGGCAAGGCCTAGAGGTGTGGTGTAACAGTTTATCTCCCCTTGATTATCTTCCATCAAAAGGGATGGGGAAGACAAACTAATTATTCCTCCCACCCACGTGAATTTTTTTTCTTTTATAGAAAATCATTTTCTTTTCAGAACTTGATACAGGAGCTTTTGATATCAGAAATCCACAAGTGCACAGTGAGAAACTTGTTGGTCAAGGTTGGAGATGTTTTTCTCAACCTGCTTCAAACATAGAATCTTTATGGCAAAAAGTTCATATAATGCATATTGACAACACTTTGGGAGATATTTTGATGTTGAAAAGACCTTGGAGGTGGGGAAAAATACTGTGGCCTTCATATCTTCTATCTGGAAAAGCAAATCACAAAAATTCTTTCAGTTTTGATAGAATTTATTAAAAACTAAAGATAACAAATATGATCAAACATGTAGTAGTAATAATGAGTCAGGCCTGGCCTTTTGAAAAATCCAGGGGAGCCGCTACGGCTCCCCTAAATCTGTTTCAGGGGAGCTATTCCACACTTATATTAATTATACATGGTTTTTAATAAGGGAATTGAAAGTTTGAGGAGAGCCATTACAGTTTAAGGAGGACAATTATGGCCCTCCCCAATATGATTTGAGGGGAGCCAAGGAGAGCCGGAGCAATAGCTCTCCTCAAATGGCCAGGCCTGATGAGTAAAGCACTTGATTTGATCTATACATACATAGTACATATACAGTGGTACAGTGGCCATCTTACAGAGACCACTAACACAGCAGAGATTTGAAAAGATGTGGGTTTTAGGAATAGGCTGTTATGGTAATCATCATCTCATTTTCTTTAGACCAATCCCTGAACTTGTGAATAATCATTGTGTGGAAAGTCTGCCTATCACAAGTTTTAGTAGTACAGAGGAACCCTATTAATTGAATAGACACTTTGCCAATGAAAATTATTCAATTAACAGGAGCATTCAATTAACAGGGATTGTGTTAGTTTCCTGTATTCAAGAGACAAACTTAGCATTTATGCTATTATATCTTATTTGACAGAGCTCCATGAGCTCTGTCAAACAAGATATTATAGATTAAATGCCTGTATTAGATGTACTGAGGCCAAATGCATCTATAAACAAAGGATAACTGGGGAGAGTCAGGGTAATTTCTCGACAGGTTCCAAGATTTTTTATTCAATTAACAGAAGTTTACTCTATAACCTAAATTCAATTAACAGGTCAAATTTGCACTTGTGGTATGATAAATGGTTTTGTGTTGGGAAATTATATTAAATTAACAAGGCTATTCAGTTAAGAGATATCCAATTAAGTGGACACCACTGTAATCTACTCTGCCTGTTTTGAAGTGAGACTGAAATAACCATAAGAACAAGGTTCTTAATTTTCAGAAGCAAAGAAACAAACTAAAAAAATACTGATTTATTGTCAGTATATATAGCTCTAAACATTTCTTCAGACATTACGAAGTGACTTGAATGTAAAATAGCTCAGGGAGAATAAATCTGAATAAAGCAACTAGGAAAGAAATGAATGTCCAGAGAGAAAATAGATTAAACAAAATCTTTATGGATGAGACCTGAGATGTTCAATTACTTATATGACTAATTTATAACTGTACAGAACCAAAAATTTTGTCTGCTGAGCCCTACCTACTTTGATGGATTATGGGTAATCTACCACTGGGAATGCTCTTGCAGTGTCAGTTCTTGAAATGTCTGTTTAGCGGCTCCTAACCATCACACTAAAACCTAAATGTACCACATATATGTCACTGGATTAAGATCAATACTTCCGATAGCTGCAGCAGATCTTGCCACAGTGTATCAATAAATTACTCTTCAAAATACTGTGCGTACCATATAACAGGGATGCACGAATTTGATAACCCTGCATTAAGTTCCTCCAAAGGTTATTCAAAATTTTGTAGGATAACCTTTTCTCGCCCCTCTAAAATCACCTGGTGTAACAGTTTATCTCCCCTTGATTATCTTCCAGCAAAAGGGATGGGGAAGATAAACTAATTATTCCTCCCACCCACGTGAATTTTTTTTCTTTTATAGAAAATCATTTTCTTTTCAGAACTTGATACAGGAGCTTTTGATATCAGAAATCCACAAGTACACAGTGAGAAACTTGTTGGTCAAGGTTGGAGATGTTTTTCTCAACCTGCTTCAAACATAGAATCTTTATGGCAAAAAGTTCATATAATGCATATTGACAACACTTTGGGAGATATTTTGATGTTGAAAAGACCTATGAGGTGGGGAAAATACTGTGGCCTTCATATCTTCTATTTGGGAAAGCAAATCACAAAAATTCTTTCAGTTTTGATAGAATTTATTAAAAACTTAAGATAACAAATATGATCAAACATGTTGTAGAAATAATGAGTCAGGCCTGGCCTTTTGAAAAATCCAGGGGAGCCGCTACGGCTCCCGTAAATCTGTTTCAGGGGAGCTATTCCACACTTATATTAATTATACACGGTTTTTAATAAAGGAATTGAAAGTTTGAGGAGAGCCATTACAGTTTAAGGAGGGCAATTATGGCCCTCCCCAATATGATTTGAGGGGAGCCAAGGAGAGCCGGAGCAATAGCTCTCCTCAAACGGCCAGGCCTGATGAGTAAAGTACTTGATTTCATCTATACATACATAGTACATATACAGTGGTGCCCACTTAATTGGATATCCCTTTACTGAATAACCCTGTTAACTGAATATAATTTCCCAACACAAAACCATTTACCATACCTCCAGTACAAATTTGACCTGTTAATTGAATATGGGTTATAATAGAGTAAACTCCTGTGAATTGAATACAAAATCTTGTAGCCTGTCAAGAAATTACGCAGGCTCTCCTTAGTTTTCCTTTGTTTATAGACCTATTTGGCCTCAGTTCATCCAATACAGGCATTTAATCTATTATACCTTGTTTGACAGAGCTCATGGAGCTCTGTCAAACAAGATATAATAAAATAAATGCTAAGTTTATCTCTAGAATACAGGAAAGTGACACAATCCCTGTTAATTGAATAATTTTCATTGGCAAAGTGGCTATTCAATTAACAGGGCTCCACTGTATTACTTATTAATGACATTCAAGGAGATATTTTGTTGAGAAATGTTTTTGAGGGTTTGAGGAAATTAACATGGCCTGCATATCTAAACCCCCCCACCCCCCCCCCCCCCCCACTCCCCACTCAATTTGGGCATCTGAGACATGAAAATATTTTTTCTCAAAAAAATCATTATTTACATTGTGCATAACCCATAAAATGTATACTGAAGTGACTTGGGTGATATTGTATTGAGAAACCATTTGAGGGAGGGGGGTGGGGGGGGGGGGGGGGGGGTGGGGAGCAATTTTCGGTTAAACAATGTATAATTTGGGAGTACTGTTGCACCTTGTAATTGCAACAAGTACCATTTCACAGTGAAAAACAAACCTCATAATTTTAAAGCTGTATTAGATTTTAACTTTTAACCCTTTACCTAACATGAAAAGAAGACAACACTTGGAAAAAAATTCTTGAATAAATAATTTTTTTCTTTTTTTGTCTCAAAAACATAGTTTATGACCCCTCATTGGAACGAGCTCAGTGAGCTCGTTCCAACGAGATGTCATAACCTATGTTTTCGAGAAAAAAAGGAAAAAATAATTGAAATTAATTGTCGATTTTTGTGAATAACACTGGCCGGTTTGGGTCATTATGTTGGGTAAAGGGTTAAAAGACTAGCCCAAATTTTGGTGAGTTTCTTGTCTTATATGTACATGTAAAACTCATGTTCCAGCATACAGGCTTTTGGTGGTCTTGCTGATGGAAGTTACAGTACCTTGACCTTGGTTTCAAGTGCATTCTTGGTTTCCTGTACAGACAGCATAGACCACACTACACACCACTGCCAAGTCAGAGTGTTACCTTATTTTGATGGAGCAAAAAATAAATAGGATTCTCCAGGTCTTGAAGGACACTTTCAGAATCTATGGCAAGAATCAAATCAACATTCTGTGAGAAGTAAACTTGATTCTCATTTTTTTCCTTGAGAATCGATTCAGATTCTCTCATGAATTTCAAATCCCAGAAACTGAATATGGAGAGTCAAAACTTAATTGGTTGAGTGTTAGAAGCCACTATCATGGCTTGACTGAAAAGTGCCGAAAGCCACTTACACTGTAATACAGTGGCATTACACTGTATGAATTAGCGTCTTTTCTGAGCAGTAGAAAAATTTATATTAAATTAAAACAGCCACTTTCCCAATAAACTGTAACTAAACAATTATTAATGAGCAAAACCCTGCTAAAACCTGAGGCCCTCCCTGTTAGTAGTATGGCGGAATCTTGGAAGATAAATACTCATGTTCAGTTAAAAGTCACCTTTGAAGAACAATTTTTCACTCTGAAGTTCAACACAGTTTATCCGCTCAAAAGTTTAATCTTCTGAATTAATATATACTTACCAAGGATGTAGCGTCAGTGTTTGAAGGAAAATATATTCCAGAAGAAATGTAGGAACTTCAGTCTCTTTCCTCACAACACTGTGAAATTCCCATCTACTTTCAACCTACATAAATAGAAAAAAAATTCGGTCAGTATTAAAAGTTTCATGACAGACTAAAAAGTAACTGAAAAATGTCTCACTTCTCACTTCTTACACAACAAATGAAATTGCAAGTAAAGCAAACAAACTGATTGCTATCAGTATATCAAGGGACTGTTTGGAAATAAACAACCTCAAGACAGAATTTCCAAAGTGTGTCATTTATGATAAACAAGAAAACATCTGTGCCAACTGATATCAATGGTAGAATGGCTGCCTAAAATCATTTATATACCCATAACTGATTCTAAGAAAGCCCTCCACACACAATTTGAAATTACAATTATAGCGATTTTTATATATGTATGGCATAAACTTCTGAAGTTTTGTATACTGTGGAGCCCACTTAATTGGATATTTCTTAATTGTATAACACTGCTAACTGCATATAATGTCCAAACACCAAACTACTTCCATAACTTCAGTACAAATTTGACCTGTTCAGTGCATATTTATAAGTTATAGAACAACCACACTTGTTAACTGAATAAAAATTATTGTAATATTTCGAAGAATTACGATGACAACCACTGAATTCCATATGTTGAAAGAGTAGAATTTAGACTCTGAAAACAAATGTTAGCATTTAATGTACATGTATAACATCCTGTTTGAAACAGCTCTATGACTTATGTCAGACATTATATACATGCATCATCATGACCATGTATATGTCCTGCAATTTGTATCAGATTCGAGGTCGTGTTTACAATCAGATCGCAACAAGCCTGTCAAACTAACAATCCCATTACATAAAGCCTGTTTCCCCCATTTTTCAGTTTAAATTGGGCTGAAATTGGTAAAAATTTTGAATTTCACGAACTGTACTTTAATGCATAATAACAATGCATATATGTGAATGTTTACTGGAAACGGAATCTGCAAGATATGGAATCGGAATGGGGGGGGGGGTCGATACAAACTTTTTTTCCAAGTTTTGGGGTTCCAATTAAGTTGATTATTAGATAAATACAGATTACATACATGATTATGTTCATGGCCTATGGTTTGTATCAGATTTGAGGTGGTGTCCAGAATGGGATCTCAACGAGGCGGCTTTGCAAATCACAAGACATGCACATTATCATGATAATTCATTTATCTAACAAGTCTACCACATAAACAGATTAAATTTTAAATTATTAATACAGTTTTGGGACATACTGTTCGGAGAGAAAAAGTTAAAAAAAAACCCATTTTATGGAACTATATTATTGTGCACGCCGACAAACAATGAGTAACGCGGTTACCGCAATTTTCAAAGTTGTGTTGTCAAATTATTCACTCTCAGTGTCACTTCCTATAATGATCTGCTTGAATTTACGAGTTTGCGACATGGGCACATCCTCAGAAAGGGGGTAGGTGTAATATTGAATTGTGCAGTTTCTATTTATTGTAAATTTTTTAGCCAATCGCTCGTAACTGTCGCTGTCACGTTACCGGAAATGAGTCGTCTAATACGGAATCAGAATGAGTCATCTATATGATACGGACTCGGAACACATGTGATACGTACTGTTTTTCATGGTTTTCAGGCCAAAATCTGTGTGATTATTAGATAAAACAGAATAAATGCACAGGTTATTACAAGAATAGACGGAAATACCAGTTAACCCTTAAGTTCTCAGTTTATTTTTTCATTAATATAGTACATGGAGAGTGGATTGTAACAAAATCACCCACGGAGTGGAGTTCTCACCCAAGCTATAACTTTCAAATTTCGTACATATCGACAAAAAACACAAGCAATGTTTCAGCCAATGGACCTCCGGGTTTAAACCGGAGGTCCATTGGCTGAAACTTTGCTGGTGCTGCTCGTGCTTTGCAACAAATTTGCAATTATTGCACGGGTGGAATCTCCACTCTGCGTGTGGTTTAGTGATAATGCACTCTCCACGTACTGTAACTTCTGTATAAATAGAATATACCCATAGTAGCCTGGTGTACCAAATGTTCAACAGTGGTGAAGTGGTGTTAACTGCGAGCCTTTGGCACGTGGTTAACACCACTTCACCTCGAGTGGTGAACATTTGGTACACTAGGCTACTTCGGGTATATTTTATTTGTACCATGATCATCAGATTAATAAGAAGAGTTTAAATGTTAAATAAATCAATATTCACACGTGCAAATCTGTTTTTGTTTACATGAGCACCAATGGGCGGTACTTCTGCTGGCAATTTTATCGCCGAAACAAAATAGAAAATAAAACGCGCAAATTATGGGTCCTTTTTCATTTTAATAACATAATAATAATAACATACTATTTCAAGTTATGGATGCTTTATTAACATGAAACAACATATGTTTGTTAATTTTTGGTATCTTATGAGGTAAACGTATTTAAAACGTAATAAATAATTACCAGTTTCATTTCACTCTTCTGACATGAGTGATAAATTTAGACAAGTTTGCATTCAAGGCGAGGTCACCAAAGGTCAACTTGGATGTAGTTCCATTGTAGGTGTAAATTTTAACTACTGAAATCCCATTGCAGGCATGTTCACCATGGTTGGTGTGAAAAGTTAAAATTAATGTCACTGCACAGGCAGCCAACGATGATGTAAAAACACTTTCACGATAAACACATCCAACAGTTAAAACTAGAAGTCCTGTCACGAACTGTGCGCTTACCTTGGCTTAATTGCACATAGGAATTGCACACAATTGCCATATCGAATGGCATCCAAAGCACAGCAGGTTCTCCTGGGTACTCATAGCAAACACTGGTAATGTTTCTGCCAATGGACCTCCGGGCTACCCAGAGGTCCATTGGCTGAAACACTGCTTGTGCACAGGCCATATGTACATAATTTGATAGCCTTATTATGGTCATAACGCGTAGATTAACATGCAGATCGACGTGCTATTTGTGCGCATTTCATGACAGGACTTCTAGTTTTAATTGTACCAGTCAAGTTCTTAGGGAAGAATAAACTTAGGAAAACTTTTTCAGAGCAATATAAAAGAGGCTGTTTAAACTTCAGTTAAAACTTGGCCTGTTAATTGCTAGAGCTGCCACAACTATCCATTTTCAGAATCGACATATCAGTTATCATTATTTATTAATGGATAGTTTTATTAACCCTGATTGCCTATACATGGGGGCACGATGACGCTCTGTACTAAGGCATACTGCATGTTGATGGTGTGCATGTCTTCAACCAATCTAACCCTGTGTGCCGCGGTGCAGAGTTCAGAGTTACGATGTTGGAGAGCTGACGTTCCTCGGTGGTTCTCCACCCGTAAAACTGTCACTGACATGATATTATCCTGGCTGTTAAAGTGTTGTTAAACCCTAATAAATAAATAATAGATAAATAAATGAATAGTTTTATGGGTGGAGGAAGCCGGAGTACCTGTAGAGAACCACTAAGGAATGGCAAGCAACTGTCATACTCTCCAATGTACTAACTCCAGACAAGCAGGGTTGCGACTGGTTAAGACATGTGCACAATCAATGTGCAGATGTGCAGTACACCTTAGTACAGAGCCCCCCCCCCCCCCCCTGGAAATTAACTGTTTCAACACACTCGAAACTGATACATACACTGTCATAAAAATTTGCTGATGACTCAGAATTTAAAAATAACCATGATAATTGTAGCAGTCGTATTCGCTACACATAAGTTAAAGTTATAGAGTAAATCACTGTTGATTAAAAAATATTACAGTTAAAACTAGAAGTCCTGTCACGAATTGTGTGCTTATCTAGGCTTAATTGCGTGTAGGAATTGTGCGCAATTGCCATCTCGAATGGCATCCAAAGAATGGCAGGGTCACCTGGTTATTCATAGCAAACACAGGCAATGTTTCTGCCAATGAACCTCCGGGTTACCCGGAGGTCCATTGGCAGAAAAACTGCCTGTGCACACAGGCCATATGTACAGAATTTGATAGCCTTACTATGGTTATAGCGGGCGGATGAGGCCGATTCGTTTCATTCTCTATTGAATATATATTGTTTAAACTAAAATAGATGGGAGCGCGGTGGCTCAGTGGTGGACTGTTGGACTTCAATGCTAGGGGTCCAGAGTTCGATCCCCATCTGGGACGACCCGTGTTGTGTCCTTGGGCAAGGCACTCTATCCCGGTTGTCAACATGGGGGCACGATGACGCTGTGTACTAAGGTGTACTGCATGTCGATGGTGCACTTGTCTTCAACGCTGTAACCCTGCTTGAGCGGAGCAAAGTTAGAATGTTGAGAGCTGACAGTTGCTTGTTGATGCTTGGTGGTTTTCTCATGTTACTCCGGCTTCCTCCACCCATAAAGCTGTCATGGTCACGATTAGCCATTGTGCATAAGGATACGGATGCGACCTTAACTGGTAGAGTGCTAAAATATTTTTGGTCATCCCAATTTGTCCACGTCTCTTTTGCCTTGTTACAATTTATGGGAGGGTGCCCAGTGGCACTCTCCTGTAAATTGTAACAAAGCAAATCCTCACAGACTAAATAATTTCAATTCAAAAATTATATGACGCACATCCATAGAATATGAAGCCATAAAGTTGCAGTTAAACACCAATAAATAAATAAATAACTAAAACAGAACTTGCTTACCACAGTAAACAAGCACTACTCCACTTTAAAGGGGTTCATATACTTGTTTGACAGAGCTTCTGTCAAACAAGACGTAAAGGAATAAAAACGCTATCACCAGAAAGTGGTAAAATGATAAATTATATTCCAAAGGTGATTTGTAACATGAGTATTTATATTTCAAAGATACCATGTTACCAGTGAGAGGAGCCTCAATTTAGCAAGATTTTGTTAATAAACAATTGTTTTGCTACTATTTATTGCAGAGTGCCAGTTGGCACTCTCCAATAAATTGTAACAAAACAAATATATATGAACATTTTTTTCTACTATTGCACAAATGACAGTGTAATGCATGCAGTGTAAAGCCATTAAAGTGGCTTTCAGCACTTTTCAGGAGAGCCCTGATAGTGGCTTCTAGCACTCTACCAGTTAAATGAATATTTTTGTTAACCTTTTACCCAATGAATTGGCTGCATCCGCCCGCATAATACGCAAATTCAGCAGTTGAAAAAATATTATTTTTCAAAAAATTTCAACAAAACCATATCATGTGACCCCTCGTTGGAACGAGCTCATCATTGTTGAAAAATTTTGAAAAATTTCAAAAAATGATATTTAAAATAATAAATTTTGATATCGTCTGCATTGGGTAAAGGGTTAAATGAATATTCTTCTCTGGTTAAGAGGCTGTTGAATTTACTGAGTTCCACTGTAATGAAAACAGAAGACATTATCAATTGGTATATTACATAGAATCTGTACAAGACTAGATTCTTGCTATACTCTACTGTTCATCTTGAGCTGGTAACTTTTCAGTCGCAGCTAAAAATTTGTAAAACAACCTATGACCAATCAATCAATGGTGTAAGCCTGTTGAGCTTGGTCAAATGACGACTCACAATCCTAAGGTTTGGTTCAAGAAAAAAGAAACACATGATAAATTATATTGGCAATTTGCAGATAAACAGCTTGGTAAAAATGGATTGATTTTTATTTGAGTGGGTGGGGGTGTACATGAACTGGAGAATTGGTGGATAGAGAAGACAGGAAAAGGAATGACAGAAAGATTGACATTTAACATTTGAAGGGTTCACTATAATCCTAAATAAATATGGCAAGTTTCCTCTACTGATTTCGATTGGAAGGTGATTGGTTCTGTACTATTTGGATGCAAATAGCATGTTCAGGTGCTGTCAGTAAAAATATGTCACCTGTTTGTTGGGCAGATGACTCACAAGTAAACATATACCAATTCTCTGACAAGCGGGACAGTCAGTACTATAAACATGACCTATACACTGTACATTCCACATATTTATGTTCCAACCTAATGAACATTGACTTAAAAATACAAACTTTGTGAATACTCTATCCACCTCCCCACCCCCAAATATTTCAGGGATTTTACTGACTACTTGGAATAGGGCCCCTCCTAACATGAAATTCACAATCACTGGAAAATGTGAAATTGATGAAAAGTACTCAAAAAATTGCTTTTTCATTTACTTTCAATTATTTTAAAGTTATTTATCAAGTAATTGCATCAATTCTACATACTGCACTGCAAGGAAATCAGTGAGAACTTCTCTATCAAATTACCGCGTGCCATAGAATCAAGGACGGTGGTTTTGTTTACAATGGCATAGCGGGGTGGAGTTGAACCCCTGCCATGCCATTGTAAACAAAACCAGCTTACTTTCAGTTAGTTCCCTTGATCACTGTCTGTCATGACAGCTTAACTTCCAATGGCTTGATTACAATAATTTTTGACACTGGAGAATGATTACAATACTTTTTGACACTTGAGAATGAGTGTTTCTACATGTAATAATGATTTATTTATTTATTTATCTATTTATTTATTTATTTATTAGTGTTTAAGGTATTTATTTATTTATTTATTTATTTATTTATTTATTTATTTATTAGTGCTTAAGGTCATATCTCCACAGTGGCTAATTGTAACTGCTACATGGAGATAAAGTCAATCCTCTGTGCACATGTTTCCCATTTTAGAGGACTTCCACCGCAAGCATTGGTGACTGAGTTCTATGTTACCAGTAAAACAGAACTTGTTTACCACAGTAAACAAGCTCTGTTTCACTTCCCAGGTTCCCATGGGAGTATACAATAATCTAATCAAATCTTGGCTACCTGTTCAGAAGTAGGACTTGACTAAAAATCGTTGCCAGGTCACCTGTCCTGCAGGTGGTGTGTAGAGCACAGATCTCTGTACAACTGGATTGCTGGATGCTGGAATATCAGGAAAAGCGCTGCCAATGAAACTGCCCCCCTAATTACAGTTAAAACTAGAAGTCCTGTCATGAAATGCGCACAAATAGCATGTCAATCTGCGCCTTAATCTACATGTTATGACCATAGTAAGGCTATCAAATTCTGTACATATGGCCTGTGCACAAGCAATGTTTTTAACCTGGAGGTCCATTGGCAGAAACATTGCCTGTGTTGGCTATGAGTAACCAGGTGAACCTGCAGTGCTTTGGATGCCATTCAATATGGCAATTGCGCACAATTCCTATGCGCAATTAAGCATAGATAAGCGCACAGTTCGTGACAGGACTTCTAGTTTTAACTGTATAAGATGGCACCAAATCAATTAACATGGTAACTCTTCCCATGGTAACTGTTTCACTTCATCAAATGTCAAGGTGCTTAGAAAACACAGAAACCAACACACATTATGACCCTTCCAACTCTCCAATAATTTGTAATAAAACAAATTTTGATAACAAATTCAGACCACCAAAAATAACCTAGCCCTCACCCAGATAAATACTAATGTGAAAAAATATCTTGTTGTTTGAACTTTCCGATGTTTGAGGTCAAAGGCTGAAAAACCTTGAAGAAATTGAATTCCCAGTGACGTTTGAACGTCAGAATAATCAAAGTCTCAACGGGTTAAAATGCGATCAGATACTGTGAGGTACCGAAAACTGAAAACCTTCTGAGAATTTTTTGTTTGTTGAGCATTGTTTATTTATAGCAACTTACACCCCCCCCCCCCCCACCCCAGATGATGGCAGGAGAGATGGACACCCCCACCCCAGATGGTGGAAGGAGAGATGGAGTTGTGTAGAGATCAGTAGCGTAGAGGTGATTCCAGAGTCCAGATGTTAAAAATTATTATTCACTATGTGGGGGTATTGGGAATTTTAGTGGTGGATGGTCTGGATAAACAGTATACATTGGGAAAAGGGCCCATAACCTTACCATTTTGTCCACATGGAACATTCCTGTCTTAATGTTTTTACTTCTTTAGGATGCATCAGCATAAACCATTAAGAAATGCATTGCACATCAAATGGTCCAAACACTTTACATAACCTTTAAATAGCTTTTACCAAATCCAAACAGAAGACAACACTTGCAAACAAATAAAATAATTCTTGAAAAACTAAAAGAAATTTACTTTTGCCTCAAAAAGATAGCTTATGAGCCCTTAATTGTTGAGCTCATTCCGACGTTGGGTCATAAGCGTTTGGAGACAAAAAAGTGATAAAATAATAAAATTTAAATTGTGGGTTTTGTGAATAGTGTTGGCCAGTTTTAGCCGTTTAGCCGTTACATTGGATTAAGGTTGAAGAAGTCGATGAAATTCTCAATTCAACATATAAATTTTGTTTCATATTGTTTTTCATTTATTCCTTAAGCTGTCAGCCTGTGGCCCATCAAACAGAGAAGCTTTTGTGTTGGCAAAGAAAAGTTATTGTTAAAATCTTGAATATATTGTGGTTAAAAATTTAAATTGATAGACAGTTATTGCTTCTTTGTTTATTGGGTTTCAAGATCTCAGCTATGTATTGTGTACAGTGAATGCAAGACAAGTATATAAAGTCAAGTTCATCCAGTTGCTTCAAGTATTTTTCCTGAAAATAGTTACCAATTATTCATTACTAAAAAAACAAATAGCTCAAAAGGTTTCAATCTGCTTTTCAAATTATGTTTTCAAAAGGTCAGATCAATTCTAGAATGAATCACTTTTCAAAACATGGACTTGCCATTTGAATTTATCATTATCAGGACTGCAACTTCCCAAATGGTCCAGTCCATGGGAGATAACTCTAAATTTTCATATCTCTCAGATTCCTTGAACATCAAGGGAGGTAATTTTACCAATCTTGACAATATCATGAATATTTTATTTTGCTTCACCAGCTGACCTGGCCAGGCAAAAATCCACTGAGCTTTAGCTTGGCAAACCTTCCAGTTAGAGTGTAGTTTTCCCCCAAAAATATGACAAAATGATGTGCAAAGAATATTTAACTGGTAGAATGCTAAATTGTTTTTCAATGGTGATTTGTAACAAGTACATGTATTTTTTTCCAAGATTATATTTCTACTGGCAAAGGGAGCTTTAGTTTTGCAAGATTTTGTTCATAACTGATTTGTCACAATTTATTGGAAAATGCCCATTGGCACTCAACCAGTTAACTTGAAAAAAAACAAGATCTCATTTTTGCCACCGAGCTGGATATATTCCCCTCTAATACATGTATACATTACGCACCAAAATGGGAAGCAAAACTGATAAAAGCTGAAAACTGAAGCAACAGTTTCAGGAAACAAAAGAAAAAGATCCCCTGTGGTACATGCATTCTTTTGGAAAACACAAGTACACATATTAGCATACATCAGTCCATGGAGACTTAACTACACCATGGCTACATATGAATGCTGCAAATTTATGCAAGCACCAGGCTGAGATTAAATGTGAGGGCACTTTAAAGTGTGTTTTTTTTTTATACCATGTTCATCTATGTTACTACCTGTGAAAAGCCTGTATGCTAAATTTTAGCTTTTACCCTACTACCGATGTAAAGCGTCCACTGGGGCTAAAAAATTTTACACCCACAGGAGGAAGTTCATCCATGAAATGACATGACGTAATTTGCCAGTTTCGATACATTTACACTTCGTGATGTTTCATTCAAACATACAATGTTTTGCAGTACTATCTACTCAATGCAATGATTAAGTTTAAAATATCTACAATTAAATATTTAAAATAAAATTTAAGAATTGTTAACAATAATTTGACTGAAAAAGCAAGGTAAATTCAATCAACTTTGACAATGTGTCTTGAATACAGCCCTCGAAATTAGCAACAGCAATCAGCACTGCCATGGTAAATGTTCTGGTAAACTGGTTTTACCACAGCATATAAATGCTGTGGTAATATTTTTCCTAGATTCTCAATTTATAATTCTGTATGCTGGTAGTAAATATTTCAATGATGTGTGTTACTATTAGTCATGAGCAACCTGCCACACTCTTAATTATATAACTCAAGTATTGAATATCAAGACTGGCAGTTACCTGCCAGTCCTGATATTCAATGCTTCGGTTATGAAAGGCTACTTGTACTTCTAGTACAGTACTTTGTGATGTTCTATAGTTCAAACTATATTTATTTCCAAGTAACCAAGTGAACAAACTTTAAGCTATACAAACATGGTCATAGATTTGACATGAAGCCTGAAGCTTATAACCCATCGTCTCCACATAATGTACAGAATTGATGTTCACCTGCCAGTCCTGATATTCAATGCTTCGGTTATGAAAGGCTACTTGTACTCCTAGTACAGTACTTTGTGATGTTCTATAGTTCAAACTATATTTATTTCCAAGAAACTAAGTGAACAAACTTTAAGCTATACAAACATGGTCATAGATTTGACATAAAGCCTGAAGATAAAAACCCATCATCTCCACATAATGTACAGAATTGATGTTCACCTCTGTGGTTGCCATAACAATGCCGTGGGAAATGGAATTTACCACAGCAAGTGATTGCCGTGGTAAAATATTCCAAATTTCGAGGGCTGGAAAATAGATATTAAAATATGACTGCATATACAGAATGAAGAGAGTGGATTACTACTTAATCCCAGTTCCATATATTTTCCACTCGAAAACTATTTCTAATTGTTCACAAGAGCACAAGAAACACTTGCCAACTTTTATCACATGGACCACCGGGTGCATCTTGTGTTTTGTCCCCAGAAGTTGTAAATAAATTCTAAGTGAAAAAACTATCCCACTGTGATTTAGAAGTAACCCACCCTTCACATACTTTTGTCTCAATACTTTCTTTCTACAGTTAAAACTAGAAGCCCTGTCACGAATTGTGCGCTTATCTAGGCTTAATTGCGCGTAATTGCCATATCGAATGGCATCCAAAGCATGGCAGGTTCTTCTGGTTACCCATAGCAAACACAGGCAATGTTTCAGCCAATGGACCTCCGGGTTACCCAGAGGTCCATTGGCTGAAACATTGCTTGTGCGCAGGCCATATGTACAGAATTTGATGGCCTTACTATGGTCATGATGTGTAGATTAACACGCAGATCGACGTGCTATTTGCGCGCATTTCATGACAGGACTTCTAGTTTTAACTGTATTTCATCAATTCAGTAGCTGGCAGCTGCTCGTCGTTGCTCGGTGGTTCTCTCCGGGTACTCCGGCTTCCTCCACCCATAAAACTGTCACGGTCATGATTAGCCATTGTGCATAAATATGTGACCTTAAACATCAATATATAAATAAATAAATCAGTTCAGTATGTGATTCCACCACCGACATCGCTAATAGCGCATTATATTTTGCACTACTTCATTCTTCTGCAGTAAGGAGCGTATTAACTAACGAGCTTTTACTGCGCCAATTGTGACAGGACTTTTAGTTTCAACTGTAACTGTGAGGATATTCTCCTCTGTGTGTGTTTTTGTGATAGTCCATTCTTCACATAAAGTATATTCTACTCACATATACGGATGAACCCACTTAACTGGATATCTCTTAACTGAATAACTCTGTTAATTGAATATAATTTCCCAACACAAAACCATTTGTCATACCTCTAGTACAAATTTGATCTGTTAATTGAATATAGGTTATAGAGTAAACTCCTGTTAATTGCATAAAAAATCTTGCAACCTGTCGAGAAATTACCCTGACTCTCAACAGTTTTTCTTTGTTTATAGATATATTTGGCCTCAGTACCAGGGACCAGCCGTGAGGACGACTAGGGCGATTATGTCGCCCTTCTAAGCCCAAAGTCGCCTAGAAAAATAGTCGGGGCGATTACAAGTCGCCCTCTAAAAATTGGCCAAAATGAGGAAAGGCTGAATTGAGTGATGCGACTCGCGAGGTTTTACATGAAAAAGATTATTTGAAAAAATCAAATGTGCTCGAGTGTGATAAATGGGCATTTTAATTCGTCAAATAAACATCCATTTATTTGAAATCACACGACAATCAATTGTCCATTGTCGCTTTTGGCAGATTTTTTTATTTCTATTTTGTTGCGTTTCAGTCGGAGCTTCAAGTGTCGAAACGAAAATAGGTGACTTACAGGACTCAACAAAATAACCCAGCTTGAAAGTAGGTTACGTCGCTTAGGATGCCGAAAATGTATACACAACGGACGTATTTTATAACAGTATTTTCATTTCGTTTTGCTGACGACTGTTAACGGTTGGGCTGTCTATTCCCAGCAAAACACGAATGGAATTGAAACACATGAAAAAAAGCTTTAGTGATGACAAGAAAAGCTTTGTACAGGACACAAGTGTGCATGTGGACGATCTTGAAAAAGGGTCTTCCTAAACACCGGAATGACACAAAATGATGCAGAATGACACCGGAATGCCATAAAAATGATGCTGAATGCCATAAAAATGATGTGGAATGCCATAAAAATGATGCGGAATGACATTTCTTTTACAAAATACTCAACCCCAGAATGTATTTTGTTTATTAACTAACAAAGTACCTCCCAAGCAACCTTCTTACATCGGGTCCTGTTCACACTTTCAGACTTAGCTTAGTAGACTTTGGTGAAACCAACCACAGGAGGGTACTGGGGGATTGCCACGAAGAAGAGGGGAGGGGTCATGAAGGAGAGGGTAGCAGTGGGGGATTTTCAATCAATAATTACTTTGTGATTTTTTAACCTGGCACAGATGCATCATCAGACAACTGGACCTGGATTGTTTGGACGTTAATGGAGGACCACAAATTGAAAATATGAAGGGGCAGCAGGGGTGTTACATGAATATTCTTAATTTTCCCCACTTGCCTATGAAGTCTCCCTACATGACTCTGCAGTCTCCCTATTTTTTCTGGAGGGAGACTTGAAGTCTCCCTAAAATTCCCCCCTAGGCTGGTCCCTGCTCAGTACATCCAATACAGGCATTTAATCTATTATAACTTGTTTGACAGAGCTCATGGAGCTCTGTCAAACAAGATATAATAGAATAAATGCTAAGTTTATCTCTAGAATACAGGAAAGTGACACAATCCCTGTTAATTGAATACACCTGTTAACTGAATAATTTTCATTGAAAAGTGGCTATTCAATTAACAGGGTTCCACTGTATTATATTGAATAAACCATTGAAGAATCTTGCTACTAATCATCATCATTCCAGTCCTAAACACATTGTATATTGTAAAGGACTTGCCCAAGACAAGTATTTATATTGAACTTAGAAATAATAAAACAAAATTCCAGAAAAAATCTTTTAATTGAAACACCAGCCTCGACCATCTCTGCATTTGCGGCACCGACATAGGTTTTTCGAATATAGCCAAAAACCTAGGTGTTTATCTAGACTCAAATCTGTCCATGACTGTCCAAGTCAAGAACATCAGGAAACGTTTGTTTCTTGAAGTGAGAAGGATTTCCCATCTCCGACCTTATCTTACTCAGGAGGCTGCGAAAAAGCTGGTTAGTTCCTTCCTCTATCTAGGTTGGACTACTGCAATTCGCTTCTGAGCGGTCTACCAATAGAAAAGATAAATAGTTTGCAACGCATTCAAAACAACACCGCTAGACTTGTCCTACGCAAGCCAAGGCGCGACCATATAACACCGATGTTAAGAACCCTTCATTGGCTACCAGTACATGCACGGATTGAGTACAAGATTGCATCCTTATGCTACCGTAGCCTGGATTCAACCTTGCCACTCTATCTATCATGCCTCTTACATAATTACACCCCGCCTCATCACTTAAGGTCCCAAGACCTGAACCTGTTCACCGTACCCAGGTTTAAACTAAAAAAATTTGGTCAGAGAGCATTCACATTCTATGGCCCATACATTTGGAACTCACTTCCTCATTCAGTCAGGAGAGCCAAATCATATAATATTTTCAAAACTGAGCTTAAAACATATCTTTTCAAGAAATACTTACTCGATGAACCATCAGTTTTAGAATGAACATTTGTGCACATGACGTGTGTTTCACTGAATGTGTGTGAGAGCTTAGTGAGTAAATGGTCTGGAATTGTAAAGTACTTAGAGCCTTTTTCAGGGATTAAGGGCTTGATAAATGTACTATATTATTATTATTATTATCTTTGGCATATTCTATGGCTATTTTTAGAAAGTATATAGAGAATGGAAATGGAATCTGATTAATTTTAGAACCCTCAATAGGTAAAACTATTGGAATCACTATACTACAGTAAAGCCGCCATGGGCTGGTCACTTTCCACGGGTGAGCAATATTTCCACAGATGCAATAATATTAGATTCCAAACACTAATTATAGGAATAATCATCAAAAATTTAATTAATGAAGCACGAGGTACAACCTGGTGCTTCATTAATTAAAATCTTGCTATTGATGATTCTCTTTTACCTGGTAAACGCATGCATGGACATCACTGCCCCACACATGAATTATGACGAGTCCATGGTGACTGTACTGTACCTTTCAAAGTAAGGGAAAGTCACACAGGATGTAATATAAATAATATAACATGCCCTGGAACCGAAACATTCTGTAAAAACTCAATGTCATACTTTTTCATATATGTGATATGCTTGTCTATTTTGGCCCTTACCAGTCATATGGGGGCGCGGTGGCTCAGTACGTAGAGATGCAGGCTGCAAGCCGAGAGGTCCTCGGTTCGAATCCTACCTGCGGCAACCGCGTTGTGTCCTTGGGCAAGGCACTTAACCCCGGTTGTCCACATGGGAGCACGATGACGCCATGTACTAAGCCGTACTGCACGTCAATGGTGCGCATGTCTTCAACGAATCTATCCCTGCCTGTGCTGCAGTGTGGAGTTACGACGTTGGGGAGCTGGCAGCTGCTTGTCGTTGCTTCTCTCCGGGTACTCCGGCTTCCTCCACCCGTAAAACTGTCACGGTCATGATTAGCCATTGTGCATAAGAATATGACCTTAAACACCAATAAATAAATAAATACCAGTCATACACATTGTTATATATTTTAGAGTGGATTATTCACCTATTTTTGGCCTCTCTGACCATCTTGTGATAAATTCTGAATATTTCATGAATTCTAGGTCCATTAAGCATTCTAGGTACATTATAAAATAAAGACCATAACTCTGGTGAAAAATTTGTGGGGCAACTTTTTCATTACAAGTACATGGGCGGCTTGTCACAAGGATCCAGAATACCAAATTTCAATGAAATCCGTCCCAGCACTGGTAAGATATTGTTGTGTATGGAAAAAAAATCATGAAAAATTGACAAAGTAAAGACTGAAACTCTGGTGAAAAATATACAGGTAAGTTTTTTATAATATGTGCAGGAACAGCTTGTCACAAGAATCCCCCAAACCAAATTTAATTGAAATTCATCCACTCACTGCCGAGATATCACAAATGCATGGACAGATGGATGGTCAAACAAAATGCCGGCTATATGTTATCCCAAAATTTTTTCGGGAAGTATAATTAACCCTTTACCCAACGAATCGGACGCATCCGCCCGCGTAATACGAAAATTCAGCAGTTGAAAAAATATTATTTTTCAAAAAATTTCAACAAAACCATATCATGTGACACCTCGTTGGAACGAGCTCGTCGAGCTCATTCCAACGAGGGGTCACATGATATGGTTTTGTTGAAATTTTTTGAAAAATTTAAAAAAATGATAATTAAAATAATAAATTTTGATACTCTCTGTGTTGGGTAAAGGGTTAAAAAAAATCTCTTAATCGAACATCCTGGCATATTCCATGACTATTTTTAGAAAGTGACAAATTTTTTTCTCAGACTCACAATTTGTTCACACATTTTTGATTTGATACAATTTATGGGAGAGAGCCTTTCAGCACTCTCCCATAAATTGTAACAATGAAAATCGATGGAGATGGGCTCTACTGTATGATTTTATATATGAAATGAATACTTTTCAAACAGAAAAAGCTGTAGAATATCTATGTTGCCATACTAGCTACTCACAAGCAGAAAATATACCACATACAGTGGAGTCCACTTAATTGGATATCTCTTAATTGTATATCCCTGTTAATTGAATATAATTTTCAAACACAAAACCATTTACTATACCTTCAGTACAAATTTGATCTGTTAATTGCATATGGGTTGCAGAGTAAACTCCTGTTAATTGTATATAAATTTTTGTAATATATCGAAAAAATTACTGTGACACGCACCAAATTCCCCTTATTTATCAGCCTTTTTGGCCTCACTACATCCAATTCAGGCATTTATTCTATTATATCTTGTTTGACAGAGCTCAAACAAGATATAAATAGAATAAATGCTCAGTTTACCTCCAGATTACAGGAAACTGACCAAATCCCTGTTAATTGTATACTCCTGTTAATTGAATAATTTTCATTGGCAAAATGGATATTCAATTAAGAGGATTTTACTGTAATAGTTAAATGATCTTAAACAGTGGAACCACCAACAAGTTTACAATTAATAAGCCACTAAAATAAACCTGGTGGCCTACATACCGGAAATTCACTTCTCTTTTTCTAACAGTCAGCAATCAACTTTAAATTTCCACCCTGATTGAAACAGCCTACATACTGGAAATTCACTTCTCTTTTTCTAACACTTCCACCCTGATTGAAACAGTATCACCCTGCTCACCATACATGTGTAGGGATATTAAATTCTTTTGGAATTAGTCTTGCACCTGTGTAAAGATCAAGATTTCATGTACATGTAAGAACACAATGTTCACACACTGTGACAGATTTTATGTTCCCCATATCCCCCTGGGCTACACATAGCTTCTGATCAGTGACATGTTATGTCTAAATTTCATTGTTAGGAGCATGTTATTAGTTGTATGTGAGGTCATTCTAATCCCAAATGTACAGACGTAATATACATTATTGTACCACAAGCATTTCCTGAATGAAATGTATACACCTATACATGTATTATTCATTCTTGAGACTAGAGCTTAATATGAAAAAAACCCAGCCATGTACTTGATGTACCTTGACAATAAAAACTTTTGTGCTGTCTACATGTACAGGCAACGAAGCATGTACTTCTTCACACAGTTGCATATAATGCAATATATTTCATAAAAAGAATATTTTTTCCTCAAAAGCGAAGAAAAACAATCATCCACAAAACGTGATTTTTTCAATGATTATTTAATTTAATTTGTATTTTGGGAATAAACTCCACTTAGAGTTTGAAGAATGGTATCTTCATGGGCGTACCAGGGGGGGGGGGGGGGGGGGGGGGGCATTGGCTCCCCCCCCCCCCCCCACACTGGATTCGGGAAAAAACAGCTTTAAAAAACTGGGCAAGGAACGACAGAGAGAGAGAGAGAGCGATAGGGTCATGTACATTTCTATTCCATCCATGCAGGATTTGGGGCAAATCAAAAGGTTTGCCCCCAATATCACAAAAAAGCCCTGTATGCCCATGGGTACCTTACATAACATAGTGGAACCGACTTAATTTGAGATTTCTTAATTGAAAAACACTGTTAACTGCATATAATTTACAAATGACAAATCATTTACCGAGAGCAAGATTTGAGAATGCTTGTTTCATTCACTTGGTGGTTATGCAAATTTAAATCTACATGAACAGATGACCAGTTAGCCAAAAGTTGCATCTTGAATGATAAAGTCCGAGTCCCAAAACTGGTAGAGTGACAAATTTTTTCTCAAGACTCATGATTTGTTCACACATTTTTGACTTGTTACAATTTATGGGAGAGTGCCTTTATGCACTCTCCCATAAATTTAACAATGAAAATCGATGGAGATGAAGTAATTTCATTTCCAAGATAATATGAAGGGCATCCACAGATTATGAACTCTTTCACTTTAGGTACCTGCAGTTCAGAATAATGCCAAAATGTGGAGTTCTCGCATTCTACCAGTTAACCAGCCTTTCTTGAGTCTTGATAGATTTTTAGACTTTTGCCTTGAGAGGCTATATATATTTAAATTCCAAACAATATATCAATACTTGTTAATGATAAAAAGGCAGTTTCCCATGATTTTTTATGTAGCTGAGCGTGTGGGTAGCCATCTCCAAACCACGTGAGAGTCATTTTTGAAATTTTGCACACTGATTTACCATACTTCCAGTACTGTTAATTGATACAAAATCTTGTAATTCATCGAAGAATTACTCTCACACCCACTGAATTTCCCCATTTTTATGGACCTATTTGACCTCAGTACATCAAATTTTCACATATGGAGCTCTATCACACAAGATAGATTAAATTCTGTTATATTTTGTTTGACAGAGCTCATGAAGCTCGGTTAAATTTAATTATTTATTATTATTATTTATTGGTGTTTAAGGTCACATACTTATGCACAATGGCTAATCATGACGGTGACAGTTTTACAGATGGAGGAAGCCGGAGTACCCAGAGAGAACCACCGAGCAACGACGAGCAGCTGCCAGCTCCCCAACATTGTAACTCTGCACTGCAGCACAGGCAGGTTAGATTGGTTGAAGACATGTGCACCATTGCCATGCAGTACGCCTAAGTACACAGCGTCATCGTGCCCCCATGTGGACAATTGGGGTTAAGTGCCTTGCCTAAGGACACAATGCGGGAGTCCAAATCGATCGCTCAGATGGTCACCCATCCGAGGATTAACCAGGCTCGACGTTGCTTAACTTCAGTGATCTGACGAGAACCAAGCTCGGTAAACAAGATATGATAGACTGAATGCCTATATCTCAAGTACAGAGGCCGAATAGTTTTGGAATGTTTGGGAAGTTATGAAATTTAGGGCGTTGTCCATGTTATTTTTTTTTTTTTAAATTTTACAATTTTTAAATGACAGGAATTTATTTTACATGTATAATGTGTATGCAAATAACAGGTCAAATTTGTATTTAAGGTACGACAAATAGTTTTGTGTTTGCTGCTTATAAGCAATTAACAGAATTATTCTATTAAGCAATATGCAATTATTGTAAGTGGGATCCACCATACTGTGATAACACAAGAGGCCCCAAGGGGCCTGAAGCACTCATCTTGTACAGAACACAATTTAAACAGAGTCCAAGAATGAGTCTACATTAAGCAAGCCATCTCCTTAGGCCACACTGTCAATCCTTGAGTCCCTCAGGAGTGACAAAAATAATCTGGGCATCATGCCTTTTCTTCAGTTGATCATAAGTAAAATGTAGAGCTCCCCTATGAAGCCCCTTGATACAACCTATGTGGATTAATCTTAGTACCTCTAGAGGGTACTGAATACAAAATTTTTAATTCTTCAGCAAAATAGCCAATTCCGGCTCCCATAGATAGCCCAAATATTAACCCAGGCTCTTGATTTGAACACAGTTAAATCTGACTTCCCTAGAGATGTTGTGTACCAAATATGAAAGCATTCTGACTGTTGGATCTGAAGAAGAGAAATTGTAAAGAAATTTCTTCAAATTGCACTAAGTTCAAATTTGGGCTACCATAGCGAGCCCAAATATTAACCTATGGATCCGATTTGAACAAACTTGAATCCGACCCCCCCTAGAGATGTTGTATACCAAATGTGAAAGCATTCTGACAAGTGAATCTGAAGAAGAAGATTTTTGAAGAAATTCCCTCATATTGTACTAAGTTAAATTTCATGTTCCCATATGGAGCCCAAATATTAACCTAGGCACTCGAATTGAACAACTTGGAATCTAACCCCCCTAGAGATGTTGTATACCAAATATAAAAGCATTCCGACTGGTGGATCTGAAGAAGAAGATTTTTAAAGAAATTTTCTCATATTGCACTAAGTAAAAATTTGGGCTACCATAGTGAGCCCAAATATATACCTAGGGATCTGATTTGAACAAACTTGAATCTGACCCCCATAGAGATGTTGCATACCAAATATCAAAGCATTCTGACTGATGGATCTGAAGAAGAAGATTTTTTTAAATTACCCTCCATATTGAAGAAAGATAAAATTTGGGCTTCCGTAGGAAGCCCAAATATTAACCTAGGGACTTGGTTTGAACAATCTAGAATCTGACCCTCATAACAATGATGTATACCAAATATTAAAATATTCTGACTGGTGGTTCTGAAGAAGAAGATTTTTAAAGAATATTCCCCATATTACCGTATGTTAAAACTTCGGGCTCCTGTAGAGAGCCCAAATATGAACCAATGAGCTTTATTTCAACAAACTTTTATCTACGCCCCCCCCCCCCCCCCCCCCCCCCCCCTCCTATGAATGCTGTATACCAAATATCAAAAGATTCTGATGATTGGTTCTGGAGAAAAGATTTTTAAAAATTTTTGCAAATATGCTGACTCAGCATTTTTTCGATGCCCATTACAGAACACCCTAACATAACCGATGGCAATTTTTTTTTTACCATTCAATTTTACTGGTCATAAGGATACTTCATACCAAATAAAAGCTCTCTGTTCCGTGGGGTTTGGGAAATATGGGCATTTGAAAATATTTCTATTTTTAGCTCCCAGGGTTCCCATGGGGATGCGGGAATTTTTTTTTTTTTGCATGGGTCAAGTACTTATGACTCAATACTACCACAAACCAAATTTGGTTCATACCAGACCATCGGTTCAGAAAATAGAAATTTTGGGTGGGGCCAAAAATCTTACCCCTCCTATTACAAAGCCAAATATTACTTCACGAACTTCGTTTGAACAAACTTGATTCTACACCTCATATGGAAGCTCCATAGCCAATATCACGTCATTGTACACACTGGTTCTTGAGAAGAAGATTTTAAAAATATTTTGGCGCATTTTCCCCCACTCCCTCCCTATGGGGCTGGGCATGCTGAGTTGAACAAAAATGAAATGCCCCTTCGGGACCATCACTCACACAAACTTTCACTTGAATTGGCCCAGTGGCTTTGGAGGAGAAGACCAAAACATGTTGTTGACGGACGACGGACGGAGAGCGATGAGATTAGCTCAGCTTGACTTTGTCAAGATGAGCTAAAAAGCGATCCAGTCAGATTTTCATTTTCTGTCTGCTTTCATCCCCACAACAGTGCAGAATCTCAACTGTGAAAAAAGAACGTGCGAGAACCTTGAATCTCAGATGCTATTTCCTGTTTTTTTTCTAGATTTCACCTTGATTTCACATTATTTTAAAAGAATCTGAATCGACTTGTGTTGGTGTCATAATCAGATCACGTTCTCGTTGACCGAGAAACAGACCACAATCACAGTCAAGTTCTGTACACTTACATGTACATAGGACTGCACGGTATATCGATAAATCGATATATACCAGTATTCAAACCAATATCGATTGAATACCAGTGTAATTACAAAAATATCGGTTTATCGTCATTATTTATTTACCCACAATTTAATTTTCAAGCTGTTTTTTAACTGTAGCTCCGAATGAATAATATTATCCCTTTATCCGAGGAACGTCTGCTTGTGCCCTCGTAATATAGAAATTCAGCAGTTGAAAAAATAAATTAAAAAAATTTCAACAAAACTCTCATTGAGCTCGTTTCAGTGAGGGGTCACATGATATAGTTTTGTTGAAATCTTTGGGGAAAATCTGATAAACTAATTTTGAAAATAATAAATTTTGATATCGTCTGCGTTGGGTAAAGGTTTTTCGAACCCCCATCATCAAGGCATGCTAATTCGTTCTGACTGTGATGCCTCGAGTCTCGATTGTGGTATTTGTGTTCATATATCTGAACAGTTTTCGATATACCGGTATACTGCGGTATTTTTTTGAAAACCGATACCGGTATTCAGTTTTGAATATCGTGCAGTCGTACATGTACTTCTCAAATCTGTAGAAACCTAATTTATTTATTTATTTATGGATGTCTAGAAAGTCACTTTCTGCATCTCTGTCCATATGATGACTGCAATATAGGGATTAACTCTTGACCCGCAGAGTATTTTAAAGATATTTTTCATCAAATCTGATCATGGCTGCTCAGCCATAACTAGATTTGATGGAAAATTTATCTAAATTTAACACTTCGTCGCATGAGAACCATAAGGTTCCAGTGGAAGATAGAACCTTATGGTTTTCACACAACATGGAATCACTGCTGAAAAAATCCATTTAATTCACGGGAGATAATTTAGTATTTAATTAAATGTGCCCATTTTATACTGAGTTAATTGTAAGAGAAATCCCATCCTGGACAGGAATATCTGCTAACAGCATGCAGTTAAATCAAGTTGGGCCAATCATTTACGTGTATTCCAATGCTGCCGACTTTATAGGACCTCCACCACAGGTGTCTATTACCGGGTCCTGCTTTACTAATAAAGCAGAACTTGCTCAACACAGTGAACAAGCACTGTTTCACTTCCCAGGGTTCCCACAGGGAGTAGAAATCTAGGACTCAAAAAGCGAATCTGTAGTTCATAGCAAGCCAGAAAATAAGCAGACTGTCATCTGAAAAATGAGGTCTCCAGAGTGTGAATTTAGTGATGCTACCCTGCACAGCAGGGAAGCATCACTAAATTTACCCCCTGTGAACCTCAATCTGAATCAGGGTCTCAAAACTAAACAGAAAGAGGTACCCAGAGGATAAATAGGTGCAATGTGTGGGATAGCTGCATCATCAAATTCACCCTCTGGGGACCTCATTCTGCAAATGTCAAACTGCTTATTTTCAGGCCTGGTTCATAGAGCACTCAATCTTCCTGGTGATCCATGAACTGCAGCTTTTCCTCAAGTTGCTACTTGTCTATTAGAAACTGTACAAGTGGATGCCCAAACACTGGGTGGTTGAGTATCAATTAAATCACTACAATAAACACAGGTAACCTGCCTGACTGATTGTTCTAAGAGAATTTAACTTCTTTACCTTTTGAATCATCTGAATTTGCCAGGCAGTAGACTGTAAACTTGCTGTTCAAACTGAGTTTTTCCATTTTATTATCCATACATGGACATGTTTTGTATACCATAGCACACAAACTCTTCAGTTTCAGAAGCAAGCTACATGTAGTAACATTGATGGGTCACACAGTACACACAAAGTGCTTTGGCACTCATTTACCTTCCACTATGTTGACATGGGGTAGGCCTTGATAGAATTAAACTCTACTATGTTGCCACTGATAGAATTTTTTAACCCTCTACACTCTGATGTCAAAATAGCAAAATTTCCACCAGCATCCATATCCCATGATGCAGTTTGATATTTACCCAAATATACCTTTTTTGACAGAGCTCAGTGAGCTCTGTCAAACAAGATATAATTGGTTAAATCCATAGTTAACCCTTTACCCAATGTAATGGTCAAAACCAGCCAGCGCTATTCACAAAATTTGCCTATTAATTTTCATTATTTTTTTAAATTTTTTGTCTCAAATACATGGGTTATGACCCCTCTTTGGAAAAAGCTTGTCAAGATTGTTCCAATTAGGGGGTCATAACCTATGTTTTTGAGACAAAAAATGAAAAAAATTAGTTATTCAAGAATTTTGTTTGCAAGTGTTGTCTGCCTTTCAGGTTAGGTAAAGGGTTAAACAAGAGAAAACCAGAGTGATTGGAGAAAATTCTGTTGTACTACCAGAGTGCTCGGGGTTAACCCTATTACAATTGTCGAAATTCCAAACTTTTATGTAGAAATTGTGTTTCCCATAATGAAACTAGTAATTTAACCAATACAATGAGCTCTGTCAAACAAGACTGTTTCGGTCAAATTCTTTAACTTATAGAGGGCCAAATTATTTTTTAAAGGTGATTTGAAACATGGTATTTTTTTCAAAGGTACCATGCTACCCACAAGGGTAGATTTAATTCATCACAATTTTTTCATAAATAATTGTTTTGTTACTGTTTATTGGAGAGTGCCTGTTAGAACTCTCCAATAAATGGTAACAAAACAATTTTATGAGAACAATTTTTTTCCTACTACCGCTCAAATGACAAGGTTATGCATACAGTGTGAAGCCACTGTAGTGAGTTTCAGCACTCTTCAGCAGAGCCATGATAGTGGCTTCTAGCACTCAACCAGTTAATATTTTTACATCAGTGTGCAGGGGATTAAGCTGGGTCACTCATCCAAATTGATTTGGCGTGGCAAGGACAGGGAAATTTTGGGGGTTTTTTCTGTTTTTTTTTTTTTATCTCTCCTTCTTCCATAGTCTATTTTATAATGATGGGATTATTTCATTTTAACCCTCTGAACACAGATGTCAAAATACCAAAGTTTTCAGCAGCAAATTTTTCCCACAAAGCATGCAACTGAGAATTTAATAAATGATATCTTGTTTGACAGAGCTCATTGAGCTCTGTCAAACAAGATATAATTTGTTAAATTGTTCATGCTGCATGGACAATAAGGGGGGTCACTGACAAAATTTTTGAAATACTACCAGAGTGCTAGGAGTTAAG
The DNA here is from genome assembly GCA_031216915.1 of Pictodentalium vernedei. NCBI lineage: Eukaryota > Metazoa > Mollusca > Scaphopoda > Dentaliida > Dentaliidae > Pictodentalium > Pictodentalium vernedei. The sequence goes on from CM062293.1 coordinate 59,176,536, forward strand.
GTCACATATTTCTGCACAATGGCTGATCGTGACTGCAACATGGAGATAAAGTAAAATTTAGTAAATCGTTTCAATACTTGCTGCCCATTTTTGGGACTTCCAACTCAAACAGAGCTTGTTTACAACAGTAAACAAGCACTGCTTCACTCCCGGCAATTCCTAAAGGGGACTACAAACTTAAGTGGTCCTGTCCACCTGTTGGCTGGCTGTGTATCAATAACTCTGCGTGTAAGCCTACTGTATCTCGAAAGTGGATTGTTGCTAAAAACACCTGCATAGTGTAGTTTTCTGCAAAGCAATAATTCCTATTATAGAACTGTGATTGTAAGAGTTACCTTTTCTTGATCGGATGGCAATCTGGCCACAACACCCTTACATCGGTGCATGGAGATTTTCAAAAATAAAATATTGTGATACCCTGACAGAAACAAACAAAAATAGCATCAAAAATTCATTATTCTCGCATTTCTTTTTTAACAAGTAGACCCGCATTGTGTTCTTGGGCAAGGCACTTTATCCCAGTTGTCTACATGGGGGCATGATGACGCTGTGTACTAAGGCGTACTGCATGTTGATGGTGCACATGTCTTCAACTGCTGTAACCCTGCTTGAGCGGAGCTTGAACAGAGTTAGAATGTTGAGGAGCTGACAGCTGCTTGTCGATGCTTGGTGGCTCTCTCCGGGTACTCCGGCTTTCTCCACCCGTAAAACTGTCACGGTCACGATTAGCTACTGTGCATAAGTATGTGACCTTAAACACTGATAAATAAATAATTTAACAAGTAAGATTTCACAGTGTTGTGGGGTGGAAAACTAAGGGTGGATTTTGACACAATCAAGACCCAGCACCATCCAATAGAATTTCACTTTCTGCTTTTGTAATCACAGCAGAGGCAAACCTAAGGTATGGCAGGTATGGCAAATACCCTGGGTGCCACTGAGCAGTTTCAACAAGCCATCCTACAAGTCATCCTTGAATAGTGAAAAAAGAGTTTTCTTAAGATGTATGATCCGTCTTTGATTATCATGGGTGAGAAGCAATAGGGTGGCTGGATTTTATATAAATTGTAAAGTAAAAATACAGTACTCGGAGCAACATAACCACATATCTCATGGTACCAACGTTCAGCCTCAGTGTCAGCTGGCATTAAGGTAATTCTCCTGCGCAAACTTGGGAGGTTGTGTTGCTTTTCCACCTTCTCTGTTTTTACTACATCAGTCATGCTTTTTGAGTCTCAACCGAATTTCCGTCTATATAAATATTAACAACTAATGTGCGATCTCGCCGAAGCGAGATTGCACATTAGTTGAAGCTATTTATTTTAGTGGATGTTCTTTTAACCCTTTACCCAACGCAGATGATTTCAAAATTTATTATTTTAAATTTCATTTTTTAATTTTTTAAAAAAATATTCAACAAAACCATATCATGTGACCCCTCTTTGAAATGAGCTCGATGAGCTCGTTCCAAAGAGGGGTCACATGATATGGTTTTGTTGAAATTTTTTTCGAAAAATAATATTTTTTCAGCTGCTAAATTTGCATATTACGCGGGCGGATACGGGAGATTTGTTGGGTAAAGGGTTAAGATGGAAACAACGCCATGCCATTCTATACATATGTGCTGAATCACAGTGCTGTGTGTCATCTGATGGACCTGCAGGCTGGCCCCAAACATGCAGAAGCCAAATCTTATGTATTTCCTTAAATTCTTCAGAATCTTTTTAAAATTAAGTGATAACATTAGTGCTGGATAGTAGAGTGGAATCCTGTTAATTGAATAGCCATGTTACCAATGAAAATTATTCACTCAACAATATTCAATTAACTGGGATTTGGTCACTTTTCAAGAGATAAACTGAGCATTTATTCTATTATATGTTATTTGATAGAACTCATGGAGCTCTGTCACACACGATATCACAGATTAAATGCCTGTATTGAATGTACTGAGACCAAATGGGTAAAAAAAATCGCGACATCGACGCCGTAGCTGTGACGGGTGGTGCAATTTCACAAAATTCTAAGTTCATCAAGGGCCATAACTCCAATAAAAATATTTGGAACAACACATGCATTGAACAGTGGCTAGACATCAATAAGATACACTTACATGCCAAATATAAAGTCATTCCATCAAGCATTTCAAAAGTTATTGAGTTTTGAAACTCGTTGGTCACAGACAGACCGACCGACCGACCGACAGACAGACCGACATTGCCACTTATAGAGCTGCTAGTCGCAGCTAAAAAACAAAAAAAACAAGGTTAGTATGGTGATTGTCAGGGTAATTTTGACACTTTACAGGCTATTTTATTCAATTCACAGGAGTTTACTCTATAATCTACATGTACATGCAATTCACAGGTTAAATTTACACTGCAGGTATGGTAAATAGTTTGATTACTAACTGCGGTGCAAAGTGGAAAGGGTCATGGTAGCGGAGTCCATGTAAGACTGGCCACCGGGGGGGGGGGGGGGTTGGGGGGGTTGGGGGGGGGAGGAGGGCACTGTAGATGGTATGCAATTCGAGCTACTTTTAAAAGTGTCCCATCCAACAGTGTTCTGGTTGTCCACGGAATGCCATGTTCATTACAGTGTCATATATTACATAGATTTCAGGTCAGCCCTTATTAGGTTGAGGGTTCAGGCCTCTGGATAGCTAGCCTTATCAGCCAGTGTGGTAAGGTTGGAATGTCGTTCCATCCGATGTTGTGTATGCTGACTCTGGGTGCATTTGACATGTAAATCCACTCGCGAGCTATTTGCACAGTGGCGGTGGTGCATAGGTAGATGACGGTTTTGTCACTCGGTGAGTGGATTGCAGATTCCTGTGTAAAAATGCACTTCCAATATTGTGCCTGTAGGAGCTGTGTCAAACACTGGGTGGTTTGAAGAGCTAGCACGTCGAGGTCCGACAATATGTCGCTCTCAAATTTTATACCATTAATGGTGCGGCATGAATCTGCTTTTATGGTATTGAGAAGATCAGCTGGTACAACATTTTGTGAGTTGCATTGTTGGTAAATGCAGTGTTTATAGTGTGCATCTGATTCATGAAACATGAGTCTCCGAGTGTTATTGAACTGTAGTCAGAGTTTACGGTGATTTTCAGGTTGTAACGATTCCATGTGATGGAAATGAGGTTAGGTAGGTTAGGTGGACTTCTATTTGCATTTGTCAGGAATAAACTTCCGCAAAGTGTAACAAAGGTTTTGGTCTGTTCGAACAAACAAACAAATATAGAGATCTGTTGTATTTCAGTTCTAATGTTACAAAATCAGATTCAGGTGGGTTGAAGTCTCTGCAATTGTCTTGATGTGCAATCAATCCTGTTGGGCAGGATTAAAAGTGACAGTGACTTAGGAAGAGCAGTCCTGAGTGCGAGAGTCGGAATAGGTCGCAACTTTATATGGGTGTATTAGTGTTGACTGAAAACTGCTGAAAAACTATAAACAGCTGTAAATTGTAGCTTTGGTAGCTAGTTGTGTTGAGAGTACGAATACTCTGTTGGTAGTTATCGGTGAGCACCAATCCGAGTGCCAAGCGCTTGTGTATGTTAGTTCAATAATGCTTTTGCAGAGGTATCCATTGCCGTTGTTGCATGACTGTGGTAAACTGGTGTGCAAAATTATCGAAAACATGGTCCCTGACCTGATTTCCATGTCCATTCTTCCTTTTGGAAGCCGTTGAGTTATCATTGTGAGAGAGAATTCACTGAATTCTGAGAATTCACATTACTTTGAAAACCAATTAAACACAGCCATGTGCATTTTGTACGTAGAAGCGTATTTTGGATTTTTAGTTTTCCTTCTTTTCAGATTTTTGATTGACAAATTGTATGACAGGTATGTGTGGCTAACTTTTTAGTAATATCAATTTAACCCTTCCCCGGGTTTCCCAACATTAACGGAGCCTCATGCGAATTGATACTTTTCTCTTACCTTGACACCAAGTCGTTTTGCGAGTGTCACAGTTCGTTCTTTTTCAAGAAGAGTTTTCATTCTGTATGTGGTGAAGGAGGATGCAGGTATTTCCACACTAGGCAACCACTGACTTACAAGTACTGCTCCATTGCTTTTCGGCCCAAGCAGTATTTTTATCGCTTTTCAGCCTCTCATTGGGCCAAAAAGTGCCACTTTCGGGGGCCGAATAGCGACAATAAGTATTATTTTAGCCGAATAATTTGTATATTTTACGTAAATTCAGGTTCATTTTTCTGTTCCAAATTGTTTTTAACCCTTTACCCAACGTAACGGCCAAAACCGACCAGCGCTATTCTCAAAAATCGCCAATTAATTTTCAAAATATTTTCATTATTTGTCTCAAAAACATAGGTTATGACCCCTCGTTGGAACGAGCTCGTCGAGCTCGTTCCAACGAGGGGTCATAACCTATGTTTTTGAGACAAAAAACGAAAAAAATTAGTTATTCAAGAATTTTTTTTGCAAGTGTCGTCTGTTTTTCATGTTAGGTAAAGGGTTAAATTGCCACCAGTTAAGGGTGTGTTTTTCACTGGAGTCGGGCAGTTTTTAAAAAAGTGAGAAATTTAGGCCTAGCCACTACCTACTGTTAAAACTAGAAGTCCACGGCAGGTTCCCCTGGTTACCCATAGCAAACACATGCAATGTTTCTGCCAATGGACCTCCGGGTTACCTGGAGGTCCATTGGCTGAAACATTGCTTGTGCACAGGCCATATGTACAGAATTTGATAGCTTTACTTGGGCCATAACGCACATATTAACGTGCATATCGTGCTATTTGTGCGCATTTCATGACAGGACTTCTAGTTTTAACTGTACAGACAAAACATGGCAATTCATTCGCATGTAAGACTTTTGATGACTCTACCTTTCTTACCTGCATATCACATCCCTGACACATTCACTAACTTGAAAGCTAAAGCAGATTCAAGTGACAATACAGCATTAAAATATTTGGTATCCTAAATAGATGAACAATGTATAAACAATACCACTTTTGATATTCAGTCATGGAGTGTGTTTGAACATGTTATAAGAATGAACAAATAACCTTGAGTTGTAGGTTTAATAGTTGGTGTGGTGTTGCTGGTTTAGGCTTTTATCGCCTTGTTCCTCTTTGGCTAGATGAAGCCGAGAAGGTTAAGATAAATATTGAGGCTGAAGACTTTGACAGGGAGGTCAGAACAAAATATTTGAAAGTACCAAAGCATCTGAATGAAGTGTGGGAGAGTTATTAATGTATTTATTGGTGTTTAAGGTCACATACTTTTGCACAATGGCTAATCATGACCACAACATGGAGATAAAGTCAAGGTCAGGCAATCGTTTATACCCCATGTTGCCTATTTTAGCGGACTCGCACCCCAAGCATTAGTGACTGGGTCCTATTTTACCAGTGAAAAAGAGCTTGTTTACCACAGTAAACAAGCACTGCTTCACTTCCCGTGGTTCCCGCCAGGGCATGGGAGAGTCATATGAACCATAGTGTTACTACGACTCGGTACAACGAACTAGTCCCAAGTGCCACCCATGTTGGTATGGTTTTATTTTATATAAATTGTAGTTGTGTTTTTCACTATTATCAAATCTGCAGTTGTTTGTGGCTTAATTTATGTACGATTTAATGGAAAAACAAATAAAACGCTTAAAATAATTAACAAAGACTAATATTAGATTACTTTATCACTTAGAAATTTCCATTATCACCCCTTGCCCGACTCAAAGCACCAGAGGCCGAAAAGCACCATACCCCAAGGCTGAAAAGCTGTAGGCCAAAAAGCAAGGATCCCGGCATTTCTATTGTCGCTTCTTACAAAATATTGATATATGCTACAACGCGTTTTAGCTGACATTTTGTTGGTTCTACAAAATCTATGGCACGCTAATTGTGAATATTCAAAAGTTTAGCAAAACCAACAAGCTCTATAACTCACATGTACAGGTGTATTGTCTGGCTGGAAATCCATGTGTTTTAGTGGGAATCCACTTTCCACAAATTGCAGGTATATCAATCAGTATGTTATATACCAAACCTCATGGCATGCTGTGCTGCTAGGCTCCAACAGGAGCAATTGAAGGTACAGGTATCTCAAACTCAAAGTACAAATTGAATGTGACATAAGTCAGGTGTGAACTCACATACTCTTCAGAAGTCTTACGTGCTAATTATCAGTCAAAACTACATCCTCACCATTGCCCAAACAATATTTATTTAATTCTGAGATTAAAAGATAAATCCTTCACCCAAGCTATATTTAATTCTCAGATTTAAAGATAAATCCTTCCTGTAGAACAGTAGGCCTCCAAATGAAAAAAGCAATATGAAAATAACCCAGCAACAAACTGTCAATAAAACATGACAAACTCTTTTTACAAATCTCACAATCACATTCACAAACAAAATTGAAACAAACAAACAAATTAAAAACTGTACATAGAAAACTGTACAAATTTTTTCTTCATAACTGTGAACTAGTTTGAAGATTCATTTTCATTCCATCATTCATTTGTGCTTTCCCCAGGAGCTTTTTTATTTACACGTGTATAAGTTTGACCATAGCTGTATTTTACTCCAGCTCTATATTTACATTTTTAGGTTGTGTGGGAATATAGGACATACCCACTTTAAAACAGATATCAGTAACTTACTTGTTTATTACAGTTCAATCCACTGAATATTTACAATAAATAGTTTTGTATTTCAAAGAGCATACCTGAAGTCTCACTGATTTTTTCCATGATAATGTAAAATCCAAAACATTCTGTCCTCAACTGAAATAACTGGTGTCATGACCCTTAGTTTGCACCTGCATTTTCCCAAAACATCCCAGCAGCAGAAACATATGGCTTATGTTATCAAACAATCAAAATTAACTCCAAAAATAAGGATCATAAAAACACCCTATCAAACTCTGTAGGGCTAAATAAAGGAGTCTATGCACATGTGTTTAGCTGGAATCCCCTTTGGGTGACAGAACCTCCCTGTCAATAATGCTTTGTTCTTTTTAAGCACCTGGTCAGAAGATGTTATAGTCTGTATCAAACATGTGTTGTCTCACACAGTGGCCCCACACTTCAGTATCATGTGTGGCTCATTACCAGGACACAGTGGTTGGCTAATTAATTTTTGACAGATAACCAGTAGCACAATTTCTCTCAATCACACAAAATCACCCCATGACTTCATATGTACAGCTGAAGTCAGAAGAATGTTCAATTAATATTTCTGTTCTCTTGAAGTGCCCTTCTTCACTGGTTGAGAGCTAGATTATGTTTGGTGTTAGAATTTGTTCATCAAAATTAATTTTATTACAAAATATTTGAGAGTGCCCATAGCACTCTCAAATAATTTGTAATAAAACAAATTTTCATAAACAATTTTTTTTTTTTTTTTTGCATTTGACTGAATATGAAACATGAGCAAGGAAAATGTCAACTTTTGTTCTGATACCCTCATTTTTTGAAAGCCCTGATAGTGGCTTCTATTTATTTATTTATTGGTGTTTAACGTCATATACTTATGCATAAGGGCTAATCATGACCGTGACAGTTTTACGGGTGGAGGAAGTCGGAGTACCCGGAGAGGACCATCGAGCAACGATGAGCAGCTGCCAGCTCCCCATCATCGTAACACCGCTCTGCAGCACAAGCAGGGTTAGATTGGTTGAAGACATGCACACCATCGAAGTGCAGTATGCCTTAGTACACAGCATCATCGTGCCCCCATGTGGACAAACTTTAACCATGAGTAAATGTAAATTTCCTGGTACTGCTTATTATTGTATTAGTGCTTTGTTGATGGAGAATGTTTCCAGTTAGGTTAATCTAACCTAACACTAACTGTCGGTGGCCGAGTGGTGTACGTGGTTCAGTATAGTTTCGCTAGGCGGTTGGTGCCGAAGGAAACTCTCTCGGCGTGGGTTCAAACCCCCGCCATGCCAATGTAAACAAAACCGGCGTCCTTTCTTAATTCTATGGCATCCGAGAAATTTGAAAAAGACAAGTACTGTCGCTGATTTCTTCTGAGGTGCAGTTCGTAGAATTAAGTGCTTAGATGCAACTATCTGATGAATAATTAAATAATTGAGTATTTAAAAAAATGGGTCTGTCGGTGGCCGAGTGGTGTGCGTGGTTCAGTATAGTTTCACTAGGCGGTTGGTGCCGAAGGAAAATCTCTCGGCGTGGGTTCAAACCCCCGCCATGCCAATGTAAACTAACTGCAAAGTTTCCATTTTTGCCTTAAATGAAAGAGTCAGTGACTCTGTAGCTCAACTTGGATATGACAGGAATTAGTACTTGCTGTGACCAAGACAACTGAATAATGAATATGACGGGAATTAGTATTTGTTTTGGCCCAGTCAACAATAATAAAAGAATTACAAGGTGACTGTAATGGACTACAGATTAAGACCAATCATTGTAGATTATTATTTTTGTGTGGAAATTTTCAGTCCCAAACAAAATATTTTCAGACTAAAAGTTTTTCTTCTTCTTCTTAAAATTGACCAAAATGCATCAAAACACAAAACTAATTTCCGGATTTTGGTCCAAAATTTTCTAAGTCCCACCCGGACCCCTAATTTGCATAATTTATTCACGAGAAAAACTCTGTATTATATGTAATGTATCCCATGGTACTAAACATTCATACAAAAATTTATTCAAATCAGATCTTTCATTTGGAAGTTCTGCACAAAAATCTGATTGCTCTTAATTTTGAACAAAATGGCTGCTAGCGGCCATCTTGAATTTCAGACTGGACCCAAAAACACTCCTTCTCGTCCCACAGTGATAACAAAGGTACCCAAGAAGTTTCGTGAAGATCGGTTCATAAATACGGCCTCTAGCCCGAGCCGTATTGGGATTTGCACTCACAGTGCTGAAAGTAACACTAAATAAATCAAAGTTAGCCTAATTTGCATAATTTACGCACAAGAAAAAAACCTGTAATATATGTAATGTATCCCATGGTACTAAACATTCATACAAAAAATTATTCAAATCAGAGCTTTCATATGGAAGTTCTGTACAAAAAACAGATTTCGGCATCGTCGGTACAAAATGGCTGCTGGCAGCCATCTGGAATTTGGGACTGCACCCAAAAACACTCGTTCTCGTCCCACGGTCATAACAAAGGTACCTAAGAAGTTTCGTAAAGATTGGTTCATAAATACGGCCTCTAGCCCGAGCCATAGCAGCTTGGCACTTACAGCTCTGAAAGTAACACTAAATAAATCAAAGTTAGTCTAATTTGCATAATTTATGCACAAGAAAAAAACCTGTATTATATGTGATGTATCCCATTGTACTATACATTTATACAAAACTTTATTCAAATCAGAACTTTCATACAGAAGTTCTGTACAAAAAACTGATTTTTGCATCATCGGTACAAAATGGCCACTGGCAGCCATCTTGAATTTTGGACCACACCCAAAAACACTCGTTCCCGTCCCAGGGTCATAACAAAGGTACCCAAGATGTTTCGTAAAGATTGGTTCATCAATACGGCCTCTAGCTCGAGCCATAGCAGCTTGGCAGTTACAGCTCTGAAAGTAACACTAAATAAATCAAAGTCAGTCTAATTTGCATAATTTACGCACGAGAAAAAAACCCGTATTATATGTGATGTATCCCATGGTACTAAACATTTATACAAAACTTTATTCAAATCAGAACTTTCATACGGAAGTTCTGTACAAAAAACTGATTTTTGCATCATCGGTACAAAATGGCCGCTGGCAGCCATCTTGAATTTCGGACCACACCTAAAAACACTCGTTCCCGTCCCAGGGTAATAACAAAGGTACACAAGAAGTTTCGTAAAGATCGGTTCATAAATACGACCTCTAGCCCGAGCCATAGCCAATTGTTGACGTACGGACAGACGGACAGATGGATGGATGGATGGACAGACGGATGGACGACGGACGCCGGGCCATGACAATAGCTCAAATTTGACTTTGTCAAAGTTGAGCTAAAAATGGGCCATAAGCCCCATTTCTGAGACGAAACAGGAAATTTTGTAGTAAGGTAAAGATTAAACAAAAATTTAAGAAATCATATGTGCCCTACCCATTTTCCTTGATTTTCCCCTTTCCTTGTATCAGATTACAGAATTTTGACACTGAAGCAAAATTACCTGCAGCATAGTGGCATGTGGAAAAAAGTGGAGTCACCACATCCATTACCTCAAGGAGGGGATTTCCATGTGCTAACACAGATAATACCATACTCCAGGCATACAGCTACAGCTTCTGAGCTATGAATATATATAAATTAGCTCCCGATGTTGGGGGGGGGGGGGGGGGGGGTAGGGAGTGGTCATCCCCAAATCACTGCTACCCATGATTTAAATGTGGCACTCACCCCACCCGACACCACTAAAACCCTCAATCCACCAGTGTGAACAGGAAAAGATGGAAAGGATGATGGTCAAATCAATGCTAGCCATGACTGAAATGTGACACCCCCACTAAAATCCTCAATCCTCCACAGTTTATTGTGAAGCAGCCATGACAAGACTTGATGAAAAGTTAAAATAAAAAATAACTGAAAAAGTCACCAGTCAAATTGACAATTCAATTTATACAGGATATTAATTAGGTTATAGGTGTCCAAATTCTACCTATTCTAGTTGAAAGAGATTTGCTGTCCTGGGCAGGAATATCCATAGGTAGCATGCAAGAAGTTAACAATATCACTGCTTCTGTAGGTATACACTTTTTTTTTAATAGTGTTGAACATACCGAAAATTTATTACCCCAGAACAGACATAAAGCAGAAACTAATCCAAGACTTGTTATCTATGTAGAAGGTTCCAGGTGGGATAAAATAAATTCAGTAATTATTTCTTCTATTTATCATACCAAACTGTCTTTTAAATAAGGAGTACTTGATATTTTTCTTCATCAATTTCAGAAACATGCAAAATATATTCAGTTTTCCGAAATTCATTATAAACTATTAGCAATTAACAGGTATAATATCAGTCAAATGTTTAGCAAAAAGACTAGTGCTAGGAAAAAAATACAGTCAATGGGGATGTTGACTTACACAAGAATATCATGGTACACCATAGTATTGTCTCTAAATACCTGGAATACCAAGGGTATACTATAACACGTAGGGTTCCACACAACTTTATATTATATAAGGAGTACTTTTAACAAGTACTGCCGCTACACAATTTCTTGAATTTATTATACTAGGCCCTGACACTGAAAAGTCAGTACTGGGAATTTTCCAGTGGCCTGCAGGTGTCAGTTATGTTACCTTTTCCCAGTTTGATTTTGTATATTTTTTTCCAGTTATCAGTCATTATCAGTTAATTTTTTTAGTATAACTTCTTTATTGTACTGCTACACCATTATGGTCAAATGTACATCAAGATTAACATTAACATTACACATTTAGTTGTTCAGGAAAAAAAGAGAAAAAACAAATCATATATTTATGTAAGGTGGTACAAAAAAATATTTCAACTTAGTTCAACGTGCTGTTATCAACCTGGGGCTGCCACACCCCCTTTTTTGGAGATCGTGATAAACAAAGTATGCAACGTTGTTGATGCATTCGGTGTTGTCACGTGTTAATATATATTTGACTCTTGCTGTATCAGTCATGCTGCTGTAATACTCTTTGTTCGTTTGGATGTTTTGTAGTAGGCACTCGCACTCTTCTGTCAGCATTGTGCAGTGGAGGAGGAAGTGTGTCTCGTCGTCTACCACCCCGCAATGCTGACAGACGCTGCGCTTCTGGGATGCGATAATATCTGCCTCTCTCGATTCCCAAATTGTGACAGCTTAGACGAAATCTTGTTAGGGCCTGGCGATGTTTCGAAATTTGGCACTTCTGGAGGTATGGTTCATGTTCAAATTTCTCTTTAAATTGCCTATACGTTCTTAGTTTGTTTCGGCCGTTTTGTCCTTCATCGCTGTTTAGGTTTTTCCATATTGCTTTGCTGAAATACGAAACTATCGAGTGTGTATCCAATGGGTTGTCAGTGGGGGATGTTGGCATTATAAGCCTTCTACAATTGTGTAGACTGTATATCCAGGAGTTCATGTCATTATCGCCTGGAAGGTCCGGGGTCTCTAGGGCTTCCTTTATCAGGTGACCATCTGGTAGGGCATCAACGTGCTCCTTGTATTTCTCCAAATTAATTACCACGTTTACGGTCAGTGGCAGAATACCCAGTTCCAGTTTCGTACCCATGTTACTACAGTGTCTTGGTAGGTCTAGAAGGTGCTTGCAAAATCTGTCTTGCATATTTTCATACCCCAGATTATTTAAGCTCTTCATAATATCGTAGTGTGTAGTTCGAGAGACTGATCGTTTTTTAGAGGTGGTGAGTTTTTCGACGATTTCAGGGAACCAGACTTCTGAGCCATAAGTAACAATAGGATTTAGCATAGATTTGAGTAGTTTTGTTCCAATATGCGGCGGTATTTGTTGTAATGGTAAAGATTTAATGAGGGCGTAAGACGCTTTTAGGGCCTTCTTGGAAAGTTCTTCCCTTGCTAACCCGAACTGGCATTTACCGTCGAGTTTTAGTCCTAAGTAGGTATATGCATTGACGGATTCTATAGGGCTGCCATTATAAACAAATCTTACTTGGGGTTTGTGATGTGTTTTGGAGAATACCATCGTTTTAGTCTTTTCAACATTTAATTTTAAACGCCATTGTTTGTTATAGGTGGAGATTTTATCTAGTTTGTCTTGTAAGCCTTCTTCTGAGTTTGCTAAAAGTATCAAGTCATCTGCAAACAACAGGCATGGGACCTCGCTATGTTTTAGAGTTAGATTGTAATTTAGTCCTATAAATTCATCAGCCAGGTCGTTGATAAAGATATTAAATAGGGTGGGGCTTAAGTTGTCCCCTTGTTTTACGCCTATGTTAATATTGAAGTAATCCGTTTGGCCATTCGAAAATTTCAATGAGGATTGTGGACTGTTGTACATGGACTTTATTACTTTGTAGCATTTTTCTCCTATTCCAATATCAACAAGTTTTTTAAGGAGACCGGTTCTCCAGATAGAGTCGAACGCTTTTTTATAATCTACAAAACAGGCGTAGACTTTTTTATTTTCTCTTTTAGTGTATTTATTGATTAGTGTTTTCAGAATCATAATACAATCCGATGTTCTGTGGTCTTTCCGGAACCCATGTTGGAAGTTAACAAATTTCGCGTCACAGTATTCCAGTAATCTGTTGTTTATAATCGATTGCGCTAAACACTTTCGCTAAGGAACTCATAACTGAGATACCTCTGTAGTTCGAGGGTAGAGCTGTGTCGCCTGATTTGTGGATTGTTGTTATGAAAGATTTATTCCAGGATGTTGGGTAAATGCCACTAGACAAAATGTGGTTAAACAGCTTTGTAATAGGGGCACATAGAATGTCCTTCCCGTATTTCAGGGTTTCATTTATTAGCCTGTCGGGGCCTGCTGATTTATTGTTTTTTAGTTTAGCTAGAGTATGTTTAACATGTTTAACTTCACTAATGGTGATCGCCTTATCAGTGATCGGGTTGTGTGTTAGTTTATTTTCTGATTCGGTCGTACGTTTTGTTATATCCTCTTGGAATGGAGTAAGCGGGTCGCATGTGCTCAATGGATTTTGGAAATGTTGAATCCAAGTTTCGGGGTTTGGTGGGGAAGCCACGCCAGATTTATTATTCCCGTTAAAAGATTTAATATTATCCCAAAAGGTTTTCCCATCTCGGTCAGAAACGGCGTTCAGTTCTTCGACTTTACGCCAGAAATGTTTTCGTTTCTCCGCTTTAACTAACTTAAAATATTGCTTTCTTAATTTATGGTAATGTTCCAGTATACTGTTGTCATTGGGGTACTGGGAGACCTTTTTACCCATGTTTCTTAGTGTTTTTGCTAATGTGGACAAATCTTTAGAATACCAGATGAGGCTTTTCTTTTTGCGTTTTATCTTTTTAGCTTGGGGCTCTTTAGTGCCTGACAGGGCCCTGATTAATCCCGACAGTTCATCAGTAGCCACATCGATATTATGAAGGTCTTCCTTGATGTCGGCAAGTTGGAAATCAAGCATCTTGTCTATAAAAGGTTTGGACGATGCCACATTCATGAGGTAATCGAGAGAGTCGGCTTTCCATTTTATTGTTTGTTGATTTGGTTCCAACGGTATCTGGTTTGATAAGTTTTCTTCTACTTTGGCGTAACATTTAATGGCCAAGCCTATCTGGCAATGGTCAGAAAGGTAGGATTTGTAGTGAGTTCGGAAGAATAGAACATCAGACTGGAGTTTTTTGCTAACAAGCCCAGGTCGACAGCACTTTTCCCTCTCGGGCTGAAGAATGTAAAATAGCCCTATAAGTCACCGGGGTACCTCCCATTTAATATTTGTAGCCCGGAGGCTATGCAAATGTCAATCAACTCCCTCCCATGTTCATTGCCCTCCTTGTCCATGTTATTTCTCTTCAGCGGAGTATCTACAGTGTAAGAGGTGGGTAGGGGGAGATGGGCTAATGAGTCGTCTGTTATGTAGTGTTGTAGGTTTCCAGTCCGTGCATTAAAATCACCAATTAGGACTATTTCTCCCAAGCTAGAAAAATGTGCTATATCTTGCGTGAGTTTTAGGAAATCTGAACTAAAATAGGGGGACATTTTCGGCGGTATGTAGACAGCACATAGATAGATGTCAGTGTCCAGTTTGAAAAAATGTTTATCTAATTTTAACCAGATGGTATTGTCGCTTTTACTAGGATGCGGGGCCACTAGAATTTTTGTGTGTATTTCTTTGCGTACCAAAACAGCTATGCCGCCACTGTTCCGCCTAGCCTGTTTATGTTTAGGTCTTATCGTCTTACTTTTGGTGACGTAATTTTCCAGTTCGTATTTTGTTGACTCATTAGCCCATGTTTCCGATAGAATGTTAATATCGTATTTACTCAATGCATATATCATGTCCGGATTGCCAAGCTTGTCTCCAAGGCCTTGAACATTCCAGGATGATATAGTTAATTTAGTCAACGTTGCCATGTCATAAAATAAGATGAGCTGAAACAATGACTAAAAAAAAAGAAAACAAATTAAGGATTACAATTGACAGAATATTCGTGCCCGGTATATTTAGAGTTTAGATGTGCAAATATGTATTACTGAGTGTTTTTTTTTTCTTGTTTTTTTTTATACAAATTATTTGTTATGAGCTGTGTTCTATGGACGTCCTCTGAGCTCGCCCACGCATTCACATTATGTGCAGCACATCCACAAACTATTTTAACTGTATTCTGTCAGCGTGGGGTTGACGAAGTGTCGTCCACACGAAGACGAATACTGTTAAACAGTAGTTTGGGAGACATACTTAACTGATCACAGACGGGGAGATACATTTATCCGGGGAAGCGTGAGTGCTCCGTGGGCGCTCCTGTAGTTCACCAACTCCTTGTGTTTAGTGGCTCCAATATCTATCTATTTTAGATGTGTTTTAACCATATGGGGATTTTGAGATGTTGTCCACACGGGGGCGGGTACTATTAAGTAGTAGTGTGGGAGACACACTTAGTTAATCGCAGTCATGGGGGTACGTTATCTGGAGAAACGTGGTTGCGTATATAGATAGAAGAGAACCACAGTTGCGGGTTATATGGATTTTAGGGATAATACTTTGTAGCAATAATATCGTATTTACTTAGCGTAAGAGTGTACATCGTCCAAAGAGAGCGACAGACAGCTAACCGCGGCGTAAAAGCAATGTAGTCAGCCACATGTTGCATTCAAAAGGCGATATATTTGTAACGGCATATAGTCCGCTGGGATATGGATCATGTTACAGTATAGAGAGAGTGACATGATATTAGATATATCCTCGGGGTATTTAGCATTCGATCGATTAGGTTTTGTTTGTCCACCTAAGTGTTACTAGTAAATATGCACTTGCGTCATTATTAGTAATGTGCTTATCGGGAAACAGTGATAGAAGAATAGAAATAACGAATTATTATATTATATCTCTGTTGTATATTATAGAGGACTTTCCCTGGTTGCACACTTTATTTATTTATCCATTGCAACTGAAACATTATTTATTTATGTATTTATTCATCTAGTCTTTTAGTTTTTTATTTTTATTTATTTATTTATTTATTTTACTATTAGTCGCCTATAGACACACGCACGCTGGCATGCACGCAAGCACGCACACACGCACGTGCAATTGTCTGAAGTGTAACATGCATATATACAGGGATCTGAGGTGCCTTTGCGTCCGATTTCCATGTTTGGCACGCAAATTGCCAGCGGAGCTCCTTGCGTACCGACATGTGGGAATAGGCTCTGTGCATTACGTAACTGTAAGTAACCATCAGTGGCTTTATTAGCTTTGGGTGTCAGCGGGTGTGCAACCAGTGAATGTCGTATTTGCAAGGTTATGATCTGATATGTTTAAGGCGTACTGTGCTTACCACCGAGGGTGTTGATGGTCTCCATAAACTGATATTCGATTTTCTTGAAAATAGAATGTATTAAATCCACAGTAGCATTGTCATTTACTTGTTCTTTTAAGAGTTTTGGCGTATCGTTATGATGAGCGAATGGCGCTCCCGGAGAGCGGAAAAGTTGTTGTGGATTCGCTCTGGGGTTTCCTCTTGACAACACTTCGTGTCTTGTGGGAGATTTCTCTGTCACAATAGGCTGACGACTGATTTGTTCCCACCTGTCCGTAGCAAATCTTGTAACTTTGTGGAGTGCTAATTTGTATTGTCTGACTAGCTTTTTAATGCCCCTCTCATTGAGATGTACGCCATCGCTAACATCGGTGTGTTCGATAAATGGTGGCGGAGAGAACCTGGTTTGACCTTCATTACATAGTTCCGCCAACTGTCTGTTAAATTGGAGTCTGTTTTGTTCAAAGTCTCTTGCGGGACGATTGGATCCCTGGTTGAATCGCGGCAGAATTCCACAAGCAATAAGTTTGGTACTTGGGTTCTTTAAGTATATACAAGAAATTAGTGACTGGTATTCTGCGAGGCAGTGGGTGGCTTCTGTGTGTGCTAGGTCGTTGGATCCAATTTGTAGGATCATGGTAGATGGTAATGAGGTCATGCTTGATATCTCAGACTTGGCCCCTTTAAGAGTCTTATCTCTCAGTGTTTTAACATATACCCGTCTGTGCGAGTACATTTTATTGGGATTCAGTGATCGGACAATGGATGATCCAATAATTAAGGCAGGCCTGTACATTTGAGGCGAACGATCGTTTCGTTCGCCTAAATTGTATTTTGGGCGAACGGCGAATCGTTCGCCTTGGCAATCGGTGAAAAAATGGATAGGAACAATGGTTCAGTTATTAACTTTCACCCTTATTGAATGCGTAAGTAACGATGTATAATATCTAAGGCATGGAATTTAGAAGCAACGAATCCCATCACTAGCAAATGAACTTTTCCTAAACACAAAAGCGAAACTTCAAAGAGATGTTACAACCAGCGTTTCATTCATTGTCTGTCACTGTGTAATCAACACGCTGACTTTCTAAAAACAGTACACAATAACAATACATTGACATGCAATTGACGACACCAGTGACCCCTTTCATCCAGAACAATCGTGTAATCTATATCTGTCTACAGAGAGAGACGTGTCGACACGTTTTGCATGTGCGCCATTCAAGTTGATGTTCCCAGTTCCAATCCCTTGCTTATTCTACCCACTCGTGAGTCGGTGACCGACCAGTTACTGATTTGGTTTAAGGTATATAGGTAGCAACATGTCAGATAGTGTGTTAGAGAAGACTTTTAAAAAATGGTCATTTATTGACAAAGGGGACTTTGCGGTACTTGAAACAAATTCTGAGGGGCAGATCACAAATTTGCAATGCCTCATCTGTGCAAACAACCAAGCCGAAATACGGAAGGAGGCTCATAAGCGGGGTATTAAAGGCGTCAGCATAAGTGCCATTTTGACGTTTGCCGACGGTACTAGCAAAGTGCATAAAGGGAATTTAATGCGCCACGTTCGATCCGGAGGCTTGCATGACTGGGCAAAACAGAAATTCGCAGTAAACTCAACTTCAAGTGGCAGCTATAGCCAAGCTGAAGCATCAACATCGAAAGAAAAAGTAATACAGTCTGAGTCATCTACAACAGATTTACCTGCCACACGTAGAATCGACGACATGTTGAATAAAAGTACACATGACTGTTACAGACACCTGTTTACTACGGCCCTGTGGTTAGTGTTACAAGAACATCCATTCAGAGCCTTTCCAAGCTTAGTGAATTTGCAAAAATTGAATGGTGTTAAATTTTTGGATGGCAAGGACTCTCGTCAGCGGTGTGTTGAATATGTTACATTATTGCAGGAGCATTACGTGATGATATGGCAGAGATGTTGGCACGAGCTAACTTTTTTTCTGGCCTCATGGATGGTTCCCAAGCGCGTAAGACAGGGGCCGAAAAGGAACTTGTATATGTGAAAATTGTTGTCAACGGAAACCCCATAGAACTGCTGTTACAGTGTCATCATATGCCCGAATTGGGAGGGGAAGGAGCGTCTGCATTGAAAAATGCCTTTGATAAAACTTTTTCTCTTACATATCACATGAATTCAGATAAGTTCTCCAAGCAATTAATAGCAATATGTACTGACGGGGCTAGTGTAAACCTTGGTCATTTGAATGGGGCCTGCACAAAAATAAAAGAAACAAGAGATTGGTTACTCATCATACACTGCTCTAACCATCGCCTGGAGCTAGCAATTAAGGATGCGTTCTCTGAAGACAAAGCGTTTGAAGAAATTGATGACGTTATGTGCAGCATCTACTATCTCTTCAGAAAAAGTGGAAAAGCTAAGCGTATTTTGCATTCTCGGGCTTGCACGCTTGGTGTCAAATGCGTATCGTTTGTTAAAGCAAGTGGTACCCGCTTCCAAAACCATAAGTATCGCGCCATCAGAGCAATGATCATTAATTTTGTGCCTCTTTTTTTATACCTGGAGAATATGATCGAATTACCAAATGAGTGCAAAGCGGAAACCAGTGCCAAGCTCAAAGGTTACCTAAACAAGATCACGTCATATCAGTTTTTGGCTTCTCTACACTTCTACCGGCAGGTCCTGAGAGAAATAACACATTTGTCTTGCACTATGAAAACTCAGTCAGCCCTTGTGACAGACGTTATAGATGCAATCTCAAATGCAAAAGATAAATTGTGCAAAATTGCTGATGAGTCTACGGACTTACCATTTGATTCCATAGAGTCCCAGGACAGCGACAATGTTACTGTCTCAGCGAAGGCTACCAATTTGCCTGTGACATTAGCATTCAAAGACAAACACAAGCTCACTGTGAAACAACAGAAAGTTGTCGACAAGTGTACAACTATTGTTCATCACGACTTTGAACTAAAACACGTAGCCAGGGGTAAGGCAGTAGTTACCAGGATAAAAGATAAACTCTTACCTGCAATTTCATCCAAGATCAGTAAAAGATTTCAGCAGTTCACTGAACCAGATAATATATATGACGCCTTGTTGATCGCAGATCATACATGCTGGGACTTTGACGATAAAGATTTTGGAATGGAGAAAATTAGGGCTTTGAGTCGACACTTTGATTTTCCTTTAAGATCCCACAAATTCAATGTTGAGCGGGCGTGTTGTGAATTTAGGGAGCTTAAGCGTTTGGTTGAAAAGAAATACAGAAACTTTAAGAATAAAATAAATGTATGGAAATCAATTTTCACCCACCACATGCACACATTTCCACATATCTTGTTGCTCATTGAGTTGTGCCTTGTGGTCCCAATATCTTCTGCCATGGTAGAACGAGGGTTCAGTGCCACAAGGAGAATTTTATGTGATTCAAGAATTTCGTTGGGGAAGGACATTTTGGATGACTTGCTGTTACTTAGAGTGAATGTACCCACAATGAGGCTGTTGGATCCTGGGTATGATGATCGGCTGATAAACAAAGCTATTGACAAATACTTACGTGAAACAAAATCTGGATCACGGTACCACCACACAATGCAAAAATCTCATAAGTCGGACAAGGAAGTACCACTTCATAGTGTAGCCCCCACAGAGACAACTTCGCCAGGATTTTTGCCCACATCATTTCATGATATTTTGAGAACCGACATTGATGATATTGATGTCTCTTTACTCCCAATTTCGGAATCGGAAAGTGATTTAGACATGGAGACTGACAGTGACACTGACAGTGACTTTAATGCAAGCTGTGATGATAAAATGGAACTTGGGGAATCGGGTGCGTGTGCGTCGGCTTTCGCTGTGTGAAGAGTTCATGACTGAAGACAAGCCTAGATTTAAGTTGCCTGCCATCTGTAAAATGGGGTCCACAGAAGTCAAGTGGGTGAATTTAATGCTGCTACCCTGTACTGCAAGTTAGCAACATTAAAGTCACCCACAGTGTTCCTTACACTGATTGAATCAATAATTTTAATCCCAAGCAAAAGGCAGTGTTCTGATGTCACCTGTTGTGCGCCCTATTTTATAGATGACAGGCAGCTTATATACAGGCTTGACCATAGGCATACGAGGTGGGGTGGGTTGGGGGGGGGGGGGTGGGGGGGGGGTGGGGGGGAGGGCTACAGACCCCCCCCTTCTCCCCCAAATTCCCAAATTTGATGTCAGCCCCCCCAAGATAAACTAAACTTTATCCTGTATACTGCACAGTACACCTATGGGCTTGACTGAAGAGCATTAGCACGTTAGATTGTAGTACTAATCAAAGATTAGATATATTGAAACAGGTCGCCAAAATTACAGTAGCGACTACAAACACAAATCTACTGGGTTTATGGTCACTGGTGTAATTTTGGTGGCGTTTGTTGAATGTTCAGTTGTTAATTGTTATTGATAATCTATCATGTTATCGCACTCCCTTTATTTTTGACGAAAGTACTGTAAATGTCAGGTTGAGCATAAGGCTGGTGGAATGTGGGGGGGGGGGGGGTGTGGGAGCAATTGCCCCTTCTGTCCTTATAATTATCGACGGGGGTTAGCGGAGGCGAAAGTGCCTTGAAATCAGCCCAAAAGCCACAAGAAAGCACCACTCGAGGACTCCATCAACAATTTTTTCGGGAGAGAGCCCCCCTCCCCCTCTTAAATGACTCGTGCTTTTGGCACTCACGCAGATGTCTTCGGCAAAACGTCACCGAAGGACATTATGGAGCAGGTCCGGTCGTGGCAGATGCCTTAACCTGCTTCATAGTGCCCGTCGGTGACGTTTTTGCTTCCTCTGCCCTTTGATGTTTCCATCGGCCCTGTTGAGCATGCTGAACTTCAGAGAAATTAGCAAGACTGCTCGATGTTTATTTTGTTAAGTGTGTTCCTGAAAATATTCTTCTTAGTTTAGACCAGAAAACATCTGGTGGCATTTAATTTTAATTATCATTCAGAGAGAGGGAGAGAGAAAGATGGGAGTGGAGGTGTCTTTCTCTAAGATTGGGTGCCGGTGGGGTGTGACTGGTCCATTTGGAGGAGGATTCTCTCTTCTCTCCACCCCCCCCCTCCAGAGAATGTCTCTGGAGAGGGAGGGGAGAGAAGAGAGATCCCCCCTCTCTCTCTTTCTCTGAGAAAGAGAGGGGGAGAGAAACTATTCATTCACACCCCCTCTCCGCTTCTTTTTTCTACACAAAACTCATATGGGCTATCGAATGGTGAAACAAAACATTTTTTTATTAAAATTCATTGATCATGATAATCCTTTTGTGTAAGTGTTGATTTTCTTGAAAAGCTATTGTCAGTCACTGTGTAATCGACGCGTTACTTAACTGAAAATTAAATAGCTGGAATGCATAACACAACTGCTCTGGTATAATCGTTTGATCCTGTCTGCAGGTGATGAGTGTGGAGTCGACAAGCTTTGCGCGTGTCCAGTGTACACAGAGTATTTCATTTAGTAACGCCTTAATTCTTTGAAGTTGGGGTGACTGACTTGTCAATCAACCAAATTCCACAGAATCAAGGCGTTTCTCTAAACAAACTTGTTACATTGGGCAGGACAGATGCAAAGTGTGACAGGAAGAGCAGGGAATATCATTGGATAAACTGTTGCCACTACACTTCGGTCAAGGCCTGATGGCGATATTTTTCGCGCTATTAAATGCGTAGGAGCAAACTGGAGCACCATCGAATTCCTTTAACCCTATAACATTAATGCTATCCTTCCAATCTACATATAAGTAATTCGGTCCGTTTATTAATGTGATCATAAGGTATAAAAATCCCAACCATTTATTTTCATCACTGCTACTATTGGTGGGCGATACTGTGTATAACATAATATGAATGACGAAAAATCGGAAAATATAACCTCTATGACAGTCCGGGCCGTTTTCGAGCAAACTCACGAAGCAAGCGGGGAAACGCCTTGGTATAGACAAGGTAAGAGCATTCTTTAACGTGTTGCTATATCATTATATTTTGGTACCATCGACGTTTCAAAGCGATATGGATAGATGTTCGTTTTTAATAATTTGATCTGAAAATAACAGCATCTGATACGCAAATTCTCGCGCAAATAACGCTAAACGATAAGGCGAACGATCGTTCACTTTGGGTAATTTCAGGCGAACGAAACGATCGTTCACCCGAATGATTTTCAGCCAAACGACGGATCGTTCGCCATCATGTTTGAAATGTACAGGCCTGATTAAGGGTACCTCGTTTATGGGTTGTGATTCTGTTGTCAGATCTGACTGACTGTTGTTGAGCACTGTGAAAGTCCCCTGCCGTGTTTGAATGCCTGACATGTTCAAATAGTTCCTCTCAACTGGATTTAATTCACATGAACTGCCATGACTGGCTAATGTGTCACTTAACTCTTCAAGTTTCGTTTCCAATGTTCTAACCTTTTCTTCTAACTTTGAGTTATTTTTGTCCACACTTTCAACTTTCTGATTCAATTGTGTTATGTTGTGTGAAAATTCCTCCTTGAATTTGTCTTGAGATTTCAGGCTTTCGGGGTTTGAGCGTTCCCTTTCTAGAGAACTGATGCGTGATTCTAATACTTTAATTGTGTTTGACCCTGTAGTGGTAATTTTCTGTTCAATAGTGCTCATTAGTTTTTGTAGGGTCGTCACTGTTTTATGTAGGGTAGTTAGGTTTTTGTCCGTTACTTCCAGTTTCTTAATTAGTGAAGAGTCAATTGACTGGTGTAGGTCACAGAATTGTTCTTCCAGTCGTTTCACTGTTTCTTTGAGGATATCAAGCTTGTGTGATATTCCCTGACGTGGTGTGTTCATGGAGGTGGATTCCGTCGTAACATCTTTTTCTTTTGGTGACATCTCTGAACTGTTTGGTGAATATTTCTCACTGGTTGGAATTGGAAGGGCAATAATTTGGTCCTTGAAATCGTTTATTGCGTAAGCATCATTGCTGCTAGTGGATGACTGGCATATTGAATCTACTATATTCCGTATAGCATCAAATTCCTCATCCACCCATGGTCTACAAGAATTTCCTTGTATCAGTATTCTTCCCGTGGTATAGTAGATGGTGATTGTCAACAAGTTTCTCTCGCACAATTTAGCCCTAATAGTTGTTTGAAACAAGTCTTTATGTGGCAGTTTACGGGTGAATACCAAGTCATTCTCATCGTTGATTATTAATTCTTGCTGGGATTTGGTTCTGTCCTCCCAGGAGATTAAGAAGTCTGGTATTTGACCCATTTGGTTGAAGTATCGCGTAATCAGAACCTTTCTCCAGATGTTTATCTTCGATTTACAGCTCTCAATAACTATCTGTTTCCTGACGAGGGTGTTAGTTATGGTTTCTTTGATGTGACTCTCCTGCTGAACTGTCTCTGGTGTCGATTCTGTGGTGTCATGTCCACCATTCTCGGAATTGTTGGTTTTCATGTTCGGTTTTCTTGTTTCTGTCTCGTCCTTATAGTTTTTTCTGTTTTATTTTAACGGGACTTTCGCTCAACGTGGTTTCATGAAATGTTCCATAAATTTTTCCGGGCACAAATATATTCCGAATCACTTAAAAACACATTTTTATGCAGCTCTTAGATTTTCCGTGTCTGTCCAGTTCACGCATGCGCATAGAAATTTGAAGGTATGGTAAATATTGTGTATTTGGAAGATAAATGCAATTAACAAGGTTATTCAATTAAGAAAGATCCAATTAACCCTCTGAACAATGATGTCAAAATATCAATATTTTAACCTGCTTATTTCTCCCATAATGCAATCAGAAATTCAACTATATTCAATCTTGTTTGATAGAGCTCAAACAAAAGTGAATAGGTTAAATTCCTAGTTGCATCACGGGAAAAGAGTACTGCTTGCAAATTTGGTATTTTGACAAGTGTAGAGAGGAGGGTTAAACAGGCTTCAGTGTTTTTCTCTTTTGCAATGAATACATGTTGTTACAAAATGAAAAATATTCAGTTATTGTTTAATGTACATTATTGAGCAACCCACATTCAGATTCTGACAAGTGAAATATACTGATCCAACTTGATTTTCCCTGATGACAAATGAAATTAAAATTTCACATCAAGCCTGTAATGATATTTCAGTGTGAAAAGGTGAGTGGTGTTATGTTCTGTTCTCACACCTCAAATGCAAGAATTTGTTGTGGTAACTAACCATTCCATCCATCATCATCTATAATACATTGGTAAATTGATTTCTCTATGTATATTCTGTCCATTATTTCAACTGCTGCCACCACTTGAAACTCCCTTGGCCTTCAATCTTGAAGCCATTTATCCTGAATGAAACAAGGCATTAACTCTTGATTTACCAAACAAAAAACCCTGAAATGTCAATAGTTAGGTTTCTCTGGATGTCTTGCTTGTGTTCTAAGACAGGGATTCCGCTATAGGTGAGTGGATCCCTTTTATGGATCCTTTCCCCTCGCTCAGTTTTCCCCCAGACCCTCAATATTATTTGTTAATAATCAACTAAAGTCATAAAGAACGTAAATGCCATCATTACAATAAAGTAACAAACTTCAGATGCAGTGAACAAAGGATTACATTATCATGTTCCAGGACATGGTATACTGGTATACTAAAGTGATAAGTCATACTTCGCTTAAACATTTTGTTCCACAAACAAGGAGTCCGGTTTAACTGGTAGAGTGCCAGACCAATTGTAGTGCCAGAGTGTGTTCACATGGATTTGTCTTGTTGCAATTTATTGGAGAATCCCTGTGAACACTCTGCAATGGATTGCAACAGGACGACTCCATATGGACAAAATGTTTTCTTGTTTCAACTGAGTCTGAAACATATCCATAGAACATGAAGACTTTTAGTTGTGGTACCAATACCTCCAGTGAGGCCAAAATATGGGCTTCTAGCACCCAATCAATGAACAAAACGACATAACTTGTACTTCTGATGTATTATTATATTATTGTCAACTATTACTATGTTATTTGTTATACTGTACACTTGACCATAAAGGTGTAAAAGTACAATAAACTGAATTGAATTGAATTGAATTGGTATTCTTGTGGTTGTGTCAGCCTCGAACTGTATGATTAAGTGAGAATCGAAAGTGTGATTCTTAGAATGGACAATATTAATAGACATCTTGTGGCTGTGTCAACAGTAGACAGCACAATTAAATGAAAACTGAAAGTAGGATCATGACCCATGGTTGTTTTCTTAAAATCATGCAACATATATTCGATGCATGAACAGTAGCGAGATGTGTGTATGAAAGTGGAATGTCATATAACAAAAAAACTGTGGAATGACAGTCATATAACAGTCTATATAATATTTTCATGCTCCATGTGTGTTCAACCATTGTGACCTTGATAAATTACTGCAGTAACAATCACATTCAGAGGGATAAATGTGCTTTTATACTATAGATAATATACAATATTAACATTGTGGTTATCCTGCTGACAGGCTTTTCAACTGGCTACATTTGTAGCTGGATATACAGTCAGCTGCTTCAGAACTAGACTTTTCTCCAAAAGCTCCATAAAAGAGGACCCAACATTTTATCCCTAGTAGAAAGTGGAAACACTGTCTAAGACTCGTTCAAACAGCTCTTTTAATCAATCAGGCCACTGCCTCTCAGACTTATCTCTTTCCATCTTTGAGAACTGAGTGGGGGCAAACAGTTAAAATTGATCAAGGAGGATGGTTGGATATGCAAGTTAGACACAAAGAATGGCATAAGTTTTAATGCGTGAATAAACAGTTGCAAGGCAATGATGTAGTGTTATGTGCAACATCAAACATCATAGCTATAAACTTAACAACATAACTGGAAATTACATTGTGATAGTTGTTTGTTTGTTTGTTTATGTGTTAGTTTTCTTGAAGCAAAATCTTGATTCTCTTAAGATTACCATTTCTTTTTTTTAATTTTTTTTTATTAGAATTTAATGATACATTAACAGCTAGGGTTATATCATGTCGGTGACAGTTTTACGGGTGGAGGAAGCCAGAGTACACAGAGAGAACCACCGAGCAACGACGAGCAGTTGTCAGCTCTTCAACATCGTAACTCTGAACTCTGCACCGTGGCACAGACTGGTTAGATTGGTTGAAGACATGCGCACCTTTGATGTGCAGTATGCCTTAGTACGCAGCGTCATCATGCCCCCATATAGGCAATTGGGGTTAAGTGCCTTGCCCAAGAACGTAACTCGGGAGCATGGATCAGTCGCTGAAATGGTCACCTATCCTACTACTAACCGTGCTAGACGTTGCTTTACGAGAACTGGTTAACGCGACGCGACCGCGCCCCCAATCATAACCTTTGATGAAGGCTTAAAGCTGAAAGCTTTGGTGCTGCATGAAGTGCATTAAAATTAATATTATACTGTGGATATTTATATCCAGTCCCTGTTTGGATCACAGAACATTCAAAATCAAGTTTTATTTAATGCTCAGGCATCAATTCACGCTGAAAAATTAAGTCATATTCCCCTGTCGGTCGGCAAAACGAAATATCAAAATGATATTTAGAAATCGATATTTCATCGTAGGTTCGGATGACGAATCACATGTACTTTAAACGAGTCAGCACATCAGTAATGAATTCCAGAGTCCCAAATACAAACGAATTCGAATAATTGATAGTGACAGTGACTAAATCAATTCATTAAATCAGCGGTTTCAAAGTTTGACTTTCTCATTCACCTTCCAGCGAAAAGCCGAAATCACTTTCAAATTTCTTCAGTTCAACTTCACACGTCTTCAGTGCATTGAGTTCAAAAAAAATAAAATGACGTGTCTTGTTATTGAAAATAACAAGTGGTGTTTTTTGCTATTGTTCTATTTCTTCGAAACACATTGCGATTATTTCAATTCACCAGCCTTGGTAAATCGTAAAGTTAGGGGAGAAATAAGACGGGACTACTTTTTGTGCGGATATTCACACATTCCAATGGTTGGAGTTTGGTTGTTGTAATTTTTGTATGGACGCCGGTTCGGCACATAAATTTTGCGCCTTAATGGCAAATAAAGGCCACAAATTGGAGAGTTTGTAGTTGTAGAGCATTAAATAAAAAGAAAATTCATGAAAATTTGATGAATACCGAAAGCGTCGCGAGTGAAGATCCTCATATTTCTTGTAGCCACTCACAAGATATTTTCGGTATTCATCAAATTTTCGTGAATATCCTCTATATATTATTTTCATGAACAATAGTCAGGCCTGAAAATAAGCAGTCTAACATTTGCAGAATGAGGTCCCCAGAGGGTGAATTGATAATGCTATCCCATACAGTGGGCCAATGTATCCTCTGCCTCTGGGTATCTCTTTCTGTTTAGTTTTGAGACCCCCCCACCCCCTGTTTCAAATTGAGGTTCACAGAGGAAAAATTTAGTGACGCTACCCTGCTGTGCAGGGTAGCATCACTAAATTCACCCTCTGGGGACCTCATTTTGCAGATGACAGTCTGCATATTTTCTGGCTTGACAATAGTATCACTTGATTGTTCATAAATTTCCAGACACTCAAATTTATCAAATGAAAAAATATTAACATTGTTTCTTCTGTAAGTTCATGTTCAATTTTTTCAGCCAAGAAGGCAGAGAAAATTTAACAGTGAACCGTGACTTTACAAACAAAATGACTTCCATACTTTTTCATTTAACAAAAGCAAAGTGGCCAAAAATGCATGGACAATCCAGGCCTTAGACTGTTCATAACTAGAGTTACTGTGAGCAAGCTCACAAAGTGAGACCCCCCGCGCCTGTCAGAACGGAATTATATTGTTTCATGCACATCTTCATATGGAGTTCATCCATTGTGTAAAGTTTCATGAAAATTCATCAAACGGTTTAGGAGGAGTTGCACTTATAAGGATGCACAGACAGACAGACGGACAGGGTGATTCCTATATACCCCCAAACTTTGTTGCAGGGGGGGGGGGGGGAAGGGGGGGGGTATAAAAACGTGGTGGCCAAGTTGATAAATCTGTTAGTCTCTCGTGCCAGAGGTTCCAGGATTGATCTTTGGATGGGAAAGTTCTTTAGGTGTTTGTACACTCTCTCACAGCATCAATTGTGGAGTTGATGCCATCATAGCGCACTGTCCCATTGGGTGGAATGAAATGGCTCCTCCCTGTGCCAAGAGAAACACACTCCATGCAGGATTAAGATCCCTTTGTAGTATTTGAGAAGAGCTTGGCCACAAAGTTACTGCTAGAGGTCATCCCACATACCCACATCACTGGGTCAAGGAAAGTCATTTACCCTTTACCTAACCTGAAAAGCAGACGACACTTGCAAAAATAATTCTTGAATAACTAATTTTTTTCATTTTTTGTCTCAAAAACATAGGTTAAGACCTATGTTTTTGAGACAAAAAATGAAAAAAATAATGAAAATTAATTGGCGATTTTTGAAAATAGCGCTGTCTGGTTTTGGCTGTTACGTTAGGTAAAGGGATAACAGAAATTGTAGAACTTTCTCGCCAATCATCGCAAAAATGAACTAGTGTGCCTTTGTGATATGATATTACATGTAAATGCTACACATTTTTCTACAACATTCAGCCTTGATATTTTACATAAAAGTTCATTGTTTAATCTGTGCCTTTTTGGGGGCCGAACTTCTGCCCCCTTCCTTTATATACTATTAACATTTTTATTCTATTAACCACTACGCAATTAGGTAATAGTATTTTTATTACTGGCATAAATCTATCAACTGCCCATTGAATATCATACATAATTAAATACCAACCAGGTAACTGTTCTATTTAGATTTATTTATTATTCTACTGTTGTCCAAATGTCTACAGCAGTTGTGTTTCATTTGATTTATGCAGGAAATGTTTCTCAAATACAGTCTTTGGTGATTGGATTGTGACTAAAACACTTAAAGAGTGGCATTTCCACCCAGAAATAACTCAAAATCTGTGTAAAAGATGTAAAGATCAGAAGCAAAGCTTCAGCCAAGGAATTTGATTTGTTGTCAAAGACTTTCATCAGCCTAGAAATTTGGTTTAATAATTCATGTAATATTGAGATCTTTCCAGACCCCTGTACAAATTCATTATTTGGAATATTCTTGGCTATTTAGATTGGGTTGCCCTTACACAGTTGAAGTTAAATCATTCACCTCTGGGGACAAAAGTTTCTTCAACCAGAATTTTCTACGAACACTATACTTACAGTTCTTATAATAATCCAAAAAATCTCCTTGTTTTCCAACTACACTTATAAACACCTGAAAAATAAAGAGAGATATTTACTTTCAATAGTTTTCCGCATGCTTTTATGTTATTCAGATGCTTCAGGCTGTTAATTAAAATGTTTGAACATTGAATATGACGTTGGTTAGATTTGTCTGTTTTGTTTACTGGAAAGTCAACCATTTCCTTTAAAAATTCAGTACAGTGGAGCCCACTTAATTGGATATCTCTTAATTGTATATCCCTGTTAATTGAATATAATTTTCAAACACAAAACCATTTACCACACCTTCAGTACAAATTTGATCTGTTAATTGCATATGGGTTGTAGAGTAAACTCCTGTTAATTGTATATAAATTTTTATAATATGTCGAAAAAATTACTGTGACACGCACCAAATTGCCCTTATTTATCCACCTTTTTGGCCTCACTACATCCAATACAGGCATTTATTCTATTATATCTTGTTTGACAGAGCTCTGTGAGCTCTGTCAAACAAGATATAATAGAATAAACGCTTCGTTTACCCCCAGAACACAGGAAACTGACCAAATCCCTGTTAAATGTACACTCCTGTTAATTGAATAATTTTCACTGGCAAAATGGATATTCAATTAAGAGGATTTTACTGTATCAGATTGGCCTGAAAACATTAGCGAGACTCAAC
Source organism: Pictodentalium vernedei (assembly GCA_031216915.1). Classification (NCBI taxonomy): domain Eukaryota; kingdom Metazoa; phylum Mollusca; class Scaphopoda; order Dentaliida; family Dentaliidae; genus Pictodentalium; species Pictodentalium vernedei. Next base: position 59,206,816 of record CM062293.1, read on the forward strand.
TGGGGCACCCACATTAGGGTCCAACAGTTTTAATTTTAGTTAAAATCTTAAAACTGTCACCATTATGCAGAACCACAGTCGATCTGTGGGCCCTGAAAATATGTCCTGCAAAAATGTTATTGTGTTTGCCACTTCATCCTGTGTAACCATTTCTTTTTAACCCTTTACCTAATGAATTGCCTGCATCTGCCCACGTAATCTGCAAATTGAGACATTGAAAAAAATTAATTTTTCAAAATATTCTAAGCACTCGCCCATAAATTGCAACAAGGCAAAGACACCTGCAATAATTTTCATAACCAAAATTAATGTAGCACTTTACCAGTTGAAGTGTTAGGGAATCAAAATGGATTGGAGCTACTAATTATAAGAGCAGCTTACCTTCCATGTTTACAACAGTAAATCACACCTCTCACATTTCTCCATGAATAATTACAAATATATGTACTCATGTTATTTCATAATTATGTTGTTTCCTTTATTATCGAAATAAAACTGATCTACTGTCCCTTTTTTTTAATAGCTCGGTTGGGGACATGTTCACAATAGTGAAGTAGGGAAGTGTCCAGGATTCAGTTCTATTTTCTGTTGTGCATACTGAAGCAGTTTGTTATTTAAAGGGTTAAGGAATCAAATGGATTTGGGCTACTAATTATAAGAGCAGCTGACCTTCCATGTTTACAACAGTAAATCACACCTCTCACATTTCTCCATGAATAATTACTTAAGTGAACTACTTTTCTTCCTATATTGATTTTAGACTAATCAATTAGTCACACAGAGTGATATCCCCTTGAGCACATGTCCAGAAAGTTTCATTGAAGATTTTCAGTGCTGTTGTAAGGGATAGTTTGCAGGCAAATTGCAGCAGATGTTCAATCTGAGATTGTAATTTAATAAGACTTTATCTTATTTCCCAATTTAATAATAATTTAGAAAATTATATTAGGATAACTAATTATATTAATACAATCAATCACTGCAGGACAAGGGACATTTCAGAATTGACCTTGTATACTTAACCCCACCTCCCACCAAGAAAAAAATAATCAGAAATCAGAAACTGTAACAAAGTTTCTTAGTAGAAAGATTTTTTTCTTCTTCAGAGTCATTCAAATGAGATTCAAAACAATACAGTGGTGCCCACTTAATGGGATATGTCTTAATTAAATAACTCATTTAATTGAAAACAACTTTCAAACACAAAACCCTATACCATATTATTTATTTATTGATGTTTAAGGACACATACTTATGTACAATGGCTAATCGTGACTAAACGTGACAGTTTTATGAGTGGAGGAGCCAGAGTACCCGGAGAGAACCATTGAGCATTGATGAGCAACTGTCAACTCCTCAACATTCTAACTCTGTTCAAGCTCCGCTCAAGCAGGGTTACAGCAGTTGAAGAGATGTGCAGTATGCCTTAGTACACAGCGTCATTGTGCCCCCATGTTGGCAATCGGGATAAAGTGCCTTGCCTAAGGACACAACGCAGGTCGTCCTGGACGGGGAGCGAATTCGGAACCTCTTGCATAGAAGTCCAACAGTTTACCACTGAGCCACTGTGCTCCTGACCATTTACCATACCTTCAGTACAAACTTGACCTGTTAATTGCAGAGCTATGTCAAATAAGAAATAATAGAATAATTGCTCAGTTTATTTATAGAATACAGGAACATGACCAAATCTCTGTCAACCCTCTGCACATTGATGTCAAAATGCTTAAATTTCAAGTCAAAAATGTTTCCAGAATGCAACTAGAAATTTAACCAATTCTGTCTTGTTTGACAGAGCTCAATGAGCTCTGTCAAACAAGGCTGAATTTGTTAAATTCCTTTTTACATGATTGAAGAATTTACAGCTTAAAATTCTGATATTTCATTTTCAGAATGTTGATGGTTTATTGAATAGTCTTGTAAATTGAATAATATTCACTGACAAATTGGCTATTCAAATTAATAGGGTTCTACTATACTTTGAAGTGAAAGATAAACCTTGAATTTTTTGCATTTTCTACATATTTCAAGGTCTGTTTGCCTGCTTGGATAAAAAGGTTAGGCCTAACTCAATTTAACCTGTTAGTTGACAGAATTCACAAAAACTTAATTTTCACCATCTATAACTAAAAATATTATGGAAGATTGATACAATTCCTAATCTAATATGAACATGTGACATATTCATAATTTTCCTGTTCTTAGCTAAAATGACTGGGTCAATACTTGTAAAAATATTGTTTGAACATCTGAATATTTTCATTTATGACCCCAGAAACATCATTTTATTCTTTCATGTTAAAATTAAAGATCCCAGGAATTACATGTAATATTGGACTCTGCAGAGTAAAAGACAGTTTGCAATTTTTAAATAATAGAGCATTTGTTGCAGTGCACAGTCCATACACTTCTTTGAGATTTCCACAAGTTCTACAATATTATAGTTTAGTTCAGTTTAGTGTTTTTTTTCAGTTGAAATTATCTCACAAGTCAGGATGTAGATTTTGATTACAAACCTGACCTTGCAATTTAAAAAAGATTTTCATTTGCAGATCCCCTACAAACATAAAGTGAATTCACTGATAGAATATAGGTACCCCACAATTTAAATACAGAAAAATAAAATAATTTCACAAAACAATGTGTAACAATTGAACATTTATATTTATGCAAGTGCGGAAAACTTCCAGATGTAACCTGTATCTTCAGCGGTGGGGGCGCGGTGGCTCAGTTGGTAGAGGTGCAGGCTGCAAGCTGAGAGGTCCTCGGTTCGAATCCCACCTGCGGCAACTGCGTTGTGTCCTTGGGCAAGACACTTCACCCCCATTACCCATGTGGGGGCATGGTGACACTGTGTACTAAGGCGTACTGCACGTCGATGGTGCACGTGTCTTCAACCAATGCTAACACTGCTTGTGTGAAGTTGGTATGTTGGGGAGCTGACAGTTGCTCACCGTTGCTCGGTGGTTCTCTCTGGGTACTCTGGCTTCCTCCACCCGTAAAACTGTCACGGTCACGGTTAGCCATTGTGCAGAAATATGTGACCTTAAACACCAATAAATAAATAATAAATAATCTTCAGCGGTGGACAAATAAACTTTAGATGTAAAGGAATTTGTGTGCGGCGGTCAGCAGAATTTATTGAACAGGTTGAGGTATGAAGCACTGAGTTTGGTATGAATATGGAAAGTCCCATGCTTTTGCTTCACACATTGCCTTTTAACCCCCTGCACACTGATGTCGAAATATCTAAAGTTCAAGGTGCAAATTGTTCCCATAATGCAACTAGAAATTTAACCAATTCAATCTTGTTTGACAGAGCTCATTGAGCTCTGTCAAGCAAGATAGAATTGGTCAAATTCCCAGCTGTATTATGGGGAAAATGGCTACTTGAAATTTGCTTATTTTGACATCAGAGTGAAGGGAGTTAATTAACCAATCAAAAGAAAGTGCTTCAGGCATCAAACAGGCTAGCATCCCCTCTGGAAATAAACACCATTCTTTAAGCTACCAGCAAGAAGTCAAGTCACCATTGCATAAATCAAATTTTCTCCTCCTTCCATCATCCATTTAGAGATGAAAATCAGAAAGCTCCACCTCTCTTCATGAATCGGTTGCATCATTTCACACTTTTTCCAAGTTAGGCTTATATTTTATGTTATTATCATATTTTAACACACAGTGCAACTTGTATAGCATTACTCAACTTAAATCCCATGCTATGCTATGCCAGAGTTTTGGGGCAGTAATGCTTTTTTATCTCTGGTTTTTAATGCCACGATTGCAGGCTGATACACCCACCTGCCTACTGTAAATAGTTGTTCAGTGGGCATGTAAATACTTATTCATTCAATTTTGTTATGTTTGCATTAATTTTTCTTTCAAATAACAAGAAATTATGATTACAGTAGTAATAAAATGGCAACATCCATTTTGACTCAGGGGTTGTCCAAACTGGAATTTCATTTACTGTTGAGTGTTCCTTCAGCTCTCTGATAGTTGCACACTACATGTAATGACGATATAATATTCACTTGTGACACTTGTGAAAATAAGTTGTTTCTCTCATTAATTATAATAACCAGATTTTATATTTCATTGGACAGCAGATAATAAAAGATGTGGCTTGAGCTCACCCCAAGTCATACTCATTCTTTCCTTCTCCAATATAGACATGTTTCATGCATATACACACAGAAATTTATTTACTCTTCATCAAATGAATCAAGTGCATCTGCCCATGTAATATACAAACTGAGCAGCTGAAAAAATATTATTTAAAAAAAAATTACAACAAAACAATATCATGTGACCGCCTCATCGGAATGAGCTCAATGAGCTCATTCCAATGAGGGGTCACATATGGTTTTGTTGAAATTGTTTGAAAAATTTAAAAAAATGATATTTAAAATAATAAAGTTTGATTTTGATAAATTTTGATATCATTTGTGCTGGGTAAAGGGTTAAGCTGAAAAAGAATTCTGAAGAGAACTCTTCTTGGAGATGTAATTATAAAAGTGAATAGCTTCAAAGTATTAGCACTAGTCATGTCAACCCCTAAAACCTGTCAAATACAGACATGTTCATTAGCTGTGACCTTTTCATCATTTCACCACAAAATGTCAGATGATATTATTCTCCAGTTAAAAAATGAAGAAATATTCTTTCCTTGTGAAGTACTGTGGGTCCTACTTAACTGGCTAGTACCTAATACAGTGGGCCCACCTAAACTGGCTACAAGAATAATCCTGTTCATTGCAAATAACTTTTAAAACAAAAATATTTACTATACCTTCAGTACAAATTTAACCTGTTAACTGTGCATAAGTTGTAGAGTATCTACCTCAGTCCATCTTTGATTTCAATGAATAATAACAAGAGGAATAAAGACCAAAACATGAACATGGGTTTTTCCAACCTTTATATAAAAACCCATGCCTTCTTGACCGTCAACATGGGTTCTTCTGTCCGTTATATAAAGACCCATGCCTCCTCTACCAACATAGGTTCTTTTTTCCTTTGTATAAAGACCCATGCCTCCTCGACCAACATGGGTTATTCCGTCCTTTACATAAAGACCCATGCCTCCTCGACCAACATGGGTTATTCCGTCCTTTATATAAAGACCCATACCCTTCTCTGGTCTCATATTTTATTATTTTAGTGCAAAGCCCACTAATATATATGAAGAATTTGAAGGAATTTGAAATATTTCTGTCAGTCTCTAATTATGACAGAAATTCTCTTGTGTTTGAAAATTACATAGCATATGCTGAAGGGAGTCCCAATGAGCTATCAAACTTTGACAATTAATGTAAAATGGAGAGAATCTGATGCTTATTTCACTTGCTGTGGTTCGAAGGTCATCATGCAAGAAATAATTGCATTTGTTTACATGATTTTAGAGTGGGAAGTTGTCAATTTCTGGCAAAGAACAAATTTTCTCCTTGCAGATCTGTATGAAGTCATACTCTGCATTTATCCTTACCTCGTTGAGAGTAAATTTCGGTTAACTGAATAAAATTTCTTGCGATCTGTCAAAAAATTATATGACTACCTTAACCCCTAGCACTCTGGAAGTGTAACAGAATTTTCTCCAACCACACTGTTTTTCTTTTCTTTAAGTATGAATTTAACAAATAATATCTTGTTTGACAGAACTCACTGAGCTCTGTCAAACAAGATATATTTGGTTAAATATCAAACTGCATTATGCGAAATATTTTGCTGCTGAAAACTCTGCCATTTTGACATCAGAGTGCAGAGGGTTAAATTTACTCGACTTCTCAGGATTCTTTGTTTGCTGCACTTATATTATAAGCATTTAATCTTTTTTTGTTGTTTAACAGAGCTGTGTGAGTTCTATCAAACATAATAATTTTTTATAATAGAATAAATATTAAATTTATCACCAGAATGTAGAAAACTTACCAAATTCGAGCAGTTGAAAAACAAATGTTTTTTCAAAAATTTCAACAAAACTATATCATGTGATCCCACATTTTGAATGAGTTTGATGGGTAAAGGGTTATCATGGTTGCACTGTTTTGAGATATTTTGTATGTGAGATTGTGTGTTAGGGATCTGGAGCTGAGGGGAAAAATTGGGAAAAGGAGTGCCAGATGTGTAACTTGGGCGTGGTGGAGACCCTGGAACACTTTCTTATAGAATGCCCAAAATATCAGTCTACAAGAACAAGATTCACGGGGTGTATAATGGGGAAGTGGGATGGGAGAATGAAGGACATGTGGTTAGGGGGCGACTCAAAGGAGAGGGTTAATATACTAATCGAAGAGATTGGGAAGAATGGGGCAAGGGATGTCATCAAGTAGTTCGTCTCCGAGTGTTGGGAGGAGAGAAGACGTGCGGGAATAGGGAGGCAGTTGGTAGAACATGGGTAACCAAGGCCTTCTCATACGAGAACCGCGACAAATCAGCGGCCGGCCGAAGTGTATTATTATTATCTGAGGAAGAAAGGGAGAGGAGACATGTACAACAGTGCCCACCTGTGTCATCTGCATTATGTTTGTGGGCAAGACACTTAGTCCTGATTGCCCAAGTAAGAGCATAGTGGTGCCATGTGCATACATGTACATGTACCTTCAATCAATGGTATTAACCATTCATATGCTGGGCTAGTAAGCTGGAAAGTGAAAGTTACTCATCACTACTTGGTGGTTCTCTTTGGGCACTCTGCTACCACAGCCAATATGTCCCTAGCTGTTGAGAATGTCATTAACTGGTAGAGTGCCAGATTATTTTTGGCCACCAAAATTTATTCACATGTCTTTGCCTTGTTACAATTTATAGGAGAGTGCCTGTCGGCACTCTCCTATAAATTGTAACAGGGCAAATCTTAACAGACTAAATAAGATCACTTCAAAGATAATATGAAGCCCAGCCACTGAATTTGAAGCCTCTAAGTTGCAGTAACTGTACTTCAGAAGAAAGCCCAAATATGGGCTTCCAGCACTCTACCAGTTAAACATCAAATAAAACCTAAACAAACAATTGCAGACATAGGTTAAGCAGTCCAGAAAATTCTCACTTTAACCCTTTACCTAATGAATCGCCTGCATCCACCCGCGTAATATACAAATTGAGCAGCTGAAAAAATTTAATTTTTCAAAATATTTCATCAAAAACCATATCATGTGACCCCCTCATTGGAACAAGCTCATTGAGGTCATTCCAATGGGGGGTCCCATGATATGGTGGAGTTGAAATTTTTTTAAAAATTAAAATAAATGATATTTGAAATAATAAATTTTGATATTGTCTGCGTTGGGTGAAGGGTTAATACAATGTCAATATCATTTAGTCAGTTTTCTTCCATCATTGCTTTTCATCAGTTCCCCCAACTCCCTACTACCACTGGGGAAATTTGGACTGCACCCATATTCCATGCATAGAATTGAAAGGGGTCTGTGTAATACATTTTTGTAAAAGATAAAGGGAGTCAACAACTTGCTACACAACATGCAGTTTGGACATATTTGGGACAAACAGTCAACATTTAATGAAGGGAAGTTTTTAACTGCCCTAAGCAATAAAATGCACTTGCAATACGCTGAATGGTGGCGAAAGAAACTAGCAACTTCTTCCAAACTAGAACTCTATAATGTTATAAAACCGTCTTTCAGCATTGAGAAATACTTGCAAATAAAAACAACCGATATCGTTGCAAGAAAAATATTCACTAAAAATTAGAACAAGCGCGCATGGTTTAAATATCGAAGTGGGGAGGCACAGAAAGAATCAGGTTCCCAGAGAACAAACAACTTGCCCATTTTGAAAGGATGAAACTGAAGATGAGTTCCAATTCCTCATGGCATGCCCCCTGTACCGTATCGAGAGATCAGGTTTTATGAGTTACATGGAAGATACTGCACTTGGGGAGACTGAAGTAAACTCTCAGGAAATGTTCCATACTCTCATTGGTGTGTTCGATTACAACATTACACCAAAGGTCATGTCGTATACGAAAGCAATATATGAGCGTCAAATGGAATACCCAAACCACCTCCAAGCGATCAAACTTATGTAGAGCCCACTGAAAACAATTATATATTTATTCTTGTGTGTGTGTTAGTTCATTGCTGTTTGCATATTTGACTGAATGCGTGTATGTGTATTATGTGTCTGTCAGTGCTTAAGGGTCTCCATGGCAAAGGAACGATGCAAAAATCAAACTCTGTAAACTTTTATACCCCTACCGGGCCTACCCAATGGCACAACATCACCTCTAATACTCAACAGGTCCTCATCTCCAATCGCCCACTTATTGAACTTGAGGCCATGATAGAAACGTTATGGTCGAAATAGCTACTCGGAAGTTGATGATTAGAATTCAGACGACCCAGTGCTGCACAAAACACTTTGCTCATAATATCCGATTGACCCAGTCTACTGGCAATCACCTGCAGACTGAAGCAATTTGATATTGATAAATTACAAGCCTCCTATTATTTAAGCGTCTCCACAATTTCTCCAGGTCATGTATTTTATTAAGTAATCTAGAGGCCAGAATTTTCCACCCTGTTCTATCCAAACAGAAGTTAAGGCAGGGAGAAATGGCTGGAGAAATTCTTATAACCAAGACGATCGTTTTCTTTTACAGCACCCTTCATAACATTCTCAACCATACTGAAACCTTTTCCCTCACCCCATGTGCCAGCAATCTATCTTATACTCATGTATAGATTTTAGCTTCATTACCACGTTGTGTCTGTGTTGTTTTTATGCCTATGAGTATGTTTTCATACATAAGCATACAGTACAAGGGTGTGTGAGGGTATGTGTGTTGCTCGCGCAAGTGTGTGTGTATATGTGTGTGTGTTTTGTGGGCGAGATCATGAAGTCTGCTTTTGGGACTCTCATATTCCCACTATTTTTGTTAGTTTTGTCTTTAACCCTTTACCCAATGCAGACGATATCAAAATTTATTATTTTAAATATAATTTTTTTTAATTTTTTAAAAAATTTCAACAAAACCATATCATGTGACCTCTCATTGGAATGAGCTCAATGAGCTCGTTCCAATGAGGGGTCACATGATATGGTTTTATTGAAATATTTTTTAAAATTTAATTTTTTCAACTGCTCAGTTTGCATATTACGCAAGTGGATGTGGGCAATTCGTTAGGTAAAGGGTTAATCACATTATGTTATTTGTAATTCCTTGATATCATGTAACTATGTTTGTTACCTATGACATAATAAATAAATAAATAAAAATAAGAACTGTCAGGGTTATTCATGTCATGGTTAGGAAAAACATGGGTCATCTCTCTCTCCTTTCCACTTATGTAGTTACAGTCCTGAATAAAATACAGGTGCAGCTTCTATCATCAATTCATCATCTCATATTTCCTAGAATTGGTGCCCTCTGTGTGCATGAGAAATGATACTGTCATTAGCAACCACTTGCACAGGTTAATCATTTACCAAACAAATCAAAAAAATCTATCCCAAAATATCTGGAAAAGGCTTTCACAATTTCAATTGTGTTTTTCTAAAACATAATTAATGAATCTTCATTTTCGCCAAAGCTATCATAACAAAATATGTGTAGCCCTTAAGGGCCTAATTTTAACTTTGATCATTGTTTACTGGAACAAAGCAGGTGTCCCAGCATGCAGAGTTGGGGTAAAGTTGCAAGTTACTTTCTGGGTACCTTGTTTCTGGAGCCAACTGCAAAGCTACAAGATGTCGACTGTTAAAGTGTAGTAAAAAAGTGTAAATCACACCGAATCACCAGTTGCAAAACAGTTTGTTTTGAAGACAATCAGTTACATGGAACCCTGGTAACTGGACAGCAAATTTGCCCCCCCCCCCCCCCCCCAAATATTCAATGAACAGGAACATTCAATGTACCAGAACTTGTTTAATTTGTAATCTTTCAATTTGGTGACAAACTATGTATTTAGTTGACTGTATGTTGTTTGACACAGCACATGGATCTCACAGAGCAAATGGAGAGCTGTCAAACAAGATATAACAGATTTCATCATTATATTTAAGGTACTGAGGACAATTAACATATTTATATTTATTGGTGTTTAACCCTTTACCCAACGCAGACGATATCAAAATTTATTATTTTAAATATCATTTTTTCAAATTTTTCAAAAAATTTCAACAAAACCATATCATGTGATCCCTCGTTGGAACGAGCTTGATGCGCAAGTTTCAACGAGGGGTCACATGATATGGTTTTGTTGAAATTTTTTTAAAAATAATATTTTTTCAACTGCTGAATTTGCATATTACGTGGGCGGATGCGGGCGATTCATTGGGTAAAGGGTTACATGGCTCTTTTGAAAAGTGCTGAAAGCCATTTTAGTGGCTTAACTGTATGAATTAGCTTGTTATTTGCTAGGCAGAAGCAAGAAAAATGTTTATATAAAATAGTTTTGGTACAATTTAATGGAGAGTGCCAACAGGCACTCTCTCATAAATTGTAGCATAACAATTATTTATGAAGAAAATCTTGCTAAGGAAGGCCCCTCCTCTCCCCCGTGCTGGTGGTATGGCATCTTTAAAAAAAGTAATCATGTTACAAATCTCCCTTGAAAACTAATATAGCATTAAGGTAACATATTTCTGTACAATGGCTAATCGTGACCGCAACATATAGATAAAGTCAAGTCAAGTTTAGTCAATGGTTTATACCCATGTTGCTCATTTTAGAGGACTTCCACCACACACCACAAGCATAGGACGATGAATCCTATTTTCCAGCAGAAAAGAGCATGCTGACCACAGTAAACAAGCACTGCTTTACTTCCCGGGGTTCCTACAGGGAGAGATTTTTGAAGAAAATTCCCCATATTGCACAGTTAAAATTTAGTGGGACTGAGGACAAAGACGTCTATTAACCCACTGCATATTGATATAAAATATCAGAAATTCAAGCAGCAAAGTTTGTTTTCCCATGATGTAACTGGGGATTTAACCAATTCCATCTTGTGTGACAGAGCTCTTGATTATTTTGGTACTGACCAGGATAATCCACCTGCAATGGTCAAGGAAATAATAAAGAGCTTGAAATTTCACAGTGACATGCATTTTCACTAAGCACATGTAGAAGCAGAAACAAAAAACAATTTGGGTCTGTGAGGACAATTTTGTTGATATAATTTGTTCTTCACAACCAAAAATAAAGTATACATGTACCAATATTATTTCTCAATATAAACATGAATAAAACAAGTGAAATTCCTTGAAAATCTGGAAATTTCCTTTTGAAACTTTTTATAAAACTATATTACAGTGGAGCCCACTTAATTGAATATCTTTTAACTGAATAACCCTGTTAATTGAATATAATTTCCCAACACAAAATCATTTACCATTCCTCCAGTACATATTTGACCTGTTAATTGAATATAGGTTATAGAGTAAACTCCTGCTATTTGAATAAAAAATCTTGTAACCCGTTGAGAAATTACCCTGACTCTCCCCAGTTTTTCCTTTGTTTACAGGCCTATTTGACCTCAGTACATCCAATGCAGGCATTTAATCTATTATATCTTGTTTGACAGAGCTCATTGAGCTCTGTCAAACAAGATATAATTGAATAAATGCTAAGTTTATTTCTAGAATACAGGAAAGTGACACAATCCCTGTTATTTGGATACTCCTGATAATTGAATAATTTCCATTGGCAAAGTGGCTATTCAATTAAAAGGGTTCCACTGTATTAATAAGTCAGTTGACAGAGTAGCATCATTTCCAGCATGTTCTTCATATAGTATGATTACGGATTCTTCACCTTTGGGTTTAAACATCAGAATTAAAATTTGTTTATTTAAATGAATTTTAATGCATGGGTTGTGTAATAAACACAGAATGCGATGAGTGTTTGAATTGGTGGGTGTTTTACATAACTCATTGGAATGGCATAATCATATTTTGAGCCTACAGCTCTCGCGAAATATGACTATGCCATTCCAACCTGTTATGTAAAACACCCACCAATTCAAACACACATCGCGTTCTGTCTGTTTATTCAAACTGTATGATTATCTCCACTACATCTCACCGAAATGTTTTAGTCCTTATTTATTCCAGCTTTAATCCCAACCGAGGTTTGAATTTAATAAGAATCCAGTAATAAAATTAAGCACAAACAAAAAATTCTGCTAGTGTACAAAATATCTCTTAAATCACAACCAACAAAGAAAAATCACTTTACAGGAAAACCTTGTTTTAAAGAAAATAATCTCAGCCTCGATTCCTTTGTCTAGCCACAGTTCAATACAATTTGTGGAACTGCCTGAAGTTTTCTTCATCCAGTGAAATGTAATTAACCAAGATGATTTCCATTGTGTCCCAGATGTGAGTGCAAAATAGATGTGTCATTGCTACTTTGTGTTGGTGACAGCTGATGAAATGAAACTTGCTTAATAAGTCTATGGAGAATTAACCCTCTCATTACAACACAAATCTCAGAAACTGTACCCCTATTAACCCTTTACCTAATGAATCGATCACATCCACCTGCATCATTTACAAACTCAGCAGTTAAAAAAAACAATTTTGACAAAGCCATATCATGTGATCCCCTTATTGGTAGAGCTGGTTCCAACGAGGAGCCACATCATATGGTTTAGTAGAAGTTATTTTAAAATTTGAAAAAATAATATTTAAAATAATAAATTTTGATATCATGTGCATTGGGTAAATTAGGTAATTATTTTTTTATTATAAATTCTTTTTCAAAGGTGATTTGTTCAATGGGCATTTTTTGGGAAACACCATATTACCGGCAAGGAAGGAGGGACAGAGTTTACCAAAATTTTGTTCAAAAGTGATTTTGTTTCAATTTATTGGGAGAATGCCTGTTGATACCCTCCAATAAATTTAACAAAACATTTTTTTCTATTATTGTGCATACAAACACAGAACGACACACGCTTGTGAATGGGTCAATCGCTATGGCACGAGTGCCAGCATGGAAGGATAAAACGAGAGGCCATAGGCCTCGAGTTTTATCCCTCCCCGATGGCACAAGTGCCATATTGATTAACCCATTCACATGTGTGTCGTTCTGTGTTTATTACACACCTTCACGTCTAAAAAAGCAGTTATTATGACACTCGGCAATTCATTTGACAACTATCAATAAAAACAACACATTTTATCGCTAACCAAATTTGCGATGGAAACCCCTGTTGCTATTTCGTCCCATGAGTTCCAATGTGTTCTATGTGCCTACTGGCACATAGAACACATTGGAACTCAAAGGACGATTTTTCAGCTATCGCTAGCGATTCAAATTGTAATTGCATTGCACGATTTGTAGAAAATTCCATCAAAATTTCGCTTCTATTTAAAAAACATAGTCCATCAACTATTTCCGTTTCGCACATATGTGCAGAACAGATTTTTATTTTCCGCATGGTTTAGTGTTGCTGTAGATGGGGATTACATAGAACAGGCATGTAATAAAATGTATATATAGCCTGCAAACCATTTACCAAATGCACACGATACCAAAATTTATTTTAAATTATTTTTTCTTCAACCTTGTCATATATATCCTTACGGATTTGTCGATACCGGGTATATGTCCAGAGACGAGGTTTTGATTTCAATACGCCATCTTGGAAACCCACATGATGGTTGTAACCTATCCTGACAGGATGTACCACACCAACAAATTAATTACAGCCTCATATATTGAGCCTGCCAGATGCATTCATTCACAAAAATTCCCTGTGGTTTCAATCAAGAAGACCAAGAATAGAGTGATAATTTTTCTGCGAGCCAGGTGTTATTGCAAAATTTGCCAGGTCTCATTTCAATGAGTCATGTCAATTTTAATTCTTCAAGGAGCTAAGGCCATAACTGGTTATTCATTTTTGTTCAATGGGAATGGTGGGGAAGGGAGATAATAGTCAAATGTCAAATTAAAGAACAAATGTTGTCTTTCATGAATAGTTATTGGATTTATTTATTATTTATTTATTGGTGTTTAAGGTCACATACTTATGCACAATGGCTAATCGTGACCGTGACAGTTTTACGGGTGGAGGAAGACAGAGTACCCAGAGAGAACCACCGAGCAACGACGAGGAACTGTCAGCACCTCAACATTCTAACTTTATTCAAGCTCCACTCAAGCAGGGTTACAGCGGTTGAAGACATGTGCATCATCGGCATGCAGTATGCCTTAGTACACGGCGTCATCGTGCTCTCATGTAGGCAACCGGGATAAAGTGCCTTGCCCAAGGACACAATGCTGGTCGTTCCGGACGGGGATCGAACTCGGGACCTCTAGCATAGAAGTCCAACAGTCTACCACTGAGCCACCACGCTCAATATTTATTTGAACATTCAATTCAGCACTAATTATTTTATATTGCAAGAATACTTGAAGTTAAGCAATGCTACCCTGGGTCAATGAAAGCAAGAAGAAAGTCCAAGTCACATCGCTACATCTGTTATGAACTCTGAGGTTTTGTCAAGTGATTTTGAAAAACTTGTCTTTGATGATACAACTCTGCATGACAAACTTGTATAAAATCTTGAGCAACAACTTTTAAAAACAATTCTTTTTGGATGATCAATATAATGATTAATATAAAGCTTTGAAGGTTCAGTTTACAATAAATTATTTATGCTTCAAATACTATTAACCTTTTTTGGTTGCTTTGTATCTTACGACTAGTTTTTCAAGTGAGTTAAATGTATTATGGAAAGGACAGGTAGACAGCCAATCTGGCTATGTCATCTCCCAACGGTATAGACTGAATATCATTTTTAGGCTTTTCCCTCTGGAAAAAACTATTGTTTTTCTACGGATTATTTTTTTTTTTTTTCTACATATTTTGTCCGTAGAATTCAGAAGCCATTTTCGAACCGATTTTCACAAGATTTTGCACACTCATAGAGAGGCACAAAATCTAAAAATGTACCAAGGCGGAATTTTCAATTTAACCCTTATTTCATCAGAATTGGCAAAAAACTGCCAAAATTGAGGTTTATCGGCACTTTCTTGAAACACGTCTTGTAGATTTTTTTTAAACATTCATCATTGCTAGAACTGCCTATGACACGACCATTGATACACATGACATGGCGATGCATATGGTAACCCTCCACAGGTTGCCAAACATCAAAACTTTGATGAAATGGACTGTTTTCGGGCCCCCACAGCACCCAAACGATACACAAGAGATACACATAACTTCCTTTATTGGTAGTGGAATTCACCGAGGATAATTTTTGTAAGTAATAAGGGTGTTCAGAAAACCAAGTGTTAACCCGTTTTGGGCTGGTTAAACAGCAATACCCCAAAAAGCTCAAAACTTCATGTTTTCCGTGGATTTCTCTAAACGAGTCTTGTAGATTTTCAAGAAAAATTTGTCACTCCCAGGTCTTGTCTAGTTATCTATTTGTATCTTATAGTCCAATATGTAATTGTGTGTAAACTATACCGTTAAATAAAAATATCTATCTATCTATCAAATTGTTTTGCAGCTAAGAATGACTTTATCTATCACAAAATAAAGCAATCACTTTAGTTACATCATGGTGCTTATCACTATATCACATATGCCATGTTGGTATATGTTTGTTTCTTTTACTGAATCAACTGATTGGGAGCGCGGTGGCTCAGTAGGTAGTGGTGCAGGCTGCAAGCCGGGAGGTCCTCGGTTCGAATCCCACCTGCGGCAACCACGTTGTGTCCTTGGGCAAGACACTTCATCTCCATTGCCCGCGTGGGGGCACAATGATGCCGTGTACTAAGGCGTACTGTACGTCGATGGTGCGCATGTCTTCAACCAATCTAACCCTGCCTATGCTGCAGTGCGGAGTTACGATGTTGGGGAGCTGGCAGCTGCTCGTCGTTGCTTGGAGGTTCTCTCTGGGTACTCCGACTTCCTCCACTCGTAAAACTGTCACGGCCATGATTAGCCATTGTGCATAAATCTGTGACCTTAAACATCAATAAATAAATAAATAATCAACTAATTATTTACTTTGAGCATTTTAAGTGAATTCAATTAACACTTCTAGGAAATATGCTGGTGGAGGGTTACTGTGAAGCATGAACATATTGAGTGACATATTTTAGAGAGCTTTCCAACAAATGATAACCAGGAAAAATTATCATGTACTTGCTGCTATGAGCAAAGGCCGCTCTATAGACATATAGAATATACCCATAGTAGCTTGGTGTACCAAATGTTCACCACAGGTGGTGAACATTTGGTACACCAAGCTACTTTGGGTATATTTTATTTATACCATGATCATCAGATTATTAAGAGTCGCTATTAATTTTTCTTGATTTTACTGAGCAGCAGCCATACATACGTGCCAGTTTGTTTTTGTTTACATGAGCATGGGTGGGCGGTACTTCCGTTGTCAATTTTATCACTGAAACGAAATAGAAAAAGAAACGGGGCCTTTTTCATTTTAATAACATAATAACATACTATTTTCGAGTTATGGATGCTTTATTAACATGAGACAATGCATGTTTGTTAATTTGGGGTGTTTTATGGGGTAAATTTATTTAAAAACATAATAAATAACAGCCACTTTCATTTCACTCTTCGCAAGGCGTCGTGCGATAAATTTAGACAAGTTTGCATTCAGGTCGACGCCACCAAAGGTCATCAGGGATGTAGTTCTACTGTAGGTGTAAATTTTTACTACTGAAATCCCATTGCTGGCGTGTTCATCACAGTTGATGTGTAAAGCTAAAATTTATGTCATAGGCTTTTCATATATAGTAGAATAGGTAATCATGGTATAAAAAGGTTTACATGGCTCCCTTACTAATGGTAAACCATACTATTGGACTGTAATCCTTGTGTCAGGTGTCGAGTACAGGATGACAGTCATCATGACACACACCCCCAAATAAATTATTTGCAGGCTTGCCGCTATGTTTAAAAAAAGGCACAATAAACACATAAAGAATAGATGATTTTTGATAATCAAGAAAACAAATTAATTGAGGGCTATTTGTACTCTTGTACAAATAGGAACTGAAAATTTTAACCATTAATCCATTCGTCTCACTGAAAATGATTTAGGCAAACAGACACAACCAGTCTCTCCCACCATAAATTATTGACACAAACTGAACAAATGAAAAATGTGCTTGTATGAAATGAGACAACAGCTGTGGTTTAACGAAGAAAATTAAATAAAAATATTGAAACTTGAAACTGTAAATAATAAAGAATGTAATGTATGGAATCTTTTTCTGTCATTTGAACAAATTATATCTTTTAAAAATGAAATTTGAATGGTCCTGTTTATTCAGTAAAGTCCATTTTTCTGAAATCTTGCAAAAGACAGAGCATAAATTTCTTTGTCCATCTCTTTTATCAAGTTTGCAGACAGTAATATGCAGTCTGACAGGCTTTCCAGAACAGACGTAGGTACTTTTTCTAGTCTTCATGCTTATTCAAATTAGATATACTAAGCTGATGAACTGTAAAACAGTGAGATTTCTGAGCAAAAATGAGATTCTGTTGAAAATTAAAATTTTGAGGCTCATTTTACCCAAATTTATTCTGGAAAATAGAAAGTCTCCCTCTAAAATAGTGAGACTTTACCTAACATGAAAAGCAGACGACACTTGTAAAAAAAAATCTTGAATAACTATTTTTTTTCATTTTTTGTCTCAAAAACATAGGTTATGACCCCTCTTTGGAACGAGCTCGACGAGCTCGTTCCAAAGAGGGGTCATAACCTATGTTTTTGAGACAAAAAATGAAAAAAATAATGAAAATTAATTGGCGATTTTTGAGAATAGCGCTGGCCGGTTTTGGCCGTTACGTTGGGTAAAGGGTTAACATGTCTGATTCAAATACTCTATGATTTTAAAGCATGGACATGATTTTCTAAACATTTAACATTTTCTCAAAATCTAATTATACATATAAAGTGATTCATTACATACATAGAATGACACACGTGTGTGAATGGGTTAATCAATATCGCACGAATGCCAGCATGGAAGGATAGAAAGAGAGGCCACAGGCCTAGAGTTTTATCCTTCCACGATGGCACAAGTTGTTCTGTGTTCAGGGTTCCTGCACTTTTCATGGGGGCAAATTCAAGACTTTTCCATACCTTTTTCAATGTTGGAAAAAACAAAATTCAAGACTTTTCAAGATTATTCGCACTACAAGCATGTAACATACTTTGCGCTATAAGTGCAAAATATGTTACATATTTAGAAATGTCCTGTTTTCAAGACTTTTCAAGGACCAGACTTCAAATTCAAGACTTTTCAAGGCCTTGAATTTTTGTTTTCAAATTCCATACTTTTTTAGACTTTTCAAGGCCCGCGGGAACCCTGTGTGTTTATTACATGCCTTAATGTCTACAAAAAAACAGTATTAAAAGGACCCTCAGCAATTCATTTGACAAATATCAACAAAAAGAACACATTTTATCGCCAACCAAATTACGAGTGGAACCTGTGTTACTATTTTGTCTCCTGAGTTCCAATGTGTTCTATGTGCCTTCGGGCACATAGAACACATTGGAACTCAGGGGATGATTTTTGGCTATCGCCAGTAATTCAAATTGTAATTGCATTGTACAGTTTATAGATAATTCCAGTGAAATTTTGCTTCTATTTAATAATAGTCTCTCACTGATTTCCATTCCACACATATGTGTGGAACAGATTTTCATTTTTTGCATGGTTTAGAGTTGTTGTAGTTGAAGATTCCATAGGAAACAGGCATGTAATAAAGGCACATGATCTGTACCGTGTCATATATAATTACTTCACAATTCATGTACTTGTTATTCACTTGATCACAACGATTTTTTTCTAAGTTAGATTGTAATTTATTGCACAATAAAAGTACTTGAACTTGAAATGTCCAAAAAAATGTTAAATGAAAGTGTCAATGACACTGTAGCTCAACTTGTCAAGACAAAGACATGTACATGTATAGTATGTGACACAGCAATGACAAACATCTAGGTAATGACCTGATAACAAAGGTACATATAAAGTATTGTAACGGTCTGTACATAAATACTGACCGTTACATGTAACAAATGTATAGGTAAAGTATTGTAAAGGTGGGTGACAGTCAGATGCTGAACTAGAAAAAATCTTTGAGTCCCAGAGTGGGTCTGACTGAACCCCAAAATATTTGTTCTCATAGCAGAGTGATAACAAAGGCACCCCAAAACACACTCGTTCCTGTCCCAAGGTGAAAACAAAAGTACTCAAGAAGTTTTGTGAAGATCAGTTCATAAATACGAGCTCTATAGAACTTGTGACAAAAAACTGATTGGACTTAATTTCGGTACAAAATGGCCACTGGCAGCCATCTTGAATTTTGGACCGTACCCAGAAACACTCATTCTCATCCCAAGGAGATAACAAAGGTACCGAAGAAGTTTTGTGAAGATCGGTTCATAAATACAGCCTCTACCCTGAGCCGTATTGACATGTGTGCTTACATTGTGTAAGTAGCACTGAATAAATCAAAGTTCATCTAATTTGCATAATTTATGCACGAAAAAAAACCCCTTACAATATGTGATGTATTCCATGTTACTAAACATTCATACAAAAATTTATTAAAATCAGAACTTTCATACAGAAGTTCTATACAAAAGACTGATTGCACTAATTTTGGTACAAAATGGCTGCTGGTGGCCATCTTGAATTTTGGACCACACCCAAAAACACTCGCTCTCATCCCACGGTGATAACAAAGGTACCCAAGAAGTTTCGTAAAGATTGGTTCATAAATATGGCCTCTAGTCTGAGCTGTATAGAAGTTGTGTACAAAAAACTGATTAGACCTAATTTTGGTACAAAATGGCCACTAGCAGCCATCTTGAATTTTAGACCGCACCCAGAAACACTCGTTCTCGTCCCAAGGTGATAACAAAGGTACCCAGGACATTTCGTGAAGATCAGTTCATAAATACAGACTCTAGTCTGAGCCGTATTGACATGTGTACTTACTGTGTGTAAGTCGCACTGAAAAAATCAAAGTTCATCTAATTTGCATAATTTCTGCAGGAGAAAAAAACCCGTATTATATGTGATGCATCCCATGGTACTAAACATTCATACAAAAAAATTATTCAAATCAGGGCTTTCATATGGAAGTTCTGTGCAAAAATCTGATTGCACCTAATTTTGTACAAAATGGCTGCCATCGGCCATCTTGAATTTCGGGCCGGACCCCAAAACACTCGTTCTCGTCCCACGGTGATACCAAAGGTACCCAAGAAGTTTCGTAAAGATCGGTTCATAAATACGGCCTCTAGCCCGAGCCGTATTGGCATTTGAACTTAAACAGTGCTGAAAGTAACCCCAAAAAACATCAAAATTAGTCTAATTTGCACAATTTACGTACGAGAAAAAAACCCGTATTATATGTGATGTATCCCATGGTACTAAACATTCATACAAAAAATTATTCAAATCAGAGCTTTCATATGGAAGTTCTGTACAAAAAACAGATTTCTGCATCATCGGTACAAAATGGCAGCTGGCAGCCATCTTGAATTTCGGACCGCACCCAAAAACACTCGTTCTCGTCCCACGGTCATAACAAAGGTACCCAAGAAGTTTCGTAAAGATCGGTTCATAAATACGGCCTCTAGCCCGAGCCATAGCAGCTTGGCACTTACAGCTCTGAAAGTAACACTAAATAAATCAAAGTCAGTCTAATTTGCATAATTTACGCACGAGAAAAAAACCCGTATTATATGTGATGTATCCCATGGTACTAAACATTTATACAAAACTTTATTCAAATCAGAACTTTCATACAGAAGTTCTGTACAAAAAATCTGATTTTTGCATCATCGGTACAAAATGGCCACTGGCAGCCATCTTGAATTTCGGACCACACCTAAAAACACTCGTTCCCGTCCCAGGGTCATAACAAAGGTACACAAGAAGTTTCGTAAAGATCGGTTCATAAATACGACCTCTAGCCCGAGCCATAGCCAATTGTTGACGTACGGACAGACGGACAGATGGACGGACGGACAGACGGACGACGGACGACGGGCCATGACAATAGCTCAAATTTGACTTCGTCAAAGTTGAGCTAAAAATAAAGTGCAGAATCCAGAGCAATATAAACTCTTAAAGCAAAACTGTCTATCAGGACAACTGAACAGAAAGGGTTGGTAAAGTAACAGCATTGTCAGCCAATTTACTTTTAATTCCAATGATCTGAATAAAATTAATCGAAAGGACATATTTTGTTGATACAACTGCTGATTACATTTTTTTTACTTTATTAAGTCAGATTACAGCAAATTTTACTCTTAATGAGGAATGAATCCAGGCTCAGCCTCCGACATAGAGTTCTGTCAATTAAATACAGGGTTTCTGCAGGTAAGGGCTAATAAAATTAAAGGCTATTCAATGCAGTTTCTCGATATATTTCAGCATTTTTAAGGTCCTACAATAGCGATATTGAAGGATTTTCAAGGTTCTGCATTCACTATTTCTAACTAGGACCTCCGGTCATTACCCTACAAGGGAAGTGGGAGGAGGGGGTAGTGACTGAAGGGTCCTAGTTATGACTATGCATTCACAAACTATGAAATGTAAAATTATATAGTTATGTTTACGTATTTCATCAGCATTTTTACTTCATGAATAGTCAAGGCTTTTTAACCCTTTACCCAACGAATCGGCCGCATCCGCCTGCAAACTATGCAACTTCAACAGTTGAAAAAATATTATTTTTCAAACAGTTTCAACAAAACCATATCATGTGACCCCTCATTGGAACGAGCTCGTCGAGCTGTTCCAACGAGGTGTCACATGATATGGTTTTGTTGAAATGTTTTGAAAAAAATGATATTTAAAATAATAAATTTTGATATCGTCTGCATTGGGTAAAGGGTTAAGGTCTGACATATTGTCCAGGATTTCAAGGCCTTGAATTACCTTCAGTCAAATTCAAGACCGTTCTTTGAATTCAAGGCTCAGTGGGAAACCTGGAATAGCACATTTCCAATGAAAAATATGCAGTTAGCATGATAATTCATTTAATCAGATATTGGTAAATTTGTGTATCTTTTTTTAACCCTTTACCTCACCTGAATAGCAGCCGACAGTGACAAAAAAAATCCTTGAAAAACCAATCATTTTCATTTTTAGTGTAAAAAATAGCTTATGACCCTTCATCTGAATGATGAACATCTTCCAATGAGGGTCAGAAGCTCTGTTTTTGAGGCAAAAATATGAAAAACAAGTAATATTTAACTGGTGATCTCTGTGAATAGTGCTAGCCAGTTTGAGCAGTTATGTTGAGTAAAGAGTAAACACACAATTACCCTAAAAATGCAGCATTATATTATAAGCTGTCGTTTGCGAAGTTGGTGAAGATGGTGTCATATGAGGCGAAGCAAAAACAATATATGACAGAGGGTACACCATAACATGTTTATTTTACAAGAAGCTTGATTCACTTTTACAAGAACGTATTTGCAACCTGATCGTTCAAACTTTTGGTGTTTTGGTTTCGGAGTGTACTTTCCTCTTTTGTTCCAGAACATCTTGTGTGCCCATCAAATTTCTGAAATGTTTCATGGTGCAACTGACCAATTATTACACGTCTGTTTTTGTTTATTAACAAAACATCAGCTTCGGATGAAACAAGGGTGCTACCTCATTTTTTGCTTGAGTTGAACATTATCATTTGGTTTATAAACAGCTTCTAGACTACATTTAGTGATGAGATATTTTGGTGTTGCACTCTCGGTGATGTGTATTCACTGGAGGCAAGGCAAGGATATTTACAGGTAATCCAAAATGGCATCTACTCACACCATATGAATCCATATGGGGTGACTTCAACTACGAGGTGACAGTATATGGATCAATTTACAGTATTGCTGGTGAAATACAAATATGTATGACAATGCTGGAAAGGGTTCTGATGTGTGTCATCATTATATGGCTATAAAGAGGGTTATATTCCATCAAGAGTAGTCCAATGATACTGCAGATATCACTGCATATAGTGTCATGTTTATTGATTCACAGAAGATTATGTGGCTTCTATATGGAAGTGTAATAACATTGGTGATGTCACAGTTACTCTTGGTAAAAACTGTTTCTCAGTTCTATCTACTGGGAAAGTTTTATCACAGGGGTGTAGCCAGCAATTGTTTTAAGAGGGTCGCCCACAATGCAACTCTAGGATGAGGTGGTCTGGCAACTAAAAAGACTGAAACCTTTGTCTGAGACCAAACCTTGGCCAAAGGTCAATCTGGAGGAGATTATGGGGGGGGGGGGGGACCCCCTCTCATAATCTCCTCCAACTTGACATTTGGGCCATCGGTGGTGGTCTGGTGGGGGGGGGGGGGAATGTTGGGGGCAGGGGCTCCCTCGGTCGGACAAATTCTTCAACATTTGATATCAGAAGTGATCAAAGATTTCAAGCAGTGTGAAAGTGAATCAAATTCAATGTAGGTGTGTATTAGGGTGCTGCGGAAAATATCGGCTGCAGACCTTTGGGATTGGTGGGGGAAGGTTCATATGACCTCTATGACCCACTCTAGCTACACCCTTGTATCACCTTAGCATGTGAATAAAGTGAAAATTTATAAATATGTGATGACTAAAGCCAAAATATAGGCATTTTGCCGAATGAATTTTAAAATGAGATATCTGTAAATCACAAAGAGCAAATTGTACAAACATCTATTCATACATGCCTTTATATCCAGTGTTTTTATGATTCTTTCACTTTAAATAATGACTAATAGCCCATTATACATGAAGTGATGTATTGCCAAAAGAAATATACTTCAGCACATTTAGGGGGCTAATTTAGCAAATGCAAGCAACGAAGTCCAGCCTCACCAAATTGTCTTTGTTCTGTAACCTATGCTGCTGGGCCCTAGTTTTGAAGTGACAAAAAATTTTGAACAAATGCAGAGGTCTTTAATAGTTGCTTTACTGACAGCTGTTGCAATAAAGAGTTTAGGGCTTGGAGAAAAAAGTTAATTTCAAAGCAAGTCAGTTAATATCTCTCAAGCTGTAACAATTTCTGCACATGTATTCTCGCATTTCACAGTCCCAGCAAATTGATGAAAATTGGAAAAATGTCAAAGTTTTTATTGATTAAATTATTCCAATCAGGAAACTCATTTTATCATAAAACTGAAATCGATTGATTCTGTGATTATTCCAAGTAAGTGACATATGATAATCATCCTACCAATTGTTTCATTTGAAAGTGAGTTCCAAGGTGAAGTGAACTGGATCACAACATAAACACCTTCACGACAGCTTTACCTTTTTTTTTTTATCAATACTTCAAATACTAATAGTCTTTATTAGGCTTTCCCAAACCGAGTTTGGGAAAGACTCTTGTTATTCTTCTTTTTCAAAATTTTTCTTCTCTATTTTTTTTTTTTTTTTTTTAAATTTTTTTTTCCTCCCTGAATTTTGTCTGTTGAACTGCTCGAAAACAAGCTGTACGATTTTGACCAAATTTGGCACACTTATGTAATGTTGTAAAATCTAGTGAAAATGCGTATTTTCAAAATATTCTGCCAAAACCTTAAAAATTTCACCATTTTTTGAATGTCTCAAAATTGTTTAGAGTTATTTAGCTAAAATTTTCCACACATTTAGAGCATAATATGATACACCACAATCAGCACTCAAATCTTTCAACATTAACCCCCACAGGCCAAAAATGACATGAATATAGATTTTTTCTTCAAAATTGACCAACTTCCAAGGGCAAATTTCTCTAATAACAAGGTTGTCGTAACAATTATTTTGGTTTGGATAGATGCAACAATGATTGCGGAAGAAAGTTACTGTTTACTTTTTAATCTCAGATTTAACCCTCAAGCACAATGAGGGCGAGGATAAGAGAAACGTTTGAAAATACAAAAATTAGCCAACTTTGGTTTGCTTTTTCTATCATTTTGGAAAGGGTTAATTTCAAACACTTTTCATGTACGTATTCACAATTGACTACCGAGCATATTTGTTGTTGTAAGTTTGGTTGTAAAGTTTAACCCTATCCCATTCTGGTTGCATAAAAGTAGGTACCGTCCAAAAAAAATCAAATTTTTTCAGAATTTGGTAAGTTTAGGTGGTGATTTACTCCATTTTTAATTGCTTGAGCTCTCAATGTTTTCTGTAGCTGCTTCCAGCAGTCAAAGTATGACAAATTTTGTTCTATATGTTATTATTAAAAGTTTAAACCTTGGCAGATTTGAGACTTTCCATAAGGGTACTGTCGTAATAATTGTTATTTTCGCCAACTTCAGGGGCAAATGTCTCTAATTACAAGGTAGTTGTAACAATTATTTTGGTATGGCTAGATGCAACTATGATTGTGGAAGAAAGTTACTGTTTACTTTTTAATCTCAGATTTAACCCTCAAGCACAATGAGGGTGAGAATAAGAGTACCGTTTGAAAATGCCAAAATTAGCCATCTTTGGTTGCTTTTTCTATCATTTTGGAAAGGGTTAATTTCAAAAACTTTTCATGTACGTATTCATAATTGACTACCGAGCATATTTGCTGTTGTAAGTTTGGTTGCAAAGTTTAACCTATCCCATTCTGATTGCATAAAAGTAGGTACCATCCAAAAAACCTCCAATTTTTCAGAATTTGGTAAGTTTAGGTGGCGATTTACTCCATTTTTAATTGCCTGAGCTCTGAATGTTTTCTACAGCTGCTTGCAGCAGTCAAAGTATGACAAATTTTGTTCTATATGTTATTATTAAAAGTTTAACCCTTGTCAGATTTGAGACTTCCCATAAAGGTACTGTCGGAATAATTGTTATTTTTCGTCAACGTTTACACGCACTTTCTCAGCACTGGAGCCATATTGTCTCAAAACCTTTTCCATGAGAGGATTGGGCCTTCATCCAAGAACAATTTTGCAGTTATATATTTTATTCAAAGTTTTAACCTTCACCCAGTTTTCAGGCCTTGAATTTGAGTGCCCTAAAATTCTTCATGCAATTGGCTAATTTTGAGCTCACTTTTCTTCCATTTTCGAAAGGAATATCGAAAAATGATTTACATGTTCGTATTTACAATTGCCTACTGAGCATATTTGCTGTTGTAAGTTTGGTTGTAAAGTTTAACCCTATGCTCATTCTGTTTACATAAAGATAGGTGCAGTCCAAAAAAAACTATCGTTTTTCAGAATTTGGTAAGTTTAAGTGACGATTTACTCCATTCCTAATTGATCGAGCGCTGAACATTTTCTATGGCTGTATGCAGCAGTCATAGTATGACAACTTTTGTTTTATATGTCATTATTAAAAGTTTAACGGTTGGCAGATTCGAGACTGCCCATATGGGAGCGGTCGGAATAATTGATATTTTCATAAAATCACTGAATATTGATAAGCATGCAGTGGTAGTTTGGAATAGAATATCCGAAAATGCTTTCGAAATTCGGATTCACAGTTCAAATCCAAGAATATTTTCTGTTATAAGGTTGCTGTAAAGTTTAATGCCATCCCTGTCTCAGATGCATAAAGATTGGTGCCGTCGAAAAAAACTCTCATTTTTTCAGAATTCAGTAGGTTTAAGTGACAATTTGGTTCCAGTCTGTGATTGATGTTCACACATCAAGAGCATAATATTATACACTAAAATCACCACACAAATATTTCAAAATTAACCCCTATTGACCACAAATGATATGAATATATCATTTTATCTTCAAGATTTACTAACTTCAAGGGCAAATTTCTCATAATTGCGAGGTTGTTGTAACAATTATTTTTGCATGCATAGATGCAACAATGCTTGCAGAAGAATGTTACTGTTTAGTTTTTAATCTCATCTTTAACCCTCAAGCAAATGAGGGTAAGAGTTCCATCCGAAAATGCCAAAATTAGCTAACTGTGGTTGCATCTTCCTGTCATTTTGGAAAGGGTTAATTCTAAACAGTTTGTTTTGCTATAGGTAGAGTTGCCTAATGAACAAATCCTCTGCTGTAAGTTATGCTTTGGGGCTAAACACAACATAAGCTTTGGCCATGTAAAGAATAGTACTGTCAGAAAAAAAAAAGATTTTCAGTGAATTTTGCAAATATCTGTACTAATTTCCTCTAATTGCAAAGTTATTGTAGCAATTATTTTGGTATGGATAGATGCAACAATGATTGTAGAAGAAAGTTACTGTTTACTTTTTAATCTCAAGATTTAACCCCCAAGCAAAATGAGGGCGTGAATAAGAGAACAGTGAGAGAATGCCAAAATTAGCCAACTTTGGATGCTTTTTGTCTATCATTTTGGAAATGGTTAATTTCAAACACTATGCTTTGCTATATGTAGTCTGCATTTTCACATTGGAAAGTTGGGAAAGCCCGTAATTTGTCCAACAAATTACAATTCTCTAGTTTATTAACTGGAATTTAATGATACTTTCAACAGCCACGGTCATAGCATGTCAAAGATCTTCATGGGTGGAAAAACTCGGTGTTTGGGAGATAATCACTGAGTGAGACCTAAGAAAGTTAAGAATCTGTTTCTCAGGCCTGCATGCATGGTCATTTTGGCTGCCGCATGCTCTTTTTATAACCAATGAAAACTTAAAAAAATAAAAATTAAATGGTTCATTTCTGACATTTTACCCAAGTTGCAAAGCCTTCTTGCACTCAAGGGACAAAATACACCACACCCATGCTATTCCGTAGATTATGAGGCCTAAAACATAAAACAAACTAAGAATATGAACTTAGAATGAAATGAACCTGGCAAAGAAATAGTTCAGAAAAATAAAAACTAAAATAAAAAATGCCTGCCTGCATGCAATTTTACCAAACAAAAAAATGGCCTGAGAAACAGAAGATCTACTTTGTGGGGCCTAATAGTGAGTGACTGTCAGACTCTCTAATTTACTAACTCTGCACAAGCAAGGTTAACATTGGTTTAAGGCATGTGTACCAATCGATCTGACATACATTCCAGCACACTGAGACGACATGCTCCCACTTGGTATTATGTGTCCTTTCCAAGGATGCAATGTAGACAACATATATCAGAATCAAATCTATGTCCTTTTGACCAGAGGTCCAATGCTCTAACCAATTAGCCACCTCGTACCCAAAGTACTAATACGATTTTAATCATCTGTACACTCATGACAAAATATAAAAATTTCAAGCTGAAAATTTTTCCCATAATGCATCTGGAAATTAGCCAATTCAATCTTGTTTTACAGAAGTCATTGAACTCTGTCAAATGAGATTGAATTGGTCAAATTATGGGAAAAATTTGAAGCTTGGAATTTTGGTATTTTACATCAGTATGCAGAGGGTTAAATGGAATGTGCTGAATACCAGAAATATAACAAAGATTGACTTTTTAAGTGGTCACAAAAGAATCAATGAGAAAATATCTTTTGCTGTTAAAAGTGTTGTAAAACAACAATTAAACAAACAGCTCAACATTACAAACTATTCAAATGTAACCACTGAGATTCTCTTATCAATCACATTGTTTTCTGTACCGTCACTACAACTGTTTTTTTCGTTTTTTAACTCTTAACCCTTTACTTAACGAATCGCGGCACCCGCCCATGCAATTTCCACAGTGAGCAGTTAGAAAAAACATTATTTTTTCAAAACTTTTTCAACAAAACCATATCATGTGACCTTTCATGGGAAAGAGCTCATCGAGTTCGTTCCAATGAGTGGGTGACATCATATAGTTTTGTTGATTTTTTTTGGTTAAATTTGGAAAAATTATATTTAAATTAATAAATTTTGATAACATGTGCATTGGGTAAAGGGTTTATCTAGCATCACCAGGGGGCGACACTTGCAAACAAAATATGAATAACCAAAAATAATCATTTTTGCCTAAAAAAAACAAATTAAGGACCCCTCATTGGAATGAGCTTATTCAAACTATAAACAACTATGTTTCTGAAGCAAAAATTGATAAAAAAATGGGTGTTGTTTTGTGAATAGTGGTGGTCTGATATGATCTTTACATTAGGTAGAGTGTACCAAAGAAAACTGATTATATTTATTAGTGTTTAAGGTCACAAATTTCTGCACAACGGTTAATCGTGACCGCAACAAGGAGATACAGTCAAGTTTAGTCAATCATTTATACATGTACGCATGTTGCAGATTATTGAGAACTTCCTCCACAATCATTGGTAACTGGGTCCTATTTTACCAGTAAAACAGAGATTGTTTACCACAGAAAACAAACATTGCTTCACTTCTCGAGATGCCCTCGGTGGATGAAAACTGTTATGTTAACAAGAAGAATTGATTTCTATGGCAAAATATTATTGGTGAAATATGGTGGGTAGACAACATATCTGGTGGAAATCCTCTTAAGTGGGCAGCATATGTGTAAATAATTGACTAAACTTCTATTCATACTTGTGTTGCCATTATGATATAGCCATAGATGATGGAAGTGATCATCATCCTCTACACAGTGATTTCAAAATAACCAAATTTCAAGCAGCACATTTTTCCCATATCGCAAGGGGGAATTTAACCCTTTGAACACCAGAGGCCGTTTTTCTGGCTGGGTCATAAGCTATGTCAAAATGTCATTAAGGGGGATAGCTACAAGGTAAATGCGTGGTGTGGACCAAGCAATATTTTCAATGAGCAGCCCTAAGGCTGCATGTTGAAAATATTAATTGGTCTAACCCCAAATAATAAATATGGACTCTTTGAACTGACACGGAAGATACCACATGGGTTTAAAAGGTTAACCAATTCAAATTTGTTCAGCAGACATCAATGTGCCATGTCAAACAAGATTGAAATGGTTGAATTCCTAGTTGCATTATGGGGAAAATTTTCTGTTTGAAATTGAGATATTTTGATTCCAGTTTGCAGAGGATTGAAAACTAATAAATGAAGAACTGATAACAAAGTTTACATCGGTAGTTCCAGTATTGGGGAATTTGGAAAACTGGTTTACTGTAGAACACAGTCTCCTACATTGCATGCCTATTACTCTACTGGTTAAGTACTAGCACCAAGGAAACTACTTTACTGAGTGTATTGTATGAAAGTGATTTTATTTCTTGATTAAATACCACTATGTGGAATATTTACTCTGGTTAAATTGTAAAATTCTTATCAACATGGACAGATCCAGACTGGGATTCACACCTTGGACTCCACTTGTTAGATCTGCAGACTGCTTTTGCAACCAACTGGAGTATCTGAGAAAGAAAAGGCAAAATTCATTTAACAGTGAATTTAGGGAGAAAAAACACATTTTTGGGAGGTGTAGCACATTTAGTGCGAGAACTTCAATCAAAAACTGTGAAGGATTTGCTTCCTGTGTTCTTGGATCAGGACAAAATGAAAAGAAGAAGGAAAGAAAGCAGGGACCCTATACCAAACACTATGATGCTCTCCCACTGATGGGCATTTCTGGGGAAAAAAGAGAAGGGAGAAGGAGGAAAAGAAATACAGTCTTCTCCACACTTTGCACCTCTGATACTCCAAGTCCAGCCCAACTCATTTCTTGTAGGAGCTTGCTAACTACAGCAAACAAGCCCTGCTTCACCACTTCATGGGGTTCCCATGGGGGGCGGGAGAGATTGTAAAAACCTTGAGAACTGTGACCATTAGCTTAGCCTATGGGCCAATGTCAACAATGTCATGGTGATATCGTGTTTTCGATATACCAATCATATAAAAATCCACTGGAATTACTAATGATATACCAAATAAAAGGCCGCTCAGCCACATATCCCCCGAAAAAACAAGTCGAAAAAGGAGCATAACTCTAGTAAAAATGATTGGTCCAAACCCATATTCGAACTTGACCGGTATTATTACCCCAGAAAGTCACATACCAAAATTCTGATCAAATAATTCTAACTGGAGTTATCATCCGGACACTGCAAATCTTGAAATTTCTAAGTCGAAAAAGGGGTATAACTCTAATAAAAATAATCTGGCCGAACCCGTATTCGAACTTTACCTGTGGTTTGGGCTAAGAAGGTCACATACCAAAACTGGTTCCAATCAAATGATCCAAACTGGAGTTATCATGGGGACACCAAGTGGGATGCACGCACAGACGGACAGATGCACATATGGATGGACACTGCTGATTTCTGTAGTCCCTTGAACATTTTTTTGGGGGACAAATACTGCCAAGCACTTATGCCAACCATGCAAATTGTGCATCTCTTTGACCATGATATACTGCTTGATTGCTAGCTTGATGAAAAATTGTAAGAGTTATGGTGAGAGTGCCCATTTACCATTGTTGCATGTCACGGAGAGTTTAGAGAATTGATGATGTTTTGGCTAATAGAATAATCGTGTTAACTGTATATTTTTTACTGGCGAAGTTGGTATTAAACTAACAGGCTTCTACTGTACTACTAAGCAATATATCATTCTTACTATAATACTTTGAAGCTTATGTAAAATTATCTAGGCTCGAGTGGATCAAAATCAAGTTTGCTACAAAATTACTTGATTTTCTCCACTTTTCAGAAATAATATTTGTTAATTATATCATGGTGTCATGAGAAAATATAATATATCAATCACGCCGTGTTAATCTGCCTAGTTTGTCCTTTTAATATGTATCATCAAATGTTTGGTAATTTTACCGGAATGTCAAAAGCAAACGTGATATATATCATTCCAGCTATAATAACCTAATATACATATTCTTTTAACTCTCTGTCTAAAACATTTGTTTTCAACAGAATCATTATCTACTGCGCAATAACTTGCTTATCATATTTAACCATGCACTCTGATGTCAAAATGGAAAGTTTTCAGCAGCAAATGTTTCCCATAATGCAGTTTGATTTTTAATCAAATATAATTTGTTTGACAGAGCTCAATGAGCTCTGTCAAACAAAATATAATTGGTTAAATTCACAGTTAACTGGTTGAGTGCTAGAAGCCACTATCAGGGCTTTGAAAAAAATGAGGGTACCAGAGAAAAAGCAAATATTTTCCTTGCTCATGTTTCATATTCAGTCAAACACAAATAATATTTTGTTTATATAAATTTGTTTTATCACAAATTATTGAAGAGTGCCAGAGGGCACTCTTCAATAATTTGTAATAAAACAAATTTTGATCAACAAATTCAGACCATCAAAAATATTGTAGCCCTCAACCAGTTAAAGAAGAGAAAACAGAGTGATTGGAGATAATTCTGTTCAGAGGGCTAGGGGTTAATAGCATAGGAGTGGGGATTACACTCAGTATAGTGGAAGCGATATAGGGAAGGCATTGGGGATGGGAATTCCCCCACCCCCCAAAAAAGTTCTCATACTTGGCCCCCAGACTCCATTTATCTTTTGGATATAAACATATATGGTCAAAATTTCCTCTTGGTGGTGCACCTATCCTGTTCCCTGCCCATTAAAAAGGTCACGTGCTTTCACTGTTCCATCATCTTTGACTCTTTTGTGACCACAACAGAATTATAATGTCAAGTTTTTCTAATCATTTATGATAATATAGCCCATGTTAACAGTATGCCCACTAATGTCAAAATACCCAAAATTTCAAGTAGCAATGTTTTTTCATAAGGCCACACAAAGTAGATCTTCTATTTCTCAGGCCATTATTTGTAAAACGACATGCAGGCGAGCAGTTTTTTATTTTATTTTTTATTTCTGTAATTATTTCTTTGCCATCAAAAGTTCTTGTTCTTGGTTTATGTTTTAGGCCTCATAATCTATGGAAAAGCATGGGTGGTGATGTATTTCATCCCTTGAGAGAAAGAAGGCTTTGCAATATTTAACTCCATATCAAACGTAAACCATTTAATTTTTATTTTTTTAAAGTTTACATTGGTTATAAAAAGAGAGCATGTAGCAGCCAAATGGACCATGTGGGAGGGCTGAGAAACAGATTTTTAATTTGTTTTGGCCTAATCAGAGTTCACGATGGACTCAAACTGTCCGGTGCCACATTTTTAGCCATTCTTGATATTTCAGCGCCAAACAAAGTGTTTTGGTACCAAACTGCTAATTGAGAGGGAGGGAGGGAGGGAGGGAGGGAGGGTGAAGGGGGTGTACTTCACCATCTGATCCAAATAGATTGAGTGAATTTTGAAATATGACCTGACAGTAATTTCAAGAGTAAAATTACTAAATGGACAATTGGTCCCGAAATTTTTTTTACAGAATTACACAAATATTCTGACAAAATCTTCATTAAGCAAAAAGGGCAGTCACCTAAGTTTTATCCACTGATTCAATTGATAGCCTGAATAATATCAATGCGCTTATATAATAAGAGATTAATCGACTAATTACTGTTAATCCACTGGGCTTTGTGGGTTAGGGGTCTTTACAAAAGGCAGTATTTAATTGGATAAATACTTCATACCGTTGCGAGTAACTTCTGTTGTGACTAAATTTTCTTCACTCAAAACATTTGTTAATGCTCGTATCTGAAAGCACGTACAATTACACAAAGGTAATTTTGTTAGGACAAAAAAATCCACCCACAAACTCATTCTAAGAAACTAAAGATATTCACTAGAATAGAAATGAGTTAAACATTTAGCTCATCCTCATAAATCCTCAATCATTTCATTTCAAAAGTATGTGTTTGTTTGTCCATCTGTGTTTGTGGGGGTGTCTTATGTGTATGTGTCTCAGAGTCTGCTTGTCTGTGTCGGCCCTTCCATTTGTCCATCTGTTGTCTGGATAATGAAAAAGGGAAAGAATTAACAAGTCAAATCCAAAAAATGGTGGAGGGTACTAATCCTTCACAAGGGGCGCGGTGGCATTGCGGTAACCGATTCTTCTCAGATCACCAAAGTTAAGAAACGTTGAGCACGGTTAGTCCTTGGATGGGTGACCGTCTGAGCAATCAATTCGGACTCCCGTGTTGTGTTCTTAGCAAGCCTGAAAATACTGTCATCTCCAAAATGAGGTCCCTAGAGGGTGAATTTGGTGATGCTACCCTGTACAGTAGGGTAGCATCACAAAGTTTACCCTCTGTGAACCTCAGTCTGAATCAAGGTCTCAAGTCAAAACAGAAAGATGTACCTAGAGGATAAATTGGCCCACTGTATGGGATAACATCAGTAAATTCACCCCTGGGGACCTCATTTTGCAAATGATAGGTAGCTTATATTCAGACTTGGTCCTTAGGGAAGCCACTTAACCCCGCGTCGATATTACGCATGTCTTCAACCAATCTAACCCTGCCTGCGCATCAGTGCGGATTTACGATGTTGGGGTGCTGGCAACTACTCATCATTGCTCAGTGGTTCTCTCTGGGAAGGGAAAGAATCATGCCCCCATGTGGACAATCGGGGTTAAGCGCCTTGCCCAAGGACACAACGCGGGAGTCCGAATCGATCACTCAGAGACTGTTTTACCAGTAAAGCAGAATGTGTTAATCATACAAAACAAGCACTACTTCCCAGGATTGCCACATGGATTCTTAACTGGTTGAGTGCTAGAAGCCACTATCGCCTAGTGTGGGTGACTGAAAAAGGGCATTAAGCAGAATGTGTTAATCATACAAAACAAGCACCACTTCCCAGGATTGCCACATGGATTCTTAACTGGTTGAGTGCTAGAAGCCACTATCGCCTAGTGTGGGTGACTGAAAAAGGGCATTAAGTTTTCTAAGTAAAAAAAAAAATCCAATATGGCCACTAGTTGGTCATCTTGAAACTGAGCAGGAAAAAAATTGTCATGCACTTCCCTTCATCATGTTGATCATTTTTGTGAAGTTTCATGAAAATGCGGCTAAAACTGTGGAAGTGGGCACTCTCCAATAATTTGTATTAAAATAAATTTTGAATAACAGATTCAGACCATCAAAAATAATCTAGCTCTCAACCAGTTAATCTACATTTTTTTTGTTTGAATATCTTCAAATTTATACTTATAATTATATACATTTATTCCGTTGTGCTCACTGTTAACTATTGCAGTCTGGACCTAGAAAATTTCGAATGGAATTAAAAAAAAAAAAAATTCAAAAAATGCTTCAATGATGAAAAGAAAAGTTTTGTGCAGGGCACAAACATCCACACATGCATGAAGGATTTTGATAAAGATACTTTCCTAGTGCTATTCTTCTTGAAGTACCTGAACATTAGGGCATCTTTTCCTGTTAACATTTCCAGACTTGGGAAATTATTAGCTTAGTAGACTTTGATAAAAGCAAACCACAGGTGGTGGTGCTCTGTGAGAGGGGGTCATGAAGAAGAGGATAGCGGGGTCAAATCAACAATTATTTTATGATTTTTCAACGTGGCATAAATGCATCAGCATAATTGACAACTAGATCTGGATATAACCTGGGGTTAATGGTGGTCCATGAGCTGAAAATTCGCAAGTTTTTTCTTTTGTATTGCCCCCGCATGAACTTTTCCCGAAATCCATCCCATTTCCCTGAAAATCACCCTCAGGTTCCCTGAAAAATTATTCTGGAGGTTAACATGTCTGCTTTTCAAGCATACAGGAAAATAAATTAACAATAACATTTTACTAAGGTACGTTCATTACCAGCGGAAATAGGTTGTGGGGTCACCCATAAACAATTCCACTCCTTTGTCTTGCACAGTAAAACTTAACAGCTCTCTCCAATAAATTGTAGACAAACAAATATTTATTTTATTTATTTATTTATTTGTTTTAAGAATAAGATTCACTGGGAGGATGATGCAGAAGTGAGATAGAAGAACGAAGAATATGTGTTGGGTAAATACAGATTATCATGATTATGTGCATGTCCTGTGATTTGTATCAGATACGAGATGGTGTCCAGAATGGGATCTCAACGAGTCGACTTTGCCGGCAAGTTGTGATCCCATCTTTGGACACCACCGAGAATCTGATACAAATCACAGGACATGCACATTATCACAATAATAAACTTATCTAACAATTCAGTCACATAAACAAATTAAATCTTAACCCTTTACCCAACGTAACGGAAAACCGGCCAATGCTATTCTAAAAAATCGCCAATTAATTTACATTATTTTTTTCATTTTTTTGTCTCAAAAACATAGGTTATGACTCCTCGTTGGAATGAGTTCGTCCAGTGGTCATAACCTCTGTTTTTGAGACAAAAAATGAAAAAAAATAGTTATTCAAGAATTGTTTTTGCAAGTGTCGTCTGCTTTTCATGTTAGGAAAGGGTTAAATATTTTTTAAACATTTTTGGGACATAATGTTCGGTCGATCACTGAATGATCATAGAATGTATCTGTTATGATAGCCCGTAGCGCTACCGGAAACGAGTCGTCTATATGATACGGAATCAGAATGAGTCGTCAAAATGATACGGAATCGGAACACATTATGTGATACGTACCTTTTCTCGTGGTTTTCAGGCCAAAATCTATATGATTGTTAGATAATACAAAGGAGAGAGTTAGTATACTGATCAGTGAAATGAGGAAGAATGTGGGAGTGGAGAGAAGAGGAGGGGGCATGGAGTTTAGGAGCATAGTGGAAGTCTAGGCCATCTCATATAAAAGTACAACAATAACAGCGGCTATTATTATGTGTAATCTTGCTGAGCAAACATGAGTCACATGACACCAATCTCATGCTATACTCATGGCCCTGGCTGTCCTAATGAATAAAGTTCTAAGAATAGAAACATGAAGAAAAAATAAGTGTGTGATTACTCCAGCAGAACCTTTGATTACAAGAGTGTGAATTCTTCAAGTGAGAAATCAATTTTTGATACAATTCATCATTCATGGATGGATTTTTGATTTCCTCAAGTTGATAACTTCATCTACATGTAAGAATTGTTTCAAGTTTCAACATGTATGTACCACAATCAATGCATCTTAACTGACTCTCCGTTTTCATTGATTATCATCTTCATACAATTTACCACTGGTCTCTAAATACAGTAGCAAGCAAAACAAAATAAGAACAAACAAGGTGACCACAAACTCCATTGCCAGTTCATCTTTAACTGGTAGAGTGCTGAATTATTTTTGGTCATCAAAATTTGTTCACATGTCTTTGCCTTGTCACAATTTATGGGAGAGTGCCTACAGGCACTCTCCCATAAATTGTAACAAGACAAGTCCCTACAGACTAAATAATATTATTTCAAAGATAATAAGAAGCACATCCATTGAGTATGAAGCCTTCAAGTTGCAGTACCTTCACCTCAGAGTAAAGCCCAAATATGGGCTTCCAGCACTCTACCAGTTAAGGGGCTATACATGTATAAGCAATGGAATTTTGTTTATTTTGAAAATTCCCACCTCTGATATTCCTTCAATTCAAATTAAATATACACAAAATGTAAATCAAAATGAAGAATGAGATGTATAAAACATGAAACACATGTGTAGTCAACTCATAGAGTTGACAGCAGGCACCACTGGTTCCTGAAAGTCTGCTATCATATTCGTACCAGAACTGATAATAAAATAATATTTAGCAAGAACAGCTCATGGACGAATGTGGTTCAGATATTCAATAACAAAGCTAGGCATTCAAAACACTTTTGAGTGCAGCGATAGGACTGCATTTTGGAAAAGGACAACACTGTCTGCATTTTTTATTGAAGATGGTTTCCATGCTCGACAGACATGCGGAAATCTCTCGATACCACGAATGTCCATCGAAAAACAAAATCGTAATTCTAAGAAATTTCAACAGGCATCATGATACCTTGCATTGAATATGGCCCCTTAATGATTTCACCACACTCAATCATCAGGTTTTTTTTTAAAGCTTTCAAATAATTTTAGAGTTGGCTTTCAAAAAAGACAGCAAAACCTAAATCTTTCCAAGACCATGAACTCTTTGCATGCTGCTGGCAGATATTCCTGTTAGGTAAGCAATACTCTTATTACCAGAATAATGAGAATATGTATAATTTGGTTCTGTTTAACCCCCTGCACACTGATGTCAAAATATTCGGATTTGAAGTAGCCATTTTTCCCATAATGCAACTGGGAATTTAACCAATTCAATCTTGTTTGACAGAGCTCATTGAGCTCTGTCAAACAAGATTGAATTGGTTAAATTTCTAGTTGCATTATGGGAAATATTTGCACCCTGAACTTTAGATATTTCGACATCAGTGTGCAGGGGGTTAATCTAGCAAATCAGATGCATTCGCCTATGTAATTAACAAACAGAGCACTTGAAAATAATTTTTTTGTAACTTTCAACAAAATCATATCATTTTTAAAAAAATTGGAAATGAAATAATTAAATTTTGATAACGTATGCATTGGGTAAAGGGTTAACAAAATATGTCCCTGTTAATTTGATCTGATCAATTATTTCCCAAATGATATCTGGACTTCATTTCTTCAAATTTTTCATCAAATCTAGACATAGCTGTTTGACAGCAGCCATTAGTGTTCAACCAAATACCAAAAATGGTTGCTGACCGTTTACCGGTTATTTGAGCTAACACTCGGCTGATTCCGATGCTGATTGTAATACTGTGCACTACTAGATGAGTCGAGGCTTGGAAGAACTACATTAAATTGAACATATTTCACAGTGTTAAATGTCGTTGACTCAGGTCACAGTAAAATGATCAGACATGTACACTTGGGTGGTACATGGCTCTCAGAGCTATGTGTACCGCCCAAGTGCACGCGACTGGTCATTTTACTGTGACCTGATTCAATGGAGTTGTGCAACTTTCACTTTTTCCGGTATGAACCTTAGAACTCATCTTTTTATATCCGATTTCTATGGTGAACTGGTGATTGCTTCAAGTATGCTCAATTGCAAGCTTAACATGTCATTTAACTTTCTATCCCGTAAAGGGGCATCTAGAGAAATGAGAACAAAGTGAGCGGGGGGGGCTCACAAGAAATACCCCCTCCCCTTTGCCGTTTAGCCATCTGAGGGCGATTTAATTAACCCTTTACTCAATGAAACGGACAAAGCCAGCCATTATTATACAAAAATCTCCATTCAATTTCAAATTTTATTGTGTTTTAAATTTTTGTCTCAAAAACAAGCTTATGACTCCTCACTGGAATGAGCTCATTGAGCTCACTCCAATAAGGGGTCATAAGCTATGTTTTTTTGACAAACGTTGTTTTGTTAGTTACTCAAGAATTGATTTTCTAAGTATCATCTGCTATCCACATTGAGTGGAGGGATAGCAGATTGTTGTTGGTAGTATGAAGAGTTGGAATATGTTACCCATATTTCCATGTACCAGTTTAGCGGGGATAAACCCACACTGACTGGTGAATCTTTGGTGATCTATCTGTGATTAGTGTAGCTCATATAAGCCCGTGCTGACTGATATGGATAATCATCGTGGACATATTTTAGTTTAAAAAATATTTATTCAGTGAAAGTGCTATATGTAACAGGATTTAAGAGAATTACAGATCCCAAGAGCAATCCCAATCATCATCCCATTAAATGCAGCCTACCTGTGAAGTATGAGTACTGTGCGATCAATGGTACAAAAGTTATTGCCCGGAAACGAGTGTGATGGACGGACGGACGAATGGATGGATGAATTGACCTTTGACATATTGACCCCAAATGCAATCCTAACGATCAACACCTCAAATGCAATCACAATATGAAGTTATAGCTAAATCTTAAGTTATTGCATGGAAACCAAAAATCTATTTATAGTAACAGTGACCCCAAATGAAATTCCAATGATTGACATCTCAAAAGCGACTACAGTATGAAGTTATAGCTTTGTACACAAAAGAAAACTAAAATTATTGCACGGAAACCAAAAATTCTATTTATAGTAACAGTGACCTTGACCTTTGACATATTGACCCCAAATGCAATCCAAACAATCAACACCTCAAATGCAATCACAATATGAAGTTATAGCAAAAACTAAAGTTATTGCAGGGAAACCAAAAATCTATTTACAGTAACAGTGACCTTGACCTATGACCTACAGATCCCAATCATCATCCCATTAAAAGCAGCCTACCTGTGAAGTATGAGTACTGTACGACAAATGGTACAAAAGTTATTGCCCGGAAATGAGTGACGGATGGATGGATGAACAGACAGACGTATGGACGGATTGAAGGATGAATGGACAAAGTGATTACTATATACCCCCTAACCCACCCCTTTTTATAAAAGGGGGGTTATAATAATTAAGAATACACATTGTTGTTGTTTCCCAACTTTATTAATGGTATCATCAACATCATTTTACATTAACAATTTAACAATTGCAGAAGATAATTAAATGTGGTTAATGAATCATCACAAAAAAATGCTTGGCAATAAGCTGTTGAACCGATGTTCTGGGGGCCGTTGCTGTTGTCATCCGATTGATTACAATCGGCCAATTGGGGTGGCTGATTCTGATCATCGGTTGAACACAAGCAGTCATGTCTAGATTTTATAACAAAATTCAAGCTAATACTTGGCAGGTTAAGAGCCAGTGAAGGAATAGTTACCATTATACAATTATGGATCTTCTTGACACACCCAGTTATTTTAGATCCACCAGATGGGAATACTTTAATTATCGAATGTTGGAAAATACAGATGATCATGATAATGTGCAAGTCGTGTGATTTTTATCAGAATCGATGTGGTGTCCAGAATGGGATCTCAACGAGCCGGCTTTGACAATTTGGATACCAGAATTCACCATCTTTGTACAGATCCCCAAAGGAAGCCTCTTGATATGTAGGTGACAAGGATATTTCTCCTAGTGAGCTCTCAAAACAAAATTTATTGAGAAACATCAAATATAATTTCACAAATATCTAGTGTAACTACTTGCATAAGGCATTTTCTCATTCACAACATCTACCTGTGTAAATTAAGCTGTAGAAAAATGTTTTTTTTTAAAAATCTCAACAAAACCATATCATGTGACCCCTTATAGGAATGAGCTCATTCCAATGAGAGATTACATGTTACGGTTTTGTTGAAATTTTGTGAAAAATCTTGAAAAACAAAAATTAAAATAATAAATTTTGATATCCTGTGTGTTGGGTAAAGGGTAAAATGCAAGACCAGCTTGATGTGTAGGTAGACGCAATGTAAGTTGGGTGTCCACTGGTGCAATGGAATCTCATTTATCTGTTCAAAGTTAAAATACCATACAAAACCACTCCAACTGGATTTTGCTACAATAAAGTATGAGTGAAAGTGAAAGATGAAGCTTCCCAGAAAATGTTCGAAACATAACAATGCTACATTGTGACAAGTGTGTGCAATATGTCTCAGCAAGATAATACTACTGTATATAGTTTCAAGACCCATCTTCTTCCTGAACAGAATAGAAGACAAAGATAAATGCAACTATATTCCTAAACAGTCTGATTCCATTGATGCTCCATCTCTTGAGTTATTTGCTTCAAAAATTGAGGTGTTTTTTTTTTTTCCTTGAGGCTGATCATATCTTTTGTGCCAAATTCCAACTTTGGTCACATTTTACTGTAATACAACAGGTGCTCAAACATGAAGTCCATGAGTATAAAATTGCAAGTTACATTTTAACAACCTTGGTGGGGGTGTGGTGACTCAGTAGGTAGAAGTACAGGCTGCAAGCCAAGAGGTCCTCGGTTCGAATCCCACCTGCGGCAACTATGTTGTGCCCTTGGGCAAGACACTTCACCCCCCCTGCATTGCCCACGTGGAGGCATACTGCACGTCAATGGTGCACTTGTCTTCAGCCAATGCTAACCCTGCTTGTGTGGAGTTAGTATGTTGGGGAGCAGACAGCTGCTCGCCGTTGCTCTCTCTGGGTACTCTCAGGCTTCCTCCACCCGTAAAACTGTCATGGTCATGATTAGCCACTGTGCAGAAATATGTGACCGTAAACACCAATAAATAAATAAATAACTACCTTGGCAGTTGTTTCTAGACAAGTTTTGGCTGCCTACATAATTATGCAGCTATTACAGGACACAGTGTAACAAAGTGTAGCAAAAATATCTAGGCCTATAAAGGTTAAAACTTCTTTTTTTCAGATACTAGTTGTACATTACCATTTGGGGACAAGGAAAATGCACATCTAGTTCCTCATGGACAAGGACCTAAAGTTGATCTCTAGTTATCAATGAGTGTCTTGGTCCAATTACATCAATGAAGCAAAATTTATGTAGTGTAATAAACAAGTGCTGCTCCATTTACCATGGTTCTCATTGCAAAATTGCATACGTAATGCTGATATCCATTATCATAGTGAATGACACTTATTTTCCAATTTTCAGAAAGTTATTCTCATTCTTAATGAGTTATTTCAAGGAGACTGCAAAAATCAGACAATCAATGAAACCTGCAGGCCAACCAATACCTAAGAGGAATCATGTGAAAAATAAAATACTAAAATCTTATTGACTTGGACAATAATCAGAATTAATGCAAATGCCCAAGAGCAATCAATCCATTACACCTAGGTGTAAGTGCATTAATAATTACTTTTCCAATATCAATTTAATTCTCAGAGCTTTTCATTGAAGAAAAATCAAACCTGGGTTCTGACAAAAACAAAGCAAAAAAGTATGTCATATTGTTCCCCATTTAACTGTTTTGGTGTAAACCGGTTCTAATCGGACCGGAATGTCACTCTGGACATACTTCTATTAACCCTTTGAGACTTTAATTATCCTGACGTTCAAACGTTACTGGGAATTCAGTTTCTTCAACGTTTTTCAAAATGCGACATCAAACATCGGAAAGTACAAATAACAAGTTATTTTTCACATTACTGATTAACTGGTTGAGGGATAGATTATTTTTGGTGGTCTGAATTTGTTATTCAAAACTTCTTTTATTACAAATTATTGGAGAGTGCCCCCATAATTTGTAATAAAACACATGTTTATATTAACAAAACAAATGACAACAATGTAGCAATGCACTGTTTGATTTTGTATGTCATAAGACATACAAAAGTATCAACGTGCCATTTGATTTCTTCTGCCATAAGACGTACAAAAGTATAAAAGGGTTACGCCAATGATAAGATGATATGCTGTTACATGATACACTATTTTTTATCTTACAACAAGCATATAATTTCTCCAAAACAAATACAGTAGAATGCTCTTAATTGAATATCCATTTTGCTAGTAAAAATTATTCAATTAACAGGAGTATACAATTAACAGGGATTTGGTCAGTTTCCTGTGTTCTGGAGATAAACTGAGCATTTATTCTATTATATCTAGTTTGACAGAGCTCATAGAGCTCTGTCAAACAAGATATAATAGAATAATTGCCTGTATTGGATGAGTGAGGCCAAAAAGGTTGATAAATAAAGGGAATTTGGTGCGTGTCACAGTAATTTTTTTGACATATTACAAAAATTTATATGCAATTAACAGGAGTTTACTCTATAACCCATATGCAATTAACAGATCAAATTTGTACTGAAGATATGGTAAATGGTTTTGTGTTTGAAAATTATATTCAATTAATAGGAATATACAATTAAGAGATATCCAATTAAGTGGGCTCCACTGTAATAAAAAAGAATTTCTGGACTAAAAACAAATCTGTATTGCAGGTAGGCTGGGTAGCAACATTCCATGTACATGTGATCTAAGGATGAGCGATTTCTGAAGATGCACTGGATCTCAAAAGTAATCAAATATTTTCATGTTGAGGTCACTGTTTTTAGAAATACTAATTAAGACAATAAAGATAACTGATTTAATATGAATAACTATGTCAAGCACACTCAGAAATCAACTGCAGTTCACTCAACTAAAGGGAAACACCATCGACACTGACATTGTTTTTCAATCCAACCAGCATGTTATTCCTTTAACTGGTGGAGTGCTAATTTATTTTTCAAAAGTAAGGGTACCTTTAGTTTAGCAAGACTTTTTTTTATAATTAATTGTTGTGTTACAATTTATTGAGAGTGCCTGTTGGCACTCTCCAATAAATTGTAACAAAACAATTTTATAGAAAATCTTCTTTTTTTTTAAAGTGATTTTCAGCGCTTTTCAATAGTGCCATGATAGTAGCTTAATGGTCAAATATCATTACAGAGCACTGTGTTTTGGTGTGCACAATAAAATTCAATAAGTCTCTTGTCACAATGAAAAAAGCCTGGGCATCAAATTTCTAAAAACAGTTTTTATTGAAATAAAAGCCAATACTATAAGCATGCCGAGCAGACACATGATTAAGCTGGTTTTTGTTATAAAAAAAAACTGAAAATGAAAACAAATATAAATCAAATGCTACAAGAAAGTCCACATTCATTAGTTTATTTGAAAATTTTCTCAAGTGGCATTCACCCAGAATGCCTTGAAATTATATCAAAAGAAAGAAGTGTGGAAGAGGCTCTTGCATACTTATGAACACTTATTCTTTCCTCAACTTTCTTATTTAGACAAGCCAAGAAAGACAAGGTGCTCAACAGAGAGGAATACAAGGTTGCCTAATGTATACATAATGAAGCACAATGTATTAAATGGAACTATTGTTTCATGAGTGAGTTAATTCCAGAGACAGCTCAGGTTATAAGCAACTAATTGACATTAATTGTTCATAGATAATTGACTGGAGTCATACATGCAGGTATATAAGCCATTCCATTGATTTCCTATCAGATTCTCCTACAAGCAATTGATTGATGGTGGAATCTCGCATTCATTCACACTAATTCTAATTTGACAATGAAGAAGAAAACTGTTATATTAACCCTTCAACAATGAACCAAACATATTATCCAAATCAGCATTTCATATTAACCCTCTGCACACTGTTGTCAAAATATCAATATCTGAAAATATAAATTTTTCTCATAATCTTCCTCTGAATTTAATCAATTTAGTCTTGTTTGACAGAGCTCATTGAGCTCTGTCAAACAAGACTCAATTGGTTAAATTCCCAGATGCATTATGGGAAAA
Organism: Pictodentalium vernedei; assembly: GCA_031216915.1. Taxonomy (NCBI): domain Eukaryota; kingdom Metazoa; phylum Mollusca; class Scaphopoda; order Dentaliida; family Dentaliidae; genus Pictodentalium; species Pictodentalium vernedei. Next base: position 59,251,616 of record CM062293.1, read on the forward strand.
ATTTGCTTCTTAAAAATTTGATATTTTGACATCAGAGTGCAGAGGGTTAAGGAGTGGTGGAGATCCTGAAACACTTTCTACTAGAATGTCCAAAATACCAGTCTAAAAGAATAAGAGGGAGCGCGGTGACTCAGTAGGTAGAGGTGCAGGCTGCAAGCCGAATCCCACCTGCGGCAACCGCGTTGTGTCCTTGGGCAAGACACTTCATCTCCATTGCCCGCGTGGGGACACAATGACGCCGTGTACTAAGGCGTACTGCACGTCGATGGTATGCATGTCTTCAACCAATCTAACCCTGCCTGTGCGGCAGTGCAGAGTTATGATGTTGGGGAGCTGGCAGCTGCTCGTCGTTTCTCGGTGGTTCTCCCCGGGTACTCCGGCTTCCTCCACCCGTAAAACTGTCACGGTCATGATTAGCCATTGTGCATAAATATGTGACCTTAAACATCAATAAATAAATAAATAAATAAATAAATAAAAGAATAAGATTCATTGGGGATATAATGAGGAATGAAGGACATGTGGTTAGTGAGTGACACAAAGGAGAGTTACTGGGAAGAATGGGGCACAGGATGTAATCAAACATTTCGTCTTCGAGTGTTGGGAGGAGAGAAGAGGTGTGGGAAGAGGGAGGCAGTTGGGAGAACAGGGGTAACCAAGGCCTTCTCACCTGAGAACCATGACAAATCAGAGGCTGACCAAAGTGTTATTATTATTATATTTTAGTTTTTCTCTTTCTCACTTGTCATCAGAATGAGCACATCAAATTTGTTCCAATGATGACACACAAGTTACTTTTAGTGACAAAGATCAACCCTGTACACTCATGTCTAAATATCAAAATTTCAAGCCGTAAATCTTTCCTTTTACACAATTGAGAGTTTAATCAATTCAATCTTCTTTGACAGAGCTCAGAGCATGAGCTCTGTGAAAGAAGATTTTGAATTGGTCTGTTAGTTTATTCATTGGAGTTTAGTTTAACTGGTAGAGTGCTGGAAACCCATATTTGGCCTTTATTCTGAAGTGCAGGTGCTGCAATTTAGAGGCTTCATATTCTGTGGATGTGCTGCATATTAACTTTAAAGTGAAATTATTAAGTCTGAGTGGATTTGCTTTGCCACAATTTATGGGAGAGTGCCTATAGGCATGATGTGTATAGGCATGCCTATGTGTGTGCCTATAGGCATGCCTGTGTGTGTGCCTATAGGCATGCCTGTGTGTGTGCCTATAGGCATGCTTTGTGTGTGCCTATAGGCATGCTGTGTGTGTGCCTATAGGCATGCTGTGTGTGTGCCTATAGGCATGCTGTGTGTGCCTATAGGCATGCTGTGTGTGTGCCTGTAGGCACTCTCCCATAAATTATAACAATGCAAAGACAAGTAAGCAAATTTTGATGACCAAAATGAATTCAGCACTCTACCAGTTAATGACACTTTCAAAAGCGAGAGTCACATTGAGCCGAAGAGTTCTATGAGTGCTCACTGATGCCCAGTGGTTCTCTGTGGGTACTCTAATTTCCTCCACCCATAGAATTCTTTGGCACAATGTGACTCTCGCTTTTCAAAGTGTCATTAAACCCCAATGAACAAACTAACAAACCAATTCAATCTTCTTTCACAGAGCATGAGCTATGTGAACAAAGACTGAATTGGTTTGTTTAGTTTGTCAGACTCTCCAACTTATTAATTCTGCACAAGCAGAGTTAGCAGTGGTTGATGGCAAGGGCACCATCAATGTGTACTAAACCTTGGTACACAGCACACTGTGTTTCCAAGTGGGAAATCGGGATTAAGTCTCTCTCATTGAGATTACACAGTTACCACTGGTCAGGATCCAACTGACAACCCTTTGGTTGGAAACAGCCTAGTATAAGCTACCAGCTTGTTGCTGAATCCATTTCCATTAATATTTTGTGCTCGCTGATACGTGTATCATTACCATACTCGATTTGTGTAACTTTTTTTTAAAACTTTGGAAATAAATATTGTTTAAACTAACCCTTTGGTTTGAAGTCCAATTCTCTCACCACACTCCCACTGAATTGGTTAAATTCTCAGTGCATTAGGCCTAAAAAAAATATAAAATCTGTTTCTCAGGCCCTCCTGCATGGTCCTTTTGGCTGCCGCATGCTCTCTTTTTATAACCAATTTAAACTTTAAAAAAATTAAAATTAAATGGTTTATGTCTGATATTTTACCCAAGTTAAAAAAATAGATGAATTTGTCCCTTGAGTGCAAGAAGGCTTTGCAATGCTTTAGCATTGCAAAGCCTTCTTGCACTCAAGGGATGAAATACACCACCACCCATGCTATTCTGTAGATTATGAGGTCTAAAACTTGAACCAAGAACATGAACTTTTGATGGCTAAGAAGTAATTACTGAAATAAAAAATAAAATAAAAAACCGCTCGCCCGCATGCAATTTCACAAATAATGGCCTGAGAAACAGAAGATCTACTTTGTGTGGCCTTATGGGAAAAACTTCCTGCTTGAAATCTTGTTTTTTGACATCAGTGTACAGAAGATTAAAGTAATTAGAGACTGACTGTAGAAATCGGGGTGACAAGGAAACAAGGCACCCAGTTTATGTTTCACCTTATCTGCCAGAACTTGACATTTCACTTGACATTCATTTGCTGATGCTTCCAGAACATTGATCTATATTCTTATGATCAGGATTCGCAGGGCTCGCCTTGAGTAAAATGGTCGGGGCCTAAAAAAAAGTGCCCCACATATTGAGGTCGGGGCCTTTTCGGGGCTGATTTTCCATTTTGTCCATTATTGTTAGTGCTTTTTTGTGGAAAATGTCGGGGCTTGAAAAAAAGCCCCCAGCAAGTGCTCCTCGGGGCTGATCTCGGGGCCTGGGCTGATCAGCCCCGACTCAAGGCAAGCCCTGGATTTGCAGAAGAAAATGCACAACTTTGAAGAACTTTTCTGGGAATTTTCAAACCCTTTTCTGGACCTCTGTGTAAATTTATTTTCTGTTTGTTTATATATCAGTCAACTCGTTCAAGCCTGGGAAAGAAGAGTGAATCTATTGACTCTCACATGCAACTAAAGTGTTTCAAATAAAGTGCCATCTGCCTCTTCAGGCAGAGGTCACTTGGCTAAAAAGAACGTCTTGGATTTGAAGGCTGTCTCTGCTCACTATTAACTGGACCCAGTGTTCACGCAGGCCCTCAACTGTCTGATGCCAACTTTGGGGGGAATTCTGGATATTTAACACTTGACCTAATGTAACGGCCAAAACCGGCCAGCGCTATTCTTAAAAATCGTCAATTAATTTTCATTATTTTTTCATTTTTTGTCTCAAAAACATAGGTTATGACCCCTCATTGGAACGAGCTTTGAGACAAAAAATGAAAAAAATTAGCTATTCAAGAATTTTTTTTGCAAGTGTCGTCTGCTTTCCATGTTAGGTAAAGGGTTAAGTTGCAAACAAAGTGTTTTGATGCCAAAATGCTAATGGGAGGGCAGGGGTGTTCTTTCGCCGTCTGATGCAAATAAATTAATAATACGTTTTGAAAAACAAACTGGCAATTATTTCATGAATGAGCAGATAAGTGGTCACAGAAAAAATCTGATAGAACTTGAAAGTTCTGATGAAATCCTTGGTAGGTAAAAAGGATGGTCAGCTAAGTTAAATCTATGCCACTGATTCAATTACTGGTCAGACTGAAAGTTGTCGATAATACACCTGTTGTTGCTCTTAGATAATAACAGATTAATCAACTAATTACTATTAATCCAATGGGTTTAGTGGGTCGCAAGTCTTTACAGAAGGCAGTATTTAATTAGATAAATACTTCATATCATCGTGAGTTAAAGGTTTGTCCGAACACTATTTCTAACAGCTTAGTGACAAAATCACTGGGTTTGAGGATATGAAAATCAGTTATTGTTTCCACCTTTTTTGCCAGCTGATGATTTCTTGTACTAGAAGTACCAAAATATTTTGTTTGTTTGTTTGTTCCATCATCAGTCATGCTCTTGACTGCTGAATGGCTTTCCTTCCAAGTGAAAGGAACTTTTTGGTGACAAAATTTTAGCTAATGAATGTTTTTTGGGGCCAAACCAAAATTTTTAGCGCAGTTCACTGAACTGTCACCCATCAGTGAACACTGTCTGAACCATGCTTTCTAAAGCAACTACTGTATTACATACATCAGGGGTGAGTAGAGTCAACTTAAGGTTTCAAGGTGACAAGTCTTATGCATGTTTTGCCCACCAATACCTGGCACCTGATCCTGATCCTTGGTATGTGCTCTTTGAGAGCTTCCCAAGGATCAGTGTCAGGTGCAGGTATCTTTTCAATGGATAAAAATATGCAATTTATGCAACCAAAAGCCATAGAATATAAGAAAAGAGTCCTTAACCCTTTACCCAACGAATCGCCTGCATCCGCCCGCGTAATATGTAAATTCAGCAGTTGAAAAAATATTATTTTTCAAAAAATTTCAACAAAACCATATCATGTGACCCCTCATTGAAACGAGCTCGTCGAGCTCGTTCCAACGAGGGGTCACATGATATGGTTTTGTTGAAATTTTTTGAAAAATTAAAAAAAATTATATTTAAAATAATAAATTTTGATATCGTCTGCGTTGGGTAAAGGGTTAATCCTTTACCTAACATGAAAAGCAGATCACACTTGCAAAAAAAATTCTTGAATAACTAATTTTTTAATTTTTTGTCTCAAATACATAGGTTATTACCCCTCACTAGAACGAGCTCATTCCAAAGAGGGGTCATAACCCATGTTTTTGAGACAAAAAATGAAAAAAATAATGAAAATTAATTGGCAATTTTTGTGAATAGTGATGACCGGTTTTGGCCATTAAGTTGGGTAAAGTGTTATACTAGGTCCCAACTGATAAGAATTTTTATTTCATACAAACTCCTGCTGCGAGAATCAATTTTCAGTTCTCTGTAGATATTCCATAGTAAAAGACAAAACTCGAATTTATATATTTATTAGAGTTTAAACCTTAAGGACCTAGATCCAATGTGAGTTTCAAGTCTTACATGTTCAAGTAGAACAGATGTTGAACCATACATTGTACAGGCTTTTGTGAACCTACTGATGGAAGTGTTGTTTATACAGGCAACCAAGACTCCAGCTACAAAACCACCAAATTTGTAAAAAAAAAAAATACAGCAAAATGTTTGAACTAGAAATAAAAGGTTTAAATTACAGATATCAAATGGAATAATCCAATGGAAAATGGATGCTTTGAAATGGGAAAGGTCCTTAGACTAGCTTTTGATTAATGGACAAAATTGAGAAATAAATATAAAACAAGAGCACCGCGTTGCGGGACAATATACACCAGTTTTAATTTTTTGAAGAGTTGGGGTAAGGATGGGGGTGAGGGTGAAAATTGTTTGGACCAACTCCACATTCGAACTTGACCTGTATTTTGTTGTGATTAAACAACCAATTTTGGAACCAATCGGAAAACAAATAATAAAAGTTATCATCCGGAAACCAAATATTTGATGCATTCTATGTCCAACTAGGTCCATAATTCAGGGGAACTTCAAGGTTCAAACTGACCCCATATTTGAATTTGACCTGTCTTTTGTTTTGATTAAACCACATACCAAGTTTAGGAGTCAATCGAAAAAAAAATACTAAAGTTATCATCTGGAAACCAAATGTTGACGAATGGACAGACCGACAGATGGACATATGGATGGATAAATGGACAGACAGACTGACTGATTCCATAATTCGATGGTTTTTCAACCTGGCGTATAAAAATTCAGTCAGGTCATACTAAAGTTATAATCCGGAAAACACAAAATGCACAAATTCAAGAGGAATAACTCTGGAAAGATACATGCAATTTTAGCCGAAAGTGAACTTGAGCTGTGCTTTGTGGTCATAAACAAAATCTGAGAATTTGAAACAAATTACTCAAGGCAAACTAAAGTTATCATCCGGAAACCACATAATTCACAAATTTGCAATCATTCAAGGGGAATAACTATGGAACGGTACATGAGATTATGGCCAAAGGTGAACTTGAGCTGTGCTTTGTGGTCAAAAACAAAATCTGAGAATTTGAAAAAAATCGGTCAAGGCAAACTAAAGTTATCATCCGGAAACCACAAAATCCACAAATTTGCAATCATTCAAGGGGAATAACTCTGGAAAGGTATATGTGATTGTGGTCAAAAGTGAACTTGAGCTGTATTTTGTGGACAAAAACAAAAAACTGAAAATTTGAAATAAATCGGTCAAGGCAAACTAAAGTTATCGTCCGGAAACGAAAAGTTGGGCTAAATTCCCATAAATAAAGGGCCATAACTCTACTGCAAATGGGCTGCTAGAAACGAAAATTGAACCCATCCTGTATTTTGTCATACTAAATCCACATGCCAAATTTAACTCAGCTCAAAACATTACAACTAAAGTTATCGTCCAGAAACAAAATGTGTCCATGAACGGACAGACAGACAGACGGGTGGAGAGACCATTCACATAATACATCCCGTTTTTCAAACAGGCGTATAAAATCAACATCTGAAAAATTTGGTGTCAATCCGTCTAGGCGTTCGGCTTTAAATGAACGGAAACCAATTTTTTTTCTCCAAAATTGTGTTTTCAAAGGGCCATAACTCTGCAGCGGATGGACTGAGAAACACCAATATCGAACTTGACCTGTATTTTAATGCTAAAAACAACTTCTGAAAGTTTGATCTCGATCCGTCAAGGTGTTCGACTTTAAATGAATGGAAACCAAATTGTTTACGGACAGGCAGGCGGATGTTCTAACAATTGGTAGTTATGTGGCTATTTTTATGGGACTACAATAAAATGCATGTCCATTATATTAAAACAAGTGATTTTTGAGAAAATTTTTGGGATGGTAGCAAACCCTGACCCTACTCTTTACTGACCCTAACCCTACCCCCCCCCCCCACCCCCAATTCTAAACCCCACCCTAGACTAATGAAAATTCAATATATTCCTAGTCTATTTTAACTAAAATGCACGTCCATTGTATTAAAACAACTTTTTGGGTGAAAAATTTTTGGGGTGGTAGCAAACGCTAACCCTACCCTTTACAGACCCTAACCCCACCCCAACTCTAAACCCCACCCTAGAATAATGACATTTAACTATGTGACTAGTCACATAAATTGCGGTAGTCACCTAACCCCCATTTCTACCAACAAATAGCCACCTAAACCCCATATGTCTTCCCGGACAGACGGACAGACTGATAACATAATACGACCGTTTTTATAAAGGGGCGTATAAAAATTCAAATTCGTGAAGTTAGAGGCATGTAAATGAGTAAAGTAAACAAATCCATATTTTTAACCTGGTCCAGGAATTTCCATCAGCAACATGCTTTTGTGGAAAGACAGTACTTTCTAAACAAGCCTAAGATGCTTAAACATGTAAATAACTACCACAAGCTCTTTTGATAAATATTTACTCCTTGGAATAATAGCTGTAATCCAGTCTTTTAAGTGGTAAAAGTTGTAGGCCTGTGAATTAAATACCAATGAGGGGTCATAACCTATGTTTTTGAGACAAAAAATGAAAAAATAATGAAAATTAATTGGAAGTTTATGAGAATAGGGCTGTTTCGGCTTTGGCTGTTATGTTGGGTAATTTGTTGGGTATTTTTAATAACAGTAATTTTGAATGATAAATAAATAACCAACTCAACAAAATAAGTTAGTCTTGATCATGATATTTTTATACAGACCTACCATGCATCAAACCAGAAAAATAAAACAAAGAAGCACACAGCTGAAACATTGCTAAAAACTTCACTGGCTATAGTACAAGTAGAATAATGAATGGGGATTATGTCATGCACAGTGCACGAACACAATACAGTGGAGCCCACTTAATTGGATATCTCTTAATTGTATATCCCTGTTAAATGAATATAATTTTCAAACACAAAACCATTTACCATACCTTCAGTACAAATTTGATCTGTTAATTGCATATGGGTTGTAGAGTAAACTCCTGTTAATTGTATATAAATTTTTAAAATATGTCGAAAAAATTACTGTTATACGCACCAAATTCCTCTTATTTATCAACCTTTTCGGCCTCACTACATCCAATACAGGCATTTATTCTATTATATCTTGTTTGGCAGAGCTCTATCAAACAAGATATAATAGAATAAATGCTCAGTTTACCTCCAGAACACAGGAAATTGACCAAATCCCTGTTAATTGTATACTCCTGTTAATTGAATAATTTTCACTGGCAAAATGGATATTCAATTAAGAGGATTCTACTGTACCATGATGTCATGATTTCCATTCATAAAAAATCAACTCAAAAACGATGACCATCATCAAAATATATGCGACAAAGTCAAGAAAGGGAGGAATAGTGTAAGATATTACCACCAAGTGGGTTTCCGAGATGGTGTATGGAAGTCTTGTCCTCCCCTCTGGGTCATATATTGACTCATCCTGCCGGGTTCATTAATATTTGCCCAGCGACAAAGTTTTGACTTCAATACTCCATCTTGGAAACCCACATGGTGGTAATAACCTATATGTCTTACCTATATGTCTTTCAGTGTTGGTGTACAGACTGTTATAATCTACTTAGAATACTGCAGCTTATTCCATGAAGTTTTTTCATTAAGCCAATGAAGTTTTGTGGTGTAATATGCTCCGAGAGTCCTTTCCAACAGTGTGTTACATCACAGCACTTTATACTCAAAGTTAAAGAACACAAGGTTTTATCAACCCAGTTCTGGAAGCAGGCCTGGAAATAACCCACGAAAGACCGTTTTGGTTCTGTGTGGGTTACATCAATTGTAAAATATGCAAACAAACTACAGGTTTACGACAATGTAATACAACTTAACTTTATTTAATTATTAATCTTGCATGTTGTACCAAAAAGACTTAACGGTCTTTTGGAATTATCTTGACTCAAAGGCTGAGTATTGCATCCACCTTATGAATAGGATGGCAAGCTCGTTCAGTCAAAATAAATAGCAACAACTGATGTGTGATCTCACTTTGGTAAGATTGTGCATTACTTGTTGATATTTATGTAGGCAGTAATCCTGTCAAGACGTAAAAATGCATGACTGCTGTAGTATATACAGAAAAGGCAGGGAAGCATCACAACACCCTTGTTCCTGTGGGTTATCACCATGCTATAAAGTGAAGCATCACAACACCCTTGTTCCTGTGGGTTATCACCATGCTATAAAGTGAAGCATCACAACACCCTTGTTCCTGTGGGTTATCACCATGCTATAAAGTGAAGCATCACAACACCCTTGTTCCTGTGGGTTATCATCATGCTATAAAGTGAAGCATCACAACACCCTTGTTCCTGTGGGTTATCACCATGCTATAAAGTGAAGCATCACAACACCCTTGTTCCTGTGGGTTATCACCATGCTATAAAGTGAAGCATTACAACACCCTTGTTCCTGTGGGTTATCATCATGCTATAAAGTGAAGCATCACAACACCCTTGTTCCTGTGGGTTATCACCATGCTATAAAGTGAAGCATCACAACACCCTTGTTCCTGTGGGTTATCACCATGCTATAAAGTGAAGCATCACAACACCCTTGTTCCTGTGGGTTAACACCATGCTATAAAGCATAAGTGGCAATGGGTTAAGATATTAGCTCTCCATTTCCAGGCCTATGGAAGAATTAACAATTAACCCCCTGCACACTGATGTCGAAATATCTAAAGTTCAGGGTGCAAATATTTCCCATAATGCAACTAGAAATTTAACCAATTCAATCTTGTTTGACAGAGCTCAATGAGCTCTGTCAAACTAGACTGAATTGGTTAAATTCACAGTTGCATTATGGGAAAAATGGCTACTTCAAATCTGGATATTTTGACATCAGTGTGCAAGGGGTTAAAGATCAACGGTAATTCAAGTATAGTTTTTTGTTGTTTGTCTAAGTTTGACTAATGATGACAAATGAAAAATAGTATGCCTTATTTCGTTCGTTTAAGGTGAACAAAACGATTGCCTGTTCAGTCTGTACAAGCCTGCACAGATCATTTTTATTAAGTAATAAATTGACATTTTTAAAGTTCCTGAACATGGCTTATGACCCCTTGTTGGGACGGGCTCAACAAGGGGTCATGATCTAAAATATGTCAGCATTCATGTATATAACAAACGAGAGTAGCAATATTTTTATCCTCACATCAGCAATCACCATATGGAGTGCCATTATAAACCGCTTGATGTATTTTATGACAGAAAGCTTTCACAGTAATTCTTCAGTGAGTTCTCTTTCTCAGTTTAAGTGGCATATGTATGCATTGTCATGGAAGTCCAAGATAAAGCAATTTTCCAAGGCTCATAAAATCATTCTGAGTGCATGCACTAAATACCCTACATAACTAAACAGCTTTTGATAGCTAAACTAGCTTTCATACTCCATTCCTAAGATAGGAAGCATTTTATTGCAAACCATAAGGTATCGCGGAACTAAATATTGAAATTAGAGTGAACCGCCTTAAAATGTTGCACTCGGAAATGATGCAATCTCTAAAAATAAACAGCCTTGGGAAAATCCATTGTTTCAATAAAAGTTTGAAACATTCTATTGACATCTTGCATTATTGTTGAATATTCCTGATAAAAAAGAGGGTGATTTGATGACTTTTGGACCTAAAAAATACAATTTACTTTTTGTGTGTTTTTGTAGGGAATTCCCTGAAAAATATGTGCACATGACCGGTACTTCCCTTTGTGTCAGTTTTTCTCTCTTATTTGTTGCATGACCCCTTGTTTTCAGATCAGAAAAAGTTGTCTGAAGGGCTATACTTGACAGAGATATTTGAATGCCAAAATTAAAGTGATGCGATCATATTTTTTTCCACCTGAACGTTATAATGGTCGCCTATGGGAAAATATTTAGTTCTGTGATACCATAAGAAGAGGTATCTGGCAGTTCTTACAGATATATCAGGGAAGTGGAAGGCAGGGAGGAGGGGGGGGGGGGGGGGGTGATGGTGAACCCTCTCAATTTTGGGGCCAACAATGCTCACAGTATTTGAAAACAGTGAACAAAATTTGAGTGAATATTGTAAACAATATACAATCGCCTTGTTATTCTACTTGTCATCTTTAAAATCAAAGAACTGACTTTTGAGTTTACGATTATCTGAGTGGGTGTCAGGGTCGTAGTAGTTACTACCCTATACTTAGCATGACAGAGAACACATTGTAAGACAACTGTGTGATTTGGGCAATATTAGGGAATTACAGTCCAGCCACCGTGAACTGGTCACTTTCGACGTGTGTGCAATATTTCCATGGATGCAATAATATTAGATTCCAAACACAAATTTTAGGAATCAGCATCAAAAATATAATTAATGAAGCACTGGGTACAACCTGGTGCTGCTTTAATTAAAATTTTGCTGCTGATGATTTTTATTACGTATCATACAGGTGCTGAGAGTCCACTAATCCCATAATATCACCCAGATTGCTTCTTAGAGGTCACATTTTGTTACATAATTTTCTTGAGTGTCCCTGAATCTCTGCATCACCTGTATAGTCATGGTAGCAAATGAAACCAGGAAGAATCTGAGATTCTACTGGTAGAAGTTGGAATTCTGACTTCTTCCAGTAAATCTCCAATTCTAAGTGGAAACTAGATTTCAACTTCCACAAGTGGAAGTTAGAATTCCAGTTCTGTTGGTAAAAGTTGGAATTCCCAATGTCAATTACACCATAAAGTGTATAAAAGTACCTCAAAATTTTATCTTGTAGTGGAAAAGTGGGTGCGGTGCCACTGTGTTCTAAGACATGCTGCACATTTATGGTGCACTTCAACCAGTGCTATCCCTGCTCGTAGCACTGGTTGAAGTGCACCATAATGATACATTATTTCTTTGAAGCTAACCAATAACTATTTATTTATTATTTATTTATTTATTTATTTATTTATTTATTTATTTATTTATTTATTTATTTATTGGTGTTTAAGGTCATACATATACTTATGCACAATGGCTAATCATGACCGTGACAGTTTTACGGGTGGAGGAAGCCGGAGTGCCCGGAGAGAACCACCGAGCAACGATGAGCAGCTGTCAACTCTCCAACTTCGTAACTCTGCACCGCGGTACAGGCAGGGTTAGATTGGTTGAAGACATGCGCATCATCGACGTGCAGTACGCCTTAGTACGCAGCGTCATCGTGCCCCTCATGTAGGCAATCGGGGGTAAGTGCCTTGCCCAAGAACACAACGTGGGTGTGTGAATCAGTCGCTGAAATGGTCACCCATCCAACTACTAACCGCGCTCGACGTTGCTTAACTTCGGTGATCTGATGAGAACTGGTTACCGCAACACCACCGCACCCCCTAACCAATAACTAATCAGGATCCAATACAGCGGGGCCCACTTAATTGGATATCTCTTAACTGAATAACCATGTTAATTGACTATAACTTTCAAACACAAGCCATTTACCGCACCATTAGTGCAAATGTGACCTATTAACTGCATATAGGTTATAGAGTAAACTTTTGTTAATTGAATATGAAAAAATCTTGCAATACATGTATATTGAGAAATTTCCCTGACAATCACCAAATTCCCCTTGTTAAAGACTTATTTGGCCTTAGTATAGTATTGAAATACAAACAAGAGGCCTCTCAGCCTAGACAGCTCCGCCCAAGGTCACTGTTTTTAGGGGAAGCTAAATAAAAGACAAGAATCCAAGTGTTACTGCATGTGACCTTAACCTTCACCTTCAGGATATGACAATGGGTCGAGGACATGACACAACGTGAGGTTATGAGTAACAATTGTGTGAAGTATGAACAAGATCTGTCACACATAGATTCAATTATAGACCAGACAAGGGCAGTATAATAATATAAAAGTTTTGCTGTCTGTGACCTTGACCTTGATATAACCTTGGATGAAAGACACGACACGCCTTTGAGTCATGAGCAATAATTGTAACAACTATGAATAAGATCCGTCAATCATACCTAGTTATATGGGCCGGACAAGAGTTGTATAACAATATAAAAGTTTTGCTGCCTGTGACCTTAATGGTATGACCTTGGAAAAATGCCATGACACCCCTTTGAATCATGAGCAATAATTGTATTGTATGAATAAGATCTGTCAATCATTCCAAGTTATATGGACCAGACAAGGGCTGTATATATATATCCAAGTTTTGCTGTCTGTGACCTTGACCTTGATGATATGACCTTGGATCAATGTCGAGACACACCTTCGAGTCATGAGCAATAATTGCACCAACAATGAATAAAATCTGTCCATTATACCAAGTTATATGAATTGGACAAGGGCTGTATAACAATATCAAAGTTTGTGGCCTGTGACCTTGACGATATGACCTAGGATCAAAGTCACGACACACCTTTGAGTCAAGAGCAATAACTGTACCAAGTATGAACAAGATCTGCCAATTAGATCAAATTATATGGATCCGACAAAAATGATAGTAAACTATCAAAGTTTTCTTGACTGTTAAGTGATCTATGGGGGCCAGTTACCTTCACTTTGAGGGTACAGACCTCATTATGATTATAAAGTGAGAAAATCCCTGTTAACTGAATACTCCTGTTAACTGAATAATTTTTATTGGCAAAGGTAACAGGATTTCTCTGTATTTAACTGGTTGAGTGCTAGAAACTAATATCATGGCTCTATTGCAAAGTGCTGGAAGCCAATTTTTGTGACTTTAGACTGTATGCAAAAACTATAGGCTCCAAAGAGCCTGTAATCGCTCACCTGGCAGAACTATATATAAAAATATGATTTCCCATAGGCTTTCCATGGTAACTATAAGCTGCAATTGTGGCCATGTTTGTAACATTACATGAGGAACATTGGTAGAAGGTGTCCCAGTCCTCAATCATGTGAAGTTTCAAAACATTTGACTTTGTAGTTTCAGAGGGGAAGATTTTTTAAAAATCCAGCAATCAGAATCAGAGAATGTCTCTGGTGGCAATATTTTCCATCCAACGGGAACAAAAAGAGGATCGTTTATAGAGGGCCTCCTATAGACCATTTCTGCGAAGTTTGGTTCACGTCAGCTCAGTAGTTCCAGAGAAGAAGATGAAAATGTGATTTCCCATAGGGTTTCTATAGTAACTATAAGCTGCAATTGTGGCCATGTTTACAACTCGAACAACATTACATGAGGATCATTGGTAGAGGGGGTCCCAGTCATCATTTTTGTGAAGTACCAAAACATTTGGCCTGGCAGTTTCAGAGAAGATTTTTGAAAATCCACCAACCAGAATCAAAGAATGCTTCTGGCAGCCATGCTTTTCAACACATGGGAACAAAATGAGGATTGTTTGTAGAGAACCTCCCATAGACCATTCCTGCCAAGTTTGGTTTACATCGGCTCAGTAGTTCCAGAAAAGGAGATGAAAATGTGATTCCCATAGGGTTTCTATAGTAACTAAAAGCCGCAACTGAAGCCATGTTTGCAACCCGATCAACATTAAATGAGGACCATTGGTAGAGGGTGTCCCAGTCATCAACCATACAACCAAACAAAGTTTCAAAACATTTGGCCCTGTAGTTTCAGAGGAGAAGATTTTTCAAAATCCACCAATCAGAATCAAAGAATGCTTCTGGCGGCCATGTTTTCAAACTCATGAGAACAAAATGAAGATTGTTTGTAGAGGACCTCCCATGGACTATCCCTGCCAGGTTTCATGCACGTCGGCTCCGAAGTTCCAGAGAAGATGATAATGTGATTTCCCATAGGGTTTCTATAGTAACTATAAGTCACAATTGTGACCATGTTTGTAACCCGATCAACATTAAATAAGGATCGTTGGTAGAGGAGCTCCCAGTCATCATTTATGTGAAGTTTCAAAACATTTGGCCTTACGGTTTCAGAGGAGAAGATTTTTGAAAATCCACCAACCAGAATCAAAGAATGCCTCTGGAAGCCATGTTTTTCATCCGCCGGGAACAAAATGAGGATCGCTTGTAGAGGACCTCCCATAGACCATTCCTGCTAAGTTTGGTTCACACCGGCTCAGCGGTTACAGAGAAGAAGATGAAAATGTGAAAAGTTTATGGATGCCAGAAGCAAAGTGATGTGAAAAGCTCACATGGCCTTTTTGGCCAGGTGAGCTAAAAATGAGAATTTCAACTTCTACTGGTGGGACTTGAGATTGGCAAAATGAAGTGCTAAATTTCCAACTTCTGGTGGTTACTTGATTCCACACGACATGTACAAAATACAATTAAAATCAACTAATTAACTCAATTAGTAACATAGGTGATAACCCAGTGCAACTTGTTTCAGTAATTCAATTCAAGAATATTGTTCTACTCAATACACCCAATTAGGAACAGTTATAATTTAAATGAAAACAACCAAACCAAAATAGCCTTTGTTTAATGGTAGTTTACATGGAAAGCACATTGCCATTGTTTATCTGCTATCATCATGCAAAAAAAAACTTGGGGTAAAAATAGTTTTGTTTTAAACTTTTGAAAACATCCCACTCAGAAACGACTTTGAAATAAAAACAATACAGACAATGATAAAATCTTTGTGAGACCAACACTCAGTAAACTCTGTTCTAAGTATTAAACATGCAGAATGGTGTGTTAAGCAACTATATATACCACATAGGAAAGCTAGTCAAACGGCCAAAATCTTTTTCAAAATGATGTCACTGAATATTTGTAAACATGATCAAATCATTGGTAATATTAGTTATCCTTGTGTTTCCAGGGTGTATGGGAATTTATACCGGTTAGGGAACTCATACACCTTAAGGCAAAGCCAAAGGCTGTAGCAGTTCCCAGACTGGTGTAAACTCCCATACACCCTGGAAAACACAAGCATAACGGATTTAATTCCAAGAATTTTGGTGTACTTAATACTTTAACCTAAAAAAAACTGACAGAAAATTTGTACACATTATTAAATTGTCCAGTGTATAGGGACAGTCTCGTAAAGCATCTCATCAATATTGCTCTTCGTCAAGCTTTCGGCCTCTTGGCCTTCTTCAAGGACCGTTGATAAATTTGCAAACTACATCTCAATCCAAGATTGTTGTTTAGTTGAGTGCGGAGATGTAGTTTGCAAATTTATCAACGATCCTTGAAGAAGGCCAAGAGGCCGAAAGCTTGACGAAGAGCAATATTGATGAGAAAATTTGTACTTTGTACGTTTCTTAATAAAACCAGACAAATAAGGATGTTATTGGAACTGGCTGAGGGTGCGGTGGCATTGCGGTAACTGGTTCTCATCAGATCACCAAAGTTAAGCAACGACGAGCCCGGTTAGTCCTCAGATGGGTGACCGTCTGAGCAATTAACCCCAACTGTCCACATGGGGGCACGATGACGCCGTATACAGAGGTGTACTGCACGTCGATGGTGCACATGTCTTCAACCAATCTAACCCTGCCTGTGCTGCTGATGTTGGGGAGCTGGCAGCTGCTTGTCGTTGCTCGATGGTTGTCTCCGGGTACTCCGGCTTCCTCCACCCATAAAACTGTCACGCTCATGATTAGCTGTTGTGCATAAGTATGTGACCTTAAACACAATAAATAAATAAGTAAATAAATTGGAAATGGCTCAATGAGCCAGTTACAATGACATCCATATCTGTAATATTTTATTGCACATAAATATTAAAATTCCTGTATTTTTATTTTTGTTCTAACAAAACCGCGCAGAAGGTATGAAATAATAATTAAAAATGGGTACCTTTCTTAGCCATATAGCCAGCTATTGTGTATTCTTGTTTTTACACCGTGGTGTAAAAAAAAGCTACAGTAACTGTGGATTGTAAGTTACACCGTACCTCTTAGCCAATCAAAACACAGTATTTTGTTTCATTTGGAAATAACAATGCTTATCCCTCTACGCCCACACTCAGTCCACTATCACTTATTGCTGCTATGCATGAAACATGAATTCTGAAGCCACAGTGGTGAAAATTATTTAGCACCTAAGAAATGCTCACAAAATGGCCCTAGCATACCTAACGAAGGCCCTTAATTGTCTGATGTGGCCAATTCATTTCATAAGGATCTGGAGATTTTTATACATTTTTACCACACTTTGACAGTCTACATTCTCTAGCTCAGAAGTTGTCTCTAGGGAAGTCTTGGCTGCCTATATTGAGATTCAAGGTTTGCCAAGAAACAAATGCCAGGTACAGTACATGGAGAGTGGATTGTGACTAAATCACCCGTGGGGTGGAGTTATCATCCAAGCTATAACTTTCAAATTTTGTACCTATTGACAAAAAACACAAGCAATGCTTCAGCCAATGGACCTCCGGGTTTAACCCGGAGGTCCATTGGCTGAAACTTTGCTTGTGCTGGTTATGCTTTGCAACAAATTTGCAATTATTGCTTGGGTGGAATCTCCACTCTGCAGGTGATTTAGTGACAATACACTCTCCACGTACTGTACATAGAATCTGATTTGAAAATTTATCCTCATTTACCCTCAGATTGCATGATGGGGCACTTGTTCTCTTGCAGAAAAAAGTGATCAAAGTAAAATTTGGTTATACAAGACTGATTCTGAATGTGCAAGTTATTCTGATGATGCACTGTATTCTGTTGCACTCAGCTTGAAGCTGAGAGAAGCCAGTGGTGAAATATAGAAATCCAGGAGGTGTAACCAATACAATAGACTGCTTCTCCACTATCCACTACAAAATATGGGAATCTTATCGGTATACTACCTGAAAAGCCATGAATCCTCCAGTAACATTGGTTTATTCACACTCCACAATTATTACATGTATTGTGCCATGCATCAACTTCACCACAACAAAAGTCTATAACCGCTTCCTGAGCCCTGATAGAGATAACATGCATTTTAAGTATTTAATTGCCATATCACATTTGTCTGCATTTCATAGTGTTAATGATGATGTAATATCCCAAATATCAGATATTTTATCAGAATCAGTATTGTTCTCCTTCTGACTCATCTCATTTGACATGCATAAAAGATGTCCTTTCATGTATGAGGAATTCTTAATCCATTTCAAACAATGGGAAAATACTCAGAATCATTGGCAATTACTGTGCCAGATTGTCTCAAAAAGAAATTGAATTTAAATGTTGCTCACAGTTCTCAAGAAACGATAACTTAATCAGCCATGTGGTCAGCAGTTTTGATAGCTGGGTCATATGATTAAAAAATTAATGAGAGTTGTGACTGGAATCACTACCAGCTTTTTGAAGTAATTACCTATTCCAGTCATTGAGAATGTTAATAGTCTGTTAAATCTGAAATTAATATTGATCAATTCAGAACAATTCCATGATTAACAGCTTTAATAATTTTGAAACATTATTGTGAAAATCATTTTTCACAGAAAAGTTTTTTCTAAAAAATTTCCTAAAACTGCATACCTGAGCATTAATAATTCACAGTGGCAAAGAAAGCCTTTTTATGGCGGGAGATTGAGTCTATAAAATGTCTGTTGATGCTGATGTGTAACAAAATGCTTTGCCTATTAAATTCCTGCCTGAAAATATTTTGTCTTGTCTCGGTCTCTTACATTTAAATACAGAATATACCCCAAAGTAGCTTGGTGTACCAAATGTTCACCACGAGTGGTGAAGTGGTGTTAACCGCGAGCCTTTGGCACATGGTTAACACCACTTCACCACGAGTGGTGAACATTTGGTACACCAAGCTACTTTGGGTATATTTTATTTATACCATGATCGTCAGATTATTAAGAGTTGCTATTATTTTTTCTCGATTTTACCGAGCAGCAGATGTACATACGTGCGAATCTGTTTTTGTTTACACGAGCATTGGTGGGTGGTACTTCCACTGTCAATTTGATCGCCGAAACGAAATGGAAAATGAAACAGAGCCGTTTTCATTTTAATAGCATAATAACGTACCATTTCGAGTTATTGATGCTTTATTAACATGAGACAATGCATGTTTGTTAAGTTTTGGTGTCTTATGGGATAAACTCATTTAAAAACTTAATAAAATAATTGTCACTTCCATTTCACTCTTCGTGAGGCGACATGTGATAAATTTAGACAAGTTGCAATCAGGTCGACATCACCAAAGGTCAACTTGGATGTAGTTCCACTGTAGGTGTAAATTTTAACTATTGAAATCTCATTGCTGGCGTGTCCACCACGGTTGGTGTGTAAGTGTGTAAAGCTAAAATTTATGTCATAGGCTTTTCATATATTGTAGAATAGGTAATCATGGTATAAATAAGGTGTCTTCCTCCCTAATCATAAGAGAATTTTCAAAACATGGATGTATAAATATCTTAATCCCATTGACTTTGACAATTATTTCTAGTATGAATGGACAACCATGTGAGTGTAAAAAAATACCTTCCACACAGTCGACCATAAAATACCCTCCCTGTTGACTTGTCAATTAACATTAATACCCCACTCAATGACTGAAGCTGTGCAATGAAATCAATTGCAAATATTCACCAATACATCCCTTGTGTATTAATTTTCAGTAAGAATTTGTTGGCAATGTGAATTACCTGCTCATTGCAACTCAGATGATACCATCTAATGACATGAATCAGAATCAGTCAAGAGAAACCAAACTGTGAAATACAGTCAGTATATCTATTTTTATTACTTTCCAAAGTGTGATTTACTGGGATTTCTGGATTTGATTATAAACGATAACTTCACAAGTGAATTATGCAATCAACAATTGTGTCATGTATCTGTACACGCAAACGAAGACGCTTTGCCGTGGGTGTAATGGGGACTTCATTGTTTTGTTTTTTTTTAACCCTTTACCTAATATGAAAAGCAGACGACACTTGCAAAAAAAAAATTCTTGAATAGCTGTCATTTTCATTTTTTATCTCAAAAACATAGGTTATGACCCTCATTGCAACAAGCTCAATGAGCTCGTTCCAATGAGGGGTCATAACCTATGTTTTAGAGACAAAAAATGAAAAAATAATGAAATTTAATTGGCGATTTTTGAGAATAGCGCTGGCCGTTACGTTAGGTAAAGAGTTAAATAATATAATTATCATTAATAATTAACAGAGGCGAGGGACTATACTGTAAAACACTCATGCGTATTCGAGCACTCATGTTTGTACAACGTCCCTTACCTATCATGAATTATTTCATGTAACCAGTCCAGTCAAACGATTACTCTCTATTTAATCAGATTTATTCTGCAAAATTGCAGTTAGTTTTGACTCGATGTGGGAAGTCAACAATAACACAATTGAGTAGGTGAATATCTCGTGATATCCTGGTCCAAAGCAATCTTGTGTGATAATTCTTAACCCATTCAAACGTATGTGCAGTTCTGTATTTATCACACACCTCCCATGTAACAACAAGTCTACATGAAAACTGAACTAAAAGCACTTTTCAGCTGGTTAATTGCTCTGTTTCCTTTGTTGCCAACAAGAAATCACTGTTGGGTGGCGTGGTACCAATCCTAATTTGCTGTTTAATGTTTATGTCATTCAATTGGTTGAAATATTGACTAAACTGCTGGGAATAACACAACAAAAACTATTTAAGTAGCTAATAAGTTCAGCACACCCCATCATTATATGGCCATTTGTAAAAAGTATATGTCAAGGAACAAGCAGTCAGAATGTTATTTTTATTTGTAGATTTTTGACTCGAATCTGATTGTTTAAATATCTCAGGTAAACAAATCTTAATCAGGAACTTGGAATTTCCAAGCTATCTCGACTCTGGTGCATTCGACCAATGATTGACGTTATTTATTTAGACAGGTTCCTTCTCTGTTTACATTGGAAATAAAATCGAACATGTTTTGTATCACCACATGTGTGATACAACTTTATTTTTATTGTACGGGCAGAACAGTGGAAATCCTGTGTTTTACAATAATAGGTGTGTGATAAATATGCATTCTTTACATTATTTTCATTTATTTTTTTTATTTGAAAACACCATTAATGAAAGAAGAGACTAAAAAATAAACAGTGAAAGTCTGATTTCATCTGAACACCCAAACCGACAATGAACCTATCAAAACTCACAATAGCTTATACAAATGTTCAACTGTGACTTTTACTATAGTCAACAAGAAAATCAGTAAAATGGATGCTGCCCGACAGTCGACTTAGTTAACAAGCAGATTCATAAAATTGTGGTCCCCCACTATAGGAATTTGGCACATGTCATTGAAATGCAAGAACTGTAACTGCTGAAAAATATGCAGGCAGCTTTTTTATAACATGTGCAGGAGCAGATTGTCACTCACATCCCTCATACCAAATTTCACTGAAATCCATCCCCACACTGGTAAGACATCACTGCATATGGACAAAAAAATCATGAAAAACTGACAAAGTAAGAACCACAACTCTGGTGAAAAATATGTTAGCAACTAAAAAATAGGTGGAAAATTGGGATGCGACATGCATGTGAGTTACTTTTAAATTAGCATAGATGGTATTCAAAAATCATGGTGCAAAAGGGAGGTACTGTAACTTTGTGTGAGGATATTCAATCTGATTCTAAAAATATTTCAGCTGGTACTGTATGCATAAAAATTCCTGTAAAAAAATAAAAAAACACATTTTTTTCACAAAAAAACAATCTTCTGATGGGTGAGCTTATAGGAGACATCACCCAACCAATTTTGCACCAGTATTTACTTCAAACTCATACTTCAGACCAAGTTTGTTCAATTAAAAATGCATTGAAGAATGTAGGAAGAGTAAAGCAAACAATGTATTGTGACAGATGGACTGATGGACTTACTTATGAATAGACAAGACACCATTTCAATACAGTGGAACCCTGTTAATTGAATAGCTACTTTGCCAATGAAAATTATCCAATTAACAGGAGTATTCATTTAACAGGGATTGTGTCACTTTCCTGTATTCTAGAGATAAACTTAGCATTTATTCTATTATATCTTGTTTGACAGAGCTCCATGAGCTCTGTCAAACAAGATATAATAGATTAAATGCCTGTATTGGATGTACTGAGGCCAAGTAGGTCTATAAACATAGGAAAACTGGGGTGAGTCAGGGTAATTTCTCGACAGGTTACAAGATTTTTTATTCAATTAACAGGAGTTTACTCTATAACCTATATTCAATTAACAGGTCAAATTTGTACTGAAGGTATGGGAAATGGTTTTGTGTTTGGAATTTATATTCAATTAACAGGGATATACATTTAAGAGATATCCAATTAAGTGGGCACCACTGTATCTCCCACTGGTGATAAAGAATTCATGTAATTTACAAAACTAAAACTCTGCCTTGATACTTTTTGACTGAGTATCCATATGGTGCAGTTATCTGAAGAGTTGAATATACAGCACACTCTAAATATTATTCTGATAAGAACCATTATCAGTTTTAAAGGAAATTATACCTACACCAGAAGAAATATAAATGCAGAGTTCACATCACATGCATTGCATTTGTAACTTTTTGAGTTAGTGGTAGAATTTTATATTGATGCTGCAAGTAATTAATAACCTGGTAAAGATATTATGAGGTGCTTCAATAGCACTCAAAGATTAATTCTCAGAGGATCTGGTTCTTGTTCTGTCTTCAATCTAGTGTCAAAGATGTAGGCTCCATGTGGAATATTTTATTCATTTTCTAGAAGTTGCACTTTTTGAATTAAATATTTCTTGCTGGCATGAAGCATTTTACAATTTCAGTTAAAAGTGAGCTGAAAATGTCAGAAAGAAATTTATTCTAATCATCTCTGACAATTTTCATCATCAGAAGATAAATTGCACACCCCTCCCCTCCCAGCTTCATCCGAAAATCCATATCTGATTCAGCTAAATAGTTTCTAAAATGTACTTAAGAAAATGAAAGCTGCAGGTAATGTTAGTATGCTTTAGGCCTTAAAAAGTTAAAAATATTTTTCTCAGGCCCTCCAGCATGGTCTTTTGGCTGCCTCAGACTCTCTTTTTCTAAGCAATGCAAACTTAAAAAAATAAAAATTAAATGGTTTACCGGTATGTCTGAAATTTTATCCAAGTTAATAAAATTGATAGATTTGTCCCTTGAGGACAAACAAGGCTTTGCAATGCTTTACCATTGCAAAGCCTTCTTATGCTCAAGGGACCCATGCTATTCAGTAGATTATAAGGCCTAAAACATAAATCAAACTAAGAACATGAACTATTGATGGCAAAAAAATAATTACAAAAATAAACTAGAGGTACTGTGAGCAAGCTCACAAAGTGATACCGCCCGCGCCTGAAATGTATAAGTTTGATTATCTCCCCTTGGAAATGTCAGAACGGAATTATATTGCTTCATGCACATCCTCATATGGAGTTCTTCCATTGTGTAAAGTTTCATGAAAATTCTTCAAACGGTTTAGGAGGAGTTGCGATGGACAGACGTATAAGTTAGATTATCTCCCCTTGAAAATGTCAGAACGGAATTATATTGCTTCATGCACATCTTCATATGGAGTTCTTCCATTGTGTGAAGTTTCATGAAAATTCTTCAAACGGTTTAGGAGGAGTAGCGCTTATAAGGATCGACTGACAGACAGATTGACGGACGGATGGATGGATGGACGGACAGATGGACGGATGGACAGATGGACGGACAGGGTGATTCTTATATACCCCCCAAACTTTGTTTGCGGGGGGTATAAAAATAAAACTTAGATGTGAGTCTTCCATGGAAGACGTGTGTCGCCTGCACTATATTTTAATATTTCAGACAGAATTCTAAGTGGAAAAGGAGCATAACTCTGGAAAAAATACAGCGGATCAAAACATAAAATAGGAGGTGCACAATGCCATTACATGATAAAGAATCACTGAAAGTTTCATCAAAATCCATTCATAGGTCAAAGAGGAGTGGCAGATAAGAGAAAGTGTGACGCGGACGATGACGCAAGACGACAAAAGTAATCCCTACATGTCGCTCCCCACTTCGTGGGGCGGCGACACAATCAAAAACTGCCCCCTCTCATGCAATTTTAGAAAAAATGGCCTGAGAAACAGAAGATCTACTTTGTGGGGCCTTAGTAGGCTTCACTATATTACCAAGGCAAATATCCGGATTTAATTTTAGCAATCGGGGCAAATATCTGCAGGGCGTTTGTCCAACCTGGGCAAATGACTGTTCTGCTATCGGGGGCAAATGTCCACACGGCAATTGTCCATATCCCTACTTTTGAATTTCAAATTCAATGCATGCATACTCCTTGCATACTACTGGCGGATATTCCTGCCCAAGACATAAAATTTCTCGCCGCTTAAATAAGTTTAATTTGAGAACATTTAACCAAATTTCCCGTTGTAAAGTGAATAAACTATTTGACCAATGATTTCTTGATTTAAATCAAAGTTTTGATGTCTGTGACCTTGACCTTGATGATATGGCCTTGTATCAAAGTCGTGACACAACTTTGAGTCATGAGCAATAATTGTACCAAGTATGAACAAGATCTGCCAATTAGATAAAATTTTATGGACCAGACAAAAATGATAGTAAAAACATTTTCTTGACTGTAACCTAATTTATGGGGGCCAGTGACTTTCACCTTGAGAGTACAGACCTCATTATGATTGATGATACACTGTCTAGTGACAATACATACGGTTACAAAGTTTCGCTAAAAAATATTCAATGGCCAAGAAATTAAGCCCAGGACAAACAAAATGTTGACGATGGATGGACAATGGATGAATGGGTGGAAGGATGGGCAGGCAGGCGGGCAGAATGACGAGGGACGATGGACAACTTAGCATTAGAAAAGCTCTGCTGACATTTTGTCAGGCAGAGCTAAAAAGAGGTTGAGGATTATTTATCGAACTCTGTATGCAGCAAAATATATGAAGAGGAGCTATAAAAGGTGGTCCCTAATTTACAGAATGGAAAAGCAGAAGGGACAGATGAAATTCCTAATGAGTAATGAGTCCCCAAAAAGGGGAAGAGAGGAACTCTATAGAAGCCTAACAACACTATTCAACCTGGTTATATAAAAACAAGCAGTTCTCAAAGAGTGGAAAGAAAGCAAGGTAAAATTTATGCACAAAGGGTGGGTGGGGGGGGGGGGGGGGGTGGGTAAGGAAATATTGGATAGTTACCAGGGGATCTCTGTCAGTGGCAACATTGGAAATGTTTTCTGAAACATCCTGTGTGGGAGATTAGAAAAGAAGTGTTTTTTTTTTTTTTTTTTTTTTTTTTGGGGGGGGGGGGGGGGGAGATCAAGAATGGCTTTAGGAAAAGAAGGAGTCATAGACCATCTTTTCATGCTAACCCAAATGATAGAATTAATGAAATGGAATTTCTGGATATTAAAAGGCATATGATAGAGAGTGGAGGGAGGGAATGTGGCAAAAGTTTGGGGGCTTGGCCTTTGGAGGCAAGTTTGAAAGCACTGTATAATGATGTACAAAGGCCTCAAACAGGGGTGTATCCTTTCACAGATGTTTTTTTGAACTGTATATCAAAGAGCAAGGAGAAGAATAATGCTTTTTGGGGTAATGATAGGTGTACAAGTATAACATGGTACGGAAGTGAAACCCCTAAGGCCACACAAAGTCGATCTTCTGTTTCTCAGGCCATTATTTGTAAAACTGCATGCGGGCGAGCGTTTTTTTATTTTATTTTTTATTTTGTATAATTATTTTTTGCCATTAAAAGTTCATGCTCTTGGTTTATGTTTTAAGACTCATAATCTACGGAAGAGCATGGGTAGTGGTGTGTCTCGTCCCTTGAGAGCAAGAAGGCTTTGCAAAGCCTTCTTGCACTCAAGGGACAAATTTATCATTTTTTTTTTTAACTTGGGTAAAATATCAGACATAAACCATTTAATTTTTATTTTTTTAAAGTTTACATTGGTTATAAAAAGAGAGCATGCGGCAGCCAAAAGGACCATGTGGAAGGGCCTGAGAAACAGATTTTTAATTTTTTTAGGCCTAAACCAAACAGTTTTAAAGAGTTTGGTAACTCTGCTGAATGGATGCAGGCTGATGGATAACAGGGTCAAACAATGCTGCAGCACTGGAAGCAATCAGGGGTGAGCTTGGGAAGATGAGAATCAATGACAGGATAGACTTAATGCAACTTTGTTATCTTAAATATTTGGTAAATCTCCCTTGTAGATGCCGGCGAAAATTAATGTTCCAGAATATAACTGTGTCATTCTAATATCCAGACAGGGTGGATTGGGCAAGTGAGGGAGTTAATGAAGAATTATTCAATAGAGACCTTGGCCATAGAAGAGAAGTGTGACAAAACAGGTGCGTATATAGATAGGCCTCAAGCAGGTGTGTATCCTTTCAAAGATACACCCCTGCTTGAGCCCCTTCTTCACATATTATTATTTATTTATTGGCGTTTAAGGTCACATATTTCTGCACAATGGCTAACCATGACCGTGACAGTTTTATGGGTGGAGGAAGCCGGAGTACTCGGAGAGAACCACCGAGCAACTGTCAGCTCCCCAACATACCAACTCCACACAAGCAGGTTTAGCAATGGTTGAAGACAGGTGCACCATCGACGTGCAGTACGCCTTAGTACACAATGTCACCATGCCCCCACATGGGAAATGGGGGTGAAGTGTCTTGCCCAAGGACACAACTGAGCCACCACGCCCCACCCCCTCCCCTCTTCACATTTTGACACGAGTACCATATCATCTGCGAAAAACAACCCTGGGATCTTCAGGTCTCCTACTGCTACCTCTTCATTATTATGCATGAGTTCTTCTCCTTGGTCTTTGATGTACAATTCAAAAAATATCTGTAAGGCCACACAAAGTAGATCTTCTGTTTCTCAGGCCATTATTTGTAAAATTTCATGCAGGCGAGCGTTTTTTTATTTTATTTTTTATTTCTGTAATTATTTCCTTGTCATCAAAAGTTCATGTTCTTGGTTTATGTTTTAGACCTCATAATCTATGGAATAGCATGGGTGGTGGTGTAATTTGTCCCTTGAGTGCAAGAAGGCTTTGCAATGCTTTAGCATTGCAAAGCCTTCTTGCACTCAAGGGACTAATTTATAATTTTTTTTAACTTGTGTAAAATATCATACATAAACCATTTAATTTTTATTTTTTTTAAGTTTACATTGGTTATAAAAAGAGAGCATGCGGCAGCCAAAAGGACCATGTGGGAGGGCCTGAGAAACAGATTTTTAGCTTTTTTAGGCCTAAAAGAAATTATCAGAGAAAATCACGGGAGGATTGTAATCTAACCAAGACTGGCCACGAAGGGGGTCAAAGCAAAGTGGCCTTTAGGTGGTCTGCATCCTAAAGAGGCACCAGGTTCTAAGAAGTACCTTGATTGCACCTTTTGGAGTTCACTTCTGTTTAAACTGAGGTTGAAGACGCTGGAGCTAAGGGGAAAAATTGGGAAAGATAGTGAAAAGGTGTGCCAAATGTGCAATATAGGAGTAATGGGGACCCTGGAACACTTTCTCTTAGAATGTTCAAAGTACTAATCAGACAAAAAAGATTAACTGGGAGTATAATGGGGAAATAGGATGAGTGAATGAAGGACATGTGTGTATTGGGTAACCAAAGGAGAGGGTTAGTATGCTTATTGGAGAAATTGGTAAGAATGAGGTGTGGGATATCATCAAACAGTTAGTTTCCGGGTGTTACAGAGAGAAAAGAGGCATGTGGAGCACAAGAGTAATCAAGGCCTTTGCACCTGGGAACTGTGACAATCAGTGGTTGGCCAAGTGTTCTTATAATTTTTGGAAAATTTACCACCTGCTTTAAATATTGTTATTTTGACATCAGTATCAAAGGGGTTAAAATTGAAAAGAAAAACATGTTTTCTTTACAATCAGTTTAACCCCACCGTAACTAGTTTCCACATGCTTCTTCAGCATGCATGGTCACATAAACTGAAAAAAAACCCCTAAGTTTTGAGTGATTAATGGTGCAAAGAAAGCAGCATGATTGATTACAATACAAACAAGCAGAAATATTTACTGGCACCAATTAAAGTCTGACAGGTGTACAGATATACTTCATTAACTTGATAACATACACCAAATAACTCTTTCAGCCCCAAAACACTATCAAAACACACAACAAATATATATTGGCAAGAAGAGACAGACAAAAAATATCTGCCATAAAAAAATCTGAAGGTCTAGGAATCAATGAACAGATGTGAGGAATTGGAGAAAAATAGAAAATGACAGACAGTTTGTGGTTCAGTGTTAAATTAACCATGTCCTAATTAAAGACATTTGGGACAATATGTCAAAGTGGCTCATTCTTCAGTGCATCAAGTGCATAGATATGCAAGCCTTTTCCTGAAGAATACCACAGTAACTCCTATTTTGCTAATAATGACAGCAATTACTTTATCCAATGGAATACAACACATATGTCCAAAGTTATATAGAAGATTACTATTACAAAATTTTGTTATTTCTTCTGTTTATTCAACAAAATTTTATTATTTCTTCTGTTATCATAACAAAAAATAAATGACTACCTCTAACAAAACAAAACTGATGATCTGTTATTGGTTTGAGCCCATTGTTTTTTGTCAATAAAATGGCCACAAGCCAAGTTTGGGAAATGAAATGACAAAAAAGAGAAAATGTTGGAATAGATATCACTGTCTGCAAATTTTAAATGAGTGCTTGCAAAAACTAAAAAAAACCCTGATCTGTCAATAGTTTAAGTTTTGCAGATGCTCAGCTGATTGTGTATTTTACATCTCAAATTCAAAATGAAAAAACCCTGCTTATAACCCTTTACCCAATGTAATGGCCAAAACCGGCCAGCGCTATTCACAAAAATTGCCAATTAATTTTTATTATTTTTCATTTTTTGTTTCAAAAACCTAGGTTATGACCCCTCTTTGGAACGAGCTCATCAAGCTCGTTCCAATGAGGGGGTCATAACCTATGTTTTTGAGACAAAAAATGAAAAAATTAGTTACTCAAGAATTTTGTTTGCAAGTGTCGTCTGCTTTTCATGTTAGGTAAAGGGTTAAATGTGCAAAAATCAGATACAAAGTAGGTGAGGATGAAAGGATGTAACTCCTAAATGGACCCATAAAGGCCTGGTGGTTTTTATAAATTTTTGTTACACTTTCACAGTTGACATCCTGGGTCATTGGAGCTGTTTCTAGGCTCGCCTTGGCTGGCTGCCTACATAGGCAATCAAGACATGCCTAAAACAACTGCCAAGGTACTTAGAATACTTGCAAGTTCATCCCATGACTGCCTACCAGGCACCTGTTCTGTTGCAGTAACAAGTAATCCAAGTAGGAAATTGACCCCAAAGGTTAAACATGTACCCCTCAGCTCAAAATGAAACAGGCCTTGCAATGTTTTAGCAATGCACCTCACGGATGAACATGGAATCTAGTGCTTCATTTCTGTCCAAACAAGGCGAGTAAAACTAAGCTCCTGAAGTTATAAGATATACAGTTAGGGAGCTAAAGTTGTCAATCCAAATAGACAAGGCAAGTGTTTTTGGAAGGTGCATGTTATTATCTTCATGTGAATGTAGTTTGTACAAGTAATATTATCAAGACATTTATGGATAGGCTTCTGTGTCAATAGCTGTTATAACATGATGTACAGTGATGAAAATTATTTATTTATTTATTTATTTATTTATTTATTTATTTATTTATTTATTCATTCAGCCCCTGAGATTAGGAATATTTTACCACGGCAATCAATTGCTGTGGTACATTCCATTTCCCACGGCATTGCCACAGCAATCACAAACACGAAAATCAATTCTGTACATTATGTGGAAACGATGAGTTGCAAGCCTTCGGCATTATGTCTAATCCATGACCTTGTTTGTATAGTTTAAGATTTGTTCACTTGGCTTCTTGGAAATAAATATGGTTTGAACTAAAGAACATCACAAATCAAGTACTAGGAGTGCATGTAGCCTTTCCTAACTGAAGCATTGAATATCAGGACTGGCAGGTAACTGCCAGTCCTGATATTCAATACTTGAGGTACAGAATTAAGAGTGTTGCACAAGGGTATTTTGGATGGGACGTTGCTCATGATTTCTAATACACATTATTAAAATATTATAAATTGAGCATCTGGAAAAAATGTTACCACAGATTTAATGTGCCGTGGAAAAACTATTTTAGTACAGCATTCACCACGGCAGTGCTGATTGCTGTGGCCAATTTCGAGGGCTGTTTATTTTAAGGTCACATATTCTGCACAATGGTTAATTATGACCACAACATGGATATAAAGTCATGTCCAGTCAATCATTTATGCTCATGTTGTCCACTTTATAGGACTTCCACCCCAGGCATTGATCACCAGGTCCTATTTTACCAGATAAACAGAGCTTG
The DNA here is from genome assembly GCA_031216915.1 of Pictodentalium vernedei. Taxonomy (NCBI): domain Eukaryota; kingdom Metazoa; phylum Mollusca; class Scaphopoda; order Dentaliida; family Dentaliidae; genus Pictodentalium; species Pictodentalium vernedei. Next base: position 59,281,924 of record CM062293.1, read on the forward strand.
TTCATCACTGTAATCTAGCATCGCTTCACTTCCTGGGGTTCCCATGAGGTGTTGAAAATCACTTGTATGATAATTGGGGGAGAAGCTCCAAGTCCAGGTAGGCCTCAGCTGTGGAAAAGAAATAATTTAAAATACCCTACCACAGATATTTTAGGAGTGTGAGAAAAAGTGTACCTCAGTTGCACATAAGGTACATAACAGATGCACAAATGTAATTGTGCACATCGGAAGTGAAGCACATTAGTCCCTAAGGTGAAAGTTTGTGGGGGAACAAAATACTAAGGTGTACTGCATTTCACTGGTGCACTTGTCTTCAACCAATGCTAACCCTGCAAGTGAAGAGTTAGTACATTGGGGAGTCTAACAGCTGCTTGCCACTATTCGGTGGTTCTCTTCAAGTACTCCGGCTTCCTCCATCTGTAAAATTGTCCAACACGAGGTGACCCAAGGTGTCAAAAGTGTCATTAAACTCCAATAAGTAATTAAATAAATAAGCTGAAGGTTTGCCTGTGCTTTTTAACATGATCTAATTTATCTGGGTGAAAACTGAGCTCCACAAGTGTTTTAGTACTAATGCACTCCAACATACTGTATTTCGACATCAAGAATACAGTGGGAATAAAGGGCTGATAACAATAACCTGTGTGTTATGAATTTTGTGTGCATGTTAAAGAAACTGATTTGCAGAACAAATAGAACATGGAGACAGCTTACATAAGCATTATGCTTGCTGCTGAATCCAATTTCTTATTTTGTATTGCGTGACAAATGTTTGTTTTTTTTCTGTTATTTAATGTATCTATTCTAAACTGAAGTAAAATATTGTTTAGACTAAATATGACATGCAATGTACAATATCCAAGGACAAGATTAGGAAACAAAAAACAACAGTATCATAAAAGTCACCATAAATCAATCCACAGATCAGGAACCAATTTGTAGTGAAGTACTTTAACAACAGTCTCTTCCACTTGAAAACATAAAAAGCAATAAACAGGGTAATCAACAGCATGTGGAATTACACTGCCAATACGAAAAAAACAAAATCTTTACAACAAACATAGTAACCAGCTGTTCTCATCTCTATTTAACCACTGTGGGTATACAGGGCCACTTAACCTAGCCTTAACTCCTAGCACTCTTGTAGTATTTCAGAATTTTCATCATTGACTCAATATTGCCCATGTAGAATGAAAAATTTTAACAAATTATATCTTGTTTGACAGATCTCATTGAACTTCATGGGGTGACGGGTGGCAGTCGAAACATCTGAAGGCAGATCTGTATAATATGACATACCCCAAGGATCTACAGAGCGGGAACTCAGGAGAGTCACCGTGAACCTCTGAGGGACAGAAGGTCCAGGCTGCACAAAAGGCGTTGGTCCTGCAAAACTGGCCATGGGACCAGAGTGCACGGACAGAAACACCACAGAGTTCATGGTGGCCCCTCCATGAACATCCGAATCCAATGAGAAAACTGCGAAGCTCGACGGCTGAGAGACCACAGCAGAGGGTTCGGCCGGCAGCCCCTTCCAACCTCGCCGAGTTGAAGTCAGGGAAGGCTGAGGCCGATACCCCATGTCCACACTACCAGACATCTCTGCAGACCCCTGCAGGGATAAAACTGCTGTGCTTAATGGCTGAGAGGCCACAGCAGAGGGTTCAGTCGGCAGTCCCTTCCGACTTCGCCGAGTTGATACCTCAAATCCACACTACCAGAGATGCATCTCTACAGATACAGGGATAAGCCGAGGCTGGCTGAAACGGTGACCGATGACATTGCAGATAGAACAGCAGTAGCAGCAGATATGATGGGAGCTGTTGAAACTGGTGGAAAAGGGGAGAGAGCAACCTAGCTCGGCTCCAAAGGAGGAGTCACAACCCTAGTAACAGCCTCAGATGTCGACTGGAGAGGGACCAGTTCCGGAACCAGGCATCTCTTCACCAGACAACTCAACAGCTCCTGCAGTATCCACCACAGAAAAAGACTGCACATCCCCCATGGAGGGGGTATAACTCTCACCAGATGTGGTCGTGTGGGGAGGCCCCGAACGACAGTGTTCCCCCTCCCAGCGGGTGCGGGAGGAACGGTCACGAAAACGCACCACATGCTTGGGCAAAAGGCATTGCCCTCAAGGAACAGCCCTGGGCATAACAGAGGTGAGAGCAGTAGAAAAAGGTAAACTCAACAGATGTAGAAAGTAGAAGAACAACCCTAATTACGAGAGAAAGGTGGCAGAAAAAAGGACCGGAGGGAACACAACTGAACCCAGATGGTCAACAGGGACCAAAAACAGAAATTCTGCCCACAACAGAGAGGAAAAATCCTGTCCATACAGCCCCCCCCCCCCCCTCCCATTGACACCTACCTCCAATAATAATAATATCCAAAAGGATAACATAAATTTATAAACTAAAAATTTTTATGTCCGAACCACATGGTATGCGAAAGTCGCACGCAAACACGGAGAATATAATAAAATACAATAATTCCAATCACAGGTAACCATTATCAACGAGTTGAATTATCACTGTTTCTGAAGGCAAATGGACGTCCTGCCACAGGGGGCGGACAAAAAAAGAATGATTCATTAGTTACTGCCTGCACACTGGTTTCTGGAAGTCGTGGATTTGTACTAAGAGAAGAGCGTCCCCTACTGGGTGTGAGCCAGTGGCGCTCGACTCAGTTTTGGCATATTTTTTCTTGGTGCTTTTGCACCACTTTCTTTCCCAAATCGCTTGGGAAAGATCAAAATAGAGAGTATATTTTCTGAGTTAGGGTCTTCCACTGTAGAGCAAGGCTGTAGTAAACAATTGTAAGGAATGTTGATAAGAAATATTGATTGGTCTACCCCACACATTTACTGAACAGCCATTCTATTTAATGATGTTATGACATATCATTTTCCTAGCCGGAAAAGTGGCCGCTGGGGTTCAAAGGGTTAATAGGGCACAATAGTTACATGTCTTGCTAAGGGACAGAAAGCAACTAAGTCTGTGATCTGAACTCCCCGTCTCTCCATAACCATACTGTACTTAATGCTCACTATATATGACACAACTATTTTATAGCTGGATACTACTGAAGTTTAAACAAAAAGAAATTGTGGTCAAAGTTGGCCCCTCAGTTTGAGTTCAGTGTAAGATCTTCTTAGAAACATTTAGCACCATATGAGTCATTGTACCTTCGCAGACCTATTAAACAGTTTTTTCTCCTTTCACAAGAAATAGACCTAAAATCCAGGCAAATTTTTGTGATATCCCAAACAATCATTGGAGAAAAATGTGAACAAGTACCCTTGATTTGAAGATTCCAAAGAAGATGAATATAATATTGGAAACATGTTCCGCTAACAGTTCAACTGTTTGAAATCAGTTGACACGAGAGCATAATAAATCCATCAATCACCATGCAATTCAGAATCCTGAGAAGAATTGCAACTCATATTGATGCATCAGCTCAGGCAGTCTCTTTTGATCGACTCTTAAATGAGCATTCTAACTTTCCGATTCTGAAAACAGATCACACACACTACACATGAACAAATAGAATTTCAATAGGTTCCACACACTGATCTTTATATGACTGGATTGCTAGATTCTCATTGATCACAACAGAAAAATGTCCCAGGTTCCTCCATCTTGTGGAGAGGGGAAGATTGTTCCTATAACCCTTTATTTACCCAATGAATCGCCCACATCCACCCACATAATATACAAATTCAGTAGCTGAAAAAAAAATTATTTTTCAAAAAATTTCAACAAAACCATATCATGTGACCCTTCTTTGGAACGAGCTCGTTCCAAAGAGGGGTCACATGATATGGTTTTGTTGAAATTTGTTGAAAAATAAAAAAATGATATTTAAAATAATAAATTTTGAAATAGTCTGCATTGGGTTAAAGGGCTAAATAGACAATGATCAATAAAACCATTTTTTTCTCAATAGTGATTAATTTCCAGATGCCTCAAAATCAGCAATTGATTTTTAAAGAATATTATTTATTATTGCGATGAATTGATGGTAACATATTCTGAGGTTTGTGGCACAGAGCTTATGTTCAAATTAGATGCGAAGTGTCGAGGCTGAACATATGCTCCAAGCCGCAAATCTCAGACCTTGTTATTGTCAATTCATCACAATAATGTATATGTTCCAATAAGATTCTACCCAAAGACCAAAACCCATATCATGAAATGAACATGGCAACTTCAATGAGCAAGGCAACTTTAGCGATAACAAAATTAGTAAATAAACCTCTTGTGTATGCCATGACGTCATTATAACAAGTTCATGATTTGAACTGAGATGGAGTAACCTCAACTTTTTTATAAGTGGGTTGTGAGAATACTTTCAAAGAATGATCACTGGCCTTGAAAAATGTGATTTTATAGGCAGTGTGCACATTGAATCTCCTCACATTGTTATATTTTCAAATATTTCACTTGGTGACGTCAGATGGTAACATATACCACTGGAACAATAAACAGAGAAAAAACTAAGCGAGCTCTTGTCCAGTCAAAGTGCAAAAATTTTAGTCCTATTTGAACATAGTTTAATGTCTGCAAAAATTTAATGTCTTTATGATGTATCCTTTTTTCATGGAGGAGGGCAATTTTTTGCACCCCTTGATTTTCTGGAATGCCAGACCTGTTTGGACTGCCTTTAAAGTCTATTATCATTTCGTCCCCTGAGTTCCAATGTGAACTCAGGGGACAATTTGTCAATGTTGCATTGATTCGCATTAATTCATGACCCATTCTGTGTTGCGAGTGTAGAAGACAGTCACATAAGAAATGAATGCAACATTTTGAATAATGAGAAGAGTGTGCCAATTTTTCCACTATGCAGCTGAATGTAATACAATTTTTCAGTCACAATATTAATACCTAGAATTGAATAGAACCAAAATAGCATACAAGTTTTTGGATTGAAAATTTCAGGTGCAATTGCACTCCCAACCAAGCAATCTGAGGAGGGCAACTGTTTTGCGCTCCTTGATTTTCTAGATTGCCAGGCCTGCTGATGGGAGGAGTTACGTGCGTGGATTGACTTGATGCTATCATGAGGGAACACACTGATTTGTGATTTCTTCTGTAGACATCCCACAATGAAGTTGTATAGAGATCAATGGTCCTGCAAAACAGTTTATATCTACAACTGATCAAAAAGCCAAAAATTTAGGCGAATAAAAATACATGTTTGTTAACTTGTTTTCTGTTCATTTTGTTCGTTACATACATGTTCTGCAATGAAATGCAGAATTTTACCACTGTGTTATGAATGATTTATCGCCTCTACCTACTCTGAGATCAAAATGCTGAAAGAACACTTTACAACAGACAATGTAGTCCAGATAAGTTGTTTTGTCCTGCAGAATCCCATCTGTGTAGCATGAGCAAACCAGTCAGTGGTTTTTTTCTGCAATGTTTATCAAGCCTGTATACACACAACAAGAGGAGTTGGTATGTGGTATGCAGCTTCAGTATCTGAATATTCTAAGGCAAAAATGTAATGTCACATCTGATCTGCCAAAATTCATAACATAGAGATGCAAAATATGGTTGCTATCTTATACCATGTATAGTAAAAGTGTTTGAGTGTGCTTCACTATTATTAACAGATGAATCAATTACATCAATGTATTACCTGACCATAAATACTCTTCAAAACATCTATAATTACACTGCCTGATCAATAAGAAGATTATTATTCATAATTAGGCTAGATTCAGTCACATGAGAAAATTTTTACCATGGATAAAAATCTTATCCAATGAATGCATGATTATTTCATTTGAAAAAAACAAAAACAAAAATCTTATTGCATTATAAGTATACTCGCCCAAAAAAGAAAGTGTGCATTGCAGAAATTGATCAAACTCCAAAAAAATAATTTCGTAGGTGTAAAGAGTGTTAACCTGTTCATGAATAAGTTATATTGAACACAAAAACAGCTTTCCCCGTTAAAATTGCATTAACGTTAAATGACGTGCTGCACGTTTGTGAAAAGGCATGTTTTGCACGTGGAGAGTCTGAAAATTCATGCAGCAGTGTCAATCCTTGGGTATTTAAACACTAAAGTAAGGCCTTCCTATCGTTCACATTCAAACTTGGGCTGCTGTTAAAATGACTCCATATTAGCATGCCAAGATTGACAATGAATCAACGTCTCCTTGCCCTGAGTATGATTAGAGCTGGCAGAACACACAGAGAGGTTGCCCAGCATTTGAACTGCCACCGTAACACTGTAGACAGGCTAGTCCATCGACATGCACAACATGATGACGTTCGAGACCGTCCCCGCTCCGGGAGACCCCGAGTTACAACCCCTGCACAAGATCGGTATATCCGTGTCGTCCATCTCCAGAACCGGCAACAAACGGCAACGACGACAGCCAGGCACATCCCTAACCTGAGATGGATACATCCTCAAACAGTAATCAACCGGCTGAGAGAATACGGCTTACGTCCTCGAAGACCTGCAATTCGTCCGATTTTGACGTTACGTCATCGTCGTGCTCGACTGCAGTGGTGTAGACAACATCTCAGACATCCCTTACACTGGTGGCGACGTGTTTTATCCACAGATGAATGTCGTTTCCATCTTTCATCATCAGATGGCCACCAGACAGTGTACAGACGTCGAAACGAACGCTACGCAGATCCATGTGTCGTGGAGCGAAACCGTTATGGGGGAGGGTCTCTCATGGTGTGGGTTGGCATCACTGCCCGTAACAGAACTGAGCTGGTCATTATTGATGGCAATCTCAATGCAGCCAGATATCGTGATGAAGTGCTTATACCTGTTGTTGTCCCATTTCTGCAACGTCACGGCCCCGTCGTCATTCTACAGCAGGACAACGCCCTGAAACATCAGCTACACCGGCTTCCCCATGCAACGTCAACGCTTGTGGAACTCCAAAGACAGCTTATCAGAATATGGAACAACATCCCACAACACTTCCATGCTAACTTGTTCGCTTCCATGAGGCATAGTTGCACAGCAGTAGTCGATGCAGATGGAGGTCATACCAGATTTTGAGTGTGTGACTTTTGTGTTTGACCCTTAGTGTCTTTGACTCTCCATGGCACCAAGAGTATTCGTCGAATCGTAATGAAATTTCTCGTGTTGATCACAAATTGATTCATCTGTGATTGAATAAAATTTCCATGAATGAAAATGATATATATCTTTTTTTAGTGTTATTTTTCAGCATGCACACTTTCTTTTTTTGGGAGAGTATATATCTGTTCTGGGAAACAATTTTAAAAATAACCTAAACTGTGCCTATTTCTTAAACAAAATTATTACATGTAACCTCTAATCTTGCATCTTGTATCATCTGATAATTGGTCTCTGTGACATATAAAAGTACACAAGAATCAGTTATAATGAGAATGCAAACAAAAATACTTCAGAATTGAGTTAATGCTAACAAATATTCCTATCACTGGAACAGATAGAGGTAATTATATGCATTCAAATAGCCTAGCTACATGAGAGATTCATATGTGGATCCTCTTATGCATGTAATTATGTACTCACTCTTTTTCTGACTTAATGAACTAATAAAAAGTGGATTTCAGAGTGCATCAGAACAATATAAGTTAATGTGATGAATTGACGGTAACCTGGTCTGAGGTTTGCGGCTCAGAGCATATGTTCAACCGAGATGCAAAGCATCAAGGTTGAACATACTCACCAATCTGCAAACCTCAGACCATGTTACCATCAATTCATCACAATAATGTATATGTTCCAATACGACACTACTCATAGGCCAAAATCTACATTGTGAAAAATGAGAGGTTTATTTACTAAACATGTCACTAAACTTCTTCAAAGCAACTTTTAACGATCACAAGTTTAGTAAATAAACCTCTTGTGTGTCCCACGACAGCACTGGATAAATAATCAATAAACCAGATAAACTCATTCCATCTCAGTTCAAATCGTAAATCGGTTTGTAATTTAACCAACACTTCATCCTGAACACCGTCAGCTGCACAAGTGAAGTGGATTGCTCGTCACTCCGTTAGTGAAGCAATTGCGAAACGGGCGACGCCATTTCAAATATTTCATGTTGTGATGTCAGATGGTAACATTTGCCACTTGAGCCGTAAACATAGAATACACTAAGCGAGCTCTCGTCCAATCAGAGTAGGAGGATTTTAGTCTTATTGGAACATATGAATATCAATACAGGTCTGATGTAAACAATACCAAAAATTAAAACCCCTTTTCGGGCAAAAATGGGTGGTTCAAAAACCCAAATTCTGTTTCTCAAAATATTTTCATTGGGCTGTTAAAAATTTAGTATGTAACACTGTATGGTCCTAAATCATTAGCTAAGACAATGCTACAACACATTTTCTCCATACTTCAGTAAAAGACTTTTAGGTTCAAGCCAAATTGCAGTAGTGTTTTCAAGGTAAACATGCAATACATTTCATAGTTAAAGAGCAGTTCTGTTGTGTTAAGACCCTTGGTGTTCATTTTATAAGCCTGAGTGTATCATAAGTTTGAGTATGACACAATGGCAAAGTTCAAATATTGTCTGATGATTTCAGTTAAAGTGAATACTTATTGGTATTCAGAAAAATTGCCCCACTAATGACAATGGAGTGGGTATACACAGCAGTGCCAACAAGTTCTAGCAGACATCTTTACCTTTGTTAATTTTTTTATAAAGCTAACTGGTAAGGCTACAGTATACCAGATGAAAAAAGGAATTTCCATTTTACAAGTTCAGTCAGTGGAGTTGTATATTTAGATGTCACAGAAATAGTTAGCAAAGTAAAGATAACTCTACTATTGAGAGTAAATCAAAGGACTGTGTCTACAAATTAAGAAATTAGTTTTCTCTCTGCACTTATCAAAGCAGTCAAATCGCCAAACCCATGTATGTATAAAATTTAAAGTTTTTTGAGACTCCATGTCCAAAACATTATTTCTGACTCAATAATAAAACAACTCACAAAGATCATTCTCAAACCCAGGTAGTCTAAGTCACAGGCATTGGTATTATTTTCACAGAACTATGTTATATAGCCAGGGATGTTATTAGGGAAGAGTAAAAAACTCGAAAACTTCTATCGCTGTTTGATTTTAGTCTTCACTAGGATGCTCCAGTCATTACCCTACATCTCACCTCCCTTTGGACCACAATGACATTCATACTTCATGCAAGCACTAGAAAAGGTACTAAGAACATTCCTGGCAATATTTTTTTATGCAATCAGATAGAAAATCACTGTCGACCTCTCTTACAGTCCAAGACATTTGGAATTAGAATTCAATCTAGCTTTTAACGCATTTATGAGTGAAGAACTTTTAGGCCCCACAAAGTAGATCTTGTTTCTCAGGCCATTTTTGTAAAATTGCATGTGGGTGGGCAGTTTTTTATTTTATTTTTTAATTTTTTTAATTATTTCTTTGCCATCAAAAGTTCATGTTCTTGGTTTGTTTTAGGCCTCATAATCTACATAATACAATGGGTGGTAGTGTATTTTGTCCCTTGAGTGCAAGAAGGCTTTGCAATACTGAAGCATCGCAAAGCCTTGTTGCACTCAAGGAACAAATTTATTAATTTTATGAACTCGAGTAAAATATAACGTATAAATCCTTTAAATTTTATTTGTTTAAGTTTGAATTGGTTATAAAAAGAGAATATGTGGCAGCCAAAAGGACCATGCGGGAGGGCCAGGTAAACAGATTTTTAACTTTTTTTAGGCCTTATTAAAGTGTTTTATGCTGTAACTTGTAGGCAACACACAAAAGAAGACAAATTTTGTAAGTCTAAATGCAAAACGTGGAAATTTCAAGCTGCAAATATTTTCCAGAAAGAAACTAGGAATTTAACCAAATCAGTTTTGTACTACAGAGCTTACCGATCTCTATCAAACAATACTGAATTAGTTAAATTATGAGTTGAATTAGGCCAAATAAAAAAAATGAATTGATTTTCAGGCAAGTTTTTTTTCAAATCAGTGAGGGAGGGAGGATTTTATTTTTAATTTTTGGGTTTTTTTTTTTTTTTTTCGTGTAAAAGGGCTGAGTATACTCAGTAAATCTTTTTGCTGTCTTTCCACTTGAAAAAGAGAAAAGGTTGTATTTTAGTGTAATTATAGTATATCTTTTATAACTAACTGCCGTAACAACAGCTAAAAGGATTTGAATTTTATTATTCTTTTTAATGGTATAGATCTGTCAAGCATCATGATCCATTAGAATAGGCCCCACTAACCAATGCTTGGGGGTAGGAGTCCTTCAAAATGGGAAACATGGCTCTAAATGATTGGTTAAACTTGAGTTTATATCGCTGTTGCGGCCATTATTAGCGATTGTACAAAAATATATGACCTTAAACACCAGCAAATAAATAAATAATTAAATCATGATCCAGTGTATCAGAATTTTCTTTGTTACAGTTTATGGGAGAGTGCCCCTGGGCACTCTCCCATAAACTGCAACAAGTAAAAAACCAATTTACTGCTAACACAGCTAAATAATTATATGCTGAGAAATGTGAAAAAACGACCATTCCAAGTTTTCACAAATTTTTTAAAAAACATGACATAATAAAAATGTCTAATGAGGAGGTTCAAATCCAACGAGGGAGGGCCCGAGAATCAAAACATTATTTTTTTTTAGCCTTATGCAAAAAAACTTAAAATTTTGGTATTCTGACATCAGAAAACAGAGGGTTATACAGAATGAAATACATTGCCAGTTGAAGATTTTACCATAATGGATGGAATGAAGTTAGACAAAACTCACAAGAGCTATTTACTGAATGCAATTATATCACAACTGCAGTGCTGGACTGATAAAGCATAAATGAATTAAATACAAAATAAGGACCAAAAAATCATGAAAAAGTGATAATGTAAGGACCATAACTCTGGTGAAAAATATGTGGGCAACCTTTTTATAACATGTGCAGGAGCAGCTTGTTACAGAGATCCCTTGTAGCAAATTTCATTGAAATCCATCCACTCACTGCAGAGATATCGCTGCAGATGGATGGATGGATGCACAGATAGATGGATGCACAGGCAGAAGGATGGACAGATGCATGTAATCCAGTGCACCCCCATTCTCTGTGAGGGTGATGGTATAAAAATCAAACAGGAAGTTGGAAATCCTTCAAAACCTAGAAACTCTGGCTACTTGCAGAAGAATTAAGATGGGAACCTTGGTACAGAAACAATTGCTTGATCTGTCAGTTTTCAATGCAATGGTTGCTTAGAATACATCTAATCCTGCATAGGAATTAGCCATCTACTCACAAGGTAGAGATTTGTGAGGGTATCAACAACTGGAGTGGCTCAATACATACATAATCTTCTCACCTTAGGGAAGAAAAGCTGACCTCTAGCTTTGATGACTGGTATACCTTAGACCAGAACCCTCAAACAGGTGTGTGTACTTATGAAAATGTTAAGGAATAAGATGATGTCTATAGTTCACCTTTATCAGTCAAGTGGTACTTCTAAGTTCCCAACATATTGATTGCATACCACAGGAGGAACAATAATCTAGTAATATGTGCAATAATAAACTTAACAAATAGATAAAAACCAATGAAATTCTCAAAAACTATGTACAAACATCTTCACAATATAGTTTGTTTAAATTTTTTTTTGGGATTTAGCCTGACAATGCCCAAGTTGCAAATGCCAAATAACGAAGATGTCATTTAATCAAATGCCATTTGTCTTATTGAGGTTTAATAAATACACAGAACGACACGAGCATGTGAATGGGTTAATCAATATGGCACGAGTGCCAGTGCGGAAGGATAGAACGAGAGGCCACAGGCCTAGAGTTTTATCCTTCCGCGATGCTTGTGCCATATTGATTAACCAATTCACAAACATCATTCTGTGTTTATTACACACCTTCACGTCTATAAAAACAATTATTAGAAGGACACTCAGAAATTCTTTTGACAACTAACAACAAAAATAACACATTTTATCGCCAACCAAATTTGTGAGGAGAACCCGAGTTACTGTTTCGTCCCCTGAGTTCCAATGTGTTCTGTGTGCCTACTGGCACATAGAACACATTGGAACTCAGGGGATGATTTTCAGCTATTGCTAGCAATTCGAATTGTAATTGCATTGCACAATTTGTTGAAAATTCCAGTGAAATTTCGGTTCTAATTAAAAATAATCCGTCAATGATTTCCATTCCGCACATATGTGCGGAACAGATTTTCATTTTCTGCAGAGTTTAGTGTTGCTGTAGATGGGGTGCACATAGAATAGGTGTGTAATAAAATATGTAACATTTAGGATCATATTAAGGCCGACAGTTTTTCAGATGAAGAAATCAGAAATGTCATGATTTAACCCTAACACAATCATCAAGCAGTAATTAGTAATGAACTGACTTTTTCATTTAATACTGATCTCACATAAGGAAGACTTGAAAGCATATAATTTGGTATACAGTGAAACCCTGTTAACTGAATATCCACTTTGCCAATGAAAATTATTCAGTTAACAGGAGTATTCAATTAACAGGGATTGTGTTACATTCCTGTATTTTAGAGATAACCTTATCATTTGTTCTATCTTGTTTGAGAGAGCTCCATGAGCAGATAAGATATAATAGATTGAATGCCTGTATTGGATGTCCTGAGGGCAAATAGGTCTATAAAGAAAGGAAAACTAAATGAGAAGAATCAGGGTAATTTCTCGACAGGTTACAAGATTTTTTTTTCAATTAACAGGCATTTACTCTATAACGTATATTCAATTAACTGGTCAAATTTGTACTGGGAGTATGGCAAATGGTTTTGTGTTGGGAAATTATATTCAATTAACAGGGTTATTCAGTTAAGAGATATCCAATTAAGTGGGCTCCACTATACTATCATTATTTGGCCATTTAACACAAAAACAGAACTTCTGCCCAAAATTCCCTCTCCCACGCACACACTCTTTTCAACAGCATGCCATGTAATGACATATCATAAGTTCACACCATTTCAAATAGTCAATTTGTTAAACCTTTACCCAACGTAATGGCCAAAACTCGCCAGCAGTATTCACAAAAGTCACCATTCAATTTTCATTATTTTTTGTCCAAAAAACATAGCTTATGGCCCCCTCATTGGAACGAGTTTGTTGAGCTCATTCGAATGAGGTGTTATAAGATATGTTTTGATGCAAAAAGTTACAAAAAAATTAGTAATTCAAGAATTTTGTTTGCAAGTGTCGTCTGCTTTTTGTGTTAGCAAAGTGTTAAAGATCTACGGTAATAACAAACAATGCCATATCACGGAATTCTAGGATGACTGCCATCTCAAATGTAATGATGGATAGACAATAGCAATCTGTTGCTACATTCTTCCCCTCATAATATTGACAAAACCTGCAGAACAAGTCATTCAGGTATTAAGATTTCATGGTACAGTGCAGCCCACTTAATTGGATATCTCTTAATTAAATAACCCTGTTAATTGAATATAATTTTCCAACATAAAACAATTTATCATACCTCCAGTACAAATTTGACCTGTTAATTGAATAAAGGTTATAGAGTAAACTCCTGTTAATTGAATAAAAAAATCTTGTAACCTGTCGTGAAATTACCCTGACTCTCCCCAGTTTTCCCTTTTTATAGACCTATTTGGCCTCAGTACATCCTATGCAGGCATTTAATCTATTATATCTTGTTTGACAGAGCTCATGGAGCTCTGTCAAACAAGATATAATAGAATAAATACTAAGTTTATCTCTAGAATACAGGAAAGTGGCACAAACCCTGTTAATTGAATACTCCTGTCAACTGTATAATTTCTACTGGCAAAGTGGCCATTCAATTAACAGGGTTCCACTGTAATGGAGTCATTAACAGTATACTTGGTTTGACAAATCATCAAAATTGAAAGATTTTTTCATCCTCATTTTCAACAATATCTGAACATTTCTGAAAAAACTGATCATGAGAAACTACTTATCCATCCTCATGGACTCAAGGAAACAATACCTGATTCTTAGACAATCTTGGTTAGGCCACAACTCAGGGAGCGTGGTGGTTCAGTGATTATGGAATTTCACTTCACATTAAGAAGTCCATGCTTCGATCCCCACCAGAGGCAACTACATTGTGTCCTAGGACAAGGCACTTAATCATGTTTGCCCACGTGGGGGCACGGTGGTGCTGTATACACGCTGATGGTGCACTTGCCTTCAACCAATGCTAACCCTGCTTGAACAGAGTTTATATGTTGAGGTGTTTTGACATAACTTGCCACTGCTGCTCAGTGGTTCTCTCCGGCCGGGTAATCTGGCTTTCTCCACCCATAAAACTGTCCAACACAAACAAGGTGACCTTGGCTTTCAAAAGTGCCATTAAACCCCCAATAAATAAGTAGGCCACACCACTTACTACTAAAGGAAGTTAATCTTGAGCCCAGGCAGACAGATGGATGGACAGATGATGAATGGATGGTTGGATAGAAGACCAGAGGATTCCACTTACTAGTGACTGCATATTGTTTAATGGATTAACCCTTTACCCAATGCAGACAATATCAAAATTTATTATTTTAAATATAATTTTTTCGAAAAATTTCAACAAAACCATGTCATGTGACCCCTCGTTGGAATGAGCCCGATGAGCTCATTCCAACGAGGGGTCACATGATATGGTTTTGTTGAAATTTTTCGAAGAATAATATTTTTTCAGCTGCTGAATTTGCATATTACGTGGGCGGATGCCGGCGATTCATTGGGTAAAGGGTTAATCCTGTTAATTGCATATATCTTTCAAACACCAAACTATTCACCATAGCTTCTTACAAATTCCTGTGATTTTAATTATTTATTTATTTATTGGTGTTTAAGGTCACATATTTATGCACATTGGCTAATCATGACCGTGACAGTTTTACGGGTGAAGGAAGCCGGAGAACCCGGAGAGAACCACAGAGCAACTGTCAACTCCCCAACATACTCACTCCACACAAGCAGGGTTAGCATTGGTTGAAGACAAGTGCACCATCGACATGCAGTACGCCTTAGTACACAATGCCACCGTGCCCCCACGCAGGCAATGGAGATGAAGTGTCTTGCCCAAGGACACAACGCGGTTGCCGCAGGTGGGATTCGAACCGAGGACCTCTCAGCTTGCAGCCTGCACCTCTAGCGAGCCACTGCACTCTCTGTGATTTTAATCTCTTATATCTTGTATGTCAAGAGCTCAGTGAGTAGTGCCAGACAATATATAATAGAATAAATACTCTGTTTATCACCAGAATGTAGGAAAATGATCAAATTCTGGTGAGCTGGACATTCCTGTTGAATGAGTAATGGCGATCCAGTCAGCAAGGTTTCTGTTTTCATCTGAGAGTGTTGTATAGTATGTTAGTATACCATTCAATTATACAATAACTTTTCAAAACTTAATTCAAAAGAATACCTTGGGATTTATTACAGAGCTGTTTGGTATACCATATTGATATCATGCCAATTCTGATTTACTGCAAGGACAGAATCTCAAAATACCACAATTTTGGTAAAGAAAAAATATTCTATTTGTTAAAAATAGATGAGGCAACAGAACATTATCCCAAAATGGATGACAAGATGAGCAAATGGCGTAACTTATTTCTGGCATACTGACATAACAAGAGCACCGCCTAGCATTGCTAAATACACCTGGTAGGTTTTTTTGAATTGTACTCAGCTCCTGTTTTGATCCATGGACCAACCAATAACATCAGACAGAAACCCAATTCAAACGGAACATTTTAGTATGACTGAGATATAAACTAAGTTTGGTGCTGATTGACAAATCCAAACTCAAATTATCATTCAAAAACAGAAAAGTTGACAAAAATGTGAAATTTCTAAAGTCAAAAAGGCGCATAACTCTGAAAAAAATAGTCTGATCAAAATTATAATCACAGGTGCACAGGTTCCCATGGTTCCCAAGTTTCGAAACGAGAGGTCCAAAACCTCAGAGAAATCCTCTGGAAAAAAATCCAGACTTATGCAGGAGGTTATTTCAAGTCGAAAAAAGCCATAAATCTAGAAAAATTGTCTGATCAGAACTATAATTGCAGGTGCAAGGGTTCCCATGATGGTGATCATGCATACCAAGTTTTTCAAAAGTAGTGGTGTATAAACCTCCGAGGAAATCTGCGGACAAAATTTGACCAATGTGGTCAATTATTCTATGTCAAAAAGGGGCAAAACTTTAGCAAAAATACACTGACTGGAGCTATATTTGTAGGTGCACAGGTTCACATGGTGGTAAACATGCATACCCAGTTTTGAAAGAATTGGTCAATAAACCTCTAAGAAATCCTCCGGATAAAATTCAGAGAGATGAGGCGAATTAATCTAAAACAAAAAGGGGCATAACTTTGGCAAAAATAGTCCCACCAGAACTATAATCGCACATGAACAGGTTCCCATGTCGGTGAACATGCATACCAAGTTTCGAAGGAAATGGCCCTTAAATATTTGAGAAAATCTGTGCACAAAAACTCCGGATGGATGCCAGACAGACAACCCATTTACATAATACAACCTTTTTTTCAAACGGAAGTATAAAAATAAGTATTTGAGAGTTGCACGATTGAAAAGTATTACATGACCACAGTTGTATTCCAAATTTATTTGTTAATTTTGCCATGTCTTATCCTTCCGATCAATGGATAGTTGAATATGAGGATTCTGAGTCTCTGTCTACTACACAATAAAAACATAGTGCTGGACAATATACTAAAAATACTGCTCGGTATCTGTACTGAACAGTATTATGACAATTCCAAATAGCATACTGTATTACCAAAATAATTCTCTCAAAAAATACTGATAGCTAAACCAAACTCAAAATTTCAATGTTGCCCAATACTAATTCTTTATAGATAAATTACATGTACTTTTAAAAGTATTCATTGACTTGCTTGTTAGGAATTTATGGTTGCTAAACACAGATTTGTCTGTAAGAAGATAACAAAAAGGATTGTGTCTTCTTAATTTTCAAAGTCGTTACACAGCAATTAAGAGTTAATAATATAAGATAATTAAAAATAACCTTTACATTCAAACACAGCTTTGGTTTTCAAATTACACTTCCACATGATGTGCTACTTACAGTACACATAATTGTATGCATATTATATATGGTAAGCTTATGCTTTGTGAAAGCAATCAGCGAGAAGTGATCGTAAGCTTAAACGCATTATGAAACCATTACAGTGTGAAATCAGGGACAATAACAGCTATTTACCTTCCAATGTCAGAGCTTAGTTCAATCTGTTCCGTGAAATACAGCATAAAATCCGTGTAAGCCCTGGAAATGAACAGAAACAAAAAATGTCCATTATACAGTGAATACTGTTAAAGATCACAGATCATAAACCACCAGGTCAGAAAGAGCTTCCTCAATAATCTCCAGCATAAATATACAAAATAGAATCAATTGATGTTATAAAAACACAGAGTTTTCCCAATATGCCCTACCAGGAGGAGGAGATATGAGATGTGAGTCAGTCTCCAAGCAAAGGAGAGTTTAAATGAAGATAAATGGCATAGAGTAAATTTCATCAAAATCAATATCTTTCTGAATGTTACACAGTCTTTCTGTTCTATAAATAAATGCACACTCAGATAGCAGAGAGAGTCTGAGGACAGTGGTTGGGAAAACATACAGAAACCAAGATTTGTGGATGAAGGATCCCTCCTGGAGATTAACCCAATTTGTGCTGAAATTCAGCTTCCATTATTAGTTATACAGATATTTGGCTAGATACATAATACGCAGATGTCAAACGCAGCAATTTTTTACCCTAATGCAACTGGGAACTTCACCAATTCAATCTTGTTTGACAGAGCCCAACGACTGCAATAAGCCATGTCAAACACGATTGAATTGGTTCAATTCCTAGTTGCATTATGGGAAAAGATATGTTGATTAAAATTTGAGTATTTCACCATCAGTGTGCAGAGGGTTAAATTTTCCACCATCAGAATCTCATCTTTTTTTTTTCTTTATTAGGGTTTAACGACACATTAACAGCCGGGGTCATATCATGTCAGTGACAGTTTTACGGGTGGAGGAAGCCGGAGTACCTGGAGAGAACCACCGAGCAATGACGAACAGCTGTCAGCTCTCCAACATCGTAACTCTGAACTCTGCACCGCAGCACATGCAGGGTTAGATTGGTTGAAGACATGCGCACCATCGACACGAGTACGCCTTGGTACACAGCGTCATCGTGCCCCCATGTAGGCAATCGGGGTTAAGTGCCTTGCCCAAGGACACAACGCGGGAGCACAAATCAGGCAATGAAATGGTCACCCATCCAACTACTAACCGCGCTCGACGTTGCTTAACTTCGGAGATCTGACGAGAACCGGTTACCGCGGCACCACTGCGCTCCCCATCAGAATCTCATTACCCACAACTTGACTTAAACTGTAGTTTAGTACATCAGTTATTCATATGCATTATTCTATCGCAACTCCACTTCTTCAGAAAGAAAATCTCATTCCTGTTCACCATTATTTATTTATTTGGGTTTAACGACCCATTAACAGCCAAGGTCATATTGTATTGGGGACAGTTTTTTGGGAGGAGGAAGCTGGAGTACCCAGAGTGAACCAACAAGCAACTTCGAGCAGCTGCCAGCCCCCCAACATCGTAACTCCGCACTGCAGCACAGGCAGGGTTAGATTGGTTGAAGACATGCATACCATCGACATGCAGTATGCCTTAGTACACAGCATCACCGTGCCCCCATGTGGACAATCAGGGTGAAGTGCCTTGCCCAAGGACACAATGCGGGAGTCAGAATCGATCGCTCAGATGGTCAACCATCCAAGGACTAACCAGGCTCGATGTTGCTTAACTTCGGTGATCTGACAAGAAACGATTACCACAACGCCACCGCTCCTGGACACCATACACTTAGCCTTGAGATACTTAGATTTCATGAAACACTTTATGTTTCAAACGACATGGCATGAAGAGTTCTGCCTGGTAATATTTAAAGTATAGAAGTTGTATGAATAACAGTGTTTGGAGGGTGGAGCGAGGAGTCTATTCTTCTGTTACCTCTACAAGGGTCAATTGTGGTGACTTTTAACTCACCCGGGTTCATTATTCACTGATTGGTACATGGGTCTTGAATTTTATCGAATTTTAAGAATTTTATTATATTTTAAAACCTATGGCCTCGAGACACCGGTCGGAATCCCCAAGATAATGTAATTCCCAAGACAACGATTTTTAGGCATCTATTTGTATAAACTAGCCGGATGTCAAATTATAATGTATAGTTTCATTTTTATCAAAGTTTAATGTCTTCGGTCTACATAAACAGGTACACCTGTATCTGCACTTATATATGATAAATAAACTCATTCAGTCATTCATTCATTAAAAAAAACTTCAAATGAGTGGATCCTATTCTGTATTTTCTAATTGGAAAAAAACTGAATTTTACTTATTCATCATGTTAGGTAAAGGATAAACACACACAGAATGTTACAATGTGATACAGCACAACTGCCAGCGCAGAAGGATAGAATGTGAAGTGCAGCCTCGTGTGCTAGCCTTCTTCGATGACATGAGTGCCGTATTGATGAACGCATTCACACATCGTGGCATTCAGTGTTTATTACAGGCCTTCATGACATAAAGATATGTTTCTCTCAGTTTCTCTAATTATTACTTTTATCAGTGTTTTCATCACTGGAATACCATTTGGGGATTATATAATAAAACAAAACTCGACACATCAAAGGGGCAGGGTAATAAGTTTGTCACAAGGTGTTTCAGCAGGATGTACGGGACTGTACTACCCTTCAGAGATCCATATTTCCTGAGAATGAACCCTTTGGACTCTGATGGTATATTTGTTGCCAGTTCAGAGCCATCAAGTGGTAGAGTCTATATTCGTTACTTGGAGGATAATCAATCAATATTTTTAACATACAACCTAGGGGCAGCACATTGAAAATCTTGATTGGTCTGCAACACAAATTCACAGAACAACTATCTACTTTATGAATTTAGGTCATATCACGATCCTTGTCTGGAAAAGCAGCCTTTCTGTTTCAAAGAGTTAAGAAGATTTGAGATTATCAATCAAGTTTTTCAAATAAGGCTTTTCAGTTTAACCCTTTGAACCCTCGTTTCCTGGAATGTTATCGCCTTTGTGTACACTTACATTGAAATGGGTCACTCCAATATCAATATACAGAGAGGATAAAATAATAACTGCAGTCTGCAGCCGTCTGGCTGCAGACTGCAGTTAATATTTTTTCATCAATGCCCCTTGTATAGACCTCTTATAATAAGACAACAATGGTACGAAATTGTGACTTAATTAGACCGAAAAATCGGTCTTATGGGTTCAAATGGTTAACCCTTTACCTAACGTGAAAAGCAGACGACACTTGCAAAAAAAATTCTTGAATAACTAATTTTTTTCATTTTTTGTCTCAAAAACATAGGTTATGACCCCTCGTTGGAACGAGCTCGTCGAGCTCGTTCCAACGAGGGGTCATAACCTATGTTTTTGAGACAAAAAATGAAAAAAATAGTGAAAATTAATTGGCGATTTTTGAGAATAGCGCTGGCTGGTTTTGGCCGTTACGTTGGGTAAAGGGTTAAGGCACGTTTTTGTGGAGCTTTATAACCAATGGTTACTAAGCAATGGGCTACAGTTCATTTGTATCAGCACATGAGACATGCAATAAAAAAGCAAAAAACTCCATTCAGAGATTCCGAGAAGGTAACTTAACATGCCTTTATTGGTAACAATACAAAAAGTAATACCAAAACCCCCCAGTGACAACAAACAGCTATACATCCTGTCTTTTCTGTGGAACCACAGTTTTCAGGTTGTTTATCCACAACAGTGGTGGTGGTTTCTGGAGAGAAATTGCTTTGGAATATTTTATTTGGAATCAATAGAGGAGAATAATCCAGGAAGTGACAGTTGGTGATAATTGATTATTGGAGTCTGTACTGTTTAATGCTCCCTAATCATTTCTTTTAGCAATCAAAAATCATTATGAACAGGGGATGCTTAAGTTTGCCCTACATTATCTGCATAATAATATGACTATTTGAAGACAATGTATGTGCATGTATATCACCAGAAGACAGTATTTATTCATTTATTTATTTATTGGTGTTTAAGGTCACATATTTCTGCACAATGGCTAATCATGACCATGACAGTTTTATGGGTGGAGGAAGCCGGGGTATCCGGAGAGAACCACCGAGCAATGGCAAGCAACTGTCAGCTCCCCAACATACCAACTCAACACAAGCAGGGTTAGCATTGGCTGAAGACAGGTGCACCATCGACGTGCAGTACGCCTTAGTACACAATGCCACCATGCCCCCACGTGGGCAATGGAGGTGAAGTGTCTTGTCCAAGGACACAACGCGGTTGCTGCAGGTGGGATTCGAACCGAGGACCTCTCAGCTTGCAGCCTGCACTTCTACCAACTGAGCCACAACACCCCCCCCCCCCCTCCCCCCCCCCCAGGCTATATTACAGCTATAGCTCTGTCAAGTCCAATACAGCACTGCCCATTTAATTGGATATTTCTTATTTTATTTTTTTTATTTATTGGTGTTTTATTTATTTATTTATTGGCGTTTAAGGTCACATACTTATGCACAAATGGCTAATCGTGACCGTGGCAGTTTTATGGGTGGAGGAAGCCAGAGTACCCAGAGAGAACCACCGAGCAACGACGAGCAGCTGCCAGCTCCCCAACATCATAACTCTGCACTGCAGCACAGGAAGGGTTACATTGGCTGAAGATATGCGCACCATCGACGTGCAGTACCCCATGAACTGTTAATTTCATATAACTTATAAACTCCTGTTAAACGAATAAACAACAGATTTCAATCAGAAGTGACTATGCCCCCATAGCCCTTCATCTGTGACATTGACCTTCACCAAACAAAAAAAAAAATTGTGTGCGACACATCGTCTCCCCATAAGCATCATGTATGCCAAGTTTCAACAAAATTCAACAAAGCATCTCAGAGTTATGGAGCGGACATGAAAATCTTCTGGGGACGGGTGCATAAAAATCTTATGATTAATCAATTTTTTAATTTTTTTTTATTGGCATTTAAAAACACTTTTGACAGCCATGATCACCTTGTGTCAGACACTTTTACAGTGGGAGGAAGATTGAGTAACCAGAGAGAACTACTGACAGTAGCAAGAAACTGTCAGACTCCCCAATGTACTAACTCTGCACAAGCAGAGTTAGCATTGGTTGCAGACAAGTGCACCATTGACGTGCAGTATGCCTTGCCTTAGTGCATAGCACCACTGTGCCCCCCTCATGGGCAACTGAGATGAAGTGCCTTGTGCAAGGACACAATGCAGTTACCCCCTGGCATGGATCGAATCATGGACTTTTCGGTTTGAAGTTTAATGCCATAACCACTGAGTCACTGGGAAATCATAAAAGTTTTGTGAAATGCCATCACTGACATCTACTTCTACACAGATACAGGTTTCTTTAATGGCTGCTTTTCTTGTTTTGTACTTTTAAAATAAACAAGTTTCCAAGCTGATCAAAATATATGAATTTGGGAAGCAAAGTACTGAATGTAGTTGTTTGAAGTGATAATATATCGAAGTCAAGACACAACTTTACTTGATACAAAAGTAATAGCAGTATTTAATGATAAATCACAGATTATTAGTAATGTGTAGTCAAAATTTGCAAAAAAAAAAGAAAAAGAAAAAAAAAGAAAAAAATGCAAATATTTCAGTTTGCATTTCACAAAAATACCATATGAAAATGAAGTACTGATTCAAATGAGTGGTGATAATTTGGTATTTTTGGTGAGGTAAATTATTTAAAGTTAGTATCACATGAACTGAGAAAGAATTCTTGTAAAATAATTTGCATTTTTCATTGAAAAATGAGATCATCCCCGTTCCAAATCTCCTTCATCCATTACCAATTACCTGAATTCAATCAACCATCAATACAGTAGTTGGGAGCATGGTGGCTCATTGATAGACTGTTGGACTTCTATGCTAGAGGTGCCGAGTTCGATCCCCGTCCGGGATGACCCGCGTTGTGTCCTTGGGCAAGGCACTTTAACCCAGTTGCCTACATGGGGGCATGATGATGCCGTGTACTAAGGCATACTGCATGCCAATGGTGCACATGTCTTCAACCACTGTAGCCCTGCTTGAGCGGAGCTTGAACAGAGTTAGAATGTTGAAGAGCTGAGTAGTTGCTCGTCGATGCTCGGTGGTTCTCTCTGGGTACTCCGACTTCCTCCCCTCATAAAACTATCATGGTAACGATTAGCCAATGTGTATAAGTATGTGAACTTAAAGCACCAATAAATAATTCAGTAGTTACATGCTATGGGAGGGGAATGGGTGGTATGTTGAATTACCGGAAACAAGCTTACAAGTATCTAAAATTAACCAATTGATTTAAAAAGTCTAACACAGCGGCCAAAACTGATATAGACCTAAGTAGACCTTAAATATCTTAGAACTTTGTTAATAAAACCATACAAAGATGGAAAAAGCTCAGGATCTTGTGATATCCATATTTGTATGCTTTTGAAAAATACCATTAAAATTGTTCAAATAAAGTTAAATATAATGTATTAGGATGGGGTTGGGTGGGATGCATGAAATGTAAATTATTGTTGTGTTGCCTGCACACACAAATCTCCTGAACAAGAATGGAAATCTCCCTAACAACTAAACAAAATCTCCTTGACAGTCATATTCAGAGGTCAACAGGTCTGTTCACAGGTGCAACCAACCATACAATAAAGGTGATGTTGACCAGATTTTGATATGTGTCCCGCTGCCATCTCAAGCTGCACCAGACTGGAGACATTTTCAAGCCCCAAAGTAAAAACTGCTGATGTCATGTTCAAGACATAAAGATTTTCTCACAATAACAAGTGTAATTTCAGTTGAGCCCTTGTGGATTTCAACTGCAATATAGATGACGTATTTAGCAGACAAATAATTGTGAATGGAGAGTTCAAACACACAATTTTTATCAAGTTCTTAAAACTGCAAGCACAAAAAATTTGTCTATGCCTGATGGGCAGGTGGATTTGCAAGTCAATTGTAGAAGTACAATCAGTTTCCCATTCACTTTTTATAGAAGTATCAAAATCATATTGGCAAGCAGTAAAAGTGCCAAACAGACCAGATATCACTTAAAAAGAGACTTACAGGAAGACAGCTGCAGATGTGCAAACTCTTCACTTAACACAGTGTTGATAAAAATAATGCCAACAATTAATGAAAAATAATTTGACCCTTCCCAAAGAAGTGGGCAGATCCCCTTAGTGTTATATCCAAACTCACCTCTCAAATGTTATCATTTCATTTGTTTTCTTTCAAAGCATAGTATGCTATGATTGATTGGGAACAAGGCATAAGCTCACAGCAGCAAGGATAAGAGGCTCTCATTCAGATGCAAATTATACAAATTTTTCAGCTCTAGTGTCAAGTGATCCAGGCAATAATTTCTAGTAAAGTTTTGGCTACCTGGTTACTACACTTCAACAGACTACATTCTGTGGCTTAGCTGTTGTTTTGGGGCAAGTTTTGGTTGCCCATGCAGGAAGCTAAGACATGCCTAAAAACAAGTGCCAAGGTACATAAAATGTAACTTGTGGGTTAACTCAGATGCACCATATTGGGCACCTGTACTGTTGCAGTAAACGTGATGAAAGTCGGAATTTGGCCCCAAAGGGTTAAAGAAAAATGATGATCCATTAACTGGTTGAGTGCTAGAAGCCACTTTCAGGGCTTTCAAATGAAGGTACCAGAGCAAAAGCTTATGTTTTCCTTGCTCATGTTTTAAATTCAGTCAAATGCAAATAATATTTTGTTTATATAAATTTGTTCTATTGCAAATTATTGGAGAGTGCCTATGGGCACTCTCCAATAATTTATAATAAAACAGATTTTGAATAAGTCATTCAGACCATCAAAAGTAATCTAGCTCTCAACCAGTGAATATGATATTTACTCCAAGTATGTACAAAGCCAAAATCTACACTGACACCAACACTGAAACAGTTAAAATTTTCAAAGATCTTACTTATATGATAAAATGTGTAAACTACTGCTTTATCTTTCACCAGTTTTTTTCCTGGTAATCTCATAAACTAAGTTTGTGCTCACTCTGTACTTCACATCTCTCATCACTGCCTGACCTGGTTACTCAAGTTATCAAACTAATTCATGACAGTAAATCATAAAACATTATTGCAATCAATTAAGTAGATTCTCTATCAGCCCAATGATTTACCATCTTATTTTTATGTTGCTCCAAATGATTAACAAACCACATACTTTGATACAGTTTACTCCAATTTAATGTTGAAACATTTATTTTATGTTAGCATTCCAGCTGCATTTGAAAGGCAGTTTTGTGTATATCTTTCAACATCCTTCCAAGAGCATTTTTAGGTAGTTTAGACATCACAAGGACATGCAAGGAAGCTCTAAGCCTCTTATGCAGATTCCTCTTTAGTGCAAATGCACAAACTAGATGTGATTGTCTATGAAATGGCAACTTTGTGGCCTTGCTTTTCTCAGATATTATGTAGGAGCCCTTAGCATGCATGGGCAGTGTTCATACAACTTTGAAAGTAAAAATACAGTGATTCATTTCTTTCAAAACGAGGAGAGTAAAAAACAGTGCACCTAAAATTATAAAGATGCAATGTCCCAGTAAAAGAAAATCCTCTACCTTTGATTGGATGAGAGCTTGTGTAGTTTCTTCTCTGTTTATGACTCCAGTAACATTTGTTACCATCTGACATCACCAAGGAAAATATTTATTTATTTATTTATTTATTTATTTATTTATTTATTTATTTATTTATTTATTTAAGGTCACATACTTCTGCACAATGGCTAATCATGACCATGACAGTTTTAAAGGTGGAGGAAGCCGGAGTACCCAGAGAGAATCACCGGGCAATGGCAAGCAACTGGCAGCTCCCCAACATACTAACTCCACACATGCATGGTTAGCCTTGGCTGAAGACAAGTGCACCATTGAGGTGCAGTACGCCTTAGTACACAGCACCACCATGCCCTCTCTTGGGCAATGGGGGTGAAGTCTCTTGCCCAAGGACACAACGCAGTTGCCGCAGGTGGAATTCAAACTGAGGACTTCTCGGCTTG
The DNA here is from genome assembly GCA_031216915.1 of Pictodentalium vernedei. Classification (NCBI taxonomy): domain Eukaryota; kingdom Metazoa; phylum Mollusca; class Scaphopoda; order Dentaliida; family Dentaliidae; genus Pictodentalium; species Pictodentalium vernedei. Next base: position 59,308,139 of record CM062293.1, read on the forward strand.
CAGCCTGCACCTCTACCTACTGAGCCACCATGCCCAAAAAAACATTGCTTATTTCAAAATTATTTTAGAAAAAGAGCGACTTGCAAGCCGCTTCATTTTTCTATTTTTCTAGATTTTTCTCATGTGCAGCAGATGATGTTCTGAATGAAGTGTTGTCTAACCCTTTACCCAATGCAGGCGATTTCAAAATTTATTATTTTAAATATCATTTTTTTAATTTTTTCAAAAAATTTCAACAAAACCATATCATCATGTGACCCCCTCTTTGGAACAAGCTTGTTCCAAAGAGGGGTCACATGATATGGTTTTGTTGAAATTTTTTAAAAAATAATATTTTTTTCAGCTGCTGAATTTACATTTTACGCAGGTGGATGTGGGCGATTGGTTGGGTAAAGGGTTAAATTACAAATCAGTGACCTCAACCTTTATTATTTATTGATTATTTGTCCAAAGATGTCATGGGGTACAAAAGAGGTTTATTTACTAAACTTGTTATCATTAAAAGTTGCCTTGTTCATTTCATGGCGTGGGTTTTGGGCTATAGGTAAGGTCTTATTGGAACATACACATAATTTAATCCTACAGTCCTATGGGGTTGCAGGATTAAATTATTACTGAATCTCCCTAGAATTACAAAATAGTCTCGTCTATTTCCCTGTAGACAGTAGTGCATAGGACAATACCACTCAGGATGTCAGGGTTAGTACCTCAAAACCAGGAACAGCAATAGATCTGTGGTGCCTGACAACCTGTCAGGGACCACAGCAAACTCCAAGCAGTGTTGTCTCCCCCAAGCTGTGCTCAATTGTATCCGATGTGTCGAGCATAAGAAGGGGAGACAACATTGCTTGAAGTTTGGCACCCTAGACTGACGACTTAATTTGCTTGAACTTAACAGGTTTTGGTGACCCTAGTGGGGTCATCTCTTCCGAAAAAAAGGCCCCTTTTCCATGGATTTATTTATTTATTTATTGTTGTTGTTTAAGGTCACATACTTATGCACAATGGCTAATCGTGGGTTAGATTGGTTGAAGACATGCGCACCATCGACGTGCAGTATGCCTCAGTACACAGCGTCATCGTGCCCCCCATGTAGGCAATCAGGGTGAAGTGTCTTGCCCAAGGACACAACGCGGTTGCCGCAGGTGGGATTCGAACCGAGGACCTCTCGGCTTGCAGTCTGCACCTCTACCAACTGAGCCACTGCGTTTCCATGGATTAAACCCTGTGACAATGCACCTCAGAAATGAAGCACTGGTAATATTCAGGCACATCACTGGACGTTAGTCCAAAATTATTTCCATTATCTCTGTTGCTTGTACCAGTTATCTGTTTTTATGCGTTTAATGTATTCCAAAACAAAAATTATTTTAAATATTATTTTTTCAAATTGTTTTAATAATTTCAACAAAACTATATCATGAGCTCTTTCCAATGAGGGGTCAAATGATATGGTTTTGTTGAAATATTTTGAGAAAAGATTTTTTTTCAACTCCTTAATTTCTATATTACACAGTCGAATGCACCCGATTCGTTAGGTGAACGGTTAAGAGAAATTCCCAACAATAAGTGTTAGGTAAAAGCATTACTTCAGTAGATATTTATTTATTTATTTATTTATTGATGTTTAAGGTCACATATTTATGCACAATGGCTAATCATGACCGTGACAGTTTTACGGGTGGAGGAAGCCGGAGTACCCAGAGAGAACCACCGAGCAACGACGAGCAGCAGCCAGCTCCCCAACATCATAACTCCGCACTGCAGCACAGGCAGGGTTAATTTCAGTAGATAAAAATGCATTTTATGCAACAAAACCAAACACAAATACAACAGTTCATACAATCAAATATATATACATCTCGACAAAAATACGACAAGCTGGCCCAAGCAGTTACCAAAAAACATTTTTCAACGAGTTTTCACGACTTTTTCCATGAAAGACTAATTTTTAAACCATTTCAAAGGTTTGAAATTTAAGTTTTAAAATTCAAACACTTGTATTTATTTATTTTTATTTGTTTATTGGGGTTTAATGACACTTTCAACAGCCAGGGTAACATCATCTTGGACAGTTTTACGGGTGGAGGAAGCTGGAGTACCTGGAGAGAACCAGCGAGCAATGGCTAGCAACTTTCAGCCTCCCCAATGTACTAATTTTGCACAGCATTGTGTCGCCTGAGTGCTAGAATGTTCTATGTCCCATAGGGGACATAGAACATTCTGGCACTCAGGCGATGATTGGTTGAAGGTAAGTGCACCATTATTATGCAGTGTGCCTTAGTACACAGCACCACCATGGGCAATCAGGATTAAGTGCTTTGCCCAAGGACACAAAAGTAGTTGCCCCTGGCAAGGATCGAACCGTAGACCTTTTGGTTTGAAGTCCACTGAGCCACCATGCTCCCACTTGATTAACAAAATACATCCCTGTATATTGGACTAATCATTTCACAAATGATTTCTGCAGTTCATTTGTTTGAATTATTCATCAAATAGAATCATGGCTGCTTCATAGCAGTTATAACTGGATTTAAGGGGGAAAAAGTTAAAAAATATTAACCTTTTACCCAGCGTAGACGATATCAAAATTTATTATTTTAAATATCATTTTTTTTTTAAATTTTCAAAACATTTCAACAAAACCATATCATGTCACCCCTCATTGGAATAAGCTCGTTCCAAAGAGGGGTCACATGATATGGTTTTGTTGAAATTTTTTGAAAAATAGTATTTTTTCAGCTGCTGAATTTGCATATTACGTGGGTGGATATGGCCGATTCGTTGGGTAAAGGGTTAAGGAGCTCAAGAATTTAGGACCAGTAGCTACCCTGATAACTGTTTGAATTTTTAATGTTAAGAGGGTTCCTGCAGACAAGGGCCGATAACATTCAAAGGTATTCAAGGATGTTTCTCGATATATTTCAGCATTTTATTTTTCAAGGCATTGTAATAGCCAAATTCAAGGATTTTCAAGGCCCTGCCTTTGCAAGTCCAAACTGGAACCTTCAGTCATTAGCCTCTCCTCCTGCTTCCCTACAATAGAAGTGGAAGTAGGGCGTAATGAGTGGAGTGTTTTAGTTAGTACTATGCCTTCATGAACCCTGGCATATAAAACTATGTAGTTAGGCCACACAAACTAGATTTTCTGTTTCTCAGGCCATTATGTGTAAAATTTCATGTGGGCGAGTGATTTTTTATTTTTGTAATTATTTCTTTGCCATCAAAGGTTCATGTTCTTGGTTTATGTTTTACGCCTCATAATCTACGGAAAGCATGGGTGATGGTGTATTTCGTCCCTTGCTAAAGCATTGCAAAGCCTTCTTGCACTCAAGGGGCAAGTTTATCAATTTTCTTTTGGCTTGGGTAAAATATCAAACATAAACCATTTAATTTTTATTTTTTTAAGTTTACAGTGGTTATAAAAAGAGCATGCGGCAGCCAAAATGATCATGCAGGAGGGCCTGAAAAACAGATTTTTAATTTTTTTAGGCCTTATGAATACGTGTTTCATCAGCATTTTTATTTCATGAATATTCAAGACTTTTCAAGGCCTCCTGACACATTCTCTAGGATTTCAAGGCCTTGAATGACCCTTTGTCAAAATCAAGGTCATTCCTTGAATCATCTCCATTGCCCGCGTGGGGGCATGATGACGGCGTGTACTAAGGCGTACTGCACGTCGATGGTACGCATGTCTTCAACCAATCTAACCCTGCCTGTGCTGCTGTGCGGAGTTACGATGTTGGGGAGCTGGCAGCTGCTCGTCGTTGCTCGGTGGTTCTCTCCGGGTACTCCGGCTTCCTCCACCCGTAAAACTGTCATGGTCATGATTAGCCATTGTGCATAAGTATGTGACCTTAAACATCAATAAATAAATAAATAAATAAATATTCCTTGAATGCAAGGCCCAGAGAGAACTCCATCTTATATGGAGAAAATGAATGATACAGCTCAAGACAATGAACACATTTTCTTGGAGCTCAACGAGTTAAACATCAAATGTATTGTGGATAATACAACACTTTGGCCACTGATTCAAACTGTCTCTACCACAATAGCAGTTAACATGAACTCAATTTATCTGCACTCTGTGAACAGTTCACAGATAAATCACCCAAAGCCTTTTCAGCCTCTTTAACAAAGAAAAGACAAAAGGAATATTATTTGAGCAACAATAGCTTGTCCATTTATATTGATCAGAGAATACAAGAATTCAGATATTAACCCACATAATTATCTATGCCACTTTATGAAACAATAATTATGTCTTTATACAATACTATCTTACCACACATTGAAAAACAAGACACCACACGATTCATTGGAAATACAGAATAGAAGAAAATCTTAATCATCTCAGTGGCGGATCCAGGATTGAAAAAAGGGGAGGTGGAAAATTGAGTGGCGGAGTCACGAACGATCCATACGTGGCTGCGAAGCGGCATGACAACTGAGCATTTATTGGACCCCTCGCCGTTACCGCAATGCACGGGTTTGAGTTTCCTGTTTCAAAACAGGAAATTTGTGAATGTTATATTTCCAAGCACCCTCGGCGTATGACTAGCCAGTCATTATTCATCACATGAACTCTTATGGTGATAATATTTCATCCAAATAACATGTATCAGACTATTTTCGTTGATGAATCAACATTTATGTTGACTACGATTGGTACAGACTACAGACCATACATTGTACCAATCGTTTATACGATGGTGTCTAGTCGCAAGAACTCCTTGTGTAAAGATAATTTCAATACAGGTTGAATTTGTCTGTAAAATTGCTTGTTGTCTCCCCTTTCAAATATCAAAGGGGGGTGGAAATCCACCCTATCCACCCCCCTGTATCCGCCCATGCATCTTCAATCTGCAGTGATATTAAAAGCTGGGTGTAACTATCACCCAATTTTTATGAGGTAGAGGGTGGAAGGGAAGAGTGAGGATTGGGGTGGGGAGGGCGATGTTGTTAACACATTTTCCCCAATGAGATTTATCGCCCAGATGTGTTCCTACAGCATTTCTAAAGAACTGTTCACAACCTTTCTCAGTATAAAAAATTCAAGTAATTTTATACAAATCTGAAAATTTAGTGCAGCTCTTGGCAGATTCTGAATATGTACCACATGAACACTTTCTACTAGAATGCTCAAAATACCAGTCTAAAAGAATAAGATTCATTGGGAGTATAATGGGGAAGTGGGATGGGAGAATGAAGGACATGTGGTTAGTGGGAGACTCAAAGGAGAGGGTTAATATGCTAATCGGAGAGATTGGGAAGAATGGGGCAAGGGATGTCATCAAGCAGTTCGTCTCCCGAGTGTTGGGAGGAGAGAAGAAGCGTGGGAATAGGGAGGCAGTTGGGAGAACAGGGGTAACCAAGGCCTTCTCATCCGAGAACCACGACAAATCAGTGGCCGGCCAAAGTGTTATTATTATTAGTAGTGAAACCATTACAAAACTGCTCAAAGTTCGGTATTATAAAATTAATCAGAATAACCCTTTCCCCAGATAATCTCTTTTCGGTATTGTAGATTCATGAGAATGTCACATGTATACAATAAGGTCACATGGCCAAGACTGATATCTTACTCCAAGGGAGAAGAATGGCTTACTTGTTTGAGCAATGGACTTCTGATCAAAAGATTGTATGTTTGTCCTGACCTCTGTGTCATCTGGGCTGTGTCCATCGGCAAGATACTTAAAACAAACTGCTCACGTGGGATCAGTATATGTGTCATGACATTGTAGGGATTCTGTAATTGGAATACAGTCCAGTCACCATGGACTGGTCATAATCCACGCATGGGCAGTGGTGATGTCCATACATGCACTTACCAGGTAATAAAAATCATCATCAGCAAACTTTTAACTAATGAAGCACCCGGTTGTACCCGGTGCTTCATTAAATAAATTTTTGATGATTATTCCTATAATTAGAGTTTGGAATCAAATATTATTGCGACTGTGGAAATATTGCCGACTTGTGGAAAGTGACCAGTCCATGGAGGCTTTACTGTATAAATGGGTCCATGTTTTGGAAAAAGAAATCGTTTCACGGGAAAAAGGTTACCATTGTGACGGGGTGGCCATGCTTATATCAACACAAAAACATTCTGAATTTATTTGTCCAACAACCACATTTCCCTTTTTCTCCGAGATAATTATGAGGAAAAGCCAGGGAATTCACACCCAGAGCACATGAAAAAAATAAACAGACAGTGGTATGCACAGCACAGTTTTATCAGAAGTAGCCTATCTTTGCTTCAATAACACTGACGAAATACGATCCCTTGAAAAATCTGCCCTCTTCAAAAACAATGCTTTTAAGTTCTAAAATATTGCCTGTGATACTGTGGGATAAATATAAGCCAACTTTTCAATTTAGACCAAAATGGGGGTGTGGGGAGAAGAAAAGCAGGAGAAATGGGTCTGGGCAATGGACCTGGAGCAAAAACAGCATAAACCTAGCAATGTCAGGACCCCTTTCATTTTCTTTTATATCATATCCAGTGTGCAAAATTTGACGAGAATGCTTGTTTCATTCGCGTGGGTGTTACACAAATTTAAATCTACGCGAACGGATGACCGGTTAGCCAATAGTTGCATCTTGAATGGTAAAGTCTGAGTAACTTGACTGGTAGAGTGCTAAATTTTTTCTCAGCCTTAAGATTTGTTCACTCATTTTTGTCTTGTTACAATTAATAGGAGAGTAAATAATTGTAACAATGCAAATCGATGGAGAAGAAGTAATTTTACTTCCAAGATAAAATGAAGGACATCCATAGAAAAGAAGCCTTTAACTTTAGGTACCTGCAGTACAGAATAAAGCCCAAATACAGGCTTCTAGCACTCTACCAGTTAACCAGCCTTTCTTGTGCCTTTATAGTTTTTTAGACTTTTGCTTTGAAAGGCTATAAATATTTAAATTCCACGCAATATATGAATACTTGTTAATGATAAAAGGGCAGTTTCCCAAGAATTTTTATGTTCACGTTTGGTTCCCATCTCTGAACCACGTGAATGGTCAGTCGGTTAGAGTCATTTTTGAAATTTTGTACACTGATATCTGTGAAAAATCACCTCACTATAATATGTATGAGTCAAGTAAAAGACTATCATGATGATAAAAATTTGTTGTCAGTGCAATAAAATGCAGGATACAGAGATAAAAAAGAACCTTCACAAACAGAGAATTGAGTAAATAGTTTTATAGATGAGTTGTATTGATTCCACACACACAGAGTAATTATCAACACAAAGCAATGGTTTATTATTGACTTTAACTGTGCAGTGTTCCAAGTGCAGTGGATGCTATTATTCCAATGTTCTATTTGTTAAAACATACAATTATTTTATCATCTCAATAGAAGTGTCCTTTGAGCAATGTGAGCCCAAATACATTGTACCAGTTCATTATTCTCAATCAACCTGCCATCCAACCTTGTAATTGAATTTTTTTTTATCCAGTTCATATCTCAAAAATGACTTTATCTTTATCAATTGTTTGTATTCTCTGATGCAACAAAATTCCCGTACAATAGACCTGTTCCCGGGCAATTACGATCAAATATCACAGCTATTGGGTGATTTTATTTCTAATACCAGACTCCATTCACCAGTTAGTAGTGCATTTTGAAGCAATTAACTTTTCCTGAAATCATTTGAAAAATTAATTCAAGTACCTCCCTTTTAATCCTTTACCCAATGTTATTTATTTATTTATTGGTGTTTAAGGTCACATACTTATGCACAATGGCTAATCAGTGACAGTTTTATAGGTGGAGGAAGCCGGAGTACCCAGAGAGAACCACCGAGTAACGACGAGCAGCTGCCAGCGCCCGAACATTGTAACTCCGCACTGCAGCACAGGCAGGATTAGATTGGTTGAAGACATGCGCACCATCGACGTGCAGTACGCCTTAGTACACGGCGTCATCGTGCCCCCATGTGGACAATCAGGGTGAAGTGCCTTGCCCAAGGACACAACACGGGACCGCGAATCAGTCACTGAAATGGTCACCCATCCAACTACTAACCGCGCTTGACGTTGCTTAACTTCGGTGATCTGACGAGAACCAGTTACTGCGACGCTGCTGCGATGCCGCCACGCCCCCTTTTACCCAATGTAATGGCCAAAACCGGCCAGTGCTATTCTCAACAATCGCGAATTAATTTTCATTATATTTTCATTTTTTGTCTCAGAAACATAGGTTATGACCCCTCATTGGAACCTATGTTTTTGAGACAAAAAATGAAAATAATAGTTATTCAAGAATTTTTTTTGCAAGTGTCGTCTGCTTTTCATCTTGCCCCATTGCACCCATGGCAAAGTGTCTTCGTTTCCACACATGGATACATGACCCAATTGCTGATTGCATAATTCACTTGTTAAGTTATCGTTTATAATCAAACCGGGAAATCCCAGTAAATCACACTTTTGGAAAGTAATAAAGTTCATTATTCTCAATCAACATGCCATCAAACCTTGTAATTGAATTTTTTTTTATCCAGTTCATATCTCAAAAATTACTTCATCTTTATCCATTGTTTGTAGTCTCTGATGCAACAAAATTCCCGTACAATAGGCTTGTTCCCGGGCAATTACGATCAAATATCACAGCTATTGGGTGATTTTATTTCTAATACCAGGCTCCATTTGCCAGTTGGAGGTGCATTTTCAAGCAATTAACTTTTCCTGAAATCATTTGAAAAATTTATTGAAAATCTTTAATAAAATCTAACCAACTGTACCAGAGCTGTGCAAAGTTTTAAAATTTGATTCAATTCTAAACCATCCTGATAGTTTGATTTTTTATTCGAGTTGCAGTGATATAGAAATTTTTGAATCTTCAAGTATCTCCCTTTTAGCTGTTCTTCTATCTTCAGGTTTCCTGTCCTGGAGACCTGATAACAGAAGAACAATTCAAGAAGGTTTCTAAACTATATTGATTCAATTCTTGGATTATTTTGCATTTTTGATTGACTTGCCCAATCACAAAATGAGTTCCCATTAAAATTGATACTGCACATCAAGTCCAATAAATGAAAATACAATTCTAGAGTGGAACCTGACAAAATCTGCCAATTTTCATGAAACTGAGATTCTATTTAACCTAAAACTGGAGATTTGTACACCCTAGAGAGAAAAAGTCCACGGCTATCTGGAACTTTTCAAGAGAATTTTCAAACACTTTCTATGACCTTTCCCTGTAATAAATTGTATATCAAGTCTGATATATGTAAAGATACTAAAGAGTTACCAAAGTAAATCTTCTGTTTCTCAGGTCATTTTTTGTAAAATTGCATGTGGGCAAGAGTGTTTTTTATTTTATTTTTTAATTATTTCTTTGCTATCCATGTTCTTGCTTTGTTTTAGGCCTCATAATCTACAGAATAGCATGGGTGGTAGTGTATTTTGTCCCTTGAGTGCAAAAGCTTTGCAATGCTTTAGCATTGCAAAACCTTGTTGCACTCAAGGGACAAATTTATCAATTTTATTAACTTGGGTAAAATATCAGACATAAATCATTTAATTTTTATTTTTTTAAGTTTGCCTTGGTTATAAAAAGAGAGTATGTGGCAGCCAAAAGGACCTTGCAGGAGGGCCTGAGAAACAGATTTTTACCTTTTTTGGCCTAATTAACATTTCTTTTACATGTGTTTAAAACCACATGAGTTTGGAAATATATATTATATGAGAAAAAAAAGAAAGAGTCACGACTCTGGAAATTAGAAAACACACCACAGTCAGAATCAAATGGATATTTTATCTCTTTCATGACAATTCGGATTTTAATTGCATTCAAAATTTATTTGATATACATTTGGCTATCATGCAATACTATTTTTGATGAAACAGCTTTAACCCTTTATCCAACGCAGACGATATCAAAATTTATTATTTTAAAAATCATTTTTTCAAATTTTTCAAAAAATTTCAACATTTCAACAAAACCATATCATGTGATCCCTCGTTGGAACGAGCTCGACGAGCTCGTTCCAACGAGGGGTCACATGATATGGTTTTGTTGAAATTTTTTGAAAAATAATATTTTTTCAACTGCTGAATTTGCATATATTACGCGGGCGGATGCGGGCGATTCGTTGGGTAAAGGGTTAACTATCATTGAGATTTTTAATAAATTGTTTCACAAAAATACTGAGATTTTGAGAAATGTTGTTTATGTTGTCCGACCAATTGGCAGGGCTCAACTCTTACACTCATCCTCCACTTTTCATCTTCCAGTCCTGCAGATTTATAAAATTCTAGAGTGTTGTGCAATGAGGTCACATGGTCATATACACACTCACCATCATCCCATTTGACAGTAACTCCATAGCACATAGAGTAAATCATCCCTAAAACACCCACACCCAAGATGATAAGTACCAATTAAAAGTTTTGAGAAGGAAAGCAAAGTTTCAGCCAATAGCTTTCAGGATTCAACCCAGAGCTCCTTTGGCTGAATCTCTGCTTACACTTATGGGTTGTTTTCCACAGAACTGGAGTTACTACCTTCGTCAGAATTCCACCCTCCCACAGGGAGCCCAAATATGAACCCAGGGACTTGACTTGAACAAACTTGAATCTTACCTCCAGTTGGATGCTGTATACCATATATTTATTTATTTATTATTTATTTATTTATTAGTGCTTAAGGTCACATAATTATGCACAATGGCTAATCATGACCGTGACAGTTTGATGGGTGGAGGAAGCCAGAGTACCCGGAGAGAATCACCAAGCAACGGCGAGCAACTGTCAGCTCCCTAACATACTAACTCCACACAAGCAGGGTTAGCATTGGTTGAAGACAAGTGCATCATCGACGTGCAGTACGCCTTAGTACACAACGCCACCATGCCCCCACACAGGCAATGGAGATGAAGTGTCTTGCCACAACGCACTCGCAGTTGCCGCAGGTGGAATTCGAACTGAGGACCTCTCAGCTTGCAGCCTGCACCTCTACCTACGGAGCCACCACACTCCCACTGTATACCACATATCAAAAGATTCTGACTGGTGGATGAACAAGATTTTTTAAGAATATTCCTCATTTTGAACTTGAGCCAAAATATGAACCCAGGGACTTGGCTTTAACAAACTTGAATCTCTCCCCCCCCCCCCCCCCCTCCCCTAAGGATGCTGCACACCAAATATTAAAACATTCTGACTGCTGGATCTGAAGAAGAAGATTTTTTAAGAAAATTCCTCGTTTTGAACTAAGTTATAGTTCGGGCTCCTACAGTGAGCCCAAATATGAACCCAGGGATTTGGCTTGAACAAACTTGAATCTCACCCCCTAAGCATGCTGCATACCAAATATCAAAAGATTCTGATTGGTAGATCTGAATAAGATTTTTAAAGAATATTCCTCATACTGAACTAATTTAAACATTTGGGCTCCCATACAGAGCCCAAATATGGACCCAGGGATTTGATTTCAATAAACATGTGAAACAATCTTCCAAAGATGCTATATGTGGAATTTGAAAGCTTTTGGAGCAGCAGTTTGGGAGAAAAGTAGTCTTAAATGTTTTTCCCATTACTCACAGTGTTAAAAACTGCTGACTCAGCACTTTTTCAAAGTCCCAAAATGTACCCCATGATAAAACCGATAGCAATTTTTTTTTACCATTCCATTCTGTTTGTCCTAAGGAAGCTTCACACCAAATAAGAATTCTCAGTGCCGTGCAGTTTAGGAGATATGGGCATTTTAATTTTTTTCTATTTTTAGCTCCTGCGGTTCCCATGGAGCGACGGAAAAAAAAATTGGGGCATAAATTAAGTACTTATGACCCAATAAGCTCTCATATCAAATTTGATTCATATCTGCCTCTCGCTTTGGAAAATAGAAATTTTGGGCAGGGCGAAAATTCTTGCCCCTCCCGTAACGAAGGCAAATATAGCTCCTCGAACTTCTCTTGAACAAATCTGAGTCTACACCTCAAAAGGAAGCTGCACACCAAATATCAAGTCTCTGCTACTGCTGGTTCACGAGAAGAAGATTTTTTAAGATTTAAGCACACTTTTTGGGCATGGCCCTACCGGGACGGATGACGGACGGTGAGTGATCACTATAGAATAGCTCTCCTGACTGAAAGTCAGGTGAGTTAAAAAGCTAGTGTCTATTAATAATGGATATCAGCTCCTGACAATGATTATTGAAATGACCATTGAAATGATCAGAGAACTTTAGCAGCATCAATGCCAGAAGCTGGTATCATGTAAGAAGAAAAATAAGCCAAATTCTCTTGCAGTTACCCTATAACTTCTTTTGGGGAGTAGTGGAGGAAAACTGTAACTTCTTTGTACACATTAGGCCACACAAAGTAGATCTTCTGTTTCTCAGGCCATTATTTGTGAAATTCCATGTGGGCGAGCGGTTTTTTATTTTATTTTTTATTTCAGTAATTACTTCTTAACCATCAAAAGTTCATGTTCTTGGTTCAAGTTTTAGGCCTCATAATCTACAGAATAGCATGGGTGGTGGTGTATTTCATCCTTTGCAATGCTAAAGCATTGCAAAGCCTTCTTGCACTCAAGGGACAAATTCATCAATTGTTTTAACTTGGGTAAAATATCAGACATAAACCATTTAATTTTGATTTTTTAAAGTTTAAATTGGTTATAAAAAGAGAGCATGCGGCAGCCAAAAGGACCATGCGGGAGGGCCTGAGAAAGATTTTTTATTTTTTTAGGCCTTCCTTAATCACATAATTATAATACAGTAGAGCCCACTTAATTGGATATCTCTTAACTGATTAACACTGTTAATTGAATATAATTTCCCAACACAAAACCATTTAACATCCCTTTAGTACAGATATATTTATTTATTTATTTATTTATTTATTTATTTATTTATTGGTGTTTAAGGTCATATACTTATGCACAATGGCTAATCGTGACCGTGACAGTTTTACGGGTGGAGGAAGCCGGAGTACCCGGAGAGAACCACCGAGCAACGACGAGCAGCTGTCAGCTCTCCAACATCGTAACTCTGAACTCTGCACCGCAGCACAGGCAGGGTTAGATTGGTTGAAGACATGCGCACCATCGACGTGCAGTACGCCTCAGTACACAGCGTCATCGTGCCCCCAGGTAGGCAATCGGGGTGAAGTGTCTTGCCCAAGGACACAACGCGGTTGCCGCAGGTGGGATTCAAACCGAGGACCTCTCGGCTTGCAGCCTGCACCTCTACCAACTGAGCCACCGCACCCCCTTAGTACAGATTTGATCTGCTATTTGAATACAGGTTATAGAGTAAACTCCTGTTAACCCTTTACCCAACGCAGACGATATCAAAATTTATTATTTTAAATATCATTTTTTGAAATTTTTAAAAAAAATTCAACAAAACCATATCATGTGACCCCTCGTTGGAACGAGCTCGGCGAGCTCGTTCCAACGAGGGGTGACATGATATGGTTTTGTTGAAATTTTTTGAAAAATAATATTTTTTCAACTGCTGATTTTGCATATTACGAGGGCGGATGCGGCCGATTCGTTGGGTAAAGGGTTAATTGAATAAAAAAAAGCTTGTAACCTGTTGAGAAATTACCCTGACTCTCCCCAGTTTTCCTACGTTTATAGACCTATTTGGCCTTAGTACATCCAATACAGGCATTTAATCTATTATATCTTGTTTGACAGAGCTCGTGGAGCTCTGTCAAACAAGATATAATAGATTAAATGCTCAGTTTATCTCTAGAATGGGGGGCGCGGTGGCTCAGTTGGTAGAGGTGCAGGCTGCAAGCCGAGAGGTCCTCGGTTCGAATCCCACCTGCGGCAACCGCGTTGTGTCCTTGGGCAAGACATTTCACCCCCATTGACCACATGGGGGCATGGTGACATTGTGTACTAAGGCGTACTGCACGTCGATGGTGCACCTGTCTTCAACCAATGCTAACCCTGCTTGTGTGGAGTCAGTATGTTGGGGAGCTGACAGTTGCTCGCCGTTGCTCGGTGGTTCTCTCCAGGTACTCCGGCTTCCTCCACCCATAAAACTGTCGTGGTCATGATTAGCCATTGTGCAGAAATATGTGACCTTAAACACCAATAAATAAATAAATAAATATCTCTAGAATACAGGAAAATGACACAATCCCTGTTAATTGAATAATTTTCATTGGCAAAGTGGCTATTTAACTGACAGGGTTCCACTGTAATCACTGTAATCACAAAGACCCTTCAGAAAGCGATAATACAGGAACATGTCATGAACACACAGAAGGCTAAAGCGAAATAATTTACATCAAAATCACTGTTTTCACAGAAGCAATGACCACCAATAAAGGAAAAAGCCATTATTACAAATAGTCAATGCCATATAAAAACAAGTTTGGTTGCTAGGCTGCATTCAGAATTATCTCTGTACTTTGCTGTGCTCAACAGATTAGCATAACAGTAAAATTAATTTCTCATAAACCAAGAATAAAGACATAAAATATGAATCATCAAATGTGTTTGTTTTGACCTCTTCAATATTTTTCACATTCTTTTAATGCCTGGATTCTAAAATAGTACAATCCAATTCAATTGAAAATTTCCTACTCATATAGTCAACTAGTCAGTTGTGAGATTAAATTTTGTAATCGAAATACATTCAACCCATCAAGAGCACCTGTCCAAAATATAAAGGTTTTTCCAATCCAAAGTCCTTTCTTTAGTTTTCTCCTCCCCAATAATTTCCATCCTATTTCTACACTACTCTCTCTAGAATTGGATTGCTGGAATGTCAGCTAGAATGTCACACCTCAATCTGCCCACACCCCCAAGATGAAGTCAAGTCAATCAATGCTGTAACTCATACCACTGGTGACATCTGTTGACATGGAAGCTGTTATCCTGTGACTGTAGTCACAGCATAACAGCTTTCACTCTCATCAAACATCATGGTGCTTATCTTGCATCACAACTAGTAACACACTATCAACTTTCCAAAATCGGCACTTGTTTTTGGGCCAGTAATAACTAAAATACGTTATAAATATTCACCTTGCATTGCCACGAAAAATGTGCACATCATCCAGCTATTCAATTTTCACAGACATCAAAGTATATCTCTTTAACCCTTTACCCAACAAATCGGCTACATCTGCCCACATAATATACAAATTCAGCAGCTGAAAAAAAAAAAATTTTCAAAACATTTCAACAAAATCATATCATGTGTGACCCCTCTTTGGAACGAGCCCAATGAGGGGGTCACATGGTATGGTTTTGTTGAAATTTTTTGAATAAGTTAAAAAAAATGATATTTAAAATAACAAATTTTGATATTGTCTGTGTTGGGCAAAGGGTTAAAATATAATCAATGATTGCAAGTGTCTGAAAACTGAAAATTTTCGAGAAATTTTGTTGTTGAGCATACTCTCTTTATAGCAACAATTGCTCCACACCCTTCAAGATAGTGGCAGGTGAGACACTATTATATTTGTGACTAATGAGCATTCCAGCAATCCAATTGAATAGAGATCATGGTATTCATACCACAGTTTTCAGAATGGGCTACTCTGTCAAATGTTAGTCTATATCAAAAGACTCCACACATGAAGCAAAGGTCATGTCACAGATGGTTGGGAGAAGCTGTCCTTGTCATTCAAAACATGCAGATATTTTACCAAACAATAGACACAAATAGCCAGAGAAACATCAACCTGTGGTAAATTAGGAGCCTGGCTCCTGCAGCAATTGATATTCAACACATACCTTTATTTATCTGATCTACTGGTTAAATTAAACACAAATGTCTACAATCAGCCTACTGCCATAGTAAAGTAAAAACTGACAACTTGTATTTTTCCTTCAAACTATGGCATGTGTGCATTAAAGTTAAGACTGACAATTTATACATTTTCAGGACTGCACCTACGATTTTCTTTTGGGATACTTGTTATGCTGAAAGAAACACATCAAAGATGTGAGAATTTTTGATACAATGTACTACAACAGAAAACCCTTACCACAAGCAATAACCATTGGGTCTTAATATTCAAAAACGAGAATCAACAGATGACAAGTCCCCACAAGGCTTCTTGCAAATGTTCAAACAGCTAGATGACCTTTTTTGAACAAAATAAAAAAGGATACCATCATAATATTTTCCACCCCACAAAAAATTTAAAAATCAAAATCTGATACCAAAATTAAAATAAAAGAAGTATACACTAGCTAAAATTATTTCAAGGTTATACTTCACGAAAGAACAAACTAGTTTATAAAGCTGCATGAAATCAGTGCTAAATGAAGAAGCACAAAATTCTGACAGAAAAATACCAAGAGGCACAAGTAGCTCTTTTTTGAAAAATAATATTTTTTCAGCTACTGAATTTGCATATTACGCAGGTGGATGTGGTCGATTCGTTGGGTAAAGGGTTAATGAAAAATATTCTGAAGACCACTGAAGGAAATGCCTTACGAAAAAGGTAGGTTTTAGTACCAGACTAGAATGATTCAACTGATTTACTATTTTTTATGTCAATTGGAAGAGAATTCCAAAGCCTTGGGTCAGCAACTGCAAAGGCCTTATCACCAGCACTTGTAAATTTAGATGCAGGCTGAACCAGAATGAGTTCATTTGATGACCTAAGAAGCCTCGGTGGTTTGTGGATGGTAAGCAGATCGGATAGTTAGGATCGTGCTGATCCCGAGATACACTTGACAGACATTTATTCTATTATATCTTGTTTGACAGAGCTCTATGAGCTCTGTCAAACAAGATATAATAGAATAAATGCTCAGTTTACCTCCAGAACACAAGAAACTGACCAAATACCTGTTAATTGTATACTCCTGTTAATTGAATAATTTTCACTGGCAAAATGGATATTCAATTAAGAGGATTCTACTGTATTTCTAAGATGAAAAAAATGCACTTCGAGAGACATGTTAAATATGTTCACCAGCAGCCAAATTTTCATCCATGAAATAACAATAATAAGTTTTGAACACAGCTACTGAGTTTTATCGTAGAACCTCCAATATTGAGATACTGTTTGGATATTTTTGAAAGCTGATAAGGTAGACCTATATATATTACTTCTGTCTGGTCAACGTTCAATTTGAGAAAGGTTTTAGTCATCCATGCCTTGATGTCTGAAATACAAAGTTCAATCTTACTGCATGCTTCAGGCTCAGAGGCATGAGTAAAATTTATATACAGCTGTGTGTTATCTGCGTAAAAATGAAATTCAAGACCATGGCTTCAGATAATGTCACCGAGAGGAAAGACATAGATAGTGTACAGTAGGGGATCCAACACCGATACCTTGTTTGTGCAACCAGTACAGGAGTCCTCTGAGTGGACTACAATTGTTTTCCTCATAAATCAGGGATTGGTATATGAATCAACATAACGGGTGCACAATTAGTATATTACAAATGACAAATGCCTTGTTAGAGAACATTATGTAATTAATTTCACAAATATCATGACATTAACTCTACGTAGTTAGACAGGAAAATATAACGACATATACTGAACCTTTTTTCCAACAAAACAGATAGTTCACCCAGATTATATTTTGCCAGGTACAAAAATGATAGTCCTGATCATATGATTAGTTTGACAGATGGTTCTGACATGGGAAAACACAAAATCTAAGAAATTTTCTACAAGTACATGTACTTTTCTATATGTCCAAAACATACATTTTTTAATCTTGGTTCAAAACCTCTTTAGGATGGCTTTCAGAAGCTAAAAGTGTTAGTAACCTATGAACTCTGCTTCAGAGTTTAAAATTCATGCTTGTATTAGAATTAATTGTCACAAATGATTCTCTCTCGTAAGGAAAACAATGAGAATCAACTTTGATTCTAGCAAAATATTTATTTCATTCTTGTCATAGATTATGATTATTCGAGCTTTGTTCTGCAGTGCAGTTACAATAATTCAAAGGCTTCGTTCTCTGAGGGTGTGCTTCATATTATCTTTGAAGTCAAATTATTTCAACTGTATGGATCTGCCTTGTTGCAATTTATGGGAGAGTGCCTTTTGGCACTCTCCCATAAATTGCAACATGGCAAAGACTGGTGAATAAATTTTGATGTCCAGAAATAATTTAGCACTCTACCAGTTAAAGGACAGGAAAACTACTTATTTTTTGCTCTCCTACCATAAGGTGACTTGCAGTGGTGCCAAGTGAAGTCTTGTCTGCCTTTACTTGCAGCCAAGACTTCACTAGAAACCACTGCCAAGGTACTGCAAATTCCAACATCAAGACCACCAAAAGCTTGTATGTTGGAACATGTGTTCTACATGTACATGCAATTGCAATTTATTTACATATTGGTGTTTAAGGTCACATAGTTCTACACATTGGCTAAATATGACCACAATCGTGACCACAATCGTGACTAGTATAAGGATTATTATTCCTGTTATTTATTATCATTTAGAGGTGTTTAGGGTCATGTATTTCTGTACAACGACTAATTGTGACTGCAACATGGATATAAAGTCAAGTCCAGCCAAAACAAGCTATTAACTGAAAATAGAATATGTTTTCATTTTTGGAATTCATTTTAAAAAAATTTCCACAATCCTGTATGAGTATTTCCTTTAGTTCCTTGAATCCTGCATCCTATGTAACAAGTAACCAACTAAGCCTGTGCCTTTCACAGCTTTAGTCAGTGTAAATTTTCATGCAGTGTGTGATATGGCAGTTCCCAGTTTTTTTATAACAAGAAAGCGTGACTAACCCTGTGCAATGCACAGGGTTAGTCACACTTTCTGGTTATAAAAAAGTTCATTATTAACCAAGTAAATAACCCTGTGCACTGTACATTTTTAGTGTAAATCTGATCTATATGAACTCTTTACCCAACGTAATGGCCAAAACCAGCCAGTACTGTTCTCAAACTAAGTTTGTGACCCCTCACTGGAACGGATTGTGGAAAGTTTGCTTTTTTCGTGAACTCCAAAAATGAAACCATATTTTATTTTCAATTAATAGTTTGTTCCAATCATTTTATACCCATGTTACCCATTTTAGAGAACTCCCACTGAATTCATTGGTTTTAACTGGTAGAGTGCTGAATTATTTTTGACCATCAAAATTTGTTCAATTGTCTTTGGCTTGTTACAATTCATGGGCGAGTGCCTGTGGGCACTCTCCCATAAATTGTAACGAGGCAAATCCTAACAGACTAAATAATATCACTTCAAAGATAATGCAAAGCATAGCCACTGAATTCGAAGTTGTCAAGTTGCAGTACCTGCACCCAAGAATAGAGCCTAAATATGGGCTTCCAGCACTCTACCAGTTAAAATAGGTCCTATTTTACCAATACAACAGAGACTGTCTACCACGCACAGTAAATAAGCATTGTTTCACCTCCCAGGGTTCCCATAAGGAACATTTACATGTAAGACAAGAAATTCACCAAAATTGGAACTTGGACCTTAACTGGTAGAGTGCTGGACGACCATATTTGGGCTTTATTCTGACGTGTCTGTATCACAACTTAAATGTTTCATATTCTGTGGATATTGTCCATATCACCTTTGAAGTGAAACTATTTAGTCTTTTAGGATTTGTCTTCCTACAGTCTTGGGAGAGTGCCAATTGGCTGTAACTGTAACAAGGCAAAGATATGTGAACAATATTTGATGACTAAAAATAATTCAGCACTCTACCAGTTAGGGGTTTAACTTTAGTAAATATACATATAATGTGAGGTTTGTTTTTCACTATGGACAAGCCTGAATATAAGCAACCTGTCATTTGCAAAATAGGGTCCCCAGA
Source organism: Pictodentalium vernedei (assembly GCA_031216915.1). Taxonomy (NCBI): domain Eukaryota; kingdom Metazoa; phylum Mollusca; class Scaphopoda; order Dentaliida; family Dentaliidae; genus Pictodentalium; species Pictodentalium vernedei. The sequence continues at coordinate 59,327,893 of CM062293.1, forward strand.
GGGTGAATTTGCTGATGCTATCCCATACAGTGGGCCAATTTATCCTCTGGGTACCTCTTTCTGTTTTGGCTCGAGACCTTGATTCAGACTGAGGTTCACAGAGGGTAAATTTTGTGATGCTCTTGGAACCTCATTTTGCAGATGACAGTCTGCTTATTTTCAGGCTTGACTATGGAATATATACTGGTTGCACAAACAAGGGTATAACAGTACTCGCAAAATATAAAATATTTAAGAACTGAAAATTGATTCTCGAAACAGCAGTTCACGAGAATCAAAAGCAATTCTTGCGAATTAGGTCAGGCCTCCTTCTTTGACAAACCTTTGTGGGAACTGCTTATGTATGCATGGGCGTTTTGTTTGTGTTGCTCAATCAGCCTTGAATATCATATACTCATACATGATATTTATTTGTTTATTGGTGTTTAAGATAACATTCAACAACTATGGCCATATCATGACCACAATACAAGTTCTGAGTCAAGATTAGCCAATTGTTTATATCTATGCTGCCCACTTCAGACGACTTCTTCCCCAGGTATTGATTAGCTGGTCCTATTTCTCTGGAAAAGTGTAACTGGTTTACCACATTAAACAAGAATGTGGTGGCTCAGTGGTTAGTGCTTTGAACTTCATATCGAAAGGTCTACTGCATTGCAAGGCACTTATTTATTTATTAGTGTTTAAGGTCACATACTTATGCACAATGGCTAATCGTGATTGTGACAGTTTTATGGGTGGGGGAAGCTGGAGTACCTGCAGAGAACCACTGAGCATTGACAAGCAACTGTTAGCTATGCAACGTTCTAATTCTGATCAACCACCACTCAAGCAGGGTTACAGCAGTTGAAGACATGTGCACCATCAACGTGCAGTACACCTTAGTACACGGCATCATCGTGCCCCCATGCAGGTAACTGGGATAAAGTGCCTTGCCCAAGAGCACAACGCTGGTCGTCCCAGATAGGGATCAAACTCGGGACCTCTAGCATAGAAGTCCAACAGTCTACCACTTAGCCACTGTGCTCCCGGGCAAGACACTTAATCCTGATTAACTTGCTGAGTATTTTCAAGATATTTTTATCAAATCTAGTCATGGCTGCCGATGACAAATTTATGTAAATTTAAATCAATAAACAATTGGTGCAAAAATCCATGCAGATACAAGGGGGAAATTTGATTAAATGTACCCAAATTATACTTATTTCAGTGGCAAGAGAAATCCTGTCCTGGCAGGAATATCAGCCATCAGCATGCAAGGAGTTAAACAAGTACTGCTCCACTTACCGAAACTACGCTTTTCTAGCCCAGCAGCATGATACATCCTAGCATCATAAAGTAAATGGTGGCTCAATGAATTTTTCAGACCAATCAACATTTTTGTTGTGCAGCCCTAAGGCTGCAGGTTGGAAATAATAATTGACCTATCCACAGATTATGAATATCTAATCTTCCAATGGATGAATTAACATGAAATGGAAGATACCATATCATTGTTCAAAGGTTAACAACAAAGACAAAGTTTCAAAACACACACCATTTTGTATTCACATCCATCATGTCAAAAAAGTACCAATAGAGGTCTGTCCACATATTCTGGCTTCCTGACACCATAAGTGATAAAACAGCATAGACGAAATAAACTTGTTTTATAAGCCTCTAAGCAAACAGTCTCAACACTTTAGTTTAAAAAGAAAGAATAATTCTTGTTTACAAAAACAGACGCCAGTATGTCAACAACACATTGATAAATTATGATTTCTTCATAAACCTAATTTTTCAAATTTATCTGTTCAGAAATTTTGAGTGGAAATAAATTTTGTTTACTGGCCTTTGACATGCTAAGAATAACTTTCTCTGTCTTCTTATATACACACATCAGTGCTGGTAAACGTTTTATCAAGAACAGTCTAATAACAGAGATGATAGCTACACTGCTCTACTGCTGAGATGCACGTTCAACAGTAATAAAAACAAGAAGCCCCAAGGGACCTTAATCGCTCACCTGACAAAGTAGTTAGAAGAAATATTTTGGGTCACATTCAGTTAGTCATGGTTCATCAACACTTCAGAGGAAGACATGAAATTATTCTTAACTCTAGTGTCCATGTCAGATGATTATCTTTCTAATTGCTTTCAATTCTATTAGATGTAGACAAGCACTGCCAAATTTCCAAGGGTTGTTATGTCACTGCAGTTTGAAAAAGTTTATGGTAAAACACTAAGGAATGGATCTGAACAACTCTGAACCTAACCTCCTCCATCCCTGCCCCCCAGCCCCATAAAAGAGGCCAGAAATTAAATGCATATACTTTTCCAGCATAAATAGACAAAACTACATGTTTGTTTCAATGAGTCATTTTGTATTCAATGAGTCAGATGTGCATAGGAAGAAAACATCAAAGACCGAAGGTCGAGACGTTTTCTTTCTACGCACATCTGACGAATTGAATACAAAACGACTCATTGAAACATACATGTGGTTTTGTATTTATTACATGACCCAAGCACCTACTGACCTAATTTTCTTTTCTATCAACGGTGGTAAACACCATGCACTTTATGCAGTCGCATTGCATAAAAAAAGTCCCGGTTGGAACAGGTTGGTGTGCAATACGGAATTCCGTATTGCACAGCCGTATTGCCCGCCGTATTGCATAAGAGAGACTGCATGGGCATGTAATAAAATAACTTATTACACATGCAATACAAATAATACCAGTCAACCTTTTATCCACCCAAGTGCCCCATATGAAAACACAGAAATCATTATTCAAACAGTCTTTTCAATTTTTACTTCCAAATTTGGCTCATGATCCCCCATTGGAATGAGCACATCAGTCCAACGAGGAGCCATAATGTGCATTTTGGAAAAAAAAAAAAAAATACCTTAAGTGTCATCTTGGAAGTCAGGTTAGGTGAAGTGCTCACTGTATATTGTTGTTTTACATTTACCTCACATGAATAGCAGATGACACTTGCAAAAAAAAAAAACCCTCAAAACAAACAAAAAGCATGATTAGTCCCCACAATGTAGATGTTTTGTTTCTCAGGACATTTTTTGTAAAATTGCATATGGGAGGGCATTTTTTTATTTTATTTTTTATTTTTGTAATTATTATTTCTTTGCCATCAAAAGTTCATTTTGTTGGTTTGTTTTATGTTTTCGGCCTCATAATCTACAGAATAGCATTGGTGGTTGTGTATTTTGTCCATTGAGTGCAAGAAGGCTTCACAAATCTAAAGCATCGCAAAGCCTTGTTGCACTCAAGGGACACATTTATCAATTTTAATAACCTGGGTAAAATATCAGACATAAACCATTCAGTTTTTATTTTTTCAAGTTTCCATTGGTTATAAAAAGAGAGCATGCGGCAGCCAAAAGTATCGGGTGGGAGGGCCAGAGAAACAGACTTTCAACTTTTTTTTAAGCCTTAACAAAAAGTTTTAATTTTTATGTAAAAAATATAACTTATGATCTGTTATGATCCCTCATTTTGAATGAGCTTCAAAAGATTGTGCCACTGAGTGGTCACAAGCTATGTTTTTGAGGCAAGAATTTAAAACAATAAAATTTGAATGGGGAGTGTCATGGAATAGTTTTGGGCAGTTAAATCATTATGCTAAGGCCCCACAAATAAATCTTCTGTTTCTCAAGCCATTTTTTGTAAAATTGCATGCGGGTGGGCGTTTTTTTGTTTTATTATTTATTTTGTAATTATTTCGTTGCCACCCAAAGTTCATGTTCTTGGTTTGTTTTATGTTTTCGGCCTCAGAATCTGGAGAACAACATGGCTGGTGCTGTATTTCGCCCCTTGAGTGCATGAAGGCTTTGAAATGCTAAAGCACTGCAAAGCCTTCTTGCACTCAAGGGACAAATTTATCAATTTTATTAGTTTGGGTTAAACAGACAGACATAAGCCATTCAATTTTTATTTTTTTAAAGTTTTCTTTGGTTATAAAAAGAGAGCATGCGGCAGCCAAAATTACCATGTGGGAGAGCATGAGAAACATAGTTTTAACTTTTTTAGGCCTAAATAAAGTGTTCACAGTAAATAAAGCTCAAATTCAGCTGGATTTGAAAAGAAACAAAACAGTTTTCATTCCTTCAACAACAAGTAAGTGCAATGTCATGGAATGCCTAATAAGGCCAGTAACTCATAAAGAAATACTAACACAGCTGTTTCGCAATTATTATATCATCACCAAAAAGTTGTTATTATTTATTTATTGGTGTTAAAGGTCACATACTTATGCACAATGGCTAATCGTGACCATGACAGTTTTACGGGTGGAGGAAGCCGGAGTACCCGGAGAGAACAACCGAGCATCGACGAGCAACTGTCAGCTCCTCAACATTGTAACTCTGTTCAAGATCCGCTCAAGCAGGGTTACAGAGGTTGAAGACATGTGCACCATCAACGTGCAGTACGCCTTAGTGCATGGCGTCATCGTGCCCCCATGTAGGCAACTGGGATAAAGTGCCTTGCCCAAGGACACAACGCAGGTTGGCTCAGATGGGGATCGAACTCGGTCCTCTAGTATAGAAGTCCAACAGTCTATCACCGAGCCACCGCGCACCCCCAAAAAGTTGTATATTAAATTTTAAAAAAAACACTTGAGTAGTTTGAAATGTGATGACAGGATACTCCAAGACCAACAAGGGCAATAACTCTTGGCAAAATATTTGGACATTACCTGTTCACATTCTCATTCATGATATTATCACCAAAAAGGTATTATATTAACCCTTAAAGGCAGGGATATTTTTTATACATTTTTGCTAGACTTTAACATTTAATGCTCTGTGACTTTTCAATTGTGTCTACACATGTCTTGGCTGCCTATATTGGCAGCCAGGACTTGCCTAGAGAACTGCCAATGTACCTTGCATGTTTACCCAAACACAGCAAGTTGGAGCACCTGTTCTAATACAGTAAAAATTAGCCAAAGTCGGAAATAGTTCCTAAAGGGTTAAATTTGGGAAAAAAAAATTGAACGGTCTTCTTTGGAATGTGATGACAAGAAATGGTGTGATGACAAGGGCAACAAGGGCAATAACTTTCAAAGATATACTTGGACACAGCTGGCTCATGATACCATAATTCATATTATCACTAAAAAGCTACATATTGAATTTAGGAAAAATACTCTGAATGGTTTTCTTTAAAATGTGATGGAAGAAATGGGGTCAGATGGACAGATGGATGGACAGATGAACCCATTCCTATATCCCACTCCTACAACAAGGCAGGGGATAAAAACGTTTTGTGTAATAAAAACTGAATTCATCAACTTTTATGATACATGATACAAATATCAAGATATGAATAGCAAGATACGCATAGCGTTACATTAGGAAAATCATTAAATAATCAATTTTGTTACCAGACTACAGGAAGTTAACCAAAGTCTAGTAAATTAAAACTCCTATTAATTGCAATTTTTTTTATTGACAAAGTTGAATTTCTATTTTCAGAGTTCTGCTGCATAATTACATTTACCTCACAGGAAAGTACTTGACGTGTTCTTTCCACCCAGGTTCGATTACATCCAACTAAGCTGTGACAAAAACTGGACGAAAGGCTCAAAACACAGATACACACAATGAATTTTCTCGGAAAAAATTTGAATAAATACTGGATTCACATCAGTAGCTGAATACTCTTAGGAAGCAATATCTTGTGAGAGATGCATCATATGATAAGATTAGTATGCTTGAACGTCACATGTACACAAGTGTATTCCTAACAGCTCCAAATACACCTTGTAAAATCAATACAAATTTATTTATCTGGGCGAACAACTATCTGAACATTTCTGACAATACTTTCAAAGACTTGCTACTGAAGATAGATGCATATCCATAAGGGATACCTAATGCTCAGCTCTGGTCCATTCCTAGGGAGACATTGAGGTATAAACTACATTATAAGTCAGTTGTTAGAGAAGTTAATTGGATTCCGAGAAATCTGTTACTCAGTTATCTTATGAGGCATCCAAGTAGTCATTATTAATGCCTTTGCCATTTACCTAATGCAGATAGTTCAACAGATAACAGGAAGTTAACTGGTAGAATGCTGGCAGCCCATATTTGGGTTTTACACTGAAGAGCAGGTGCCAAAGGTTAAAGTCTTCATATTCTGTAGCTATGCTTTACATTATGTTTGAAGAGATATTATTTGATCCATAATTCCAGTCACAGGAAAATCACTGAGTTGAATTATCACTGTTTCGTAATGCAAAATGGAGACACATCCTCCACGTGTCTCGGACAAAAAAAGAATGGTAAATTTTATAGTAAATTTCCTTTCTTATTATACCTACTGCAATTGTTTACATGGAGGCCCTCCCATCTTCTTACTCGGGTAAGAATCCTTCCTCCCTGCTGATCACATAACTCCTATGTTGGCGGACTCAAAAGAATGGTTTGATGACTGGTTGCGCACGGGTTAACGGAAGACGTGGAATTGTACTAAGGGAAGAGCATCCCCTACTGGGTGTGCGCATGGTGCTCGACCCAGTTTTGGCTTATTTTTTTGTGATGTTTTTTACACCACTTTTCTTTCCCAACTCTCTTGGGAAAGATTAAAATAGAGAGTATTTTATCTGAGTTAGGGTCTTCCCCTGTAGTGCAAGCCTGTAGTAAACAATTGTAAGGTAGGTTGATAAGAAATGCTTTTCATTATGTTTGAAGAAAAATTATTTGATCTGTATGGATTTGCATTGTTATAGTTTATGGGAGAGTGCCTTTTGGCACTCTCCCATAAATTATAACAGGCAAAGACACATGAACAAATTCTGACAACCAAAAATAATTCAGCACTCTACCAGTTGAGGAGAGGAAGCTTAAAGTTTCACTCGCGACAAAGCCGGATATGAAAATGTTGAGTTCCTTGCATTCACTTATGAGATAATTCTTGTATCCTCTCAAAACCTGCAGATATCATCCATCCACTTTAGGAGGATATGGCAGTCTGTCCAATGCACTGGATACTCAAATTTTCACCAAAGTATATAGAATTCACAAAGTTCGGCATTAATTTATTATTTTGCAAGCTGACAAGTTTGACCACTCAGCAGTCTGATCTATTGTCAGTGGACTGAAAAATATGTTAATAATGAGGGCCAGAGACATATTTTTTTAATATTACATCTCTGACATTATCTTGCGTTGCTTTTTGTAGAAAAATCTCCTGCTTCATATTTTTAACATATAAAATTTTCAGTTGCCATTTTTCCAAATACATGCTCGGATGTTAAATATAACTCCGACTATAAACAGGTCCTCAAACAAAACATTGTTTAGCCATTGTTAGTTTGTTATAATTATGTAACTTGATGAACTTCATCTGCATTGTTGACACTTAATAAATACTTTATTTTGAGTGATTATGTTTGTGTTAAGTTTCTAACAAGTTCTCTTCCCAAGTTGACTGAAGAATTTGAATCTCTTGTACAAACAAGTTAAGTTAGAAAACTATTTTAGTTGATTTATGTGATATGTCTGCATTATTCTTGTTTACAGCTCAGTTAATGTGTTCATTCACATGTAATGGTGGAGGTATAAATATCATCAACCATCCAGCTTCTTTGGTCTGAATCTCTTAATTTTGCTCTGTGTGCTAAGCATTGTGGACCTGAGGGCTGGTTCCCTGACTTCTCTCACCTTCATGTTCCACTGGTGGCTCGTCCATTCTTTAGCAGCTGGTGCCATGCAAGTGTTGTTTTGATCACTCTTGAGAAACATGGGCTGCTATTCCTGGGAAGTGAATTGCAAAAGAAGTGGGAGAGTAGTGTAGCAGTCAAACACCATTATCAAACCAGCCTGGTCGATCCAGATCTCTTAGTACAATCAGTCGCTCTATGCTCTAAAGAGTCATGGGTTTAAGTCAGTCCCACACTGCTTTCTCCCTTTACACACATATTACAGGAGTTTATTTGGGAAAATTGTTATTTGTGTTTGTTTCAGTTTGGAGACTCTGGTGTTCAATATATTTAAAAAGAGTACGCTGACATAATAATGCATTACAGTGTCATATGAGCCTTAGCGTGAACAGTATTAGGTTCGGCTATGCCTCACCCAATACTGTTACCATTTCACCTCATGTGGCTAAAATTTATAATATTCCTTCAGGAGATGCTGCAATAAAGTGCTGTTATCTAATTGAACAAGTTCCACTTTTTTTAAACCATGTTAAAAAGTGCAGGTGTTATAGTTAATGTGCTCCACAAAGAAGGTGAATTTTAGCTTGTGTAAGAAAATACATACAACACAGGAAAGTTTAAGCCTGAAATTCTTTTTGTATACTAGTGTGGTGTGTTACCATTCTGGAAACATATTTTTTAACTCTCAAAAGCCTGGAAAATAAGAGTGAATTTATTCAGACAGACAACACTTGACTAGAAACAACTTCTTGGGCTATACAACTTTTCCTGCTCATTATTATACACAACATCAGTGTCAGGGCACATGCTGTAAATACAACATCAGAGGTCTGGGTGTTAACTGGTAGAGTTATGTGACCTTAAACACTAATAAATAAATAAATAATAATAACTGGTAGAGTGCTAGAACCCATTATCAGGGCTTTAATATGAAGAGCAGGTACCCCAGCCTAAAGCTGTCATATTCTGTGGATGTGCTTCACATTATCTTAGAAGTGAAATTACTTTGTCTATATGTGTTTGCCTTGTTACAATTTATGGGAGAGGAGTGCCTCTTGGCACTCTCCCATAAGTTGTAACAAGGCAAAAACACATGAACAAATTTAGATGACCAAATATAACTTAGCACTCTACCAGTTAAACATGACAAAAGGTTGGACAGCAACTTCTCAACATATATAATTCTGGCTGTTCTTTGCCAACAGCCAGTGCATTGACAGCACATGTCTCATTATTTTCATTCCAGTTGTCATCATGGCATGGGTCAACTGACATATACTCCCAACTGCAAACAGTTATATTATCAGGCCGATTGTTTGTTTTCCTTTTCCACTTATCAAGTCTGTTGGCTTAATGTCAATGTCTAATGAAGACACTAATTGAGAAGATCCAATGACAACCAAAGTATACAAAACACAAGAGTATTTGTGAGAAGAACAAGAGTTTTTGGATGACAAATCATAAACATTTCATGAAAATTCTTAGCAAATAAGTTATCTAGGAATACAATACCCTTGCATTTTAACTGCACATTTTTAGTTTTTCTTTAACATATTAGCAGTCAGTAAATCTCAACAATACTGGCAATATATGCACAGAACGACACACACATGTGAATGGGTTTATCAAGTTTTATCCTTCCGCGATGGCACAAGTGCCATATCGATTAACCCATTCACACACGTGTCATTCGATTATATTACATACCTTCATGTCTATAAAAGCAATTATTAGAAAGACTCAGAAATTCATTTGACAACTCATCCCAGGAGTTCCAATGTGTTCTATATGCCTACTTAGAAAACATTGGAACTCAGTGGATGAACTATTAACAAAAACAACACATTTTATCATCAACCAAATTTGCATGGTGTTACTATTTTTAGCTATCGCTAGTGAATCCAATTGTAATTGTGGTGCACGATTGTACAAAATTCATATGAAATTTCGCTTCTATTTAAAAAGAGTCTGTCAACGATGTCTGTGTGCAGAATGGATTTCCATTTTCCGCATGATTGTAGATGGGTATTTCATAGAACAGGCGTGTAATAAAAGTAATTATATCTTGTTTGACAGAGCTTTCTGGCCATATGGTGCACCCCACTTAACAAGATATTGCTTAATCCTCAACTCCTCAGATTAATTTTTCTGATAAAAATTTACAATAATAACTACCATATATACATGTACACAGCTACAGATGACTCAACAGTGTTTCTATATCATTGCTGGCTGCCTGTACAGGCAGTATTATTATTTATTTATTTATTGGTGTTTAAGGTCACATATTTATGCACAATGGCTAATCATGACCGCGACAGTTTTACGGGTGGAGGAAGCCAGAGTACCCAGAGAGAACCACCGAGCAACGACAAGCAGCTGCCAGCTCCCCCAACATCGTAACTCCGCACTGCAGCACAGGCAGGGTTAGATTGGTTGAAGACATGCGCACCATCGACGTGCAGTACGCCTTAGTACACGGCGTCATTGTGCCCCCATGCGGGCAATGGAGATGAAGTGTCTTGCCCAAGGACACAACGTGGTTGCCGCAGGTGGGATTCGAACCGAGGACGTCTCAGCTTGCAGCCTGCACCTCTACCTACTGAGCCACCGCACTCCCCTGTACAGGCAGTCAACTATGGTGTGAAAACATTGCCAAGATAAATGTAGCCAATCAGTAGAGTTCTTGCGGAAGAATACAGTTGGAAGAAACTTTTCAAAGCAATATACATTTATTTATTTCTTAAGGTTTAACAACACTTTAACAGCCAAGATCATATCATGTCGGTAACAGTTTTATGTGTGGAAGAAGTCAGAGTACCCAGAGAGAACCATCGAACAATGACGAGTAGCTGCCAGCTCTCCAACATCGTAACTCTGCACTGCAGCACAGGCAGGGTTAGATTGGTTGAAGACAAGTGCACCATCGATGTGCAGTATGCCTTAGTACATATGCCGTCATTGTGTCCCCATGTGGACAATCAGGGTTAAGTGCCTTGCCCAAGGACACAACACAGGAGCCTGAATAATCGCTCAGACAGTCACTCATCCAAGGACCAACTGGGCTCGACGTTGCTTAATTTCGGTGATCTGACGAGAACCGGATACCACAATGCCACCGTGCCCCCAAAGCAATATAAAAGTTGCAGTTTGTGGCCATTTGAGGACTTTAGGTTTAATAACCCAGGATACCAGTGGCTTCATATCAAGTGTTTCATTAACTGGTTGAGTGCTAAATTATTTTTCGAAGGCAATTGGTAACATGAGTATTTTTTCCAAAGCTACCATGCCACCTGTATGGAGAGGTAGTACTCCCCAATGAATTGTAACAAAGAAATTTTACATGAAAAAAATTCTTGCAACTGCCAAGAAATAACAAGCTAATTCATAAAGTGTAAAGCCACTAAAGTGGCTTTCGGCACTTTTCAAGGAAGTCATGATAGTGGCTTCTAGCACTCAACCAGAGTGCTAATTATTAATTAATTCATAATTATGGAAACTTGACCTTTTCATTGAAACTTAGGAAATTTTACCTGTTTATTGTAATTGTAAAAGTCAAGTTTATCCATTAGTTACTGTTTCACTCATTGAAAGACAAGCTTTTTTCTACCCAAAGGAATAGGTTTGAGCTGGAGTTAAACATTAATCCCTAGCCCCAAGTATGTCAAGAACATTTATCAGTTGGTATAATTTGTTATCAAAACAAAGAGTTATGCCACTTTATATCTTAATGTGACGTAATTATATCTTATCTTTAATATAATACTACTCAATTTAGTTTTGAAAACAATGTCACTGAAAATATTACCTGAAGACTGACCTGACCAATATTTCAAATTGCCATGAAATTTGTGTACATAGTATTGATGTTGCTTCATATAATATTCTTCAAACAAAATTTTTCAAGTGTGATCAAGCCAAAGCAAACAGTAGATATTCTTCATTAAAATGCAATTTTGCAGTGGTTTAATTACAACTAAACATGTTTTAATTGCAATTACAATACCTAAATGCAGAAATGTGCAGTAATATCAATCTTAACGTATTGTACAATGCATGACACATCAGCAAATATTTTCTTGTATCTCTCATTAGAGATATTGAATATTTCTTTGTTTTCATGCTATCTCAACTGGTAGAGAGCTGGAAGGCCATATTTGGGCTTTATTCTGAAGTGCTGGTACCACAACTTATTTTTTTGGTTTTTTTATTAGGGTTTAACGACACATTAACAGCCAGGGTCATATCATGTCGGTGACAGTTTTACAGGTGGAGGAAGCTGGAGTACCCGGAGAGAACCACCGAGCAACGACGAGCAGCTGTCAGCTCTCCAACATCGTAACTCTGAACTCTGCACCGCAGCACAGGCAGGGTTACATTGGTTGAAGACATGCGTACCATCGATGTGCAGTACACCTTAGTACACAGCGTCATCATGCTCCCCATGTAGGCAATCGGGGTTAAGTGCATTGCCCAAGGACACAACGCGGGAGCACGAATCAGTCGCTGAAATGGTCACCCATCCAACTACTAACCGCACTCGACGTTGCTTAACTTCGGTGATCTGACGAGAACGCCACAACTTAAAGGCTTCATACTCAGTGCTTGTTCTTCATATCACTTTTCAAGTGAAACTATTTAATCTGATAGGATTTGCCTTTTACAATTTAAGGGAGAGAGCCTATTGGCACTCTCCCATAAATTGTAACAAGGAAAAGATATGTGACGAATTTTGATGACCAAATATAATTTAGCATTCTACCAGTTAAAGTTAGCATATAATAAAAACAAATTTTGCATTAAAACTTTAGAACACAATAAATATATGTAACATCTCATCAAGTTCCCTGCAGAACAGCATCAAGTGAACAGAGATTGATTTAGTACCCGTGCATCTGATGGATTCATTTCTTGGACTAAATCCCTAAGGGACCAACAGGCAAATTTGTAGATTACCAGGTAATTATCTCCAAATGTGCTCGTTGGATCCTTAAGTTCTTCGTGGTCAAGGAAGTGCAGTATACTGGATATTTCTTAACTTATTTATTTATTTATTTATTTATTGGGGTTTAAGGTCATATATTTCTGCACTGTGGCTATTCATGACCATGACAGTTTTATGGGTGGAGGAAGCCGGAGTACCCAGAGAGAACCACTGAGCAACTGTCAGCTCCCCAACATACTAACACCACACAAGCCAGGTTAGCATTGGTTGAAGACAAGTGCACAATCGACGTGCAGTACGCCTTAGTACACAACGCCACCGTTCTCCCACGTTGGCAATGGCGATGAAGTGTCTTGCCTAAGGACACAACATGGTTGCCGCAGGAGGGATGCGAACAGAGGACCTCACGGCTTGCAGCCTGCACCTCTACCTAATGAGCCACCGCACTCCCACTCTACCAGTTAAAGTTAGCATATAATAAAAACAAATTTTGCATTAAAACTTTAGAACACAATAAATTTCTGTAACATCTCATCAAGTTCCCTACAGAACAGCATCAAGTGAACAGAGATTGATTTAGTACCCGTGCATCTGATGGATTCATTTCTTGGACTAAATCCCTAAGGGACCAACAGGCAAATTTGTAGTTTACCAGGTAATTATCTCCAAATGTGATCGTTGGATCCTTATGTTCTTAGTGGTCAAGGAAGTGCAGTACACTGGATATTTCTTAACTTAAAAACACTGTTAATTGCATATAAGGTCAAAATACTTATCATACCTTCAGTATAAATTTAACCTGTTAGTTGCATAAAGATTACCGCATAAATTCTTGTTAACTGAATAAGAAATATTGTGATCTGTTGAAGAAATATTCTGACAACCACTGAATTTCCAATGTGTATAGGCCTATTTGGGTTCAGTTTATCTAATTCAAGCATTCAATCTTTTAGGCACCAGAAAGTACATTTCTGTTTCTCAGGCCATTTTTTGTAAAATTGCAGGTGGTATTTTATTTTATTTTTGATTTTTGTAATTTATTTCTTTGCCATCAAAAGTTCATGTTCTTAGTTTGTTTTAGGCCTCATAATCTACAGAATAGCATGGGTGGTGGCGTATTTCATCCACTGAGTGCAAGAAGGCTTTGCAATACTAAAGCCTTGCAATGCCTTGGCACTCAAGAGACAAACTTATCAGTTTTATTTTTATAAACTTGGGTAAAATTTCAGACATAAATCATTTAATTTTTTTTTTTTTTTAAGTTTGCATTGGTTATAACCAGAGGCACAAGTGAGTCTAAAACGCTCAAATTGTCAAAAGGGATGAGTGTATCAGTAAGTGATCAGCAGCAAAAGCAATTTTTGATTTGCTATGACACAACCAAAGGCAATTTTTTTGGCCATTCATTTCTGCTGGTCCCAGGAAAGCTTCCTAGCAAGCTCTGTTCTGTGAAGTATTAAAAAACAACAACCGAATGAAATTTTTGTTTTGTTTTCAACTACTGTGGTTCTCGCTAGCCCCTCCCCCTCCCCTCCCCCCCCCCCCCAAAAAAAAATGAGAAAAAACAAGTGACTTGATTTGAACAAACTTGAATTTGACACCCCTAGAAATGTTACATAACTTTGGGCTTCAATAAAAAACCCAAATATTAACCTAGGGACCTGATTTGAACAACCTTCCATCTAACCTTCCCAGACCAGAGGTGTTGTACACCAAATATCAAAAGAATCTGACTGCTGGATCTGAAGGAGATGATTTTAAGCGATAATTCCCCATATTGCACTAAGTAAATATTTGGGCTCCCTTGGAAAACCCAAATATTAACCCAGGAACTCAATTTGAACAAATTCAAATCTTACACCTCTAGAGATGTCACATACTAAATATGAAAGAATTCTCACTAGCGGGTCTGAAAAAGAAGATTTTTTAAGAAATTTTCTCATATTGCACTAAGTTAAAATTTGGGCTCCAAAAAGAGCCCAAATATTTATCCAGGGATCCCATTTGAACAAACTTGAATCTACCCCCCTAGAGATTCTGCATACCAAATATCAAAAGAATCTCTCTGGTGGATCTGAAGGGTGGGCCTGAAGAAGAAGATTTTTAAAGAATATCCCCCATATTACACCAAGTTAATAATCAGGCTCCCATAGGAAGCCGAAATATTAACCCAGGGACTCAATTTGAACAAATTCAAATCTTACACCTCTAGAGATGTCAAATATGAAAGGATTCTCACTAGTGGGACAGAAAAAGATTTTTTAAGAAATTTTCTCATATTGCACTAAGTTAAAATTTGGGCTCCAATAAAGAGCCTAAATATTCATCCAGGGATCGCATTTGAACAAACTCCCATTTAATTAGGCTCCCATAGGAAGCCCAGATATTAACCCAGGGACTCTATTTGAAAGAAATTCAAATCTTACACCTCCAGAGATGTCACATACCAAATATGAAAGGATTCTCACTAGTGGGTCTGAAAAGAAGATTTTTTGAGAAATTTTCTCGTAAGTTAATATTTGGGCTCCAATAAAGTGCCCAAATAATCATCCAGGGATCCCATTTGAACAAACTTGAACCTAACCCCTCTAGAGATGCTGCATACCAAATATCAAAAGAATCTGACTGGTGGATCTGAAGAAGAAGATTTTTAAAGATTATTCCCCATATTGCACCGAGTTAATATTCGGGCTCCCATAGGAAGCCCAAATATTAACCCAGGGGCTTAATTTGAACAAACTTCAATTTGACCCCTGTAGAGATGTTGTATACCAAGTATCAAAAGAATCTGACTGTTTGATCTGAAGAAGAAGATTTTTAAAGCTTGTTCCCCACAGTGCCCTAAGTTAATTATTTGGGCTCCTGTGTTGAGCCCAAATATGAACTGAGGGGCTTGATTTGAACACAATTGGATTTGATCGTCCTATGGATGCTGCATACCAAATGTCAAAAGCTTCTGATCAGCAGTTCTGAAGAAAACTGTTTTTTAAATTTTTGCTAATATGCTGACTCAGCATTTTTTCAAACGTCCCTACAGAACACCTTGACACAACCGATAGCCATTTTTTTAACAAGAGGCCCCAGGGGGCCTGAGGGCGCTCACCTGACATGGTAGCCTAAATATCAACCCAGAGAATTGATTTCCACAAGTTGCATCTGCTCCTCCTAATAAAAGCTGAAACCAAATATCCAAATATTCTGACCAGTGGATCTAAAAAAAGATTTTTAAAGAATATTCCTCATATTGAACTAAGTCATAATTCGGGCTCCCACAGGGAGCCCATATATGAACCCAGGGACTTGACTTTAACAAACCTGAAACTCACACCCCTAACGATTCTGCACACCAATTATCAAAACAATCCGACTGCTGGATCTGAAGAAGAAGATTTTTAAAGAAAATTCCTCATTTTGAACCAAGTTACAATTCGAGCTCCCACAATCAGCCCAAATATGGACCTAGGGACATGGCTTGAACAAACTTGAATCTTACCCCCCTAAGGATGCTGCATAAAAAATATCAAAAGCATTCATCTGCTGGATCTGAAGATTTTTAAAGAAAATTCCTCATTTTGAACTAAGTTGTCATTCAGGCTCCCATAGTGAGCCCAAATATGAACCAAGGGACTTGGCTTGAACAAACTTGAATCTTAGCCCCCTAAGGTTGCTCCATGCCAAATATCAAAACATTCCAACTGCTGAATCTGAAGAAGAAGATTTTTAAAGAAAAATTCCTCATATTGACTACGTTATAATTTGGGCTCCCACAAGGAGCCCAAATATAGACCCATGGACTTGGCTTTAACACACTTGAATCCCCCCCTCCCCCCCCCCCCCAAGGATGCTACTCACCACATCAAACCATTCCGACTGCTGGATCTATGAAGAAGATTTTTTAAGAAAATTCCTCATTTCGAACAAAGTTACAATTCAAGCTCCCACAGTGAGCCCAAATATGGACCTAGAGACATGGCTTGAACAAACTTGCATCTCACCCCCCTAAGGATGCTGCATACCAAATATCACAAGATTCTGCCTGCTGGATCTTGAGAAGAAGATTTTCAAAGAAATTTGCCTGAAATGCACTAAGTTCAAATTTGGGCTCCTATACTGAGCCCAAATATAAACCCAGGGGGCCGATTTGAACAAACTTGAATCAGATCCACCCCACAATGTTGCATGCCAAATATCAAAAGATTCTGCCTGCTGGATCTGGAGAAGAAGATTTTTTAAGAAATTTGCCTGAAATGCACTAAGTTCAAATTTGGGCTCCTATACTGAGTCCAAATATAAACCCAAGGGGCCGATTTGAACAAACTTGAATCAGATCCACCCCACAATGTTGCATGTCAAATATCAAAAGATTCTGCCTGCTGGATCTGGAGAAGAAGATTTTTTAAGAAATTTGTCTGAAATGCACTAAGTTCGAAATCGGGCTCGTATACTGAGCCCAAATATGAACCCAAAGTCCCGAAACTGTACCCTATGATAAAACCGATGGCAATTTTTTTTTACCAATTCTTTCTGTTGGTCCTAAGGAAGCTTCACACCAAATAAAAATTCTCGGTGCCGTGCAGTTTTGGAGATATGGGCGTTTTAATTTTTTTCTATTTTTAGCTCCTGCGGTTCCCATGGGGCTATGGGAAAAAAAAATCAGCATAAATTAGGTACTTATGACCCAATAAGCCCTCACATAAAATTTGGTTCAAATCAGCCTCTCGGTTTGGAAAATAGAAATTTTGGGCGGGGCAAAAAATTTTGCCCCTCCCATAACGACGCCAAGTATAGCCCCACAAACTTCTCTTGAACAAATCTGAGTCTACACCTCAAAAGGAAGCTGCACACCAAATATCAAGTCTCTGCTACTGCTGGTTCATGAGAAGAAGATTTTTTAAGATTTCAGCACACTTTTTGGGTGTGGCCCTACCCACGGGCGGGGCAACTTGATTTGAACAAAATCAAATTGCGATGTCATAACAAACTATTATCTCAAATATCAATTAAATTGGTTCAGCGGTTTGGGAGGAGAAGACGCAAACACCATGTTCACGGACGACGGACGACGGACGCCAGACGACGGACGACAGACGGTGAGTGATCACTATAGCTCTCCTGACTGAAAGTCAGGTGAGCTAAAAATCCATTCTACTGGTCAAAAGGATGCTTCATACCAAATACCAGTTCTGTTCTGTGTAGTTTGGGAAATATGGGCATTTGAATTTTTTTCTATTTTTAGCTCTTGGGGTACCCATGGAGCTCTGAAAATATTTTTTTCGGGCATCAATCAAGTACTTTGGATCCACTTATACTACATGCCAAATTTGGTTCAAATCGGTCCATCGGTTCTTGAAATAGAAATTTTGGGTGAAGCCAAGAATGGGTATGTGCACACAGAGAGCCCAAATATTGATCTACCAACTTCCCTTGAACAGAATTGAATCTTCAACACCAAAGAGTGTTTCATACCATATATCTAGGCAATCTCTCTGGTGGTTCATGAGAAGAAGATTTTTAGGCTTTGGCATCATTGACCAGAGGCCAAAGAAGGCAGCCGCTTCATTTGAACAAAATAGAAAGGGTATACTCCAGTGATGGTTTGTGCAATATATGTTTGAATTTGGCTGAATGGCTGTGAAGAAGAAGACACATTTGCAAACGTTAATGGATGACAGATGCCAAGTGATGGCAACAGCTCACACTGACTTGAGGTCAGGTGAGCTAAAAAGAGAGTATGCGGTAGCCAAAAGAACCATGTGGGATTGCCTGAGAAACAGCTTTTTAACTTTTCTTGGACTTCAATATTGTTTGAAAGACTCAATGCATTGAAATATATATTGAAATGATCAAATTCCTATTAACTGAATACTCCTCTTAATTTTCTATTTCTAACTGGGTTCCACTGTACAGTTTGTACTACAATTGAAACACCAATAGAATAAAAATTCCCCTCAGACAATAAGTCTCAAATTGAAAAAGCATGAGACAGGGTTCCTAAAATAGAAAAAACAGGACTCTTAACCCTTTGGACACTGATGGTATTTTCCATGCCTGTTCAGAGCCATCAACTGGTAGAGTCTATATTCATATATTCATTACTTGGGGGAAGACCAATCAATATTTTTTAACCCTTTACCCAACGCAGACGATTTCAAAATTTATTATTTTAAATATCATTTTTTTAATTTTTTCCAAAAATTTCAACAAAACCATATCATGTGACCCCTCTTTGGAAGGAGCTTGATGAGCCCGTTCCAAAGAGGGGTCACATGACATGGTTTTGCTGAAGTTTTTGGAAAAATAATATTTTTTTCACCTGCTGAATTTGCATATTACATGGGAGGATGCAGGCGATTCGTTGGGTAAAGGGTTAAACGTGCTGCATGTTGAAAATCTTGATTGGTCTACCACACCAAGGCACTGAGCAACTATCTCCTTTATGAATTCTGGTCGTATCATGAGCCTGAACCAGAAAATCGACCTCTCAGGTTGAAAGATTTTCCAGATAATTTTCAAGCACTTCCAGAACCTTGCCCAAAGTTAATTTATTTATTGGTGTCTAAGGTCACATATTTCTACATAATGTGTAATTGTGGCCAATAATTTGACCAACTCTGATGCTTGTATAGATAACAACTCTTATTATGTGTACCAAACCTGGAATATCTGCTCCTGGCACTGATCCTCTGGAAGCTTTCTCAGAGAGCTTCCCGAGGAGGAATTTCAGGTGCAGGCATTGTTTCAGAGAATAAAAGTGCAATTTTGGCAACCAAAACACACCAATATCACAGCTTATAAGTAGTATTAACCACTTTATGCAATCGCCAGCTTCATAAACCCTACTCTTGTAATACTGTAGAATCCAGTACCTTATAAACTAACAAAGCAATATTCTGGAATGGCAGGGTATCTTCTTCAAAGAAATGTTTTTAAAGAAAGAAAACCTCTAAAGTTTGCATTCTTATGGTTGCACTCAACAAATATCTGAGCTTTTTCAAAGTCTCATTTACAGAAAATGGATTGAGAAAAATGTTTGTTTGGGATTCCATAAAGATTGACAGAAGAGCAAAATAAACAAACTGCAAATCCTGATACCTGTCAATGTTTTATAATAATAAGGTTTGTTCTTTGTTTCTTGGTGTATTGTAATCAACTACTGTGTAACTTTATTTTACTAGCTGACTACTGAAGTACCAGGTGTTGCATTATGGAAATCAAGGTGCACATTTTTAACATATCAACTATATTGTCAAAGCTACTGTCTCAGACAATGTTCACTTGAGCATAAACAGGTGACATGAAGTGGATAAATATTGCTTTGAGTTCTAACCACAACCATTGGACTTGAACAGCCACAGCAATTAGTCAGCATACTATATTACTTATTACTTTATTTAGTAGGGTTTTAATGACATGTTCAGCAACAAAGATTATACTGTGTCAGCTACTTTTATGGGTACAGGAAGTCAGAGTAACTGGTATAAACCACTTCACAAACAGGAATTATATTAATCTTTTGAACTTACTAATAGCAAATGCACTAAAGTTAACATTATTAGCATACTGGAGTCATATCAGAGCCGGTGTACCACATCATCTCCCCACGGATATCTTCTTCCGCAGGGGGAATTATCCTAAGATATCTTCCCCTGGGGAAAGATATCCTAGTATATCTTCCTCTCCCACCATGTCATATCTTCCTGCCCCCACCCATAAATTTTTATTCTCTTGTTTATTCAATGCCATTTGATGCTCATATGTTGAGAGGCACATTTTTTACTTTTTACATCAATTTCAAATTGTGAAAAATGCCCAATGTGAGGTGGGGGGGGGGGGGGGGGGGGGGACAATATCCAGGCCTGGATATCTCCCCTATCCCCACTGAAAAAGATTTTTCATTAATTCAAAGCTATTTTACTTTAAAAGTGGAGACATACACAATCTAAACAGAGTTTTGGAAAAACTTTCACCAGTTTGTGATATGATGATTAGTACACGATTTTGTAAATTCTGGCCCAAGTGACATCTCTATTTAGTGGGTGATGTCTTTTCAAAACATAAATACCTGAAATTGATGACAAAAATGTATGTCTTAACATCTAAGCATCAAATAGCAATGAATAAAACAAGAAACAAATTATCATGGGTTGTGGTGGTGGTGGTGGGGACTTTAGGGTGGAGGGTATTGGGGTATTGATATATCATAGGGTATCTTTCCCAGGGGGATTTCTATGTGTGTGAGTGGGGGGGGGGGGGGGGGGGATATCCTGTTACACCGGTTTTGACATGAAATTGACTGACACTTCTCATTTACACAAACCTTTGTAATCGTGGTGAGCTATTCAGAAAAGGAGTCTACTGTCACCGTAATTGTACATGACAATCGGCAATGTTGTGGTAAAAGACATGGCAGGCTGTCATGGCTTTTAACTCCTTACATGCTGCTGGTGAATATTCCTGCCAAGGAAGGAAATCTCATGTAAAATATGTATAATTAAGCTCTAATAACCAAATTTCCCCCTGTAAATTAAACCCATTTTTTGATCAATGATTTCTAAAGTTGCATTTTCATGAATTTTTCATCAAATCTAGTCATGGCTGCTTTACAGCAGCTGTGACTAGATTTGGTAAAAAATATTTAAAAGAATACTCAGCAGGTTAAGAGATAATACAGCATTGGTGATCACTGTAGCTAATTTCTACAGCTTGTCCAACTCATATATCACAAAATTAGCAACCACCTGTGACAGTTGTCTCCCTATTCTGAAGGTCTTAAAACATGTCATTCAATGAACAATACTACTCTTACCCAACTACTGGCAGATGCTATAAAGAATTTCTTTTTTGAAGGGGGAGGGGGGAGTGTCAACTCCTCTCCCCAGTATTTTCACCTCTGGATCAGGACTGAAAATAAGCTGTCTGACGTTTGCAGAATGAGGTCCCCAAAGGGTGAATTTGATGATGCTATCCCACACAGTGGGTCAATTTATCCTCTGGGTACCTCTTTCTGTTTAGTTTTGAGACCCTGATTCAGATTGAGGTTCACAGAGGGTAAATTTTGTGATGCTACCCTGCTATGCGGGGTAGCATCACTAAATTCATCCTCTGGGGACCTCAATTTGCAGAACACAGTCTGCTTATTTTCTGGCTTGCCCTGGATGCAGATGCTTATATTCAAAATGTTAAATGTATCCAAATTACATTTATTTCAGTGGCAAAACAAATCCTCTCCTGGGCAGGAATATCTGCCAGCTACATGTAATTGCACACCAGATTTAGTTATTTATTTATTTATATATTTATTGGTGTTTAAGGTCACAAATTTCTGTACAATGGCTAATTGTGACCGCAACGTGGATATCAAGTCAAGTTTAGCCAATCATTTATTCCCATGTTGCCCATTTTGAAGGACTTCCTCCCCAAGCATTGGTTACTAGATCCTATTTTACCAGTAAAACAGACCTTGTTTACCACAGTAGACAAGTTATATACATCAACATCTTTCATGTAAAATACTTCCAACAGAGAACCAACAGTCAGACACAGGTTGCTCTTCAGTCCAGGTGAGTGAGTGAATGTTTTATTTAACAATATACATGTTACATAGATTATAAAATTCTGTTACATGATTCGACCATTTTTCTGACCATTATATCCATACGTTAAAAGCAGTAAAGCACAATAACATTCCACAAGTAGCCCAAGGTGTATGGAGTTGAAGTCTTGCATGAAACACGAACACTGACCTCTGGCTGTCTGATTACATTTTGTGAAAACACTTCCAATGGAATAATTTAATGAGTTCTGAATCATTATTTTAATAACATTCTATTATGAAATGTTATCTACGTCATTGGTGAAATTTGTCTTGGAACACATGCACCTGTTAAAAAACATAATGTTTTTTATGGTGATTCAAGGCATTATTGGAAGCAAAGTTTATCATTACAAAAATTAAATGAACAGACATGTCATCTCCCAGGGTGAAAAAATAAACTTGATGAACAAGCACTGCTCCACTTCCTAAGGTTTCCCACAAGGACTTTTTTGTTGAAAGAATAAAAGAGTTTACATTTTTTTCAACCAAGAAATGTATAGTTTGATGGAGCAAACCATATTACTAAATGAGGGGGGGGGGGGGGGGGGGATTAACCAGATTATCATGATGTACACCTGGAAAATATTAAGGTACATCAAAACATTAAAAAACAGTTAATATTTTCATTTAAGTCCCCAATCACTGTACAGCTTATTGTGGCAGCTAATTATAAAATAGTCTCAAAGAAAAGTAAACACCTGTGTTCAACTAATGTAAGAGCATTTCACATTCCTAATTCTGAAAATCTATAGCCACTTCTATTCCACAAAGCATCTCTGTTTCTAATCTGTGTGGTAGAGAGACAGAGAGAGAAAGAGAGAGATTTCTTTTTTATAAACATCTGGCCTGTACATTTTGATAATGAATCTGAATAGCAGATTGAGTGTTCCAGTGGAAATCTGACATATTATGACCTCAGGCTAAATAACTTGGAATAAGGTCTCACCCTAAAAACATTTAAAACTAGAGGAACTGTGAGCAAGCTCACAAAGTGATACCACTCGAATGTATAAGTTAGATTATCTCCCTTTGAAAATATCAGAACAGAATTATATTGCTTCATGCATATCTTCATATGGAGTTCTTCCATTGTGTAAAGTTTCATGAAAATTCTTCAAACGGTTTAGGAGGAGTTGCACTTATAAGGATGGACAGACGGACAGACAGACGGACGGATGGACGAACAGGGTGATTCCTATATACCCCCCCCCCCCCCCCCAAACTTTGTTTGCGGGGGGTATAATAAATCAATTAATGACCACCAAGTAATTGATAAAGAGTAGAACAAAACATCTCTTCTATGGTAGACTAGTACTGACTGATGTGTACATGTAGAATATACCCAAAGTAGCTTGGTGTACCAAATGTTCACCACAAGTGGTGAAATGTTGTTAACCGCAAGCCTTTGGTGTGCAGTTAACACCACTTCACCACGAGTGGTGAACATTTGGTACACCAAGCTACTTTGGGAATATTTTATTTATACTATGATCGTCAGATTATTAAGAGTCGCTTTTATTTTTTCTCAATTATACAGAGCGCCAGACGTACATCCATGTGAATCTGTTTTTGTTTACACGAGCATCGGTGGGCGGTACGTCCGCTGTCAATTTTATCGCCAAAACGAAATAGAAAATGAAACGGGGCCTTTTTCATTTTAATAGCATAATAACATACCATTTCGAGTTATGGATGCTTTATTAACATGAGACAATGCATGTTTGTTAAGTTTTGGTGTCTTATGCGGTAAACTCATTTAAAAAAGTAATAAATAATTGTCACTTTCATTTCACTCTTCGTGAGGCGACAAGCGATAGATTTAGACAAGTTTGCATTCAGGTCGACTTCACGAAAGGTCAACTTGGATGTAGTTCCACTGTAGGTGTAAATTTAACTACTGAAATCCCATTGCTGGTACGGTTGTTATATAAAGCTAAAATTTATGTCATAGGCTTTTCATATATAGTAGAACAGGTAATCATGGTATAAATGGAGTTTCTTATTGGCCATCCATGCCAGGTATATGGAACATCAGTAAGGTCTGGTCTATCATTTGGAAAAGGATAATTAATTACTGCATCATGGCTCGAAATTTCCCTGACCCTGATAAACTGAACAGACTACTGCAAAAAGGTCTATCCGTACAATTGTATGAATGGTTTGGACAGATTTGAAGAGCCGTTGCTG
Source organism: Pictodentalium vernedei (assembly GCA_031216915.1). Classification (NCBI taxonomy): domain Eukaryota; kingdom Metazoa; phylum Mollusca; class Scaphopoda; order Dentaliida; family Dentaliidae; genus Pictodentalium; species Pictodentalium vernedei. The sequence goes on from CM062293.1 coordinate 59,352,288, forward strand.
TCTCCCAAAGAACAAATTTATTTATGACTTTATGACACACACATTTCGGACGTGAATTATGAGCACACTCAAGTTAACGCATTTCAGTCAACTATAATTACAATGAAATGTTTGTCAATTAACTCTTTACCCAACGAATCGGCTGCATCTGCCTGCATAATATACAAATTCAGCAGTTGAAAAACAAGATATTTGAAAAAATGTCAAGAAAACCATATCATGTGATCCCCTCATTGGAATGATCTCAACAAGATCATTCCAATGAGGGGTCACATAATATGGTTTTCTTGAAAATTTTGAAAAACATAGAAATTTAAATATTATTTAAAATAATAAATTTTGATATCGTCTGCATTGGGAAAAGGGTTAGCCTCCTGCACATTGATGTAAAATTTCAACTAGAGATTTTTTCCTGTAATGCAACTAGGAATTTAACCAAATTAATCTTGTTTGACAGAGCTGAAACAAGACTGAATTGATTAACTCTTTCAACGAGAGGCCGTTTTTCTGGTCCAAGAACACGATACATCATAATTTCATTAAGTAGGAGGGCTACTAAGTGAACGTGTGTGGTAGAACAATTAATATTTTCAACGTGCAGCAAATATTAATTGCTCTACCCCCAAATAATGGATATGGACTCTTCCAATTTCTGCCATTTAACTGGCATGGAAGATACCACCAGTGTTCAAAGGGTTAAAGTCTTATTTGCATTATGGGAAAAATTTGCATGGTAAAATTTTTCCATTTTGACCTCAGTGTGGAGAGGGTTGAATATGAACAATATCAGTGGAAAATATGCAGTTAACAGGAATAAACAACCCAACTTTTATTAATTCCCTTATACTCTACTGAAATATTAATTATTACATTTTATCTGATAACCATAGAGTATAACAACCGTTGTATATACTTGAAGTATATACAACGGGTGTTGTATATAATTATAATTTATGCGAACGACCTCTGACCTCTTTCAATTCCTTTTTCATTTATTCATTCATGAAACATCGTTATATCACAGGGCAGGTTTTAATTGTATGCTTATTGCACTTTGTCAAAATCCTCTGATGGTGTCATTTCTTATTTATTTTGCTTCAATAAAGGGAACCTAAAATTTTGCTTCAAAACATTGTAGAAATTACTTGAATGTTAATAGTAATTAGTATGCGGCGACTGCGAACTATTTATAGTCACGGCCTCGATTAAAAGTACTCGTGGAACTGCGCTAATTAAAAGTTCGTCTGCTCTACCTGAAAAAAAAACACTTCGTAAAAATTGTAAACAAACGCAAAATTATTTGTTATATTGGGACTACAGCATAAATCACGGAAGAAAACTGGAACTATGTCAAAAAAAGAATAACTCTACTGAAACACCGTTTTGTTACTGTTAATAAAATAGTTGAAATTTATTTTGTTCCAGCGCAGTTACATGATGCAAGAAGTGCAATCGCACTTTACAATCGCCGTCATCGATTTTGTAATGTAAGGGACACAACTCTATGCGTCTTGTCCTATTTCTTTTGTCTCGTAGACTGGTTTTCTTTGGAGGCCCGTGGGAAGCTTATATAAGTCGGGTAGACGCACGAGACGGGTGTCTGTTTGTTATCAGATAAAAACAATAAACATATAGTGTGTTTTTATATCTGTGTTATACAACTCGTTGAAATATGGTTTATTTTTTCTCGGCGAAGCCTCGAAAAAATAAACCATATTTCAACTCGTTGTATAACACAGATATAAAAACACACTATATGTTTATTGTCTATTTATTCAACCTCTTTCCAACTGTAATGGCCATATCCGCAGCGATAGTAACACAAATTCACCATTCAAATTTCATTATTCTGCCTCTAAAACACAGTTTGTGAATGGAAACAAGAGCATTTTTTTTGACAAAAACTGAATTTTTTTTAGTTAAGCAAGTAATTTTGAGGGCAAGTGTCATCTTCTAGAGGTGCTAGGTAAAGAGTTAACTGGTAGAGTGCTAAATTATTTTTAGTCAGCAAAAATTGTTCACATGACTTTGCCTTGTTACGATTTATGTGAGAGTGCCTATATGCACGCCAAGAGACACGCCTATAGGCACTCTCCCATAAATTGCAACAAGGCAAATCCTTACGGACCAAATTATTTCACTTCCAAGATGATATGAAGAACATCCACAGAATATGAACCCATTACCTTGTGGTACCCACACTTCAGAGTAAAGCCCAAATTTGGGCTTCCAGCACTGAACTGGTTAACAAAAGCTCATAGAACTTTGTCTAATAAAATTCAACTGAAATCCAAATAATATCCACAATTAAATATTGAAATATTAACCCTTTGAACCCTAGTGGTATCTTCCATATCAGTTCAATGGCAGCAACAGGAAGAGTCCATATTCATTATTTGGGGGTAGACCAATTAATATTTTCAACGTGCAGTCTTGAGACTGCACGTTGAAAATATTGATTGGTCGACTTCACACCTTCACTCAAAAGTCAACCTACTTAATGAAATTAAGAAGTATCATGTTACTGGGCCAGAAAAGTGGCCTCTGGAATTCAAAGGGTTAAAACTAAAAATTCAGCAAAGCAAGAAAGCTCTAGTGAATCATATTTTTTATTCATTTCACATATTTATTCTATTTCTCATGAGCAATTAACCTATTACACAGTTTGAAATTTAGTAGAACCCACTATGCAACATTTCCACTTCAGATTTCCTGCCAATAATATAGTCTTCCTTATTCTAAGACAGGGTTCCTACAATTGAATGAGTTATCAATTCCAGGACTTTTAACCCCGCCCCCCCCCCCCCCCCCCCTCCATACTGATGTCAAAATATAGAAATTTCAATCTACAGATTTTTCCCATAATGCAACTGGAAATTAAGCCAATTCAATCTTGTTTGACAGAGCTCACTGAGCTTTGTCAAACAAGATTGAATTGGTTACGTTTCCAGTTGCATTATGGGAAAAACTTGCTGCTTTAAATTTTGGTATTTTGACATCAGTGTGCGGAGGGTGAACAACCTTCTCAGTATATTTTCAAGGAACTGGAAAAGGAAAATCCTAGGATTTTCATTTAGAGGAGCAAACTTTTTTTTAAATGATTGGAACTGAAACTTCTTGATGTATTAAAGTGAAGACGTCATCACCTTGACAAAACAAAGTGTTGCTTTTCGACACAGGAGAGGCTAACTGGCAATGTCGCCCCACCCCAATCAGCTGTAAACAATTGCAATGAGGCAAACATTTTGTCTCAGTAAAAAATCTGATCAACACTATTCCAATCAGCAACTGCACTCTGTAATTTTGTCCCAATATGTATTATAAATTGTTTAGTATTTTCAAGAATTAATCTGTCTTTTCAAGTATCCAAAAGAAAGACAAAACAAGCCATTTTGTTTATTTACTTCATAAATAATCATGGATAAAAAGCCTTCTGTTTTCTTCTCGCACAATGATGATAAATTTTCCCCATTGGTTTAACAATGAAAAAGTTTATTCATATAGTGATGTCTTTAACATCATTACACTTTCCCATGGACATAAAAACATAGTGCTTCTGGGGTAGTGCAAATAATTGATATTCTAAACACAATTCAATTTCAAATGCAAATGCAAGTCCAATTTGAGTCAAAATTGCAGAGATGAATACAGATTTTTGAATATAGTTAACCCTTTACCCAATGTAACGGCAAAACCAGCCAGTGCTATTCTAAAAACGCCTATTAATTTTCATTATTTTTGTCTCAAAACATAGGTTATGACCCCTCATTGGAACGAGCTCATTGAGCTCGTTCCAATGAGGGGTCATAACCTGTGTTTCCGAGACAAAAAATGAAAAAAAATTAGTTAATCAAGAATTTTTTTTGCAAGTGTCGTCTGCTTTTCATGTTAGGTAAAGGGTTAACAGAAAGTCTTGAGTTTTTTTAACTATAATGCTGACTGATTGATATTCCAATTTATCCTCTGAGTACCTCTTTCTGTTTAGTTTTGAGACCCTGATTCAGATTGAGGTTCTCAGAGGGTAAATTTAGTGATGTTACCCTGCTGTGCAGGGTAGCATCACTAAATTCACCCTCTGGGGACCTCATTTTGCAGATGTCAGTCTGCTCATTTTCTGGCTTGTGCAGTTGGAATATTTTATCAGTCAGGACTTGAGCCATTACAGTCGAAACAAACAAGAGGGGCAATACAAAGCATGTGCCAATGCCCATGACCCGCCAAAAAATTCTAAGTCGAAAGAGTGAAAAAGTGCCATATCTCAGGAAAATGTGCGGAAGAAACTCATGCAAGTATCCTTCCTCCATGATGCTCTATCACAACATCAAATATCATTCAAATCGGAGAGGCTGCGGCTGAGATACAAGAGACTTTGTATTATGGATTTAGTGATTGAATTCATGACCCTCAAGAAGCCTTTCAATCTGAAGATGTAAATAGATGTTGTAAATAGGTTTTTTTATAAAAAAAAAAAAAAAAAGAAGAAAAAAAAAGTATAAAGAGAAGAAGAAAAAGAAAAAATGTAGGTAATGACGCTTAAATTATTTGATGTTTATCTTCTGGACAAATATCAAACAAACTTGAACTGTCACCAGCCAGTAAGTCAAAACCTATGCTGTGTATACCCTTCCCAAAAGGTATAAAAGGGGAGCAGCACCCACATTCAGTGGACTGATGGATGGACAAACAGACAGAGAGATGGATGGATGGATAGATGGAGGTCTCCACCAGATATCCCTTCGACTTTTCAAGTCGGGGGCATAAGATTTACAACCACTCCCCCACCTCCCAACCCCATCTTCGCTATGCCTCTTGCCTCAGTGTGCTGTTTGGGTAACAAACAGATAATTTGTGTGTGCATCTATATTTGATGTTCAGAATTCTTCGATTCAGAATTTTGAGGTGCATGTTTGATTTGATATTTGAGTGCAAATACTATATTATTCGCAGGACCCTAGCAGGGACTGCTGGGAAAGGAGATTGATCACTCTCACTCCCATCACTCTCCTAAGCATTTCACCAGGAGAGCTATTAATTACTTGCCTTCATGATGTGTGTGAAAATTATGTATGAAGTTATATATTGCATTTCAATCACCCATTTCCTGATCCAACAAGAAGACAATACTTGCAAAACATTATCTCGCCTAACTAAAATCTTTCATTTTTTTCTTAAAACATAGTTTATGACACCTCATTGGAACAAGCTCAATAATTTGGGAACTTTTAACCAAATTTTTTCCCAATAAATTGTATCAACTTTTCGTTCAGTTATTTTTTTAATTAAATTGTACTGAATTTCCTATCAAACCTAGTCATGGCTGCTTCACAGCAGCCATGACTAGATTTCATAGAAAATATTTTTAAAATACTCAGCATTTTACTATATATATTTATTCTATAAATAATACATTCGTCTAAATTTAAATAGAATTATTTTCTTATGATTTTATGGGGTGTGTTTACTTGTGGCACTCTCCAATAAGGTACTGCCAAAAATATCAAATAATTCCTAAGGCCTAAAAAAGTTTAAAATCTTTTTGTCAGGCCTTTCCGCATAGTCCATTTGCCTGCTGCAAGATCTCTTTTTATAACCAATGCAAACTTGAAAAACAAAAAAAATTGAATGGTGTTTGTCTGATATTTTACCAAAGCTAATAAAATTGATAAATTTGTCCCTGCAAAGCCTTCTTGCACTCAAGGGATGAAATACACCACAACCCATACTATTCTGTAGATCATTTGGCACAAAACATAAAGCAAACCAAGAACATGAATTTTTTTTGATGGCAAAGAAATAACTATAAAAAATAAAAAATAAAATAAAAACCCGCCCACCTGCATGCAATTTTACAAAGAATGGCCTGAGAAACAGAAGATCTACTTTGTGGGGCCTAACACAATCAATTTAGCACACTCAGTGTTAAAAAAAATCAACATCAGCATCTGATTGAATTTCATCAGCATATACACAAATGTAAACTGATTGTGCAGGCATTGTTTGGGTATAGTTTCTCTTTCTGCAAGCTATTTTCAACAAGACAACATAACTGTAAAATTCTTTATATTCTCCGTTGGTCTGATTTATTTCCCAGAGGAGTGTAAAAATCAATATCTTTTGGAAACATATAAATGAAATTTTCTCTCGACTTTTAATCTCTATCTATGTGAATTATTTAACATAAATGATACCTCATCTCATCATGTAATCAATGAATAGAACAAGTGTTTACGTGTTGTTTGACATTGATCTTTTTATGTAAGGCATGCATGTTGTTCCCATACTTACAGGACTAGAGATACCAAGAATCAGATGCACCTCCAAGAGAGATGTCAGACACTCTTACACTCTTAAAACAGTTCACTTCCCATTAATCAGGACAAACATCTTGCTGTTATTTTGAAATTAGCTTTTTGCATGGAACACAAAGCTACAGTATGGGTAAATTGTCTGTGCATGTTTATCTGAGAGAGCACATGGAATTCAAGTCAGTTTTTTCTTTTACCATTACAGTAGAATCCTCTTAATTGAATATCCATTTTGCCAGTGAAAATAATTCAATTAACAGGAGTATACAATTAACAGGGATTTGGTCAGTTTCCTGTGTTCTGGAGGTAAACTGAGCATTTATTCTATTATATCTTGTTTGACAGAGCTCATAGAGCTCTGTCAAACAAGATATAATAGAATAAATGCCTGTATTGGATGTAGTGAGGCCAAAAAGGTTGATAAATGAGGGGTATTTGGTGCATGTCACAGTAATGTTTTCAACATATTACAAAAATTTATACATGTATACAATTAACAGGAGTTTACTCTACAACCCATATGAAATTAACAGATCAAATTTGTACTGAAGGTATGGTAAATGGTTTTGTGTTTGAAAATTATATTCAATTAACAGGGATATACAATTAAGAGATATCCAATTAAGTGGGCTCCACTGTATAAAAATGGAGGGGATGGGAGGTTGTTGGGAACTTGCAGTAGCTCATTGGTTGGTAGTCAGCCTTTTTTGAGATTGTGATTGCCAACCTGACTTATGGCATAGTATTCTTGAAAAACTAGAGTGCACTGTCATAGTACCGAAGCTGCGATGATTCGTGCAACGCCAATGATGTTTTAAAACTTGTTGGTGACAAAAAAAACTTGTTGGTAACAAAAAAACTTGTTGGTGACAAGTCCATAAATGTGACAGAAATTATCCGAATGACATGCACTATTGAGAGGGTGTTGACATCATGAAGATACACTTGCATACCAAGTATGGTGTCATTCCATCAAGTATTTTAGGAGTTATGGCATTTTTTAAACTCATTGGTGACAGACCGACCGACAGACAGACTGACATTGCCACACATAGAGCTGCTCGTCGCAGCTAAAAAACACTTCTCCCTTATTAAGTGGAGGCTAGTGGTATAATGCACTAAGGTATACCTTTGGCTCAGTGATTCTCTCCTAGAACTGTTAGCCCTTTACCCAATGCAGACGATATCAAAATTTATTATTTTAAATATCAGTTTTTGAAATTTTTCAAAGAAATTCAACAAAACCATATCATGTGACCCCTCATTGGAACAAGTTCGATGAGCTCGTTCCAATGAGGGGTCACATGATATGGTTTTGTTGAAAATTTTTGAAAAATAATATTTTTTCAACTGCTGAATTTGCATATTACGTGGGCGGATGCGGCCGATTCGTTGGGTAAAGGGTTAATCCATAAAACTGCTTAACATTGTGTACTTGGCAGTTCAAAATGGAATAAATTGTGCTTAACTGCTAGAGGGCTAAATTGTTTTGGGTCATCAAAATTGATTCACATGTTTTTGCTTTGTTATAATTTATAGGAGAGTGCCTATGGACACTCACCTATAAATTGTAACAAGGCAATTCATTACACACTAAATAATTTCACTTCAAAGATAAAATGAAGCACCTCTATTGAATACGAAGCCTTTTATTTGGGGTCCACTAGATTCTAATTAAAGCCCAAATATGGGCTTCCAGCACTCTACCAGTTAAATAATATTTAGTGGGCAACTGGTGTCTTCCGAACACTGGTCACACTCATTAAAGGCAAATCATTCAATTGTCTTCAGCACTAACAGGGAGCAAGTGTGACAAGGATAGTTGATTTACATTGATATTGAAGGCGGTGCAAGAGTTGTGAAAATTTGTGGAATAAAATGATCACTCGAAGCAAATCACATGCTTTCGTTAAATTTGTTCATTTCAAAGATAATATGAAGCACATCCACAGTGTACAAAGACTTTAAGCTGCAAAACCTGTAGTTCAAAATAAAGCCCAAATATGGGCTTCTTGCACTCTACCAGTTAAAGAACAAACCACTTGAAGACAAAAACAGAAACTTGTGATCACACTGACAAATCCACTATCTTTGTGCTTAAGTATCTTTGTGCTTAAGCATTTACCAAAAATGAGTTACAGACAACACTTACAAATTGTTCATGTGACAAATTAAAACTTTTCATTTTTTTCTCGAAAAAACATACCGTATGACCCCCTGATTGAAACATTAGCTATGTTTTGGATGCAAAAACTGTACTAAATAAATAAATGTGAATGTTGATTTTTGTGACAAGCATTGGCCATTACAGAAATTACATTATATAAAGGGTTAATTCATTTGTCAATCATTATCCAAAATTTTAATACAGTGGGACCCAATTAAAATCATTTAATTAATAGGATTAAATGAAAAGGGATCTGGTGACTTTCCTGTGTTCTGGAAGTAAAATGGGCATTTGTTCTATTATATCTTGCTTAACAGACAGGGTTCCTGCACCTGACCTGACATGAAATTCCAGGCTTTTCCAGGCCATATACACCCTAAATTCAAGGAGTTTCAAGGCTAATAGAAAGGTAAATTCAAGGTTTTTCCAGGCTTATCGTAGCTGAATCATTCGAACCGTCTCGGACGTATTTCATTCATCTCAACTCGGTGCGCAATGCTTCATTTTTCAAGGCTTTTCTAGGCCCAGGGAACCAAATCAAGTCTTTTCAAGGCCTTGAATTTCATTTTTGAAATTCCAGGCTTTTCCAGGCTTTTCAAGGCCTGCGGGAACCCTGACAGAGCTTGTGGAGCTGTGTCAAACAAGATATAAAAATAGATTACATGCCTGTAAAGGATTTAATGGGGCCAAATAGGTAAAAAAAGAAAAAGACATAAAGAAAATTTAGGGAACTTGGTGATTGGCAGGGTAATTTTTCGGCATATCACAAGATTTTTTTTTTATTCAATTAACCGGTGTTTACTTTATAACCCTTTACCTAATGAATCAGCAGTACACAAAAATTATTTTCAAAAAATTTAAACAAACCCATATCATGTCACCCCTCCCTCACTGGAATGGGCTTGACGAAAGTTTTTGAAAATTTTGAAAAAATAATATTTAAAATAATAAATTTTGATACCATTTGCATTGAGTAAACGGTTATCCTATATGCAGTTAACAAGTGAAATTTCTACTGAAGGTAGAGTAAATAGTTTTGTGTTTTGAAGTTAACAGAGTTATTCAATTCAGAAAAATACAATTAAGGGGTCCCCATTGTATTTGTAATTGTATTCATTTAGAGTATGGTTCTCTCAGTATAACGATAAGATTTTACATTTTAAACGGGTGCCTTTCAATAAAAATATTGACTAACAAAATGAGGCAAATTATCACATTTGTCATTTTATTCTTTTCTTTCTTTTTTGATCCCAAATTCTTAGATGCGAATCATATAAGTTCATGAAGTGACCTAGACAAACTGCAGATTCCTACATTTCACATTCTGAAGTTCAAGTGAAGATCATTTTGATCATATCAGAAACATCTCTTGGTGTCTTGTGTATACATGTCAAGTTGGTGAAAACATCTTGTAAAGTGATGTCATGAGATCTAATGGTGTATTTTTTTTAGTCTACGTGACCTCTGCATCCAAAAATCAGATGAACTGAAATCACCAGGGTCTTCTAGCCCTGCACTAATGTGGTAGGGTAGGAACAGTTGTTTCATTTCTTAGGTACAGTAGAATCCTCTGAATTGAATATCCATTTTGCCAGTGAAAATTATTCAATTAACAGGTGTATACAATTAACAGGGATTTGGACAGTTTCCTGTCTTCTGGAGGTAAACTGAGCTTTTATTCGATTATATCTTGCTTGACAGAGCTCATAGAGCTCTGTCAAACAAGATATAATAGAATAAATGCCTATATTGGATGTAGTGAGGCCAAAAATGTTGATAAATAAGAGGAATTTGGTGCATGTCACAGTAATTTTTTCGACATATTACAAAAATTTATATACAATTAACAGGAGTGTACTCTACAACCCATATGCAATTAACAGATCAAATTTGTACTGAAGGTATGGTAAATGGTTTTGTGTTTGAAAATTATATTCAATTAACAGGGATATACAATTAAGAGATATCCAATTAAGTGGGCTCCACTGTACAAACAAATGCCTAGATGAACTGAAATCCTTTTCTCATACCAACTATCACTATCATGATCCTGGGCAGTGTAAAAGTCTCACTCAGCTGTAAGTATATAAAAAGTACTGTTGCTACTGAGTTCAATCCAGTGTGTTACTGGTTAATAACAGCTGACAGAAGATCAATAATTCATCACTCTGCTGCATGGCTGTCCAATTTACTATTATTTTCTCAAATTGATTATCAGGATTTTGTTATCTGATTAAGCAACGCATCTCCCAACACCGTTTTATATACTCTAAATGGGGAACACACACATTCAGCCCAATCTAGCCAGGAAATATGGCAAAACATCAACAAAAACTGCATTTTTTTTCTTCATAAAGCATTACCATTTGTGTCATTCATCAAATGAAACTGACAATTTACGGAATTCTTTGCATAATGCTGGCAAATTAGGCCTCAAAAAATTAAAAATCTGTTTCTCAGACCCTCCTGCATGGTCCTTTTGGCTGCCACATGCCCTCTTTGTATAACCAATGCAGACTTAAAAAACACAAAAATTAAGTGAGTTATGTCTATGTCTGTTATGTTAATAAAATTGATAAATTTATCCCTTTAGCATTGCAAAGCCTTCTTGCACTCAAGGGACAAAATACACCACCACCCATCCTATTCTGTAGATTATGAGGCCTAAAATATAAAACAAACCAAGAACATGAATTTTTATTGGTAAAGATATAAAAATTACAAAAATAAAAAATAAAATAACAAAACTGCCCGCCCGCATGCAGTTTTACAAAAAATGGCCTAAGAAACAGAAGATCTACTTTGTGGTGCCTTAAGTGGGTCTTATTTATTTATTTATTAGGGTGTAATGACAGCCAAGGTCATATCATGTTGGTGACAAGTTTTATGGGTGGAGGAAGCCGGAGTACCTGGAGAGAACCACCGAGCAACGACAAGCAGCTGCCAGCTCCCCAGCATCATAACTCTGCACTGCAGCACAGGTAGGATCAGATTGGTTGAAAACATGCGCACCATCGATGTGTAGTACACCTTAGTACACAGCATCACCTTGCTCCCATGTGGACAATCGGGGTTAGGTGCCTTGCCCAACGACACAATGAGGGAGTCTGGCTCAGACGGTCATCCATCCAAGGACTAACCGGGCTCGACATTGCGTAACTTCGGTGAGCCTTGAGTGCAACAAGACTTCGCAATGCTTTAGCATTGCAAAGCCTCCTTGCACTCAATGGACGGAATACACCACCACCCATCTTATTATGAGGCCTAAAACATAAAACAAACCAAGAACATGAATTTTTATTGGCAAAGATATAATAATTACAAAATCAAAACTAAAATAAAAAAACGCCTGCCCACATGCAGTTTTACAAAAAATGGCCTGAGAAACAGAAGATCTACTTTGTAGGGACTTAAGAGAGTCTTATTTATTTGGATAATGTTTAAAAGAATAGTTGGGAGCATGGTAGCTCAATGGTTAGGGAACTGGATTTTAAACCAAAAGGCCAACAATTTGATTCTGTCCAGCAGTAACTGTGTTGCATCCTTGGGCAAGACGCTCAATCCTGACTGCCTAGGTGGGGGCACGGTGGCAAAGTATATTGACGCACACTGCACATCAATTGTGCACTTGCCTTCAACCACTGCAGGTGCTTGTTACTGCTTGATGGTTCTCTCTGGGTACTCCAGCTTCCTCTCCTCTCTTGTAAAACTGTCAATTATGATGTGACCCTGGCTGTTTAAAGTGTTGTTATACCCTTTACCTAACGAATCGCCCATATTCGCCCGCGTAATTTGCAAATTGAGCAGTTGAAAAAAAACTTTTTTTTCCGAATATGTCAACAAAACCATATCATGTGACCCCTCATTGGAACGAGCTCATCGAGCCCATTCCAATTAGGGGTCACATAATATGGTTTTGTTGAATATTTTTAGAAATTTTAAAAAATAGTAATTAAAATAATAAATTTTTGATATTGTCTGCATTGGGTAAAGGGTTAAACCCCAATAAACAAATAAACAAAAGAATATCTATCTTGAGTGTTTTTATATTTTATATTTATCTAACGATAAGTATTTACTGGGTCTGTAGTTACCTGAATACAGTGTGTATCAGGTGCTCCTGCTTCAAACTCTATCTTGCAACTACATAATACAGTGGAGCCCACTTAATTGGATATCTCTTAACTGAATAATCCTGTTAATTGAATATAATTTTCCAACACAAAACCATTTATCATACCTCTAGTACAAATTTGACCTGTTAATTGAATATAGGTTATAGAATAAATTCCTGTTAATTGAATAAAAAATTTTGTAATCTGTCGAGAAATTACCCTTACTCTCTCCAGTTTTCCCTTTTTTATAGACCTATTTGGCCTCAGTACATCCTATACAGGAATTTAATCTATTATATCTTGGAGCTCTGTCAAACAAGATATAATAGAATACATGCTAAGGTTATCTCTAGAATACAGGAAAGTGACACAATCCCTGTTAATTGAACAGGCCTTTATATTGTGTTATTTTGGGCACATCTTTTTCAGGGCTTCAAATGTACCCAAATTACAGAAAATGCCATTTTCAAGTAACATTATTGATTTTTAAAGCTGAAAGTAACTTTACATAGCATAAAAAAAAGAAAGAAAAACACTCCACCAGCTGAAGAAATGAAATACCTCTAAGTGAGATAAATGAAGGACAATATTTTAATATGGTTCCTATTTTGGGCACAGTGTTTACTGCCTTAAATTTGGGGTAATTTAAGGCCTGTAATTGAATACTCATGTTATCTGAATAATTTTCATTGGCAAAGTGGCTATTCAATTAACAGAGTTCCACTGTACAACTATGTGCTTGGTTATGATTTGTCTGAGTTACTATATACAGAACACTGCATGGTTTCAAAAGGCATTTGTGAGAGACCATAACCTATGAACATGATAAGTCTTCTCGAAGCTATCATTATTAAATTATTAAGCCACATGATTTTTTTGTTCCAAGCTGAAACAATGTGTTGCTTAGAGTGAAGTTTTCTTCAGAATGTTGCATAAATGCACCCATAAAGTTTATCCGGAGATGGGGAAAGTTCAAAGTAGCCATACAGTAGGGTAGACAGTTTCCAGCGAATCAACCCACGTTTTATTAGTGTGATTCAAATTATGTGATGACACACTGCACAAGTTGGAAATTGAAACAAGAAAACAATCTACAGGGCATAAGACCTGAAAAAAATTCAGGCAGTACTGGCTTTCGAACTCATCCAAGATATTCTGAAGAACAACTCGCAGACCAAATTTGGTAACAACTGGATAAGATTTGTTCCAAGTTATCAGGCTGAAACCACTCGTAAGTTGGAAAAGAATATAAGTGGCATACCTCCAGAAAAAAAATTCAGACACGATTTTTGGACTTATCCAAGACATTCTTGAAAGGAACACTCAGACCAAATTTGGTAACTATTGGATGACATTTGTTCAAGTTCTCATGCTGACACCCCAATACAGACAGCCAGACAGATGGATGCCCACCAACCTTCATCAAAACAGGTCAAATTCTTGACATAACAAAAATATTAAATTTCGAATTGTGATTTTTGTGAATAACACTGGCCAAATCGGCATTTACGTTTGATAAAGATTAAGAGATTCTGCTGTATTTCTGCACAAGCAAGGCCATACTCATCCCTAGTCAAGGTTCCTGCACATATTTTGAGAACAAATCCAAAAAGTTTCCAGAATATTAGGAAAAAATTACATTATTTTCCAGGCTCTGTGACCACAAAATTCAAAGGTTTTTAAGCAGGCACAGGAACTCTCACAGTACGGGGCAGGATGGTTACAAGCCAGAAAATAAGCAGACTGCCATCTGCAAAATGAGGTCCCTAGAGGGTGAATTTAGTGATGCTACCCTGCTGTGCAGGGTAGCATCACTAAATTTACTCTCTGTGAACCTCAATCTGAATCAGAGTCTCAAAACTAAACAGAAAGAGGTACCCAGAGGATAAATTGGCCCACTGTACGGGATAGCATCATCAAATTCACCCTCTGGGGACCTCATTCTGCAAATGTCAGACTGCTTATTTTCAGGCCTGGATGGTTACAGTGCCTACCCACCCCACTACAACTTCTCGATGCCCTCATCCATCCAAAGTTTTGTAGGAATATAATTCATCAGGCTATTTTACAAATTAATTTCATAAAAGATTTCATAAAAGATACGGCTGTATTGTTGATTGAATGATGAACTCCATCCTGTACAGAACCCTACATTTTTTTTTCTAAGCTCTTTTTAATTTAAAAACTGTTAACAAGCTTGTTTCAAAATAGAGTTCAAGAAATACATTGTAAGTAAAGTAAAATAATAAATTTGTGTCTGGAAGTAAGTTGTAGAGATGAGTGGTTTTTAGATTTCATGTCGGTTCTGGTTTCGGTTTCATTGATGAAAGAGTCGGGTGTTCGGATTCTGTTTTCATTGTACAAACATAATACATTGCATTTGCATGTTGAAAAATATATTTGGCATTACATGTATCTGCATCAAACAAATAAAAACTTCAAATCAACCCATTTATAAAATCAAACAGAACATGACACTTTGTTGAGATATCCAAGTCAAATTCAATCTTTCATAGCAGCACTCTCTTGTCTCTAATTGCTTGAAACTGTAATTTGTTCACCTGATGGAGCTATAGTGGCTGGATACTGGATGGTGAATTACCACTAAAGGGCAGCTGGATCTATTTTTCACCCGGTGATTATTCAAAATTTCTGACAAAACACTAAAGCTGCACAGTATACCGATAATTCGATATTTACTGGTTTTTAACCCTCTGCAAACTGATGTCAAAATGCCAGAGATTTCAGCAGTAAATTTCTCCCACAATGCAACAGAAAATTTAATAAATTACATCTTGTTTGACAGAGCTCATTGAGCTCTGTCAAACAAGATATAATTTAAATTTTTCATTCTGCATGGGCAATAGAGGGTGAATGTCGAAAATTCTGAAATACTGCCAGAGTGCTAGGAGTTAAAGCAATACTGAGGCACTGAGCCAATACGGTATTGTTTTGAAAGAACTGGTATACCACAAATTATGGTATGGTATCAAATTATTGATGCCGAAATCGACATATTAATAATAATTGAAGAAATGTTGAACATCACACCACTCAATATTTATCTTCAGTAATATTTAAATATTTGAGAGTGTGTTAAAAATTTGAAATAATACTTTGATATACTCACTGAACATGAAATATTTCCAAATTATGCACATTTAATCACTCACCACAAAATATATTATAATTACATTTGCAGACTTTAAATTTCAGCATTTATTAAAAGAATTATTATATTTATTTATTGGTGTTTAAGGTCACATATTTCTGCATAATGACTAATCATGACCATTACAGTTTTATGGGTGGAGGAAGCCGGAGTACCCAGAGAGAACCAATGAGCCACGGAGAGAAACTGTCAACTCCCCAACATACCAACTCCACACAAGCAGGGTTACCATTGGTTGAAGACAGGTGCACCATCGACGTGCAGTACGCCTTAGTACACAATGCCACTGTGCACCCATGTGGGCAATGGGGGTGAAGTGTCTTGCCCAAGGACACAATGCGGTTGCTGCTGGTGGGATTCGAACCGAGCACCTCTCAGCTTGCAGTCTGCACCTCTACCTGCTGAGCCAAAAAAAGAATTGTTATAAAAACGTGTTTGCTTTTTTGCTTTGTCATTGATCTTTGATCATTTACATGTACATGTCACATGATTTTTTAAATTTTGGATGGGTGTCTATCAAACATGGAAAGAAATCGTTCCTAATTCAAGCTCCTTCCAATCTTGTAACTGCTGTTGTGAAGTGCCGATCAATCACATAACAGAATGATTCGTTGTAGTCCAAACACCGCCCAAATTTACAACTACTGTCGTAAATTGCCGTCAATAACTCATTAGAGTTACCAATGAAAACACAGTTCGAACAAAACTATATGTGCAGCTGATGGATGTTTTCTTAGCCGCTTCAGGAGCTTATTATTTCTACTCACTGTGTATCATGTTCGAACATATTTATTTCATATTTTCGAGCAACATATGAAAACACATTAAGTATTTGCAAACTATCATCTTGTGGATTACTGGGTGCAATCCAGTGGTCCATGAGGTTAAAGGTTTGCAAGTACTTCTTGTGCTTTTATGAAAAGGATTAAATATATTTTCAGGCACGGACTCCATTTTCAGGTCAACATGCCCCTGTAATATCTCTGATTTCCTGAGCACAATGTATTTGCATAAATTTTCAAGTTTAAGAAAATGATTTTTTGCTTTGAATCTGTTGCAAATCTATATGTGTATCATAATAAAACACTCAAGTTTGAATTGTATGTAAGTAACACTGTTAATAACTTTTGTCAACTCAAGTGAAAACCTAATGCGTGAGAAGTCAATTTTGTCACCTATTTTCATGGTAAATGCAACACTCTAACACAATACCAATTAGTGTAGCTATTCTGAAAAAGAAGTATCACAACTCTAAAGTTTGAAAACAAAGTTAACTTTTGGTTGTTCCTCTTATTATTCTGAGATATGAAGACC
Source organism: Pictodentalium vernedei (assembly GCA_031216915.1). NCBI lineage: Eukaryota > Metazoa > Mollusca > Scaphopoda > Dentaliida > Dentaliidae > Pictodentalium > Pictodentalium vernedei. Next base: position 59,369,361 of record CM062293.1, read on the forward strand.
TGATAAGAGTTTTTCAAAAATGAAATTGGAAACCGCAACGACAGGTTTTCTGTAATTGTTACAGTTTCTTTTTTGATAACAAAACCCAACAAAATTTTTGGTTAACCGCACATCTCTAGTTAGTCAGCTACATTTGTGAAACAGAAAACCAAACTGCTAGACTCATCTCGTTCAATGTATTCTGGCAGGAATTGTACTTGCTGGTTGTCATGTGCACACATGCAGAGAAGGAATATATTGAACTTGATCAAAGCATACCTGCCCTCTGTTTCACTTTTCTCGACTGGACATATTTCGCAGAAATATGAACTATTAACCTCATCATGCCACCTTGTAGAGATTTATAAGCAGTCGTAATTGGGTTTTACGCCATTTTGTCTCACAGTGAAATTTATTGTGAACCAAGTCAGTAAGCATCACTTTTCTCGTTGTATCTTATAAATTTTTGGTCTCTGCCATTTTTCTGTGTTTATTTTCAATCCATATCATGTTCCCAACAGATAATAACTGTTTAAGGTCCAACACTATCGCATTTATTAGTCATTTTAACCCTTTCATGCTGTAAACTTAAAATACTGAGAAACAAATTCCTCGTCATGGAGTGCACTAAAATGGGAGATAACCATAATGGTTTTGGGTGAGTATAGTTAGGGTAAGGGTTAGCAGTGGGCTGCTAACCTTACCCTTACAATACAGACCCTAATGATTTCTCCCAAGCTTTACATTTCATTTTCCAGCATCACCAGGAGGTTCTTCATAAAACAAGACAGCGTGTACCATTGTCATACAGCTCCCAAAATGTGCTCATAAAAATGACACAAGAGGGTTAAATCCAATTTTTTTCACTAAATTTATTAAAAATATGATGGCGCATAAGGAAAATGAAAAAAAGTTCAAAAGACCCAAGGTATTTTTAAAATAAACTGCAGAGTCCCCATTTCTTCAGCTTTATCGAATGGTCATCTATAAATGAAGTTTGCAAAAAGGTCAATTAGAAGGATAAGCGTCGATATTTAGATTTCTATTCTATCAAATCCTTAAGTGAAAAAATAGAATAATGTTAATGATGAAAACATGATTTGATTGATATACTCTGACAGTAGATCAATGAAGTTAATATTAAGAAATGTAACAGAATCAATACATGGCAGTATAAAATGACTTGTAGCTAACTGGGTTGGAGGAAGGCGGAGGAAATTGAAATTTCTTACTCTGATATGATGTCAGAAGGAGACAATGACGAATCTGTCCATATATTTACATGTATTTTTACCACAGCAATCCATATCAGTCAAATACTGCAGCGAAGGGTGTCTGTCATATGAACCTAACTAAACTGATTTAATAGCATTTATTTATTCATTTATGTTCAAGTCATTTTCAGCATCTGTGACAAGGCAATAACAGCAACTTGTTATAACTTTAACCCTAAACCTAACATAACAGCCAGATTTTGCCCTGACAATTTACAAAGGTTGACATTCAATTTTTAATATTTTTTCAATTTGCCTCACAAACACAGCTTAAGACCATTTGCTGGAAGGATCTTTATGAACCTGTTTCAATGAGTTGTCATAAACTACGTTTTTTAGGCAAAAAATGAAAGGTTTTAGTAAGGCTATCAAAAATATTTGTTCTCAGGCAACTCCCTAGTCACTGAGTCTATCACATAAATTCACTGGGCAATTAATTTATAAATTCAGGTCGTATCACGACAGGCCATAAAATTTGAGAGGAACGATCTCAGATGGTTATCTAAATGAAACAAGCCAAGACCAATACCGGGTCTGGACCTGCGTCGCTGCATGCAATTGATTATCGACAAACAGGAAGTGGCTGCACGGCAGATCTGAAAATTAGATACATGATACAACTCATCATTATGAAGCAGCAGACCAAATATAAAATCATTCCCTTTCATAGAAGCCAAGAAAACTTTGACGGAAGAAGTGTTTCGGATGGACGGACTGATGGACGGATGGACTGACAGACGGAGTCGAGCGGTTACTTGACCTGCTCTGCCGCTGGCGACGTAGGTAAAAAGAGATAACCAAAAAGTTGTTCGTCTGGAACTACAAACAGTTCATCAAAAAGTTGTGTCTTATCGCCTTATTTGATAGAACTGTTTTAAAATGTTCCTGTGGGAAGACCCCTTTCTTCAATGCTCAAACTCCATAAGATAGCCGATGCCCCCCTGTGCTTGCCGCAGATACTTTCAAAATTTGTGAACTGTCACACAGTAGGGCCATCGTGGAGGGGTCAAAATCCTCGGGTTGTCATTTTTTCCATGCATACAATTCAGAGATGATCCACTATGACACCTAGCAAAATTTGTACTACTGAAGCACCGGAATTACCCATGTGCTTCATTGGCGGAAATTTTGTTAGGTGTCATAGCCGATCATGTCTGAATTATATGCATGGAAAAATATAAATTTTATAGTAAATTTCCTTTCTTACTGTACCTACCGCAATTGTTTACTACAGGCTTGCACTACAGTGGAAGAACCTAACTCGGATAAAATACTCTCTATTTTAATCTTTCCTAAGAGATTTGGGAAAGAAAAGTGGTGTAAAAACACCACGAAAAAATAAGCCCAAACTGGGTTGAGCGCCATCGGCGCACACCCAGTAAGGGACGCTCCTCTCTTAGTACAATTCCACGACTTCCGTTAACCAGTGCACAAGCAGTAATCAAAACCATTCTTCTGAGTCCGCCAACATAGGACGTATGTTTTCAGCAGGGAGGAAGGATTCTTACCCGAATAAGAAGACGGGAGGGGCTTCCATGTAAACAATTGCGGTAGGTATAATAAGAAAGGAAATTTACTATAAAATTTATATTTCTTATCAACCTACCTTACAATTGTTTACTACAGGCTGAATAGACAATAGGATGGAGGGAATCATATAACCAACCCACACATAACTCAATTGCACTGGAACCGTGGACAGAGGAAGAGATCCCTAGGCCTATCAAACCATAGCATCACAAACATTAGTAAAAGACAATGAAAGACGAGGCGTATGGTGAAGTGCGACACACAGACAGAAAGGGCAGTAACAGCACTGAGTTGGAAATGACCCTGTAAAAAAACTGAATGGCTGGGATAGACAAGAGCCTGAGCTGAAGAAAGAGGGCCCATAGGTCAAAGGTTCTCTGTCGGCTCCTGCAACTGTCGCAGATAAAAGAAGAAGGTAGCATTTCTCCAGTAGGCTGCCAGTATAACATCCGACAATATGACAGAGTTAGTAAAAGAGGAAGACAATGCACGCACCTCGTGGCAGAAAGAAACGATTGGTAATACAATCACCAGTAGCTAGACGAGCAGAAGCTGCACGAATTGCAAGACAAATCCATCGAAAAATGGATGCAGGAGAGATCTGGCATGTGAGAAAACGCATATCCATCCAGGATAAAGGCGCCAACGCCCCCCCCCCCCCCCCCAAGCAGAGCAGCGCCCAAGAAAGTGTCCATCTTGGAGTAAACTGAAAAGTCCTAGGCCTTTTCAAGGAAAAGAGCTGAACAAGCTTGGAGAGGCAAGGATGAGTGTCAAAACAATGCGGTACCACATATGAAAAAGGTCTCCGAAGCATGGACTTATACCCATTGCTGGAGACCCCCCGAAACAAACATATACTAGAAACTCCGCAAGCGGTGTGATCAAAGGAGTGACAGAAGCCACAGAGTGATCGCACACCATCGACAGAAGAACGTTCTACTTAGCCAGAGGCTAAACCAGTGAGTGAGTGCCTCCTTGAAGAAGAAAAGCAACTCCACTGCTTGTCTCTAAAAACCACTACGGAGGAGACAGGACCCGATAAAAGACATGCGCGAAGGCACAATGAAGTCGGGTCAAATTGAAACCTCCCCGGATGACTTTGGCAAAGAAAGTTGCGACGTAGAGGGAGACATGACAGGACTGATTGATCCACACCCACCGAGGCGACAAGACCGTCCCAAAGGAGGGCCGAGCGTCCATGGCGAAAGCCAGAGCATCTGGACACGAGGACACGAAAGTGTCCACCTGATGGTTCCAACGAGTCGCAAAGAGATCGATGGAACACTGTCATGTGGAGCATCCACTCGGTGGAAAAGAAACTGCCCCGTTAGGACAGGGTGTTGGCTAGGACGTTCAGACGACCAGAAATGTGACGAACAACCACCGTTGACATCCTGAGCGAGCAGTAGAAGATCCCGAGCCAATGCGTATATTGGAACCGAGTGCGTGCCGCCCTGGTTCCGAATGAAGCAACTACTGTCGAATTGTCGAACAACAGGACCAGACGATTCGACAGGTGAGGGATCCACTGCCTGAAACTCAGAAGAAGAGCAAAAAGCTCCTTCTGGTTGATGTGTAGAGATGCCCAATCCTGGTCCCACATCCCGTGAAGGGAAAGACCTAGAGGATCCAACGTCGCACCCGATTCGAGATCGCTGACATCTGCCGTCAGAACGCGATCGGACGTGGGCAAGTCCAATGGGACAGCCTGCGTGATCCATGGAACATTCGTCTAGTGGAGAAGGTGAGGATGAAGAGATTCTGGTAACTGAAGCATCAGATCCAGAGAATCGACAATCGGCCTCCAACGACTGAGCAGAAAGTGTTGGTTAGGTCCGACATGCAGCCGACCTAGAGGAATGAGATCCGTCACTGAACTGCAGAGACCGAGCAGCCGGAGAATATCCCGTGCTGTCGCGGATGTGGACTGGGACAGAGTCAGAGCAAAAGCTGAGAGAATCACAGCCCTGGCCTGGGGAACCGCCTCCGTATAGAACTGAATGCGGAAGGCCATCCCCAGATGACAAAACGACGGAGAAGGGACCAGATCCGACTTCTCCTCGTCGACTCCGAATCCTAGCGACGTGGACAAGCTCAACAGAGTGTCGACATCCAACTCCAGTAAGGCAGCATTGGAATGCCTCTGGAGGATATCGACTAGATATGCCGAAGTAGTCACCCTGGACTGTGTGCGATGGAAGGCTATCACATGCGACATCAGTCGGGTGAAGGTCCAAGGAGCCCGGTTGAGGCCAAAATGCATGGCCTTCAACTGGTAAACTCGCCCCAGAAAAGCGAACCTGAGATACTTGTGTGACACCCGATGAATCGGAATGTGAAAGTAAGTGTCTTGCAGGTCGATGCTGGAAGCGGAATCTCCCTGGTGAATGGAATGGCGGATCGACCTGAAAGTCTCCATGCTGAACTTGGGAGCAATGATAGACTGGTTCAGGATACTCAGATCGATAACCAGCTGGAGTCGGCCGTCCTTCTTCGGCACCAAGAAAAGGCGGGAATAAAACCCCACTGACTGAATGTTCTTGACGACCTCAAATGCCCCCCTTGGCCAGGAGATTGTCTATCTCCATGGACAAAAGCTCCCGACGTAAAGTATCTGAAGGAACTGTGGTTGGAAGAGGCACAGAGTGGGGTGCCTTCGGAAGGATATTCGCAGCCCGGACCAAACAACATCTAACACCCAAGGATCAGATGTGATGGTGGCCCAAAGGTCTGCGAACTCTGCTATCCTTCCTCCAACCTGGACGAATCGAGGTGAAGACCTTCAGTTCGAGCCCCGATGAGGCCCATGAGAGGAGAAACCACCTCCTCTACTGAATGAAGAATCCTGAGACTTCCCTCTAGCCTGCCGACGCTTACCCTTACCCCATGAGTAAGAAGTAGAAGCGGAGGCAGAAGGATCAGCCCTTTGCTTCACAGAGGAAGCAGAAGGGTACTTGTTAGGCTTTGAACGGTCCCTGCCTCCCCCAGAAGGCTGATCAAGCTGACGAAGCAGCAGTTGATCTTTGGAATGACGTAGGACGTCATCCCAGACCATCGACACGGAACCGATGGAACAGTAGCGGTCCTGCCAAAGAAGCAGATCGAAGAGCAGAGTGCTGCCCCCAGGAAGGGATAGACCTGTGTCCAGCACAGAGTCCCTTCGAACTAGTTCCAAAATAGCCATGTCACAGGCATGCGTGTGAGTAAGATGCATGAGCGCCTTGGACACCACACGCAAAGAAGCCTGTAGATCGTCAAACCTATCTGGAGGCAGATAGGCAGCTATGGCAGAGACGTGATCGGAGAGAGAAAGCATACCAGCATTTCTCCCGATCAGCCCAACATGGACTCCAGAGTCATCATAGGAATGACGGCAGACTTGGGCTTGGAAAGTCTGAGGGAATTGGAGTCCTGATCCAAAACTGTCATCAAAGTCTGGCAGACTGACGGATTGGCGAAATCGTAGTAACGATAATGCACCGGAGGCAAAAAGGTGTCAACCGTGGTGAAGAACGGAGCCTTCATAGCCTTGGAACTCAGTTTAGAGTCCAAGGCTGAAAATGCTTCAACCACTTGTACTGACTGGCACGGTCGTAGACGCCCAGAAGCAGGTTGCTCCACAGGCTGTAGGCACGCAGCCGATGATCGCAGCCTGGCGACACTGTCGGCTGGTTTGATGGTTTGAGATCTGGAAGGAACCCAAACACAAAGTCAAGAGTTGCCCCCAAGTCAGAAGACTGCTGGCTCTCGACATCAAGGATGTCTGACTCCTCCCCGGAGTCGGAAGACACATAACCCCTCATGGGCAAACCAGCCGACGCCTCCTATGGTGTAGGAACACCAGGGGGATCAGAAAGCGGCCTGTTTCCAAGCCCGGGAGGCAGCACCATAGGGGGAGCCTGGAGACCACTCGCTGCCTCGCTGGAAGCAACAGGAAGGCTCTTGGACAGAACCTGAGTAAGGAGAGGGCCTCCCTAAGCTCACTGCCCATACCAGCCTGTTCGACATGGGGACGAACCAGCAAAGTGGCTTCACACCTGACGCTCTTAACCAGTGAAGGGTCACAATCCTCCAATACACCCGAAGTGGGGTGACGGGCGGCAGCCGAAACATATGAGGGCAGACGTGTACAGGGGAACGACACACCCCGAGGATCAACATAGCAGGAACTCAGGAGAGTTACCGCGGACCTCTGCGGGGCAGAAGGTCCAGGCTGCACAGAAGGCGTTGGTCACACAAAACTGGCCTTGTGACCAGAATGAGTGGACGGAAAACGCCAATGACAAAACTGTGGTACTCGACGGCGCAGAGACCACAGTAGAGGGTCCGGCCGGCAGCCATTTCCAACTTCGCCGAGTTGAAGTCAGGGAAGGCTGAGGCCAATACCCCCACATCTACACTACCAGACACCGCAGCAGACCATTGCAGGTATAAAACTGCTGTGCTCAACGGCTGAGAGGACACAGCAGGGGGTTCAGTCAGCAGCCACTTCCGACTTCGCCGAGTTGAAGTCAGGGAAGGCTGAGGCTGATACCCCACAACCACACAACAGACATCCCTGCAGACCTTTGCAGGGATAAGCCGAGGCTGGCTAAAAAACGGTGCCCGATGACGGAACAGCAGTAGCAGCAGATACGATGGGAGCTGTTGGAACTGGCGGAAAAGGGGAGAGAGCCACCTAGTTCGTCCTCCAAAGAAGGAGTCACAACCCTAGTGACAGCCTCAGATGTCGACTGGAGAGGACGCAAAGTCCCGGAACCAGGCATCTCTTCACCAGAAATCCAACAGCTCCCGCAGTATCCACCACGGTAAAAAAAAACTGCACATCCCCCACAGAAGGGGAATAACTCTCACCAGACGTGGTCGAGTCGGGAGGCCCCGAAACGACAGCATTCCCACCCACGCTGGTGTGGAAGGAACTGCAAATCCGCCACGGAGGGTGAGTAATTCTCACCAGACGTGGTCGAGTTGGGGCCCCGAAACGACAGCGTTCCCCACCCCCCGCAGGAGTCGCAGGAGCTGCACATCCCCCACAGAGGGGGTAAAACTCACACCAGACGTGGTCGAGTCAGTAGGCCCCGAAACGACAGCATTCCCCCCCCCCTGCGGGAGGAGTTGTACATCTCCCACGGAGGGGGTATAACTCACACCAGACCTGGTTGAGTCTGGGGGGGGCCCCAAAACGACAACGTTCCACAGCACTCGCAGTTGCGGGAGAAACAGCCACGAGAACGCACCAAGGCGAGGGCAAGAGGAATTGCCCTAAAGGAACCGAACTGGAAATAACAGAGGTGAGAGCAGTAGAAAAAAAAGGTGAACTCAACAGATACAGAAAGTAGAAGAACACCCTCAACTACCAGAGAAGGTGGCAGAAAACAAGAAGCCCCAAGGGGTCTTAATCGCTCACCGGACAAAGTGATTCAAACAAAGTGGTTCAAAGAAGTATTTGGGGTCACATTCAGTTAGACATGGTTCATCAACACTACAGAGGAATGAAGTCATGAGAGACAAATTTTATGGAACTAGGGACATACCTTGAATAAACTTGAATCTTACCCCCCTAAGGATGCTGCATACCAAATATCAAAAGCATTCATCTGCTGGATCTGAAGAAGAAGATTTTTAAAGAAAATTCCTCATTTTGAACTAAGTTATCATTCGGGCTCCCACAGTGAGCCCAAATATGAACCCAGGGACTTGGCTTGAACAAACTTGAATCTCACCTCCTAAGGATGCTGCATGCCAAATATCAAAACATTCTGACTGCTGAACCTGAAGAAGACTTTTAAAAAAAAATTCCTCATACTGACTAAGTTATAATTCGGGCTACCACAGTGAGCCCAAATATGAACCCAGGGACTTGGCTTGAACAAACTTGAATCTCACCCCCCTAAGCATGTTGCACACCCAATATCAAAAGATTCTGCCTGCTGAATCTTGAGAAGAAGATTTTTAAAGAAATTTGCCTGAAATGCACTAAGTTCAAATTTGGGCTCCTATACTGAGCCCAAATATGAACCCAGGGGGCCGATTTGAACAAACTTGAATCAGATCCACACCACAATGTTGCATACCAAATATCAAAAGATTCTGCCTGCTGGATCTGGAGAAGAAGATTTTTGAAGAAATTTGCCTGAAACGCACTAAGTTCGAATTCGAGCTTTTATAGTGAGCCCAAATATGAATCCAGGGGGGCCGATTGCAACAAGCTTGAATCAGATCCACCCCACAATGTTGCATACCAAATATCAAAAGATTCTGCCTTCTGGATCTGGAGAAGAAGATTTTTTAAGAAATTTGCCTGAAATGCACCAAGTTCGAATTTGGGCTTCTATAGTGAGCCCAAATATGAATCCAGGGGGCCGATTTGAACAAACTTGAATCAGACCCATACCAAGATGCTGCATACCAAGTATCAAAAGATTCTGCCCACTGGTTCTGGAGAAGAAGATTTTTTAATAATTTTTCTATAATTAATACAGTGCTATCAGAGTTATGCCCAATACAAAGCCCCCATGGGATGCGGCCATTTCATTTGAACAAACATGAATTGCCATATAGTAAAGAACATCCACATGAAGTTTCGTGAAAATCGGACCAGTGGTTTCAGAGGAGAAGTCGTTTGAAAAATGTTCACGATGACGGACGACAGACGAAGGACGGCCGGTGATAAGTTAAGCTCCCTTCGGTGAGCTAAAAAACAGGTGGGTACACGAGAGAACCCAGATGGCTAAATTCATAGTTAAACAAGAAAATGAAAGTGTCAATGACACTGTAGCTCAACTTGTTAAGACATGTACATGTATAGTATGTGACACAGCAATGACAAACATCTAGGTAATGACCTGATAACAAAGGTACAAATAAAGTATTGTAACGGTCTGTACATAAATACTGACCGTAGCCTGTAACAAATGTATAGGTAAAGTACTGTAAATGTGGGTGACAGTCAGATGCTAAACTAGAAAAGAAATCTTTGAGTCCTAGAGTGGGTCTGACTGAACTCCAAAATATTTGTTCTCATAGCACAGTGATAACAAAGGCACCCCAAAATACACTCGTTCCTGTCCCAAGGTGAAAACAAAGGTACCCAAGAAGTTTCGTGAAGATCAGTTCATAAATACAAGCTGTATAGAAGTTGTGACAAAAAACTGATTGGACCTAATTTTGGTACAAAATGGCCACTGGCAGCCATCTGGAATTTTGGACCGCACCCAGAAACACTCGTTCTCGTCCCAAGGTGATAACAAAGGTACCCAAGAAGTTTCATGGAGATCGGTTGATAAATACAGTCTCTAGCCCAAGACGTATTGACATGTGCACTTACAGTGTATAAGTAGCACTGAATAAATCAAAATTCATCAAATTTGCATAATTTCTGTACGAGAAAAAACCCCGTATTATATGTGATGTATCCCATGGTACTAAACATTCACACAAAAAATTATTAAAATCAGCACTTTCATATGGAAGTTCTATGCAAAAATCTGATTGCACCTAATTTTGTACAAAATGGCTTCCAGTGGCCATCTTGAATTTCGGACCGGACCCCAAAACACTCGTTCTCGTCCCATGGTGATACCAAAGGTACCCAAGAAGTTTCATAAAGGTCGGTTCATAAATATGGCCTCTAGCCCGAGCCGTATTGGCATTTGCACTTACAGTGCTGAAAGTAACACTTAAATACATCAAAGTTAGTCTAATTTGCATAATTTACGCACGAGAAAAAAACCTGTATTATATGTGATGTATCCTATGGTACTAAACATTCATACAAAAAATTATTCAAATCAGCGCTTTCATATGGAAGTTCTGCGCAAAAATCTGACTGCACCTAATTTTGTACAAAATGGCTGCCAGCGGCCAACTTGAATTTCGGATTGGACACAAAAACACTCGTTCTTGTCCCACGGTCATAACAAAGGTACCCAAGAAGTTTCGTAAAGATCGGTTCATAAATACAGCCTCTAGCCCAAGCCGTATTGAATTGTTGACGGACAGACGGATGACTGGCCATGGCATAAGCTCAAATTTGGCTTCGCCAAAGTTGAGCTAAAAATGGAGTGATTATAGAAAAGTCTGTTGCACTGCAAGAGTGTTAGGGGTTAACAGAAAAAAAAGCCTTCCTCTCTCATAAAAATTTAGAGAATACTGTTTAGAAACAAGAAATGTTTTTTCATAGGTCTGATTCCAGAACCATTTTTTGCAAGTGTTATTAGGAAAAAGGGTAAATGTTGTTAACCCATAAAATTATGCACAAGAGATAAAAAAAAAAAAAACATATACAATGGTATGAAAATTGTGCTAGATATTTTCCATCCAAACATTATCAAAATCAAAATCAACATAAGGAAGTTCTTGCGTAAAAAATGAAAAAGCTACGTTTAGAAAATAACGGCCAACTGTGCTCATTTTTGATGGCTGTCAAAGACCAAAATGTGATATCCTCTCTGTCTCGGCAATATTCACCAGTGTAATAATGATTTTTGTTGGACAAATGATTGTTTCATTCGCCCACTGTTTGCCTCAAAATAAATAAGGTGACCAATTTTTCATTCACCTACATTACTGGACCTTAACTGGCAAAGTGCTGGAAGACCATATTTGGGCTTTATTCTGAAGTGCAGGTACTGCAACTTAAAGGCTTCAAATTCAGTGGCTGTGCTTCATATTATCTTTGAAGTGATATTATTTAGTCTGTTAAGATTTGCCTTGTTACAATTTATAGGAGAGTGCCCACAGGCACTCTCCTATGAATTGAAACAAGGCAAAGACATGTGAACAAATTTTGTTGGCCAAATAAAATTTAGCACTCTACCAGTTAAGACAAATATCTTTACTCACATTACTATTGTATTCATTCTGCTCTCAGAACCGTGTAGAACTGTTGTGATGCAACATGCTGTTAGAAAGGGCTCTCTGAGCCCTTTCAGCAGTGTTTTACATCATATTGTATCATCGGATTGCTGAAAGAGACTGCAGTACTAAGGTTCCATAACCTCAGTCTCAGCATGAACACTGGAAAACATATCAGTACCATTTTGCTTACCTTTTGCTTTCAAAATCCTGAAAAGGGGTTGCCTAAAAAAAATTGGGGTGAACTTTTGTTGGGTCACCTTAACTGCTAATTAGTACTGGCCTGCCCTGAAAAGAGGAGAGAAGAGTAATGAAGAACCAATCGAGTTAGGCCACAATGGACCTTTTACTGGTGGATATAAACAAGTACAGAAAACCATGAATTTTCAAAAAATCGCAGAGCATTTTTAACCATAGACCTGATACCACAAAGAAGTCATTACAAGTATTCAGTGAATGAAGTCATGTAAATACTTGTCCGTAAGTTGTAAAGTTTTGCAAACGTCAGTGTTGGATATATCTCCAAAAGACACAGATAGCTGCTTTCAGGTACCTGTACATTCATTGTACATGCACCAGACATTGGTTCTGATGCTGATGATCCTCTGCCATTCCAATGTCATACTGCAGTCAATGTGTCTATATACTTCATTCATCACTGGCATGTTCTATATCCAAAATTGTCACAAAGATACTCAGTACAGCAGAGTTACTGGCTCTGTGCTGGCCATGGAAGTGTGTTAATGGCACTGCGTCAGAAACAGGGATGAGGTCATCTTTGAACACAAATCTGATTTCCGGAGAGTTTTGGAATGTTGATTAGCTTTCTGAATCAGTATACTGCTACATGAAGGGAGTATTCACAATTCTAGTGGATATGGCTCTGCACAAAAAAACTTCAGCCTTCTGCCAAACTGTGATGCTCGCAGAGAAAGAATCTGACAAGTTTCATTAGGGCAGTATCTTCTCTCGAAGATGTCATATATTGTCCCAGAAGTTAGCTACATATATTCATCACTTCATTAGTTGTTCGATGATTGCAGACTAATCAAGAGATGATGGCCTAATCAAGTCTGAGATATCCAATTTCTCAGAAAGACATTCCAACAGTTTTTTCACAATAACAAGCATCCTAGCTGCCTCCAAAAGTTTATGACATACAAACAATTCAACAATATCAATAAATAAGGCTACAAAAGCTTGTAGTCCAAAATTTACTTTCAGATATCTGAGGGTGTCATCTCAGACATGCAAGGTGAACAACTTTTGAAATCTATAAAGTGCTAACAATACTGTGTGGTTAATGTTATGGGTCCTATACTCAACTGTAAAATATTGATTGTCAAAATCTAAAAATATCACTTTTCCATGAAAGACTTATTTTGTTGGTTCTTTAATTTCCTAGTGTATATTACGTTGAATACTTAAAAGGACAAGAGCAGAATGCATAATTTATTTTATTTTGAAGCAATACAAAACAATGTAGCAATTGAACTTGAAAAGGATCAATAGTGGTTTCCCATCTGTTGTTTGCTTGTTACGCATATCACTCCTAGCAACAGATATTTCTGAAATCCTTTTGTTTTGGTTTATCATTCTCACTCTGTTCAGTCGCCACCATTAAAAAGGATGGGTGAAAGATTTTTTTGTAGTGTTTTTCTTTCAACAGGGGATAATTAGCTAAATTCTTAACTGGTAGAGTGCTAAATTATTTTTGGTCGTCAAAATTTGTTCACTTGTCTTTGCCTTGCTACATTTTATGAGAGAGTGACTCTAGGCATTCCCCCATAAATTGTAACAAAGCAAATCCATGCAGACAAAATAATTCCACTTCAAACAGAGTATGGAGCACCTCCACAGAATATGACTGTTAGGATTTGCCTTGTTGCACTCACCCATAAATTGTAACAAGGCAAAGATATGTGAACAAATTTTGATGACCAAAAATAATTCAACACTCTACCAGTTAATTACTGTTCAAATTATCACTTGATCATTAAAATGTTCAATATAACACAAAAAGGGCAATAACACCATCAATTTTCAACAAATAACCATGGTTTTCAAACTTGTCCAAGACATGGTCATCAACATAAAGCAGCATGCCAAATGTTATTGAAATCTGACAATAACTTTTCAAGTTATCAGATGAACATAAAAATTTGATGTAAAATGGAACACACAAAGGGCAATAACTCTCAATTTTCAACAAATTATTATGACCTTTGACTTCATCCTCGACAATGTTAACTCTTTGCATGCTGCTGGTGGATATTCCTGCCCTGGACACGAAACATCTTGCCACTGATAAAAGCATAATTTGGACACATTTATCCAAATTTCTCTCCTGTAAATTGAATGGACTTACTGATCAATGATTATTTACTTAAAGTTTGTTAGATTTTTCATCAAAACTAGTCATGGCTGCTATACAGCAGCCATGACTAGATTTGATGAAAAATCTTTCGAAAATACTCAGCGTGTTAAGAGTTAATGTAAAACAGCATATAAAAATTTATTTTAAATCTGTTTACTTTTCATGTAATCACATAACCATTTATATTTATTTATTATTTATTTATTGATGTTTAAGGTCACATATTTATGCACAATGGCTAATCATGACCGTGACAGTTTTATGGGTGGAGGAAGCCGGAGTACCCGGAGAGAACCACCGAGCAACGACGAGCAGCTGCCAGCTCCCCAACATCGTAACTCCGCACTGCAGCACAGGCAGGGTTAGATTGGTTGAAGATATGTGTACCATCGACATGCAGTACGCCTTAGTACACGGCGTCATCGTGCCCCCACGCGGGCAATGGAGATGAAGTGTCTTGCCCAAGGACACAACGTGGTTGCCGCAGGTGGGATTCGAACCGAGGACCTCCCGGCTTGCAGCCTGCACCTCTACCTACTGAGCCACCGCGCTCCCGCACACATAACCATTAGAAATTCAAGTAAAACAGAACAAAAAAATATCAATAACTCCTGCAGTTTTCAGGAAGTCGTCAAAGTTTGTTAACTCTTTACCTAACACGAAAAGCAGACGAAATTTACAAATGAAATTCTTGAATAACTATTTTTTTTACTTTTTGTGGCAAAACCATAGCTTATGACCCCTCATTGGAATGAGCTCAATGAGCTTGTTCCAATGAGGTGTCGTAAGCTATGGTTTTGAGACAAAAAAATTAAAAATCAAAAGAAAATAAAGGGCAATAACTCCACAACAGAATGTTGCACAAACATCAAACTTGAACTTGATCTGCCTTTCACTTGTGTGCCAACAATGGATTGGTTATGTCAAGTATAGTTAGAGTTATCATCTGGAAGTATTTATTCTATTTTTTAACATGGACTTCAGTGGTTGTCCTCAGTTGTCAAGAGCAATTCTTCAATACATTACAACATTTTTTATTTAATTAACAAAAGTTTACTCTTTCACGTTAAGGTATGGTAAATGGATTGGTGTTTGGAAATTATATTCAATTAACAGGATTTGATTCAATAAAGGGATATCCAATTAAGTGGGCTCCATTGCATAGATATGAGAAATGGTTTGGTAGAGAAAATGATATGCAATTAACAGGGTTTATCCATTAGTCAATATCCAATTTAGTGGGATCCACTGTCCAATCAAAATTCAGATAATTTTCACTCTTACAAAAAACACATATCATACGATTCCTTATTTACTAGGATCTAGAAGTTAGCAAAAAAAACCCCAAAATGTCAGAAAAGTTAAAAGTAAATGGGTGCATAGCTTTTAAGATATAAAATTATCAACCCTAATTGTTAACTACATTTAAGAAAGTGGTGGATTCATACAAATATTCAGAATATATAATTGAGCAATTTCAAATGAAAATTCATATTTCTGCCAAGTGTGTAAGACCTCCAGACAAGGCAAACACTGTTCTATGCAGAAGCAGAAAAAGTAAACATCACCAGAAGAAGTGTAAACAAATTAACTGCTGGTGTGTTCCCACTAGGATTCATATCATTATAGTCACCAAATTATACAAATACTGCTTAAATCAACACTGCCACAGAGAGACTGGAATTGGCAGGCCAGAATTCCACTTAGATTTTCCTTTTGCAAAAAACAATACCGTTAACCATTCACCTGCAATAATTAGATTTTCCTTTTTCTAAAAACAATACCGTTAACCATTCACCAACAATAATTAGATTTTCCTTTTTCTAAAAACAATACCGTTAACCATTCACCAACAATAATTAGATTTTCCTTTTTCTAAAAACAATACCGTTAACCATTAACCAACAATAATTAGATTTTCCTTTTTCTAAAAACAATACCGTTAACCATTCACCAACAATAATTAGATTTTCCTTTTGCTAAAAACAATACCGTTAACCATTCACCAACAATTATTAGGTTTTCCTTTTTCTAAAAACAATACCGTTAACCATTCACCAACAATAATTAGATTTTCCACTTTCTAAAAACAACACCAGAGACAGCCTTGTATAAGCTAAACAAGCTTACTGCTGAATCCACTTCAGTTTATGTACTTTTGTGTTAATATGTAATCTGTTCTTCAACATGTTTTCTGAAATAAATATTGTTTAAATTAAAAACAATACCGTTAACCATCCTTCAACAAAAATTAATCCTTTGAACCCTGGTGGTACCGTCTATGTCAGTTCAATGACAGCAATTGGAAGAGTCCTTATTCACTATTTGGGAGTGGACCAATTAATATTTTCAATGTGCAGCCTTTGGGCGGAAGATTGAAAATATTTATTGGTCTACCCCACATCTCCACTTTGCAGTCATCCTACTTAACCCTTTCATGCCTCGTTGGTACACTGACACTACAAACCCGTCAGCACACTGTACGCCTATGGCACTGTAATGCGTCTACTCTTACCTCAGTCCACGTGTGCTATCTCTATCAGTCAACAGAAGAAATTTCCATGCCCGAATGAATTTAGAGTTATTTCCCTTTAGTTGCTTGACTACAGTTTTAGCGCCAATTGCAACAATTCCACGAACGAATATGACTCTAATGATAGCAATGTGGAACAGGATTCTGCGGTACAGTCTGGCTCAAATCAAACTGACACACATGACACTATTATGAGTGCTGGACATTCAGATGATGCTGCCAGTAATAATCCAGTGACGGAGAGAGTCCTTCAACGTCTGTAATAGAACTGGCCAGTGGAAGGGGACGTGGCAGAAAAAGAAATGTTGGTCAGGGCATGGCAGAATATGAGGGAGTGAGTGTGGTCATGGAATTGGTTGAATTTATCAATGGAAAAAATGCACAGATTTTGTTCCACTAGATATCCCATGTTCTGAAGCCGGGAAGATAAATCTTGACTTACCTGACAATCCAAATGAATGGGACTTTTTACACCTTTATCTAACCGATGAGATGACCTCAAAATTAACCCCAATATCCCAAGTCTGGGGGCTGGTTTGGCTGAGTCGTGAAAGGGTTAATGAAATTATGACGTATGATAATCCTAGGCTGGAAAAAGCAGCCTCTCAGGTTCAAAGGGTTAAGAAATTCCTGAATCATCTTTTGATTTCATACAAATAAATAGAAATCTATGATTTGGTTTCATGTAGGAAAAAGGTCCACATCAGAGAAAAGAATGTTTAATCCTTTACCAAGCAAATTGGACAAACAAGAATGATAATCATTACCAATACTCGGTCCATCACTATTAACCCTTTACCCAATGAATCGCCCGCATCCGCCCGCGTAATATGCAAATTCAACACTTGAAAAAATATTATTTTTAAAAAAATTTCAACAAAACCATATCATGTGACCCCACGTTGGAATGAGCTCGTCGAGCTCATTCCAACGAGGAGTCGCATGATATGATTTTGTTGAAATTTTTTTAAAAATTTGAAAAAATGATATTTATAATAATAAATTTTGGTATCGTCTGTGTTGGGTAAAGGTTAACTTAACTTGCGTGGGACTTCTACTTATTGTGTGATTTTCATCTTTTCTTTACTGAAAATAAATGTTGCAATGTTGCTGCAAATTGTTTATGCTGTCACTCTTGTTGCCATCATAAGGGGATTTACATAGCCAAGCATGGCTGTGTAAATAAGTTTGTGCCTAACGGTACTTAGACATCTCTTACAAGTCACCATCAGTCATGGTGGCAAATGTTAGAGCTGCGGCACGTCTGGAAAGACCCTTATCTAATTTGTATAGACAGCTAAATCCAAAGCCAGGTCAAACAAGGGACAATGTGATAAGGGTTTCTCAATAATCCAAAACACATGGTTCCAAATTCGGCCAATGACCATCGGACAGACAAAGAGATTTATTAAGGCGTGGGGGAATTCAGTACGTATAGCTGCATTTTCATTCGGAGCTTCGTGGGAACAAGTCGGGAATCAGGTCCCGCCATCGTTTCGTTACTCTTTTCCCACCCTGGGCATTCCATTCCCTCCCTTTTTCAATGGCTACAGTTCTGCAGGCGGCGGTGTTTATTCTCCCACCTCTGCCAGTCGTGAGGCGTTTATTCTCCCACCTCTGCCAGTTGTGACATTAGAGGTTTGAATTGGTTGGGGTTTAACAACATATATGTATATAAATAATCTGTATCGTGTAAAATCAATATTATGTACAACACTTTATTCACTATATGTTAATAAATGGCCAAGTACTGGCCCTTTCTGGACATGAATCTTACTTCAGTCATTGAGACTATGTCTCAGACGCAGGAGCATTGATAAGCCGAGTGTGGCATGGTTGCGCGGTCCAGAGCTGATGCAGGCCCAGTAAGGGGGCTGCGTCACTCATATAGAAGGTACCGGAGACACAAAATCTTTCTTAATATACATAGCTGCTGCCTTCCACCTAGATATGTGTTTATAACACACATGGCCCATGCATGTTGTCAACTGCATCTGCTGCTAACTTGGAAGATAAGAGGTTGAAAATGTCTTCCGGAAGATTTGCCGATATTTGTCTGTCTGAAATAGAGGAACTGCTCGAAAAAAAAGGGCAGTAAAAGAACTGAGCAATTCAAAATGATTTGCTATAATGACATTCGATAGAATAGCTAATTTACTGTATTTGTTTTGAACAATAAGTGTTTCGACATTCACTTCTTCCTCTATTAAAAGTTAGGAACTTTTGTTTCCTCTTCCATATTTGATTGAGACAATAATCCATAAATTCTATCAAGACGGAATCTTCATTCAGTATAATAAAAAAAATAATGTCAGAGCTTGGGGTAACAATGTGGCTTGTCTCCCCTTGGGATCATTATCTCACTCGGCTAATGCCTCGGGAGATAATGGTCCCTCGGGGAGACAATCCACATTGTTACCCTCAAGCCCACTCATTTTTCTACTGGAACACTTCAGACTTTATTTTTTTTTTGATGTGAAAGGGTTATTATAGAAAACAACATTTCAAAATGCTGTGTGCAGGTGACCAATTAAAAATTAATTGGGAGCAACAACAACTTGCATGTTCAAATGAGATGTCAATACACCAATGATGTATTCAATATTCATAATATTTTCTTTTCAGGAAACAGAGGAAACTTGTTAATGGATCATTTTAAAGAGCAAATGTATTCAAATTATATGGATTCATTATTAAAGTTTTGTTATTTACCTAATTTCTGACAACAAATCAGGAGCTACCAAACATTTAATTACTTGGTGAAATGATTTGTTCAATACCCAGTCAATTTTATAAGAATGGTATATAGACAAAGGAAATCAGAGAGAACTGCTGAACAGCAAAAAGTGACTGTTTGACTTTTAAATTCCCCAAGTAAGCATGCGCAGTACTAGTAGAAACTAGGCGGTACTACAAGAAGGGATGCATTCATCAATATCGCATGCTCCAAAGCACTCCACATCATGAGAGCAAATGGAGTAAACCGTCTGGTATTGGTAGACTTAAGACTTACAGTATATGCAACTGAGAGTGCCATTAATAAACACTGGTTGAATGTCACTTCAACTTGTACAACAGTTGCATGTAAAAGGGGACTATTTAGCTGAACATTTTAAGGTATGACTTACACAACTGCCAGCACACATAGCTGAATGTTAGGAAAAAATCATCACACCATTTATTTTAAATAGGGCAGGTCAGTTTTACACTTATTTTTTAAAAACAGAAACCAAATTGTTTTTCGGTTATACAGTAGAATCCTATTAACTGAATATCCATTTTGCCAGTGGAAATTATTCAATTAACAAGAGAATACAATTAACAGGGATTTGGTCAGTTTCCTGTGTTCTGGAGGTAAACTAAGCATTTATTCTATTATTCTTGTTTGACAGATCTCATAGAGCTCTGTCAAACAAGATATAATAGAATAAATGGCTGTATTGGATGTAGTGAGGCCAAAAAGGTTGATAAATAAGGGGAATTTGGTGTGTGTGACAGTAATTTTTTTTCAGCACATTACAAAAATTTATATACAATTAACAGGAGTTTACTCTACACCTCATATGCAATTAACAGATCAAATTTGTACTGAAGATGTGGTAAATAGTTTTGTGTTTGAAAATTATATTCAATTAACAGGGATATACAATTAAGAGATATCCAATTAAGTGGGCTGCACTGTATCATCCATCTCTACTATTAACCAGTAGAGATGGATGGTAAATCTAACTATGGTCTCAGAGATACCTAGTTCACCAAGGCTGGGATACTGACCTCATAAGCACAAGGAAACTTTAAATTTTTCTTGATTTTTTTTTTTGACAATTCCAACTCTTGACATAGTTTTTGCCAGAGGAATTCAGTAAAAGCATCCTAAAAGGAATCAAGTCTTAGAATTATCAACCGAGAATAAAATAGAATGTAACATTTCCTGTGCCTATCCTATAGCATACTTTGTCATTGTAAATGTTTTGAAGTTTGTGCAGCACCAATAAACAGCTGCGCCATGAGTGCATGATACGCCCGTTATTAATTACAAGAGGGAACCACACAATATGAGTATACATGTGTACTTGTCAGGTTACATATACTTGCCACCAAAAAATCATGAAAATTGCTCAAAGTCCAACATGTGGAAAATTGCCTATATTTTGATGAATAAAGTCCCATAACTCTGGAATGACAAATCGGACAGTGACACAAATCAAAAGGGAGATTCCTTCTATCAACATATACTTGCAACCAAAAAATCATGAAAGTTGCTCTAAGCATTTTCAAATTATTGTTTGACATGTGAAAAATAAAGTCCCATAACTCTGGAATGACTAATCGAACGGCGACACCAACGGAAAGGGAGCTTCCTTCCATCAACATAAACCACCTACCAAAAAATCGTGAAAATCTCTCGAAGCGTTCTCGAGTTATCGTACCACATGTAAAAAATTGACAATCTTCTAAGTAATAAAGTCCCATAACTCTGGAATGACTAATCGAACGGCGACACTAAACGAAAGGGAGCTTCCCTCCATCGATATACACCACCTACCCAAAAATCATACAAATCTCTCAAAGCATTCTCGAGTTATCGTACGACGTGTAAAAAATCAACAATTTTCTAAGTAATAAAGTCCCATAACTCTGGAATGACTAATTGAACGGCGACACTAAACGAAAGGGAGCTTCCCTCCATCGATATACACCACCCCAAAAATCACGAAAATCTCTCAAAGCGTTCTTGAGTTATCGTACAACATATGACCGGATGGACAGACGGACAGACAGACGGACACCGGTATACCATAATACGACCCGTTTTTTTCAAAACGGGCGTATAAAAATGATAAACAAATATTAGTATGTTCCTACTATAGATTAATGCTGGTTGTTGACAAAACATTAAATGAAATATCTTTCAACATATGGAATATTTAGACCAACATGAGTTGATCAATTAGCTCTTCAAGAGAAGCTTTGCGATGCCAGTGTTTGGGTGTTCCTTTAGCAATAAAACACACATACCAATCTAAAGAGTGAAGATCTCTAGATCAAATTCAACAGTTTTATTTCCAGCTGAGAAAAGTAATTTGGTCTCAGATCCCTCTTATCCCAGAATACATGGAACAACTGTGCTTGTGTTTAACTGGTTGAGTGCTGGAAGCCCCATATTTATTCTGAAGTGCAGGTACTGCAACTATAGGGCTTCACATTCTGTGAATGTACTTCATATTATCTCTTAACTCTTAACCCAGGGGCACGGTGGCTCAGTAGGTAGAGGTGCCGGCTGCAAGCCGAGAGGTCCTCGGTTCGAATCCCACCTGCGGCAACTGCATTGTGTCCTTGGGCAAGACACTTCACCCCCACTGCCCGCATGGGGGCACGATGGCGTTATGTACTAAGGCATACTGCACGTTTTTGGTGCACCTGTCTTCAACTAATGCTAACCCTGCTTGTGTGGAGTTGGTATGTTGGGGAGCTGACAGTTGCTCACCGTTGCTCAGTCGTTCTCTCTGGGTACTCCAGCTTTCTCCATCCATAAAACTGTCATGGTCATGATTAGCCATTGTGCAGAAATATGTGACCTTAAACACAAATAAATAAATAAATAACTCTTAACCCACAGAGTATTTCAAGATATTTTTCATCAAATCTAGTCATGGCTGCTATTAGGTTATTAAAATTCATTTAAATTTAACACAAGAAATTATTGGGTAAAAAATCCATTCACTTTACATGGAGGAAATTTTGATTAAATGGGTGCAAATTAAATTTATTTCAGTGGCAAGAGATATTCTGTCCTGGCCAGGAATTTCCTCCAGCACTCTGCGGTTAAGTACGATTATTTACTCTGCATAGATTTGCCTTGTTACAATTTATGGAAAGTGCCTAAGTACTCTCCAATAAATTATAACAAAGCAGACATGTGAAAAAATTTTGATGACCAAAAACAATTCAGCACTCTATCAGTTTACAGCATTGTCTGTTAATCAAATTTCTTCATGCCATACCATTTGTATGTTCAGTAATGTATCTATCTTTGAGTAATCTGATGGCTATATGGAGGTAATTATGAAATACCTTATGAAGAATAAAAATTCACAGAAAGATAAAGAAGGAACTTCAAAGTGTAGGACATGATGTTTTTACAGCAATGATGCAGCCTGTCAAATACCATGTCGGTAAATAATGTTATTAACCCTTTACCTAATAGTATTTTTTTTTTAAATAAATTAAATTTCACATCTTTCGAAAACAAATTCCACAATTTTTCAATAAAACCATCCAAATATGGATATCATTAGAACCAGCTCAACAAGCTGGTTCTAATGATATCCATATTTGTATGGTTTTATTCAGAAACTTTTGCGTTTATTCTAGTTAATTTTCTAACCATTTTTGGCAGCTATGTTAGGTAAAGGGTTAACATGAAACCCCTAAATTGATTTAATTTTGTATGAGACCATCAAAGTTGACAATGATGTGATACATACAATTACAAATATGAGATGAAGGATTAATCCACACTCACAAAGGGAAATGGTCAAAGAATTTGTATCTCAGTCAAAAGTGAATAGGTTAATAACAAGAGGACCCAGGGGGCACTCACCTGACATGGTAGCCTAAATATCAACCCAGGAAATTTATTTGAACAAGTTGCATCTGCCCTCCTAAGAAAAGCTTATACCCAATATCAAAAGATTCTGACCGGTGGATCTGAAGAAAAAGATTTTTAAAGAATATTCCTCATATTGAACTAAGTTATAATTCGGGCTCCCACAGGGAGCCCAAATATGAACCCAGGGACTTAGCTTAAAAAAGCTTGAATCTCACCCCCTAAGGATGCTGCATACCAAATATCAAAACATTCTGACTACTGGATCTGAAGAAAAATATTTTTAAAGAATATTCCTCATATTGAACTAAGTTATAATCCGGGCTCCTACAGGGAGCCTAATTTAATTATGAACACATGGACTTGGCTTGAACAAACTTGAATCTCACCCCCCTAAGGATGCTGCATACCATATATCAAAAGATTCTGATAGGTGGATCGGAAGAATATTTTTAAAGAATATTCCTCAAATTGCACTAGAGAGTCCAAATATGGGGCCACGGAATTGATTTCAACAAATGTTTGAATCAATCTTCCAAAGATGTTATATGTGAAATATGAAATCTGTTGGAGCAGTGGTTTGGGAGAAGAAGATTCTTTAATGTTTTCCCCACTACCCACAGTTAAAAAAATGATGACTCAGCACTTTTCAAATTCCCGGAAAATTACCCTATGATAAAACCGATGGCAATTTTTTTTAACCATTCCTTTCTGCTGGTCCCAAGGAAGCTTCACACTAAATAAAAATTCTCAGTATCATGTAGTTTTGCAGATAAGGGCATTTAAATTTTTTTTTCTATTTTTAGCTTCTGTGGTTACCATGGGATGATGGGAAAATTCGTTTTGGCATAAATTAAGTACTTATGACCCAATAAGCCCTCATATCGAATTTGCTTCAAATCAGTCCTCTCAGTTTGGAAAAATAGAAATTTTGGGCGGGGCCAAAAATTCTTCCCCCTCCCATAACTACAGCAAATATAGCCCCTCAAACTTCTCTTGAACAAATGTGCGACTACACCTCAAAAGGAAGCTGCACACCAGATATCAAGTCTCTGCTACTGCTGGTTCATGAGAAGATTTTTAAAGATTTATGCACACTTTTTGGGCGTGCCCAGGTGGAGAGCAACTAGATTTGAACATAATCAAAATGCAAAGTCGTAACAAACAAGCACCTCAAATTTCACTTAAATTGGTTCAGCGGTTTTGGAGGAGAAGTCGCAAACACCATGTTCAAGGACAATGGACGAAGAGTGATCACTAAAGCTCACCCCGACTTTCAGTCAGGTGAGCTAAAAATACTTGATGCTGAAATATGCACAAACATCACAAATATTCACAAAAAAAGTTCATAAACTCAGAGCACACATTGAAAAACTCTATTTACAACAGAACCACAAATGGAAAAAAATTATTATCACTGATGAAGCCATATTCTATTTAGGAAGTAACTATGGTTGGAGGAAGGTGGGTTACCTCAGAAACTGTCATGATGACACTTCAAATTTGAAGTCAAACTTCTATGCCAGGCTTCAAGCCATCAGGATTAAGTTACCTTGCCAATGTCAAGACTGTGTTTTTAATCATTAATAAATGTATCAAAGTCAAAAAAGGAACATGGTCTTCCACCAGGACAAAACTTCAAGTCTTAACTTAAAACAGGCATCAGTGTATCTAAGCAAGCAATTATTATTTGTTGAAACCAAGTGAATGGAAGAGAACCCTGTCCCCATCTCTACCCACTCACCAATATGTAGTTTAGCATTAGGGTATTTCAAATTGCTGCTACCTGGTGTTTACCAAGTGTCATAAAATGAGATCAAGTAAGCAACTAGAGCAACCAACTGGTTGCTCTAGTTGCTTTGAAATTTAGCAGTTGAAAAAATATTATTTTTCTAAAAATTTCAACAAAACCATATTATGTGACACATCATGGGAACGAGCTCGTTGAGCTCGTTCCAATGATGTGTCACATAATATGGTTTTGTTGAAATTTTTAGAAAAATAATATTTTTTCAACTGCTAAATTTGTATATTACGAGGGCAGATGCAGGCGATTTGTTGGGTAAAGAGTTAATAAAACTTCGCAAAGCAAGCCCCTAAAATCTAGACTTGTCTACTATCTCGTTGGTTCACAAATTGAACAATTATTGAAATATTAGAGCTAACATTATAAAAATCCAGACTGATCAAAAGTTTTTTGTGAATCACCCCTCATATCTCCTTTCTTCTATAAGAAATCTCTTACTTGGTAACTAAGGAAATGGCTCTTTGTGCCTCTTTCAACAGTGTCAACCATGAACACATTCATAACACCAGCTGCATATAAAATAAAGCCTAGAACTGGCCAGCAATATTTATTCTGATAGCCGGGGGTAACATCAGGGAAGTAAAAGTTATTAGGCTGTTCCTAGGATAACTTTTTGCACTGAATCTGAATATCAATGATGCCACTTTGTTAACCTTGGGCAACTTGAGAGATTCAAGATGGCTCAAGATGGCGTCCACGATTTTCATAAATTTGTTTATACAGTAGAATCCTCTTAATTGAATATCCATTTTGCTAGTGAAAATTATTCAATTAACAGGAGTATACAATTAACAGGGATTTGGTCAGTTTCCTGTGTTCTGGAGGTAAACTGAGCATTTATTCTATTATATCTTGTTTGACAGAGCTCATAGAGCTCTGTCGAACAAGATATAATAGAATAAATGCCTGTATTGGATGTAGTGAGGCCAAAAAGGTTGATAAATAAGGGGAATTTGGTGCGTGTCACAGTAATTTTTTTCGACATATTACAAAAATTTATATACAATTAACAGGAGTTTACTCTACAAACCATATGCAATTAACAGATCAAATTTGTACTGAAGGTATGGTAAATGGTTTTGTGTTTGAAAATTATATTCAATTAACAGGGATATACAATTAACCCTTTACCCAACGAATCGGCCGCATCCGCCCGCGTAATATGCAAATTCAGCAGTTGAAAAAATAATATGTTTCAAAATATTTCAACAAAACCATATTATGTGACCCCTCGTTGGAACGAGCTCGTTCCAACGATGGGTTACATGATATGGTTTTGTTGAAATTTTTTGAAAAATTTGAAAAAATGATATTTAAAATAATACATTTTGATATTATCTACGTTGGGTAAAGGGTTAAGAGATATCCAATTAAGTGGGCTCCACTGTATATCCCACATATTCCAGAATTTTTAAAATAATTTTTTAATTTAATTTTTAATCATAAAAAAGATCAAAAGTTCACATTTTCCCAGTAAGTTTGGCATGATAGCTCCAAGATGGTCACCAAATTTGTTAGAAATGCAATTTTCATTCACAGTTTCTTAAACATTTTTACTGAATATCATGCTTTGCTATGTTTATGTATTGAGCTCAAATAATCACCGAAAAGTACAATGTGTCCCTATTCAGCTGTGCCCAAATACCAGGAACCGAATTCCTTGTGGGGCTCCAGAGGGGGTAGAATAGAAGGTGACCATCAATTTCACCGCACAAGACTTCCCATTAACCACGGGTGTCTTGAGAAATTCTGATGAAAAAATTTATCTATATACATTTTCCTTTAAGTGTGGTTGCCACAAAAAGAGACTGCTTGTGACAAGGGTAAAATGGTAAAACAAAAACGTGTGGAACCACTCCATAAGCCAGCATGAAGTTTTGGTCCATGGGCATAAACTGGAAACTAATGATCTTCGCCATCATATCATTTATCTTTCCATCATGTTCTCTCAATGGAATTTTCATCTGCCATGTCATCCTCATCTCCTGATCCTGTGGTAACTGTGAACTCATTCTTAATATGTGAGGGGTCCCCCTGACAATGGAAGACATTTTTGCAGATGTACAACTGCATCACTCGCTACTGAGAGCCTAGGGAGTGCGGAGACTCAGTGGTTACGGCATTGGACTTCAAACCAAAATGTCAATGGTTTGATTCCCACCTTGGCTAACTGTGTTATGTCTTTGGGCATGGCTCTTGGTCCCGATTGCCCATATGGGGGCATGGTGGCACTGTGTACTAAGGCATATTGCATGTTGATGGTTCAAATGTCTAAAGCCAATGCCAACCCAGCTTGTGTGGAGTAAGTACGTTGGGGAGTCTGGCCTTTGCTCGCCATTGCTTGGTGGTTCTTTCTGGGTACTCCTGCTTCCTCCACCTGTAAAACTGTCCAACACAAGGTGACCCTGTCTGTTGAAAGTGTCATTAAACCCCAATAAATGAATAAATATAAGTGGCTCCTCTCCATTCATTTCTTGTACAGTCAGATATGAGTGAATAAAAGGGGTCCTGGTTGTTGAAAGTGTTGTTAAACCCCAATAAATAAATAAATAAATAATACTGCAAGCCTGATTTGAAGTACAACTACACTTGACCAGCTTTGTGACCTGTGGAGGGGCTGGCTCATTTCCAGGTGGGTCTTGATTGGGAGATATCTTAAGAGTTCATGGTACACCACTGCCAGGTAGTGAATTTACATTTTGTTCAGATGACACTGAGGTGGAAGGCAGTGAGGCTACTTTGGGAGCAACTGTTCAAGCCTTAGTCATCTTGTGAGACCAAGTGTTGGTCCTGTCCACTGGTCGACTGAATGAATGACTGAAGAGTGAGTATTCTTGAGTAAATCAAAAAGGTGTTGATCACTTCAGTATCACCTATTTTGATGGACTTTCTATTTGATTCCATGGTGGTCACCTTCTTGTTGAGGAGTTTACAGAAACCACCAGAAGCTCATGTTGAAACTGTGCAAGCTGATTTTGACTATTTCTAAGGCTTTATCAACATTGATGCTCTAATTTGCCACTATCCCAGCAAGGACATTAACAGTGACTGCTGGCTTGTGTGCATTTGGATCCAACAGTGAAACTGAAGACCCAAGAGTCTTTCTGGATGAAAGCCTTTAGAACATCCTCCATAGAAAGTCTCAGCACCCTGACATTATTAGGGAACTTTTTGCCAGCCAACATTTTTGACACACCAGTGAATGCACTTTCCATTATTCCTGTAGGCTTGATGGAAGCCATTAGACCTCCAACACAACCAACAAATGACAAAAGCATAGGCACACCACCTTGTCTAGAATCAGACAAAATTGCAAAATTTTCAATAGTCCTGTTTCCCTTAATTTTCGTTCATTAATATTGAGCCCAGTATATCCTAAGATAGCTTTCAAGCCAGGAAATTAGTTTGTAAAGTGGTAAATTACTTTTCAATGGTCATTTGTAACAGGAGTATTTTTTTCAAAGATATCACTCTCCCAGCAAAAGGAGCCTTATTTTAGCAAGATACCGCTCATAAATAATTGTTTTGCTGCAATTTATTGGAGAGTGCCAGTTGGCACTCTCCAATAAATTGTCACAAAATAATTTTATATTAATATTTCTTTATTGCTGAGAAAACAACAGATTAGAACAAACAGTGTAAAGACACTATAGTGGCTTTTACAACTTTTCAGTGGAGTCCTGATAGTGGCTTCTAGCATTCAACTAGTTAAAACATTTTATAGATTTGTGTTTGAATAAGGAATTTCATTCACAAACTGGGAACATATAAGTTGAAATGAGACGGAAATATAATTTTTTTTTTTGTGCTAATTTTTGAAAAATTTCATGATTTTGGCTGCCATCTTGGGTCAGTTAATTACAGGTGTTGAGTAGAATAAAGCCTCCTAAACCTAGGAATATGACACAGTGAAATTCATTTGATTTTCCATACAAATATGCAACTTGGGGGCACATAGCGAAATGACGGGAGTGTCTGATGACCATTGTGGATGCTTGAAAATCTCGAGTTGCTCAAGGTTTACAGTCTGGCAGCTTGACTATCTCAAGATGTCCAATATTTACAGGCTGGTATCATTCAGATTTGGATTCAGTGCAAAACTTTATCCTAGAAACGACCAAAACACATTTTACTTCCCGACATTGTAAGGTTAGCCCCAATATCAACTAATGGCTGGCCAGCTAATTCTGGACTACTCAGTTTGGCTGCGACAAATCTTTTTGCACAGTAGTTCATACCACATGCAGTATCTTCTTTGAAAGTTCAGTAATATAACTTCCAGTATTTGCATACCAAACCTTGTAAAAATAAATAAGATTACACCATGCAGAGCAAGTAATCCTGAAATAATATAAACATATCATACTGTTTGAAATACCTGTTACCAGTTCTATATATTGTTGGCTTACAGAAACGGTATTTTAACTTTGGAATTCAATTCATATCTTATTTGTTGGAGATCAGAGAAAATTCACTCAAACATAGTATATAATGAATTAATTATTTAATTATCCAATTGACCCTTTGCCATTGTCACAAGCACTTGGACAAATAACATAAGGGTCTTCTCAAATTACCCTCAAGTTCATTTCTAACCTGTTCTTAAACCATAATTTAAAGTTGAGATTTTCTCAGTGTGCCTTATTTTGTTTCTTAATTTGTGTAGGGCATTATTAACGGTAAAGACCTCAGATTAATTTTATGTTGACTGGTAAAGTGCTGTGTTTTTTCTGACAACAAATCAAAGCTCATCATATACTGCTCTATTACATTTAATTAGATAGTGCCTTATAGGCACTATCCAATTAAATGTCAGAGAGCAAGGTATTGTATAAAAAATCTGATTCATATCAGGGACAATAAAGGCTTCCTCAGTCAGAATGTAGCTACAGACAGTTATTGCCTGTCACTTTTAGTAAAGCCCAAAATAGGGCTTCCAGCACTCTACCAGTTAATAAGTACTATATTATTAGTTACAGAGTTTGTTGGTGGCTTAATATGGTATATATGGTGTCAGTTAATTTCATATTGGACAAGGGCGAAGCTTGAGTCCAATATGGAATTAACTGACAACATATATACCATATTAGGCCACCAACAAACTGTGTAACGAATATATCTTACCGACTGCTGCATCGATGCACAGAACTAATAACAACAGCGATCAAAATTAAATGAGAGAATTCTCACAATGTGTTTACTGTCCTTGCCTTGTAACAATTTATGGGAGAGTGCCTACAGGCACTCTCCCATCAATTGTAACAAGGCAAATTCATAGACACCAAACAGTTTCATTTCGAAGGTAACATGGCACACACCCACAGAATATGAAGCCTTTTAAGTTGCCTAACCTGGTCTTCAGACCAAATATGGGCTTCCAACACTCAATCTTTCAACTTGAAGCTTTTATCGGCTGCCGCCATTTTGAATAATCAATGAACAAAGGGGAGATTACCCACAGCTGTCAGCGTATATTGATGTTGACAGGCAGTATATGGTTTTATATGCAGTCTGCATGTGACGACTTTGAACCAATGCAATTCCCAGATACTTGTAGGAGGTAAGATATAACAAAGTACGGCGCTGCAGATGACTTAACTGTTTCTACATTATTGTTGGTTGCCTGCACAGGCAGCCAACAATAATGTAAAAGCACTATCAAGATGAAGGCATCCTAGCAGTTCAGTTCACAAGTGAAGAATACACCTGGGACAATATTTTCAGAGCAATATAAACGAGAATGTTTGTGGCTGTATGGGGACTTAAGCGTTAACCCTTAAAGAAAGGATTCCAACTTTGACGTACAGGTGCTGGCTGATTAAAGAATGTTTAATGAAATACTTTTCAACATAAAGAATATTGTGTCCACCTGAGTTTATTAGCTCTTTTACACAAGCTTAGAGATGGTACTGTTTAGGTGTTCCCTATGTAATAAAAAACAGATATCAACTCTACCAAATGAAGATAATTATGGCAAACTTGATAAATTTAATACAGAAATGTATTTATCCGCCCTCTTAAATACAGCTTTATGGGCCATTTCTTGTGCCGAAAAATACAAATGAACGTAATGTCGTCATCATAATGGAATAATGTTGTGTTTTCAAACATATTTTTGTGTTTATTGGTCGAATTTGCAATTAGGAGTTTATTTGTGTAACTATATTATATCGCTGCATCACACACTGCTATCCATTGATACATGTCGTCGATGTTCCGTTTGAAGTCTGTTTTTCCCACTCATCTATAATTAGCCTAAATAGGCGGGTGGTGGACCTGTGTATTATAGAGTGATCATCAGGTGTGACAAAGAGGATTATAAATGCAGCATACACGTAATGTGATTTACAAAAATTACTACAGAAATGTTTTATTACTTTTTCACATTCGCTCTTAAAAACATAGTTTATGACTGCTTACTGGAACTTGCTCAATGAGCATGTTCCAATGAGGGTTCACAAGCAATGTTTTTCAGGTCAAAAATGAAAAGTTTTTTTGTTTTTTTTAAATTTCAACTGGTTGAAGGTTAAATTATTTTGGGTGGTTTGAATTTGTTATTCAGAATTTGTTTTATTGCAATCTATTGGAGAGTTCCCACAGGCATTCTCCAATAATTTGTTATAAAACAAATATATATAAATAAAATATTATTTGGGTTTGACTGAATAGGAAACATGAGAAAGGAAAATGCTGGCTTTTGCTCTGGTACCCTCATTTTTCTGAAAACCCTGATAGTGGCATCTAGCATTCAACCAGTTAAAATGCCATCTGCTATATGGGTTATATAAATGGTTGAAATGTATCTTCCAGATATCATTTTAAATGAGATAACATTTTAAGTGCTTATAAAAAGCTTAGGGTTGGGCATGAAAATCAGGATCCTGAACGACTTAATTTTTTTCCGTCAGCCTAATAGTTCAATGTCTGTTAAACAAATGGGAAATGGTCTGGTGCTTCTAGCACAAATTTCACCTCCCCGACTCCTCCCCTAACATTTCCCACACCTACAAATGATAAGGTTCCTGGAAAAATATACTCATGATGGTTCTCGACATAAAACACATCAAAAGGTTATACTTTTTCAACAGTAAACCAATATCATAATGGAAACACATGTCAGGAAAAAATGCGCTAGAAACTCTCAACAAAGAAATCTTTCATGAAATATGAAAAAATCAGGCGCCAATTCCAAGTGGTTGTGCTGTATAAATTTCAAGTGTGTTCATCTATAAGTAAATTGTCAAGACTAACATTATTTGGATAACAGAAATTTTGTGTTTATCTCTTCACTAAAATCTTTGTGTAAAGATATATTATTTCCAGTTATTTACTGCAACTCAATATCCCTGATGTAACAGGTGACTAGCAATTTGTGACAGAAAGTTTGTCATTAACCTTCAACCAGGGCTGAAATTATTTTTTATTATATTTTTAGGGTTTTTTGAGGGGGTGGGTGGTGGGGGTGGCAGGAGGGGGTTAAGATTTTAGACCCCTCTTTTATTTTTAAAATTTAATTTATTCCTGTGAAGTTTTATTAACAGTTAATTTGTACCCTTATAAATTATTTCACACTTATTCATATCGGCACAATTTATAAAGTGAAAAAGCACCTGTCATGCTTCACTCTTCTCAGATCAGACTTTAAAAGGGCCCATATACAAGTATTTCAAATACATCTTGTGGTCTTCTGTATTATTATCCAAATTATTTTTTTTACATGTATTACCTTAATACATATTTATTTATTCTTCACCCCTTTTTCCTTAATAAGTGTTTGGCTCCATCTGTGTTTGTCAAGATCTTTGATGGTCCATTTTACCCTTATAGTTTATTATGCAGCAATCTTTTTACCTTTTCATTTATGCAGCAGCTGTTGTTTGATAAGGGAGTTTGTCAGTCCTTTTACCCTTTTATTTTACGAGGTTCTCTGCCTATCCCTTTACCCTTTTGCAGCTGTGATTAAGGAAAGGTCTTCCCCTATTTTCTGGCCTCTTTTGCCCTTACCCCTTGCATCTTCACCCCACAGTGCTGATATGACACATGTCACTTCCCACCTAATGGATCCCCTCTACCCTGCCTTTATGCCATGCAGGATATTTGTTCTGCTCATGCCTCTCAGATTTTCTTAGCCTATGGTATATCATTCAGTGTTTTGGAGAGGGTCTTTGCATTGTTACTCTTCTAGGCCACTCATGTTGCATGGAATACATCCTTCTTCCCCACTTCATTCATTTCCTAACTCATGCTTATTCTTCTCCCAAATCAATTCCAAACAGTGTGTTAAGGGGAACACTACACCTTAAAACCATTGGCATTTACTATACTACGAGTCATGTTGTAGCCATTCACCAGTATGGTGCCTATGAGTTACAACTGAGATTCCATACACACCCTTGGTGTTTTCAAGTACTTCCACCTGCTTGTCATGGCTCGTCTTGACTTGTTCCTCCATCCTTACCTCGTTGGTATGACAGACATCGCTATTTTGTTCCAGAGTTTTCAGTTTCTATATTTAGATTTCATTTAACACACCCTGACCTGTGTGGCAATGGTATCTGATCAGTTAGTGGATGCTGAAGGGGGTATTTTGAGGTTGTCCCTCCAGACCTCAATTTACATTAAAAATAAGGGCAGCCTCCCCACATCACTATATACATTAAAACCTGCTGAATACAGACTATGCAGAGGATGGCTTTTTCTTTTCACCCCTTTGTTCGATTGGGACACTGGACATTGTTGTTGTCCAAATTTTTTTGCTAAACCATACACTGCATTTCACTTTTGCATCTGCATTAAAATTGACGGTACATTCCCATAGACACCTCATTTGAACTTCTTTCTGAACTATCACATCACAAGTTTCGAAAGTTTAATTCGATCTTCCCGATTTTCATGATGCCATATTCAAAATCCATCTTCATGAAGTTCACCCTGGGGATGGCTATTGTTAACAGGAATATTTTACACTGTAAGTTTAGGCATTCCATAACAGGAACACTTCTTTCCAGTAAGCTTTCCTCTTCGCTCACTTATATTTATGAGTTTTTCTCTCATTTTTGTTTTGCCGATGCCCATTGTCCACTGTTTACTGATTCCACTTCTCGCACCCTCTCTCCAGTGCCCTATTTCAGTGTTTATGATGCAGGTCTGTATCATTTCCTTTAGGCCTGATTCCCATCTTGCTGATGCCCATCTTTTGATTGCTTACTAATTCTGCTTCTTGACTTCTTTCTCCAGTGCCCTATTTAGTGTTTATGACACAGGTCAGCATTGTTTTCCTTGAAGCCAGATTCTCATTTTGCACATGCCCAATAACATTTGATGTGAATCTGGTCACCAACTGTCATATGGTTATCACAGACCAGTTTGGATTCCACATTCCATTTCACATGTACTTCTCTTCTAATCTATGGGCGGAGAACTTCATTTCTGTTTTATTTCTGACCTCATCCGTACTAGTTTTATATCGTGTTTAGTTTTATATTGTGTTTAGTGTGCCTCTCTCTCTTTCGAACTGTTGCTCTACCCTTTTTGCCAGTATCCCCATTTTGCAGTGATTCCTCCACATTTCCCTCTCTGGTTTTGCACCTTCAGTTCAACACCCACTTGCATGAAGGGTCTGCAGTAACGGAGTTTAGGTATTCATCAACAATCGCTTTCGCCCCCTACTTTCACCGCAACTCACGACTTACAGCAATTTTGTTGCATTCAACATTCTCTTCTTTTACACCCTTCCGATTCTTCATGTTGTTTAACTCACATGCCATGTCCAGTGCATATGTTTCCATTTGTCTGCATGCAGTAATGCATGTGCCATTTCCCTTACCTATTTTGCGTGCATGGACACTGGGTTTTAGGACAGTTTTTCAATACATATTCTTTTTCAACTTGATGGGGTTGTCTTGTGTTCCTTGGGGTTGCTCTCATGGTCTGGTGGTGTTAGCTGACCAATATGGATAGAATTGTATGGGAATTGCACCACATTTGGCAAGGCATCATATGTTGGACGTTATCTGACTTCTGAGATATATTCTGAAGTTATTTTTTTGGATATATAATGCTTAAGTACCAATAAAATAAAAAATCCTTCTTGTTCAGGACGAGTGGAGGGAATGTTTTAAGTGTGAATATCCATTGTATTTCATAATAGCACCATAGATCAGTAGTGTTAGGTCCATCTGGGTCTGTGTAAAGCACTTCTATAATACGTTAGGAGAGGTCCCGTATTGAATGATCATGTTGATTGAAATTAAAAGCGAGCTGAAGTAGGTGAAATTTTATATCCACTGTTTATATGCAGATTTGCTTCTTCATATATAGGAGCTACAGTAGCTTACTTAAATATATATTTACAATTTGTATAATTTTGCCTGCCACAGACAGGCTGGTATATTTCATACCTTTTGTTTCAATTAATAAATCTGGCCATGCATGTGATGATGTACTTACATGTATGGCACATTTCAGTATCATTACATGCTGTCATCTTTGCCAAATCTAATTTCCTACGAGAGCAGGGTTGTATTGTTCAGACATAGGTGATCCAAAATAAATACAAATGATGTGATATTACAGATGTCACAAAAGATGTTATGCCAAACACTTTCATAATAAAGTCATATGGAGCTGTTTTGAGGAACATTGGTCACATTAGGTTGAAAAGCTGAACTGGTCATATATTACTCATGTTGTTGGGCACTTTTCCTAAGACTTCTGTACTCTCAGCCATATTGAACAACTTCAATATAGCTGCCTGAGATTGCCAAATGTCTGATTAGGCCTCACAAAGTAGATCTTCTGTTTCTCAGGCCATTTTTTGTAAACTTGCATGCGGGCGGGCATTTTTTTATTTTATTTTTTATTTTTGTAATTATTTCTTTACCATTAAAAAGTTCATGTTCTTGGTTTCTTTTATGTTTTAGGCCTCATAACCTACAGAATAGCATGCATAGTGGTGTATTACATCCCTTGAGTGCAAGAAGACTTTGCAATGCTAAAGCATTGCAAAGCCTTCTTGCACTCAAGGGACAATTTTATTAACATGGGTAAAATATCAGACATAAACCATTTGATTTTGATTTTTTTAAGTTTGGATTGGTTATAAAAAGAGAGCATGCGGCAGCCAAAAGGACCATGCGGGAGGGCCTGAGAAACAGATTTTTATTTTTTTTAGGCCTTATATTGTTTGATAGTGGTTCAGTACACTGAGAGTATGAGACAGCACTCAAAGGTTAACATGTGGATTAGATGACTATGCAAACAAGAACCCCACGCTTCTATAACTATGTTCATCTTATTTGTGTGGAACACGCAGGTGATTTTGTTGTTGTGGATTGTTTTGATGATTAATGGCTCAATTACAGCTTGTTGGTCATTCTAATAATGAGATGGAGATTATGACATTGAATGCAATTACTGATGTGAATGTGTTTTTTATATGTATTTACCTTCAAAAATCATCTACAAACTTATTTTTCAGGGTTAATTAACTGATCACATTAACCCTTTCAGACTTTAATTATCGTGACGTTCAAACGTCACTGGGAATTCAGTTTCTCCATCGTTTTTTCAAAATGCAATGTCAAACGTCAGAAAGTACAAATAACAATATATTTTTCACATTAGTGATTAACTGGTTGAGAGCTAGATTATTGTTGGTGATCTGAATTTTTGTTATTCAAAACTTGTTTTAATACAAATTATCGGAGAGTGCCTACAGGCACTCTCCAATAATTTGTAATAAAACCTATTTATATAGAAAAAATATTATTTGTGTTTGAATGAATATGAAATATAAGCAAGGAAAGTGTTTGCTTTTGCTCTGGTATCCTCATTTTTTGAAAGCTGTGATAGTGGCTTCTAGCACTTCTTCTAGTTAAGAAGTCTTGACGGCAGGATTATATTAATATTTTGAGCTGCGACAACATTTGGATCAATGGTTGTCACATTGAGCACTATTTCGGAAGAAAATAGGAATTGAGGTTAACACTTTATAAAAATCAAAAAATAATAACAAAACAAATGACCACAAAGTATCAACACGCTGTTTCATTTCGTACGTAATAAGATGTACAAAAGTATCAATGCGCTGTTTGATTTCTACGTCATAAGACGTACAAAAGTATCAAAGGGTTAACTCTTTATCTAGTACATATGTGGACAGTAGTGTCAGAAAAAAGTTACCTTTTTCCTCTTGACAATGGCATATTATGCCCCCTCATTAGAAGACATTTATCAAGCTTGTTCCAATGATGGTAATAAGCAATATCAGTAGTCTGGAAAAAACTGTACCAGAAAAATTACAAAAACAGCAAGTTTACAGGTTGAATGCTGTTTTCATGCAGTTTAATAGAGTGACTACTGGTACTATCCAAAAATTAAAAGACAAGTTTTAAAAATATAATATAGTTTGAAATAGTTGTAACCTTTGCAGAGGAAAAGTCATGAAGAAATATCAAAGGTTTAACTCTTAGAAGCCAGGGGATCAGAATGAATTTATTGAACATGACATACCGCGAAAAACTTACAGTAAATCAGGTCCTTTTAGTCAAGTGTCTTCTGCTTTTTCAGGCAGACGACACTTGACTAGAAGCACCAGCTCAGTGTTTAATTCTCCCCAGCACAAAGATAGCCGAACCATCACAGCCAGATTACCTGCCACATTACATCACAGGCAAGAAAACTCGACTCCCGGCTTCTAAGAGTTAACTGATGGTTTAAATGAATTTATCCAGAGCCACAAACAGGCCTTCAGAACTTGTCCTGATATGAACTGAAGATACATTTACTTAACCCTTTGAACCCGAGGGGCCACATTTTCGGCCCAGGAACATAGTACTTCATAATTTCATAAAGTGGGATTGCTGCTAATTGAATGTGTTGGGTAGACCAATCAATATTTTCAACGTGCAGCCCTAAGGCTGCACATTGAAAATATTAATGGGTTAACCCCCACATAATGAATGAGGACTCTTCCAATTGCTGCCATTGACCTGACATGGAAGATACCACCAGGGTTCAAAGGGTTCACTGTACTGAATACTAAGACTGAATATGAAAGTGGAGTATGGGGGACTGAAATCAATGACCCGAGGTGGTTTTTTTCCAGTGTCATACAAGAGATGCTGGACAAGACATGTTGGGGTTTTCCCGGTCAAGATATCCAAATCTGGATGACACAAGACTGAAGTCACTGCAGATGAAAAAGGAGGATCTATGGTAAAAGAAAAACAAAAGTTAAACTCCAATTTATAAATGTTGCCAATAATTAATACACTTCTTAACGTAACCAGGTAAATGAGTTCAAATGCAATAAACATCTTAAAATACCCTTGTTTTGAATTTGGTTTGACATGTTAGCAGCAT
Organism: Pictodentalium vernedei; assembly: GCA_031216915.1. Lineage (NCBI taxonomy): Eukaryota > Metazoa > Mollusca > Scaphopoda > Dentaliida > Dentaliidae > Pictodentalium > Pictodentalium vernedei. Next base: position 59,407,692 of record CM062293.1, read on the forward strand.
TTGAAGATGAAATGTTCAAGTTTTTTGGCACACAATTACAGAAAAATATCATGTTACTGCTCAAATGAACAAACTTGTTGACCTCTACACAGAATCAGGTAAGCTGATATATCTTCAAAAGAAAAAGTAAAGAAAACATTTCTTATTCCAGTGAACATGTAGATTGCCGTAAACTTTTCTCTGCTAAGGTTTAAGACCGGTTTATTGACACAAAATCAGCAGATTCATCTATGTGGATTCTTTATTTAAAATGGTGCAAACTGGTTAATTTCAACCACTGAATACAAACCAGCATACACTAGTTGTATGTATCTAATCAAACTAGCTATCTCTTCACATATATTTTGACCACTGAAGCACAAACAAATGCCCTCTAATGAAGTGTGTCTAATTATATGGAAGCAAGCAGTTTAAAAAATTTAAAACATTTGTTCCAAAAATGCTTTTGAGGCAATGACAGACAGGTGTCAGTATTTATAGATACTGTATCAATCAACTTAAACAACAGGCTCACATACAAAATTTATAGTTTAGGCCTCATAAAGTAGATTTTCTGTTTCTCAGGCCATTTTTTTGTAAAATTGCATGCAGGTGGGCAGTTTTTTATTTTTTTTATATTTTTTGTAATTATTTCTTTGCTTTCAAAAGTTCATGTTCTTGGTTGTTCTGTGTCTTAGGCCTCATAATCTACAGTCCACTACAGCATGGGTGGTGGTGTATTTCGTCCCTTGAGTGCAAGAAGGCTTTGCAATGCTTTAGCATCGCAAAGCCTTCTTGCACTCAAGGGACAAATTTATAAAAAATTTTAACTTGGGTAAAATATCATACATAAACCATTTAATTTTTATTTTTTTTAAGTTTACATTGGTTATAAAAAGAGAGCATGCGGTAGCCAAAAGCACCATGCGGGAGGCCTTAGAAACAGAAAATTGCATGCAGGCGGGCAGTTTTTTATTTTTTTTTTATATTTTTTGTAATTATTTCTTTGCTTTCAAAAGTTCATGTTCTTGGTTGTTCTGTGTCTTAGGCCTCATATTCTACAGTCCACTACAGCATGGATGGTGGTGTATTTCGTCCCTTGAGTGCAAGAAGGCTTTGCAATGCTAAAGCATTGCAAAGCCTTGTTTCACTGAAGGGACAAATTTATCAATTTGATTAACTTGGGTAAAATATCAGACATAAACCATTTAATTTTTATTTTTTAAAGTTTGCATTGGTTATAAAAAGAGGGCATGTGGTAGCCAAAAGCACCATGTGGGGGGCCTTAGAAACAGATTTTGAACTTTTTTAGGCCATTTTTTTTTGTTGATTATTCCGGATCCAATCATTTTTTTTACAACTGTCTTCCATACAAAGAGGGCTTGGCACTAAGGTTATATGGTGATGGTAATAGTCATGGTGGAGAGGAGGTGGGCTGCTCCTCAATTTTCTGGAGTACTGGTAAAAAAAACATTGACATAATTACATTGTTCATAATATTAACTTATTACGTTCTACAGGTGTATTTTCTTGACTTGAACAAAAATACCCTTTTATCTAGTTATGGTATGTTCCAGCATATTGTTAACAAACTAATACTTCACATAGGAGTACACCTTTTATCAATGCTTTCTTGATGCCAACCTCCCTTATATTTTTTAATGAAATCAAGTCATGGCTGCTTTACAGCAGTCATGACTTGATTATTATGAAAGATTCATAGATGATATCTACGCTGTTTTAGTGAATATGGGGAATTATCTCATGAGTGTGGACCTCAAAACAACAACAAATATCTGCTGATCGTTCCTTCAAGGTGATGTTCAAGGCAACGCCATGCACCGAAGCTCGTGGATCTGAAAGTAGTATTTTTCACTTGTGCAAGAGCTCGTGAAAAATAAAACTTTCAGGTCCCACACTCAGGAGATAATTCCTAATATTCACTAAAATAGCGTAGATTTTCTTTTTATTATATGTATACATAACAATTTACTGCGCAATATTCAACCCAATTCAACTGCAAACAGTTTCAAGACAAGAAGAAAGAACTGCTAATCGTTCCTTAAAGGCCATGTCATGGGAGCACGGTGGCTCAGTAGGTAGAGGTGCAGGCTACAAGCCGAGAGGTCCTCAGTTCGAATCCCACCCGCGGCAGCCGCGTTGTTTCCTTGGGCAAGACACTTCATCTCCATTGCCCGTGTGGGGGCACGATGATGCCGTGTACTAAGGCGTACTGCACGTCGATGGTACTCATGTCTTCAACCAATCTAACCCTGCCTGTGCTGCAGTGTGGAGTTACGATGTTGGGGAGCTGGCAGCTGCTCGTCATTGCTCGGTGGTTCTCTCCAGGTACTCCGGCTTCCTCCACCCGTAAAACTGTCACGACCATGATTAGCCATTGTGCATAAATATGTGACCTTAAACATCAATAAATAAATAAATAAGGCCACGTCATGCGCTGAAGCGCAACATTATTTAGGAAGCCATTGAGGAATATTTCTCGATATCCATCGAGTCGATGGATATCGATAAATATCTTTTAGATAATTTGTGATAATTGACAGGCTAGCATACAATAAAAGAAAATATTCAGCAGGTTAAGAGGTAATAATTCCTAGGAAGCCCTTTGTCAAAATAAGGTAGTTCACTGTCAAAAATAGTGTGTGGGCAAGTTGAGCAGATTGAATGAGAAGGTGTATAAATTTAGTGCCAGAAGGGATGTGCAACTCTTCTCCAAAGAACTCTAAAATTATTTCAAAATGCATTTTCAAGAATGCATCTTTAACCCTTAAATCCCCATACAGCCATAAACTGCCACTTTTATACTGCTTTCAGTAAAGTTGATCCCAATTGTATTGTTCCTGGAGAAATCAACCAGTATGCTGCACTGATCTTGGCAATGTTTACACCACTGTTGGATGCCTGTACAAATAGCTAACAATTATGTAGAAACACTGTTAGGTCATATGCAGCAGTTTACATGAATATAGGGTAGCAATTATCATAAAAATTAATCTGAGGCTTTAAGAGTTAAGGGAAAAAAGCAAAGGAAAAAATTTTCCTCCTGGTGGTACTACCAAGCCTGAAAATAAGAAAACTGCCATCTGCAAAATGAGGTGCCCAGAGGGTGAATTTGGTGATGCTACCCTGCACAGCAGGGTAGCATCACAAAATTTTCCCTCTGTGAACCTCAGTCTGAATCAAGGTTTCAAGCCAAAACAGGAAGATATACCTAGAGGATAAATTTGCCCATTGTATGGGTTAGCATAAGCAAATTCACCCTCTGGGGGACCTCATTTTGCAAATGACAGGTTGCTTATATTCAGGCTTGGGTACTACCTACAACCTTCTGGTGATTGCACCACCTCTCACTGATAGATCACTTGGTGCAACATGGTGGTCCCTCAGCTAACAGTTTACTAGGACTGCTTGTACTCTTGTAAATTATAAATTGCATGTAAACCAGAAACAGGAAATTTACCATTGAACCATAAGCAGGCTTTCAAGCAGGAAAGCAAGCAGTGGGGCAGCAAATAAAAGGTCTTGGGACTACCTCTCACATGCTGGGAAGTTAGAGGTTAGTAAGGACTCTCCCTCACATGCTTCTGGTCATCAGTGTTCACAACTGTCGATTTTACCAGCAGTATCAAACATGGATTAGACCATACACTTTTCATTTCTACTACCTTGCTTGTGTTCTGCCCAGGAAGATTCAGTCTGTCACAAATGAATGAAAGGTAAGACAAGAAGATAATTTTTCTATACAGCTTATCAGTGGGTTTTATTATTCTGTGTGGTAATAAATCCTGTAATCTCGCCAAGTTTATCAGCAGAGAAATTCTTAGACAGTTTTCTTATTTGCTACTTTTCATGTTTTAATGATTTTCTTCTTTAAAGTGATGCATATATTTATCAAAAAAATATATAGATACCATTTTTCAACTTGAACAATCAGTGAAAGTGATTAATACTCCCAACTTTGGCTCTCTGGAATGTACCTCTGGAACCTTAAAATTGTTGAATATGAGGGCATTCACTTGCTTATGGTCATGTCTGAGAAGTTTCATCAAAATCAGCGAGTTCATAAATGTAGAAGTAGTCACACACACATAAATTGAATATAGAAATTTAAGTTCAAGGGGAGATAACTTGGTCAAAACTGTTGCAGATTGAAAATTAATTTCATCATGGAAAAAATTTCACTGAAATCAAAACATATATTTAGGATGAGTTTCATAAATCTGTGTTAAATCAAAGTTCAAGAGGAGATGACTTGGTTAAAATTATCGCTGCGTAAAAAGTCTGGAATATGGATGTGTTCCCTTATTAGTCATCCTTTTTTAATGGTTTCAGCAAAATTGGTTCATAAGTGTCGGAGCCATTGTGCACACCAGAATCTAATATAGAAATCTACCTTAACCATAAACCTGCTGAGTATATCTTAAATATTTTTCATCAAATCTAGTCATGGCTGCTGTGAAGCAGCCATGACTCGACTTGCTAAAAAATTCATCTAAATTTGACTCAAGGAATCAACAGCGAAAAAATCCATCCAATTTACAGGCAGAAATTTAACTAAATGAGCCCTAATATAATATACTTATCTCAGTGGCAAGAGAAATCATGCTCTGGGCTGGAATATCTGCCAGCAGCAAGCAAGGAATTAAATCTTCTAAGTTCAAGGAGATTAACTTGATTAACCCTTAAAGTCTCAGATTAATTTTATAATAATCTACCTTATGTACATATACACACCTGCAGATGATTCAACAGTGTTTCTACATCATTGTTGGCTGCCTGTACAGGCAGCCACCAATGATGTAAAAACATTGCAAAGTTAAATGCAGCCTACTGATTAAATTCTCAAGGAAGAATCAGGCCTGGCAATCTAGTAAATTAAGGAATGCAAAATAGTTGCCCTCCTCAGATTGCTTGGGAGTGTAAGTGCACCTGAAAGTTTCAATGCAAAAACTTGTATGCTATTTTGGTTATATTCACTTCAAGGTATTGATAATGTGACTGAAAAATAGTACTACATTCAGATACATTATTAACATAGTGGAAAAATTGGCACACACATCTTCTCATTATTCAAAATGTTGCATTCAATTCTTATGTGACTGTCTTCTACACTCAAAATGTATCGAAATGTGACACAGAATGGGGGTCATGAATTATTGCGAATCAATGCAACATTGGCAAATCGTCCCCTGAGTTCCAATGTGTTCTCTGTGCCAGTAGGCACAGAGAACACTTTGGAACTCAGGGGACGAAATGATAATAGATTTTAAAGGTAGTCCCAAACAGGTCTGGCATTCCAGAAAATCAAGGGGTGAAAAAAACTGCCCTCCTCAATTTTTTCTAGGCGTGCAGTAGGCATGCAGCACTCCTGCACTCCTAAAGAATGTCAGGCCTGAAGAATACACCTGGGACCAACTTGCATGAAGCAGTTGGAATGTGGCAGTTTGTGCCTGTATCGGGACTTAACCCTTAAGGGCCTGGAGATTTTTGTACATTTTTGCTACAAGTTTAAAGTCTACCTCCAATGACTTTGCGGTTGTTTCTAGTCAAGTCTTGGCTGCCTACAGAAACAATTGATAAGGTCCTTAAAAAACAAATTTTGAGTTTACTCAAGCAATGGGACACCTATTCCTTTTGCATTAAAACAGTATCAAAATCAGAATTAGGCCCTTAAGGATTAAAACCATCGCAGATAGAAAGTTTGGATATATGAACATTTTCACTTGTTAGTAGTCATGTTTCAGATGTTGCTTCAAAATCAATTCATAATGTTGGGAGTTGCACACACAAAAATTTCATTCTGAAATCTATAATAAATCTTCTGAGCTCAAGGTGAGAAAACTTGGTTAAAATAATCGCAGACTGAAAACCGGGAAACATGCACATGTTCATTTAGTGGTCATGAAGGAGATGTTTCAATAAAACTGATTCATGAATGTAGGTAGACTTGCACAAACAAGAATTCCATACAGAAATGTATACTGAATCTGACAAGTTCAAAGGGAGATTTAATTATTTATTTATCTATTTATTTATTTATTTATTTATTTATTTATTTAATGACACTTTCAACAGCCAGGGTCAACTTGCGTTGGATCAAGGGAGATAACCTGATTAACATTATCATAGACTGAAAATTTGGTTTATGTGCATTTCCACTTGTTAGTTGTGGTTGAGAAGGTTCACCAAAATCAGTTCATAACTGGAGGAGAGTTACAAGAAGAATTTCAGATAGACATACAGATGGATAGATGAATGGATGTACAGGGTGACAACAATATAGTCTCCCCCCCCCCCCCCCAACCCCACACTTTTCTGAAGTTGGGGTATAAATAGTTTACTTCAAATAATTCAACAATAGATCAATTCAGCATTGCTTGGATCCTCATTATGTAGTGTAACCAACCCATTACCTAAAGCAACTAGGGGACAACACATGAAAAAAAATATACCTATATAACAAATCAACTAAGGAACAACACTTGCAAAAACTAAATAACAACAAAATTTCCAATTTTTGCCTCAAAAACATAGTTTATGAACTCTCATTGGACAAGCTCATTCCAGTAAGCGGTCATAAGTTATGTTTTTGAGGCAAAAAATGAAAAAATAATAAAATTCAAATAGCAATTTTTATGAATGGCACCGTCCGAACATGGGTGTTAACTGAGTTATGAGAAATGGGTTTAAAACTTGAAATCTGACATTTAATTATTGTTGCTCAGTGGTTCATTCCAAATTATCACAATATTCTGACCCTGGGAGATGACGTGTCCATGACCTCTACTAAAGGCATTTTACTTGTAAAAGTATTTATGCTGGGTCATCTGATACGTAATTAAAGTGTCCAGCTGGTTGTGTAATTAACTGACTGAACAATAGAGGGCACCAGCAGCCATTAACGGTTCATCTTACCAGGCTAGGAATTCACAGCTTGCGGTAACTATTAGCCAATCAAATTAGCAGCTGGACATCACTGACGCGTCATTTCGGACTTCGCAAAACCATTCCTTTGTTTCAAGCCATCACGTTAAGACGCCTCTTCATTCAATAATTTAATTTGCAGCATTTTCCATTCGACAATATTCCGTCGGATTTCTACAGGTTAGTACCGTCAATTTTATTATCTTTTTAGTATTCTGTCTTCCTATCATCGCAACGATGCATAAGGTATTAATTTTTGGGAGTAGTTTTGTGTACAGGTTTGCGGAATACCTTTTACCGCAAACGACCGGGGCAGGCATTCCGTTGATACACCAGTTTGAGGATTCGCTTAATTTTGATCAATCAGTCTCCCCGGTGGTTATTAAATGTTTTGGTGTAAGTGGTTTAACTTTTGACAAAATTACCACGACCCATTTGCGTCAGATTGAGTTGTTTGCTCCCACTATTATTATTTTAGTTTTAGGGGGAAATGACCTATCGTCATCACCCCCTGATGTGGTTTTCACGAGGCTTCCGGCTTTTATTTGGCAGTTGGAGACCGTTTTTTGGTGGGCGTATGCCAGCTCTGCCCTTTCTGAGGACAAGCTGGCATTGTGGCGGTTACACCCACCAAAATTTAAAATTTTCCTGTGTATATTTTGTAAAATTTATATATTTGTACAAGTCATGAATTATTTGATATTTTGAGATTAGACAGAAAATATAATTTACAATAATAAATGGCATCACACCTGTGTTGTCGGAACGGATTTCAGCATCTGTCATGTCAACCCATATTTTTATCCTTCAGAGGTCCGAGCATAAAGGCATTTTACTTGTAAAAGTATTTATGCTGGGTCATCTGATACGTAATTAAAGTGTCCAGCTGGTTGTGTAATTAACTGACTGAACAATAGAGGGCACCAGCAGCCATTAACGGTTCATCTTACCAGGCTAGGAATTCACAGCTTGCGGTAACTATTAGCCAATCAAATTAGCAGCTGGACATCACTGACGCGTCATTTCGGACTTCGCAAAACCATTCCTTTGTTTCAAGCCATCACGTTAAGACACCTCTTCATTCAATAATTTAATTCCCAGCCCTCCCTTCCCCTTTGTCGCTTATCTTTAGATTGGATCTATCCATCTCCAAAGTTGGTTGTTTTGATTACCTTTTAAATTGGTTTGTGAATATATATCTATTCAGTGTTTCCTGTACATAGCATAGGTGTCCCATGCTTTTCCAGAGTTTTTTCTATTAAAATAGTTTTTTACCTCTGGTTTTTAATGCAGGGACTATTGGCGGTTACACCCACCAAAATTTAAAATTTTCCTGTGTATATTTTGTAAAATTTATATATTGGCGGTTACACCCACCAAAATTTAAAATTTTCCTGTGTATATTTTGTAAAATTTATATATTTGTACAAGTCATGAATTATTTGATATTTTGAGATTAGACAGAAAATATAATTTACAATAATAAATGGCATCACACCTGTGTTGTCGGAACGGATTTCAGCATCTGTCATGTCAACCCATATTTTTATCCTTCAGAGGTCCGAGCATAAAGAAAATACTACCAATAGAGAATGACACAAAATGGTCACTCATGAGGCTTTGTCCCATGTTTTCTTTTCTGTTTGGACAAATTGCTCAATCTGAATTCATAGAAAGCTCCTCCACAGACAGAGTTTCCGGAGAGACACTTATGAGGTTTTCAACATAAAAAACAAAAGGCCTTCTTGTTGTGAATCCTCTCAAAACACAATCTAGAAAATTATCAATATCTATCCTTAAAAAATGCTTTTCGTTTCTTCCACAGTAGTCATAAATTCCTTATACAAACAATTTGTTCCAGCTTGTTCCAACAAAAATTTTGGAAGAAAAATGATAGGCTCTAAAAAATAAAAAGAATGTGCCTACAGAAAATAAATACCCTACCCGGTCATCTATAACAAATGGAAATAAAAATAACTTTTCAGTTACAGAAGTGAAATATAATATTAACTGGTTGAGGGCTAGATTGTTTGGTGGTCTGAATTTGTTATTCCAAATTTGTTTTATTACTAATTGCTGGAGACTACCTGTAGGCACTTTCCACAAAATTGTAATAAAACAAATTTATACAAACAAATATTATTTGCGCTTGACTAGCTTTTGCAGTAGTACTCTCATTTTTTTGAAAGCCCTGCTAGTGGCTTCTAGCACTCAACCAGTTAAGCTAATGCACAGGGCAATCTCCAAAACTATGCAAATTACGTCACTAACAGGTTAAAAGCCAAATATGGTGGTAAATTTGTTTTCATTGGTGAATATTTTAAAAGTGAAAAAAATTCTGAAAATCCTAAAATCATATATATGGGGGATACTTTCTACCTTCTCCACCCTGTGGCAAAAATTAAATGGTGAAGAATGGAAAATATCCTCAGCTGAAGATTCTACTCTTTTGGTATACATAAATCTATGGGATTACGATACTAAATTTTTTTTTTAAATCACAGTTTAAATTTTTTAATAGTTACAATACACAAAAATTTGGTTCACACGGGAAAAACTTAGGTAGTATGTCTGATTAACTGGCAGAATGCCAGCATAATTTTGGTTATTTGTCAAGTCATGTGGATTTGATTGGCAGCCATTTACTGGATACTACCTACAGGCACTCACCAATAAATTGTAACAAAAAAATCCATATAGGCAAGATATGTGTGTGTTTTAACTGAATCTGGATCATACACACAGAATTTGAAACCTTCAAATTCCAGCACCAGCACAGTTCTGTAAAGTCTAAAAATGGACCTCTATTATGAAACCTGTTAAAAAGTTTTAAAGAAATCAGTAATAAATGTTTTAGTTATACAAACCTTATTGTTTTGATGGCTGATTGAGATATCTAACTTCTGGTTGTATGCTCCAGTATAATCCGATTCTGCAAGAAAAAAATATGAATAAATCCCACTGACAAATGTCTGTGAATACTAGCAGAAATCAATAAATACAGCAAGAAGTAATAGTCAGTTGTGAACAAAGCTAGTGTCACTAATGCAATCTCCACACCTCTCTGTCATGGAGATTCCATTAATCATTTGATGCAAGTCAACCAGAAAATAACACAATCAAAGCCTTCACAATGACTGCATGAATCACTTCTGGCTGCGTTAGAATTGGTAAATCACCACATGTAAGTGAAACATTAGAAATGAGCCAGTCCTGTTTCTACAGTAGTATGATTGTTTTTCATTTTTGAAATCTAATAGCTCTGCCACTCTTTAATAAGATTGGTCAATGGGAGTTCTTCAAGGAAAGTTTGCCCAGATAGAGAGAGTACCTTTCTGCTTTAATAATACTCCTTAAAGAATACAGCTCTCTGTTTCTTTTTTGCAGTTCATTCCTGCATTGGGTTTGACTATATTTTTTTTTTTTTTGTGGATCAGTGTGTTTATCTGGCTATTAGTGATTATACTACTGAAGCCACAAATGTTCCCTGGTATTTTATCTTCACAATCCATATAGTATGTATGGGGCTGTAAATATCAGTAGATGTTTCAACATTTAACATAACACATTTGGCTTAACTGATGTTGTGTACTCCATTTCAAATGCTGGTTGATAGAAATTTTAAATGTTCCTTTTGGGTACATATTTTTCCAAACACCAATCTATTTACCATACAATAAAAAAGTTTAACATGCTAATTGTAAATGCAATGCCAAATAAATACCAGAGGCCCCCAAGGGGCCTGAGGGCGCTCACCTGACATGGTAGCCTAAATATCAACCCAGAGAATTGATTTCAACAAGTTGCATCTGCTCCTCCTAAGAAAAGCTTATACCAAATATCCAAAGATTCTGACCAGTGGATCTAAAAAAAAAGAAGATTTTTAAAGAATATTCCTCATATTGAACTAAGTTATAATTCGGGCTCCCACAGGGAGCCCATATATGAACCCAGGGACTTGGCTTTAACAGACTTAAATCTCACCCCCCTAAGGATGCTGCACACCAAATATCAAAACATTCCGACTGCTGGATCTGAAGAAGAAGATTTGTAAAGAAAATTCCTCATTTTGAACTAAGTTACAATTCAAGCTCTCACAGTGAGTCCAAATATGGACCTAGGGACATGGCTTGAACAAACTTGAATCTCACCCCCCTAAGGATGCTGCATATCAAATATCAAAACATTCCAACTGCTGGATCTGAAGAAGATTTTTAAAGAAAATTCCTAATTTTGAACTAAGTTATAATTCAGGCTTCCACAGTGAGCCCAAATATGAACCCAGGGACTTGGCTTGAACAAACTTGAATCTCACCCCCCTAAGCATGGTGCATACCCAATATCAAAAGATTCTGCCTGCTGGATCTGGAGAAGAAGATTTTCAAAGAAATTTGCCTGAAATGCACGAAGTTCGAATTCAAGCTTCTATAGTGAGCCCAAATATGAATCTAGGGAGCCGATTTGAACAAACTTGAATCATATCCACCCCACAATGTTGCATACCAAATATCAAAAGATTCTGCCTGCTGAATCTGGAGAAGAAGATTTTTAAGAAATTTGCCTGAAATGCACTAAGTTCGAATTCTGGCTTCTACAGTGAGCCCAAATCCAGGGGGCCGATTTGAACAAACTTGAATCAGATCCACCCCTCAATGTTGCATACCAAAATATCAAAAGATTCTGCCTGCTGGATCTGGAGAAGAAGATTTTTGAAGAAATTTGCCTGAAATGCACTAAGTTCGAATTCAAGCTTCTATACTGAGCCCAAATATGAACCCAGGGGGCTGATTTGAACAAACTTGAATCAGATCCACCCCCACAATGTTGCATACCAAATATCAAAAGATTCTGCCAGCTCGATCTGGAGAAAAAGATTTTTTAAGAAATTTGCCTGAAATGCACTAAGATCGAAATTGGGCTTCTATAGTGAGCCCAAATATGAATCCAGGGGGCCGAATTGAACAAACTTGAATCAGATCCACCCCACAATATTGCATATCAAATGTCAAAAGATTCTGCCTGCTGGATCTGGAGAAGAAGAATTTTTAAGAAATTTGCCTGAAATGCACAAAGTTCTAATTTGGGCTTCTATAGTGAGCCCAAATATGAATCCAGGGAGCCGATTTGAACAAACTTGAATCAGATCCACCCCACAATGTTGCATACCAAATATCAAAAGATTCTGCCAGCTCGATCTGGAGAAGATGATTTTTTAAGAAATTTGCCTGAAATGCACTAAGTTCGAATTCGAGCTTCTATACTGAGCCCAAATATAAACCCAGGGGGCGGATTTGAACAAACTTGAATCAGATCCACCCCACAATGTTGCATACCAAATATCAAAAGATTCTGCCTGCTGGATCTGGAGAAGAAGATTTTTTGAGAAATTTGCCTGAAATGCACTAAGTTCGAATTTGGGCTTCTATAGTGAGCCCAAATATGAATCCAGGGGGCCAATTTGAACAAACTTGAATCAGATCCACTCCACAATGTTGCATACCAAATATCAAAAGATCCTGCCTGCTGGATATGGAGAAGAAGATTTTTGAAGAAATTTGCCTGAAATGCACTAAGTTCGAATTCGAGCTTCTATACTGAGCCCAAATATAAACCCAGGGGGCCGATTTGAACAAACATGAATCAGATCCACCCCACAATGTTGCATGCCAAATATCAAAAGATTCTGCCTGCTCGATCTGGAGAAGAAGATTTTTTAAGAAATTTGCCTGAAATGCACTAAGTTCGAATTTGGGCTTCTATAGTGAGCCCAAATATGAATCCAGGGAGCTGATTTGAACAAACTTCCATCAGATCCACCCCACAATGTTACATACCAAATATCAAAAGATTCTGCCTGCTGGATCTGGAGAAGAAGATTTTTTAAGAAATTTGCCTGAAATGCACTAAGTTCGAAATCGGGCTCCTATACTGAGCCCAAATATGAACCCAGGGGGGCGATTTGAACAAACTTGAATCAGATCCACCCTACAATGTTGCATACCAAATATCAAAAGATTCTGCCTGCTGGATCTGGAGAAGAAGATTTTTTAATCTTTTCCCCATTGCCTACAGTGTTAAAAAGTGCTGACTCAGCACTTTTTCAAAGTCCTGAAAAAGTACCTTGTGATCAAACCGATAGGGATTTTTTTTAACCATTTTATTCTACTGGATAAAAGTAAGCTTTATACAAAATAAGAATTCTCTGTGCCGTGTAGTTTTGGAGATATGGCAGTTTTAAGGTTTTTCCTATTTTTAGCTCCCGAGGTTTCCATGGGGAAATGAGAAAATTTTTTTTTGCATCAATCAACTACTTATGACCCATTATCATCTCATACCAAATTTGGTTCAAATCAACCTCACGGTTCTGAAAATACAAATTTTAGGCGTGGCCAAAATTTTTGCCCCTCCCATAACAAAGGCAAATAATGCCCGACAAACTTCAAAAGGACTCTGTATACCACATATCGAGTCTGTGCTACTGGTGGTTCATTAGAAGAAGATTTTCAAAAAATTTGGCCATTTTGTCCCCACACCTCTGCTCAATATGAGCCGAAACCTAATTTGGATAAAAATCAAAATGCCCCTATATAACCACTACTTACATGAAATTTAATTAAAATGTGGCCAGTGGTTTAGGAGAAAGAGGCTCAAACACCACCTTCACGCAGGACGACGGACGACAGACGACGGATGACGGATGACGGACGAAGAGTGATAAGAAAAGCTCACCCTGACTTTCAGTCAGGTGAGCTAAAAATGTAAAGTAAAACATAAAAGGCCTGGAGATTCTACACTTTGACAGTGTACATCTTGTTTCTTTGCAGTTGATTCTTGGCAAATCTTGGCTGCCTATAAACACATGCCAGGGTACTTAGAATGTAACTTGCAATTTTACCCCAACACGGAATGTTGGGGCACCTGTTATGCAGTATAGTGATCAAAATCAGAATTAGGCCTTCACACCAGTATTTTATAGAAATTGCATAGGATATATGGTGGCTCAGTGGTTATGGCATTGGACCTCAAATCAAATGTTCCATGGTTCAATCCCCACCGGGGGTAACTGTGTTGTGTCCTTGTGCAGGGACACTTAATTCTGATTGCCTCTGTGGGGGCATGGTGGCATGGTGTATTAAGGCATACTGCAAGTCAATGGTGCACTTGGCTTCAACCAATGCAAACCCTGCTTGTGTGGAATTAGTATGTTGGGGAGTCTGACAGTTGCTTGCTGTTGCTCAGTGGTTCTCTCCAGGTACTCTGGCTTCCTCCACTCGTAAAACTGTCCGACACAAGGTTACCTTGGTTGTCAAAAGTGTCATTAAACCCCAATAAAGAAATAGAAATGCATCCATGTAACATTTGGATTTCTCATCTCAATGAAGAGAATTCTTTGCAGTTGTCAGTAACATTTGCCAAACCTCTTTCTGGTTACAGGGCTTAAGCATAAAGTTTCCGACAGAAATTGATCAGGTGTTTGATCACTGTTTCAAGTTAATCGGGTGGTTTGTCGGCATGGTTGTAATTTGAAATTTACTCAAAATGTAAGTGGCTGACTTTGGGTGTCAAGAACGATGATACCGTCTGTATATCATGATATATTTCTTGAAATTTTGTGATATTTTTTTTCTCCCAATACTACTTAGCCCCAGTCCTTAGTGCTCACAGATTTTCTGTTGGGAGGTTAGAGGCTAGGGCAGAGAACAAAAGATTCTAAGGACTCCACATCCACATGTTTCAGGCCCTCAGTATTCAAACTGTCGATTTTACCAGCAGTATTAAACATGGCTTAGCCTTTGCACCTTTTAGTTGTTCTGTCGTGCTTTTGGTCTTCTCAGAAAGATTCAGTCTGTGACAAATGAAAGAAAGAAACACAAAAAGAAACTATTACTTTGCAGGCAATATGCAGGTTTTATCATTCTGGTGGTAATACATCCTGTAATCTAGCAGAGTTTATCCTCTGGAGTTATCAGCAAAGCAATTCTTCTGACAGTTCCTAGATTTATTGTTTTTCATGTTTTCATGATTTTTTTTAAAGTGATGCACAGAGATATCATTTTTCAACTTGAATTATCACTGAAGTTGATTATTAAACCTTTGAACTCTAGTGGTATCTTCCATGCCAGTTCAATGGCAGCAATTAGAAGAGTCCATATTCATTATTTGGGGTAGACCAATCAGTATTTTCAATGTGCAGCCTAAGGCTGCACGTTGAAAATACTGATTGGTCTACTCCACAATATTTACTTAACAGACATCCTATATAATGACGTTATGACGTATCATGTTCCTGGCCAGAAAAACGGCCGCTGGGGTTCAAAGGGTTAATACCCCCATTTTGGACTTTCCAGAATGTACCCCTGGAACCCAGAAATTTTGAAATATGAAAGCAATCACTTTCTTATAGGCATGTCTGAGAAGTTTCATCAAAATTGGTTCATAATTGTAGAAGCAGTTGGAAACAGCTAAAAAATTTCATATAGAAATCTATAAAATCTTAAAAAGCTTAAAAACTTGTGAATATGAACACATCCACTGACAAGTCATCTCATCATGCACAAAATGTTTCACCAAAATCAAATCTATTTAGGATGAGTTACAGAAATCTGTATTAAATACAAGTTTCAAGAGGATATAACTTGGTTGAAATTATCATTGCCAATAAGTTTCCATCTTTACATGAAATAATAACCATCCATGTACCAAGTTTCACAGAAATCAGATCAAGATGAGACCTCTGCCAGTTCAAAGGTTCCCCAACTGGAATACAGTGGGGCCCACTTAATTGGATATCTCTTAACTGAATAACCCTGTTAACTGAATATAATTTCCCAAAACAAAACCATTTACCACACCTCCAGTACAAATTTGACCTGTTAATTGAATATACGTTATAGAGTAAACTCTTGTTAATTGAATAAAAAATCTTGTAACCTGTCAAGAAATTACCCTGACACTCCCCAGTTTTCCTTTGTTTATAGACCTATTTAACCTCAGTACATCCAATATAGACATTTAATCAATTTTATCTTACAATCAACATGTATTTTGTCTCCGCAACTGCCGTGTATCCGACCCCCTGATACAGATGTTTGTATCAGGGGGTCGGATACATGCACGTTCTTTTCGCGTGAGTTCCATTTTCTTTCTTTTTGTTATCTCCAGAATACAGGAACATGACACAATCCCTGTTAATTCAATACTCCTGTTAATTGAATAATTTTCATTGGAAAAATGGCTATTCAATTAACAGGGTTCCACTGAACCGTCAATTGGCCATATTGTTTGAAAGTACTTCTAATGACCACTAGAACACTGATCTCTATACAAATAGATTGCTGGAACACTTACTGGTCAAAACAGAAAGACAATAATAGTCAATAAAAATTATTTTTCTTAATAGAGTCCAGTTTTCTAACACCTTGCAATCACTAAATGGTTTTAACTGATAGTGTGCAGGTATCGCAACTTAAAGGCTTCATATCAGAAGCTGTGCTTGAAATTATATTTGAAGTGATATTATTTTTATCTACTAGGATTTGCCTTATTAGTTCAATTTTAACAATGCAAAGACATGTGTACAAATTTTGATAGTCGAACATACTTTAGCACTCTACCAGTTCAGTAAAATAGTTAAGATGTCTACAAAAAATGAATATGTTTACTACATACCTTGTTTCACAATGCAAATTGAATATTCACAGAATATTTTAGTTGTTACTGACAAAGAAGTGCTTATATTGGAAAGCTGATAACATGTTACCAGGCCTGGCATTTTCAGAAGAGCGATTTATTTGCTTGCCTTAAAAAAATTAAGGAGGGCGAAAACTAGCCCTCCTGGCAAATAATAATTACCATAACCGCCTATTCCTAAAACCCACATCTTTTCAGATTTGTGCTATGATTCTGCTCTCTGTTAGATGGTCACACCCCCGGGCCTTGGCAAGGCCTGGAGGTGTGGGAGGGGCAGTGTAGCCATCTCACGGAGACTACCTTGATAGCAGCACCAAATAAAATGTACAAAGCCATCTAGGCAGAATACATTAATAGTAAAACTTCATATTACCACTTTTAGTCTTTGTAAGCTTGAGGAAAGCTAATCACCCCCCTAGGCCATGCGAGGGAAGTGATTTTTAGCCCTCCTGCATTTTTAAGAATGACAGGCATGTGTTATCAGTGTTCGTATTAGACTTCCTGGTAAATACCATGATTTTTGATGACATAAAAGTTGTAATGCTGTAACTACAATCACAGTGTAACAACATTCACACAGGCCTGAAAATAAGCAGTCTGACATTTTCAGAATGAGGTCCCCGGAGGGTGAATTTGATGATGCTATCCCATACAGTGTGCCAATTTATCCTCTGGGTAACACTTTCTGTTTAGTGTTGGGACTCTGATTCAGATTGAGGTTCACAGAGGGTAAATTTAGTGATGCTACCCTGCTTGGCAGGGTAGCATCACTAAATTCCCCCTCTGGGGACCTCATTTTGCAGATGGCAGTCTGCTTATTTTCTGGCTTGCATTCACATCATTAAACATCACAGATGGGAGGAGTTACATTCATGGACTGATTGGATGCCATCTTGAAGGGAGACTATTGAGTTTAGATGTTTTTGCAGATGTTCCAACAATCTAGTTGTACAGGGATCAGTGTTCTACGCTCAATACCTTTTAACAATTTCAAAGATCCTCAACCACCCTGAAAATATTATTTTAATTAGGATTGTTAATGGGAGTTTGCTCGTCTAATATTTTAACACATTTTTTAAATTTTATTAAAATTAGGATTGTGAGCTGGAATTTCTTGCATATCTTAACACATTGTTTTGACTAAATGTAACTCAAGAGAAACAAGAGCTCTTGTATCGCTGAAGCAATACAATGTCCCCTACAAGACTAATGAGCATTAATAATTATACAAATGTTATATCCTAGATGTGATCAGCATGAATTCCGTTGAAGCATTTCCAAAAAAAAGTCCAGAAAACTGATATTCTGGCGCTTTTCCATATTTCCAAGGGCCATAACTCACACAAGAATAATGCAATCAGCATGAAACTCAAACTTGATCTGTAAGTCATCGTTCTATAGTAGGTTACCAAGAACGAAATCAATCGGTTGAAGTGAAGCATTTTCCAAAAAAAGTCCAGAAAACTAAAGTATGACTGACAGACTGACTGACAGACTGACGGATGGACAGAGTGTAAATGAAACTTGATCTTCAAGTCATCATTCTATAGTAGGTTACCAAAAATGAAATCATTCCGTTGAAGCGTTTCCAAAAAAGTCTGGAAAACTAAAGTATGACCGACAGACTGACTGACAGACTGATGGATGGATAGATGGAAAGAGTGTAAATGAAATGTGATCTGTAAGTCATCGTTCTATAGTAGGTTACCAAAAATGAAATCATTCCATTGATGCGTTTCCAGAAAAAGTCCGGAAAATTGATATTTTGGCACTTTTCCATATTTCCAAGGGCAATAACTCACACAAGAGTAAGGCAATCAGCATGAAATTCAAACTTGATCTGTAAGTCATCGTTCTATAGTAGGTTACCAAAACTGAAATCATTCCATTGAAGCGTTTTCAAAAAAAGTCCGGAAAACTGAAATTTTGGCACTTTTCCATATTTCCAAGGGCCATAACTCACACAAGAATAATGCAATTAGCATGAAACTCAAACTTGATCTGTAAGTCATCGTTCTATAGTAGGTTACCAAAAATGAAATCATTCCATTGATGCGTTTCCAGAAAAAGTCCGGAAAATTGATATTTTGGCACTTTTCCATATTTCCAAGGGCAATAACTCACACAAGAGTAAGGCAATCAGCATGAAATTCAAACTTGATCTGTAAGTCATCGTTCTATAGTAGGTTACCAAAACTGAAATCATTCCATTGAAGCGTTTTCAAAAAAAGTCCGGAAAACTGAAATTTTGGCACTTTTCCATATTTCCAAGGGCCATAACTCACACAAGAATAATGCAATTAGCATGAAACTCAAACTTGATCTGTAAGTCATCGTTCTATAGTAGTTTACCAAAAATGAAATCATTCCGTTGAAGCGTTTCCAAAAAAACTCCGGAAAACTGATATTTGGTGCTTTTTCCCATATTTCCAAGGGCCGTAACTCACACAAGAATAATGCAATCAGCATGAATCTCAAACTTGATCTGTAAGTCATCGTTCTATAGTAGTTTACCAAAAATTAAATCATTCCGTTGAAGCGTTTCCAAAAAAACTCCGGAAAACTAAAGTGTGACTGACAGACAGACAGACTGACAGACTGACGGATGGACGGAGTGCAAACCTATAGTCACCTCCAGCGATGCCGGTAGGGGACTAAAAACCCAAGCTTGCTACACAGACAGTCAGATGGCTAGATGGATGGGAAAATAAACAGATGGACAATTAGAGTTACAAGACTCAATTAAATTCTCTGTACAAAATACCTGAGAAACAGATTGTTTATATTCTGTTGCCTTACTCATGTACTGAAGGACAAACCAAATTGATGCTAGAACATCTACCTGCACTCTGATAAGTCTAATCTCAAATTGCCCATGACATTTCATCCAATAAAAATGTTCATGTCATGTCCCATCTGAAATATCACAATGGATACCCGTTCTCTGTGAACTCAGAGATTTCACAGTAATGGAAAGTTAATTATTTTTAAAAGGTTTCAATGTTGTTACTAAACACATTTTACACACCTGGGACTGAGATGAATAATTAATCCCTTTTGACATGAAAATAGTTGGAGCATATTTAAATAGAAACAAATCCTGATATTTTGATAACCAAATACAATAACCTTTTTCAGTAAATGGAAATCAGGAATATTTTTAACAATTTTTCATAAAACAAGAACTTCAGGATCCATGGTTCAGTAATGGTTTCTATTGAATAATTGGCTGCAGTCATGCAGTCAAAAATCAAATGAAAACCAGAATCAGATATTGAGAGTTATCTCCACCAACATGTATGGTATATGGAGATTTAATATCTGGATGTCGATTTTAAAACACCGAACCGCAGGCGAGGTGTTTAAATGAGAAATCCAGGTATTAAATCTCCATATACCATACATGTTGTCCCGTTTGAAACACAATACAAACATAGTGGAAACAAATTTGTGGACGCATTTCTCATGTTCCACATGAACAAGTTGGAGCAAATTCGTGAATAATTGTTTTGTTTTTACAAATGCAGAAGACAACAGATAGTGTTACATCCCTTGGGTTATTAAGGAAACGAGTAAACAGTATTTTGTTGACATATCATCCCCCGAGTTCCAATGTGTTCTATGTGCCTACTGGCACATAGAACACATTGGAACTCAGGGGATGATATTTGCTCTTATTTTATTTTTCTCAAGCTGTTTCATTTAATTAATCGACTATTTAATTTATAACAGCAAAATATGTTTGAATTGTCGGAAATCTGATGATATTTGTGACTATTTTCAGCTATTTTCAGGTTTTTTGGTTCAATTTTTTTATATTGTGGCGACCGAGGGCAAAAAGCTTTCATTTAAACCATATACCCCCGATGTTTTGAGTGCCCATATACCCTGGATGTTGCATGCTCTCATATACCTTGTATGTTGGGTGCACCCTTTGCCATGGCTTTTTGTCCAAGGCATTTTGACCAATCAAAAGACAGAATTCATCAGGATATAGGGAAAATAATTTTTAACAAGTGGAATACTGATGACATTGCAATCCAAACAAGTATTTATGTACATTTTAATGAATTATGGCAACTGGCATGACAAAAACTAAATTTGAAAGTTGGAAGCATGACCTTAATCCTGATGCAAGTTGGTTAGATTCAATTCACAGTGATGATGGGAAATACAGCATTAAAATGACAGGTCGAGTTTGCACCAAATATAAATTTCAAGTGAACCACAGTCCACTTGAACAGGGCTCGATTTAACTGGATTAGCATAGCACTTTGATCTCCAATTTCTGAATTTTGCTATTCAAGATTTATTAGTTTCAAGTGCTTTTGGATCAACTGCTAATCAATTTTCCAGGGTGAATAGTAAACTGCTATTCAAAATTTTCAGATTAAATCAAGCCCTGCACTTGAAAAACTTTTCATGAACCGTAATCGTTGGGTTAACAAGCACAGCCTTAAAAAATGGATAATGCTGTCAAGCACTTCCAGTCTGAGCTGCATAAAAAAGCTGCGAGACATAAATTTTCCATCAACTATGAATATTTGGGTGATAAAATTCTAATTAATTGAAGTCAAATTTTAAGAATAAAATCATTTGAAATCCTTTAAAACTCATTTTAAAGCAAAAAGCAAAGTCACCCAATGTACCCCACCCAACCCACCCCATGGAGTCATCAGGGTAAACAATTTTTGTTGTTGCATAAAATCACTAAAATCTTTCAAAACGTATATATATATGCACCCAACCCACCTCATGGGGTTAATGGGGAAGTGAGAATATTTCCCATTGAAAAAACATCACTTGAAATCCTTTGAAAGCACACCCCCCCCCCCCCCCCCCCCCAACAAAAAATGAAAAAAATATCACCCAATGGACCCACCCCAACCCACATGGGGTAAACAGGGTTGAATGATTTTTTTATTTTTATTTTTATTTTTTTTTTGGGGGGGGGGGGGGGGGGGGGCGTAAAGACACTTAAAATCCTTAAAAACAAATGTTTTAGCAAAAACAAAACAAACAAGAATATGCCATGAGGTGGCAAAATCCCATGCCCACAAGAAGAGAAGTGGATCTACATGTTTATGAAAAAACATGATATCTTCTCACAATGTACGTCTATAACAAGTTTCATGAAAAAAAAAATATTACATTTTTTAAAGTTATTTCATTCACAAAGTCATCATCAGACAAACTGGAAAGTTTTGACAAGGGGCATAACTCCTGCAAAAAGCCAATGAAATTTGATGAATGTTGAACTAGACCAAGATCTTCTCACAATGACAAGATAAGATATGATAAAGTTTAATGCACGACCAAGAATAAAATGGCACAGCATACACAAAACACACAAACAATTAAAATCCGCATTGGCTTAACCATTTACCTAACATGAAAAGCAGACGACACTTGCAAGCAAAATTATTGAATAACTAATTTTTTTAATTTTTTGTCTCAAAAACACAGGTTATGACCCCTCATTGGAACAAGCACGACGAGCTCATTCCAAAGAGGGGTCATAACCTATGTTTTTGAGACAAAAAATGAAAAAATAATGAAAATTAATTGGCAATTTTTGTGAATAGAGCTGGCCGTTTTTGACTGTTACATTGGGTAAAGGGTTAAGCAAACAACACATATTATTAAAGTGACAGATAAAACAGATTAATTTTCACTGTTGTGTCACTCTTGTGAGTGGGCATATGATGCATGAATCCCAGTTACAAGCTAAATTAATTCGATGATCAATGTATGCCTACAGCAAATTTCATAAAAATACAATTACAATTCAGTTCAAGTTATTCATAGTCATTATCAGACAAATACAGTGGAACCTTGTTAATTGAATAGTCTGTTTGCCAATGAAAATTATTCAATTGACAGGAGTATTCAATCAACAGGGATTGTGTCACATTCCTGTATTCTGGAGATAAACTTAGTATTTATTCTATTATATCTTGTTTGACAGAGCTCCAGTTGAGCCAGTTCTAATTATATCCATATTTGTATGGTTTTATTGAAAAATTGTGAGAGAGGAGCCCAAATATTAACTATTAACCCAGAAACCCGATTTGAACAAACTTGAATCTGACTCCCCAACAGATGTTGTATACCAAATGTGAAAGGATTCTGATTGGTGAATCTGAAGAAGATTTTTTCTCATATTTCAGGACTGTTAAAATTTGGACTCCCATAGCTTGAATCTGAGCCCCCACCCCTCTACCCCCTCCCCCCTCCAAAGATATTGTATACCAAATAGGAAACCATTCTAACTGTTGAATCTGAAGAAGATTTTTAAAGAAAGTTTCTTACTGCACTGAGTTAAAATTGGGGTTTCCATTGGGTGCAAATATTAACCCAAGCACTCAATTTGAACAAACTTGAATCTTCCCCACCCCCTAGAGATGTTGTATACCAAATATGAAAGCATTCTGACTGGTGCATCTGAAGAAGAAGATTTTTAAGGAAATTTTCCTCATATTCCACTAAGTTAAAATTTGGGCTTCTATAGGAAGCCCAAATATTAACTGTGGGACTTAATTTGAACAATCTTGAATCTGACCCTCATAACAATGATGTATGCCAAACATTAAAAGATTCTGACCGGTGGTTCTGAAGAAGATGTTTACTAAAGATTATTCCCCAATTTGCCTAAGTTAAAAATTTGGGTTCCTGTACTGAGCTCAAATATAAACCAAGAGATTCTGATCATTGGTTCTGGAGAATTTTTTTTTTTTAAATTTTTGCAAATATGCTGACTCCGCATTTTACCGATGCCCCCTACAGAATACCCTGACACAACCGATGGTGTGGATTGAGAAATATGGGTGTCTGAAAATATTTTTATTTTTAGCTCCTGGCATTCTCAAGGGGACACAGGAAATTCTCCTTTTTTTGAGTCAAGTACTAATGAACCAATAATACCACATACCAAATTTGGTTCAAATAAGACCAACGGTTCATAAAATAGAAATTTTGGACGGGGTAAAAAAATCTTGTCCTTCCAATTAAAAAGGCAAATATTGCACCACAAACTTTATTTGAACAAATTTGATTCAATACCTCAGCAGGAAGCTCCATACCATATATCAAGTCATGGTACCCACTGGTACATGAGAAGAGGTTTTTAAAAAGAATTTGGAGCATTTTCCTCCACCCCCTCCCTATATGGTTTGGCATGTTGATTTGAACAAAAATGCAATGCCCCTTCAGGACCATCGCTCACACAAACTATCACTTGAATTGGCCCAGTGGTTGTGGTGGAGAAGTCCAAAACATAATGTTGACGGATGACGGATGGAGAGTGATTAGATAAGCTTAGCTTGACTACGTAAAGGTGAGCTAAAAATTAGTCATTCCAAAATATTTATTGCACAAGTCGTTTGTGTTTCATGTTAGGCAAAGGGTTAATGACTGTTGAAGTCATTACATAATTACTCAAATTTCCAATAAAACGGAAAAAAGCAACAATGCAATCAATTTTCAACAAATCACCATTCGTTTTCAAACTTAATTGTCCACGACCAAGCCTGAAAATAAGCAATCTGTCATTTGCAGAATGAGGTCCCAATAGGGTGAATTTGCTGATGCTATCCTATACATACAGTGGGCTAGAATCACCCAATGTTTAGGCCTGAGACCTTGAATCAGATTAAGGTTCACAGGAGTAAATTTGGTAATCCTACCCTTTGCAGGGTAGCATCACCAAATTCACCTTCTTAGGACCTCATTTTACAGATGACAGTCAGCTTATTTCCATTTGCATAAAAAAATAGTGGTTATCGATCTTGTCCAAGACATTGTTAATACAAAGAAGCACACCAAAATGTATTGAAATCCAAAAACTATTGTTCATGGCATAAAAAAAACTTTTCAATGGATGGACACATGAACAGGGAGGAGAAGCAGAGCTTTTTACTATGCAGTGGTCGAGGTATAAGAGCCATTTACCAACCAGCCTGGTTGGTCCAGATCTCTTAGTCTCATGGTAAATCAGTCACTTTGTGTGCTAGAGATCGACAGTTTAAGACTTCGCTCCCACGCTTCTCTCTTGACCCTGTTATATTGGTGCTGTTGACCAGCCCTCAGCAGATAACATTGTGGATGCTATGGTGAAGCATTGCACATGTTTCAACCACTCTGAGGTGGAATCTGGAGTGAGATTCATGGTGGGTGAATATTAATGAATGTGAGAATAGTGTAGCGGTCGAGGTAAAAAGACCATTTACTAACCAGCCTGGTTGGTCCTGAACTCTTAGACTTGTGGTAAATCGGTCATCTTGTGTCCTAAAGGTCAATGGTTGGTCCTGATCTCTTAGACTTGTGGTAAATCGGTCATCTTGTGTTCTAAAGGTCAACGGTTGGTCCTGATCTCTTAGACTTGTGGTAAATCGGTCATTTTGTGTCCTAAAGGTCAACGGCTGGTCCTGATCTCTTAGACTTGTGGTAAATCGGTCATCTTGTGTCCTAACGGTCAATGGTTCGAGTCACAGCTCCCACACTTCTCTCTCGATCTGTTACAACTATATCCCTTCCTCTAGTACTGGATAACTCAGTGCTAGTTATCCAATAATTTAATTCCACTGGTACTGGACTGTTCTGGATTAGATATCCAGTATTTTAATTACACTGGTTCTGAATTACTCAAGACATGTCATCTAATAATTTAACCCTTTACCCAACGAATCGCCCGCATCCGCCCGCGTAATATGCAAATTCAGCAGCTGAAAAAATATTATTTTTCGAAAAATTTCAACAAAACCATATCATGTGACCCCTCTTTGGAACGAGCTCATTGAGCTTGTTCCAGAGAAGGGTCACATGATATGATTTTGTTGAAATTTTTTGAAAAATTTTTAAAAATGATATTTAAAATAATAAATTTTGAAATCGTCTGCATTGGGTAAAGGGTTAATCTCCACTGGGATAATAATAGCCTTCATAAACCGGTAACCCAGAAGAATCCTGAATATATACTGGCCTAGCAACATCATGTTGTGAGAATCAACAAACCAGGCCCACACAGACCTCCAGATCATAAGAACATCATGTTCATGGCAATCAACAAACCAGGATCCCACAGACCTCCAGATCATAAGGAGATTGTGGATGTGGAATGGACATACTTTGAAAAAAACAAATACCAGTATCACATGGAAAGCACTCACTTGGAATTTGCATGGCAAACAAAAGAGAGGCAGACTGAGAAACACCTGGTGAAGGGGCATGACACAGGAAATGAATGCAGAGGGCCAGACATGGTTACAATTGGACAAACTAGCCCAGGACAGGAACAGATGGAAAGGATTTCTCTGTGGCCTATGTTCTAACATGGAATAAAGAGGCATAAGTAAATAAGTAAGTAATACTGGATAATTCAGTACAGTGGAACCCTGTTAATTGAATAGCCACTTTGCAAATGAAAATTCTTTTAACAGGAGTATTCAGTTAAGGATGGTGTTACTTTCCTGTATTTTAGAGATAAACTTAGCATTTATTCTATTATATCTTACTTTAAATGCCTGTATTGGATGTACTGAGCCCAAATAGATCTATAAACAAAGGAATACTTGGGAGAGTCAGGGTAATTTTTCAACAGGTTACATGATTTTTTATTCAATTAACAGGAGTTTACTGTATAACCTATATTCATTTAACAGGTCAAATTTGTACTAAAGATATGGTAAATGGTTTTGATGGGAAATTATATTCAATTAACAGGGTTATTCAGTTAAGGGATCTCCAATTAAATGGGTTCCACTGTATTAGTTATCCAATAATTTCATTCCAATGGGACTGAATAATTCAGTACTCGATGGATACCTGGGTGCAATCAATCCAGATTATCATGATTTTGTGCATGTCCTGTGATTTGTATCAGATTTGAGGTGGTGTCCAGAATGGGATCTCAATGAGCCGGCTTGTTGTGATCCCATTTTTGGACACCACCGAGAATCTGATGCAAATAACAGGACATGTACATTATCAAGACAATTCACTTATCTAACAATTCTGTCACATAAACAGATTAAATCTTAAATTATTAAAACAGTTTTGGGACATAATGTTCGGTCGACCACTGAAATGCACATGGAATGTATTCAAGCGTCTGTTATGATAGCCCATCACATTACCAGAAACGATTCGTCTATATGACACGGAATCAGAATGAGTCATCTATATGATATGGAATCGGAACATTTTATGTGATACATACCGTTTTTCGTGTTTTTCAGGCCAAAGTCAATATGATTGTTAGATAAAACTTTCACCACACTTTCAGCACAATGACTTCCACCATCAGAATGTCTACCAAGATCTTTTTTTTTCAGCAAATGATTTTTTTCTGCTGTTTTTTATACCACTATTGGATTAATGTCCTGTTGGTGAGTTTTATAAGAGCTAAAATTCATAGTGAAGTACCACAAACTGTCATAACTGTCAAACATTTTAACGCTTTAATCACCATTCAAATTTTATAATATTTTCAATTATTGCTGACAAGACAAAGCTTATGGCACTTTTTTTACTTATTTGAGAATTTATTTTACACGTGCAGGTAAAGGGTTAAATTAAAACTCCTACACAAGTGGAACCTGATCCAGAGACGCATTTGTTGAAAGCAGGTGTACATTTAGCAATTTAGTACATCTTAAAGTGGGACTTAAGTTTGGGAAAACATTACATGAAGGCAGATGTATCATAAAAGTGTCATTTGCCTCTTAAATATTTTCAATTATTACTGACGAGACAAAGCTTATGGCACTTTTTTTTAGTTATTTGAGAATTTATTTTACAAGTGCAGGTAAAGGGTTAAATTAAAACTCCTACACAAGTGGAACCTGATCCAGAGACACATTTGTTGAAAGCAGGTGTACATTTAGTACATGTTAAAGTGGGACTTAAGTTTGGAAAAACATTACATGAAGGCAGATGTAACATAAAAGTGTCATTTGCCTCTTAAAAAAGAGATCTCCATTTTTTTATCAAGCCCAGAACTAGAATGTCTTAAAATGAAAGCATTCCAGCATTTTCCAGAGGGCTGTATCACAGAATATCGAAAAAATTAAAATCTGTACCGGAGTGTTTACACAAGAGAACAATAGGCTTAAGGCTATAGACTATATCTAATTAGGATCAGGTATTTTGCGGGAAGGGAATGACCTTGGGTGTCTGTTGTGTAATATTTTCACTGACGTTAGAATTATTTGTATAGCTTGAGAAACGTATCTTTGTTTGCTTTCCAATTTTTACCTCTGATTATCTTCAGAAAATTGATATGGATACCTATGACTTGTACATATATACAGTACGTGGAAAACATATTGTCACTAAATCACCTGCAGAGTGGGGATTCCACCTAAACAATTGCAAATTTATTGCAAAGCGTAACAAGCACAAGCAAAGTTCCAGCCAATGGACCTCCGGGGTATACCCGGAGGTCCATTGGCTGAAACATTGCTTGTATTTTTTGTCCACATGAACAGAATTTGAAAGTGATACTTTGAGTAATAATTCTACTCGCCGGGTGATTTAGTTACAATCCACTCTCCATGTACTGTATATATCTTACACAACTCAGTAAACTCTGTTCACCGAACACAGAAAACCTCCGACTGTATCTCTGAATGCAGAAACATCTGACGAGTGACCACTAATTAGATATAAACTATAATAACTATCAAAACAAACTTACCGAGGTGTGAATTTGAGTTTTTTGACATTTTGAGAACACAACTTTCCAGAGTACACAAGGAGGTTTAAGCCACTGAAAATTGTTTGCAGCTCCAGAAAGTTATTATAAAACATATCAACTCTTCCAGCCTAATGAATTGACCAAAATGGCCCAGCACTGTACTTAAAGAGTGCAAATTTAGCCAATTTAGATTTTGTTATATTTGTTTCCAAAATATCATAAAACAAGCTCAACTAGCAAGAGCAAATGAGTGGTCACAAGCAACGTTTTTGAAGAATTTTTTTTTTATAAATTCCAGGTTGCTTAGGCCAATAAATAGAAATTTCTTGTTTCGCCGGCAATTTCTCGATGAGCTTGTTCCAATGAGGGGGTCACATGATATGGTTTTGTTGAAATTTGAAAAAATGATATTTAAAAAAATAAATTTTGATATTGTCTGCATTGGGTAAAGGGTTAATCCACATATTCATGCTAACATTCAACAGTTCCTACATTAACAATGTTGCACACTAGAATGCATGGTTGAATAGGAGACAAAGAATCTGTATGTACCTGTCATTGCTTTGCTCCCTTCTCGACTTTAAGCTTGGCATCGTCTGATCTTGCCTTATCATGAAGCGATGGATCTTCTTACTGAAGTGTACTAGAGGTGAGATGTAGTCCACGTCATTTGGGTTTTGTACGAAGTCTTACCTGTATTACATGTGTATGTAGCCGTGACTTTATCCACTGTAAAATATGAGTTTATTACCGATGTTATTTGCAATCACGTGACACGCGTGACTCCAAATGACATTGGTAATACATTGTTCCATCTTGACAATGTGTGCTTGCGGCTCACACTCAATTCCTCGCATTGCTTTGACAGTTTAGTCAGTATTAAATGTACGAATGTACGTATACTGAGACATTTATTAATAAGTTTTTTTTTCATATTCAATTTTTATTTTCGTGATTTATTTTCAACTCTAATTCGACTTGAAATTGTTGATTGACTCAACTTCGACCCGAACAACTGAATATTCACAGCAGCCTAGTGAGCATGGTATAAAAGGAAATGTTCCCCATGTTAGTTAGTGATTTGGCTTATTAGTCAGCACATGAGATTTCTGATTCGAATGTTGTGAGTACAATCTTAACCTGCATCACTTGCCTTGTGTCCTTGAGAAAGATGTACTAATATTCCAGAGAAAGTCAACTGATCTTATCTACATGCATCATGGAAAATGGGTACAACCTTCGGGGCTGATGGGCCTTATGGCTTGAGGTATGATTTAATTCATTCTTTCCCTAACACAAGAACATGACACTTTCAACAATATTTCTTGAATAACTAAAGTATTTTCATTTTTTGCCGCAAAATATCATGATAAAATAAAATGACTAAACTTGAATTTTCTTTACCAAATCCTCAGGAGGGAACCTTGACCTCCAACATCCCTCCTTTTATCTTACAACAAGAATGTATTTCCCCCAATACATGTAAAAATCGCGACATTGACACCCTAGCTGCGACGGGTGGTGCAATCTCACAAAATTCTAAGTTCATCAAGGGCCATAACTCCAAGAAAAATATTTGGAACAACACATGCATTGAACAGTGGCTAGACATCAATATGATACACTTACATGCCAAATATAAAGTCATTCCATCAAGTATTTCAAAAGTTATTGAGTTTTGAAACTCGTTGGTCACAGACAGGCCGACCGACAGACCGATTGACAGACCGACATAGCTACTTATAGAGCTGCTAGTCTCAGCTAAAAATGTCTAGGCACAATACAAATTTAAATTAGTGTAGCAACTGCACATGTGAGCATTCGTTCCAGAAAGAGGACATCTTTTACCTGCGCTCATCAAAAACTGATTACATGTCAAGGCCACCCCTTTGATAACAGTAATTAAATGATAAACAAATGACCAACTCATTAAAATGAATGACACTATATAATTGTTTGCTATGATGATATTTTTATATATTAGATGTCACGTGACTTTCCCGCATTCTGATTGGTTGAACAGAAACACCCTATTTTCCGATAGTTCATCAGCGAAATCGCACAGACCTACTATCATTTTTGAAAAAAGAATAGTGCACGGTTATAAATAGTAACATTCGAATTCGCTTAGAAAATTCCATTGAAGCGTAAATACTTTACAAGACATCTCGTCCCATATACATTATTACATTTAGTTTGGAGAAATAAAAATATGTGTATCGAAAGTGGTGTTTGTAGTAGTGTTGGGGGCGGGGAGGGGGTTAATGGAATAATGGTATTGTGTTTCTTGGGGTTTTGGTTCTCTACCTCTCTATCCCAGAACTATGAGTGCCAGAATTAACTTAGTTTACCTGTTTAAACCCTGAACCATTTTCTTTTCTCTTTGGCTGTGAATAAGAATATTATCTTGCAAATATGACCGATGAAGAACCCCCCCCCCCCCCTCCCCCCCACACATCTAATATAATCAATATAGCATGACTTTTCGTTGACTATGCCAAAATCGTGGTCCTCAGGGAGAGAATAGTCCCTCTGCTACGCGTCGGGACTATCCTCTCCTCGACGACCACTATTTTGGCACAGTCAACTCAAAGCCATGCTATATTTATTAAACAGACCAACCTTACATTAAACCTGAAAAATAAAACACAGAAAAACACAGCTGAAATACTACTTTTAACTCTTAGATATTATTATTTATTATATTATTATATTTATTTATTGGTGTTTAAGGTCACATATTTATGCACAATGGCTAATCATGACCGTGACAGTTTTACGGGTGGAGGAAGCTAGAGTACCCGGAGAGAACCACCGAGCAACGGCGAGCAACTGTCAGCACCCCAACATACTAACTCCACACAAGCAGGGTTAGCATTGGTTGAAGACAGGTGTACCATCGACGTGCAGTACGCCTAAGTACACAACGCCACTGTGCCCCCACGCGGGCAATGGAGATGAAGTGCCTTGCCCAAGGACACAACGCGGTTGCTGCAGGTGGGATTCGAACCAATGGCCTCTTAGCTTGCAGCCTGCACCTCTACCTACTGAGCCACCGCGCTCCCTTTTCACTCTTAGAAGCCGGGGAATCTCAATGAATTTATTGAACATGACACATCGCGAAAAACTTACAGTAAAGCAGGTGCTTCTAGTCAAGTGCCATCTGCCTATTCAGGCAGACGACACTTGACCGGAAGCACCAGCTCAGTGTTTAATTCTCCCCCAGCCCAAAGATACCCGAACCGTCACAGCCAGATTACCTGCAGTATTACATCACAGGCAAGAAAACTTGACTCCCAGCTTCTAAGAGTTAACTTCGGTGGTTATAGTACAAGAGGAATAGTATAAATGGGGATCACCTCATGGACAGCCCAAGAACATGATACCATGACATCATATCTTCATTCATAAAAAATCAATTAACAGATGCTAAATGATTGTCAAAATACATGTGAACAAGTCAAAAAGGGGAGAAATATTGTAAGATAAATTGGTTATTACCTCCAAGTGGGTTTCTAAGATGGTGTATTGATGTCTTGACCTCGTCTCTGACCATATATCAACTTGCCCTAACAAACTTGATATATGTCCAGAGATGAAGTCTCGACTTCAATACACTATCTCGGAAACCCACATGGTGGTAGTAACCAATAAATATCCATGCCTCTCACAGATGGGGTGGAAGGTTGATGCCTGTTTATTATCATCAAGAATGGTATATTTATGATTATAAATCACAAAAAAAAACATTACTTATTACTCTTGGGAAAAGCTCTGAAACCAAAACAATACAAGGAAAAATAATATTGCTTCCTGCAAAAGTAATAAAAGCTCACAACTATCCCCTCATTTCATCTCTGTGATATTTCACTGTTACACAAAATCAATAACATATTACTTCCATACACAGTTAATTGTATTTACTCTTAAACTCAGATAAATATTTTATAACTCTATAAAAAAATGTTATAACATAGATTTTCTCATGCATATTACTTCTGAACAATTACATTCATGCTGGAGTTATATTTTCTACTAAAAATGAGTAGGCCTTCTCAGTTCCTGATGTCAATGGCTCAAACACAAAATGAGTTTATCAATAAAATTTATTAACTTTGACCTTTATAACAAACTAGTGAGCTGACTCATCCCAGGGCGGTTATCCCTGTCCATGCGAGAGAAAATTTCTTGTTGCATTGCATCTCAAGGGAGATAATCAAAGCTTGAATTTCTAGCTAGACAGAGTCACTGAATCACCAAATTGAAAAAAATGACATTTTTTGGATTTTGTTGCCATTGCGAGAATTGTTAAGCCCTCTGATTGGACCAGAGCTTGTAAGCTCTCAAGAACATAAAATTTGATGTGTCAGTATGACATTTATGTCCCCACAAGGTAGCATGATTAAGCATTTGCTTTACACATCTGTTGGTGCCTATGACAAAGCCACATACCAGAAATCCACCAATTACCTGAATATATGGTGAAAAAATGTCCAGAAAAAACTGATTCTCAGAGTTTCCACATCATAAACTAAGTTCAAGGACAATAACTCCATGAAAAATCATCTGACCAGGACCAAACTCGAACTTGATTGGTAGGTGCCCATGACAAAACCACATACCAGAAATCAGCCAACTATCTCAATGTATGGTGAAAACAAGAGCACTACGTAGCGGGACAATATACGCACGTTTTGTATTTTTTAAGGGTTGGGGTAAGGATGGGGGTGAGGGTGAAAATTGTTTGGAGCAACCCCATATTCGAACTTGAGCTGTATTTTGTTGTGATTAAACAACATACCAAGTTTGGAACCAATCGTAAACAAATAATAAAAGTTATCATCCAGAAACCAAATATTTGATGCCTTCTATGTCTAACAACGTCCACAATTCAGGGGAAGTTCGAACTGACCCCATATTTGAAGTTGACCTGTCTTTTGTTTTGATTAAACCACATACCAAGTTTAGGAGTTAATCGAAAAAAAAATACTAAAGTTATCATCTGGAAACCAAATGTTGACGAACAGACAGACCGACAGATGGACAAATGGACAGACAGACAGACAGACTGATTCCATAATTCAATGGTTTTTCAACAGGCGTATTAAAAATCAGTTAGGCCATACTAAAGTTATAATCCGGAAAACACAAAATGCACAAATTCAAGCGGAATAACTCTGGAAAGGTACATGCGATTTTGGCTGAAAGTGAACTTGAGCTGTGCTTTGTGGTCATAAACAAAATCTGAGAATTTGAAACAAATTAGTCAAGGCAAACTAAAGTTATCATCCGGAAACCACATAATTCACAAATTTGCAATCATTCAAGGGGAATAACTATGGAACGGTACATGTGATTATGGCCAAAGGTGAACTTGAAGTGTGCTTTGTGGTCAAAAACAAAATCTGAGAATTTGAAAAAAATCGGTCAAGGCAAACTAAAGTTATCATCCGGAAACCACAAAATCCACAAATTTGCAATTATTCAAAGGGAATAACTCTGGAAAGGTATATGCGATTGTGGTCAAAAGTGAACTTGAGCTGTATTTTGTGGTCAAAAACAAAGAACTGAAAATTTGAAATAAATTGGTCAAGGCAAACTAAAGTTATGGTCCGGAAACGAAAAGTTCGGCTAAATTCCCATAACTCTACTGCAAATGGGCCGCTAGAAATGGAAATTGAACCCATCCTGTATTTTGTCATACTAAATACACATGCCAAATTTAACTCAGCTCAAACCATTACAACTAAAGTTATCATCCGGAAATGAAATGTGTCCATGGAAGGACAGACAGACAGACAGGTGGAGAGACCATTCACACATAATACGTCCCGTTTTTCAAACGGGTGTATAAAATCAACATCTGAAAAATTTGGTGTCAATCTGTCAAGGCATTTGGCTTTAAATAAAAGGAAACCAATTGTTTTTCAAAAATTGTGTTTTCAAAGGGCCATAACTCTGCAGTGGATGGACTGAGAAACACCAATATCGAACTTGACCTGTATTTTATTACTACAAACAACATCTGAAAGTTTGATGTCGATCCTTCAATGCGTTCGACTTTAAATGAAGGGAAACCAATTTTTTTCGAAAGATTGTGTTTTCAAAGAGCCATAAATCTGCAGTGGATGGACTGAGAAACACCAATATCGAACTTGACCTGTATTTCATTGCTAAAAACAACATTTGAAAAATTTGGTGTTAATCCGTCAAGGCGTTCAGCTTTAAATGAACGGAAACCAATTTTTTTAGAAAAATTGTGTTTTCAAAGGGCCATATCTCTGCAGCAGATGGTCTGAGAAACACCAATATCGAACTTGACCTGTATTTTAATGCTAAAAACAACTTTTGAAAGTTTGATGTCGATCCGTCAAGACTTGACTTTAAATGAACGGAAACCAAATTGTTTACGGACAGACAGATGGACAGAAGACAGACAGACTGATAACATAATACAACCGTTTTTTTCATGGAGCTCTGTCAAACAAGGTATAATAGAATAAATGCTAAGTTTATCTCTAGAATTCAGGAAAGTGACACAATCCCTGTTAACTGAATACTCCTATTAATTGAATAATTTTCATTGGC
The DNA here is from genome assembly GCA_031216915.1 of Pictodentalium vernedei. Lineage (NCBI taxonomy): Eukaryota > Metazoa > Mollusca > Scaphopoda > Dentaliida > Dentaliidae > Pictodentalium > Pictodentalium vernedei. Next base: position 59,442,589 of record CM062293.1, read on the forward strand.
AAAGTGGCTATTCAATTAACAGGGTTCCACTGTACTTAGGATCACTTTCAGTATCTATGATTAAATTAAGTTAGGCAAATTATTTATACTTATACTTCATACTTAAGAGGACCTACACTTCAGCCATTACTTACCTTACTTACCAGGTTCAACTGAATCAGTAATATAGAAGGAATTGACCACAGTAGCAAAGCACTTCCTCACTTTCCACAGTGCCCATGGGTCATGATGATTTCCAGGAAACAAAGCACTGGATGGGTTCAATGTCTTTAGAATGAGTTTAATTCAAGGACTTTCAAGCCATTTTCAAGGATCTGTTGGACAATTTTGGCAGGCCTTTAGGGATATGTGAATTGCTGCTTTTGATCAAATCAAATATTGAATCAAATTGGTGAAAACGAAACAAATTTTGAATTGAACTTCGATTCGAACTTCGAATCAAATCACAGTTGACGGATACGTCATCATTTTAAATAATTACCCCAATTATAAAGACACACAGTCATGTAGACTGCATTTTTCACCTCACCACTAACCACACTATATATTGAGATATAAACCAATATACTAGCTATTGATTGAAACTATTCAAATTGCTGACTTTTTAGCTTTGAAACTGCAGCAGTAAAGATTTTGAAACGAACCTGGATGATACATCACTTTTATCACGTTTTCTTGAAAAAAACTTGTTTCAAATCAGATCGACTTCATTCAGTCGTGAAGCCATTTGTTTTAAAATGCGGAATGGCTAAAACAAAATAATAATTGAACGCTGAATGGAGTCAATTCGCTTCTAAATTAAAGCCTGCTACTTCTATTTATATAATAATTAGGAGTATTCTTTTAGAAAACCGTTGCTTTTGACGATATATCCAGTAACTGTGATCGAACAGAACAATACTCAATATAAATTAATGTGATCATGTTGTGGAACAAATCATTTATTGAAGTTGAACAGCTGAATAACTTTTTCAAAGTTCAGAACTTTTTATAAATGGTGACTGGTCATAATGCACAATAAGCTGAAATGAACAGTTGTAGCAGTAATAGTGTTTGTAGCAATGTAGCTACAACTGTTGTACACTTGTTGCTACATCGCTACAAATGCTACATCGCCACAAGTCAGTTACATTTCTACTCAGAACAATACTCAATAAAAAATAATGTGATTCAATTACAACCTGTAAACATTCAGGAAGTATATTCGAAAATTTTGAATTTCCAATTTTGAATCGAATCGAATATTGATCTTCAAATCAAATTTCAAATCAAATTTTTGCAGGAGTCTACAGGCCTTTATATTATCCCAAATTCAAGTCAGTAAAGGGTGCCCCCAAATTAGGAGATGGCTACCAACAGCTTGTTGTATCATTCTAAAATGAAGATATTTGTTAAGAAATACTTTTGCACATGCAAAATAGGTCTTAGAAAGCAATGTATTATATTCTATTTGTATGTAAATTGACTTATCAAGCAGTTTCTCATATTTTGGGGACATTTTTGACTTGAATCCGGTGTCCCCAAATTAGACCAATCTAAAGCCCTGATTTTGGAGAATATTCCAAGCTATATGCATATGGCTTCGAGTAATACTTCTAATTAACAGGCAGAGTGCTAAGTTATTTTTTGAAGGTGGTTTGTAACATGAGTATTTTTTTTCAAAGCTACAATACTGCCAACAAAGTGAGCCTTAGTTTAGCAAGATTTTGTTCATCAATAATTGTTTTGTTACTATTTAAAGGCACTCTCCAATAAATTGTAACAATACAATTTTATTTGAACATTTCTTTATCTAATGCTGCACAAATATGAGCTAATGCATACAGTGCAAAGCCTCAAAAGTGGTTTTCAGCACTTTTCAGTAGAGCCCTGATAGTGGCTTCTAGCAGGGAGCTCAGTGGCAGCACTGAACTTCAACCTGAGAGGTTATGGTTTGATCCCTGCCAGGGGTAAATGCGTTGTGTCCTTTGGCAAGGCACTTAATCCTGATTATCCACTTGGGAGCACAGTGGCGCTGTGAGCACCTGTCTTCAACCAATGCTAACCCTGCTTGTGTAGAGTTAGTAAGTTGGGCACCGGGTATTCTGGCTTTCTCCACCCGAAAAACTGTGCGACATATGGTGACCCTGGATGTCGAAAGTGTCATTAAACTCCAATAGATAAATAAATAAATAAATAAATAAATAAATAAATAAATAAATCTAGCACTCTTCCAATTAAGAATACAGAGATTAGTTAACACCAAGAAACCTAAAATTGAGTCTGCATGCCTAGGATGTTAGACAGCAGGGACGCCTACTAATGTTGGACATATATTGAACAAGAGCAACGCGAAGCATGGCATAGGCCCCCGAACAGTCTCATAAAAGAGTAGGCAAGTCTTTCAGGGGCATAACCAAAATCAAAAGAAAGCTTCCTCTAGACACCAACAATGCATCTCAAACAAAAAAATTTATTTGAAATTTAAGTTAATAGATGAAAAACAAATTCAAGATGGCCACCATGGCAGCCATAGTGAATTGGTTATATGATTGAAAGGAAGCTCTCTCTAGATACCAATAATGCATAACCAAAAATAGAAAGTGATTTGAGTCATTATTAGTTATTGGACAGAAACCAAATTCAAGATGGCCACCATGGAAGCCATAATGAATTGGCCATTGGTGGCTATCTTGGTTCAGCTGACTGATCGAACATTAAAAGGAAGCTTCCTCTAGACAGCAACAATGCATAATTCAAAAATAAAAATGATTCAAGTCAGCATTTATTAGTTATTGGTCAGAAACAAAATTCAATATGGCCACCAGGGTGGCCATATTGAATTGGCAAACTCATCCAAAAACTGGTCCAACATTGAAATGAAGCATCCATTAGTTATTGGATATTCAATATGGAAATTCAATATGGTGGCAATGGCGGCCATATTGCATTTGTTGAATTGGCTAGCTTATCTCAAATCAAAAGGAAGCTTCCTCTAGACACCAATAATGCATAACCAAATGAAAGTGTCAATGACACTGTAGCTTAACTTGACTGTGTTAACATGACTGTGTGTAGTGTTTGGCAAAAAAGGATATAATGTTCAAATGCTTATAGAAGCTTTATGAAACAAATAATTCTGTAAATCTTTATGCGAAGATATTAATTCCATTGTAGGATCTGTTCTCTCATATTGAGGTATAAGCATGGAAAAAGTTATTTGAATCCAACAAATAATGACAGTACTACAGCAGCAAATATGTTAGATGGACACATTTTTCAATAATAATCCCCTAAGTTAAACAAGGCAAATAACTCTGTTAATGTTTACGGAAAAATATTAATTCTGCTGTAGTATCTGTTCCTCTATGTTGAGGTACAAGCATAGCAAAACATTATCCCATTGATTGATACCTCATAGGTAATCTGTGTGTGAAGTTATAGCATTGTACAAAGAAGGAAACTAAAATTATTGCATGGAAAACAAAAATCTATTTATAGTAACAGTGACTGACATTCGACCTATTGACCCCAAATGCAATCCCAACCATCGATACCTCATATGCAATCAAAATAAGAAGTTATAGCTTCGTACGCAAAAGGAAACTAAAGTTATTGCACAGAAACCAAAAATCTATTTATAGCAACAGTGACCTTGACCTTTTACCTACAGATCCCAAAATCAATGCAAAACATTGTCGCATTATGGGCAACCTATGTGTGAAGTATCAGCATCGTGCGACCAACAGTACAAACATTATTGCCCGGAAATGAGTGTGAAGACATTTTTCAATCATCTCCTAAGTTAAATAAGGGAGAATAACTCTGTAAATGTTTATACGAAGATATTAATTCTGATGTAGGGTCCGTTCCCACATGTTGAAGTACAAGCATGACAAAAATGATTTAAATCCAACATATGATGACAGAGCTAGAGCAGCAAATATGTTGGATGGACACATTTTTCAATCATCCCCTTAGTTAACAAGGGCAAATAACTCTGTAAATTTTTATGCGAAGATATTAATTCTGCTGTTGGATATGTTCTCTCATATTGAGGTACAAGCATGGAAAATGTTATCTGAATCCAACAAATAATGACAGTGCTACAGCAGCAAATATGTTAGACAGACACATTTTTCAGTAATAATCCCCTAAGTTAAACAAGCGCAAATAACTCTGTAAATGTTTACGGAAAAATATTAATTCTGCTGTAGGATCTGTTCCCCCATGTTGAGGTACAAGCAAAGAAAAAATTATTTGAATCCGCCACATAATGACAGTTCTAGAGCAGCATATATGTCGGACGGACACATTTGTGTTACTTGCGAACTTACGAACGAACAGATGCAGCTCTACTAGATACCCCTCTGACCAGATCGGTCGGGGCATAACAAGAAAAGTCTGTAACCTGAGCCCTTGCTTTTATTCAGGCAGATAGCACTTGATTAAACCTTTACCCAACATAACGGCCAAAACCGACAAGCGCTATTAACAAAAATCACCATTCAATTTTCATTATATTCTTCACTTTTGTCTCAAAAACATAGCTTATGACCCCTCACTGGAATGAGCTTGTTGAGGCAAAAAATGAAAAAAAAAAAAACATTCAAGAATTTTATTTGTAAGTGTCGTCTGCCTTTCGTGTTAAGTAAAGGGTTAAAAATAACTGCCTAGCCATGAGTCTTGATGACTTTTAATGTTCAATAAATTCTCTTATTTCCCAGATTTGTAGGAGTTAAAACTTTTAAGAATCCTTAAAAATCAAGGACTTTCAAGGCTAATGCATAAATTTCAAGTACCTTTAAGGCCTTGCAATCCCTTTTTTTAACTTAAGGACTCACAACTTCCAAATTTTCCCATAATGCAACAAGGAATTAACCAATTCAATCTTGTTTGACAGAGCTCAATGAGGTCTGTCAAACAAAATTGGATTGGCTAAATTCCTAGTTGCATTCAGGAATAAAATTGCTTCTTGAAATTTCAGTATTTTGACATCAGTATGCTGAGGGTTAAAGAGTTCATACTTATTGACAGTGTACAATGTTGCAATAAGATTAAAATCCTCGCCCTCTGATTGGACCAGAGCTTGCTAAGTTTTTCTATGTTTATGGCTCCAGTACCATATGTTACCGTCTCACGTCACCATGTCAAATATTTGAGATGATTTTTCACACATACAGCAGACAGTGTTCCAAATGAAGTATTGTTTAACCCTTTACCCAACGCAGACGATATCAAAATTTATTATTTTAAATATCATTTTTTCAAAAAATTTCAACAAAACCATATCATGTGATCCCCCGTTGGAGTGAGCTCGATGAGCTCGTTCCAACGAGGGGTCACGTGATATGGTTTTGTTGAAATTTTTTGAAAAAATAATATTTTTTCAACTGCTGAATTTACATATTATGCGGGTGGATGCGGCCGATTCGTTGGGTAAAGGGTTAAATTACAAATCGGTTTACAATGTGAACTAAGATGGAGTGAACTTGACCTTTGATTTACTGATTATTTGTCCAGTGACATCAGAGGTTTATTTACTAAACCTTTATTTGCTGAAAGTTGCCTCACGATGTGGATTGTGGGCTATCAGTAAGGTCTTATTGGAACTATTCGTTATTGTGATGAATTGACGGTAACATGGTCTGAGGCTTATGCCTTAAAGAATATGTGTACCCTTCGCATCTCGATTGAACATACGCTCCGAGCCGCAAACACAAGACCATGTTACCATCAATTCATAACAATAACTTATAATGTTTCTGTCACATGCTTACCCTTTTTACTGCTACAGATCTGTACTGAGTACAGACTCCAATTTTGATGCCCTGTAATGAGTATGGAGACTCGATATACAGGGAATGGATACCATAGTACAGTACAAATCTAAATAAAATGCATACAGTAAATGAACACAAGGGTAAACATGAAGAATAGCAGACCCAACAAATTATACAAAAATTACCAACTTTTCCCAACTTTTCATGGTTTCCCTACATTCTTTAGTGTTTTTTCTTTATATATATATTCATAAGAGTCAGTCTAGCAAGGTTTGGGTTAGCTAACCAGAACCCTTCCTACACAGACCTTAATCAGTCGAACACGATGCGATTTCCTGAACTAACTGAATTCTCCACAAATGGGAGGAGACGACACCGTGACGTGACGTCACATGTTTGACAGTTTCCGCTGAAAGAACGTCGCTGTTGATAAACACGATCAGATGACTTTTATGTGCCTCTCTTACAGGAAGGAAAAACTTGGTAAATAATGTCTAAATGTATTAAAAACTCAGGGTTTTTGGTACATATGTGAAGAAAAAACACTAAAGAATGTAGGGAAACCATGAAAAGTTGGGAAAAGTTGGTAATTTTTGCATAATTTGTCGGGTCCGCTATTCTTCAGGTTTACCAACACAAGCGATAGACAGTATGACATCATCCATTTGTTCCACCATTTCTCACTTTTGACATAGCTTATGACCCCTTTGGACAAAGGTCACCTTTGTTCCACCATTTCTCACTTTTGAAAATACCCAGTAATACCCAAGGCAACAGCATGCTCAGTTACCAGGTTGAGTTAAAAGTGGATCGAAAAACCTTTACAGCTGATGAAGTTGTTGTAGAATTGTAAGGAATAAGTTCAACAAATGCTAAATTCAAGTGGTAAGGCTCTTAAAACAGACATCTTCTATAATGAGGGTTTGGAAGTGTGGGTGGGAGCCATCAAGTAAACGAGTAAAAACATTGGTAAACCCTTTCAAAGTGTAGGTCATGAATGAGATTGCTGCATAACATTCAAACATGTCCAAACAATATTAAAATTACCAAAAAAATGCATGTTTATAACATTTTTAATTTCTCACATTATATGGTTCAGCATAGGATATTACCAAATTACACAGCAGCAAAGGGGGTTAACTGGTAAAGTGCTAGAAGCCCATATTTGGGCTTTATTCTGTAGTCCTGGTACTGTTGCTTCAAGTATCCATGTTTTGTGGAGGTGTTCATATTTTCTTTGAAATGCAATTATTTTGTCTGCATGGATTTGCCTTGTTATAATTTATGGGAGAGTGCCTAGAGGCACTCTCCCATAAACTGTAACAGTAACAAGGCAAAGACAAGAACAACAGATTTCGATGACCAAAAATAATTAGTACTCTATCAGATAAAGTAGACTGTTTTCATTCTTTTGATAAAGTTTAATATTTTAAACATTTTGAGGCCAAGAACACTCAGTGATGTCCCCAGAGGCATAACCAGGCCAAGAGAAGTGTGTGGGGGAATATTCTGCTCTAATTGCAGCAGACAAATACTGCCTCACCCCCTCCCACACACACCTAATTTCACATCGTGCAGGGTTATTTATGATTGTGTATTCCCCACTTCCCCATAGATGAAGATCCAGGGTCTTCCCTGAGGGAGAACTTTACTTTATAAGCCAGTTAGAGCATCCTGGGACACTTTTCAATGCTTAACTACCTAGAAAGTGGTTGTCAAAGCCTGCTGGACATATCATTCGAGTATGCAGATTTCATGGTAATGATTGTTCCGTTTATGTGTGGTTTCTGTCACAGGCAAAACTACAAAAAAAGGAAATCCATTTCTCCATGTTTTTTAGCATTGTGATTTCTTCAAAGATTGATTATAATAGACATTGCCTACAATCCAGGGCACTTGACTAACTGAACTCATAAAGCTGACGGCATACTATTATGTAACACATTATTAAAAAGGTCTCAGACAGCCCTTTCCAACAGTCTGTAACAATAATATATAACAACGTATTTCAAAAAAGACAAAAGTACTTTCAGTTCCTGTGTTTGAATGAATCACAGATAAGCTTCCTAACCACATCTTTGTAGAAAACAAAATGTCGATATTATACCCCAAAAGTATAAAATCAATAATTTTACTAGCATGTAAAAATAATTTTGATATCCCATGATTTTACAGGACTTTTAACTGGTAGAGTGCTGAATTATTTTTAGTCATCAAAATTTGTTCAAATATCTTTGCCTTGTTAGAATTTATGGGAGAGTGCCAATAGGCACTCTCCCATAAATTCTAACAAGGCAAATCCTAACAGACTAAATAGTTTATCTTCAAAGGTGATATGTTGAACAGCCACTGAATTTGAAGCCTTTAAGTTGTGGTACCAACACTTTAGAACAAAGCCCAAATATGGGCTTCCAGCACTCTACCAGTTAAGAGCTGCAGGAACCTTGGAAAAATGTTACTCTAAGTATGATACGAATACTAAGAGTATTTATTTGGGCCATGCACTAAGTGCAACCAGAAGTTCTTTTTTAGAACATCAGCCTATGGTACACAATTAAGCAAGAATAAGTGAATAAGTTTCACAAAGCCATTCATTTAGATGTTCAATTGGGAAGTCCAATTCAGCACAACCCATGTCTGATCAATACAGCAATCACACACTTTCTATGGGCGTAAATAGTAGCTATACGGCAAACAAATTTACATGTAATTATTTACATATTTCTACTATACTGAGATCAATACACTTTCTGAAGTTACAAACAGACTTGTTACGTAAAAAATCAATTAACCTATTTATCACTCCTCCGTCTGTATGACTCATCAGAACACAATGCTGATACTTTATGCCATTTTTGGCTCATTTGATTTAAATTTATCATCAGTTCCAGCCATCAGAGCAATACAAACAGACTAATAAGATGCAGAACCCATGCACTAACAAATCATTTTCATAAGAAAGCGACAACTTGTATCACTCCTTAAGACTGCGATAAGTCTTGGAAAAGGATGGCAAGATAAGCAATGAGGTTTAAGTTCTTAACCCTTTACCTAACGTAACGGCCAAAAACGGCCAGCGCTATTCTCAAAACTCACCAATTAATTTTCATCATTTTTTGTCTCTAAAACATAGGTTATGACCCCTCATTGGAACGAGCTCGTCGAGCTCGTTCCAATGAGGGGTCATAACCTATGTTTTTGAGACAAAAAATGAAAATAATAGTTATTCAAGAATTTTTTTTGCAAGTGTCGTCTGCTTTTCATGTTAGGTAAAGGGTGAACTTAGTATTGTCAGGAGGGATGTAAATCACATTCCCTCAAATTATTTGTGTCTCATCTGACACAGGTACTATTATGCAATAACTGGCATCTTCAATGACTTCTCCACTGGCAGAAAACTGTCACTTGTAGGTGTAGTTTGTGGTATGTAAGTCGGATTAGCCCTAAAGATCAGCCATGTGAATCAGCAATGCAGTGATAAAAAGCATAGGAGTCTGCCAGGGCTTTTATTACAACACTGCTGATTGTCATAGCTTGTTACAGTGATTGCAGATTTCTGAGTAGGCTTTATTCAGAAGTGCAGGTACAGCAATTTAAAGGCTTCATACTCTGTAGATATTATCTTTGTGAGAACTTATTTAATCTGAATGGATTTTGCTATGTTATAATTTATCGGAGAGTGTCTAGTGGCAACTCCTATAATTTTTTACAAGAAAAAGACGTGTGAACAAATGTTGATGACCAAAAATAATTTAGCGCTCTACCAGTTACGATAGTTATGGACCTGATGGCCAGACAAATAATTAAAAAGTATACAGTATCCTGAGTAAACCGGAATGCATTTAGCTGATCTCAAAGAATGTACTTGTTGAATTAATATGTGACATGACAGTGGCTATTGTTAAATGAATAGCCACTTTGCCAATGAAAATTATTCAATTAACAGGAGTATTCAATTAACAGGGATTCTGTCACTTTCCTGTATTCTAGAGATAAACTTCGCATTTATTCTATTATATCTTGTTTGACAGAACTCCATGAACACTGTCAAACAAAATATAATAGATTAAATACCTGTATTGGATGTACTGAGGCCAAATAGGTCTATAAACAAAGGAAAACTGGGGAGAGTCAAGGTAATTTCTCCTCGACAGTTTACAAGGTTTTTATTCAATTAACAGGAGTTTATTTTATAACCTATATTCAATTAACAGGTCAAATTTGCACTGGAGATATGGTAACCTTTTAGCTAACGTTATGACTGAAGCTGGTCAGTACTGTTCACAAAATTTGCCAGCCAAATTTGATTATTTTTTTTTTTAATTTTTGCCTCAAAAACATATGCTTTTGATACCTCAATGGAATGAGATCATCAAGCTTGTTCCAATGAGGGGGTCAGAACTTGTTTTTTTTTTAGACAAAAACTGAAATATTTAGTTATTCGGAAATGATGTCTGCTATTTGTATTAGGTAGACCGTTAATGAAAAATAAGAGAAGATTAATTTAAATGTATTTCCGAAACCAACTCACTCACTTATGACGTTGACTCCTGACATCATTTCTGTATTAGACATGTTATACTATTTTCTGTAATGAGCTATTTGATGGTGATTATGTGATAAAATCTTTTCTGTTAACAATGGAAAATATCAATATGCAGAAGTCCAGAGAAAACGTATCATTTGGAGTGAGATAGGGCGAATAGTTACACTGCTAATATATTGTGAATTGATTGACATTTCAGGATTTAATTTCTCCTGCACAGCATTCAATGCGGTGCAACAAAAAATAAAACTGTGAAGTATACTTAAAAATCAAATATTTTCAAGGCCTTGAAAACACAACTCCAGGACTTTCAAGGACCACAATGAACTCTGATTATCTATATATATAAGGGAGGGGGAGGGGGTAATGTATATATGTATGTATATGTAGTCCCCCAAAACAATTTGCACTGTGAGGCTGAAATTGTCAGGAGTGGTAGAGGATATTGTCAAGGTGATAGTTTGAATTTACGATTTTGTTGTTTTAAAAAATGTATATATTTTGATAATCTTTCTCACTCAGGCTAAATATAAAGCGTAAAGATGGGTACATGACAGATCCCAAAGCCCGATTTGTCACTTAAACAGACCAGCACAAATAGTTCATGCAATGCTAATTAAACATGAAATTTTATGGCCAATAGTGAGCATCTCTGAACGCTATATGAACTGTCTGGTAAAAGATTAACGGAAGTGATAGACCAGTGTTCTCCTGCAGTCATTATCTATGTAATCATATCTAGTTAATAGGTAATTGTCATAAAAACAGTACATCGCACAGATTCTGAACACACACCCACATTACATATCTGGTCTGTTACAGAATGTCAGTGTATACCAAAAATGCGAGACTTTCCAAGAAATTTAAAAGCGAATATTAAATTAAGATAGATCTAAGCGACCAAGTTCAAAAGAAGCAATTAAGATGAGAATTAATGTTCTGGCGATCAAAAGTCAGGGGGTTTCTCGCAATATTCATTCCAGTCTAAAGGCGTGCAAAACTAGGGATGTCCTATGCTATAGGTTAGAGGAGGTGCCAAATCGGTGCAAAAGTATAGGCACGTTGTAATATAAGGGAAGCTCTATAGCTCCTATTTATAATAGGGGCAGTTGTGGGCCATATATGAGTTTAGGATCAGAAGTAGGAAGTATGAGCTCCAGGAGCTCACAAGTGTTGGTATTTAGATAGACGGTATTTCCTGTAAAATGCAAGCCATACATAGAGTAGGCTTTGCCTGTATGAACATTATTCTGAGATAAATGGAGGGGAGCACTTAACCCCCTAAGTGGCAACTGCTTGAGTGAAAAGCATCCAGTAAAGTGACAAGACGTTGGTCGTGCGACAGCTGTGGTAGAGTGACATTCCGTCACGTTAGAGTAAAGTTCCAGATGTATGTTCGTGAAAGGCGACCTGAGCCCAAAGGGGTCATAAGCTATGTTTTTGATACAAAAAATAATGAAAATTGAATAGTGATTTTTGTGGATAGCACTGACCAGTTTTGGCTGTTACATCAGGTAAAGAGTTAAATAAAGGATTGACAGTGCGCTTATGCATTTTAATTTCAGGTCCTTGAGAAGAGAAGATTTGCCATGATGAAGGTGTGTTCGACAAACTCTAATCTTGGGTGAAATCAAGCCAGAAAATAAGCAGACTGTGGTCTGCAAGATCAGGTCCCCAGAGGGTGAATTTAGTGATGCTACCCTGCATAGCAGGGTAGCATCACTAAATTTACCCTCTGTGAACCTCAATCTGAATCAGGGTCTCAAAACTAATCAGAAAGGGGTACCCAGAGGATAAATTGGCCCACTGTATGGGATAGCATCATCAAATTCACCCTCTGCGGACTTCATTCTGCAAATGTCACACTGCTTATTTTCAGGCCTGCGTGAAATACAGAAATGGATCTATCTGTAAAATAGTCTCTAAACCTGCTAAGTGGGAGACCTGGCTGGTGTCTCCAATTAAACAGAAGAAAGATCTGCAAAAGACAGTTTTGAGTGCCAATGTATCAGTGATGAAGATCAAAACTGTCTGACAACAGCACATCGATTATTTACTAATCGCTGAGTTTTTATTTTTCTCTGTAAGATATTTTCTTGCAATTTAGATAAGATAAATGCATTGTGTAGTCAAATTTTACAGGAAAACATCGGTTAAGATGATCTACCTTTTTCTGAGTAGCATTTATCCTATCCCAATCAAAAGGTCAACCCTGAACAAATTTCTTGATGAATGTGCATTTCAGAACATTTCTGTTTGGCTGCTATTATTGGTTCTTTTTATCTGAATTCTTATATGAATGTATATTCACTTATTATTTCAAAATAATAAGCAAAATAAAGAAGTTTCCACTGACACATCTTTGAATGAGAGATAGTAGCAACAAAATGTATACCTGAATAGGGTAACTTTTGGCATTTTTTTAAACAGAAGGTTATGCTCATCTGAGTCACTAATTGTTTGCCTGTTGCAGACAGATTTTACTGCCCAGAACAGGAAGGTGGTGAGATTTGTCAGACATTAGGCTGGGGGAGGGGGGCTGTTCCAAGCACCCGATTACACATATTTTTCTCATCATGGACTCATCATGCATGTCCTAATGTCCTTTATTACACGCCTGTTCTATGTAATCCCTATCTACAGCAACACTAAACCATGCAGAAAATGAAAATCCGTTCCGCACAAATGTGATGAATGGAAATCGTTGATGGACTATTTTTAAATAGAAGCGAATTTCACTGGAATTTTCTAAAAATCGTGCACCGCAATTACAGTTTCAATTACAAGCGATAGCTGAAAATCATCCCCTGAGTTCCACATTGGAACTCAGGAGACGAAGTAATAACACAGGTTCCCCATGCAAATTTGGTTGGCGATAAAATGTGTTCTTTTTGTCAAATGAATTGCAGCGTGTCCTTCTAATAATTGTTTTTATAGACGTGAAGATATGTAACAAACACAGAATGACACGCACGTGTGAGTGGGTTAAACAATATGGCACTTGTGCCATCGTGGAAGGATAAAATTCGGGGCCTGTGGCCTCTCGTTTTATCATTCCGCACTGGCACTTGTGCCATATCGATTTAATAAAAAATAAAATATCTCATTCAGCATCGTGTCTTGTTTATTTTTTATCAACCTCTTTTCTGAAACTCCAATTGTGCAGGCTCATGTCAATAATTGTCAGAAACACGCCCACAATGAAAAATGTACTCCCAGTTGTTTAAAAAAAATGACCTAGCAGATACAGTAATTTTTTATTGTTTTTTCTTATAGCTGTTCAATTTAGCTTGTGTGGCAGTTCTTTGATATTAGCCTTCAGACAAAGTAACCATCCATGCTGGCGACACAACAAATCCCAGTGTAAACACACCAGTACATTGTTTGCAATACTCGCATCGCCTGCATTTTATAACAAACTTTTGATGAATATTATGGTATAACTGGGTAAAGTTAAAATGTATATCCATGTTTCACTCTGCATACGACATAAGAGCCATGCAATAAATATAAATTTGTCAATTTCTCTTTCCTGTTTTTAATTTCGGTACAAAACAGAAAAAAAAAGTTACTGGTTTAATATCTGTTGCATCGCTTGCAATACTCGCACCGCATGCATTTTTATAACAAACTTTTGATGAATATTATGGTATAACTGGGTCAAGTTAAAATGTATATTCATGTTTCACTGTGCATACGACACAAGTGTTGAAAGCCATGCAATAAATATAAAATCAGCAATTTCTCTTTCCTGTTTTCAATTTCAGTACAAAACAGAAAAGAAAAGTTACTAGTTTAATATCTGTCGCATCGTTTGCAATACTCGCATCACATGCTTTTTTCAATTTCGGTACAAAATAGAACGTAGAAAAAATTGAACTTGTATGTTCAGTAAATGTTCCTATGATTAGGATGAGGTGAAAGGCGTTGAAAAAATAGGGGATGTTAATTTTACGTCATTTGTTGTTTGCATTTGATTGTTATATATATTGTGTTTATATTTTGTTGCGATGTTCTTTCAAAAAATAAAAAAATATATATATAGGAGACGGTCTTCATTTATTTATTTATTTATATTCCACCAAAGGAAACAACCAGATATTTTCCAGGGATGGTTTGGGATTTGACGTACTTACCAGTGCATCCGGTTTTGAATTGGAGCACGCTGTACAAACAAAAACAATTGAAAACAACAAAAAGTTTTATTTATTAAAATGATCTGAAAGTGAAACGTATGTATAAGATAATCATGTGATTTTCTTTTATTGTATTTGAGAGAAAATATATACTTCCTAAAAGGGGTTCTGCAGAAACGAAATGTACCGAAAGTTGAATTACTGTTATTTACCAGTAATCTCCCACCCCAACGCATTCTTACCCGACTTACAGGCTCTGACCCTCATGCTAAAGCCCCCCCCCCCCCCCCCCCCTACTGCAAGCACCCCTGGGCTTTGGCTCGGGTCAGTACGGTATCATCAAAAAGGCATAATTCAACTGTTATGATTTACTGACCCCCCAGAGGTTAAAATTGAAAGAAAAATCATCTTCAATAAGTCATATCATTGCAGTTTTCTTGAATGTTTGCTTTTACCTTAGCAATGACACTGATATAGTGATCATTATCACTTTGCCATTCTCTTGCTGAGTCATTATCACTTTGCCATTCTCTTGCTGAGTCATTATCACTTTGCCATTCTCTTGCTGAGTCATTATCACTTTGCCATTCTCTTGCTGAGTCATTATCACTTTGCCATTCTTTTGCGGACAAAATCTTAAAAAGGGTTACCTGTAAGAGAGTGGGTTGCCTGAAAATAGTTAAGGTATTCTTTTGTTGGGTTGCTTTTAATTTCTAATTTGTACAGGTCTGGTGCTGTGATGTAATACATTTTTGAAAATGGTTCTGAGAGTTTTTTGCAACAGTGCTTTGAATCACAGCACTTCAACTCCTAAGGAAAATAGCAATAAGAACAGGCTGTTAATTGAAAATAGAATATGTTTTCATTTCTGGAATTGACAAAAAAAAAATTTCCATAATCTGGTATAAGTATTTCCATTAGTTGCTTGAATCCTGCACCCTATGTGACCTGACCAACTAACCCTGTGCATTTTTACAGCCCTAGTCAGTGTATGTTTTCATGCAGTGTGTGATATGGCAGCCTATCAACTAATCCTGTGCAATGCCTGTAGTTAACCAGTGTGTGTTGGCTTACCAATTAACTTAACAATTGTGCAATGTGCAGGGTTAGTCTCTCTTTTCTTTCTGGTTATAAATGAGAACATCTCTTTTATTATCACATCAGAGCTAGTGAAGCGGTGGGAAAGGTAAATGATAAGTGATGGGGCATGGGGGACACCCAGAGTGCCACAGTGAGGTTGAGGAAAACTTTGCGTGCAGCAAAATAAAAACGGAGAAGGTATGAAAAGTGGTCTCAAAATTAAGGAACGAAAAAGCGAAATATTAAAAAATAAATGAAAGTGTCCATGACACTGTAGCTCAACTTG
This sequence comes from Pictodentalium vernedei, assembly GCA_031216915.1. NCBI lineage: Eukaryota > Metazoa > Mollusca > Scaphopoda > Dentaliida > Dentaliidae > Pictodentalium > Pictodentalium vernedei. Next base: position 59,458,399 of record CM062293.1, read on the forward strand.
TCAAGACATGTACATGTATAGTTTGTGACACAGCAATGACAAACATCTAGGTAATGACCTGATAACAAAGGTACATATAAAGTATTGTAACAGTCTGTACATAAATACTGACCGTAGCCTGTAACAAATGTACAGGTAAAGTATTGTAAAGGTGGGTGACAGTCAGATGCTAAACTAGAAAAGAAATCTTTGAGTTCCAGAGTGGGTCTGACTGAACCCCAAAATATTTGTTCTCATAGCACAGTGATAACAAAGGCACCTCAAAACACACTCATTCCTGTCCCAAGGTGAAAACAAAGGTACCCAAGAAGTTTCATGAAGATCAGTTCATAAATACGAGCTGTATAGAAGTTGTGACAAAAAACTGATTGAACCTAATTTCGGTACAAAATGGCCACTGGCAGCCATATTGAATTTTGGACCGCACTCAGAAACACTCGTTCTCGTCCCAAGGTGATAACAAAGGTACCCAAGAAGTTTGTGAAGATCGGTTGATAAATACAGCCTCTAGCCCGAGCCGTATTGACATGTGCACTTACAGTGTATAAGTTATACAGCCTCTAGCCTGAGCCGTACTGACATGTGCACTTACAGTGTATAACTAGCCCTAAATAAATCAAAATTCATCTAATTTGCATAATTTCTGCACGAGAAAAAAACCCGTACTGTATGTGATGTATTCCATTTTACTAAACATTCATACAAAAATTTATTCAAATCAGAACTTTCATACAGAAGTTCTGTACAACAGACTGACTGCACTAATTTTGGTACAAAATGGCTATGGTGGCCATCTTGAATTTCGGACCACACCCAAAAACACTGACTGAACCCCAAAATATTTGTTCTCATGGCACAGTGATAACAAAGGCACCTCAAACCACACTCATTCCTGTCCCAAGGTGAAAACAAAGGCACCCAGGAAGTTTCATGAAGATCAGTTCATAAATACGAGCCGTATAGAAGTTGTGTACAAAAAACTGATTAGACCGAATTTCGGTACAAAATGGCTACTGGCAGCCATCTTGAATTTTGGACCGCACTCAGAAACACTCGTTCTCGTCCCAAGGTGATAACAGAGGTACCCAAGAAGTTTCGTGAAGATCGGTTGATAAATACAGCCTCTAGCCCGAGCCATATTGACATGTGTACTTACTATGTGTAAGTAGCACTGAAAAAATCAAAGTTCATCGAATATGCATAATATCTGCACAAGAAAAAAACTTTATTATAGGTGATGTATCCCGTGGTACTAAACATTCACACAAAAAAATTTTCAAATCAGCGCTTTCATATGGAAGTTCTGTGCAAAAATCTGATTGCACCTAATTTTGAACAAAATGGCTGCCATCGGCCATCTTGAATTTCAGACTGCACCCAAAAACACTCGTTCTCGTCCCACGGTGATACCAAAGGTACCCAAGAAGTGTCGTAAAGATCGGTTTATAAATACGGCCTCTAGCCCGAGCCGTATTGGCATTTGCGCTTACAGTGCTGAAATTAACACTAAATACATCAAAGTTAGTCTAATTTGCATAATTTACGTACGAGAAAAAACCCCGTATTTTTTGTGATGTATCCCATGGTACTAAACATTCATACAAAAAATTATTCAAATCAGCGCTTTCATATGGAAGTTCTGCGCAAAAATCTGATTTCACCTAAGTCTGTACAAAATGGCCGCCAGCGGCCAACTTGAATTTCGGATCGGACCCCAAAACACTCGTTCTCGTCCCACAGTCATAACAAAGGTACCCAAGAAGTTTCGTAAAGATCGGTTCATAAATACGGCCTCTAGCCCGAGCCGTATTGAATTGTTGACAGACGGACGACTGGCCATGGCATAAGCTCAAATTTGGCTTCACCAAAGTTGATCTAAAAATCTTGTTGGCACCTTTTTCATCTTAATATTAAAACAAACAAAAAATGTTTTCACCTATTTTTTTAATTGCAAGGAAATGTTTCATTTCCGGAGGTTTGCATACCACAGAGAAACTGCCTGCAAGCAGTCACAACTGTATTCACCATTGGGGAAGTGTGACAGCCACTTCCCACTGGCCAATCAAGAGAAGCAACAAGTGGTTTGCACACGGCATCCACCACAAGCTATTCCAACTTCCTAGTTTTCCCAGACGCTTCCCCAATTCATTCCAGCTTATTTTTACAGCCACTGCCCACCAGCCAATCAAGAGAAGCAACAGGTGGTTTGCACATGGCATCCACCCCAAGCTATTCCAACTTCCTAGTTTCCCCAGATGCTTCCCCAATTCATTCCAGCTTATTTTTGCAACTACTGTACTGAACAGCACACGACCCCCAAAATGCCAAATTCCGAACCAATCAGAACTTACCAATTCCATCAGTACACATGCAACCAGCATTTGCAACACGCTTTGTCTGCCTACAAGAACTTCCCACCACCACCCCTGAACACCACCAGGATGACCACCGAACTCAATGGGGGCCTTGGGGCGGGGCCTAACATTTTACTATTTTTTACCCCATTCAGGCTCCAAGTGGTTGTGTCCTAAGCAGCACTGGTGTTCGCTGGGGACCGTACCCCCATCCTGTTCCCATGAGACTCAGGATGGCATGTGCGGTCCTAGGCTAGCCTCTAGCTAAAAAGAGCATGTGCAGTCATGCACACCACAGCAGCCTTCTTGGTAACGCCAGCCTGGGGGCCCCATGATTTGCCCAATGTAAGTCGCGGTATTTCAGGTACACTTGCCATTTTATGTAAGCAGCTCACGTCATGTACACGTGATGCACATCATAGCATACATACAGCATTTTAGTTTCAATAAAGTTAGTCTGTCTCATCTTACATTGTTTTGCGTTTCTCTGTGGTCTGCAAATAAGTCAAATAAATTCTACACTGACTAAAGCAACTTCTTTACAAATTCTGATATGTAATATATATGATGAAAACACAAACATTTAACCCTTTACCCAACGAATCGGCCACATCTGCCTGTGTAATATGCAAATTCAGCAGCTGAAAAAATATTATTTTAAAAAAAATTCAACAAAACCATATCATGTGACCCTTCTTTGGAACGAGCTTGATGAGCTCGTTCCAATGAGGGGTCACATGATATGGTTTTGTTGAAATTTTTTGAAAATTTAAAAAATGAAAGTGTCAATGACACTGTAAGACAAAGACATGCACATGTATAGTATGTGACACAGCAATGACAAACATCTAGGTAATGACCTGATAACAAAGGTACATATAAAGTATTGTAACGGTCTGTACATAAATACTGACCGTTGCCTGTAACAAATGTATAGGTAAAGTATTGTAAAGGTGAGTGACACTCAGATGCTAAACTAAAAAAAAATCTTTGAGTCCCAGAGTGGGTCTGACTGAACCCCAAAATATTTGTTCTCATAGCACAGTGATAACAAAGGCACCCCAAAACACACTCGTTCCTGTCCCAAGGTGAAAACAAAGGTACCCAAGAAGTTTTGTAAAGATCAGTTCATAAATACGAGCTGTATAGAAGTTGTGACAAAAAACTGATTGGACCTAATTTTGGTACAAAATGGCCACTGGCAGCCATCTTGAATTTTGGACCGTACCCAGAAACACTCATTCAACCCAAGAAGTTTTGTGAAGATCGGTTCATAAATACAGCCTCTACCCTGAGCCGTATTGACATGTGTGCTCACATTGTGTAAGTAGCACTGAATAAATCAAAGTTCATCTAATTTACATAATTTCTGCATGAAAAAAAAACCCTTGCAATATGTGATGTATTCCATGTTATTAAACATTCATACAAAAATTTATTCAAATCAGAACTTTTATACAGAAGTTCTGTACAAAAGACTGATTGCACTAATTTTGGTACAAAATGGCTGCTGGTGGCCATCTTGAATTTCAGACCACACCCAAAAACACTCGCTCTCATTCCACGGTGATAACAAAGGTACCCAAGAAGTTTCGTAAAGATTGGTTCATAAATATGGCCTCTAGTCTGAGCTTTATAGAAGTTGTGTACAAAAAACTGATTAGACCTAATTTTGGTACAAAATGGCCACTGGCAGCCATCTTGAATTTTAGACCGCACACAGAAACACTCGTTCTCGTCCCAAGGTGATAACAAAGGTACCCAAGACATTTCGTGAAGATCAGTTCATAAATACAGACTCTAGTCTGAGCCGTATTGACATGTTTACTTACTGTGTGTTTCTTACTGTAACTTACTGTAAGTTCATCTAATTTGCATAATTTCTGCATGAGAAAGAAACCTGTACTATATGTGATGTATCCCATGGTACTAAACATTCACACAAAAAATGATTCAAATCTGCGCTTTCATATGGAAGTTCTGTGCAAAATCTGATTGCACCTAATTTTGTACAAAATGGCTGCCATCGGCCATCTTGAATTTCGGACCAGACCCAAAAACACTCGTTCTCGTCCCACGGTGATACCAAAGGTACCCAAGAAGTTTCGTAAAGATCGGTTCATAAATACGGCCTCTAGCCCGAGCCGTATTGGCATTTGCACTTACAGTGCTGAAAGTAACACAAAAAAACATCAAAATTAGTCTAATTTGCACAATTTACGCAAGAGAAAAAAAACCCGTATTATATGTGATGTATCCCATGGTACTAAACATTCATACAAAAGATTATTCAAATCAGAGCTTTCATATGGAAGTTCTGTACAAAAAACAGATTTCTGCATCGTCGGTACAAAATGGCGGCTGGCAGCCATCTTGAATTTCGGACAGCACCCAAAAAAACTCGTTCTCGTCCCACGGTCATAAAAAAGGTACCCAAGAAGTTTCCTAAAGATCGGTTCATAAATAAGGCCTCTAGCCCGAGCCATATCCAATTGTTGAAGTACGGACGTACGGACAGACGGATGACGGGCCATGACAAAAGCTCAAATTTGGCTTCGCCAAAGTTGAGCTAAAAATGATATTTAAAATAATAAATTTTGATATCGTCTGCATTGGGTAAAGGGTTAAAAAAAAACAACTGTTGACGGATTAATGATTCCCAGGAGAGTAAACATTTAAAATTTTCAAGACATTTCAAACTGTTTTCAGGGATCACAGATGAGAAAAAAACCAACACTTTCCACCTTGTCAAAAAATTCAGAAAAAATGCCAGAGAAACACACTTTTTTCTTCTTTTTTTTAGCCTTACTAGAGCATTTTATATTCATGCTGTTACAGAGATTTAGCAGACAGCTGTATGTTGCATGTTGAGTTAATGTCAAAAGATTTTTTTTTTTGATCTTTTTATTTCAGGCGTAACTTGTATTCTGTTTTCACTCCTTCTGCAATCAGAATTCTCAGAGCAAAAATGTTTTAGAACATGGTTATGTTCCAAATGGCTGATCATGGTATTCCTTTTTCCATTGCAAATGTATGTAAATTGATTGAACAGATTTGCAATGGGTAAGTAAGTATTCAAGAACTACAGTGGATATCTTATATTTTGCTATGCCCATGCCAAGACTCATTAGCCTTCAGAGTTAAAAAGAAAGCACATGTGTTCCATAAAGTAGCCAGCTGTAATTTGTTCAGCATATTTCAGTCAGTGAACCACTTAAAATGTCAGTGGCAATACTCTGGCATGTGGTGTGTTTGATATTTATGGGAACAGTGGTTACATGGGCAGCTGGAATTGACCTCATATTATCTACACACTTTTCTGAGGAATGATTGCATCAACAAACTAGTTCCTCCAGATAACAATTCCACATGCATTTGTTTTTACTGTCCTTACTGGAGCAAATTCCTACAAACAGTGGGTACTCCTTAACCACCTACACATTGGTGTCGAAATACCAAAATTTCAATATCCAAAATTTTCCCATAATGTTGCAAGGAATTTAACTGATTCAACCTTGTTGACAGAGCTCACTGAGCTCTGTCAACAAGGTTGAATTGGTTACATTCCTAGTTGCATTATTGGACAAATTTACCGCTTGAAATTTTGGTATTTTGAAATTGGTGTGCAGAGGGTTCATTGTATACTGCTTTGCTAACTAACCATGTTAATTGGATACATAGACAGAATGCGATGTGTGTTTGAATCGCTGGGTGTTTTACATAACGAGTTGGAATGGCATAGTCATATTTTGCGAGAACCTATGGCTCTCGCGAAATATGACTATGCCATTCCAATGAGTTATGTAAAACACACACGGATTCAAACATACATCATGTTCTGTGTTTATTAAACATCCCATGCATTGAAATTCATTTAAATAAACAAATTTCAATTCTGATGTTTAAATCCAAAGGTGAAGAATCGCCTTGTTTTGTTTGAAGCTGTACTGATCAAAAGGATCGATAAAAAATCAAAACAACCTTTTGTGAACCAGGCTAAATTACATTCGTTATCTTTTCTATTGGGCGTGCTTGTTGAAATTTGTATCGCTGTTTCTCTTCGGCTGGTGTCCATCCATACATGCCCAACCATTTGGTGGCTATTGCTGTTAGTAAAAATGTAAGTACAAATTTGGGAAGATTTGAAAAATGGTTGGGAGAAACTTTTTTAAAAGAAGTTTGAAGCATGTCAGGATGTCCGAAGATTTACCAAAATAAAGTTTACCAATTTAGATATAACAGGATCCACAGACGAGACAGCCACGGAACTAGGTAAATGTTGTGGTTGGAAATGATTGTTTTTTAAATATCATCTCATTTTTGGTTTACTAATTTTTTTGTGAACTGATTTTATTTTGCTTTGGACGTTTTCATTTTCACCTACACGACAGAAGATCGATAATTGTATAACGCAATTTGGAAACTTTTCAAAACCTAACTAATGACTCAATGGAAAGTAACTAGTAAAAACGGTGCTGGGAAAAAGTTCTGGATTGTACATCACCAGCTGAATACAGAAACATTTATGTTATAGCGGCGATTCCCTTAAACACAAGGGTTTGAAGTTTAATGGATGTGTAATAAAATTTTAAAACACAAAGCATTAACCCCACCTTTAGTACAAATTTAACCTGCTTTAGGTTGAAGAGAAAATCCCTGTTCACTGAATAAAAAATACTGTAATTTATTATAATAAATAAATACAGTTTAGAGCCATGCTCTCGTGCATTACAATGCTCTCTTAGTATATAGCAAATGTGTTATATGGAACATGGGGGAATACACTTCTCATGCACACTATTCATTTACACACTTTTCTGAGGAATGATTACATCAACAAACTAGTTCCTCCAGATAACAATTCCACATGCATTTGTTTTTACTGTCCTTACTGGAGCAAATACCTACAAACAGTGGGTACTCCTTAACCACCTACACATTGGTGTCGAAATACCAAAATTTCAATATCCAAAATTTTCCCATAATGTTGCAAGGAATTTAACTGATTCAACCTTGTTTCTCAGGTAATTTTATGATGAGGGAGGGATGCTTTTTTTTGTTTATTCACAAAAACAGTTCTGAAAAGGGTTGGAATCAGAAATTTAACTACTTACATGTACCAAACCAATGTTTTCAGAAGTGAAAATTTTGCATAATGTAGTTGAAAATTTAACCAATTATATCTTGTTTGACAGTTCTCTGTGAACTCTGTCAAATAAGGTATAGGTGGTTAAAACAAGTGCAAAATAGGGTCATAGAAGGTATTTCCAAGTGAGAAAAAAAAGTGATGTGGCAAGTTTTCTATGTTGATGGAGGTGCCTGAGAAACAAGAATTTTTTTTTAATAGCCTAACAGTGCTGGAAATGAACAAAATTGAAGGGTGCAGTTTTAAGCTCCCGCCAAATCAGAGGCGAGAGTAAATTGCACCCATAAAATGTTAGTATATGGATTTTCAAGGGAATACTATCACCAAACACAAGAAACCATAACCCTTTGAATTCAAGTGGCTGCTTTTCCAGCCAGGAACATGATACGTCATAACGTCATTAAATAGAATGGCTGTTCAGTATAAGTGTGGGGTAGACCAATCAGTTGGCCCTGAGGCTGCACGTTGAAAATATTGATTGGTCTACCCCAAATAATGAATATGTACTCTTCGAATTGCTGCCATTGAACTGGCATGGCAGATACCACCAATGTTCCAATGTAAAATGTATAAGGAATGCTGAATTATGACAGTATCTTGCCACTGGCCACCGAGTGCTGCTTTCTTAAAACAACACACATTTATATGCCCTCACAGGATATTAGTGCTCCACAATATTTCAACGAGTGCATTCGCCTGTAAAATAGAAGACACAGGTGCTGATGGAAGCAATTGCACTTGCACTTGTCTCATTTCCAGGACTGGCCTAACCCTCAATATACATACAAACCGTACAAAGGGAAGTTTTATAACATACTGCATGTATTATTTATTGGTGTTTAACGTCACATAGTTCTGCACAATGGACAATTATGACTGCAACATGGATATAAAATCAAGTGCAGCCAATCGTTTATACCCATGCATGTACAGTGGAACCCTGTTAATTGAATAGCCACTTTGCCAATGAAAATTATTCAATTAACAGGAAAATTCAATTAACAGGGATAGTGTCACTTTCCTGTATCCAGAGATAAACTTAGCATTTATTCTATTGTCAAGGTGATAGCCAAAAGTTGCTATTTTGTTGGATAATATTTCTGCCTGGGTTAAATGTAAAGAAAGATAGATATGTGACGGACCCCGAAAACAGATCGGCAATAATTCAAATTTTGCTAATTAGTCATGAAATTTAACATCCATTATGGCGCACGTGTCCAATGCCATGTGGGCAAAATTATAACAGATCAATAGTAAGAGAGACAATATTCTCTTCTGTATCATTATCTGAGTAATTAAGCCAGTTAAATTGTAATTGTTGAAAACCAGTGCATCACATATGTTCTGGACACGCACCCATATTACGCTTCTATCCTGTCTCCGAAATGTCAAAAGATACCAAAAGGCGAGTCTTTCAAAGGAACTTTAAAGCAAGTGTTAAATTAAGATAGAGCTGAGCGGCCAAGTTCAAGAGAAGCGATTAACTGAGATTAAATGTTCTGGCTATCTAAATAAAAATCAGGGAATTTCTCGAAAAATTCATTCCAGCCAATTCCAGTCGGAAGGTGTGTAAGGCTGTGGGTCATTGAGAGGCAGTTGGTCTGAGGGCACTCAGAGAAGATCTGAATTTAGCCTTGGCCGTCGAGGGTCACAGGCACCGAGATTGAAAGTCCGCGTATTGTCATAACCCCGTGAGAGTTGTGAGGAACCGATTGTAGTTTGTGAATGGTTGTGAATTGTAGTGGCATAGTAGCCAAAGAAGTGAAAGCTGTAACATTGAGGTCTGGAGGCCGTATTAAGAGCTTGAGAAAGCGCTGGAATAGCTCGCGAGTTAAGATAGTTTTAGGCGGTGCGAGAATTGGTGATGTTGGGAACACTTTTCAGAATATTTTTATGTAAGCTTCGTTAAGTATATATCCGAAGGCGAAGAATATCTTAACCCCGTTAGAGCCAGGCAAGGCGCAAAGTGATCGTGAACTGTGGTAGACGCCGATTGAATTGTGATTGAACTGTGAGAATGCTGATAGAGTCACACAAGCAGAGCATTATATGAGTTAAGCCCGACTGACGGCGAAGTTAACCCTGCGAGGAGGAAGCAACGAGAAGTGAATCGACACTTTGTATTTCTCACAAACCGTGAGAAGATGAAGATGATGTGAGGTTGATCCAGCGGACACAGCTAGCTGTGGGAGACGTCAAGGGCCCTAAAGAATAAATTTTTATTCGCGTAATTAGTGTATTCTTGTGGATAATTTTGTGAGTAATTTGTTTCATATTATATTTCTTCGTACATGTAAATAAATAATCTTTCAGTGAATTATCATTGATCACCCTTTGGCATTGTAAGCCACAGGCACCTTCAGGAATCCTAAGAGTCCCAAGCAGATAGGGCATTGATAAGGGGGCAAGGTTTACATTTGAACTGGGGTTCAGACGACAGTCACTGGCTGTCGGCTGAGCACTGATAAGAACATAAATTTTCCTCCATCAATTTCAACCCCGTAATCCTGCGACATCTATTATATATTGTTTGACAGAGCTCCAAGAGCTCTGTCAAACAAGATATAATAGTTTAAATGCCTGTATTGGATGTACTGAGCCCAAATAGGTCTATAAACAAAGGAAAACTGCGGAGAGTCAAAGTAATTTCACGAAAGGTTACAAGATTTTTTTATTCAATTAACAGGAGTTTACTCTATACCCTATATTCAATTAACAGGTCAAATTTTCACTGGAGGTATGGTAAATGGTTTTGTGTTGGGAAATTATATTCAATTAACAGGGTTATTCAGTTAAGAGATATCCAATTAAGTCAGCTCCACTGTACTACCCATTTTAGAGGACTTCCACCCCAGGCATTGGTGGCCGGACCCTATTTTAACAGTAAAGCAGAGCTTGTATACCACAGTAAACAAGCACTGCTTCATATCGCTGGAGTTCCCATGGGGATTATCCAAATATCTGAAACAGGATATGAAACTTTCAGATTGATCATAAACTTGAGTCAATGACAATCAAATGAATTTAATTATAATCTCAAGAAGTGCAATAACTTTGGAAACAAGAGCCTGAGGCGCGCACCTGACCATATTGGTTTAAAGGATTTAATTAAAATCTATGGCTAGTTAACAATACAGAGGAATAAAGTTATAGAGGATATCTACGCTGTTTTAGTGAATATTGGGAATTATCTCATGAGTGTGGACCTAAAAGTTTTACTTTTTAACGTGCTTGCACAAGTGAAAAATAATACTTTCTGGTCCATACGAATGAGATAATTCCTGATATACACTAAAACAGTGTAGATTTTCTTTTTATTATATACTACGTGACATTTTATTGTGCAATATTCAGCCCAATTCGACTACAAACAGTTTCAAAACAATAACAAAAAGCTGCTGATCGTTCCTTTAAGGTGACGTTCAAGGTAACGTCTTGCACCAAAGCATTAGCATCATTTAGGAAGCTACTGAAAAAATTCAGCGCAAGCGCTCGTGAAAAATAAAACTTTCAGGTCCACATGCATGAGATAATTCCAGATACTGACTAAAATGGAGTAGATTTTCTTGTTTATTATATGCTATGAGACATTTTATTGCATAATATTCAGTCCAATTCAACCCCAAATGGGTACTTTTCAAAACAATAATAAAGATCAGCTGATCGTTCCATCAAGGCGATGTGATGCGGCGTAGCAAGACTACATTTAGGAAACTTCTGAGGGATATTCCTCGATATCCATCGAGTTGATGGATATCGAGAAATATCTTTTAGATAATTTGCGATCATTTACAGGCTAGCATATAAAAAATGTAATTATTTATAACTCTGTTTTCCATGCCAGATGATTTTTTATCTGGTATTGGGATGCTACCACAGAAATAAGATTTTCAGTAATGCAAAAGTGGGGAGTCCAAATATCAGCCTAGGGACTGATATACCAAATATCAGAAGATTTGGACTGATGGTTCCTGAGAAGAAGATTCTGAGAATATTACCAATTTCGCACTATGTAAAAATTTGCCCCCCCCCCCCCCCCACACCCCCATAGGGAACACAAATATCAACACAGGGATTTTATTGGGACTTTTTATTGGGACAAATTTGAATCTGAATCCTCTAAAGATGCCATATACCAAATATCAAAAAAATTCTTGCTGTATCTCAAGAAGCAGATTTTTAAAGATTGTTCCTCATATTGGACGAAGTTAAAATTCAGGCTCCAATAGGGAGTCTAAATATTAACTCAAAGACTTTGATTTGAACAAATTTAGGTCTGACTTCCCTAAGGATGCTGTATACCAAATATCAAAAGATTCTGACTGGTGGATCTGAAGAAGATTATTCCTCATATTGCACTATTATTCCTCATACTGCACTAAGTTAAAATATCAGGCTCCCTTAGAGAGCTTAAATAACAACCGATGGACTTGAGTTGAACAAACTGAATCCAACCCCTGTAATGATTCTGTATGACATATATTAAATGATTCTGACTGGTGTTTCTGGAGAAGAGTTTTAAAGATTATTCCTCATATTGGACTGAGTTAAAATTTGGGCTCCAATAGGGAGTCCAAATATTAACCCAGGGACTTGGTTTGTACAAAATGAGATCTAACCTCCCTAAGGATGCTGTGTACCATACATCAAATCATTTTGACTGGTGGATCTGAAGAAAAATATTTTTAAAGATTATCCGCTATATTGCACTCCATATTGCACTAAGTTAAAATTTGGGCCCCTGCAGGAAACCCAAATATTCTCCAAGGGAATGGTTTGAACAATCTTCAATGTAGACCCTCTAACAGTGATGTAAACCAAACATTAGAAGATTCTGACAGGCAGTTCTGAAGAAAAAGATTTTTAAAAAATTTTTCCCCACTTTGCCCCAAGTTAAAATTTGTGCTCCTGTATTGAGCACAAATATGAACCAAGGGGCATAAGTTTAACAAACTTGTATATGCTCCAGTCTCCCCCCCCCCCCCCACCTCATTTTGTTACCATTCCATTCTACTGGTCCTAAGGACAAGTTATCGTCTGGAAACCAATTGTTTATGGATTTACTATGTTGGAGGCCACTGTGACCTTGACCTTTCACCTAGCGTGTCCAAAATAAACAGGGTTCTTCTTCTCACTGATGCCAACCTACCTATGAAGTTTCATGAACGAGGGTCGAACCATTATCAAGTTATCATCCAGAAACCAATTGCTTTGATTTACTATGTTTAGGGTCACTGTGACCTTGACTTTGACCTAGCGAGTACAAATAGGGTTCTTCCTCTCACGAATGCCAATCTACATACGAAGTTTCATGAATGTGGATTCAACCATAGTCAAGGTATCATTTGGAAACCAATTGTTTATGATTTAGTATGTTCAAGGTCACTGTGACCATCAGCACTTACCTATTGAGTCCAAAATAAATAGGGTCCTTCCTCTCACCGAGGCCAACCCACCTATGAAGATTCATGAATGTGGGTCGAACCATTATCAAGTTATCAGCTGGAAACCAATTGTTTACGAAAAACTGCCAGCCTGCCATTCATCAAACTATAAGTCACCTTTGAGTTTGTCCCAATTTGACTAAAAATAAGCCGAAACTGGGTCAAGTGCGACCGATGCACAACAAGTAGGGGACACTCTTCTCCTTGTACTAATCCACGGCTTCCGGAACCAGTGCGCAGACATATAAGCAACGTGTCATTCTACTGAATCCGCCAACATTGGAGTTATGTGATTAGCAGGGAGGAAGGATTCTTACCTGAAAAAGATGGGAGGTCCTCCATGTAAACAATTACGGTAGGCGTAATAAGAAAGGAAATTTACTATAAAATTTAAATTTCTTATCAACCTACCTTACAATTGTTTACAACAGGCTGCATAGACAACAGGAGGAGGGAATCACATAAGCAAGCCCCACATAACCCAACTGCACTGGAACCATGGACAGAAAAAGAGTTCCCTGGGCCTATAAAACCATAGCATCACAACCATTAGTAAATGACAATGGGAGATGAGGTGTATGGCCCCGATGACAGCCAGAGCAGAAGAAAAGAGGGCCTAAAGATACAAGATGCCCCAGGGGGCCTGAGGCACCCACTTGACATGGTAGCCTAAATATCAACCCAGAAAATTGATTTCAACAAGTTGCATCTGCTCCTCCTAAGAAAAGCTTATACCAAATATCCAAAGATTCTGACCAGTGGATCTTAAAAAAATGATTTTTAAAGAATATTCCTCATATTGAACTAAGTTATAATTCGGGCTCCCACAGGGAGCCCATATATGATCCCAGGGACTTGGCTTTAACAGACTTGAATCGAACCCCCCCCCCCCCCCCCCCCCCCCCCCCAAGGATGCTGCACACCAAATATCAACACATTCTGACTGCTGGATCTGAAGAAGAAGATTTTTAAAGAAAATTCCTCATTTTGAACTAAGTTACAATTCAAGCTCCCACAGTGAGCCCAAATATGGACCTAGGGACATGGCTTGAACAAACTTGAATCTTACCCTCCTAAGGATGCTGCATAAAAAATATCAAAAGCATTCATCTGCTGGATCTGAAGATTTTTAAAGAAAATTCCTCATTTTGAACCAAGTTGTCATTCGGGCTCCCATAGTGGGCCCAAACATGAACCAAGAGACTTGGCTTGAACAAACTTGAATCACCACCCCCTACCCCCCCCCCCTCCCCCCATGACCCTCCCAAAGGATGCTGCATACCAAATATCAAAACATTCCGACTGCTGGATCTGAAGAAGATTTTTAAAGAAAATTCCTCATTTTGAACTAAGTTATAATTCGGGCTACCACAGTGAGCTCAAATATGAACCCAGGGACTTGGCTTGAACAAACTTCAATCTCCCCCCACCCCAAGCATGCTGCATACCCAATATCAAAAGATCCTGCCTGCTTGATCTTAGGAAGAAGATTTTCAAAGAAATTTGGCAGAAATGCACTAAGTTCCAATTCAGGCTCCTATACTGAGTCCAAATATGAACCCAGGGGGGCCGATTTGAACAAACTTGAATCAGATCCACCCCACAATGTTGCATACCAAATATCAAAAGATTCTGCCTTCTGGATTTGGAGAAGATTTTTAAAGAAATTTGCCTGAAATGCACTAAGTTCGAATTCGGGCTTCTATAGGGAGTCCAAATATGAATCCATGTGGCCGATTTGAACGAACTTGAATCAAATCCACCTCACAATGTTGCATACCAAATATCAAAAGATTCTGCCTGCTGGATCTGGAGAAGAAGATTTTTTAAGAAATTTGCCTGAAATGCACTAAGTTCGAATTCGAGCTTCTATAGTGAGCCCAAATATGAATCTAGGAAGCCGATTTGAACAAACTTGAATCAGATCCACCCTACAATGTTGCATACCAAATATCAAAAGATTCTGCCTGCTGGATCTGGAGAAGAAAATTTTTTAATGTTTTCCCATTGCCTACAGTGTTCAAAAATGCTGACTCAGCACTTTTTCAAAAGTCCCGAAACTGTACACTATGATAAGACCGATGGCAATTTTTTTTTACCAATCCTTTCTGTTAGTCCTAAGGAAAATTCACACCAAATAAAAATTCTCAGTGCCGTGCAGTTTTGGAGATATGGGCGTTTTAATTTTTTTCTATTTTTAGCTCCTGCAGTTCCCACGGGGCTATGGGAAAACAAATTCAGCATAAATTAGGTACTTATGACCCAATAAGCCCTCACATAAAATTTGGTTCAAATCAGCCTCTCGGTTCGGAAAATAGAAATTTCGGGCGGGGCCAAAAATTTTCCCCCTCCCATAACAACGCCAAATATAGCCCATCAAACTTCTCTTGAACAAATCTGAGTCTACACCTTAAAAGGAATCTGCATACCATATATCAAGTCTCTGCTACTGCTGGTTCATGAGAAGAAGATTTTTAAAGATTTTGGTGGCCCTTGGGGGCATGGCACCACCCAGGAGGAGGGGCAACTTCATTTGAACAATCTGAATTGGCATTATGTAATAAACATTAACCCAACATTTGAATAAAATTGGGCTAGTGGCTTTGAAGGAGAAGTCGATAATGTAAAGTTAACACCGGACGACGACAGACACCAGACGGCAGACAGTAGGTGGAGAAAGAGAAGCATTTCTCCAGTAGGCTGCCTGCATAACATTTGACAATTGACAGACTTAGCATAAGCCGAGGAGGTAGACAATGCACGAACTTCGTGGGCAGAAAAATGATTGGTAATACAATCGTCAGTCGCTAGACGAGCGTATGACACGAATAGCAAGAAAAATCCATCTAGAAATGGATTGAGGAGAGATCTTCTGTCAACTAGGGATAAGAGACAGAAATATATCTTTTCCTGTCTTTCCTAATGAGCTGTGTCCGGTGAGATAAATGTGAATTGTATGAACCAGATAGAGCAAAGGGCAATTAACCTCGGCAGAAGGAAGAGCCCTGGTACAGATAGGAGGTGGAGTCATTTCTGGAATCTGATTCTTGGCCAGAAAGGAGCAATCAGTGGTAAACGTAACACTGTTGGAAGAGTCCCTGAAAAAGACCGGATCAACCAAGAGGGCGTGAAGCTCACTAACCCGTCTCAGCTGAGGCAAAAGCCATCAGAGAAGCCATCTTGTATGTGAGAAAATGCATATCCACCTGGGATAAAGGTTTGAACGGCACCCCTCTCCCCCCCCCCCCCCCCCCCCCCCCCCCCCCCCCCCCCCCCCCCCCCAAGCAAAGCAGCACTCAAGAAAGATTCCATCTTGGGGTAAGCTAAGCTGCAAAGTCCTAGGCCTTTTCAAGGAAAAGTGCCCAACAAGCTTGGAGAGGAATGGATTAGTACCGATACGGCGCTATCCCACATACGAAAAGGTCTCCGAAAGCACTGACTTGTACCCTTTAATGGTAACAGGCTGGAGACCCCGAGAATCAAACAGATATACCAGAAACTCCGCAATCTGTTAAAGCCAAGGATTGGCATAGTCAACAGAGTGATCAGCACACCATCGACAGAAGACCTTCCACTTAGCCGCATAGGCTAAACCGGTGGAGTGCCTCGTTGAAGAAGAAATGCAGTCCACTGCTCGTCTCGAAAAACCTCTATGGAGGAGACAGGACCTGACAAAAGATATGCGTGTGAAGGGAAAGACCT
This sequence comes from Pictodentalium vernedei, assembly GCA_031216915.1. Classification (NCBI taxonomy): domain Eukaryota; kingdom Metazoa; phylum Mollusca; class Scaphopoda; order Dentaliida; family Dentaliidae; genus Pictodentalium; species Pictodentalium vernedei. The sequence goes on from CM062293.1 coordinate 59,475,045, forward strand.
AGAGGATCAAACATCGCACCCCATCTGAGATCGCTGGCGTCTGCCGTCAGAACACGATCGGACGTGGGTAAGTCCAACGGTACTCCCTGCATAATCCACTGAACATCCGTCCAGGGGAGAAAGTGATGATGAAGAGACTCCTGCAACTGGAGCACCAGATCCAGAGGATCGACATTCGGCCTCCAATGACTGAGCAGAAAGTGTTGGAAATGTCCGACCTAGAGGAATGAGATCCGGCAACAAACTGCAGAGACCGAGCAGCCGGAGAAGACTCCAAGCTGTCGCGGACATGGACTGGGACAGAGTCAGGGCAAAAGCTGAGAGAATCACAGACCTTGCCCGGGGAACTGCCACCCTATTCAGCTGATTACGGAAGTCCACCCCAGATGACAAAACGACTGAGAAGGGACCAGGTCCGACTTCTCCTTGTTGACTCTGAAACCTAGCGACGTGAGCAGGCTCAACAGTGTGTCGACATCTGACTCCAGAAAGGAAGCATTGGAATGCCTCTGGAGAATATCGTCTAGATATGCCAAAGTAGTCATCCTGGACTGTGTGCAATGTAACACATGCGACATCAGTCGGGTGAAGGCCCAAGGAGCCAGGTTGAGGCCAAAGGCATGGCCTTGAACTGGTAAACTCGCCCCAGAAAAGTGAACCTGAGATACTTTTGCAATGTCTGATGAATCGGAATGTGAAGTAAGCGCCTCGAAGGTTGATCCGGGAAGCAAAAACTCCCTGGTGAATGGAGCAGCAAACCGACCTGAAAGTCTCCATGCTGAACTTAGGAGCAATGATAGACTGGTTTAGAATACTCAGTCCTTCTTCGGCACCATGAACAGGCGGGAATAAAATCCGACTGAATGAATGTTCTTGATGACCTCGATCGCCCCCTTTGACAGGAGATTGTCTATCACCGTGATCAAAAGTTCCCAACCTGTAACATCTAAAGGAACTTGTGTTAGGAACTTGTGTTGGAAGAGGCGCTCTCGGCAGAGCTGGAGGCCTCTGGAAGGATATCCGCAGCTCGGACCGAACAACATCTAACACCCAAGGATCGGATTTCATTGTGGCTGAACGGTCTGCAAATTCCAATATCCTTCCTCCAACCTGGGATGAATCAAGGTGAGGACTTTCATTTCGAGCCTCGGCGAGGCCAGCGAGAGGAGAAACCACCTCCTCTACTATATGAAGAATCCTGAGTCCTCCCTCTAGCCTGCCGATGCTTACCCTTACCCTGTGATTAAGTAGAAGCGGCAGCAAGAGGATCAGCCCTTGGCTTCACAGAGGAAGCAGAAGGGCGCTTGCTTGGCTTTGGATGGCCCCTGCCTCCAACAGAAGGCTGATCAAGCTGACGAAGCAGCAGCTGATCTATGGAATGACGTAGAACGTCATCCCGGACCGTCGCCACGGAACCATGGAATAGTTGTGGACATGCCAAAGAAACAGATCGAAAAGCAGCATGCTGCCCCTCAGGAAGGGAATGGCATGTGTCCAACACAGCGTCCCTGTGAACTAATTCCAAGTTAGCCATGATACAGACAAGAGTGTGCTGAAAACGCTTCAACCACCTGTACTGACTGGCACGATCGAAGGCGCCCAGAAACGGGTTGCTCCACAGGCTGTAGGCATGTGACCGATGATCGCGGCCTGGCTGACACTGTCGGCTGGTTTGACGGTTTGAGATCTGAAAGAAACCAAACACAAAGTCAAGAGCTGCCCCCAAGTCAAAAGACGGTTGGCTCTCAACATCAGGTATGTCTAACTCATCCTCTGAGTCAGAGGACACATAGCCCATCATGGGGAAACCAGCCGATGCCTCCCATGGTCTAGGCACACCTGAGGGATAAGAAAAAGGCCTGCTTCCAATCCCGGGATGCGGCACCTGAAAACCACTAGTAGCCACTGGAAGCAACAGGAAGGCTCTTGGAAAGAACCTGAGTGAGCAAGGAGAGAGCCTCCATAAGTTCAAGGTCTGTGTTGGCCAGTTAGATGTGGGAATGAAAAGACAAAGTGTCTTCACTCCTGACCCTTTTAACCAGCGAAGGGTCATAATCCTCAAATATACCCGATGCAGGGCAATGGGTGGCAGCTGAAACATCTGAAGGAAGATGCGTATAGGGGTATGATATACCCCAATGATCTACAGAGAGGGTACTCAGGAGAGATCCCGTGGACCTCTGAGGGACAGAAGGTCCAGGCTGCACAAAAGGCGTTGGTCCCACAAAACTGGCCATGGTGCCAGAGTGCGTGGACGGAAATGCCACGGAGTTCATGGTGGCCCCACCAGGAACATCCAAATCCAATGAGAAAACTGCAGTGCTCGATGGCTGAGAAGATTCGGCCAGCAGCCCCTTCCGACATCGCCGAGTTGAAGTCAGGGAAGGCTGAGGCCGATACCTCACGTCCACACTACCAGACATCTCTGCAGACCCCTGCATGGATAAAACTGCTGTGCTCAACGGCTGAGAGGCCACAGCATAGGGTTCGGGTCGGCTGCCCCTTCCGACTTCGCTGAGTTGAAGTCAGGGAAGGCTGAGGCCGATACCCCACATCCACACTACCAGAGATGCATCTCTGCAGACAAGCCAAGTCCGGCTGAATCGGTGACTGATGACATAGCAGACAGAACAGAAGTAACAGCAGATACGATGGGAGCTGTTGAAACTGGTGGAAAGGGGGAGAAAGCAACTGAGCTCGGCTCCAAAGGAGGAGTCACAACCCTAGTGACAGCCTCAGATGTCGCCTGGAGAGGGACAACAGTCCTGGAACCAGGCATCTCTTAACCAGACAACTCAACAGCTCCTGCAGTATCCACCACAGAAAAGACTGCACATCCCCCCCCCCCCCCACCCCCTCACACACCCCAAGGGAACGGCCACGAGAACGCACCACAAGCTTGGGCAAAAGGCATTGCCCTCAAGGGACAGTCCTAACCATAACAGAGGTGAGAGCAGTAGAAGAAAAAGGTGAACTGAACAGATGTAGAAAGTAGAACACCCCCAACTACGAGAGAAAAGTGGCAGAAATTAAAGGACTGGCGGAAACACAACTGAACCCAAACGGCCGACAGGGACCCAAAAAACAGAAATTCTTCCCTCAACAGAGAGAAATCCTGTCCATAAAGCCCCCCCATTGACACTTAACACCAATAATAATAGTAATATCCAAAAGTATAACAAATTTATCAACCGAAAATTTTTATGTCCGAACAGCACAGTACACGAAAATTGCGCACAAACACGGACAATATATAAAATATAAGGAAAATGTGGTTGAAAATAATAACGAGAATATATAAAACACAGTCCTGTTATTATACGATCCTCAGATCCATAATTCCAGTCACAGGTAACCATTATCAACGAGTTGAATTATCATTGTTTCTTAAAGCAAATATGGACGTCTCGCCACATGGGCGGACGAAAAAAGAATGATTCATTAGTTACTGCCTGTGCACTGGCTGCCGGAAGCCATGGATTTGTACTTAGAGAAGAGCGTCCCCTACTGGATGTGCGCCAGTGGCGCTCAACCCAGTTTGGGCTTATTTTTTTCTAACTCCCCCCCCCCCCCCAACAACCCCCTCCACCCACCCAAGGAAACGGCCATGAGAATGCACCACACGGTTGGGCAAAAGGCATTGCCCTCAAGGGACCTTGGCATAACAGAGGTGAGAGCAGTAGAAGAAAAAGGTGAACTCAACAGATGTAGAAAGTAGAAGAACACCCCCAACCACGAGAGAAAAGTGGCAGAAAATAAAGGACCGGCGGAAACACAACTGAACCCAAATGGCCGACAGGGACCCAAAAAACAGAAATTCTGCCCTTAACAGAGAGGAGAAATCCTGTCCATAAAGCCCCCCATTGACACTTAACTCCAATAATAATAGTAATATCCAAAAGGATAAAAAATTTATCAACCGAAAAATTTTATGTCCGAACAGCACAGTACGAGAAAATATAATGAAAATGTGGTTGAAAATAATAATGAGAATATATAAAACACAGTCCTGTTATTATACGATCCTCAGATCCAAACTTCCAGTCACAGGTAACCATTATCAACGAGCTGAATTATCACTGTTTCTTAAAGCAAAGATGGACGTCTCGCCACATGGGCGGATGAAAAAAGAATGATTCATTAGTTACTGCTTGCACACTGGCTGCTGGAAGCCATGGATTTGTACTAAGAGAAGAGCGTCCCCTACTGGGTGTGCGCCGGTGGTGCTCAACCCAGTTTTGGCTTATTTTTTCTTGGTGCTTTTGCACCACTTTTCTTTCCCAAATCGCTTGGGAAAGATCAAAACAGACAGTATATTTTCCGATTTAGGGACTTCAACTGTAGTGCAAGCCTGTAGTAAACAATTGTAGGGTAAGTTGATAAGAAATTTTATGCCATTTATGTTGGTTGTTTCTCGAAATGTGCTATATGATGTACTTTGTAGTGTTAAAAAACTTATTATTGTAAATTCATATTTCGAGTCTAGCTTTATGAATTTGCATAATTTCATGTTCTTACTGCTGTCAGCGTCACGTCAGGACGTCGCAATTCAGACATGCGGTGAAATGAAAAGTTCACACATGCAGTCAATAGAATGTGTGTCCACCTTTTGCCTCTTGAATGGCAAGACATCGATGGCACATGGACCTGATAAGTCTCTGGATGTCACCCTGTGGTATTGCATTCCACTCCTGCCTTAGAACATTATGTAAATTGCCTAACGTCTGAAGATCATGAAGTCGTACCCGACGGTCCAATTGATCCCAAAGATGCTCGATTGGAGACAAATCTGGCGAAAGTGGGGGGGCAGGGAAGAAGTTCAATGCTCTGCCTCTCAGGAAAGTCACAACAGATACGTGCCATGTGACATTGGGAATCGTTTTGCTGGAATAACTGCAATCCGACATTAGAGTTGCACAACAGGACAACAGCAGCATTAAGAATTTTGTCCCTATAACGCTGTCCATTCAGATTATCATCGATGAAGATCAACTGCATTCAATGGTGCAAGGTAATTCCTGTCAAAACCATTACACTACCCCCGCCGAAACGGTTGCATTCCCGCACACAAGCATCAGAAAAACGTTCTCGTCGGCAATACACTCTTTCCCTACCATCAGTGTCCCATAGACAAAATCGTGATTCATCACTAAAAAGAACTGTGCTCCAATGCTGTTGAGTCCAGCGAATATGCTGACAGACCCATTCCTTTCTGACAGTATGATGACATTGGGTAAGTACTGGTCCGTGGTATGGATGCCTACTTCAGATGCCAGGTTCAGCGAGACTGTTGCAGACAGTTTGCGCACTGATTCTATTGTTAGTTCCACCAGGAGTAATTGCTGCTGTCCTCGCCGCGAAAGGAAGCAATCCTGCAAGTGAGACATCCTGATGTGTCAGTCTTGTGCAGGGGTCGTCACTCTTGGTCAACCTAAACGCAGTTGGTCAGCAGTAGATCCAGTAGTTCTATACCTTCCAATGAGACATTAAATAGCGGCCACAGTGACTCCAAACTCAGCAGCGAGCTCATCTGGAAGTATCCCAGCCTCACGCATTCCAATTGCCAACCTCTGATTTTTGGTTAACCTTGGAATTTTTTTGAATGTCGGAAGACAAAAACTAGCCTGTTTTCTCAATAACCTAGGCTCTCTAGCTCAATATAACACGAAGAAAATCATCGGTCACCCATTCAGTTTGACATTCTCGGATAGCAAGCACATGCCATTTTGAAATCATTAATTAGCTCCGCCTCTAATTAAATAGTTCCTCTTCTAATAGATTGCATGACCTTAATTGACCTGGTCAAAAGGTGATTGCATTACATAATCATACATAATTACTGGGGTTTTGGAGACTGCTTTCATACAGGTGATGTACATATAATGCAGAACACAACACATATAATAAAAAGAAACCCACTTTTTGAATAGGTAATTATTATCTCATTTGTGACTGCAAGGAAATATAAGTTTTCACTCACAGCTTTCATTTGCTCATGAAAACTTATATTTCCTTTGTCAGTGTATGGCAGATATGGCATGTACCGTAGATGTCACTTGAAGAGGGGGGAGGGGAGGCACCATAAGCAATTTCTATTGAAGTCAGACAAGCCATCTTCAAACAGTGAAAAAAGATTTTTCTTCAGATGTATGATCTGTCTGTGATTATAGTGGGTGAGAAGCACTAGTGTGGCCGGATAATTAAACCATTTATATAAATTATTAGGTAAAAATACAGTGCTGGGAGCAACATGACCATATACCCGATAGTACCACCTCAGTGCCAGCTGGCAGTAAGACCATTCTCCTGAGCAAACTAAGGAGGTTCTGTTGCTTTTCATCCTTCTCTGTTTTTACTACGCCAGTCATGCTTTTTATGTTTCAAAGGAATGTTAGTAGTAGCTATTTAATTTGGAGGGAATTCCTTTAAGATGGAAACAGCATACCTTTCTATTCATATGTGTATGCCATAGGTGCTATTTTCCGTAGATATGCCGCTGCTTATAGTCAATCATAAGATAATTCTGGTACAAGCTCCAAAACAGTAGGCTTCCCCTTCGTTTACATTTCACCATTGTGACATTCCTGATCAGTATTGCTCTTTTAATTTAATAAAAAAAAAAGTGTCAAGTAGATATATATGAAAATTCATTTGGGAAATGGTAAGACTGATATGTTCATGATCTATGATCTAGCTTGACATACATACTTTTAAAACAAGAAAAAAGGGCAATGCACACACACTCCTCACCCCTGCAATACCATGGATAGCATATGCTGATCATTGGAGTGGTGGCATTTTCACAGGTAACTAATTTATGAAACAAAGTATTTTCAATGAAAAATGTGTACGATTGTCACTATTTAAAATATCTAAGATGGCATAAATGTTTGCCATTTTGAACAAACAAACGTAAACCAACCCACCCCCACACCCTCAGAATACCCATTCAAAATGGCCGATGTAAAAATGACACCCACAAACAAAAAATGACAATGCAAAAGCATTATAGGGACAGTTTTTTAAGTCTAAAAAGGGACTTGACTGTTGTATGTACGTGGGATGGAACCTGCAATATGCAGATATCATTTCACCCATATTGATCTGTCACCACACCAAAGGGCATCAAAATCTGACAACCAATGCTTGAGTAATAATAGAAAACGTTCATGGGGCAGTTTTTGAGTAAGTATAACAAGGGGCATAACTCCAGTATGTGTCAACGAAATTCACAATATGCCGATATTCTTTACCCCATATTGGTCTAACACCATACCAAAGGATATCAAAGCCTGATAACCAATGCACAAGTTATAATGCAAAATGTTCATAGGGACAGTTTTCAGTCTTACAAGAAGCAAACCTCTGTTGAGTATGCACTGACGAAACCTACAATATGTGGATCACCTTTCTCCCATACTAGTCACTCACCACACCATAGGACATCAAAATGTAAGAAGTGATATTTGAGTTATAATGCAAAATGTTCGTATAGACATTTTTCCATCTAACAAGGGTCATAACTGGTGAATATGTGGGAATGAAACCCACAATTTTGGGATATCCCTTTCCATGCACTGGTCTTTCACAACTGCTCGAGTTATAAAGCAAAACATTCGTACAGACAGTTTTCTAAGTCTAACAAGGGTTATAACTCTGGTACGAATGCATTGAAAAAACCCTGCAATATGTGGACATCCTTTCACTCATTTTTGGTTTCTCATCATACCAAAGGACTTAAAAATCTGCCCTGTACTTGAGTTATAATACAAACTTATGGACGGACAGTTTTCTGAGGCTAACAAGGGCCATAACTCAGGTAAGAAGATAAGAAAAAAATCTGCAATATGTGGATATCTTTTCCCTCATGCTGGTCTCTCAACATAGCAACAAACTTCAAAATCTGACAACCAGTACTTGAGTTATAATACAAAATGTTTATATGAAAGTACAGATGGAGACCTTGATTATCTGCCCACTGAAACTTTCTCTGGAGGTTGAGGGCATAATAAATTACTAACACCCTTGGTTCCATAAAATGACAACTGAACTCTGTGGGATAAAGAGTACACAAAACATCACCAGTGATGAAAAGTATTTCATATTCCGCAAGCAAAGTTTATGATATTCAAAGCATACCTAAGATGCTGACAGGGAAGGTTGTTGACTGACATGCAGGCCAGTAATCTTGAGATTTATTTTAACTGACTCCTGTTTTCAACACTAAGAAATCATAAACTTCATGTGGATACAGAGAGACCCTTAAATCTCCCATGCTTAATCACTCCAGTCTGCTCTTCTAAAGTAGTGCACTACATTTTTTGGCTATTGTGCTACTTCAAAGTTCTGGTTTCTTCTGCCAATCAGTGGAAGAAAATTTGTAAAATTCTCAAGACTTGATGAGTGCAGTAGAAAATATTATTATACACTTGTTCTATGAAGTCCCCATCTACAGCAACAATAAACAGTGCAGAAAATGAAAATCTGTTCCGCACATATCTGCGGAACGCAAATCGTTGATGGACTATTTTTAAATAGAAGTGAAATTTCACTGGAATTTTCTACAAATCATGCGCCGCAATTACAATTTGAATCGCTAGTGAAAGCTAAAAATCGTCCCCTGAGTTCCAATGTGTTCTATGTGCCAGTAGGTTATATAATATGTGACCTGACACAAAAGGATTTCATGAGCCATTTTAGAAATATAGTATATTTATCGGTGAATAGCCCCCCCCCCCCCCCACCCCAACCCCGTGTGTGAACTGGATAATCGATATGGCACTTGTGCCATCGTGGAATGATAAAACTTGAGGCCTGCAGCCTCTTGTTCTATCCTTACACACTGGCACTCATACTATATCAATTATCCGATTCACACATGAGGGTCCTCCTCTGTATTTAAATAGAGTGTGTCTGTGTGTGGTGGGGGGTAGGGTTGTTCACTGATAAATATACTATATTTCTACAATGGCTCATGAAATCCTTTTGTGTAGGGTCACATATTATAACCCTATAACAGCAGATGTATTTTTGTGTACATGCCACAGTCTCGGTCATCTTGTCTACTTTTAAGTAGACAGCTCAGGCCTTTAAATTCTACAAAACTTTCAACGGTAACTGGAGTCCACAAATTACTGGGATGATCCCAAATTAGATGACATGGAAAATAATTTAGTTGTTTTTTTATGCTTTTCCTGTCCAATTTCATAAGAGTGGAATTAACAGCTATTTTGCCACAAACTGACAGTCTATATCACATCGCTTTGCAGTTATTTTCAGGTAAGTCTTGGCTGCCTTCACAAGCAGTCAAAACTTGCCTAGAAACAATGGCCCAGGTACTTAACCCTTTAGCCAATGAAAACAATATCAAAATTTGTTATTTTAAATAGTATTTTTTCAAATTCTAAAAAGAATTTCAACAAACTACATCAGGTGCCCATCCCCTCATTGGAATGAGGGGTCACATGATATGGTTTTGTTGAATTTTTTTTTTCACTACTGAATTTGTATATTATGCAGGGGGATGCAGCCAATTTGTTAGCTAAAGGGTTAATACGTAACTCGGAGTTTACCTAGAGACAGAATGTGAAGGATTAATATATAACTTTGAGTTTACCTGGAGACAGAATGTTGAGGCACTTGTTCTGTTGTGGAAAAAAATTATCAAAGTTGGAATTAAGAACTTTAGGTACAGTAGGTATTTTGAGGCACCAACAAAGTCATAAGAAGCAAAATATGGTGTTTCAGGCAGTCAACTGACCTGACAAGTCTGTGATGTCTCCAAATTAGGCCAATCTAAAGGCCCTATTGCAGAAGCAGAAAAAATAGACCCAGAAGAGACAAAGAATTCATTGGCCAAATGCAACTTTTTGTTACATTTGCAGATGATATAATTACAGGACTGCCTGTATACATTAAAGCATTAGCATTCTCTCATCTTTGTAAACTCATTGTTAATAACCTGCATAATGATGTCAAAATACCAAAGTTTCAAGCAGCAAATATTCCCTGTGAAGCAAATAGCAATTTAACCAATTCAGTTTTGTTTGGCAGAGTTTGTCAAACAACACTGAATTGGTTAAACTCCTAGTTGCATTATGGGAAAAAATTAATACTTCAAATTACAGTTTTTTGGACAGCAGTGTGCAGCGGGTTAATTATATAGTATGTCTGAAGAAAAAAATGAGGGGGGGGGGGGACATGTGCCCCCCCCCCCTCCCATACTCATCAGACTTCACAGTCTTTGATTTTCCCTACGCTTTCATTTCAACCCTTTACCCAAAGCAGATGAGATCAAAATTTATTATTTTAAATATCATTTTTTTAATTTTTTCAAAAAGTTTCAACAAAACCATATCATGTGACCTCTCATTGGAACAAGCTCGACGGGCATATGCAGGTGATTCGTTGGGTAAAGGGTTAAGCTCATGATATTTTCATACTTGCTTGATTTCCTTTGACAGAGTGATGGCACATTTGTTACTATATCTAACTTTGATGAAAGGGGCAAAAATCTGAATTTAACCAGTGGAGTGATAAACTAATTTTGAATGATGATGTGAAAAAAGAATATATTTGTTTCTGAAAGCATTTGCTCAAGAATGGAAGTGGTGGTTTGAGTAAATATAGTTTGAAAACTGTGTGGTTACAATTTAATGGAGAATGCTAAGGCCACAGAATATAGTGCTTTTTAACCCTTTACCTAACATGAAAAGCAGACAACATTTGCAAACAAAATTCTTTAATAACTAATTTTTTTCATTTTTTGTCTCAAACACATAGGTTATGAGCCCCTCATTGGAACGAACTCCAATGAGGGGTCATAACCTATGTTTCTGAGACAAAAAAAAATGAAAAAATAATGAAAATTAACTGGCAATTTTTGAGAATAGCGCTGGCCAGTTTTGGCCGTTATGTTGGGTAAAGGGTTAAACCCCAATAAATAAATAAATAAATAATTACGGTTATCAACTTCATATAAATTTTAAGGACAGTTATAAGATGTGCTGCATATAATAGTTGATTCCACATCTGCAAAGTCAAGTCATACTTAACTTCCATGTGTTCAAAGTTATTCAAGAATTTTGTTTGCCAGTGTCGTCTGCTTTTCATGTTAAGTAAAGGGTGTTAATAGAACAAGCTCAATACAAAAATTTAAAAAATAATAAAATGTAAAAGGCCAATTTTGTAAATAATGCTGATCAGTTATGGCCATCATGTCAGGTGAAGGGTTAACTGATTATTGAGAAGCCCTCTCAGAAAGCTTCCCAATGATCAGTTATCTGTTGCAGGAATTCAGAGAAGAGAGAGGCATTTTCCACAGCAACAATGATATACACTAATACAACATCTCATAAGGACATATTTTAATATTTATTTTTTTATTGGCATTTAAGGTCACATATTGGGGTTCTCACAGGATATATTTTGATCAAATTGATACAAGCCATTACCTGAATATCTTTTTCAAGAAATTTTATTTATTGACCTTTGCCCACCAATTCACATTTTCAAGCACTTTCAGAGGCCTAAAATTTTAGCTTTAACCATAAAGGGCCTGGATATTTTTATACATTTTGACAGTCCACATTTTATGGCTTTGGCATTGTTTCTAGGAAAGTCCTGGTTCCCTATATAAGCAGCCAAGATTTGCTGAGAAACAACTGTCCATACCATTTTGCTACACTCAGTCTATATTTGTAGCTTTGTCATTGTTTCTAGGCAAGTCTTGGCTGCCTGTATTGGCAGCCAAGACTTGCCACAAAACAACTACCCAATTTGCAAGTGTATCTTAAGACTGACAGTTACGGTGCCTGTTTTGTTGTGGCAGTAAATAGTGATCAAAGTCAGAGTTAGGCCTCTAAGGGTAAAATTCAAGCACTTTTTAGGGCCCTTACAAACCCTGACATATTGTAAGGATTTTCAGATATTTTTGCAGCAGAATGTCACCAAATCAGATTTTCTAAGCTTAGAGGAAGAAACTCCAGAAATGTTCTCAGATCTGCTGGGCTATTTAAGCAATACACTTGAAAGAAAAACAAACTGTACAGAACCAGTATGTCTCACAATGAAAGCATACCTGCATTTTCCAGAGTACATGAAGAGGTTTCAGTTACTGCAAATTGTTTGCAGCTCCAGAAACAGTTACCACATAAGTAAAAAGTTGTCCCTGAGCAAAAGGGGTGGCTATACCCCCCCCCCCCCCCCTGCCAAGGAGTTTCTAGTCATTTATCTTTGTTGATATTGAATTAATAAATATCTTATTTTATCTCCATCAAACCATACCACCAATACAGCAGGTCACCAAATGTGTCCATGGGACACGAATGCCCCTGCTTAATAATAAACTATATTTAGTGCTTAACAAAGTCCTAAAAGGGGTCATAACTCGAATAAAAAACACACTCAAAATCAAACCCATCTGGTATATTGTCTACAGCAAGCTATATTCCAAGTTCGATTGAAATTGGACGGCTACAACTCAAGTTACCATCTGGAAACCAATATCAACATGTCTTCTAAGCTGGAAATAGGCCATAACTCTGCCAACAAATATCAGACCAAGCCCACTGTCAATCCCAACCTGTATTATGTGGTTATAAACCTATGTATAAAATTTTGTTTCATTTCGATCAGTCAAACTAAAGTTAGCATCCGGAAACCACTATCAACATGTCTTCTAAGTCAGAAAAGGGCCGTAACTCTGCTAAAAAATATCGGACCAAGCCCACTATCAATCCCAATCTGTATTATGTGGTTACATATCAATGTATAAAATTTTGTTATATTTCCTTCAGTCAAACTAAAGTTATCATCCAGAAACCAATATCAACATGTCTTCTAAGTCAGAAAAAGGCCATAACTCTGCCAAAAAATATCGCACCAAGCCCACTATCAATTTCAACCTGTATTGTGTGGTTATAAACCTATGTATAATTTTTTTTTACATTTCCTTCAGTCAAACTAAAGTTATCATCCAAAAAACAATATCAACATGTCTTCTAAGTCAGAAAAAGGGCCATAACTCTGCCAAAAAATATTGGACCAAGCCGACTATCAATCCCAACCTGTATTGTGTGGTTATAAACCTATGTCTAAAATTTGTTTCATTTAATTGTCAAATTAATGTTATCGTCTGGAAACCATATTCAGGACAGAGGTACATGACGTACGTACGTACAGATGGACAAAGCGTAACATTAGCGGACAAGAAACTCTATTCCCTTTTTCTGTAATCCACTAAGAAAGTACTGTTCTTTGACTGGCTCAGTGCTGGAAGTCTATATTTGGGCTTTATAAACAAGTTATCTTATTGCTATCATTTGATTCAGATTCAGCTAGAAGCAAATCGTCTCTTGAATGCAAAAAAGCACCAACTGTAATGCTAATACACCTTCTTGCACTCTGGAGATGAAATGATGTTTTAGTAATATTCATTTGTTTTGTATTAATTTATTAAAGAGTACAATGCAATAATTGTTACTAAACAAACAGATATGAACAAAAGCTACCTTTCAAAATAAATCTAGCACCCAATCACTCAACAATTTTCATAGATAGACTGCAAAAAACATTAAGACAGTCCTCTTCTCGTTTTACTTTAGATAAAAGACATGGACCATCAGATGTATTCAATGAGCTGTAACCTATATTTGCTTTTTGATGTTTCGATGCAATTAGCCAATAGACCCAAATATTTCAACATTTTCTACAACTATATTATGATGGTGGTGTTTGTTTCCTTGCAGAGTTATAGCTTGTTATATGACAGCAGTTTTCTCTGAAAATATTACTTTTCCTCCTGAACAAATTACCTCTCAAAAGCTACTTAGAAACTGTTATCTATGACTTTAATCACCCCCAGAGGAAAGTGCAAGTAGTTTTCAATAACCACAGCAGGATATGTGTAAGTACAAGCCAGTGTATCTTTTTCATATAATCAATCATTTTTTTTTTTCTGACAGGCAATAGCAGAACAACAGAACCCATCATTTGTACATAGTCGACTTGTCATGTTACTTTGGTATACTATTTGTGCATGAGTAAATCAAATTCTAAGCAACAACACTAAAATCTACTAACCATCTACTTTAATGAGGTTTCCATATGGAAAAACTGTAATTTCAGCAAAGCTCTGGTAAATACCAAACATTTTTCGGTTTGGACAAGTCAGAGTCAAATGTTGGCGATTAATCTTTGATGACCAGAATGTTTCTCCATTTTATTACATACTTGACCACTTAAGACATCATAACTGAATCAAACCAATTGTTTTTCTCATAAACAAGTAAGTATGATGCCATTAAGTAGAACCAGAAGTTAATAACCATTTGTTTATGCTATTTGTTAAGTTTTTAAAGACAACTTAACTTAGTGCCTCCTAGCAAATAAAGGTTCTGACTTCTGCCCAAACTGTTATCCATCTTGTGTTAGATTTGTGTTGGGGAAAACATGCAAGCATGTTAACCCTTTACCTATCATGAAGAACAACACTTGCATAAAGGTTTCTTAAATAACTGAATATTTTATTTCTAAAACACATAGCTTATAGCCCCTTGTTGGAATGAGCTCACCGAGTCATTCCAATGAGAGATCATAACATATTCTAGAGGATAAAATTGGAAAAGTAATAAAATGTGAGTGGCAAATTATATAAATTGCACTGGCCAGATATATAAATTTTATAGTAAATTTCCTTTCTTATTATACCTACCGCAATTGTTTACTACAGGCTTGCACTACAGTGGAAGAACCTAACTCGGATAAAATACTCTCTATTTAATCTTTCCCAAGAGATTTGGGAAAGAAAAGTGGTGTAAAAAACATCACAAAAAAATAAGCCAAAACTGGGTCGAGCGCCATCGGCGAACACCCAATATGGGACGCTCTTCCATAGTACAAATCCATGACTTCCGTAAGCCAATGCGCAGTGCGTCAATAATTCGTCGTTCTTTTGATTCCGACAACACAGGAGTTATGTGATCAGCAGGGAGGAAAGATTCTTACCCGAATAAGAAGCTGGGAGGACCTCCATGTAAACAATTGCGGTAGGTATAATAAGAAAGGAAATTTACTATATAATTTATATTTCTTATCAACCTACCTTGCAATTGTTTACTACAGGCTGAATAGACAATAGGATGGAGGCAATCACATAACTAACCCACACATAACTCAATAGCACTGGAACCGTGGACAGAGGAAGAGATCCCTAGGCCTATCAAACCATAGCATCACAAACATTAGTAAAAGATAATGAAAGATGAGGCGTATCGTGAAGTGCGATGCACAGACAGAAAGGGCAGTAATAGCACGGAGCTGGAACTGACCCTGAAAAAAGCTGAATGGCTGGGATAGACAACAGCCTGAGCTGAAGAAAGAGGGCCCCTAGGACAAAGGTCCTCTGTCGGCTCCTGCAACTGTCGCAGATAAAAGGAGAATGTAGCATTTCCCCAGTAGGCTGCCAGTATAACATCCGTCATCCGACAACATGACGGAGTTATAAAAAGAGGAAGACAATGCACGCACCTTGTGGCAGAAAAAACAATTGGTAATACAATCACCAGTAGCTAGACGAGCGGAAGCTGCACGAATAGCAAGACAAATTCCATCAAGAAATGGATGCAGGAGAGATCTGGCATGTGAGAAAACGCATATCCATCTTGGATGAAGGTGCGAACGCCCCCCCACCCCCAAGCACCATCTTGGAGTAAACTGCAAAGTCCTAGGCCTTTTCAAGGAAAAGAGCTGAACAAGCTTGGAGAGGCAAGGATGAGTGTCGAAACAATGCGGTACCACATATGAAAAAGGTCTCCGAAGCATGGACTTGTACCCATTGCTGGAGACCCCCAGAAACAAACATATATCAGAAAACTCCACAAGCGGTGTGATCGAAGGAGTGACAGAAGCAACAGAGTGATCGCACACCATCAAGAGGCTAAACCAGTGGAGTGAGTGCCTCCTTGAAGAAGAAAAGCAACTCCACTGCGTGTCTCGAAAAACCACTACGGAGGAAACAGGACAAATAAAAGACATGTGCGAAGGCACAATGAAGTCGGGTCAACTGGAAACCTCCTCGGGAAACTTTGGCATAGAAAGTGGCGATGTAGAGGGAGACATGCCGGAACCGCTGCTAACAGAGAGCGGAGCAGATTGATCCACACCCACAGAGGCGATGGGTGTGATCGAAAGGATTCGATGACTGCAGGTTCATATCTGGGAGAGAACCTGAGGCGGAATCGGAACCGGCAGGAAGGCGTAGCTGACAAGACCGTCCCAAAGGAGGGCCAGAGCATCCACGGCGAAAGCCAGAGCATCTGGACACGAGGACATGAAAGTGTCCACCTGATGGTTCCAACGAGTCGCAAAGAGATCGATGGAACCCGCCATGTGGAGCATCCACTCGGTGGAAAAGAACCTGCCCCGTCGGGACAGGGAGTTGGCTAGGACATTCAGACGACCAGAAATGTGACGAACAACCACCCCGGCATTGACATCCTGAGCGAGCAGTAGAAGATCCCGAGCCAATTCGTATATTGGAACCGAGTGCGTGCCGCCCTATTTCCCGAATGTAAGCAACCACTGTCGAATAGTCGAACAACAGAAGGACCTGACAATTCGACGGTTGAGGGATCCACTGCCTGAAACTCAGAAGAAGAGCAAGAAGCTCCTTCTGGCTGATGTGTAGAGATGCCCGATCCTGGTCCCACATCCCATGAAGGGAAAGACCTAGAGGATCCAAGGTCGCACACCATCCGAGATCTCGGACATCTGCCGTCAGAACGTGATCGGACGTGGGCAAGTCCAACAGGACACCCTGTGTGATCCACTGAACATTCGTCCAGTGGAGAAGGTGAGGATAAGAGAATCTGGAAACTGAAGCACCAGATCCAGAGAATCGACATTCAGATTGAGTGCAGCCGACCTAGAGGAATGAGATCCTTCACCGAACCGCAGAGACCGATCAGCCGGAGAATACTCCGTGCCGTCGCGGATGTGGACCGGGACAGAGTCAGAGCAAAAGCTGAGAGAATCACAGCCTTGGTCTGGGGAACCGCCACCAAATTGAATTGGGTGCCGAAAGCCATCCCCAGATGACAAAACAACTGAGAAGGGACCAGGTCCGACTTCTCCTTGTTGACTCTGAATCCTAGCGACGTGAGCAAGCAACAGAGTGGAGACATCCGACTCCAGTAAGGCAGCATTGGATTGCCTCTGGAGGATATCGTCCAGATATGCCAAAGTAGTCACCCTGGAATGTGTGCGATGGAAAGCTATCACATGTGACATCAGTCTGGTGAAGGCCCAAGGAGCCAGGTGGAGGCCGAAAGGCATGGCCTTGAACTGGTAAACTTGCCCCAGAAAAGCGAACCTGAGATACTTCCACGATGCCCGATGAATCGGAACGTGAAAGTAAGCGTCTCGCAGGTCGATGCTGAAAGCGAAAACTCCCTGGTGAATTGAACGGCGGACCGACCTGAAAGTCTCCATGCTGAACTTGGGAGCAGTGATAGACTGGTTCAGGATACTCAGATCGATAACCGGTCAGAGTCGGCAGTCCTTCTTCGGCACCAAGAACAGGCGGGAATAGAACCCCACTGACGGAATGTTCTTGATGACCTCGATTGCCCCCTTTGTCAGGAGATTGTCTATCTCCGTGGACAAAAGTTCCCGACATAAAACGTCTGAAGCAACTGTGGTTGGAAGAGGCACCCTGGACAGATTGGGGTGCCTTCGGAAGGATATTCGCAGCCCGGACAGAACAACATCTACCACCCAAGGATTGGATGTGATGGTGGCCCAATGGTCTGCAAACTCTGCTATCCTTCCTCCAACCTGGGACGAGTCGAGGTGAGGACTTCATTTCGAGCCCCGATGAGGCCTGCGAGAGGAGAAACCACCTCCTCTACTGAATGAAGAATCCTGAGACTTCCCTCTAGTCTGCCGATGCTTACCCTTACCGCTTGAGTAAGAAGTAGAAGCGGTGGCAGAAGGATCAACCTTTTGCTTCGCAGAGGAAGCAGAAGGGTACTTGTTAGGCTTGGAACGGCCCCTGCCTCCCCTAGAAGGCTGATCAAGCTGAAGAAACAGCAGCTGATCTTTGGAATGACGTAGGACGTCATTCCGGACCATCGACACGGAACCATGGAAAAGTTGCGGATCTGCCAAAGAAGCAGATCGAAGAGTAGTGTGCTGCTCCTCAGGAAGGGATCGGCCTGTGTCCAGCACAGAGTCCCTTCAAACTGATTCCAGATTAGCTGTGTTACAGGCATGCGTGTGAGTACGATGCATGAGCGCCTTGGACAGCACACGCAAAGGAGCCTGTACCTCGTCAAACTTATCTGTTGGAAGATAAGCAGCTAAAGCTGAGACGACGTGATCTGAGAGAGAAAGCATACCAAGCATCTCTCTCGATAAGCCCAATGTGGACTCCAGAGCCGTCATCGGAATGACGGCAGACTTGGGCTTGAAAAGCCCGAGGGAATTGGAGTCCTGATCCAAAACCGTCAAAGTCTGGCAGACTGACGGATTGGCGGAATCGTGGGAATGATAACGCGCCAGAGGCAAAAAGGTGTCAACCCTGGTGAAGAACGGAGCCTTCATAGCCTTGGAACGCAGCTTAGAGTCCAAGGCTGAAAATGCTTCAACCAACTGTACCATCATGGGCAAACCAGCCGACGCCTCCCATGGTGTCGGAACACCAGGGGGATCAGAAAGCGGCCTGTTTCCAATCCCAGGAGGCGGCGCCATAGGGGGAGCCTGGAAACCACTCACTGCCTCGCTGGAAGCAACAGGAAGGCTCTTTGACAGAGCCTGAGTGAGTAAGGAGAGGGCCTCCCTAAGCTCACTGCCCATAGTGGCCGGTTCGACAGGGGAACGAACCAGCAAAGTGGCTTCACCTCGGACCCTCTTAACCAGCGAAGGGTCACGATCCTCCAAAACACCCGACGTGGGACGACGGGCGGCAGCCAAAACGTCTGAAGGCAGACGTGTATAGGGGTACGTCACACCCCGAGGATCAACATAGCGGGAACTCAGGAGAGTCACCGCAGACCTCTGCGGGAAGAAGGTCCAGGCTGCACAAAAGACGTTGGTCCCCCAAAACTAGTCGTGTGGCCAGAATGAGTGGACGAAAACGCCACAGAGTTCATAATGTGCCCACTAAGAACATCCGAATCCAATAACACAACTGTGGTGCTCGACGACGCAGAGACCACAGTAGAGGGTCCGGCCGACAGCCACTTTCAACTTCGCTGAGTTGAAGTTAGGGAAGGCTGAGGCCGTTACCCCCACGTCTACACTCCCAGACACTGCAGCAGACCACTGCAGGTATAAAACTACTGTGCTCAACGGCTGAGAGGACACAGTAGGGGTTCAGTCGGCAGCCACTTCAGACTTCGCCGAGTTGAAGTCGGGGAAGGCTGAGGCCGATACCCCACAACCACACTACAGACATCCCTGCAGACGCTTGCAGGGATAAGCCGAGGCTGGCTAAAAACGGTGCCCAATGACGTTGTAGATGGAACAGCAGTAGCAGCAGATATGACGGGAGCTGATGGAACTGGCGGAAAAGCGGAGAGAGCCACCTAGCTCGGCCTCCAAAGGAGGAGTCACAACCCTAGTGACAGCCTCAGATGTAGACTGGAGAGGGCACATAGTCCCGGAACCAGGCATCTCTTCACCAGAAATCCAACAGCTCCCGCAGTATCCACCACGGTAAAAAAACCAAAAAACTGCACATTCCCCACGGAAGGGGAATAACTCTCACCAGATATGGTTGAGTCGGGAAGCCCCGAAACTGACAGCATTCCCCACTCCCCTGCTGGTGTGGGAGGACCTGCACATCCCCATGGAGGGGGTAAAACTCACACCAGACATGGTCGAGTCGGGGGGCCCCGAAACAATAGCGTCCCCCCCCCCCCCTGGGAGCAGGAGGAGCTGCACATCCCCTATGGAGGGGGTATAACTCACACCAGACGTGGTCGAGTTGGGAGGCTCCCGAAACGATAGCATTCCACACCACCCGCGGGTGCGGAAGAAACGGCCACAAGAATGCACCAAAGCGAGGGCTAAAGGAACCGAACTGGAAATAACAGAGGTGAGAGCAGTAGAAGAAAAAGGTGAACTCAACAGAAACAGAAAGTAGAACACCCTCAACTACGAGAAAAGGTGGCAGAAAAAAAATGGTGGGTACACGACAGAACCCAGACAGTCGACAGGGACCGAAAAAACAGAAATTCAGCCCTCAACAGAGTGAAGAAATCCTGTCCAGATAGTCTCTGATTGACACCTAACTCCAATAACAATTAAATTATCAACCGAAAAATTCATTGTCGAATCGCATTGACACGATGTCGAAAACAAAACATTCGCAAAAACGGAATAGCAAATAATATACAATGAGAATGTGGTTGAAAATATTAACGAGAATATATAAAACACAGTCCTGTTATTATACGATCTTCAGATCCATAATTCCAGTCACAGGAAAACCATTATCGACGAGTTCATTACGTGTACGCTCCCTGTAAAACACTGCCAATCGACTCCCCACTAACTGCTCTATGTGGTGGGGTATCAAAACCCACCCACGTGACTTCAATAAGACGTACTAACGGTTATAATTAGCATGAAGTGTTTCCCAATGTTGTGATAAGGATATGCTTCTGATCCAAAATAGGACCTTCAAACATCATTTCTCTGTAAAACGGCCATTGATAATTAGGGAAAAAAGCACATCGCTCCCAAACTACACAAATAAAAATAAAATCGTTAAAATTTCTTTCGAAATATCGTACAAAGTGACTTTTGAGGGCAGTTTCGATCTCGCATGAATATTTGTGAAGACCTTCTCGTTACTTTTTGTCGATGTCGGTGTTTCTTTGATCCTGTAATTTTTAGATACCAATTAGCAAATTTTTCCAACCAGTCAGGCAAATACTATTTTTAATATCATAGGGAAATTTTAAAAACACGTTTCGTTTCGATTATATTGAGTAAACATCAGTGCGATTTCGTCCTTGAATTTTTATAATCCGACTATTATTAGCGAAGTTACGCCAAAAATGGAAATAATAAAAAAATCTCATTTGTAACAGGCTGAAGAACCTTTCGAAAAGAGTCATTCAAATACACACCTTTTTTATTCTGCAGTGGTAGACATATTCCGGGCAATGAAAAAGAACTTTACACAATTTGGTTGCGTTTCCAGGTATTTGCATGAAGGATAGCTGACGTCGACAGGTTGAGAACAACGTAGTTTCGTTATCCACTAAAGGGGTCAAATTGCCAGAGTTATTAGACCACAGACGTCTGGAAACCTGATCTAAATCACCCCTTCCTCAAAACAATTTTCAAGGTATGCAGAGAACGAGCCCGTCCATTGCGAACTCGCCCCAGTGACGCGGCAAAGCATCCATGTTTTACAAGGCGAAGTTCCCACTCAATGTGGCGGGAAAAAATATAAAAAGAATACCCAAAAGACGTCTGCAGAATGTTAATCTGCCCCCCCCCCCCCCAAAAAAAATGTTCTTGGTAAAAAAAATGCAGTGTAAGACCAGTAGGGTATAGATATCATCTGACTGGTTGGTTGGTTGGTTGGTTGGGGGGGGGGGGATAAGTACAAATTCAATGGAGGCAGAGAGCCAACTGTTATATAGGCCTGTCATCATGCCATCAGGCCAACCCCACAAACATTTAATGTCTGTGTTTCCGTCTCCCCAAAGTTCAGTGTTGCTGTAAGCTTACTATTTGTGGGCCTAGGCCTATTAAAAAAATCCCGGTGAACTTGGAAGGGGTGGGAATCTTACGCAGCATCAAGTGGGATATGCAAGCATCTTAACCCATGTGAAAGAAGCACTTCATTGAACTGAGGGTCCTTTGAACGTCAATCTACGGTCCATCTGCAGAAATATGTTGTGTTCGGTATCCCTTTTCCACTGAAGCTGAGAGCATATTTTGTGAGTGGAATCCTCATTTCTCGAGTGTTTTAGCAGAGACCCTTCTTTATGTGGCGAGATGGGACGCGATGTGTCTGAATGTATCTGAGATCAGTTAAAAATTATCAATTGGCAGAATTTGGGAGAGTTTCCAGTTTCCCGTCAGAACTCAGCAAAATTAGAAGAAACAAAAACATATATTTTATATTTCGTTCAAAAATGATGCATATAGCTTGAGGTTTGTTGCTTTGGGCCACTGAGAAAAGTAGACCCAGGCTGTTGTAATATAACTGAATATTACACAACACTTAACATGATCAATTATTGAGTTCTCATGGCAGCAATAAAATTTGGTAGCAATAACATTTTCTAATCCGAACTAATCCTTTAATTACCCTTCCAAAGATGTAAAACAAGAGCCGACAACAGCTACTGATTGTTTCTGAAACAGCCTCGGATCGCAATGAAAACATTGACTGGTGACAATAGATAAAGCATAAATTACTCCTATGAAGTTTATTGTTTTGAGATTTCCAAAATCAGAAACTGGTTAAACTGAATTACAATTATGTATATCTATATACTTTTATATTTGCACTGCAACTTGTAAAGAAAATTTTGTTTCTAATATTCGACCTACCATTTAACAATTTTATTAGCACTATGACAAATATTGAAATTATTTTGAATCTATTTATAGGCAAAGACAGCGCCCGTGTAGTTGCAACACAATGAGAAAAAATTCAATTTCTAACATTCGGCCTGTCACTTAAGTTAACCGTGCACATGCTAATTAGCACTACGAAAAAGCCCTCGGCCGATTTAATCCGTGGAACGACTTAGGGGCATACCTCAGTTGCTGACTTTATTTTTGGCCGACTTCCCCCATGGGCGACTTCATTTGGGGGCGACTTCCCACCATTTACACGCTCGTTTCAATCAGAAGTCATAAGATATACTTTGGAAGCAAAAAATTAAGATAAAAACCTAAAAAAAATGGGAATGACGAATTTCGTGTTTTGCGCTGGCCGATTTTTACAGTTATGTCACGTAAAGTGTAAAATGCAAAAATGAATATTACACAGTAATTAGACTTGAATATTTCTCCATTTGAACTTTATATATGCCAAGATTATTTTAATGTGATTTTGTTATATATTACAATTAATTGAATATATTGATATATATGCATTCCCAATAAAATATAACAAAATACAGAATAAATTTCAGAAAGATATTTAATAACATTTGATAAATAAAAGTTGTCAGAAAGGTTATAAACAACATCTCAAAAGTGTTTTGCTTTATCAGAAAAACCCCATCAATTAGCTCCGCCCGCTCATAAAAAGTTCCTCTATAAATGGACACAGAGATCTAAATTGAACCTGATTAACAGTGACTGCATTATGTAATCATATGTAACAACTGGGGTAATTTGAAAGACAACTTTTACAGGGACTGTACATGTAATGTAAATTATCACTCTTAAGGAGCAAAATGGCACACATCCACCACGTGGATGGATAATCAAAAGAATGACGAATTATTGACGCACTGTGCATTGGCTTATGGAAGTCGTGGATTTGTACTATGGAAGAGCGATGGCGCTCGACCGAGTTTTGGCTTATTTTTTCGTGGTGTTTTTTACACCACTTTTCTTTCCCAAATCTCTTGGGAAAGATTAAATAGAGAGTATTTTATCCAAGTTAGGTTCTTCCACTGTAGTGCAAGCCTGTAGTAAACAATTGCAAGGGAGGTTGATAAGAAATGGATGTATGCTAGGTAAGGGGATTAAAGGCCATTAATTGTGATTACCATTCTCCCTGATGTAAAATAGTTATAATGAATTAACAATTCCACACACAAATACAGGTATACTGGTTATAATGCAATATGTTCATACAGACAGTTTTTCCAAGTCTAACAAGGGACATAATTCTGTTGAGAATGCATGGACAAAACCAAAGATGTGTGTATAGTCTTTATCTGATACTGGTCTCTCACCACACCAAAGGACATCAAAATGTGACATCCGATACTTGAGTTATATTGCAAAATGTTAAAATGACATTTTAAATGTCTAAAAGGGGCCATAACTCTGGTGAGTATTCATAGCTGAAATCACAACATAGGGACTTCTTTTTCCCCATATTAGTCTCTCAGCATACCAAAGGACATCAAAAGGCAACAAACGATGCATAAGTCATAATGCAAAATGTTCGTACAAACATTTTTCTAAGTCTAAAAAGGGCCATAACTTTTGTGAGTATGCATGGACAAATTTACCAGTTACAGTGAACTTGGTTTTTCAAGTCGATTATTGCATGTATTTTAATTCTTCATCACAGGAAGATAAGAAAAATTATTGCTTATAATTTTCTTTTGAGTTATCTGCACTGAGCATTAATGAGTAGAGTGTATGTGGACTTTAAGACATGAGTTGCAGTAATGTTATTCCTCTTCACAAGTTGCCTATAGTACTAAAAGAGTTAGAATAAATGTGCAGTGTTGAATGAAAAAATAACAATAAAAAATTTCACTGTAGAAGGTGGTTTATTGTGAAAGGAAAAGGGAATGAATTATTTGCACCTTGTGCAAACAATCATCACCCACTGTTTGCTTAAAATGGATTTCAATTTAAAGTGGAACAAGCTATGATGCCTCTGTTTCTTGATTAACCCCCTCCACACTGCAATAAAAATATTAGAATTAGAAGCAGTACTTGTTTACCGTAATTCAACTAGTATCTTAACCAATTCAGTCTTGTATGACAGAGCTCATTGAGCTCTGTCAAACAAGACTGAATTGGTTAAATACCCAGTTGCATTATGGGAAAAAATTGTATCTCAAAATTTTAGTATTTCGACATCAGTGTGGAGGGAGTTAATATGCAATGTGGATTTTCAGCATATCCAATACAATTTTGACAAGAAATGTTCATTTCTTAAAACTAATGAGCATTTTTTTTTTTTTGCAGTATGCATTTTTTAAGCCTGATCTAATAAGATTGAAACAGGAAAGGGAGGCATGAAATCAGTTTTGCTGTTAACCCTAATAAATCAAACACATCCGCCTGTATAAATTAATAAAATGAGCTACTGGAAAACAATTATTTTTTTAAAAATTTCAATATAACCACCTCATGTGATCCCTAATTGTAACAAACTTGTCAAGCTCGTTCCAATGAGGGGGTGATATGATCTGGTTTTATTGAAATTTTTCAGAAAATTTCAAAAACTGATATTTAAAATAATAAATTTGATATTGTGTGAGTTTGGTCAAGGGGTACGGTGAACACACCACCATTAACATACCTACTACTAGTACTACTTTTAGAGAAACATTTATAAGTACTTTTAGGAATTTCTAGGGTTCCCTCTGATATCAGAGAACCAAGTTCAAGTACTATTTAACCACTTACCTAATGTAACGGCCAAAACTGGCCAGCGCTATTCTCAAAAATCGCCAATTAGTTTTCATTATTTTTTTCATTTTTTGATTCTAAAACATAGGTTATGACCCTTCATTGGAACGAGCTCATCGAACTCGTTCCAATGAGCGGTCATAACCTATGCTTTTTAGACAAAAAATGAAAATAATAGTTATTCAAGACTATTTTGCAAGTGTCATCTGCTTTTCATGTTAGGTAAAGGGTTAAGCACTTTTCAAGGAATTTGACGATGATTTTCAAGGACTATCAACACTGTACATTTTGGACAGATGATCATTTTATTTACCTTAGTAAAGAAAAATGTTACTAAGGTAACACATGCACCCCCCCCCCCCCCCCTTGTGACCTTCACCTTGCAGATGCAGCGGAAACTATTATACATGACACACCTTCTGACTGTCCTTAACATTTGTAAAAAGTTTAACAATTGTCCTATGATTCGTTTCTGAGTTATTTTTCGTTTTTTTCTATTTTTGGCTCCTGAGGTTCCCACGGGCTGCAGGAAAATTGTTTCTGGCATAAATCAAATACTTATAACCCAATAATACCACATATTAAATTTGGTTCAAACTGGCCTCTCGGTTCAGAAAATAGAAATTTTGGGCGGGGCAAAAATTCTTGCCCCTCCCAGAACAAAGGCAAATATTGCCCGTCAAACTTCTCTTGAACAGACTTGAGTCTACACCTCAAATGGAAGCTGCATACCATATATCAAGTCTCTGCTATGGCTGATTCATGAAGATTTTAAAAAATTTTGAACATTTTGGCCCCCACCCCTCCTCAATATGAGCAGAAACCCAATTTGAAGAAAAACCCAAATGCCCCTATATAACCGCTACTCATGTGAATTTTCATTGAACTGCAGCCAGTGGGTTGGGAGAAAATGACCCCAAAACCACCTTCACGATGTACGGCGGATGACGGACGATGGACAAAAAGTGATCAGAAAAGCTCACCCTGACTTTCAGTCAGGTGAGCTAAAAACAAAGCACTATGTTATTACAGTGAAACCCTGTTAATTGAATAGCCATTTTGCCAGTAAAAATTATTCACTTAACAGGCATTGGGTGATTTCCCTTTTTACTAGTTAACTAGCATTTATTCTGGTATATCGTAATTGACAGAGGTCACTGAACGCAGTCAAATAAGATCAGGGTTTGTACACTCGAACTTGAATTTCCAGTACTTTTTCAGTATATTTCCAGTGTCCATTGAGAATTTTCTAGTATCATATTCAAAGTTCTTGACTATTCTACTACTTAAACTTGTGATAACAAAGTCATATACCATATTTCAGAAGATGCAGAAGTAATGAATAGGTCTTCAAAATTCACTGAGAAACTGAAGGCACCTGTGTGACGGCTAGTACCAAGTATTATCTATGCAAACAACTTCAATTTATTATATTGGCAAGTTTGTTTGGGGTGGTAAATTAGCATAGGGGTCGCAAAAAATATAATTTCAGTTTGTTTCCAGTATTACCAACTTGAGATCATTTCTCTGGTATTTTTCCACAACTGGAAAATGCAAAGCCATTTTTCCAGTATTTTTCAGTTTTCCAGTATGGCGTACAGGCCCTGTAAGATATATTAGATTAAATGCCTATATTGGATGCCTTGAGGCCCAAAATATCTATAAATGTGAGGAATTTAGTAGATGTAGGAGTAATTCTTTGACAGATTACAAGATTTCTTATTTTATTCAATTAACATGAGTTTCCACTAACACATATATGCAACAAACAGGTCAAATTATACTGAAGGTTTGGTAAATGGTTTGGTGTTTACTAAGTTATATACAATTAAAAGGGTTATTCAATTAAAATATAAAATTAAGTGGATTCCACTGTATTGTTTGATTTCATGGTGCTCTGTCGAAAAAGTGAGGCCTAATAGGTCTTTAAACAAGGAGAATTTAGAGACTGCTTGGGTAATTTTTCAATGTATTACAGAATTTTTTATTCAATTAACAGGAGCTCTATAACCTATATGCAATTAAAAGATCATTTTTGTACTGCAGGTTTGGTAAATGGTTTTGTGTTTAGAAGTTATGTTCAGTTAACAGGGCTATTCTGTTGGAAGATATCCAATTAAGTGGGCTTCACTGTACAAATTACTGAAGAAAACAGTTCATAAACAAAATTTTTCTGAACTAAATTGAAACTAAATATGCCTTGACATATTTTGTGTGGTTTATGGAAAGGGGGTGGGGGGGGATCTGGTTGGTCAGCAACAGGTGGAATTGTCTATTCTGGACTGGACAGTTGGTTTCTAAGGACGACGATTCCACCTGTTGCTATTTTCAGTAGGGATGCTAATTTTCTTTGTCTACCAATGCAGTCTTTCAGGAAGTTGGAAAAAATTCAAGTCTGGATAAAAAATGTTTAAATTCACTCACCAACCCCAATCCCCCCTCCCCCACCCCCAGCCACCCCTCATCCCATTCACCTCCAGCAGTCTTGTCAAACCAGCTTTCTTTTCTTTCCTGCAGATATATTTGTTTTTTTCATTTTTCAGAAACCTACCTCTTTCAGTGGGCCACATACATCACCTGAATCATTTGCACAAATGAATGAGGATGATTTTCAGCCTACCAACAATTACTATGCATCAGACTACTTTGTTGGGCCCTTACCATCTTACTTCACTCAACCCGCTGGGCTCTTTCCAGGGAGCCCGGCACTCTAGCCTCAGTGTGTAGACCAGTGTATCCAAACAATTCTGGCAAAAATAAAAGATTGATTAGTCATAACTTGCAGTTTCTTATTCAGTGTGTTTCACTCTTAAAAACTACAAATACCTATTAATACTATTACACTTGAAAAAATCTACTCCTGGTTAAGTACAAACACAGAGGTGGAAAGAAAATCTATACTACCAGAGACTGCAAAGCATTTACCGGTGATAGGTATGGTATTTTTCTATTAGAATGATTTATAATAATGTGTAAAACATACATGTACCGAAAGAGACTCACTTTATGAAGCTAAAACCATGGCTTCACTGAACAAAACAGGGATCCAAAGACAGTGGAAGCAATTTAAATGTTAATAACTACTGTATATGTATACAGCTGCAGATGACTTAACAGTGTTTCAACACCATTGTTCGTTGCCTTATCAGGCAGACAACAATAATGTAAAAGCACCGTCAAGACCAGAGAAACCGAATTTACTGTGACCAGTAAATTTGAGCCTGTGTGAAAATGGTGAAAGTATCAAAACTAAACTGAATAGTAAAAGAATTTATGGTGACTTAAAATATCTTTAAACAGGCCTGGCATTCTAGAAAACCAAGGAGTGCATAAAATTACCCCCCTTGGATTGCCTAGGAGTGCAATTGCATTTCCAAATTTAAATGCATGAGCAGGAATGCTATTTTGGCTTAAACACTCTTAGAGGTTATTACTTAGGTGAGTGGCCATTGTACTAACTTATATGTGTCTAAATAATTACTATTGATTAGTAACTATATGGACACATACAACTTATCTCATTATTATCTTTGGCAGAATAAGTGTCATTTAACTGGTAGAGTGCTGGAAGCCCGTATTTTGGGCTTTCTTCTGAAGTGCCGGTACCACAATGTAAAGGCTTCATATTCTGTGGATGTGTTTCATATTACCTTTGAAATGATGTTATTTTATTTGTTAAGATTTGCCTTGTTACAATTTATGGGAGAGTGCCTAGCACTCTCCCATAAATTGTAACAAGGCAAAGATGCTCAAAGAAATTTTAAGGACCAAAAATAATTTAGCACTCTACCAGTTAATTAAAAAACAGTGACATCTGGGAAAAAATGCAGGTGTGTGAAAAATCACACTCGCAGTGGCTGTTTCCATTTCAAGAGTGTGAAAAATTGTAGGAGTGTGATTTTTTCCAAAGCTCAGAAATAGTTGCTCACATTCTTCACTTTAATCATAATCAGAAAGAAATAGACTGTATTTTGATAATTTTTCCTGTTGTTTATTCAAAGCCCACGGGTTTGACTTGGAACACAACATGATAGTGCTCAAAATACACATGCCGTATCCATGAAGACCACAGCATGAAGTGAAAAATAAATGACCTCTAAAACTGTTCCATATCAAAATAAGTTCCGGTTAGTAGGCTGCAGTGTGCATGGATTCACAAGTGTTAACTTCCAAACTGGAACTTTTTGTTCTCTGAATCAATACGAGGTTCTGAATGAGCACCGTTTTGCAGTATTGTCTTTCTTGCAAGAAAAAATCACCGTTGAAATAAGTTCCGGAAAACACACTGCTATATTCATGGAGTGACTTCAGTTCAATGGCAAGCAGACCTTTTTTTGTTATGTCAATGAGTGATAAAGGGGGCAATGTTTTACATGGGTGTGCTTGATATTCTGACCTGATCATTTTTTTTATATCCGATTTCTATGGACCTGATTATGTTTGGGAGATGAATTTGGCCGAAACGAATTTCATAATTCAAAATAAGAAGCTGACTGTTTCCAATAATAATATGCAATGTCAACTCATCCGACCGTGTGACAATCTTGCAGGCATGCAATAAATTGCCCGCCTCAATTTTTTTTAGGGATGCAGTAGGCGTGCAGCATGCCTGCATGCCTAAAGAATGCCAGGCCTGTTTCAAGAAATCAGAAATGGGATTTTTTGTAAACAGCATTTAAAAATTTTCAAATAGGAACGACATAAAATTTTTCAAGAAACCAGAAATAACTTCTACATTTACCATTTAACATGAACATTAAAGGAATCCTAAATAAATACTGAAGAAATCCTGAAATAAATTATTTTGTCTTGTATTTGAAGAGATCATACAAAACACACAAATTATTTGCAAAAAAACTGAAATTCTGAACCGAGTGACTTTTTTGGCATACTGACAGACAGTCACCAGTACTCGTCCACCTATGTTTTTTCAGGCTCCTGGGGTATTGGTGGTGTCCCTAGGGGTGTTTTGAAAGTGGGTGATGCTCACATCTCAAGCATGGTATCATTTGTGGATCTGATACCAACCTCAAATGAGTCCAAACTCTACGGAGGTTCAAAATATTTGTCAAAGACACTCTGGTCATTGAGGTCATTTTTAGAATTGCTGGAAATCGCATTTTAGGAACCCCTAATGCATTCCCGAAGTTATTCCCAAAGTTCATACCACTATTTCTACACTCACTCAGAAAAGTGGTTGGAGTGTATTTCATCACTCAAAAAGTGGGCAGAGCAAACAATTTTGAAAGTAGGTCATGTTCATATATCAAGCATGGTATGACCACTGGGCCTGGGACCAACACCAAATGAGTCGAAACTCAATGGAAGTTTAAAATGTGGGTCAGGGTCATTGAGGTCACCCGGGAGTGAATGAGTGCATTTTTCAGAATAGCTGGAAATCACATTTTATCACCCCCTAATGCATTCCCTAAGGTCATGTATTTTTACATTAAAACATTGGGCAGGAACAAATCTCTTGGAAGTGGGTCATGCTCATATCTGAAGCTTGGTATGACCTATGGCCCTGGAACCATCACCAAATGAGTTGAATCTCAGTGGATGTTCAATATATTGTCAAGGTCACTAAGGTCACCCAACAGCAATTGAGAGCATTTATTTTGAATTGATGGAAATTGCATTTTACAAACCTATAAAGCATTTCTCAAGTTCATACAAGTATTTTATCAAAAGGTGAGTAGAGCCAAAAATATCTAGGTCTCTTTTCTTTATAAAACACATTGGGGTTCACATAGACGTTATTTCATCTGATTTCTGAATGAAAATATTTAAAAGCTGTTTATGAAAACCCATTCCTGATTTCTTTAAGTATATTTTACACCCGAAAATAAATCTTCATAAATTCTCTTTCCATATACTTTATTTTTGACGCTTTCACAATTTTCACACAGACTCAAATTTTCTGTTTACAGTAAATTCTGTTTCTGTAGATTATCATTATTTTTGTGTGTGGGTTGTGCTGGATGAAAAAACCCTCAATCACTTACAGAACTGATATTTATTGCACGGCCATGCTTTTATTTTCATAAAATACATGCTTTTTCTGCAAAAACCGAAGTGAATAATAAATTTTTTGAATTGTACTTCAACAATACGGATCACGTGCGTAGACTATTTAACTATTTCTTTTTTTACGTTTGGGTTATTTTTGGCAATAATTTGTGTTTTTAATATTGTTTTGTAAACTGTAGGCGTGCAATAAATACAGAAAAGCACACACGTCCAAACTGTCATTTTTTACCGCACAAGACTGATTTTGGCAGAGGGAGAGATCGATATTTATTCATTCAGTAGCATACAGGAAGTACAATGATTACAATCACACAGTTCAATTAACAAAAAAACATGCTGAACACTACTGGGAGATGACATAGCCAGATTGGCTGTCTTCCTGTCATCTCCCCGAAGGATTCAAGTTCAATATTATCCCTCTGCCAAAATCGATTAATATTTTTTTTTGTAAACTGTAGGTGTGCAATAAATACAGAACAACATACACGTTCGAACTGTCATTTTAACCACACTCGATCTCGTACGATAAAA
Source organism: Pictodentalium vernedei (assembly GCA_031216915.1). Lineage (NCBI taxonomy): Eukaryota > Metazoa > Mollusca > Scaphopoda > Dentaliida > Dentaliidae > Pictodentalium > Pictodentalium vernedei. The sequence goes on from CM062293.1 coordinate 59,506,968, forward strand.
AATGACAGATCGAACGCGAATGCCATTCTGTCTATAACTCATGTCTTATCTGGATTTAACTCTTCACAAGCTCACTGTTCTTTACATAGTTTCAGCAAAGTCCTGATCTGGAATGAAATGACAGAGACACTCACAAATGTACTGAGAACGTGTGGATAGCATTGCCATGACATGATATAGAGAATAATATGACTAACAAATTTTGAGAGGACTGGATGGATGGAAAGCAGTATGCAAGCAAACAAACAAGATAGACAGTTTGCAGGATGGATGGACAGATGAAAAGACAGATGGATGGATGCAAAGAAAACAAGGAAACATACAGTCAGACAGATAAATAGATTGGTAGATGGGCCATGGACAGATAGATGGATGAGTGGACAGCAATAGGAAAGGTAGAAAGCAAGACAGACAGACAGACAGACTAACAGTAATTATTCTTTGAATTGCCAAGGGCATCAAAATTAATGTTTAAGATTTCTCTTCAATAAGATTTAACACCAGATGGGTTTCACCGTTTTGTTAGGTAGAGTTGATAAGGAGTGATAAATGTACTTGATAAACATGTAATTTCTTTGGATTCTCATGCCAAATCAGAGGCCTGTTTTTTGCAATGAATGTAGTATGGGAATTAATTGTCAATTTTTACATCAGCAAATGGGAACCATACAATATCTGTGTGAACAGTACTATTGGAAACTAATTGTTGAGTAACAAGGATTTTTTTCCCTTCCTTTCCCATCAACTGATAATTGGTATTCATTTTGTCAATTTGGAAGGTGCAGGCTGCAAGCCGAGAGGTCCGCGGTTCGAATCCCACCTGCGGCAACCGCGTTGTGTCCTTGGGCAAGACACTTCATCTCCATTGCCCGCATGGGGGCATGATGACGCCGTGTACTAAGGCATACTGCATGTCGATGGTGTGCATGTCTTCAACCAATCTAACCCTGCCTGTGCTGCAGTGCGGAGTTACGATGTTGGGGAGCTGGCAGCTGCTTGTCGTTGCTCGGTGGTTCTCTCCGGGTACTCCGGCTTCCTCCCCCCCGTAAAACTGTCGCGGTCATGATTAGCCATTGTGCATAAATATGTGACCTTAAACACCAATAAATAATAAATATAATTTGTCAATTTGGAAAGTGCTTTCAAAGTGCAAGTACTAATCTCTTGTATCTAGTCTTGGAAATGTTATCTTCAAGGCTCTTAAACCCAAGCACTCTGGTAGTACAACAGAATTTTCTCCAAATACTTTGTTTTTCTCTTGTGTAACTATGAATTTAACCCTTTACCTAACATGAAAAGCAGACGACACTTGCAAAAAAAAATTCTTGAATAACTAATTTTTTTCATTTTTTGTCTCAAAAACATAGGTTATGACCCCTCGTTGGAACGAGCTCATCGAGGGGTCATAACCTATGTTTTTGAGACAAAAAATGAAAAAATAATAAAAATTCATTGGCGATTTTTGAGAATCGCGCTGGCCGGTTTTGGCTGTTACGTTGGGTAAAGGGTTAACTATCTATATCTTGTTTGACAGAGCTTACTGAGCTCTGTCAAACAAGGTATATTTGGTTAAATACCAAACTGCATTATGGGAAGTAGCTCTTGAAAACTATGCCATTTTGACATCAATGTGCAGAAGGTTAATGAGTAAATTGGAGACAAGAGCTCCATGTTTCATCAGATTGATGGTCATAGGAGTGATGGCAAGTGCTTTATTTCACATTTGTTATTCCAAATCTTTTATGTGAACTACATACAGGATATTTCCTTCCCAAAATCCAAATTGTGTCATATCATGGGATATGAGTCCACATGACAGTGAAATATCGACCTTTTTTGTTAGCTTCTCCCAAATATATCTTTATTTGAAAACACAAAAGCAAGAAATGTCAGTGGAGTACACATGCCCCTCCCATCCCCTCAAAAAATCCTAAATGGAACTGACCTTAATGGTGAGACATGTTTTACAGTGACCTTGAAATGTGACTTTAACCTAGTAGTTATTTATTCATTGTTATTTATTTATTGGGTGTTTAAGGTCACATACTTATGCATAATGGCTAATCGTGACCGTGACAATCTTACGGGTGGAGGAAGCTGGAGTACCCGGAGAGAACCACCGAGCATCAACGAGCAACTGTCAGCTCCTCAATGTTCTAACTCTGTTCAAGCTCCGCTCAAGCAGGGTTACAACGGTTGAAGACATGTGCACCATCGACGTGCAGTATGCCTTAGTACACAGCGTCATTGTGCCATGTAGGTAACTGGGATAAAGTGCCTTGCCCAAGGACACAACACGGGTCGTCCTGGATGGGGATCAAACACTGGACCTCTAGCATAGAAGTCCAACAGTCTACCACTGAGTCACCGTACACAGACCAAGTAGTTACAGATATAGCTGTAGTATATGTATACTCGCCCAAAAAAGAAAGTGTGTCTTGCAGAAATTGAGCAAACTCCAAAAAAATAATTTCGTAGGTGTAAAGAGTGTTAACCTGTTCATGAAAAAGTTATATTGAACACAAAAACAGCTTTCCCCGTTAAAATTGCATTAACGTTAAATGACGTGCTGCACGATTGTGAAAAGGCATGTTTTGCACGTGGAGAGTCTGAAAATTCATGCAGCAGTGTGAATCCTTGGGTATTTAAACACTAAAGTAAGGCCTTCCTATCGTTCATATTCAAACTTGCGCTGCTGTTAAAACGACTCCACATTAGCATGCCAAGATTGACAATGAATCAACATCTCCTTGCCCTGGGTATGATTAGAGCTAGCAGAACACACAGAGAGGTTGCCCAGCATTTGAACTGCCACTGTAACACTGTAGACAGGCTAGTCAATCGACATGCACAACATGATGACGTTCGAGACCGACCTCACTCCGGGAGACCCCGAGTTACCACCCCTGCACAAGATCGGTATATCCGTGTCGTCCATCTCCGGAACTGGCAACAAATGGCAACGACAACAGCCAGGAACATCCCTAACCTGAGAAGGATACATCCTGAAACAGTAATCAACCGCCTGAGAGAATACGGCTTATGTCCTCGAAGACCTGCAATTCGTCCGATTTTGACGTTATGTCATTGTCGTGCTTGACTGCAGTGGTGTAGAGTAGGGTTAGGGTTAGTGTTAGCCTAACCTAACCCTACCCTAATCCTAACCCTAAACTAACCCTAACCCTAACGTAACCTAACCCTACCTAACCCTAACCTAACCCTACCCTAACCCACTTCCATGCTAACTTGTTCGCTTCCATCCATGAGGCGTAGATGCACAGCAGTAGTCGATGCAGACGGAGGTCATACCAGATATTGAGTGTGTGACTTTTGTGTTTGACCCTTAGTGTCTTTGACTCTCCATGGCACCAAGAGTATTCGTCATAGCGTAATGAAATTTCTCGTGTTGATCACAAATTGATTCATCTGTGATTGAATGAAATTTCCATGAATGAAAATGATATATATCTTTTTTTAGTGTTATTTTTTAGCATGCACACTTTCTTTTTTGGGAGAGTATATATGACACATCCTCCCATTGTCCATTATAATTGTGCAACATTTGACGATTGTAATCCAAATAATTTCAGAGTTACGTCTGAGACATGATTTGTGACCTTGAACATCAGGAAGTAAAATATGATCTAGAAGATATCCAAGCAACTATTATATGCAACACACCTGCTGACTGTCCTTAGCATTTGTGTGAAGTTTGATAATTGTAACTTGATTCGTTTCTGAGTTATGGCTGAGATACAAATACTGACCGATTTTAAGTGTGACCTTTAAATGTGGCCATGACGTAGCAGTACAGACTCAGCTATGGGTATGTAATACTTCTTCCATAGTCCTTTGTAATGTGTGAAGTTTGATAATTATAGCCCAAACAGTTATGTTTGAGGCATGACTTGTGATCTTGAACATAGGGAAGTTAAGTATGACCTTGACTTTGCAGATGTGGAAGCAACTATTATATGCAGCACATTACTGCCCTTAACATTTACATGAAGTTGATAACTTTTTTAGTGGTTCTCCTTATTGATCCCTTCTATGGGGTCGATAAGTTGATAACTGTGGTTATTCATTTATTTATTGGGGTTTAACCCTTTACCCAACATAACAGGGAAAAACTGACCAGCGCTATTCTCAAAAATCGCCAGTTAATTTTCATTATTTTTTCATTTTTTATGACCTCTCAGTGGAACGAGCTCAACAATGAGGGGTCATAACCAGTATTGAAGACAAAAAAATTAAAAAAATTAGTTGTTCAAGAATTTTGTTTGCAAATGTCATCTGCTTTTCATGTTAGGTAAGGGGTTAATGACACTTTCAACAGTTAGGATCACCTCATGTCCGACAGTTTTACAGGTTGAGGAAGCCGGAGTACCTGAAGAGAACCATCAAGCAGTGGCGAGCAAATGTCAGACTCACCGACGTATGAACTCCGCAGCGTTATCATTGGTTAAAGTCAAGTGTAAAAGTTTAAAACAGCATCTGTGATACAATGTTTTCACATTTCTTTTTCGACAGGTGAGATTCCAGTGTTGTGGAGAGGGAAGTAAATAGAGAATTTTCACCAGATCGCGACCCATTCATGATCCAGTCGCACTTTTTTTGTCAGCTTTTTAATTCTAGTACGGTATGCCCACAAACACTTTTGCCTGCTGAACACTTATTATTTAGGCCACACAAAGTAGATCTTCTGTTTCTCATGCCATTATTTGTGAAATTGCATTCAGGCGAGCAGACTTTATTTTATTTTTTTTATTTCTGTAATTATTTCTTTGCCATCAAAAGTTCATGTTCTTGGTTTATGTTTTAGGCCTCATAATCTACGGAATAGCATGGGTGGTGGTGTATTTCATCCCTTGAGAGCAAGAAAGGCTTGCAATGCTAAAGCATTGCAAAGCCTGCTTGCACTCAAGAGACAAATTTATCAATTTCTTTTAACTTGGGCAAAATATCAGACATAAACAATTTAATTTTTATTTTTTTGATGTTTACATTGGGTATAAAAAGAGAGCATGTGGCAGCCAAAACGACCATGCGGGAGGGCCTGAGAAACAGATTTTTAATTTTTTTAGGCCTTACAAATATTTCATTTTTTTAAAAATTTTTCAGAGAATTGTGATGGTGAACTCAATACTATGAGGGTTAACATGATAACAGTTATAGACAATACTCACACAGTGTAAGAAAGCGAAAAACACCAGGACGTTAAACTGTCCAGAAACATTATCACTGTCTGTACAGCGATTCATTGATTTTACAGTAATTTCATTATCTGGTCATTTAGAGACAAACTCTGCCATTTTCAGTATATTCCAAATCACGATTACAGATGTCCACCTACTGTCTTTTCTATTCATTTAAAGCTAAGGCAAAACAAAGTATGTATTTTCGGTTAACTGACTGATTGGGTTTACTGCTAGCCTAAAACAAGCTGTACACATGTGTGCATGTTCCAATAAGACTAAAAACTTCGCCCTCTGATTGGACACAGCTCGCTTAGCTTTTTATATGTTTATGGCTCCAGTGGCATGTGTTACCTGATGTCACCACATAAAATATTTGAAAAGATGATAACAATGGGAGAAGATTCAAAGAGCATATTGCCTATAAAATCATATTTTTCAAGATCAGTGATCATTCTGTGAATGTATACTCACAACTCCTTATAAGTTCATGATTTGAAATGAGATGGAGTAACCTTGACCTTTATCTAAGTTATTGGTTTTTTTTCCACTGACGTTGCAGGGTACACAAGAGGTTTATTTACTAAATTTATTATCGTAAAAGTTGTCTTGTTCAATTCACGATGTGAGTTCTGGGCTATGGGTAAGGTCTTATTGGAACATATATTATCATAATGAACTGATGGTAACATGGTCTGAGGATTGTGGTTTGGAATGTATGTTCAACCTCAACACCTCACGTTTCAGTTTAACATGAGCTCAGAGCCTCAAACCTCAGACCATGTTAGCTTCAATTCACATCACAATAACTTGGACTGCTGTGTGTGAGTGCAAGGTTTCGCAAATTGCGAGAATGGTCGTTTCGTTCCTGTGACGTTCTCGCAAATGCTTGTTAAGGAGACCCATTTACCGATCCCGCAAAAATATGAGTATTTTTTCATCAGATAAAATTTAATAAAATTAGATTAATTTCTATAAACATGATTACTGTAATAGCCTTTGATATGGTGGTTGAACAATCTAACAATCTATGTATTTGAAGATAAATAAGCATAATTCATTTAAGACACATCGTTCCCTGAATTCCAATGTGTTCTACGTGCCAGTAGGCACATAGAACAAAATTGGAACTCAGGGGATGACATATTGGAAATGGGTCCCACAAAAAATAAATGAGTCCCGCAAAAAATATTTCCTGGACCCAAAAATAGGTCCCGCAAAAAATAAATTATCTTTTTTTATAGATTAAATGTTTGCAATGAAGCAAAAATTGAAGTCGGCAAAAACCGTCAGCCCGGTTTTTTTTTCAAGATAGGGCCGTTTGATTTTTCGATTATTACAAAAAAGCGAAAGCAAAACATTTTTGGTTATACTGTCCATCTCTAGCGAAAACGTGTTAAAGGGTATTTGGATAAAAAAGGGGCAAGTCCAAAAATTTCATAAACAATATGTCAAGCAATGATTGGGTCCGGTCCTTCTTGAGGAGGCATAAAGAGAAAGTTGCACAGAGATTTTCTTGAAATATCACAAACTCAAGAGCAGGTGGTAAATAACCAAGTCAAAGGAATGTCAGTACCAGTATGGTAATAATTGGTTTGACATCACTGATGCGACTATGATAGGGTTTAGTCAAGCATTGCAATCATTTTATTTCTGTTTTTTTATTGTTGTAGAATTGTTTTCAAAACCTATTGAAAGTCCCTATTATCCCCATGATAGAGTGGAATAAAACAAGGACTATGCATTGTCAATGTAAGGCTTGTCATTATAAGAAAATAAAATCCATTGATATTTGTTCAAGTTATCCCATTAACGAGCTAAAAACAGGCAAAAATTAAGAGTCCAAAGTCTGCTCAGTATGATCGAATGACAACGTTTTTCAGACTGATACAAGACATTGTTTAGAAAGTCTCACATACCAAATATTGACCAAATCCATTGATACTTGTGGAAGTTATCCTTCAAAGAAGCTGGAAACAGGCAAAAATTAATGATTAAGGGCCATAACTCTGCTCAGTATGGCTGAACCTTACTAGTTTTCTAAAGCACTCAAAACATTGTTAACCCTTTACCCAACGAATCGCCCGCATCTGCCCAAGTAATATGCAAATTCAGCAGCTGAAAAAATATTATTTTTCAAAAAATTTCAAAACTATATCATGTGACCCCTAAAGAGGGGTCTGGTTTTGTTGAAATTTTTTTTAAAAATTTAAAAAATATTTAAAATAATAAATTTTGATATCATCTGCGTTGAGTAAAGGGTTATGAAAGTCTCGCATACCAAATATTGACCAAATCCACTCATATTTGTTCAAGTTATCGCGCTAATGAGGTGATAATCATGTTAATGAGGTGATATGCCCACCCACTCGCCTGTTTGCTCATGCATTGACTTCATCAAACTATAGGTTGAGTTTTTTTTAAAAAAAATCGATCAAAAATAACTGATATTAGCAGGTGCCCTTATCGACCCCATAGAAGGGATCAATAAGGAGAACCACTAAAAAAAAATATATAGAGGATATCTACGCTATTTTTGTGAATATCGGGCATTTTTTCAAGAGTGTGGACCTGAAAGTTTTATTTTTCACGAGCGCTTGCGCGAGTGAAAAGTAATACTTTCAGGTCCACACAAATGAGATAATTCCCGATAGTCACTAAAATAGTGTAGATTTTCTTTTTGTTATATGCTACTTGACATTTTACTGTGCCATATTCAGAACAATTTCACTGCAAACAGTTATGTTTCAGGACGACGTTCAAGGCGACGTCATGCGCCGAAGCGTAACGTCATTTAGGAAGGTACTGAAAAAAATTCACTGTGTGGACCTAAAAGTATTATTTTTCACGCGCAAGCGCGCGTGAAAAATAAAACTTTCAGGTCCACACTCATGAGATAATTGCAGATACTGACTAAAATAGAGTAGATTTTCTTTTTATTATATGCTATGAGACATTTTATTGCACAATATTCAGCCCAATTCGATCCCATATGCGTACCTTTCAAAACAATAACAAAGATCACCTGATCGTTCCTTCAAGGTGACGTGATGCGGCGCAGCGTGACATCATTTAGGAAGCTACTGAGAAATATTTCTCGATATCTATCGAGCCGATAGATATAAAGAAATATCTTTTAGATAATTTGCGATAATTCACAAGCTAGCATATAATAAAAAAAAAAATTTAGATTATGAATATTGGAAAAAAAACATGTTCTAACTTTAACTACCAAGATATGGCCATATTTTGGTGTTGAATAAAAAGTTCAACAGATATTTAAATGGGTAGAAATGTGTAACTATTTACCTAGGTTTAACTAATTGAGGGCTAGATTATTTTGGTGGTCTGAGTTTGGTGATTCAAAATTTGTTCTATTATAAATTATTGGAGAGTGCCCATCGGCACTCTCCAATAATTTTGTAATAAAACAAATACATATAAACAAAATGGTATTTGCACTTGACTGAATATGAAACATGAGTAAGAAAAATGTTGGCTTTTGCTTTGTTACCCTCATTTTTATTAAAGCTGTGATAGTGGCTTCTAGTACTCAACCAGTTAAGGTACATGTATATATATAAGACATAACTGATAAATGCATGAAATTAGGGTTTATGGTTAGGGATAGGATTAGTGGTACGGTAAAGATGTGTTTGTAACAAGTGTAGCCCAAAAAAGCTTAATAATTTAATCCACTGCAATGCATGTTATTGATAAGTGGCTGTCACTGGTTTAGTCACATCACCAACCTGTGCTATATCATTTTTCAATAAATTAAAACTGATCCTGATTTTTGAAGTAATATGCAGTGGGTGACGAGGACACAATAAGCTGATGCCTCTAAAATTAAGTTGGTTGACTTAATTTGCATATTAGAACTCCTTATTCTTTATCAAAATTCAATTGCTTTATTAGTTAAAGTCACAGGAAAAAATCATGAAAAATTTACAAAGTAAGGACCATAACTCTGGTGAAAAATATGCGGGCAACTTTTTACAATATGTGCAGGAATGGCTTGTCACAAGGATCCCTCATGCCAAATTTCATTGAAATCTATCCACTCACTGCCGAGATATCACTGTGGATGGACAGATGGATGGACAGATGGATGGATGCATGCATGCATGTAATCCAGTATTCCCCCATTCTCTTCAAGAGTGTAAGTGTAAATATACGTTCAGCATTCCGGCTGTATCCTTGATAATCCTTTATAACATTTCAAAATATTTTTCCACAGATCACAGGAAGTAAAGTTTTTGAATCAAGAGACAAAAAATAACAATTATTGTTATATAAAGGGACATAACTTTGAAATTTTACAAACTAAAATTTATAGCTTATCTCGAAATCAGGTAACCATTTCGAATTGCGTGCCATGTGACAGCATTTCATTATGAAGCAAAGACAAAGAAAGGTACACCATTTTTATTTCATCCTAACCCTTTATCTATTAGGAATTGTAGGCAACACATACAAAAAATTGTCTTAAATAACTTAACAAATTTCACATTTTTTTTTGCCCAAGGAACATAGCTTTATGATCATCATTGGAATCAGCATGTTCCAGCAAGAGGTCATAAGCAACATTTTGGAGGCAAAATGTGTGAACATCGATTTTTGTCAATAGCACTAGCTGGATATGACTGCTGTGTTTAGGGAGTAATTTTGTTTGGTATTGCATTGCAATTTGCAACAGAAAATCCTAGGGTCATGATACATCATCCTACGTTAATTAGGAGAGCAGTGGTTCAATTTTGTTTCAAAAATAAAACCTATCAGCTATGATAACCCACCCCAAATATGAACAATGACATAAAATTTGGGCACCTGCACATACAGTTTGAAATGCCAAGCTTCTCAGAGAGACTCTCCTTCTATAGGGTTCCCTGGGAGAAGTGACCAATTAGTTATAATCGCTGACTTAAGATTGTATAAATGACGATACTTGAAGGGGATGAAATTAAGACAAACATGCTTCCAAAAAAATAACCAAAATATTTTTTGGGGGTGGTGGGTTAGGTTTGGGGTGGGTGTGGTGGTATCAGAGAAATTGCAGAAGTATTAATACATCTTCCAGGGGGGCAACATTTTGCTGATGCATAACATTGTCTGTGGGAGGATGTATTAATACCTGGTGGTTCTGAAAGAGAAAGCTCACGATTTGCTGATATGATAACCAATGAAGTACACTGAGAGATGATTTTATTCTGCAAGAGCAGCTAACTGATACAAGCTCTCAAGAATGATGAGGCCACCTGTTGATATATATATAGTTATCCAGGGCATATTCCATAATGGTACTTTCGTTTGCGAGTCATGGTAATGGAAATGCTCTTGTTTTCATCTCCAAAACAGCCTCATCATTTTTATCCCCGCATTTGAAAAAATGCAGGGATATATTGGTTGTCTTCGTCCGTCCGTACGTATGTCCGGGAATGGTTTCCGGCGAAAAACTCCTTGGGGTTTCAATTCAAAACATTGAAAGTGTGTTCATGTTCATTCATAGGGTCTGTAGATGTGCATAAAGGTTTGGGATTTTTGATTCACCCCTCGGGGGCGTAAGTGGCACCACTTTTGTCGTTAGAGGAATGGTTTCCGGCGAAAAACTCCTAGGGGTTTCAATTTGAAACATTGAAAGTGTGTTCATGTTCATTCATAGGGTCTGTAGATGTGCATAAAGGTTTTGGATTTTTGATTCGGCCCACATGGGCGTAAGGGGCACCACTTTTGTCGTTAGAGGAATAGTTTCTGGCAAAAAACTCCTAGGGGTTTCAATTCGAAACATTGAAAGTGTGTTCATGTTCATTCATAGGGTCTGTAGATGTGCATAAAGGTTTTGGATTTTTGATTTGGCCCTCGGGGGCGTAAGGGGCACCACTTTTGTCGTTAGAGGAATGGTTTCCGGCGAAAAACTCCTAGGGGTTTCAATTCAAAACATTGAAAGTCTGTTCATGTTCATTCATAGGGTCTGTAGATGTGCATAAAGGTTTTGGATTTTTGATTCGGCCCTCGGGGGCATAAGGGGCACCACTTTTGTTGTTAGAGGAATGGTTTCCGGCGAAAAACTCCTAGGGGTTTCAATTCGAAACATTGAAAGTGTGTTCATGTTCATTCATAGGGTCTGTAGATGTGCATAAAGGTTTTGGATTTTTGATTCGGCCCTCGGGGGCGTAAGGGGCACCACTTTTGTCGTTAGAGGAATGGTTTCCGGCGAAAAATTCCTAGGGGTTTCAATTCGAAACATTGAAAGTGTGTTCATGTTCATTCATAGGGTCTGTAGATGTGCATCAAGGTTTTGGATTTTTGATTCGGCCCTCGGGGGCGTAAGGGGCGTAAGGGGCACCACTTTTGTCGTTAGAGGAATGGTTTCCGGCGAAAAACTCCTAGGGGTTTAAATTCAAAACATTGAAAGTGTGTTCATGTTCATTCATAGGGTCTGTAGATGTGCATAAAGGTTTTGGATTTTTGATTCGGCCCTCGGGGGCATAAGGGGCACCACTTTTGTCATACGAGGAATGGTTTCCCGCAAAAAACTCCTAGGGGTTTCAATTCAAAACATTGAAAGTGTATTCATGTTCGTTCATAGGGTCTGTAGATGTGCATAAAGGTTTTGGATTTTTGATTCGTCCCCGAGGGGTGCAAGGGGCACCATTTTTGTCATCAGAGGAATTGTTTCCGGCGAAAAACTCCTAGGGGTTTCAATTCGAAACATTGAAAGTGTGTTCATGTTCATTCATAGGGTCTGTAGATGTGCATAAAGGTTTGGGATTTTTGATTCGGCCCCGAGGGGTGCAAGGGGCACCATTTTTGTCGTTAGAGGAATGATTTCCGGCGAAAAACTGCTAGGAGTTTCAATTCAAAACACTGAAAGTGTGTTCATGTTCATTAGTAGGGTCTGTAGATGTGCATAAACATTTTGGATTTTTGATTTGGCCCTGAGGGGTGCAAGGGGCACCATTTTTGTCGTTAGAGGAATGGTTTCCAGACAAAAACTCCTAGGGGTTTCAATTCGAAACACTAAAAGTGTGTTCATGTTAATCAATAGGGTCTGTAGATGTGCATAAAGGTTTTTGATTTTTGATTCGGCCCCGAGGGGTACAAGGGGCACCACTTTTGTCGTTAGAGGAATGGTTTCCGGCGAAAAACTCCTAGGGGTTTCAATTCGAAACATTGAAAGTGTGTTCATGTTCATTCATAGGGTCTGTAGATGTGCATAAAGGCTCTGGATTTTTGATTCGGCCCCGAGGGGCGCAAGGGGCACCATTTTTGTCGTTAGAGGAATGGTTTCCAGAGAAAAACTCCTAGGGGTTTCAATTCGAAACACTGAAAGTGTGTTCATGTTAATCAATAGGGTCTGTAGATGTGCATAAAGGTTTTGGATTTTTGATTTGGCCCCGAGGGGTGCAAGGGGCACCATTTTTGTCGTTAGAGGAATGGTTTCCAGAGAAAAACTCCTAGGGGTATCAATTCAAAACACTAAAAGTGTGTTCATGTTAATCAATAGCATCTGTAGATGTGCATAAAGGTTTTGGATTTTTGATTCGGCTCCGACAATAATCACAAATGCAAATGCGGGGATATACTATAGTGTGCTTTGCACACAAATGACACCCCTCTAGTTGACCTAGTAGACACACTGATGCATTCTGAACCATGATTCCAAAAAACTACTAATCATTTGCTGGAACTCCTAATCAATTGTGATAATGGGTAGTAAATCCACTAATCAATTTTTTTCAGAACAAATTGCTTCCTGATGTCAGATAATGGGGTTGAAACAGATGATGACACTGGAATGGTTGCATATAACCTGTTAGGTCAGTGGTTAAATAACAACTCACCTTCACTAAATAAAATATTCCCCCGAGTGGAACACCAACAGATTATTTCAGGCTGCAGACAGTATCTAGTTATGGTTTTCTACAATTCATCCTCAAGTGGTTCCAGTTATTCCCAATATCATATTATCCCTGCCAATTTCAGGAGATAATGAACAGACAGTGTAACATTGTGGACTTCTGCTTGCAACAGAAGCCATTAACACTCATTGTCATCACATATATAAGATATGACAAATAATGTGCATTACCAATCTTAAAATGACAACACAAGGTGTGTATGTACTTTACAAGTTTGTATTACAGATACATGAACCTTCCATTACAAGCATAATTTTATCAGAAAAGTACTTCAGCTGAATAAAAAAAAAAGGTTGAGTGATTCCCTCCAGATAACTGACTGACTCCAATTTTAACCACCAAATTTAATATTTAGGTTTTTGAATGTGTATTTAGTACCATTAGTGACTATATTGTAATCATTGTATTAAATACCAAGCCAATAAAAACATTTCAGAACATTGCTGGAATATCCTGCATTTGGTGCAAAATATGACATAGTTATGTGGCAAACTACTGTGATGTTATGTGGCAAACTACACTGCAGGCCTGGGATTTTCAGGAGAGCGATTTATTAACTTGCCTACTGCTCGCCTTAAAAAAAAATAAGGAGGGAGAAAACTAGCCCTCCTGGCCTTAGAAAATAATGATTACCATAACAGCCTATTTCTAAAACCCATGTCTTTTCAGATCTCTGCTATGTTAGTGGTCTCTGTAAGATGGCCACACTGTGCCCCTCCCACACCTCCAGGCCTTACTGAGGCCCAGAGGTGTAGGAGGGGCAGTATAGCCATCTCACTGAGACTACTTTGATAGGCGCACCAAATAAAATGTACAAAGCCCACTAGGCAGAATTCATTAATAGTAAATCTTCATTCTGCCACTTTTAGCTTTTGTAAGCTTGAGGAGAGCTAATTGCTCCCCTGGGCAATATGAGGGGAGCGATTTTTAGCCCTCGTGCATTTTTAAGAATGCTAGGCCTGACACTGGATGACAACACTCATTTTCTAGTTGAGTATAGAGCACTGACAGAAAATACCGACACACATTTTCATGTAGAGAATTGTGCACTAAAAAGATATGCTAACACTCATTTTTATGTTGAGATTACATTAATGAAAGGGTATGCTAACACTCATTTCTGTGTTGGGATTACATTCATTTTCATGTTGAGTATAGAGGAAGTAAAAGGGAATGTTAACACTTGTATTCATGTTGAGAAAGAAATGCCAACACTCATTTTCTTGTTGAGTATAGTGCACTAAAAGGAAATGCTAACTCATTAATCATGTTGAGCAGGGTGTTGAGAATACAAATCTGAAAGGAAATGCTAACACTTATTTTCATGTTGAGTGTACAACATTCAAAGGAAATGCTAACTTTCGAATTTGTAAAATGCAGGCACACAATAAAATGTACCTGGTTTTGAATACAGGTGTGCCAATTTGGTTTTGTGCACCTACTGGAAAGTGATTGAACTCATATCTGTAAGTATGCTATAGTGATGAAAATAAATCATGTCGCTTATGGAAATAAGTTTTGCATTAACTAACACATTTATCTACTCGTATTTCTCAGCCTTCAATGATATTTCTCCACTCAGGAATTTTCCAACTGTACTAAAAAATTCAGCCAACAAGGCTATGCTTTCTATTGCAAGCACAACTGAGTCATTTCCATAAGCAAACTGATTTATTCTATTCTTAATATGAAAATGTCTGAGTCATTCTCGTGATAGAAAGCACAGACTTGGTGACTGGGTATCACATTAATAATAATCACAAAAAATCAGGAAGATTTGGTCCAACTGGTTGGAAGCAAGTTGTACATGCCCAGTAAGTGATGACATTGCAATTAAATAACAAAGCAGGCTTTGATGACAAAGTACCTTTCATGTTGTCTGTGTCACCGTGCCCACTGATGAGTTGAAACGTTGAAAACAAGGTCACCACCAGGCGTGGGCTATGTACCCCGACAGCAAGTTCTAACATTGGACATATTCCCAGACAATAAATTTTCAAAGTTGAAAAAATGGAAAAAGGGCCATAACTCAGCCAAAATTGGTCAAACTGAACCCAATAAAAAATTACCTGCGTATTCTTGAGACAAAGTTATCTACAAAATTTGGTGTTGATTCAATAACTGAAACTAAAGTTATCAGCCGGGCATCCAATTTTCAAAGTCAAAAATATGGAAAAAGTGCCAAAACTCAGCCAAAATTGGTCAGACCGAACCCAAATTCAAACCAGACCTGCGTATTCTTGAGACAAACCTATGTACAAAATTCTGTTGATTCAATAACTCAAACTGAAAGTATCATCCGGACACCAAATTTCCAAAGTTGTGAAACTGGGTGGCAAAGCATAAAAAAGGGGCATAACTCCAACAAAAATTATCGGATCCAGCCAAAATTCGGAATTCACCTAATCACTGGAGTAAGGGACACATACACCAAATTTGGTTTTGATTCGATGACCCAAACTTTAGTTATCACTCCGGTCTGTTTCGCGACCATTCATATACAAGAGATATTAGGCAATGCATAAGGTAACCCTCCATAGGCTGTCAAACATCGAAATTTTGATGAAATGGGCTGTTTTCGGCCCCTACAGCATCCAAACGATACGAGAGAGGTAAACATAACTTACTTTATTGGAAGTGGGATTCACCGTGGATCCTTTTTATAAGTAATAAGACTATTCAAAAAACCAAGCGTTAACCTGTTTTGGGCTGGTTAAACTGCAATGCCCCTCAAAAGCTCAAAAATGCATGTTTTCTGTGGATTTCTCTAAACGAGTCTTGTAGATTTTCACGAAAAAATGGCCACGCGCAGGCCTTGGTGTGACAATAGAAGTTGCATGGACAAAATACTCCAGAGAGCATTTGTTAACCCTCTGGGGCTGCTAAATGTCAAAATTGTGATAAAATGGGCTGTTTTTGGACACCAACAGCACCCAATGGGTACGCCACAATGAAAAGTGCCTTCTTTTAACAAGCGAAGACACTTCATCTCCACTGCCCGCATGGGGGCATGATGACGCCATGTGCTAAGGCGTACTGCACGTCGATGGTACGCATGTCTTCAACCAATCTAACCCTGCCTGTGCTGCAGTGAGGAGTTACGATGTTGGGGAGCTGGCTGCTGCTCATCGTTGCTCGGTGGTTCTCTCCGGGTACTCCGGCTTCCTCCACCCGTAAAACTGTCACGGTCATGATTAGCCATTGTGCATAAATATGTGACCTTAAACATCAATAAATAAATAAATAAACAAAAGGCCCCAAAGAGCCTTAATCGCTCACCGGCCAAAGTGGTTCAAAGAAGTATTTGGGGTCACATTCAGTTAGATATGGTTCATCAACACTACAAAGGAATGAAATCATGAGAGACAAAATTTATGGAACTAGGGACATGGCTTGAACAAACTTGAATCTTAACCCCTAAGGATGCTGCATACCAAATATCAAAAACATTCATCTGCTGGATCTGAAGAAAAAGATTTTTAAAGAAAATTACTCATTTTGAACTAAGTTATCAATCGGGCTTCCACAGTGAGCCCAAATATGAACCCAGGGACTTGGCTTGAACAAACTTGAATCTCACCCCCTAAGGATGCTGCATGCCAAATATCAAAACATTTCGACTGCTAAATCTGAAGAAGATTTTTAAAGAAAAATTCCTCATATTGTCTAAGTTATAATTTGGGCTCCCACAGGGAGCCCAAATATGGACTCAGGGACTTGGCTTTAACAAATTTGAATCTCCCCCCCCTAAGGATGCTACACACCACATATCAAAACATTCCGACTGCTGGATCTGAAGAAGAAGATTTTTTAAGAAAATTCCTCATTTCGAACTAAGTTACAATTCAAGCTCCCACAGTGAGCCCAAATATGGACCTAGGGACATGGCTTGAACAAACTTGAATCTCAATCCCCTAAGGATGCTGCATACCAAATATTAAAACATTCTGACTGCTAGATCTGAAGAAGAAGATTTTTAAAGAAAATTCCTCATTTTGAACTAAGTTATCATTCGGGCTCCCATAGTTAGCCCAAATATGGACCTAGGGACATGGCTTGAACAAACTTGAATCTCACCTGCCTAAGGATGCTGCATACCAAATATCAAAACATTCTGACTGCTAGATCTGAAGAAGAAGATTTTTAAAGAAAATTCCTCATTTTGAACTAAGTTATCATTCGGGCTCCCATAGTTAGCCCAAATATGGACCTAGGGGCATGGCTTGAACAAATTTGAATCTCACCCCCCTAAGGATGCTGCATACCAAATATGAAAACATTCCAACTGCTGGATCTGAAGAAGAAGATTTTTAAAGAAAATTCCTCATTTTGAACTAAGTTATAATTCGGGCTACCACAGTGAGCCCAAATATAAACCCAGGGACTTGGCTTGAACAAACTTGAATCTCATCCCCCTAAGCATGCTGCATACCCAATATCAAAAGATTCTGCCTGCTGGATCTTGAGAAGAAGACTTTTAAAGAAATTTGCCTGAAATGCACTAAGTTTGAATTCAGGCTCCTATACTGAGCCCAAATATGAACCCAGGGGGCCAATTTGTATAAACTTGAATCAGATCCACCCCACAATGTTGCATACCAAATATCAAAAGATTCTGCCTGCTGGATCTGGAGAAGATTTTTTAAGAAATTTGCCTGAAATGCACTAAGTTCAAATTCGGGCTTCTATACTGAGCCCAAATATAAACCCAGGGAGCCGATTTGTACAAACTTGAATAAGATCCACCCCACAATGTTGCATACCAAATATCAAAAGCTTCTGCCGGCTGGATCTGGAGGAGAAAATTTTTTAAGAAATTTGCCTGAAATGCACTAAGTTCAAATTCGGGCTTCTATAGTGAGCCCGAATATGAACCCAGGGGGCCGATTTGAACAAACTTGAATCTGCTCCCCCTAGAGATGATGTATACCAAATAGGAAAGAATTCTGCCTGGTGGGTCTGAAGAAGAAGATTTTTTTTAATTTTGGAAAGAAATTCATGGGTGCTATCAGAGTTATGCCCCTTGTGGTACCCCCTGTGGGTGCGGCAAGTTTATTTGTACAAGTTTGAATTGACATATCATGGGGAACATGCACACCAAATTTGGTTCAATTTGATCCAGTTATTTGGGAGGAGTAGTCGTTAATGTAAAGTTCACGACGGACGACGACGGACGGCAAGTGATAAGTTAAGCTCCCTTCGGTGAGCTAATAACAAGCGAACAATTTATACAGAAACATTTTTGTAAGTAGTAAGGGTATTCAAAAGTTGAAGTCTTAACCCACTTTGGGCAGGCTAATGAGTGATACACATTAAAAGATTAAAATTCCCATTTTCTGTGGATTTCTCTAAAAACATCTGGTAGGTTTTCAAGAAAAATTGACTATTCGCAGGTCTTTGTGTGACATTAAAAGCTGCATGGACAAAATGTTCCAGTGAGTGTTTATTAACCATCTACAGGCTGCCAAGCATTGTAATTTTGTTGAAATGGGCTGTTTTCGGACACACACAGCACCCAATGTACACCCGAGAGATAAACAAAATCACCTTTGTTGGAAGTGGAATTCACCGAAAACCATTTTTGTAAGTTATAAGGGTATTCAAAAAACCAAATGTTAACCCCTTTTGGGGTGGTTAATAGCGATACCCATCAAAAGCTTAAAAAATTATGTTTTCCCTGGATTTCTTTACAAACATCTTGTAGGTTTTCAAAAGAAATTGGCCATTGATAGGTCTTGGAGTCGCATTACCAGTTGCATGGATAAAATATTTCGGTAAGCATTTGTTAACCCTCCATGGACTGCTAAATGTCAAAATTTTGAAAAAAAAATAGTATGTTTTTGGACACCAACAACATCAAATGGGAATGCCACAGAGAAATGTAACTTCCTTTACTGGACGCAAAACTGATAGGGAAAATTTTTTTTTGTGGCTTTCTCCAAAAAATCTAGTAAGTTTTCAAGAAAAATTAAAAATTTTTTAGTAAATTTTGTTTCTTAACATACCTACCACAATTGTTTACAATGGGCTGGTGCAAGTCCTACTTCGGAACTAACTCAAGCATTAAGAAACTTTTCCAAACAAGTTGGAAAAGTAATAGAGTGCATAAGCAGGAAAAAGATCGAAAAAGGGTCAAGCGAGACCGGCGCTCGAAATAACAGGTACTCTCTCTGCACACCTCTTGCGTTTACCGAGCGCATGCGCAACAACTGTGATGTCAATTCCGTATTTCTGCCAACGAGAAGTTTGAGATTTAGCGGGGAAGCATTGATATCAAAGATATCCCCAAGGCGGCTGGGCCTTTGGTAAACAATTGTGGTAGGTATGTTAAGAAACAAAATTTACTAAAAAATTTTAATTTCTTTTCAACCTACTCACAATTGTTTACAATTGGGTGAATAAACAATAGGAGGAGATGAATCACATAACCAATACCAACAAAAGCAGCAGAAAGAAACGCAAGGAGGGCAGAGAACAATAGCAAAACCTGTAATGAAGATAGAGAGAAGGCACCTGAAAAGAACAAGGCCGAGCGAAGCACAAACCCGATAAAAACAAATTTAACGAGAGTGCACAACAGCCTGAGCAGCAACGAGAGGGCCTAAAGAATAAAGGTCCTCAGATTGCTGCTGTAGGTGGTGGAGATAAAAGGAGGAGAAGGTAGAAGCATTCCTCCAGTAAGCCGCATTCATAACATCCAAGAGCGAAACAGAATTGGCGAATGCCCAGGATGTAGAAATGGCACGAACCTCATGAGCATTAAACTGGTTCGAAACAAGATCCGAAGCAAAGAAGCGGGAATAAGCCAGTTTGATTGCAAGACAGTTCCACCTGAAAATAGAATGGGAAGAGATAGACTGCTTCTTAGGAATGAGAGACAGAAAGAATCTCTTCCGCCCCCCCCCCCCCCCCCCTAATGAACTGAGTGCGGTTGAGATAAGTCTTGATTGCACGAACAGGACAAAGGAGAGGCCTCTGGCCATCGACAGCAGGGAGAGCCTGAATTCAGATGGGAGGAGGTACCGAATCAGGAAGTTGATTCTTGGCCAAAAAAGAGCAATCAGTAGTGAAGGTGACACTGTTAACCTCATTTCTGAAGAAAGCAGAATCAACAGATAGTGCATGAAGCTCACTGACACATCGAGCAGAAGCAAACGCTAGAAGGAAAGCCGTCTTATAGGTGAGAAAACGCATATAGGTCTCATATAAAGGCTCGAATGGTGCCCCTGCCAAACAGTGCAACACCCATGCCAAGTTCCACTTGGGTATAAGACGCAAAACTCGAGGCCTCTTCAAAGAAAAGTGCCGAATGAGTTTGGAGAGAAAAAGATTATGACCGATGCACCGCTTTCCCACATAAGAGAAAGTATCAGACAGCATAGACCGATAGCCCTTAATCGTAATAGGCTGGAGGCCCTTGGAGACAAAAAGGTATACCAGAAAATTCGCAATTTGAGCGATTGACAGATCACGGTAATCCACATAGTGATCTGTACACCAGCGGCAGAAAACCTTCCACTTCACAGCATAAGTCATGCCAGTGGAATGTCGCCGCGATGCAGAAATGCACTCCACTGTTCGTCTCGAAAAATCTCTATGTCGGAGACAGGACCTGATAAGAGACAGGTGTGAAGGGACAGGCTCGCCAGGTTGTTGTGATACTTCCTGGGATGACCATGGGAAAGAAGATCGTGACGTAGAGGTAGACGAATCGGCCGAACTGCCAACAGAGGCCACAGCAGATTGATCTACACCCACTGTGGAGACAGGTGTGCGATCAGAATGATCTTGCAACTGCAAGCACGAATCTTCGGCAATACTTGAGAAAGAATCGGTGCAGGAGGGAAGGCATAGCCGATCCAACCTGTCCAGTCCAGAGACAGAGCGTCTATCACAAATGCAAGAGGATCTGGACAAGGAGAGACAAAGGTCTCTACCTGATGATTCCAGCGAGTGGCGAAAAGGTCGACCAGAGGACGTCTCCACCACTCGCAAATCGCCTGAAACACCAACCAATGTAGCATCCATTTGGTTGGAAGGGACACTGTCGCGTCGAGACAGGGAGTCTTCTAGGACGTTGAGACGCCCAGTAATGTGCCGAATGGACACCCAAGCGTTTACATCCCGCGCCAACAGAAGAAGATCCCGAGATAGCCGATACATGGGAATTGAATGTGTGCCTCCTTCATTCCGTATGTAGGCCACTACTGTCGAATTTGTCCGAAAGAAGTAGGACAATGTGGTCCGACAGGTGAGGGATCCAAAGCCAAAAACTCAACAGAAGAGCAAGAAGCTCCTTCTGGTTGATATGAAGGCCCACTTGCTCTGCTCGCTGTAACACTCGCCGTGAGTGGACAGACCGAGAGGATCCAACGTCGCACCCCAGCCTCGATTGCTGGCATTCGCAGTAAGGATGCGATCGGCCAAAGGAAGATCCGACGGAACACCCTGTGTCAGCCAGGGAACATCAGCCCAAGGGTGCAGGTGACAAAGCAGGGACCGAGGAATAGGAAGTTCCGGGTCCAGCGGATCTACATTCGGATGCCAATGATCCAACAGGAAGTGTTGGAGAGGTCGGACAAACACAAACAAGCGACCAAGCAGAATGAGATCTGTCACCAAACCGCAAAGGCCCAGCATCCAAAGGAAAGTCCTGGCCGAGACCGAGGAAGATTGAAGCAGGTTCTGAGTCAAGGCAGAAAGAATCGTCACCCGAGCATTGGGGACCGACACCACATTGTGAAGAGTGTTGAAATCCAATGACAAAATTGCTGAGAAGGAAGGAGATCCGACTTCTCGCGATTGACTCCGAAACCCAGCGACGCTAGTAGGCAAAGAAACTGCCGGACATCTGGCTCCAGAACAGCAGCATCATGGTGCCATTGGAGGATGTTGTCCAAGTAGGCTGACGAAGTCACAGCCGACTGTGTATGGTGAAAAGCAAGCACATGTGACATCAGTCGGGTGAAGGCCCAAGGAGCCAGGTTCAATCCGAACGGGAGAGCTCTGAATTGATAGACTCGATCCCGAAACGAGAACCGAAGGTATTTCCGTGACGCCAGATGAATGGGTACATGGAAGTAGACATCCTTCAGGTCGATACTGGCAGCAAAGTCGCCCTGATGAACTGAATGGCGAACCGACCGGAAAGTCTCCATACTGAAACGAGGTGCTATAACATACTCGTTCAGGATACTCAGATCGATGACAGGACGAAACTGGCCGTTTTTCTTCGGCACCAAGAAAAGTCTCGAGTAAAACCCAGGTGAAAGGGTGTTCCTGACCACCTCGATCGCCCCTTTGGAGAGGAGGAGAGGAGATTGACGATCTCCTGCACCAGAAGGTCCCGATGTAGAGAATCGGAAGGGACCTGAGTCGTGAGGGGCACCCGAGATAAACTGGGGTGCCAATGGAAGGACAGTCGCAGACTGGATTGGATGACGTCAAGAACCCAAGTGTCTGATGTTATCTCTGTCCAACGGTCGTAAAACAGCGACAGCCTTCCCCCGACTGGAGGCGAATCGAGGTGAGGACCTTCACTTGCGGACTCGACGAGGCCCCCCCGAGAGGAGAAACCACCCCCTCGGGAAGCAACAGAGTCCTGAGACTTTCCTCCCTGAGGCTGGCCGTGTGGCAGATGCAGCAGGACGCTTGGTGAGCCTGGAACGACCACCACCCGCTGCAGTAGGTTGGTCCAGCTGTCATAGCAAAAGCTGGTCCTTCAAATGACGAAGAACCTCGCCACGGACAGCTTCCACGGAACCATGGAACAACTGAGGTCCAACCAAAGAGGCAGACCTCAGAACAGCACGCTGCTCAGAAGGAAGGGATGGAGAAGAATCCAACACCGCATCCCGGTGTGCCAGCTCCAAATTAGCCATGTTACAGGTGTGAGCGTATGTCAAGTTCATAAGAGCCTGTGACAAAACGCGAAAAGGCGCCTGAGCATCATCAAACTCCCCTGGTGGAAAATATTCAGCCAGGGCAGCGACGACATGGTCCACGAGAGATAACATACCCAGCATCTCTTGGGACAGGCCCACCATAGACTCAACTACCGACATCAAGAGAACTGCCGACTTAGGCTTAGTCAACCCGAGGGAAGAAGAATCCTCATCCAAAGTAGTCATCCCTTGGAAGACTGGTGGACAGACGGAATCGTAAACACGAAACCGTGATGGAGGCAGAAAGGCATCAGCTCTAGAAAAGAAAGAACCCTTGAGGGCCTTAGAACACATATTGGCGTCCAAGCCCTGGAAGGACTCAACAACCTGAGCCGATTGCAGAGGACGCAAAGCCCCAGAGCTAGAAGGCTCAACAGGGTTATGGCGCTTCACAGAGAACCACGGCCGGACGGTCACAGATGGCTGGTCTGAAGGTTGAATGTCCGGCAATAAGCCAAAGACAAAATCCAAAGCCTGCCCCAAGACTGATGAGGGGGTCCATCACTTTCAAGAAAATCGTCATCCTCAGTTGCAGAAGACACGTAGCCCAACATGGGCTGACCAACAGAAACCTCCTGTGAATACTGTGCAGTATCCAAAGGGTAAGGCGAGACATCTCGGCGACCGACCAAAGGAGGTTGTGCCTCAGGAGGCACAGGGAAGCCAACTAGAGGGTTGCTAGAAAGCAACCGGGTGAGTGTCAAAATGGGCTGATGCAGGTCACCGTAAGAATCTGTTGCAGCAGCATCGCCCGACGGAGTGTCTTGCCAATTGACCCTTCTGGTAGAAGAACCCAAATCCTCAGAAGGGACCGACGACGAACGTCGATCGGCAGACAGAATAGGGAGACGGTGAGAAGACACCAGAGGATAGTCCCGATTGTGACGCCCAGGGGCAATCACTGACCTCTAAGGAACAGGAGGCCCTGCCTGCAAATCCTGTAAAGAGACTGACGGCGTACGTCGATCGATAGCTGGACCTAGGACATGATGAGAAGACACTGGAGGATTGTCCCAAGAATGACAGGAACCTGCCATTGGCCTCTGCGCAGCAGAAGGCCCCAACTGCCCATCCTCTGAGACCGACGACAAGCATCGATCGACAGCCAGACTCAGAACACTGTGAGGAATCACCGGAGGAAGGTTCCAAGAGTGACAGCTGACTGGGGCTGTCACTGACCTCTGCCGAACAGCAGGCCGTGGATGCAAATGTCCCAGCCCCATCCTGCTAGTCGGCACACTAGCAGGGGAAGGAGGAACAATAATGGATTTGCTCGAGGGGCGAGGAATCGCTGCCGAAGCGACTGAACGGCTCAACCGACTAGGAGCAAACCTAGCCAGATGAGATGGAGCAGACAGCAAACCCTCACAGCTTCGCCGCGAAGCCAGGGGAGGCTGAGAGCTCATAGACACACCAGGGACCCCCGAGACTGTATACCATCCCCAGAAGAGATGGAAGAGCCACCATCATACAGAATAGGATCTGTAGTAACAACTTCCTCAGCAACTGTCGACAGCGGAGGAGGCAAATCGGAGAGTGTCACCGAGCTGACCTTGGAGAAGCTCTCGACGAAAACAGACTCCTCAAGAGTGACATCAGAAGACAAAGAGACCACAGTCTCCACGTCAGGTATCACCGCACTAGCACCATCAACAGTTGCAGAGGAACTCGCCACAGAAAAAGACAGATCAGCATCCTGTGTGACAGAGTCACCACATGCACTCACAGAAATGTCTGATAAGGCACGGCTACCCTTACCCCGAGAACGAGGGGTTCTAGCTCTACACAGAACCACCTTGTTTACAGAAGTCCAGAATTTTGAGGACCAAACCCCACAAATACCAATTGATTGGGCCTGAGTACAATTGTTGCAAGTGACACATGTGGAATGAGAGTCGTCCACATGTTTCACCTGCAAGCAAGAGGAACAAGGAATAGTCTTAGGCATAATATGATAAATGAAATCAAGCTTCCCGCCAACGGAAAAACAGAACAATTGTTGTGTTCACACGCGGGGGAAAAACGAGACTATGTGTGAAAAACCAAGCAAAAATTATCAAAAATATCATCAAATAGTGAATAATTTAGAAGCTTGAAAAGGATACAATCCACTTGCACATAATCAGATAAGATAGCACATACAAATAAGTTGTTCACAAAGATAACAGCAAAATAATAGCACGAGTTACAAAATTTCCAACCAGTACAATGGCAGAAATAAAAGGAATTGACTTCACGGTTGTTGCGCATGCGCTCGGTAAACGCAAGAGGTGTGCAGAGAGACTACCTGTAATTTCGAGCGCCGGTCTCGCTCGACCCTTTTTCGATCTTTTCGTGCTTTTGCACTCTGTTACTTTTCCAACTTGTTTGGAAAAGTTTCTTAAAGCTTGAGTTAGTTCCGAAGTAGGGCTTGCACTTACGTTACAGCCAACTGTAAAGAATTGTGAGTAGCTTGAAGAGAAATTGACTATTCGCAGGTCTTGGAGTGCCATTACAAGTTGCATGGACCAAATGTTCCGGTAAGCATTTGTTAACCCTCCAGAGGCTACCAAGCATAGACATTTTGAGAAAAATGGGCTATTCTTGGCACCCATAACACACAATGTGTATCTGCGAGATAAACATAACCTCCTTAATTGGAAGTGGAATTTTTGTAAGTAATAAAGGTATTCACAAAACCAACCACTAACCTGTTTAGGGCTGGTTACAGAGTGATACCCATCAAAAGGTTAAAAATTCATGTTATCCGAGGATTTCTCTAAAAACATATTGCAGATTTTCAAGAAAACTTTGCCATTCTCAGATCTTAGTGTGACATTACAAGTTACATGTACAAAATATTCCAGTAAGCATTTGTTAACCCTATGCAGGTTCTCAAACATCAAAATTTTGATAAAATGGGCTGTGTTTGCATACCCACAGCAAGCAAAGTTAAGAAGAGAGATCAACATAAGTGGAAGTAGAATTCACTGAGAATTATTTTTGGAAGTAACAAGGGTATTCAAAAAACATCCCTTAACATGTTTTGGGCTGGATAAACAATGATACCCATCAAAAGCTTAAAATTCATGTTTCCCTGGATTTCTCTGAAAACACCTTGTAGATTTTTTGGAAAAAATTACCATTCGCAGTTCTTGGTGTGACATTATAAGTTCCATGGAAAAATATTCCTGTTAACACTTGTTAACCCTCTACAAACAGCCAGACATCAATATTTTGGATACATTTGAGATAAAATGGACCATTTTCAAATAGCCACAGCACTCAGTGGGTATGTGTCAAACTGCTTTTGTCGGTTATTAACCTGTCAGACGACGATGTTGATATTAACCCTCTCCACCATTAATGATGGTTTTTACCTGAACAGTTTTTTTTATCAAACTGAGTCATTTGAGACTACTATACCCATCTTTCTCATAACATCAAAAAAGGAACGTTGGTGAGACAGTTAGAAACAATTCATCAGTCACTCTGGGGTCAAGAAAAATCATGGAATCTCATCTGGAAAAGCCATGATTTTCCAGAATCATAAAGTCTAGTTTTTTAATCGTGGATTGTGCTTTTAACCCTTTACCCAACTTAACTGCCAAAACTGGCCAGCGTTATTCTAAAAAATCGACAATTAATTTTCATTATTTTTTTCATTTTTTGTCTCAAAAACATAGGTTATGACCCCTCGTTGGAACGAGCCCACTGAAAACTTAGTTATTCGAGAATTTTCTGCAAGTGCCATCTGCTTTTCATGTTAGGTAAACGGTGAAACTGTAGGCACGCTATGATGTACAAGCATAGTTCCATGCCTCAAAATTGAAAACTTGATGTAAACACTAATTTTCATGTTGTGTATGCAACGCTGGAAGAAAATACTTACACTTATTTTCCTGAGTATACTGCAATAAAGGAAAATCCTAACACTTTACATGCTGAGTATACAGAATTGGGAGAAAATGTCAACACTCACTTTCAGGTTGAGCACACAGCATTAGAAGCAGGCTTGCACAAATTATAAATTAAGACAACCCTAAAAAGGGTAACCTCAACTTTCTTCAAGCAACTAATTTTTTCCAGGTAACCCAGGGTAACACTTTTCAAATTTTGAAAGTGATAAAAAAGTAAAATAATATGTATCAATGTATACCAGTATTAGTGCTAAGGCTGGACTGATATAAACTTTCAAGAAGACTGCAGTTTATTTCATGAGTTTCTGTCAGCAATCCAATGATATGCTGTAATGTAACACCCTGGGGTTTCCATCACAGCAGTTCATTGTCATTTTCGATCATTGTCATTTTCTAAGAATACCTGTCATGGGAGAGTTGGAAAATGAATACAACAGCCATCAAGACCTTTGTTAAATATCCAGTAATGTAGGTGGATGACAAATTGGTTGCCCTATTTCTTTTTTAGTGAATGATAGGCGAAGAGATGATCAGAAGGGAATACTAACACTAATTTTCATGTTAAGTATGCAGCAATGAAAAGAAATGTTAACCCTTTACCCAACACACAGGATATCAAAATTTAGTATTTTAACTGGTAGAGTGCTAAATTATTTTTGTTCATCAAAGTTTGTTCACATGTCTTTGCCTTGTTACAGTTTATGGGAGAGTGCCAAGAGGCACCCTCCCATAAATTGTAACAAGGCAAACCCATATTATTTATTTATTTATTGGTGTTTTAGGTCACATATTTTTGCACCATGGCTAATCATGACCACAACATGAGTATCAACTCAAGACCAGAGGTGAGCATTAATAAGCCATGTTGCCAATTTTAGAGAGGATTTGCACCTCCCAAGCATTGGTGACTGAGTCCTACTTTACCAGTAAAACAGAGCCTGTTTACCACAGTGAACAGGCACTGCTTCACTTCCCGGGGTTCCCATAGGGAACAAACCCATATAGACTAAGTAATTCCACTTCTAAGATTCTGCGGATTCCGATGCCGACGTTGAGGCGCAGACTCAGGATGCTGTTGATTCTCAGGCCATTCACCGGCGATCAAAATGCAAAGTGGCGGAAACTCAACCGGACATTCACGCTCATAAGTCAGACCAAGGGAAAAGCAAATCCTTCAAGACATCGGAGGGGTATGATGGGTCAAACCCTGCTAACTGGACTCTTAATCAGTTGGTGAGTGCACTGGCAGACATGGGGATTCTTATTCCACATACTTTGAAAAAATCCATTCTGCTCCAGCTGTATCTGAAAGATTCCAAACCCAACAGACCTACAAGCCGACAGGACATGCAGGCTTGTAATACCACAGCTCCTGGAGACGTCATCGAACAGGTTGTGGACACTATCAGTCAGCCTCATGGCAAACTCACCACCTTCAACCCGGACATCCGTGACCGGATATTATGTCCGACAGGAACTGTGCGAGTGGGACCCAGGAAACCGGCACCATACCACAACCGGAAGTGCTATTTCACAACAATGCACATGTAAATAATAACATCTGATCTGAGATTGATTCAGTTGCGGAATGAAATCAGAAATGAAGTCAGTGCATTGAGAGACACTGTCCACATGTTTACAAGAGAAATGTCAAGCAGACGCACTGCGACAAATACCAGTTTTCCTTTGCAGCCAATTGGAGGATTTTCTTTAACTTCAGTCCTTGGACAGCCTTTCGGCACTGTACGACAACAACAGTCAGATGAGAACTGGCCAGAGTACAGCTTGTGGGCTTTCCGATGTGCGAGAATTTCCTCATCAATTCTTGAACAGAACTGGTTGTAATTTCTTATATGCCAGTACCACAGATTGCTAAAGGTATTGCAGCAGACACAGTGTTTCAAAGGTAAAAATTGTTGCCCTGTCAATCAGACAGGCAATAATAACAGGGAAAGATGTCAACCTCGCTTTTCTCTTGATCCCAAACTATGATCTTGGGGACCAGAAGACGGTGGAGGTTGACAACTTCTCCCTCCACCTCACGTGATCCGATTTGCATTTACACAGGAATTTAATCATCAGGGAATTTGTCACTGCATTTGGAAAGTTAAAAAATGTATTGTGTGAAGCATATCCCCAAAGATGCCAAGAATTGGATGCATACGAACGAGATATCATCGACATGCATTCAAGGTTTGGTAGATTTGGGTTTTATGAATTTCATAAAGTCTTTTTGGCACAAGTAGCGGCTCTTCTCGAACAACACAACAACCTGGTGGACTGGCCTCTCAGGGACTCCAGGCTATGCCAGAGAATATTCTCAGGTGTACCACACCTTGTGTGTGAAATTTGTAAAAATGCTCTCCACTCACCTATGTTCTGCCCCCAAGTTGCAGAAATCAAACCCTCAGGCAATAGTTTTGGACCAGTTATGGTAAAACAGGGGTGCACAAATTGAAATGACAATTCTCTCAACCAATCCTCCGGTTGCAAAGGAGCTTGACAGTAAAGGGCGACGTGTCTCCTTTAGTGGCAGGGAGCATTGCAACAACTTCAATGGCGACATAGGTTGTGGTTGACCTAACTGTCCAATTTTACATGTGTGCTTGGAGTACAAGAGAGACCATCCTGCTGAGTGATGCAAACCAGAAGAAGTGCACCGCCAGGCGGTGGATCAATATACGGCCGTCTATGAAGAAATTGCGCTAGTCATGACTAATCAACCATAAAACAAGTTGTCACATGGATAATCAGAAGTCCTTGAAATTCCAAGATGGCTGCCGTGGTGTCCATATTGGATATGCCAGAATGCTGGTTATCGAAAGGAACCATCCTCTAGTCATGACTAATCAACCATAAAAAAAACAGTATCTGTTGGATGTATTGTTTTCAAGTTATCGCATGGACAAACAAAAGCTAACGGATGGACGGACAGACAGACGCACATTGCCATACCATAATAAGGCCCGCCCACATCAGTGGGCGTATAAAAAGGAAAAGGGGCCAGACTTCAAAAGAGTCCTACCCAGAGCAACATGATTATCAGCACTGGTCGAACCTATTGCACCTCCTACGTTTAACAAAGCCTTTATGATGGCAGCTACAATGCCTAAAAATATTGACAAGTTGGTGAGTGACCTTTTGCATCATCCAAATCAAGTTTTCGTCAAGGGCCTTATTGACGGGTTTGCGGGAAGGCTTCCACACAGATTGTTATCAGTGCCTCAAACATCATTCGAGTGTGGTAATCTTCTGTCCGCTTGCACTGATGAGGACTTTGTCGATGAAGCCCTAGTGTCTGAAGTCGAAAAGGGATATCTGCTCGGCCTATTTATCACATCACCTTTTCCCAGCCACCGAGTCAACCCCATTGGCGTGGCTACAGGTAAAGAAGAGAGTAATAGTTGACATGTCTGCTCCATATGATCATCCCTCAGGGGATTCAGGGTCTTGGTGTGGAGGCTTGGATGTGCAAGACAGACATCACTGATGCCTCAAGCTTATATCCCAATCCACCCTTCCCTCCGGCATCTGCATGGTATAAAGTGGAAGAACAGATTCTACTACTACAAGAGGTTAGTCTTCGGCTCCAGAAGTAGTCCCAAATTATTTGACCAGCTGTCGATGGCCATTTGCTGGGTGGCTAGTAATTTATATGATATAAAATATATATTTCATCTTCTTGATGATTTTCTCACCATAGATCCTCCCTATTTCACCCCAGAATGCACAATGGCCATGCTGACTCATATCTTTGGCAAATACAAAATCCCTATTGCTTCACACAAGACTGTTGGTTAGGAATCATCTACGAGAGTGTTAAATGGAAGGTTAGTCTTCCTTAACCCTTTACCTAGCATGAAAAGCAGACGACACTTGCAAAAAAAATTCTTCAATAACTAATTTTTTTCAATTTTTGTCTCAAAAACATAGGTTATGATCCCTCATTGGAACGAGCTCGTCGAGCTCATTCCAACAAGGGGTCATAACCTATGTTTTTGAGACAAAAAATGAAAAAAATAATGAAAATTAATTGTCGATTTTTTAGAATAGCGCTGGCCGGTTTTGGCCGTTACGTTGGGTAAAGGGTTAAGATAAACTTGACAGGCTCACAGCAACAGTCAACAACTTTCAAAACAAAACCTAATGCACAATGAGAGAGTTGTTGTCACTTCTGGGCCACATGAACTTTGCTTCTCGCTGTATTGCACCTAGCCGTTCTTTCATTTCCATTCTAATTAAACTTTCTACAACAGTATCCCACCTTTTCAATAAGGTCGTACTCAATAAACAATGTCAGTTGGACTTGCAAATTTCGCTGTCTATTCAAAGCATACCCCAGGACGTTACACTGAAATAGCAGATGCTCTTTCCCATTTTCAGATGGCACGCTTTCGAGAAATTAGCACATCATGCAGACAACCAACCAGTTCCTGTTCCACCCTATTCAGAAGTTATCTGCATCTAACACAGTCTGTGGACTTGCTGTGGACTGCAGCCTTGAACAACAGTACTCGGGCGGTGTATAACTCAGGTCTCAAATCTTTCCACAACTTTCTTGACAGGTATACTATTTCTCACATGCCATTTCCGCTTGTTACCAAAGAAATCTAAATTTTATAGTAAATTTCCTTTCTTATTATACCTACCACAATTGTTTACTTCAGGCTTACACTACAATGGAAGTCCCTAACTCGGATAAAATACTCTCTATTTTTGTCTTTCCCAAGCAAGTTGGGAAAGAAAAGTGGTGCAAAAGCACCAATAAAAAATAAGCCAAAACTGGGTCGAGTGCAACCGGCGCAGACCCAGTACGGGACGCTCTCTCCCAAGTACAACTCCACGACTTCCGTTGCCAGTGTGCATGTACCGTCTCTAAAGACTCATTCTTTTTGAATCCGTCAACGTTAGAGTTATGTGATCAGCGGGGAGGAAAGATTCTTTACCCGTAAAGAAGACGGGAGGGCCTCCATGTAAACAATTGTGGTAGGTATAATAAGAAAGGAAATTTACTATAAAATTTAGATTTCTTATCAACCTACTCACAATTGTTTACTTCAGGCTGAATAGACAAAAGGCTGGAGGGAATCGCATAACCAACCCACACATAACCCCAGTGCACTGGAACCGTGAAGCAGAAGGAAGAGGTCCCGAGGCTTATCAACCATAATGTCGCAATCATTGGTAAAGGACAATGAAAAGAGACATATGAGCCTGTGTTACACACAGACAGAAAAAGGGCAGTAACAGCACAAGGCTGAAACTGACCTTCAAGAAGCCTAATGGCTATGGCAGACAACAGCCTGAGCAGAAGAAAGAGGACCCAGGGCAAAAAGGTCCTCCGACTGCTCCTGCAACTGGCGCAAATAAAAGGTGGAGAAAGTAGAAGCATTTCTCCAGTAGGCTGCCTGCATAACATCCGACAACTTGACGGAGTTAGAATAAGCCCAAGAGGTAGACAGTGCCTGCACCTTGTGGGCAGAAATACGGTTGGTAATACAATCGCCAGCTGCTAAACGACCATAAGCCGTACGAATAGCAAGACAAATCCATCGAGAAATGGATTGAGGAGAGATCTTCTGTCGACCCGGAATGAGAGAGAGAAAAACGTTTCCTGCCTTTCCGTATGAAGCGTGTCCGATCAAGATAAATGCGAATAGCACGGACCGGACAGAGCAAAGGGCGATTACCCTCAACAGAAGGAAGAGCCCTGATACAGATAGGAGGAGGAGTAGTATCTGGTAACTGATTCTTGGCCAAAAAGGAGCAATCAGTGGTAAAAGTAACACTGTTGGGAGAGCTCCTAAAAAGGCCGGGTCAACTGAGAGGGCGTGAAGCTCACTAACCCATCTGGCCGAAGCAAATGCCATCAGAAAAGCCGTCTTATATGTGAGAAAATGCATATCCACCTGGGATAAAGGTTCGAATGGCGCCCTCCCCCAAGCAAAGCAGCACCCACGAAAGATTCCATCGTGGAGTAAGCTGCAAAGTCCGAGGCCTTTTCAAAGAAAAGTGCCGAACAAGCTTGGAGAGGTAAGGATTAGTGCCGATACGACGCTTCCCCACATAAGAAAAAGTCTCTGAAAGCATAGACCTGTAACCCTTGATGGTAACAGGCTGGAGACCCCGAGAATCAAACAGATATACCAGAAACTCTGCAATCTGTGAAATCGAAGGATTGGCATAATCAACAGAGTGATCAGCACACCATCGATAGAAGGCCTTCCATTTAGCTGCATAAGCTAAACCAGTGGAGTGCCTCCTTGAAGAAGAAATGCACTCCACTGCTCGTCTCGAAAAACCTCTACGGAGGAGACAGGACCTGACAAAAGATATGCATGAAGGCACAACGAAGTCGGGTCGACGTGAAACCTCCTCGGGCGACCTTGACAAAGAAGGTCATGACGTAGCGGGAGACGTGCCGGAACCGCCGCCATCAGCGAGCGGAGCTGATTGATCCACACCCGCTGAGGCGACAGGGGAGCGATCAGAATGATTCGACAACTGCAGGTTTGAATTTTGGCGAGAACCTGAGGAAGAATCGGAACCGGCGGGAAAGGCGTAGCCGACTAGACCGGTCCAATCGAGTGACAGAGTGTCCACGGCAAAAGCCAGAGGATCTGGACACGGGGACACGAAAGTGTCCACCTGATGGTTCCAACGAGTCGCAAAGAGGTCGATGTGGGGACGTCCCCAGAGATCGCAAAGTGACTGGAACACTGCCCTGTGAAGCATCCACTCGGTGGAAAGAACCCTGCCCTGTCGGGACAGGGAGTCAGCTAGGACGTTCAGACGACCGGGAATGTGACGAACAACCACTCCAGCGTGAACATCCTGAGCGAGCAGTAAAAGATCCCGAGCTAACTCGTACATCGGAACCGAGTGCGTGCCGCCCTGGTTCCGAATGTTAGCAACCACTGTCGAATTGTCAGATAGAAGGACCTGGCAATTCGACAGGTGAGGGATCCACTGCCTGAAACTCAGAAGAAGAGCAAGAAGCTCCTTCTGGTTGATGTGTAGAGCTGCTTGATCCTGGTCCCACATCCCATGTAGGGAAAGACCGAGAGGATCCAACGTCGCACCCCATCCGAGATCGCTGGCATCTGCTGTCAGAACGCGATCGGACGTGGGTAAGTCCAGTGGAACACCTTGCGTAATCCACTGAACATCTGTCCAGGGAAGAAGGTGAGGATACAGAGAGTCCGGAAACGGAAGCACCTGATCCAGAGAATCTACATTCGGCCTCCAACGACTGAGCAGAAAGTGTTGGAGAGGTCTGACACGCAGCCGACCTAGAGGAATGAGATCCGTCACCGAACCGCAGAGACCGATCAGCCAGAGAAAACTCCGAGCGGTCGCGGACATGGACTGGGACAGAGTCAGAGCAAAAGCTGAGAGAATCACAGCCTTGGCCTGGGGAACTGCCACCAAACTGAATTTGGTTTGGAAAGACATCCCCAGATGACAAAACGACTGAGAAGGGACCAGGTCCGACTTCTCCTCGTTGACTCTGAATCCTAGCGACGTGAGCAAGCTTAACAGAGTGGCGACATCCGATTCCAGTAAGGCAGCATTGGAATGCCTCTGGAGGATATCGTCCAGATATGCCGAAGTAGTCACCCTGGACTGTGTGCGATGGAACGCTATCACATGCGACATCAGTCTGGTGAACGCCCAAGGAGCCAGGTTGAGGCCGAAAGGCATGGCCTTGAACTGGTAAACTCGCCCCAGAAAAGCGAACCTGAGATACTTCCGTGACGCCCGATGCATCGGAACGTGGAAGTAAGCGTCTCGCAGGTCGATGCTGGCTGCGAAATCTCTCTGGTGAATTGATTGGCGGACCGACCTGAAAGTCTCCATGCTGAACTTGGGAGCAATGATAGACTGGTTCAGGATACTCAGATCGATAACCGGTCGGAGTCGGCCGTCCTTCTTCGGCACCAAGAACAGGAGGGAATAGAAACCCATTGACTGAACGTTCTTGACGACCTCGATCGACCCCTTTGCCAGGAGATTGGCAATCTACGTGGACAAAAGTTCCCGACGTAAAACGTCTAAGGAACTGTGGTTGGAAGAGGCACCCTTGACAGAGTGGGGTGCCGTCGGAAGGATATGCGCAGCCTGGACCGAACAACATCTAACACCCACGGATCGGATGTGATGGTGGCCCAATGGTCTGCGAACTCTGCTATTCTTCCTCCAACCTGGGACGAGTCGAGGTGAGGACCTTCATTTCGAGCCCCGACAAGGCCCGCGAGAGGAGAAACCACCTCCTCTGCTAAATGAAGAATCCTGAGACTTCCCTCGATTCTGCCGACCCCTACCTTTACCCCGTGAGTAAGAAGTAGAGGCGGTGGCAGAAGGACCAGCCTTTTGCTTCACAGAGGAAGCAGAAGGGTACTTGTTAGGCTTGGAACGGCCCTTGCCTCCCCTAGAAGGCTGATCAAGCTGACGAAACAGCAGCTGATCTTTGGAATGACGTAGGACGTCATCCCGGACCGTCGACACGGAACCATGGAAAAGTTGCGGACCTGCCAAAGAAGCAGATCGAAGAGCAGCACGCTGCTCCGTGGGAAGGGATCGTCCTGTGTCCAGCACAGCGTCCCTTCGAACTAATTCCAAATTAGCCGTGTTACAGGCATGCGTGTGAGTAAGGTGCATAAGCGCCTTGGACAGCACACGCAAAGGAGCCTGTACCTCGTCAAACTTATCTGCAGGCAGATAAGCAGCCAAAGCTGAGACGACGTGATCTGAGAGAGAAAGCATGCCAAGCATCTCTCTAGATAAGCCCAACGTGGACTCCAGAGTCGTCATTGGAATGACGGCAGACTTGGGCTTGGAAAGCCCGAGGGAAGTGGAGTCCTGATCCAGAACCGTCAAAGTCTGGCAGACCGACGGATTGGCAGAATCGTAGGAACAATAACGCACAGGAGGCAAAAAGGTGTCAACCCTGGTGAAGAACGAAGTCTTCAAAGCCTTGGAATTCAGCTTGGAATCCAATGCTGAAAAAGCTTCAACCACCTGTACCAACTGGCACGGTCAAAGGCGCCCAGAAGCAGGTTGCTCCATAGGCTGTTGGCGCGCGACCGATGATCGTGGCCAGGCTGACACTGTCGGCTGGTTAGCAGGTTTGAGATCAGGCAGAAACCCAAACACAAAGTCAAGAGCTGCCCCCAAGTCCGAAGACTGCTGGCCCTCGACCTCAAGCATGTCGGACTCCTCCCCAGAGTCGGAAGACACATAGCCCATCGTGGGCAAACCAGCCGACGCCTCCCATGGTGTCGGGACACCAGAGGAATCAGAAACCGGCCGGTTTCCAATCCCGGGAGGCGGCGCCATAGGAGGCGCCTGGAAACCACTCATAGCCTCGCTGGAAGCAACAGGAAGGCTCTTAGAGAGAACCTGAGTGAGTAAGGAGAGGGCCTCCCTAAGCTCACTGCCCGTACCGACCGGTTCGACAGGGGAGCGAACCGGCAAAGTGGCTTCACCTCTGACCCTCTTAACCAGCGAAGGGTCACGATCCTCCAAAACACCCGACGCGGGACGACGGGCGGCAGCCGAAACATCTGAAGGTAGACATGTATAGGGGTACGATGCACCCCGAGGATCAATATGGCGAGAACTCATGACAGTCACCGCAGACCTCTGCAGGGCAGAAGGTCCAGGCTGCACAAAAGGCGTTGGTCTCCCAAAACTGGCCGTGAGGCCAGAATGAGTAGACGGAAACGCCACGGAGTTCATAGTGTTTCCACTACAAACATCCGAATCCAAAGACACAACTGTGGTGCTCGACGGCGAAGAGACCACAGAGATGGGTTCGGCCGGCAGCCCCTTCCGACTTCGCCGAGTTGAAGTCAGGGAAGGCTGAGGCCGATATCCCACGACTACAGTATCGGACATTCCTGCAGTCCCCTGCAGCGAAAAGCCGAGGCCGGCTGAAACTGACGACGAAGCAGACTGACCAGCAGTAGTAGTAGATACGTCGAGAGTCGTTGAGGCTGGTGAAATAGTGGAGAGAGCACACCGGCTCGGCTCCGAAGGAGGAGTCACAACCCTAGTGACAGCCTCAGATGTCGACTAGAGAGGGACCGTAGTCCCGGAACCAGGCACCTCTTCACCAGAACACTCAACGGCTCCCGCAGTATCCACCACAGGAAAAGACTGCACATCCCCCACGGAGGAGGAATAACTCTCACCAGACAAGGTCGGCTCGGGAGGCCCCGAACGACCATGTTCTCCTTTCCCGCGGGAGGCACGGCCACGAGAACGAACGACACGGTTTACTGACGCCCAGAAGGTGGATGACCATGCTCCACAGACACCACATGGCCGCTCGGCCGAACACCCATTACAGGAGGAACAAGACGAATGTACATCGTCCACATGCTTTGGCAGCAGACATTGCCCACAAGGAATTGTCCTGGGCATGATAGAGGTGAGAGGAGCAGAGAAGGTGAAATCAGAAAACAGAACACCCCCAAAGAAGAGAGAAAGGTGACAGAAACAAAGACCCCAGACGGTCGACCGGGAACCACACAACAGGAAGACTACTCTCAAAAGAAAGAAGAAACACTGTAGGAGTGGTACCCCGCTGACACCTAACTCTAACACAATTAGAAAATTTTGCAAAAAAAGCATTAACAATAATTGTGAAATAATATAAGTCCGAACCGCATGGCACACGAAAACTCGAGAGAGAACAATTAAATATACATTATGGATATAATATAGAAAAGAGAATATAAAAAAACACTATTCCTGAGAATACAAAGGATACACTGTGGCACAATGAATCAGGAATCATCAAACATCGAGCTGGTGGAACACTGATAAGCGTGCAAAAACATCTCGACACGAAGCGGATTATAAAAAGAATGAGTCTTTAGAGACGGTACATGCGCACTGGCAACCGAAGTCGTGGAGTTGTACTTGGGAGAGAACGTCCCGTACTGGGTCTGCGCCGGTTGCACTCGACCCAGTTTTGGCTTATTTTTTATTGGTGCTTTTGCACCACTTTTCTTTCCCAACTTGCTTGGGAAAGACAAAAATAGAGAGTATTTTATCCGAGTTAGGGACTTCCACTGTAGTGCAAGCCTGAAGTAAACAATTGTTAGTAGGTTGATAAGAAATCATGGTAAACTACATAGCCCACTGTTTTTCAACCCTCAATCTAAATTATTCCACAGTTAAAATCTTTCTATCAGGTGTTAAGCATGGTTACCTTGAGGCAGGATTGATTAACCCTTTCGTATCCTGGGACACTACCCCAATGCAGAAGGTCCAAGTTCTTCTTCGAGGCTACAAAAAGCTCACAAATACTCCAGTAAAACCATGTTTACCCATCTCCTTTCCCCTCTTGCAACAGATTTTTGATATACTGCAAGATGGCATTTTTGGGCCCTATACAGACCTTTTGCTCCAAACCACCTCAGCTGTAGCCTTTTTGGGGCTTTCTGCGATGTGGAGAGTTTACTTCTCTGTCCACAAAATTCCATGATACAAAGTGTTTCAGACATCAGCTTTGTATCGGAAGGTGGAACAGAAGTATGCTGTCTTAACATCAAAGCATCAAAAACTGACCCATTTAGGAGAGGCGTTATAATCAAATTGTTCAGAAACTTGCATAGAATCTGTCCTGTTACCTTAATGAAAAGATACCTCAGGGCTAGATTTGTCTATAGCCAGGATGGTGCCTTGTTTATCTTGGATAATGATACTCCATTGACCAGAAGACAATTTATTAATTACCTGAGCATCATTTTAAGAAGATTAAAACTCAACCCTGCCCACTATTCAGGTCACTCATTCCGCATAGGGGCCACTACATCTGCTGTGGGGGTTTGTTTAGAAGACCACCTGATAAAGACACTGGGTAGATGGGCATCAGACTCTTATGTAAGATATGTTAGGACATCCTTAGAAACAATTAGAGCCGCCCAAATAACACTTATTCAAAACAATTAGATGTTATAGTAACTTGTAGTGATATTGATGTTCAGTTTTGTACATTTCATGGGAATAGTGTGTATTTATTTCATGCCTTATACAAACACTTAAGTGGATTCATGAATAGGTATATGTTGGTGTTGTTCATGCGTACCGAGAGTGTATAGTTTATTTCTATCTCTGTGTGTTATCAGAATGCGTTATGCATATGCCTCCCTCACATGAACACTGCAACACTAGACTAGATGGAGCTGGGGAGGGAGAACTTCAGAGTGCGTGTACATGAAATCACATTTAAAGGATTTATTGTGCTTGTTGAAACATTTATTGACTCCCTGTGTCAACTGTGAGACATACAGCAAAGACTGTGTTAGAAACATTCAGATTCAGTACATGCACTTGGTGTGAAAAATTCGGGTAATGCCATTGGCTAAGCCAAGCAGAAATCTGTGTACATTTGTTTATATTTTACAATATCTTTCTTATCTATACTTATGAATGTACCTGTATATTTGTATATATACTACTCAAAGTTTGCTAAGAACCAAATATTTGCCACATCATTGTGAAATTTGCTTGTGACATATTTGCGACATTTTTGGTGGATATGATTGAGGAAAGTATTGAGATGGTCCCCAGTGTTTACATTAGGTCTCTTGACAGGCAGACGTTTCGTGACAGTCATGGAAAGCATGTACCCCTTGATTTTCATGATGTTTTCGTGTACTGTCTACATGTACATGACATGTGTAGGGTATTCAATATTCATTTCAACACAAACCCTTGTGATTCAATGATTGAATATGGCAAATACAAATGTAAGAAGACATTTGTCTGAAGCAGAAATGTGGTGGGCTGTAGGGATGGTGGAGCAAGGGGCTATCCATCATCAGGTTGGTGAAGCCCTTGGTGTGATCACCAGAGCCTGGGCAAGATTTCAGCAGTATGTCACACTAGTAAGACAGCATGATGGTGGCAGAGACAGGGCAACATCTGCAGCTGAAGACCGGTTTTTGCTCATTCAGGCCCATAGGAACCACTTTGCCACAGTAACCCAGCTTCGCAGTGACCTTCTGAATGCATCCGGGGTATGTTTCGATGCAGACTATCCGGGCAAGATTGCACGAAGGTGGTCTCTGATCGAGAAGACCATGTATTCGCATTCCGCTGTCCCAGAACCACCGCCAGGCACGATATGAATGGGCCATGGACCACGTTGGATGGACCAGAGAAGATTGGTGACCTGTCCTTTTTACAGATGAGTCAAGGTAATGCCTAGGCCACACAGATAGGCGTTCTAGGGTATGGAGAAGACCAGGAGAGCGATTCCATGCAGCCAACATTGCTGAGCATGACCGATATGGTGGTGGGTCAATCATGGTCTGGGGCAGCATCAGCAGGGATGGACATACAGAGCTCTGTGCTCTTAAACATGGTACATTGACTGCACAGCGGTATATTGATGAGATCTTGGATGTCCACGTCAGATTGTATGCAGTGGGAGATAGATTCATTCTGATGGACGATAATGCTCATCCTCATGTTGCCCATGCTGTCGGGAGGTACCGACAGAGGGAGGGGATTGAGCGTATGGACTGGCCAGCAAGATCCCCTGACCTCAATCCAATCAAACATGTCTGGAATGAGTTGCAGCTTGCAATTTCAGTCCGTCCAATCCAGCCAAGAAGTGTCCAGGAGCTTGGTGCCATGCTGGTCCAAGAATGGAACAACATCCCACAAAGGACCCCCTGGAACCTGATTGGGAGCATGAGAAGGCATTGTCAGGCTGTAATTAACAGTAATGGGTCTCATACTCGATACTGAACCCATACCAGTTCGCTCCGTTTGGCAAATTGAAAAATTTCCTCTTTTACCAATAATATCCAATTTCCATGGTTATTGTATTCAAAAGCTAAAAAATAATGTCAAACACAAATAAAATCTTAATTTCTGTACTTAAATCATTAAAGATATAATTAAATAAAAAATATATACACTTTTCATTACAATATTTCAACTAAAACGTAAAACAGATAGTTGGATATACTTGGTGCTTAGCAAACTTTGAGTAGTATATATCCATATATGTATATATATATTAATATGCATTATCAACAAACAGGATTGCTCTTTAAATTTTGGGCACTTTCTGCCACCTGTGCCAGTTCGGACTGAACTGACACAGCGTGGTTAGCTGCCTTCCAAATTTCACTAAATAGGACTCTCCTGTAGTAAACAAATTAGGCGCACATGCGCACAACTATGCAAGTGCTTGGATCACAATACTACTTTAATCACAGGTTTCATATGTTGCCCATTTAGCCACTGGAGCAGCAGGATCAACTGCTCTGAAAGTTTTATACATATTTCATGTGTATGTAGCCATGTGGGACACCGGGTCTGGTTTCATACATCAGAACATAACAATACATGTAGCCTTCAGAAATCACATATATCCTGTCACAGCGGTTCCATATGTGGGTAAAATAGCCGTGCAAGTCTGCCACGCCTCCGCAAGTCGATACAGAAATAAGGAAAGTTAAAAAATTTATAGTAATTTATATATTTTTTATACTTACCAATGACCCAGACTTAGCTGGTGCTAACTCTAAATATTTGGGGCCAAACACAAATTTAGACCCCCCAATCCCCAAAATTTGCATGCAAAACCAAAAATTAAAAGTCCTATCTGGCCCTCCATACATTTTACCTTCTGCGCATGCGCAGACTCCAGGAAGTCACCGATCTGGCGCCAATAAATCATTCTTTGTATAAAAAGATTATCATAATTCAGCGGGGAGGTATGAGTGCCCAGTACTGCCCACTCATGGGAGGGCCATTCCCGTCTGGGTCATTGGTAAGTATAAAAAAATATATAAATTACTATAAATTTTTTAACATTTTTATACTGTACCAATGACCCAGACTTAGCTGAATCGTAAAAAGTTGGAGGGCCTAGAACTTCGGAAATAGTAGATCAACATAGATCAAATCCTTCAATCCATGATGAAGAAATAAGAACTACATGTATGTCTCTTAATACCATAATAGAAGAGACATAACCTAATATGTATTAATTATATACATCCTAAATCTAAGCATCAAATCATGTTAATTAAGATGTAACAAATAAACAATTTTAGAGACTAGTCTGGTCTAGGCCCTAAAAATAATTAAGGCATACTGAGAATGAGAAAAATTTCCCATAAACCTATGCCACACAATAATATTGCAGCTGATCACCGAACATAGTACGGATAAGACAGCTTCCTCAATAGTTACATACCCCATAAGGAGGAGAAGTGGACAAAATGATGCCCCCCCCCCCCCCTTTTTTTGAACATAGCTTCAAAAGAAGGAGGGAATAGCTCTAGAATCAATAAGCAGTACCCGGAAACGATATAAAAATATCGATCAGGCACTCAAAAAATTAATTCATGAATAATAAATGGTGCTTAACTCCACTTCACAAGCCAAGGCTATAGCGATGATTTTGGTAAATAACATTATCCGCTAAAAAATATGCACTGCAGATGGCGTATACAGGTACGACGAAATCAGTGAAAATCAAATATAAATATAATATAAACTGTGGAATTCTCTTCCCATTGATGTCCGCAAAGAAAACGATTTATATAAATTTTGAAAAGCAATTAAAACTCATTTATTTAAACAAGCCTTTAATAGGTAAATGTCTATAAATTTTCACTATAATCTGTATTCACCATACCAATCGCCTTTGAATACTGTATAGTAAAAAAGGCGCTATAAAAATGCTTTTATAATAATAATAATAATAACATACAAAAGCGGGATAAGATGAACAATCTCTGCAGAGAAAACACGCTTCAAGATCATTCACAGGAGGCCTCTGAATATTAAATCCGGTAAAAACACTCTCCAACGTGTACTATTTGATATCTACAACTATAAACACGTGAGAATATGCGATTAGAGAACCGACAAAATAGAGACCAGGATTTAGAAATGGAGGTAGGTATGAAAAAACGGC
This sequence comes from Pictodentalium vernedei, assembly GCA_031216915.1. Taxonomy (NCBI): domain Eukaryota; kingdom Metazoa; phylum Mollusca; class Scaphopoda; order Dentaliida; family Dentaliidae; genus Pictodentalium; species Pictodentalium vernedei. The sequence goes on from CM062293.1 coordinate 59,549,886, forward strand.
TCCAAAATCAGAAATTAAATACCGGAAACAAATGCAACAGAACTGCGTGTATGCGTATAATGGTGGCCGTGCCATCCAACATGACCCAGACGCTAAGTATGTATGTATTAAAAATATGCGACAGCGTGAGTGTGTGTGGGGGGGGGGGGGGGGGGGGGGGGAATTCAGTTATATGTCGAAACCTCCTCACCCACATTACTTAATCATAAAGCTACTTCACGTCTGAATACTCCGTAATGCTACTGAGAGCGGAGAATGACATGAAGAATAAAACTTCCCTTAAAGAAGAAAATCTTCTAATGGGGAAGCTTCTGGCGAATGCTCAATAGCAGACCCCATAACCTCAATGAAATCAATAGAAACAAATGAATTGAAGGATACACATATCCTATCATTCATTCCCATGAAAACGGCTGAGCGTCAATGTATGCGCTCAAAAGCCCTATACTAGCAACACAAATAATGGAAACTAATATTCCCGCACCGAAAACTTAACTATCCTGAAGAGATCTCACATAAGATCATAATAGCCAAACAGTTAGAATAAGTGCAAGATATAGACAGCGCTTACTTATGCGCTGAAATCTTAAGCATTGACTGCTAATTAGAGGATAAATAACCCAGGCAGTACGAATAGCTAACTGACTTATTTAACAATAGAATGAACATAAATGTCCCTTCTATTGAAAAATAATAAGAACGGAAGCATACTTCTTTTCTGATAAACTCTGATGTGCATAGAGAGACCCCTCGGACTCAGGATAGTAATGTATTATATGAACTCACGTCCGAAATAATGGAGAAAACCGTAATATATGCCCAAACTTGACCTTATGTTAAAAGATTCACTAAAACAAAACAGGTCAAGAGGGAAAAATGTCTACCACTCCAGTTAATAACTGGAGTAGACATGAGTGTAAGCGACCCATCGAAATAACATTCCAAGCCGCTCCACACGACTCCATCCGGCGCAAAAACAACTATCGCTGTTAATCCGTCAGATAACAGATAAAAGCAAGCCGAACAGCTGGTTAATTCGCTCTGTGAAACAACAGATGAACCATCCAAATGAATAGAGGGATACATGTATCCTATCATAAATCCCAATCTAAAGAACTATACTCGCTAGAAATGCCGAACATTAGCTTTTCGACTGAAAGATAATCATAAATAACGTAATTATCCACTTCCAGTCAAAATCGGCCGGACCGAGTTCTACAAGAGCCTCAAACCCCGGCTCAGGGGAGTCTGATCAGTAACTCAGTCTGACAAGAAACCCCTAACCAAGTGGTAGTATAGACAAACCTAAAGAATTATGTATAGGAGAGATGAGATACCCATACCTTCACTATGAGCCTATAAGCGAATTGAGTCTAGGACAAACTCTCCTACTCTTTTGTTGGCTGTAGTCAATTAGACCCCAACTCAAAGAGTCGAGAATAGATGCTTTCTTGTAGTATAATCCTACATTAGGCTCCAGCTTAAAGAGGTGAGAATAGATTCTTATCATACAAACTAGATTTGGAAGACTAAAGCGATCTATGGCAAGTTTTCCACTTAGTTAAATGCAAAAATGAAGACACAAGGCTTCTTTGCATCAGCATAACTCTCACTTAACATAAGTTAAGACCGAGAAATAAATACTATGACTGGAAAGAATTTTAAAAAGGTACTTAACGACCACAAAATTCCTTCCATACAGACAATGCGTCACAGTACTTAAATTAAGTACATAAGACCATGAGACTAAATTCGCTCTGACTAAAGAAATTATCTTCTCACTTGCGTCCGAGCGAACATCTAATGAAGGTAAGGCTAAAACTAGGATCTTAGCCTGCTCAAACAATGCTGAGCAACTTTCAACATCTTCCCGTGTTGTTTTTTAAAAGTATGTGAACCATCACAAATGATTAAAAATACAGAGGAAGAAGATAAGAAACCGAATTACTTTTCCGCCGGAAGATAATATATATGGTGTCGTATACAGAATCAAAGATCTGTGACACCCATGTAGACTTAACTGGAAAGAGATCTTACTACCCTGCTCTTAACCGGAGAAGTCAGCATCTAACTACGCTAGCAGTTTCTCAAAATTGCTCGCAGCATTTGAATCACTGGAACAAGATTAAGGAAATATAAATTTTATAGTAAATTTCCTTTCTTATTATACCTACCACAATTGTTTACTACAGGCTTGCACTACAGTGGAAGAACCTAACTCGGATAAAATACTCTCTATTTTAATCTTTCCCAAGAGATTTGGGAAAGAAAAGTGGTGTAAAAACACAACGAAAAAATAAGCCAAAACTGGGTCGAGGGCCATCAGCGCACACCCAGTATGGGACGCTCTTCCATAGTACAAATCCACGACTTACGTAAACAAATGCGCAATGCATCATCAATTCATCATTCTTTTGTTTCCGACATCACAGGAGTTATGTGATCAGCGGGGAGGAAGGATTCTTTCCCAAATAAGAAGACAGGAGGGCCTCCATGTAAACAATTGTGGTAGGTATAATAAGAAAGGAAATTTACTATAAAATTTATATTTCTTATCAACCTACCTTGCAATTGTTTACTACAGGCTGAATAGACAATAGGATGGAGGGAATCACATAACCAACCCTCACATAACTCAATAGCACTGGAACTGTGGACAGAAGAAGAGATCCCTAGGCCTATCAAACCATAGCATCACAAACATTAGTAAAAGACACTGAAAGATGAGGCATATGGTGAAGTGCGACACACAGACAGAAAGGGCAGTAACAGCACAGAGCTGGAACTGACCCTGAAAAAAACTGAATGGCTGGGATAGACAACAGCCTGAGCCGAAGAAAGAGGGCCCCTAGGACAAAGGTCCTCTGTCGGCTCCTGCAACTGTCGCAGATAAAAGGAGAATGTAGCATTTCTCCAGTAGGCTGCCAGTATAACATCCGTCATCCGACAACATGACAGAGTCATTAAAAGAGGAAGACAATGCACGCACCTCGTGGCAGAAAAAACAATTGGTAATACAATCACCAGTAGCTAGATGAACGGAAGACAAATCCATCAAGAAATGGATGCAGGAGAGATCTGGTATGTGAGAAAACGCATATCCATCCAGGATAAAGGCGCAAACGCCCCCCACCCCAAAGCAGAGCAGCGCCCAAGAAAGTGTCCATCTTGGAGTAAACTGCAAAGTCCTAGGCCTTTTCAAGGAAAAGAGCTGAACAAGCTTGGAGAGGCAAGGATGAGTGTCGAAACAATGCGGTACCACATATGAAAAAGGTCTCTGAAGCATGGACTTGTACCCAATGCTGGAGACCCCCCGAAACAAACATATACCAGAAACTCCGCAAGCGATGTGATCGAAGGAGTGACAGAAGTAACAGAGTGATCGCACACCATCGAGAGGCTAAACCAGAGGAGTGAGTGCCTCCTTGAAGAAGAAAAGCAACTCCACTGCTTGTCTCGAAAAACCACTACGGAGGAGACAAGACCTGATAAAAGACATGTGCGAAGGCACAATGAAGTCGGATCAACTTGAAACCTCCTCGGGCGACTTTGACAAAGAAAGTCGCGATGTAGAGGGAGACATGCCGGAACCGCCACTAACAGAGAGCGGAGCAGATTGATCCACACCCACCAAGGTGACAGGGGTGTGATCGAAAGGATTCGACAACTGCAGGTTCATATCTGGGCGAGAATCTGAGGCGGAATCGGAACTGGCAGGAAGGTGTAGCCGACAAGACCGTCCCAAAGGAGGGCCTGAGCATCCACGGCGAAAGCCAGAGCATCTGGACACGGGGACACGAAAGCGTCCACCGGATGGTTCCAACGAGTTGCAAAGAGATCGACGGAACACTGCCATGTGGAGTACGTGCCACCCTGGTTCCGAATGTAAGCAACCACTGTCGAATTGTCGAACAACATAAGGACCTGACGATTCAACATGTGAGGGATCCACTGCCTGAAACTCAGAAGAAGAGCAAGAAGCTCCTTCTGGTTGATGTGTAGAGCTGCTTGATCCTGGTCCCACATCCCGTGAAGGGAAAGACCTAGAGGATCCAATGTCGCACCCCATCCGAGATCGCTGGCATCTGCCATCAGAACGCGATCGGGCATGGGTAAGTCCAACGGGACACCCTGCGTGATCCACTGAATGTTCGTCCAGTGGAGAAGGTAAGGACAAGAGATTCTGGTAACTGAAGCACCAGATCCAGAGAATCGACATTTGGCCTCCAACGACTGAGCAGAAAGTGTTGGAGAGGTCTGATATGCAGCCGACCTAGAGGAATGAGATCCGTCACCAAACCGCAGAGACCGAGCAGCTGGAGAATACCCAGTGCTGTCACGGATGTGGACTGGGAACAGAGTCAGAGTAAAAACTGAGAGAATCACAGCCCTGGCCTGGGGAACCGCCATCGTATTGAGTGCGGAAGGCCATCCCCAGATGACAAAACGACTGAGAAGGGACCAGATCCAACTTCTCCTCGCTGACTCTGAATCCTAGAAAGGTGAACAAGACCTGGACGAGCTAGCTACCAGACTGACTGGCTTCCTCCGTTCCATCCTCCGATCCGTCATCGTCGGGGGTGCGTGATCCGAGATTATAGTGCTCGCAACATCCCTTCTCCTCTCCTGGACCGCAACGGACGAACCCGGCATCACAACCATTTTGTGAATGATTGCTTCACCGGGGGAGCTAGCAGGCGACAAGTGACCATTGATCCTACTAGGGACCTCTTAAGCACTTGCCGCATTTCGTTGAGCACTTTGCCACTAGCTCTTCATTGCGACGACGGAAACACACTTTTGAAGACATCATGGAAACATCACCCTGTTCTTGTTCCTCTGAAAAAGAGACTGAAAAAAATAGAGTGATCCTGTGGCAAGAGGACCAGCCTGGACCTCTCACCACTAACAATATACCATGGCACATGTCTCCCAATGTTTGTCATCCGAATTGGCATACACTGAGCAAGAATTAGTACGAGTACACTGACTACAGCAAATACAATGAACATGAGAATCAGAGGAAGACTTCCTCGATTCACAATTTGAACAATATTCTTTCATTTTGAAAAAATATTAAACAGTCATCGTACTCGCACTAACCCTTGAAAAAACAAAGATACATAATAATAATATAATCCATTATAAAAATTTAAAAAAATAAATCAAAAGAAAAATTTTTTCGAAAAAATTTCAAAATGAGCCCAAGTTCCCAAAGGGAATGAAGCGCCTAAATGGATCCCCAAAAAACCTAAGTGTGGACAAAAATTTTAAAACATATCTAAAAATTAATGCCACACTTAAGGACAATATTAATGTATCTGGCTATGAACAGAACTAAATAGAAGACAAGGAATCACTGTCAGAAGAATCCGTTGTCAACGTAAATAAAAGTGAACAAAAACCGGAAACAAGACTCCAGGCACTGAAAATATGGCCCGAAATCGGGAACCAATTGTAAACACTATCCAATGTAAAACAGAAACTTCCACAGAAGAAACTGCAGTATATCGGATGGTAGATGCATGACTAAAACGCCTAACCACCCCTAGGGTGAGGACGTAACCATGGGGAAAAACAGAATAAACATTCTGTTACTATGCCAAAAATTCCCAAGAAATTTCAGTAAAAAACTTACAAAAATTATGCCAAAAGCATGGGAGAATAGCAAGGGGGGTATCAAGGAAAGGGAGAGAGGAAACACTGAGCAAAACATGGAAATTTCATAGCAGGAATGAAAACATCATGCCCATGTCCTGAAATTAGGGAACATGAAATAATTTTACATAAAAAATTATAAGTTACAGCCCTGAACACATCCTTCCACTGTTTCTTCCTCTCATCCTCTTATTTCATCCTTAAATCCACAATTTCTTTCATGATTTTCATTTTAACCGAGATTATATGCACAGATATCAGTGAGATGTTACTGATTGAAGTGCCAAACAAAGAATGATTTATTTGCGCCAGATTCAGTGACTTCCCGGAGTCTGCACATGCGCAGAAGGTAAAATGTATGGAGGGCCAGACAGGACTTCTAATTTTCGGTTTTTGCATGCAAATTTGGGAGATTGGGGGGGGGGGGGGGGGGGGGGGGCAAAAATTTGCGTTTGGCCCTAAATATTTAGAGTTAGCACCAGGTAAGTTTGGGTCATTGGTACAGTATAAAAATATTGAATGGCAATTCTTGTGAATAGTACTGGTTTGGTTTTGGCCGTTATGTTGGGTAAAGGGTTAAAACCTTACTTTGTCTTCTGAACATGTTAGGTAAAGGGTTAAGGAATGTTCTGATCCATACACAACAAAATATAACCTGTAAGAATCATTCGTATTGAATAGCGTGTGGCAGTCTGTTCCGGATGACTGGTTGAGTGTTAGAAGTCAATATCAGGGCTTTCCAAATGAAGGTGTCAATGACACTGTAGCTTTACTTGTCTGTGTGTTATGTTTGATGAAAAGGATAATGTTCAATGTTTATGAAAGGATTATGAAATAAGACAAGAATTGTGATAATTGGAAATATGTTAATTTCTGTTCCCTGTATGCTATGTTTTCAATAAAAAATAATATGAGGTGTAGACTATACTAAAGGGGTGGGTTAATGTGTATATGTGGCCCTCACAGTTAATGTATATCAACAAAAGTTACCAATTTACAGTGAAATTCTTCCAAAACGAGTCATCCTATCAAGTTAAAATGAAATCCCTTCACAAATACGGCCTGTAGACTGCGCTAAAGGTTTTTGGGCTTCGGCCCCTGTAGCCATCACGGTTGACCGATCTCAACCAAAAGGGGACGTCCTTATCTAGACATTATACTGAGACATCCTACCAAGTTACAATGAAATCCCTTCATATTTATTTATTGGTGTTTAATGTCATATACTTATGCACAATGGCTAATCATGTCCGTGACAGTTTTACGGGTGGAGGAAGCCGGAGTACCCGGAGAGAACCACGGAGAAACGACCAGCAGCTGCCAGCTCCCCAACATCGTAACTCCGCTCTGCAGCACAGGCAGGGTTAGATTGGTTGAAGACATGCGTACCAACGACGTGCAGTACGCCTCAGTACACAGCGCCATCATGCCCCCATGTGGACAATCAGGGTTAAGTGCCTTGCCCAAGAATACAACACAGGAGTCTGAATTGATCGCTCAGACGGTCACCCATCCAATGATTAACCAGGCTTAGCATTGCTTAACTTCAGTGATCTGACGAGAACCGGTTACCGCAACGCCACCACGCCCTCAAATCCCTTCATAAATATGATCTGTAGTCTGTGCTAAAGTTTTTCAGGTTTTGGGCTCGGGCAGCCATCATTGTTGAATGATCGCTACAAAAAGGGGACGTTCTCATCTAGGCATTATCTGGAGTCATCCTACCAAGTTACAATGAAATCCCTTCATAAATATGACCTGTAGACTGTGCTAAAGGTTTTGGGGCTTTGGGCCCTACAGCCATCACAGCTAACCATTCACGACCAAAAGGGGACATTATCATCTAGACATTATATGGAATCGACCTACCAAGTTACAATGAAATCCCTCCATAAATACAACCTGTAGACTGTGCTGAAGGTTTTCGGGTTTTGGGCTCGGGCAGTCATCATGGTTGAGTGATCGCGACAAAAAGGGGATGTTCTCATCTAGACATTATCTGGAGTCATCCTACCAAGTTACAATGAAATCCCTTCAAAGTATGACCTATAGACTGTGCTAAAGGTTTTTGGACTTCAGGCCCCTATTGCCGTCACAGTTGACCCATCGCGACCAAAAGGGGACGTTCTCATCTAGACATTATATGGAGTCAACCTACCAAGTTACAATGAAATCCCTCTATAAATACATCCTGTAGACTATGCTTAGGGTTTTGGGCAGTCGGTTGACAGATGATGACCAAAAGGGGACGTTCTCATCTAGATATTATACAGAGGAATCCTACCAAGTTACAATGAAATTCCTTCATAAATACGACCTGTAGACTGTGCTAATGGTTTTGGGGCTCGGGCAGCCACCACGGTTGAGCGAACGCGACCAAAAGGGGATGTTCTCATCTAGACATGACCCCCAAACCTGCATATGAAATTTCGTGACGATCAGACAAGAACGACAGGGTGTAGCCTGTGCTAAAAGAAAATGTGAACAGACGAACAGACTTCCGCACATGTGATGGCAATAGCTTATCTTGACTTTGTCAAGTTAAGCTAAAAATGAAGGCACCAGTGTAAAAGCTAATATTTTCATTGTTCGCATTTTATATTCAGTCAAACACAAATAATACTTTGCTCATACAAATTTGTTCTCTTACAAATTATGGGAGAGTGCCTGTGGGAACACTCCAATAATTTGTACCAAAACAAATTTTGATGAACAAATTTAGACTACCAAAAATAATCTAGCCCTCTACCAGGAGTCTGGTAGTCTGAATTGATATGGTGATAAAATACTGATATGTGGTCTATTTTGGGTAACATGTGCTAGGATCAAAATAGGCACTAAAATCAGCATTGTACTGTTCACTTACCAAAAAACACTACATAATATTTTCAACAAGCTACATTAAAAAAAAAAAAAATTGTATTACATAACTAACAGCCAAGAAATCTGGCAAGGCAATATTGTCATCTTCAGAAATGCTACTGATGCTACACACCAGTTGTTGAATGTTTTTGCTGCCACAATAAAGATAATTGTTACAAAAATAAATGACATATGCCAAGACGGTGAAGACTGCACAAATGAACCTAGAAACAACTAACTTTTCTAATCAATATTTTGTCACTTCTTACAAAACCACTGCATCAAAGATGGACTGATGTAGTGTGGAACTACAATAAATTCTGAAGAATGAAACATTCCAAGCCGACTGAGATGAAAGCATAAGGGCTCTATCATTTTTAATTTTTGTCAAGAAAGTAAGAAATAAAACAACTGACATCAGCAAATTTGTTTTACATTTGAAGATACTTTTCACAAAGTTTTGAAGAAAACAGGTTAACCCTTTACCTAACGTAACGGCCAAAACCGGCCAGCGCTTTTCTAAAAAATCGCCAATTAATTTTCATTATTCTTTTCATTTTTTGTCTCAAAAACATAGGTTATGACACCTCGTTGGAACGAGCTCATCGAGCTCGTTCCAACGAGGGGTCATAACCTATGTTTTTGAGACAAAAAATGAAAAAAATTAGTTATTCAAGAATTATTTTTGCAAGTGTCGTCTGCTTTTCAGGTTAGGTAAAGGGTTAACTCTTTCTGCACAAAATTGATGTAAATACCCATTTCAGTGACCACAGTGATAAAATTACTTTTGCTAAAACTGATCTACAAAAGCAACTAAAGTTGTAATGAAAAATTTAATTTTTTTACCAAATGTATTTGTTAACTGCAAAGAAGTACATTAAATAATTTCTATACCATGTTACGACCTGTGAAAAGCCTGTATGTTACATTTTAGCTTTTAACCCCACTACCGGTGTAAAGCTTCTACTGCGGTTAAAAAAATGTACACCTTATAGTAGGAAGTTCATCCAACTTGACCTTTTGACATGATGTAATTTGCCAACTGCGATACATTCACACTTCGCAATGTTTTGCTGTACTATCTACTACGTGCAAAGACTTATTAATTTTTAAATACCTACAATTAAATATTTAAAATAAAATTTAAGAATTGTTAATAATAATTTGACTGAAAAAGCAAGGTAAAGTGAATCAACTTTGACAATGTGTCTAGCTGTCAACCAAGCATTCGTGTGCAGCCAGTAGTACTGCCCACCAGCACAAATGTAAACAAAACAAACCCACGTATTTGCGATAGAAAGTGTAATTTTTTCTCCATTTTAAGTGACAAAGTCGATTGTTTATTAAGAGCATGATATAAATAAAACAAATAGGTACTAGGGCCAGTTATCAGATTTAAACCACTTTTAGAATAAGGGTTTTAACTACTCAGCAAGCCGAGTGTTTAAAACCCTTATCTTACTTGTGGTTTAAATCTGATTACTGGCCCTAGTACCTATTTATTCTATATTTTGTTTGTAGTGTAGTATTTTTTTTTATCATGGCACACAATACTTTTTTCCATATGTTCAACACAGAATGCAACATCAATCCCCATAGAAAAGAGAGTGGTTGTGGTACAATTCTAGTTAAGACAAGTGACCGATGAGAAAATATCTTCTCTAAATTAAAAACAAAACTGTTGCGCCCAAAGATACATTTTAGAGCCTTGAGGGCATGAGTTGCATATGTTCCATCAGCAGCTGCATTATATCATTACCCCTTCCCTATCCCTACCCCTATTCAACTATACACACATACACCTCATCTTTGACAGTTAAACTAATACTGTATCTTGACATTAGATTTTCTGTGAAATTCATTTGTTCATATTATCAATAACGTACAAGCTAATATTTGTGCTGGGAAATCCTAAAAGCAACAAGAGCAACGTAAAGCATGGCATATGCCCCCAAGCAGTGTCATAAAAGGGTAGGTAAGTCTCTTGGGGGGTTTAACCAAAAGGAAGCTTCATCTAGATACCAAGAATGCATCACAATAAATTAAATTGAATTGAATGAGCATTCATAAGTTATCGGACAGAAACCAAGTTCAAGATGGCCACCATGGTGGCCATATTGAATTGGTTATTTGATAAAAAATTTAAAGGAAGCTTCCTCTAGGCACCAATGATGCAAAACCAAAAACTGAATCTGATTCGAGTCAGTATTCATTTGTTATTGGACGGAAACCAAATTCAAGATGGTAGCCATGGAAGTCATCATGAATTGGCTACTGGTGGCCATCTTGGTTCAGCTGACTGGTCCAACATTGAAAGGAAGCTTCCTTTAGATAGCAACAATGCATAATTCAGAAATAAAAATGATTCGAATCAGCATTCATTAGTTACTGGTCAGAAACCAAATTCAATATGGTCACCATAACTAGACAGTCTAATGACATCCATATCACCTGCTGACTTTTATGTTATAATAGGAATAATCTCATTATCGGCCTGGACATGCATTCATACCCAATAATGTCATGAACCAAATATTTAATTTCTAATCGCAACTGAAGATTTCTTTCAAATACCTGCAATTTTGGTAAATTCAAAGATGACAAGGGCTATAACTCTGGAAAAATTATTTGAATCACAACTTCCTTTCCATAGGCACATGTACATATACTCATACTGCACACTGAGTCTCGTAAAACTCCAAAACTGCAGAAGTTAAGTGGACAAGCATTTGTGATGGAAATTTTGCTATTTCCAAGGGCCGTAACCAGGCAAAATTTGTCACATCAAAAATTTTTGACCACATGCACATCTACACTTGATACTGATACTTCAGACCAAGTTTCATAAAAACCACAAAAAAAATGTAGGAGGAGTTAAGCGGACAAGCCTTTGTGAAGGAAATTTTGCTATTTCCAAGGGCCAAAACCAAGCAAAATTCATCGCATCGAAAATTCCTGGACCACATGCACATCTACACTTGATAATGATACTTCAGACCAAGTTTCGTAAAAATCCACTGAAAACTCTAGGAGTTAACCCTTTACCTAACATGAAAAGCAGACGACACTTGCAAATAAAATTCTTGAATAACCAATTTTTTTCAATTTTTGTCTCAAAAACAGAGGTTATGACCCCTCATTGGAACGAGCTTGCTCCAAAGAGGAGTCATAACCTATGTTTTTGAGACAAAAAATGAAAAAACTAATGAAAATTAATTGGCGATTTTTGTGAATAGCGCTGGCCGGTTTTTGCCAATACATTGGGCAAAGGGTTGAGCCGACAAACTTTGTGATGGACTGACAGACTGATGGACTGACGGACAAACACCAAATCAACACATCGTCGGTGGGGGATAAAAATGATTAGAGTCAGCATTCATTAGTTATTGGAAGGAAACCAAATTCAATATGGCCCCCATGGAGGCCATATTGAATTGGTTAGCTGATCCGTTAGCTGATCCAAAATCGAAAGGAAGTTTCCTCTAGACACCCAATAATGTATAACCAAAAAATGAAAGTGATTTGAGTCATTCATTAATAATTTGGCAGAAACCAAATTCAACATGGCCACCATAATGAATTGGCCAGAGGCGGCCATCTTGGTTCAGATGAATGGTCCAAACTTGAAAGGAAGCTTCCTCTAGACACCAACAATGCACAATTAAAAAATAAAAATGATTAGTCAGCATTCATTAGTTATTGGACGGAAACCAAATTCAATATGGCTGCCATGGTGGCCATATTGAATTGGCTAGCTAGACCAAAATCGAAAGGAAGCATTGTCTGGTCATCCATAAAATAATGATTTGATCAAATAAGCAGTTCTTCAGTTATTTGATAGAAACCAAAAGGTAACGGATGGACGACGGATGTCAGATGCCTGACAGACATGGTGAAAACATAATGCTCCTGAGAGAATCTTGCAGGGACATAAAACCTGAAGTTTGAAAGTGGATGGTCTTAGTCTCATTCAACCCACCAAATCTGCCATAGCTGCCAAGTATCCACAAGATGGTAAACTATCACTACAATTCAATCTGGTGTATAGTGATATGGTCATGGCTCTAGATTCTAAATGTAATATGCATAGTATAAAGTGAATGATTTGGTACTCAGGCACCTGAAGGGTGGATCAGGGATTTTTCTAGGTGTCGACAGGTGCTGGCTATGAGCCCCATTTTCAGTAACGTTTGGCCATGTATGATCGCAATTTCAGGGTACAACAATTTCAGACACCAAGTTCAAGGACTTTCAAAGACCTTTTAGGGTTCAAATCAAGGATTTTCAAGGCCCTTTGAGGGTCCAAATCAAGAATTTTCAAGGACAACATTGCACCAACTTCTAGGACTTTCAAAGGCCATTGATATATGAATTACAAGATTTGAGTGCATGTATAGTACGTACTGAAATAAGTTACAGAATAAACCATTGGAATATTTCTCTCACATTTGGTTCTTTGAGTGGAACAAGACACCATCTGCAATGCTTTAGCATTGCAGATGGCACCATGTTCCTCTCAAGGAATGATTTGTTCTCTGTTGGAGCAACTAAAGTTGTTTCTAGCATAGAAGGGCTTTAAAGTACAGTCAAATCACAAATACCTTTGGGATTTCAGGTCCATTTTCAAGTTCTTTCAGAATCATAGAAAGTCTTTATGCTACGACAGTTGTTTTTAGTTATGTCTTGGTTGCTTACATTGTCAGTTAACTGGTAGAGTGCTGGAAGCCCATATTTGGGCTTTCTATGAAGTGTAGGTACTGCAACTCAAAGGCTTCAAACTTTGTGGTTTTCATTCACATTATCTTGGAATTTAAATTATGTAGTCTATGTGGATTCTCCCATTAATTGTAACATGGCAAAGACTTGTGAACAAATTTGGACGATTAAAAATAATTCAGCACTTTACCAGCTAAGACTTGGTTAGAAATCATTGTTATGGTACTGTGACCAGCAGATTTAGAACTGTTAAAGGGCTGCAGAATGGGACAATCGTTCTAACACAATAAACAATTCAAGTTGAAATTTAGCTCTAAATGGTTAAAACTCTGGAACTGCAAAAATGGGTATTATTTTGCGGACAAAGATGTTAATCAGGACATGAATTTAATTAATAAAACCATATTCTTCATGCAGAATGTGCATGTATGGAAGAAAGGTACCTTTTTCACAACTTCATAAAGTCAGAAGGGTTCCCATTTTTTACTGCTTCTTCTCTTGAAACCAACACTGCAAATAATTAGTTCAGTTAATAATGAATCAATATTTTTTTCATTAATACTTTTCTGACCATCTGTTCATTTGTCTCAATGGAATTCTCCAATGGAAAAGTTATCAAGATCATTCAATCTTGTCCTTTGGAGTGCAACTTTCCCTTTTCTTGACTAAAATACCAGCACTTGAAAATGGAATGAATGACCCAGTCATTCCAAATCTAACTAACAAGCAATCTTTTGAAGAAAATTGTCCTTGTGTTTAATTAAAAACTCCCAACAAAATATAATTGGTAGAATTTTTCTTTCTAATCTTTCAAGGAAAAATGGCCATTGAAATAGCCAGAGTAGACAGATAATTAAACAGTTCTTCAATACGCATCTCAACATTAAAAATGAAAATATCTATATGACCCTTCACATCTGCACAGTTCAACATATCATATTACAATCCGATTAAATAAAACTTTTGAGTCCCAAAATCTTGATGTGGAATAATGAGAGTCCTTCAAAACAGTCAGAGCACTCTTTCTAATTGCATGGCAAGTTAACAATCCATACTCTTACAAGCCTAATACAGTGGGGTCCTGTTAAATGAATAGTCACTTTGCCAATGAAAATTATTCAATTAACAGGAGTATTCAATTAACAGGGATTGTGAGATAAACTTTCCATTTATTCTATTATATCTTGTTTGACAGAGCTCCATGAGCTCTGTCAAACAAGATATAATAGATTAAATGCCTGTATTGGATGTACTGAGACCAAGTAGGTCTATAAATAAAGGAAAACTGAGGGGAGTCAGGGTAATTTCTTGACAGGTTACAAAATTTTTTTTATTCAATTAACAGGAGTTTGTTCTAAAACCTATATTCAATTAACAGGTCAAATTTGTACTGGAGGAGGGGTAAATGGTTTTGTGTTGAAAAATTATATTCAATTAACAAGGTTATTCAGTTAAGAGATATCCAATTAAGTGGGCTCCACTGTAATAGTAGTATCAACACCATTATTAATTTTGGAGAAAAATCTCAACTATCATAATTATTTTGGCATTGAGGAACAGAAGGAGAATGTCATCACTATTATTATTTCCAATCAAATATCCTGACATTCACTATTATTTAGCCAGGTAAGAGTAGGGTCAGTTTTAGACTAAAGCAGGATTCCTGCACCAAATTGAGAAGTGAATTCCAGCAGCTTCCAGGAGGTTCAGATCAATTTTTCAAGGAGTTTCCAGGAGTCAGCTGGGTGAAATTCAAGGGTTTTCAAGGAGTATAAGGCGACCATGTGTTGGGAAGAAGGAAAAATGTTAGGAGTTGAATTAATCCAGTGAGCAACCGACTCGATTTTTCCAAAATACCAGGAGTTTCCAGGAGGTGCTTCAAAATTCAAGGAGTTTCCAGGTCCTTGGGAGGGGGTTTTGAAATTCAAGGACTTTAAAGGAATTCAAGGAGGCGTGGGAACCCTGTAAAGAATTCTGACCACTCCGATTCTTATGAAAAATATAATAACACGTAAATAATATTTCTCGCAAAAATAGGGCCCTGCAAAACTTAAATTCCAGGTTTGAAACAAATCCTGAATTGAATCAGGAAGAGGACTTCATTAACTGAATCAAATCTCAAAGCAAATCAATTCGTAAATATTACACTTTGTTGTAACTGAAAATATAGCAAGTCTACACTCAAGTATTGCATATTTATTTATTGGTGTTTAAGGTCACGTATTTCTGCACAATGGCTAACCATGACCTTGACAGTTTTATGGGTGGAGGAAGCCGGAGTACCCAAAGAGAACCACCAAGCAACGGTGAGCAACTGTCAGCTCCCCAACACACCAACTCTACACAAGAAGGGTTAGCATTGGTTGAAGACAGATGACAGGTGCACCATCGACGTGCAGTACGCCTTAGTACACAGTGTCACCGTGCCCCCACATGGGCAATGGGGGTGAAGTGTCTTGCCCAAGGACACAACGTGGTTGTTGCAGGTGGGATTCGAACCGAGGACCTCTCAGCGTGCAGCCTGCATCTCTACCAACTGAGCCACTGCGCCCCTAAGTATTGTATTCAATGCCAACTCTTCTGTTTGAGGCAAATCAGACAAAAAAGCCAGAATATTCCAGAAATGAAAGTAAAAGACGTTTTCGCTGTGGAACCGTCTTTAACTCTTCTTCTATCATCAGGTCTCATGTACAGGAAACCTGATCATAGAAAAAGAGTGCAAGAGGGGGTGACACTTGGTATGATTTTGAGAGCATCTCACTGATTTCTGAATGAGTGCGAAATCAAATCAAATCTTGGAATGATTTTGAAATGAATTGAATTTTTAAGTCTGACAGGACCCTTGGAAAAACTTCCCTGGTACTTAACTGGTAGAGTGCTAAGTTTTTTTGGTTGTCAAAATTTGTTCACATGTTATTGCCTTGTTACAATTTATGGGAGAGTGCCTACAGGCACTCTCCCATAAACTGTAGCAGGGCAAATCCACCCAAACTAAATAATATCACATCAAGAATTAACTGAAGCCAATCCACAGGATATGAAGCCTTTAGGCTGTGGTACCTGTACATCAGGATAAAGCCCAAAAATGGGCTTCCAGCACTCTACTAGTTGACACTTTTCTTCTGAATATATATATAGTTTTTCCTAAAATACTAACAATTTTACTATTTTAATACATAAATGGAGCATATGGTTCATTTCAATGTGGTGTCATAAGCCATGTTTTGAAAGCCAAATTTAAACTGTACACTTAACTGGACATATCGATAAGGTAGGGCCTTAAAGTACTTTTTATACCTTTCTGCTGACTTTTATTCTAAAAAGTTAATATTCATGTTTTCTGTATCCATTTCTTTTAGTTTATGGAACACAGAAAATAACCTGAAATAAGCAGTATGCTTTAATGTCCAATATATACAGCTTCCTGAGAAGTTGAGTGAATGTGAAAAACACACCCTGCACAATAATCTGATATTGAATTCCCAAGAAAATGAGACGAGCTAGCTGCTGTTAGCCCAGTGTTTGCGCAAGCTACATGTACATCCCATTGTGCTGCGGGAGCTGGTATAAACATATTGCATGTAGGAAAAAATGGGGCCCCTACGGCTGGTACATGTACGACCTAATTCATGGATGCAAATCGCGCAACATCACTTGTGTCCTGGACTGTTTTCCTGTCCAGCACACATGATGTTACAGGATGTGTATCCAGGATGAGGAACTGAACTGAACCTGAAATGGGGGCACTAACGAGAGGTTCCCCCACACGAAAATTGTATAAACCACGCATAGAAACACGAGCCTGACTTTCTCCCGGGCTGGGTGGGGTGGAAACAACCCCTGCAAGACGCCCCTGGCCAAGGGACTGCAAAAAAAGGCGAAGAAGAACAAACTCCTGCTTGAGAGAGAGAGAGAGGGGGGGGGGCATGTACATGTGTATGGTTAAGAGGGACACAGGTACCAGGACCAGACGCCATTTTTATGGGGACTTTCCGATAGTGGAGGCATGGGGGAGGTGGGAATATGAACAATGAAGCGACTGGTGCAGAACTGAAGACAGAGGGATTCTCAGAATCTTTTGCAAGTTTAGAAAAGGGGTGTCACGGGATGAAACTTTGAAAGCGGATTGGCTGTGAGAGGAATAGAGTACAGCTGTGTTATGAAAAGTAGCCGAAATGGGGATAATGGGGGTGTAGAAAATGTCTGTGCAGAAATTAAATGTGTAGTTCTGATATCTTATAAATGTAGCTAGAGATAAGGAACACTGTTGCTACAGTGATATGAGTTTGGGTAGAGTACAGCAAGAACCAAAAAACATGGCAATGCTCACTTGTAACTGAGTTCCATAAACTCTCAGAAATAAGAATATTTTCTCTGAAATTATTATAAAATATGATAACACCCTATATGATCATTTGTACATTTCATCTGACTCAAACCCATGACGAGGAGTTTATTAATCCTTTACCCAACGTAACGGCCAAAACCGGTCAGCGCTATTCTAAACTAGAGGGGGTATCAGTACCCCGTGGCTCACCAGCAGGTGGCCAATGTAAACGGGTGGCTGGAGTAAAAAAAAAAGTTCAAAACCTGCACACAAAAGTCCAAAATTAAAGAAAATAAGCAGCTAAAGGGTTAAATAATATAATAATAACCCCTAAGAAGCATGGAGATATGCTGCAAGGTAAATCTCCACTTGGGAGAAAGGAAAAAAAAAACATCAAAACCTGCACGCAAACATCAAAATAAGTCTAAAATTGGATTCAAAGGGTTAAAATTAAGACAAAATACCCTGGAAAAGAGTTAAATGTTATAGTGAACCACCATAGCAATATGCAGAAACTCTACACTTGGAAGAAAGGAAAAAAAATAAACCCATGAAAACCTGCACGCAAACGTCAAAATAAGTCTAAAAATCTATTCAAAGGGTTAACATTTTTTTAAAAATGCACTGGAAAGATATCAATGTTATAATAACCACCACTGCAATATGCAGTGAGGTTAACCTCACTTGAAATTGTATTTTTTTATCACAACCTGTACATAAAAGTAATAAACTGTAAGCCTAAGTCCAAAAGCTGTACATAAAAGTCCAAAATTGAAGTAATTCAGCAGGAAAAGGGTTAAATAATACAAACATAGCCCTAAGATGCATGTTTACATACAATAGAAAGCATGGACATATGCTGCAAGGTAAATCTCCACTTGGAAGAAAGGAAAAAAAAACATCAAAACCTGCACGCAAACATCAAAATAAGTCTAAAATTTGATTCAAAGGGTTAAAATTATGACAAAATACCCTGGAAAAGAGTTAAATGTTATAGTGAACCACCATAGCAATATGCAGAAACTCTATACTTGGAAGAAAGGGAAAAAAAAAAACCCATGAAAACCTGCACACAAACGTCAAAATAAGTCTAAAAATCTATTCATAGGGTTAAAAAAATTTTAAAAATGCACTGGAAAGATATCAATGTTATAATAACCACCACTGCAATATGCAGTGAGATCAACATCACTTGAAATTGTTTTTTTTTTATCACAACCTGTACATAAAAGTAAGAAGCTGTAAGCCTAAGTCCAAAAGCTGTACATAAAAGTCCAAAATTGAAGTAATTCAACAGGAAAAGGGTTAAATAATACAAACATAGCCCTAAGATGCATGTACACATACAATAGAAAGCATGGACATATGCTGCAAGGTAAATCTCCACTTGGAAGAAAGGAAAAAAAAAACATCAAAACCTGCACGCAAACATCAAAATAAGTCTAAAATTTGATTCAAAGGATTAAAATTAAGACAAAATACCCTGGAAAAGAGTTAAATGTTATAGTGAACCACCATAGCAATATGCAGAAACTCTACACTTGGAAGAAACGAAAAAAAAAAAAACCCATGAAAACCTGCACACAAACGTCAAAATAAGTCTAAAAATCTATTCAAGGGGTTAAAAAAATTTTAAAAATGCACTGGAAAGATATCAATGTTATAATAACCACCACTGCAATATGCAGTGAGGTCAACCTCACTTGAAATTGTTTTTTTTTATCACAACCTGTACATAAAAGTAAGAAGCTGTAAGCCTAAGTCCAAAAGCTGTACATAAAAGTCCAAAATTGAAGTAATTCAGCAGGAAAAGGGTTAAATAATACAAACATAGCCCTAAGATGCATGTTTACATACAATAGAAAGCATGGACATATGCTGCAAGGTAAATCTCCACTTGAAAGAAAGGGAAAAAAAAACATCAAAACCTGCACGCAAACATCAAAATAAGTCTAAAATTTGATTCAAAGGGTTAAAATTACGACAAAATACCCTGGAAAAGAGTTAAATGTTATAGTGAACCACTATAGCAATATGCTGAAACTAAAAAAAAATTTGAAAAGCCAAAAAATCAAAACCTGTACACAAAAGTTCAAAATATTTGAGAGCGGACGCCGACGCCGACATGAGGGCTATGCCATAGGCTCACACAACTAATGTTGGTGAGCCAAAAATCGCCAATTAATTTTCATTATTTTTTTCATTTTTTGTGTCATCTGCTTTTCATGTTAGGTAAAGAGTTAAACAATTCACAGCAGACAACACTGAAGAAAATTTTCCCTTCATTTCTAAATTTTCATTTTTGCTTATGAAATATAAATTAATATCACACATCAGTTGTTTCATTTTTCTCTTTATCTGTAGTAAAGTTTCTGGTCCATTTTTCATTATATGGCCCATAGTCAAGTGACAACGGGTCAAACATTAGAATATTCGTGAGAATGTTGTTAGCATTTGCAATGGTGAAAAGGTTAAGCCCATTATCATGAAAAGATTAGTGAAAGCCCTGCAAGGAAAAATATGTCTTGCTGAAACAAAGAGGATACAACAGCCCCTGATCGTCCCTTCCTGTAATTCTACCTGTCAGGTTTTTATTAAGTTATCAGTTTTACTCAAAATGATGAAACCGTTCATTGTATTCTTTGTTAATTATTTCAGGAAAAAAAGTTGTTGTTTGGTCTTGATGAGCTGGAGTTTTTTTTTTAAAATGAGAATAACAGTAATAATGGGAAAACAATATGTTCTTCGATAAAACAAATATTTCAGGATTTGCAAGCCATGTGTCTGTTTATGGATCGGCCAGTTAACACTTAATGTGCATATTGATCTGAGCTTCATTGCGGTCAGTATACACATTGACTGGCTGGTTCATAGACTGCCATATAGTTTGCAACCTCGTTCAATAATTGTTAATGACAACTCAGTGGAAGCTGCTTATTCTAAAAAGGAAAGTAAAAACACAAAAACTAGGTTGGTTTTTTTTTTAAAGCAATAAACTCAAGTGGCAACACAATTTGAAAGATACTCTTTTTAAATAGTTTTTGATTTATTAGTTACTGAGTTAATGTCAATTCAGACCTTTCTATCTGACTTCTATACCATTCCTTTTTAACCCTGTAATCAACACAAATTACAATTAACATTTGTAAAAAAAAAAACACTCTTACAAAGCTATAAAAAATTCATTTTTTGCCTAAAAAACAGCTTGTAACACCTCTTTGGAATGACATCAATGAGGTCCTTCCATAAGAAGTCATATGCTACATTTTTTGGCAATGTTTGTGAATAGTGTTGGCCATTTTGGCATTACATTTGGTAATGCATTAATATTACAAAGCATATATATACTTGGCTACCCTAATGCCAAGCCTGAATATAAGCAACCTGTCATTTGCAAAATGGGGTCACCAGAGGGTGAATTGCTGATGCTATCCCATACAGTGGGCCAATTTATCCTCCAGGTGCACTATTCTGTTTTGGCTTGAGACCTTGTTTCAGACAGAGGTTCACAGAAGGTAAATTTAGTGATGCTACCCTGCTGTGCAGGGTAGCATCACCAAATTCACGTTCTGGGGACCTCATTTTGCAGGTGACAGTCCGCTTATTTTCAGGCTTGCTAATGCTATTCTTCTGTTACATTTCATTTGAATTGTTTCCAAGCCAGAAACCAGCATCTGGGATTTACCAATGTGTTCAAGCAACTACAGGGGTTCCTCAGCTGTGCTTAAACTTTACACATAATAAACGAAATTTATTCATAAAATTTTACTCATACAATTCATTAAACTATCTACAATGCACTCTTGAATAAGAAGTGGAAAAAACATTTGTTATGAACAATGTATGACTGAAGTGCTGATACGAATGATAGGGTGTTATCTTCCGGAAATAAAAAACAATGCTCCTGTTTAAACTTCCAGTGAGTCATACTCACTTGAACCCTTTACCTAGCATAACTAACTGATGACACAGTGAATAAATTTATTGAAGAAATAAACTTTTAATTTTTGCCTCCAAAAGATAACTTATGACCCCTCTTGGAATGATCTCATTCCAATAAACAGTCAAAAGCTATGGGTTGGAGGCAAACGCTGAAAAAATAAAAAAACAAATTTGAATGGTGTTTTAGTGAATAGTGGTGGACAGATATGACTGTTACATTGTTAGAATAACTAGTCCTAGGCAGTATTAACCCTTTACCTAACATGAAAGGCAGACAATACCTGCAAACAAAATTCTTGAATAACTAATTTTTTTCATTTTTTGTGTCAAATACATCACTTATGATCCCTCAATGGAACAAGGTTGTTGAGCTCATTCCAATGAGAGGTCATCCATCAGCTGTTTTTTTTTAGATAAAAATGTAAAAATAATAAAAATTCAATCATGATTTTTGTGAAAAGCATTGGCTGGTTTTGACGGTTCATTGGGTAAAGGGTTAAAATTTCAGGTTGGGTATTATTGGTATTATTATTATTATTGGTATTTTGGGGGCGATTTACCTTACAATGATACAGTAATCGGTATTGACATGATGTTGTTATCAACGATACCAAACAATATTTTTGGTGTACTGCCCCAGTTCTTGGTCACCGTTCTATAGTAGTCAGACTCAGAATGCTCATTTTCAACTATCACTGGAAGCGACATGACAAAATTAAACAAGGTGCACATCAGAGATGCAGGCATCGAGTTGTGATGGAGAGTCTTGCATGGCCATAACCCAGTTGTCAAATATAGAACCTTTCTTCAAGTGATAATGCCAACAACTTCAGAATTCATAAAACTGATTGCATTAAGGCCCATAACTCCATAACAAAAAAAGGGGGGTGATGCCAGTTTTCAAACTTACTTCAGATATCATTGCAAAAGACCGTATGGCTTGTACATCACCTGTTGAATACAGAAACGTTTATGTCATCGCGGCCATTCTGTTAAATACAAGGGTTTAAAGTTTAATGGATGTTTAATAATAGCTCTTGCCACTGAAATAAATATTATTTGGGCACATTTAAACAAATTTTCTCCTGTAAATTGAATGGACCTTTTGACCAATAATTTCTCGAGGTAAATTTGGATGAATTCAAAGCAGCCATGACTATAGATTTAGTAAAAAATATTTTGAAAATACTCAGTGGGTTAAGAGTTGAAACATGTCCAAGTTTTGTAGTCTCTACCAATTAGGGCTGCACGATATTCAAAACTGAATACCGGTATCGATATTCAAAAAAATACCCTGGAATACCGGTATATCAAAAACTGTTGCATGCCTTGATGATGCGGTTCGAAAAACCTTTACCAAAGCAGATGATATCAAAATTTATTATTTTCAAAATTAGTTTATCAGATTTTCCCCAAAGATTTCAACAAAACAATAGCATGTGCCCCCCCCCCCCCCCCCCGCGTTGGAATGAGCTCAACGAGCTCGTTCCAATGAGGGGTCACATGATATAGTTTTGTTGAAATTTTAGAAATTTATTTTTTCAAATGCTGAATTTGTATATTACGAGGGCACAAGCAGACGATTCCTTGGATAAAGGGATAATACTATTCATTCGGGGCTACAGTTACAAAACTACTACTACCAATACCAAATTCTTGACTTCCTATTATTTACTTGAACCTCTCTGTTATATCTATTGTCAGGTATGCTTAATTATTATACATTTAACACATCTCCATTATATTATAAATTTAACATGCTATAGAATTCACAGGAACAGAAAATGATAAGCTGAAATTGACGAATATTAACTATTCTTTTCCTCTCATTGTGACAGATGCCGCAGACAGCAGTTAAAAATATTTCTGAACTTTAATGAATAAATCAAAACCTTTTCATACTTTCTACAGAGCATCCTACCCAATTCAATTCAATTCAATATTTATTTCACAGCATACATATACAAAGGAAAGAAACAAGGTTACAAAAAACAAAGGCAGATGTACAAATGTATACGGTGAGGAATGACATAGCCTTATGACTGTCTTCATGTCATCCCCTAGACAATAAAAATAAAGACTAAACAACAAAATGACAAATGATGGACTCAAGTAAGGTAAATCTTGACAGCAGGTAGTGCATTGTTTTTTTGTTAATATTGTATTGATATGTATTGATTATTAGTTCGTTGTGGATCAAACTTCCAGATGTTCTGACTCTGGTTATTAAGATCTGTGGATTGTGGATTAACCATGTTTTAACCGTATTTCTGAATGGATGAAGTAAATAAGCATCCGTTGGTAAACCATTATAATAATCATATGCTAAAGGAGTGAAGTAAATGACCATAAGTGACAGTACAAACCTGGTTATCAGCTTGTTGGGAGAAAAGAGGAGAATATGATCACAACACCGAGAGCTGTAACTAGCCGAGGCAGTCAGGACATCTTGGGTTTGAACAGCTGATATTGGCGATATATGTATTCAGATATTGTTCAGTTAATCATTTTTTAAAAGATGTTCGGGTAAGGGTTTTTATTGTTGTATTAAGGTCATTCCACAGTTTAGGAAACAAAAAATATGGAAGTGTGGCTGAGAACTGAGTACAAGGTTTATGGGTGTTTAGGCTTCCACATTGCCTCGTAGTCATGCCCGATGGATTCCAGTACAATAGATTCTTCAAATCTTACACATGTAGAGAAATATACTTGTGTAATTTTTGTTTTACTAATGATACTCCTCTCTATTATATCCAAAACCCTCTTACAGTTATAAAGTTTGGGCTGACAGGCACAAAAACTGTTGTTTTTTGCTGACTGTTTTGGGGAAGGGATCCAGGCCTTTCTGTTTGTGAAATTTACCCTTGTTTTAGGAGAAATTAATAATCTCAGTTGTTTTAAAAAAAATAATTTCAAAGACATTCCACTACTTTCCTCAATGACTGTTTGTTGTAAATGTTTAACCCTTCATTGCCAAATCCAACTTCAGCTTCAGTGCAGTTCTTGAAAGTGTTGTCTGCTACTTTTAGTAAAGTGTTATGGTACCAAAAGGAGTATATCTGCCACCCGTAGACAACACATCTGCATACAATTGTAAAAGTGAAGAGTATATGATGAACACTGCAATAGTAAATGGATTTCTTTTAATTAAATATCCTTAATTACAACATGACATCCAAACACGAAACCATTTACCATTCCTCCAAAACAAATTTGACCCGTTGATTGTCTATAGATTAAAATGTTAAATGTATACTTCTGTTAATTGAATAGAGGTTATTTAATTAACTGGATTCCACTGTACAACAAATATTTGGTTAAGTTGTGTTACCAATCGAGACCTATGGTTTGGCGATGGTTGGTGTGCGTCCGGGTATCCTGGGGTGGGCTGGCATCTGGGCGGGCATTCTCACATTGTTAGTGCAATAACTTGAACAAACTTTTTCCCAGCACTGTTTATACTAGTTCCTTTCCCATCGAGTCATTAGTTATGCTTCGAAAAGTTTCCAAATTTTGTTTTACAATCATCGATCGTCTGTCGCATAGTGTGAAAATTTAAATTTTATAGTAAATTTCCTTTCTTATTATACCTACCACAATTGTTTACTACAGGCTTGCACTACAGTGGAAGTCCCTAACTTGGATAATATACTCTATTTTTGTCTTTCCCAAGCAATTTGGAAAAGAAAAGTGGTGCAAAAGCACCAAGAAAAAATAAACCAAAACTGGGTCGAGTGCAACCGGCGCAGACCCAGTACGGTACGCTCTCTTCCAAGTACAACTCCACGACTTCCGTTGCCAGTGCGCATATGCGTTGCTAATGACTCATTCTTTTGAATCTGCCAACGTTAGAGTTATATGATCAGTGGGAGGAAGGATTCTTACCCGTATAAGAAGACGGGAGGGCCTCCATGTAAACAATTGTGGTAGGTATAATAAGAAAGGAAATTTACTATAAAATATAAATTTCTTATCAACCTACCCACAATTGTTTACTACAGGCCGAATAGACAATAGGCTGGAGGGAATCGCATAACCAACCCTACACATAACCCAAGTGCACTGGAACCGTGAATAGACGGAAGAGGTCCTGAGGCTTATCAACCATTGCATCACAAACATTAGTAAAAGACAATGAAAGATGAGGCGTATGGTTCTGTGTGAAGCACAGACAGAAAGGGCAGTAACAGCATGGAGTTGGATCTGACCCTGTAAAAAGCTGAATGGCTGAAATAGACAACAGCCTGAGCCAAAGAAAGAGGGCTCCTAGGACAAAGGTCCTCTGTCGGCTCTTGCAACTGTCGCAGATAAATGGAGAAGGTAGCATTTCTCCAGTAGGCTGCCAGTAAAACATCTGACAACATGACAGAGTTAGCAAAAGCCCCAAGAGGAAGACAATGCACGCACCTCGTGGCAGAAAAAACAATTGGTAATACAATCACCAGTAGCTAGACGAGTGGAAGCTGCACAAATAGCAAGACAAATCCATCGAGAAATGGATGCAGGAGAGATCTGGCATGTGAGAAAACACATATCCATCCAGGATAAAGGCGCAAACGCCCCCACCCCCAAGCAGAGCAGCGCCCAAGAAAGTGTCCATCTTGGAGTAAACTGCAAAGCCCTAGGCCTTTTCAAGGAAAAGAGCTGAACAAGCTTGGAGAAGCAAGGATGAGTGTCGAAACAATGCGGTACCACATATGAAAAAGCTCTCTGAAGCATGGTCTTGTACCCATTGCAGGAGACCCCCAGAAACAAACATATACCAGAAACTCCGCAAGCGGCGTGATCGAAGGAGTGACAGAAGCAACAGAGTGATCGCACACCATCGACAGAAGAACCTTCCACTTAGCCACAGAGGCTAAACCAGTGGAGAGAGTGCCTCCTTGAAGAAGAAAAGCAACTCCACTGCGTGTCTCGAAAAACCACTATGGAGTAGACAGGACCCGATAAAAGACATGTGTGAAGGCACAATGAAGTCGGGTCAACTTGAAACCTCCACGGGCGACTTTGGCAAAGAAAGTCGCAACGTAGAGGGAGACATGCCGGAACCGCCGCTAACAGAGAGCGGATCCACACCCACCGAGGCAACAGGAGTGTCATTGAAAGGATTCGACGACTGCAGGTTCATATCTGGGCAAGAACCTGAGGCAGAATCAGAACCGGCAGGGAGGCGTAGCCGACAAGACCGTCCCAGAAGGCCAGAGCGTCCATGGCGAAAGCCAGAGCATCTGGACATGGGGACACGAAAGTGTCCACCTGATGGTTCCAACGAGTCGCAAAGAGATCGATGGAACGCCGCCACGTGGAGCATCCACTCGGTGGAAAAGAACTTGCCCAGTTGGAACAGGGAGTCGCCTAGGACGTTCAGATGACCGGAAATGTGACGAACAACCACCCCGGCATTGACATCCTGAGCAAGCAGTAGAAGATCCCAAGCCAATTCGTACATTGGAACCGAGTGCATGTAGCCCTGGTTCCGAATGTAAGCAACCACTGTCGAACTGTCCAACAACACAAGGACCTGACGATTCAACAGGTGAGGGATCCACTGCCTGAAACTCAGAAGAAGAGCAAGAAGCTCCTTCTGGTTGATGTGTAGAGATGCCCGATCCTGGTCCCACATTCCGTGAAGGGAAAGACCTAGAGAATCCAACGTCGCACCCCTTCTAAGATCGTTGACATCTGCCCTTAGAATGCGATCGGACATGGGTAAGTCCAACGGGACACCCTGCGTGATCAACTGCACATTCGTCCAGTGGAGAAGGTGAGGATAAGAGAGTCTGGTAACTGAAGCACCAGATCCAGAGAACCGACATTCGGCCTCCAACGACTGAGCAGAAAGTGTTGGAGAGGTCT
This sequence comes from Pictodentalium vernedei, assembly GCA_031216915.1. NCBI lineage: Eukaryota > Metazoa > Mollusca > Scaphopoda > Dentaliida > Dentaliidae > Pictodentalium > Pictodentalium vernedei. The sequence goes on from CM062293.1 coordinate 59,577,247, forward strand.
GACATGCAGCCGACCTAGAGGAATGAGATCCGTCACCGAACCGCAGAGACCGAGCAGCCGGAAAAGGCCCCGTGCTGTCGCGGATGTGGACTGGGATCCGAGTCAGAGCAAAAGCTGAGAGAATCACAGCCCTGGCCTGGGGAACCGCCACCGTATTGAACTGAGTGCGGAAGGCCATCCCCAGATGACAAAACGACTGAGAAGGGATCAGATCCGACTTCTCCTCGTTGACTCTGAATCCTAGCGACGTGAGCAAGCTCAACAGAGTGTCAACATCCAACTCCAGTAAGGCAGCATTGGAATGCCTCTGGAGGATATCGTCTAGATATGCCGAAGTAGTAGTCACCCTGGACCGTGTGTGATGGAAGACTATCACATGCAACATCAATCGGGTGAAGGCCCAAGGAGCCAGGTTGAGGCCGAAAGGCATGGCCTTCAACTGGTAAACTCGCCCGAGAAAAGCGAACTTGAGATACTTTGTGACACCCGATGAATCGCAATGTGAAAGTAAGCGTCTCGCAGGTCGATGCTGGAAGCTAAATCTCCCTGGTGAATGGAACGGGGGACCGACCTGAAAGTCTCCATGCTGAACGTGGGAGCAATGATAGACTGATTCAGGATACTCAGATCGATAAACGGTCGGAGTTGGCCGCCCTTCTTTGGCACCAAGAACAGGTTGGAATAAAACCCCACTGACTGAATGTTCTTGACGACCTCGATCGCCCCCTTGGCCAGGAGATTGTCTATCTCCGTGGACAAAAGCTCCCGACGTAAAACATCTGAAGGAATTGTAGTTAGAAGAGACACTCTGGACAGAGTGGGGTGCCTTCGGAAGGATATACGCAGCCCGGACTGAACAACATCTAACACCCAAGGATCGGATGTGATGGTGGCCCAACGGTCTGCGAACTCTGCTATCCATCCTCCAACCTGGACAAATCGAGGAGAGGACCTTCAGTTCGAGCCCCGAAGAGACCCACGAGAGGAGAAACGACCTCCTCTACTGAATGAAGAATCCTGAGGCTTCCCTCTAGCCTGCCGGCACTTACCCTTAACCCATGAGTAAGAAGTAGAAGCGGTGGCATAAGGATCAGCCCTTTGCTTCGCAGAGGAAGCAGAAGGGTACTTGTAAGGCTTTGAACGGTCCATGCCTCCCTTAGAAGGCTGATCAAGCTGACGAAGCAGCAGCTGATCTTTGGAATGACATAGGATGTCATCCCGAACCGTCGACACGGAACCCATGAAACCGTAGCGGACCTGCCAAAGAAGCTGATCGAAGAGCAGCGCGCTGCCCCCAGGAAGGGATCGGCCTGTGTCCAGCACAGAGTCCCTTCGAACAGGTTCCAAAATAGCCGTGTCACAGACATGCGTGTGAGAAAGATGCATGAGCGCCTTGGACAGCACATGCAAAGGAGTCTGTACATAGTCAAACCTATCTGGAGGCAGATATGACGTGATCGGAGAGAGAAAGCATACCCAGCATTTCTCTCGATAAGCCCAACATGGACTCCAGAGTCGTCATAGGAATGACGGCCGACTTGGGCTTGGAAAGTCCAAGGGAATTGGAGTCCTGATCCAAAACCGTCTGGCAGACTGACAGATTGGCGAAATCGTAGAAATGATAACGCACCGGAGGCAAAAAGGTGTCAACCCTGGTGAAGAACGGAGCCTTCATAGCCTTGGAACTCAGCTTAGAGTCCAATGCTGAAAATGCTTCAACCACCTGTACTGACTGGCACGGTTCAAGATGCCCAGCAGGTTGCTCCACAGGCTGTAGGCGTGCGACCGATGATCGCGGCCTGGTTAACACTGTCGGCTGGTTTGAGATCCGGAAGGAACCCAAACACAAAGTCAAGAGCTGCCCCAAAGTCAGAAAACTGCTGCCGCTCGACATCAAGGATGTCTGACACCTCCCCAGAGTCGGAAGACACATAGCCCATCGTATGCAAACCAGACGACGCCTCCCATGGTGTAGGCACCAGGGGGATCAGAAATCGGCCTGTTTCCAATCCCAGGAGGCGGCGCTATAGGGGGCGCCTGGAAACCACTCGCTGCCTCGCTGGAAGCAACGGGAAGGCTCTTGGACAGAACCTGAGTAAGGAGAGGGCCTCCCTAAGCTCAATGTCAGTACCAGCCGGATCGACATGGGAACGAACCAGAAAAGTGGCTTCACACCTGACCCTCTTAACCAGTGAAGGGTCCATGCCTCCCTTAGAAGGCTGATCAAGCTGACGAAGCAGCAGCTGATCTTTGGAATGACATAGGATGTCATCCCGAACCGTCGACACGGAACCCATGAAACCGTAGCGGACCTGCCAAAGAAGCTGATCGAAGAGCAGCACGCTGCCCCCAGGAAGGGATCGGCCTGTGTCCAGCACAGAGTCCCTTCGAACAGGTTCCAAAATAGCCGTGTCACAGACATGCGTGTGAGAAAGATGCATGAGCGCCTTGGACAGCACATGCAAAGGAGTCTGTACATAGTCAAACCTATCTGGAGGCAGATATGACGTGATCGGAGAGAGAAAGCATACCCAGCATTTCTCTCGATAAGCCCAACATGGACTCCAGAGTCGTCATAGGAATGACGGCCGACTTGGGCTTGGAAAGTCCAAGGGAATTGGAGTCCTGATCCAAAACCGTCTGGCAGACTGACAGATTGGCGAAATCGTAGAAATGATAACGCACCGGAGGCAAAAAGGTGTCAACCCTGGTGAAGAACGGAGCCTTCTTAGCCTTGGAACTCAGCTTAGAGTCCAATGCTGAAAATGCTTCAACCACCTGTACTGACTGGCACGGCTCAAGATGCCCAGCAGGTTGCTCCACAGGCTGTAGGCGTGCGACCGATGATCGCGGCCTGGTTAACACTGTCGGCTGGTTTGAGATCCGGAAGGAACCCAAACACAAAGTCAAGAGCTGCCCCAAAGTCAGAAAACTGCTGCCGCTCGACATCAAGGATGTCTGACACCTCCCCAGAGTCGGAAGACACATAGCCCATCGTATGCAAACCAGCCGACGCCTCCCATGGTGTAGGCACCAGGGGGATCAGAAATCGGCCTGTTTCCAATCCCAGGAGGCGGCGCTATAGGGGGCGCCTGGAAACCACTCGCTGCCTCGCTGGAAGCAACGGGAAGGCTCTTGGACAGAACCTGAGTAAGGAGAGGGCCTCCCTAAGCTCAATGTCAGTACCAGCCGGATCGACATGGGAACGAACCAGAAAAGTGGCTTCACACCTGACCCTTTTCACAGAGTCCCTTCGAACAGGTTCCAAAATAGCCGTGTCACAGACATGCGTGTGAGAAAGATGCATGAGCGCCTTGGACAGCACATGCAAAGGAGTCTGTACATAGTCAAACCTATCTGGAGGCAGATATGACGTGATCGGAGAGAGAAAGCATACCCAGCATTTCTCTCGATAAGCCCAACATGGACTCCAGAGTCGTCATAGATCCTCCAATACACCCGAAGTGGGGCGACGCGCAGCAGCCGAAACAACTGAGGGTAGACGTGTATAGGGGTATGACACACCCCGAGGATCAACATAGTGGGAACTCGGGAGAGTTGCCGCGGACCACTGCAGGGCATAAGGTCCAGGCTGCACAGAAGGCGTTGGTCCCGCAAAACTGCGGTGTGACCAAAATGAGTGCACGGAAAATGCCAATGACAAAACTGTGGTACTCGACGGCTCAGAGACCCCCCCCCCCCCCCTACACTCCCAGACACCGCTGCAGACCACTGCAGGTATAAAACTACTGTGCTCAACGGCTGAAAGGACACAGTAGGGGGTTCAGTTGGCAGCCACTTCAGACTTCGCAGAGTTGAAGTCAGGAAAGGCTGAGGCCGGTACCCCACAACCACACTACAGACATCCCTGCAGACCCTTGCAGGGATAAGCTGAGGCCGGCTAAAAACGGTGCCCAATGACGTTGTAGACGGAACAGCAGTAGCAGCAGATACGACGGGAGCTGTTAGAACTGGTGGAAAAGCAGAGAGAGCTCCTAGATCGGCCTCCAAAGGAGGAGTCACAACCCTAGTGACAGCCTCAGATGTCGACTGGAGAGGGCGCATAGTCCCGGAACCAGGCATCTCTTCACCAGAAATCCAACAGCTCCCACAGTGTCCACCACGGTAAAAAAAAAAAAACTGCACATCCCCCACGGAAGGGGAATAACTCTCACCAGACATGGTCAAGTCGGGAAGCGCCAAAACGACAGCATACCCCGCCCCCCGCTGGTGCGGGAGGAGCTGCACATCCCCAACGAAGGGGGAGCAATTCTCACCAGACGTGGTTGAGTCAGTCGCCCCGAAATGACAGTGTTCCCCACCCCCCGCAGGAGGAGCTGCACATTCCCCATAACTCACACCAGACGTGGTCGAGTTGGCCCCCCCCCCCCCCCTGGTGGGGGGAGGAGCTGCACATCCCCATGGAGGGGCTATAACTAACACCAAAAGTTACTGAGTTTTGAAACTCGTTGGTCACAGACAGACCGACCTACATTCTAAGTTCATCAAGGGCCATAACTCCAAGAAAAATGAAAAATATTTGGAACAACACATGCATTAAACAGTGGCTAGACATCAATAAGATACACTTACATGCCAAATATAAAGTCATCCCATCAAGTATTTAAAAAGTTATTGAGTTTTGAAACTCATTGGTCACAGACAGACCGACCGACAGACCAACAGACAGACCGACATTGCCACTTATTGAGCTACTAGTCGCAGCAAAAAATTAAATTTATGAACCGAAAAATTCATTGTCGAACCGCATTGACACGAAGTCGAAAAACAAACAATCGTGAAAATGGAATAGTAAATAATATACAATTAGAATGTGGTTGAAAATATTAATGAGAATATAATAAGTAACGTCGAGCGCGGTTAGTAGTTGGATGGGTGACCATTTCAGCGACCGATTCATGCTCCCGCGTTGTGTCCTTGGGCACCCCGACTGCCTACATGGGGGCACGATGACGCTGTGTACTAAGGCGTACTGCACATCGATGGTGTGCATGTCTTCAACCAATCTAACCCTGCCTGTGCTGCAGGGCGGAGTTACGATGTTGAGGAGCTGGCAGCTGCTCGTCGTTGCTCGTGGTTCTCTCCGGGTACTCCGGCTTCCTCCACCCGTAAAACTGTCCCCGACAAGATATGACCTTGGCTGTTAATGTGTCGTTAAACCCTAATAAAAAAAAAAAAAAAAAAAAAATTATCACTGTTTCATAATGCATATGGTGGAGACACATCCTTCAAGTGTCTCGGATAAAAAAAAAAAGAATGAGTCATTAGCGACGCATATGCGCACTGGCAACGGAAGTCGTGGAGTTGTACTTGGAAGAGAGCGTCCCGCACTGGGTCTTCGCCGGTTGCACTCGACCCAGTTTTGGTTTATTTTTTCTTGGTGCTTTTGCACCACTTTTCTTTCCCAAATTGCTTGGGAAAGACAAAAATAGAGAGTATATTATCCGAGTTAGGGACTTGCACTGTAGTGCAAGCCTGTAGCAAACAATTGTGGGTAGGTTGATAAGAAATGAAACGTCTAAAGCAAAATAAAGTCGGTTCACAAAAAATTAGTTAATCAAAAATGAAATATTAAAAAAAACCCAAATCATTTCCAACCACATGTTAACCAAGTCTGATGGTCATCTCATTTTGCGGATCCCATTATATCAAAATTGGTCAACTTTATTTCGGTAAATCTTCAGACATCTTGACAAGCATCAAAATTCTTTTAAAAAAGTTTCTCCCAGCTGTTTTGCAAATTTGTACTTATATTTTTACTAACAGTAATAGCCACCAAATGGTTACGGGTCACCAGCTGAGGAAACAGAGATACAAATTTCAACAAACACTGGTTCCCAAAAGGTTGTTTTGATTTTTTATCGATCCACTTGATCAGTACAGCTTCAAACAAAACAAACTCTTCACATTGGGGTTGAAACATCGGAATTAAAATTTGTTTATTTAGATGACTTTTAATGCATGGGATGTGTAATAAACACAGATCGCAATGTGGAATGGAGTGGTCATATTTCGCTCGAGCCTCCGGCTCTCACGAAATATGACTGCGCCATTCCAACTTGTTATGTAAAACACCCACCGATTCAAACACACATCACATTCTGTCTATTTATGGTCCAGGTTTATATATTCGCCAGCAGCATCCAAGTAGTTAAAGTCAGACTCATATTCAATTCAAAGAAATTGTACTGGTCATTATGTCTGGCAAAGTAAATTGGTGCCTGTCAAAGATGTAAGATAAGCCTGCCAGTGATCATGACAGGCTGCCTCTTTGCAGTCTTGTGCAGAAATAGCCAAGTGGCTCCAAACAGCCAATTTTCCCATTCATCAGATGTCCTATTTTGTCTAATATATAACTTGTGTTCCTTTAAATGACAAAGCTCTCGAAGAAAGTTTCTCAATATTTGATGGGTTCATTTCTTATTCTGTTTTAGATGATGCTTATAGCAAATGAGTGGGTAAAGAGAAAAGATCACAGAACAGGTACTGTGAAATGGAGTAACTAAACATTGTCACAAACAAGAGATATGTCATTCTTTTGTTTCAACAGAGTGATATATCCTGAAGGGTGATAAAAGCATATGCTGTATTCAGGATACAATAGCCTATATGTGAGCTAAAACGCCATCCACCATTTTTCACCTCAACATTTAATAGAGTATAAAATGAAGGAGATCAGCTGATTGGGGCAATATTTATTGATTTTGAAACCCTCAATAAAAATGTTGGTGTCTATTTTGGAAAAGACTTAAAATATTTACACTGTATGTCCTTTCAAAATAGCGAGAGTTGAAAAATAAGGTGAGGAGGACAAGTAAAATTTGCCTTTTCAATTGAGTGCGAAACTGGACAGTAGTTGTGGAATTGCCAAATTTGAACTAAAAAAAACACACAGCAACATATATTTTTGTCCTTTTCATTTTTTTAATGAGATGATATACTAAGTGGATACATGACTGTTTTCCCCAAAATGAGCTTAGCCCTTTACCCAAAGAAGACAATATCAAAATTTATTATTCTAAATATCATATTTTTAAATTTTTTCAAAAAATTTCAATTATACCACATCATGTGATCCCTCGTTGGAAAGAGTTCGACGAGCTCGTTCCAACGAGGGGTCACATGATATGGTTTTATTGACATTTTTTGAAAAATAATAATTTTTTCAACTGCTGAATTTGCATATTATGCGGGCGGATGCAGGCGATTCGTTAGGTAAAGGGTTAGATGACAGGAAAATGTTAACACTGTCGCCAGTGCAAATCATTTAGTGTATTGTAACCATTAGATAATGGGTTAGGCAGGGACCATTCATCTATGTTTATCAATTACTTTCTTTTGCATTTTAAAATAGGTCATAAAACCTGAAAAATAGTTGGCATGCATGTTCAACATTTTATTTTTCACCTTGTTAAAAAAGTCATCGTTCATATATATATTTGGTATGGCCAACATCAATAGTGCATGGGAGTGGCTTGCTACTGACCTAGAAAATTAATAGATTTATTGTCCAATTAAAAAGATACAATGCCAATTACGTAGTTTTAAGTCTTAATCAAAGTTGATACACCTATGCAAACATTTAATAATGTGCGTGTCAGTGCAGTTGCCCCTTGATTTTTTCATCTGTAGTAGTTTCGACCCAACCTTTCGGTAAATCTAAAGGCAAGTGGTTACTAGTACTAGTCTGGTTCTCAACTAAATTTATTTTTAGATTTCCCGGCATTCACCTTGTAGACTTTTATGAATCATAAAATCTAGGCCAGGGCCAAGAAAAGTTACTGGGAAATGTACCAGGGGTTTGGGGGGGGGGGGTGGCAGAGTGACTGGAGGGTTCATTTTTTGAACTGAAAGAACACTGCTTCCCTGCACCTGAGCAATCAATTACAGTCCACATGTAGGGCATTTCAATGGCATATTTATATAATCTCCATTGCTCATTTGGCCAAAAATGGCTGAAGAGAGGGAGGTGCAGGGGGAGGGGGGGGGGCTTGAACCTATCAGGCTGAAGTCCATAGTTTGCCCCAATGGGAAAGAAATTTGATTTTTCAAACTGACAGAACACTGTTTTCTTGCATCTGAGTGATCAAATGTAGACTAGACTCCTGCTATATCAAAATGTCTCTATGTGGACAGCCAATGGCAGTGCACATAGAGATCATTTCAGTATACCTGCTGTCTATGCAATCGGATCCATTTCGCCTGTGGGTCATGTCACAAAACTTCACGCACCAACACGTGGCGGGCTGCATCAATTTTGAGGCCCCAGGGCCCCCCCCCCCCCCAATAGTGGAGGCCCACTGGTGATTTTCATGGTGAACCATAAGGCCAGTCCACCTCTGCTTAAAATTGCCACTTGCAAAATGTAAACACAGTCACCAATGCAAATCATTCAGTGTATTGTAACCTAAAAACTAATATGCTGAATATCACACAAAGCTATCAAACACATCAGTGATCAAGCATATTTTTACAAGTACAAAAATGCTGAATGTTTAACCCTTAAGTCCTTAGATTAATTTTAAAGTATTTATGGCCTTTTTCTGCTTACATAGTTATTGATGACTTGGCAGTGGTTCTACATCACTGCTGGCTGCCTGTACAGGCAGCCAGCAGTGATGTAGAACCACTGCCAGGGAAAATTCAGTCTACACACAAGAGTAATAAAAAAGATTACACAAGGGAGCACCTGCTTCAATGCAATATAAAAGGGGCGGTTTGGGGCTATATGGGGGCTTAAGGGTTAATGAACAAAAAGATGCTTCTGTGTTTCACAAATGAAAAACCTGACATGTCAAATGCATAATACTCAAATGATCTTTTTGGGGTAATTAACTAAGACATTGACCATGTAAACTGAATTCCCTAGCAGAGGTAATATGGACCAAAATGTCTCACAAAATAAAACATAGTTCAATAAAATCAAAAAAAAACATACACCACTACCAAAACTTTTTGCCAACATAAAAATTGATTAAGTTAAAAAATGAGAGATAACTCTTTTTTCTTCTGATCACAACACACCGAGTGAACTGCAGGCATTGCACTCAGTGCATTGAAGTAATAATACCATTTGTCAGAAGTAAGCATCAGGCATATTGGGACTCAAAAGTAACAAAAACCTGCAATAACCATCAGCTTTTGAAATCCAATTACCAGGATGGAAAGCAGCTCACTTAGTTTTATCTTGGACTGATGAGTGTTTTGTGCTAGTTGCATGTCGTCTTTTGTTTGTCGAAGAAAACGACTGCCTGTGACAAGCTGGTTACAACATATCAGTATATCAAATACCACATGCTTTGTATGCTGTACCCCACACATATTACAAATAAAACTCACAGGTACAATGGAAATAGTTTTTGGTGGTCAATACTAGACAAAAACAGTATCGACAGGGCTCACTGTCTCGTTTTTGGTGGTCAATACTAGACAAAAACAGTATCGACAGGGCTCACTGTCTCAAGAATATGGTTGATATTCAAGGACTTTTAAGAACCCTTTCAAGCCATTTTCAAGGATCTTTTAGGCCAAAAAAAAATGTTTTGGTTCTCAGGCACCGCCGCGTTGGAAAAATACCCCCGCATTGAATTTTTTTATGGAGGTTTGAGATTTTCCTAAAGGTAAACAATACACTGCCAATCTCAGATGTTCATTGCAGTATAACAAAAATAGGTAAAAACGAACAATAAAAACCCTCCCGACTTGCGTTTACACGCCAGGTACGATTACGTTAATATGTTGATGCACAAATGAACTTGATCTGTACCGGTATTTATATAAAGGTTCAAACAACTCGGACTTGGCATAAACAAACAGCGCAATTGATCAGTGGCGGCTGAGCAACGATGAGCCCCCCCCCCCCCTGCTAGGGTTAGGGGCCCCTGATATACCGGGCTGACTCCTGATGGAAGAAAACTTTGAATTTTATGTTTAACCCTTTACCTAACATGAAAAGCAGACGACACTTGCAAAAAAAATTCTTGAATAATTGATTTTTTTAATTTTTTTTTTTCACCGAGCTCGTTCCAACGAGGGGTCATAACCTATGTTTTTGAGACAAAGAATGAAAAAATAATGAAAGTTAATTGGCAATTTTTGAGAATAGCACTGGCCGGTTTTGCCGTTACGTTGGGTAAAGGGTTAAAAGAAGTCATTTCCTTGCATCTAGAGACAGAATTGGTGATTCATTCACATCCACACGAAAGGGGGCCCCAGTTGGCTTCATGTAGCTTCCCTATAAGGCCTATTTCAGACTTACAAACTCAAAACAGGTGTCCTCAACATGCCATCATGAGAAGGTTCTGCTGACAATAGGCAAATTATCTAGGTAGTTGTTTTTAGTTACAGTTAACAAGCAGCCAAGACTTGACTAGAAATCACTGCTAAGCCACTGGACATTTTAAGGCTGTAGGCTGGTGAAAATTCAGGATACTTGTCCAGGCCCTTAACCCTTTACCCAATGCAGACGATATCAAAATTTATTATTTTAAATATCATTTTTTCAAATTTAAAAAAAAATTTCAACAAAACCATATCATGTGACTCCTCGTTGGAACGAGCTCGTTCCAATGAGGGGGTCACATGATATGGTTTTGTTGAAATTTTTTGAAAAATAATACTTTTACAACTTCTGAATTTGCATATTACGTGGGCGGATGCGGGTGATTCGATGGGTAAAGGGTTAAGGCCTAATCACAAGACATGGTCGGCCTGAGGTGAAACAAAGTGCTACCAAGACTATGAGTGAAATGGACACAGTAATGATGGTACCTCAATATGGGATGCAATGTTTTGTTTCCATTCATTAATTTAAAGTTCCTGACTATACCCTTGCTCAGAATGCATGCAGGACTGGGATACAGCATAAAATTTTTATGTGATCATCCCACAGGCTATTTTCCTTAAAGTACATAGTGTCACAACAGATAATGTCACAGAAGCTAATCAGCAAGCTTATTGATATTACATAACAAAATGTATTCATATGAAGACAAGTGCAATGCCATGGGAGGGATAATCTCCCGCCATCTAAGCCCAACAAAATCAATAATTCACAAAGAATTACTTGCACACAGCTGGTTCCCAATCCCATTCATATTATCATAAAAAAGCTATAGGTGAAATTTGAGGAAAAGTCTTTGATGGTTTTCTTTGACATGTGATGACAAGAAATATTATTACCACTTAACAGGGCATTCTCTAGTCCATTAACATCGTTTAGTACGGCAATCAAATTATACAATGCAATGAAAGTCCCGTGACGTATCAGGCCGCGGGAGGATAATGCATATAATTTTTTGATTATCAACCCATGGCCCGATACGTCACTTGATCTCACATCGATTTATTTTCAATCAATGTATTGTCACCCTTGTTTGTTTTCATCTGAGGCAAAATGAGTGCACCCTCACAATGGAAAAAAACAAATGTGTGATTTTAGTTCTGAAATGTTTATTAGAAGTCAAATATATGATGACAACTGTGATTAACCCTTTACCCAACGAATCGCCCGCATCCGCCCGCAAAATATGCAAATTCAGCAGCTGAAAAAATATTATTTTTCAAACAATTTCAACGAAACCATATCATGCGACCCCTCTTTGGAACGAGCTCGTTCCAAAGAGGGGTCACATGATATGGTTTTGTTAAATTTTTTTGAAAAAATTTAAAAAATGATATTTAAAATAATAAATTTTGAAATCGTCTGCGTTGGGTAAAGGGTTAACAAACAAACTTATGATAGAGTAAGTATGCCTATATATTTTCTGTGTTTTCACCAGCATTGCTTGTCAGTAACCTCCAATGCTGTGTTTATCTCTTTTCTAATTTCGAGGTAAGTATTATCAGCAGCTGGGATTGGTCCCCTGTGTCCTCAATTAATCTCACGATATTTGTAAATAAACAAACAACACCTGCATTTTGAAAAACTTTAAAAAGTAAGTGCACACATCTCATGAATATTCAAAGTTCAAACTTTTAACTTAATTGTTCATTTTATATTCATATTAAAATGTCAGTATATTTCTTGATTAAAGGACAATTGTGTCAAATTATTCTTGTTTTGATAAAACTATTGACTTCCAGTTATTTTGAGGTTACTTGAATGTCCTTTCTTATTAGTGGTGGTAATAATAGTAATAACTTGACTTTCTTGGGCATTATGATTCTATTAGCGACCCACAAGAAAGGATTAACAGCCCTCTGTCTTATTAGCAGCCCCCAACTTCTTCTTGGGCCGCTTATAAGACCTTGGGCCGTTAATCATTTATGCTGGGCCGCTAATGAATCATAATGCCCTTGAAAATCATCTCATTGTTATTGTAATGTGATGACAAGAAAGTGCAAGGCCAACAAGCGCATTAACTGGAAAAGAAATTCTTGGACAGAAATGGTTTGCAATCCCATATATGATACTTTCACCAAAAAAGCTATATATTAAATTTGGAAAAGAAATCTTTGATACTTTTCTTTGACATGTGATGACAATAAATGTTAATGTGAGGACAAGAAAGTCTCTAAGTCCAACAAGGGCAATAACTCTTGAACAAATACTTGGACAGAGCTGGTTCGCAATGCCATTCATGATATTATCATCCCAACACTATATTTCAAATTTGAGAAAAATATTTTGAATGGTTTTCTTTTAAAATTGATGACAAGAAACAGTAAAGGATGAATGAATGGAAGGATAGAAGGATGGATGGGAAGAGAGCAAGGGAGGATGGACAGAAAGATGAAAGGATTGGAACCCATCCCCATCCCACTACGTGGCAGGGTAAACATAACATACACCCTCCAAAATCACCTGTCTCAGCATTTGTGGTGACAGTTTTTAGCCCCCCCCACCCCCAAAAAGCACACCTTAACCCTTTAAATACTAAAGGTTGCTTTCCCAGTCCAGGAAGATGAAACATCATTGTTTCACAAAATAGGAGGAGGACTGCTCAGTGAATATGTGGGATAACCATTCAATATTTTCAACGTGCAGCCTTTTGACTGCACGTTGAAAATATTAAATGGTGTACCCTCAGGTAGTGAATAAGGACTCTACCAATTGCTGTTACTGAACTGACTTGGAAGACACAATCAAGGTTCAAAGGGTTAATAATTTTAGTGTGCTAATTCTTACCCGTCTTGTTTTGACAGAAATTAAACACTCAAATTTGGCAGTAACGTCTAGTCAAGTTTGGCTAAATGGACAACTAGAATCTACCGTTTGTTAACCCTTTACCTAACCTGAAAAGCAGACGACACTTGCAAAAATAATTCTTGAATAACTAATTTTTTTCATTTTTTGTCTCAAAAACATAGGTTATGACCCCTCGTTGGAACGAGCTCAATGAGCTCGTTCCAACGAGGGGTCATAATCTATGTTTTTGAGACAAAAAATGAAAAAAATAATGAAAATTAATTGGCGATTTTTGAGAATAGCGCTGGCCGGTTTTGGCCGTTACGTTGGGTAAAGGGTTAAATATGTTCATTTTTCAGATACATACCTGTTTCAGCAGCTGAATTTTACCTAAGCAGATTTTGCAATTTTAGTTTATATGTTCTGTGTATCATTTATTCTGTACACACGTGGAGATTCTTATAGGAGATCATCATTTTACTTATGCACAATTCCTGGTATTCATTTTTGACATGTCATCACTTATGGCACCCATGAGCATGACACTCATAATTTTTATCAGTACAGTAGAACCTGTCTTGAGAGACCACCCCTTTTGCTGAGCAAAAGTGGTCTCTCAAGACAGGTGGTTTCCAGACCTGTTAACCTCTGATGGTGACTGTCAGTGAGATTTTGATGAGCTCTCAGTGAGATTTGGATCCTTGTCAGTGAGATTTTTGCGCACGGCCAATACATCAATATTTTCCTTGTTATGACTTGTTATGACTCCCATGGTCCCACCCATGCACTCCCCCCCCCCCCCAACCCAAATGCATTATATTTCATTTTAATATTTTATTTTAACACTTTTAATGGTATTTGTCAGTAAAAGCATACAAATAAGGATATCACTGTTCCAAGCACCCCAGCCCCCCCCCCGACACACACACAAATGTGAGTGGATGCCTATCTAGCCTCCCCCTCCCTGCCCCCTCAGTCCAGCCATTTTTCCTTGCTCGTGCAAGCCCATCCCAGTGCTTCAATACATGGAGGCTGAAACATCTTGGGTTGAAACGTCCCAGGACCAAACCAACATTCCTTCTTCGTTCATGCCATTTATTCATGTAAATTACAACTTCAGTGATTTATTTCACAAAGAATACGATTCCAAACTCAACTTACCTTATAAAATCGTAAATCTATATTTTTTTCAAATTTATTCACAATTACCACGATAATTTTCAGTCAATATTTCATCGGCAAATGATATTTAAAATTTTTTAAAACCGACTGAAAATCAAATGTTTGCAGTATTTACTTCACACTTCAATCGCGCATAACTGGCATTTGGTTTACCATCAAACACAATTTATTTATATTGTGTCAAGTAAATGTGTACCTTTGATAAATTATCGTTTCCAACAAGTATTCTGCATCATAAATTTATTTATCGTGACCAACTTGACAACTTGTTTAATTTTCAAAATAGAACACAAGACTCGCCATTGAAATATGCTGAATTTTGCAGAAACTGATGGGTCCCCGAAACACCAGAATTACCCGGAATCGAGAAAAAAAAATCGATGACCGTTGTGTTTATCACACTCCTCTCATAGCTGGCATTGCATACATATAAAATAAACTTATACTGTATTTTGGAAGGTTTGCCAACAAAGACAGTATCAGTAAGCCAGTTGGGTGATGGTTATGGCCAATGACGTGTTGATGCTGTAAACCAGTGAATTCTGACACCACAAATCAGTTCGTAGTTGGGTGAATGATAAGGGGAATGGCAACATAGAACATCTCTGGATACTTTATGAGAACAGTTTTCACAACTCTGTGATTAAATATTTAAAGTAATAAGCAAAGAGTGAAAAATACAACATAAAACATGTAATTCTGGGTAATTCTGGTGTTTAGGAGGACCGGAGGCGATCACAGCCGAATGGGACGTCATTGAACACATTCACACAAATGTTTGTAATCTCGCGTGTCCGAGATTTCAGAAATTTGTAAACAGTAAAATGTGATGGATTTCAGGACAACTATTTTGAAAAGTGTCAAATCGGGAGAAAATAGGATGTGACCGTGACAGAGTGAGTTGGTGCCTCAAACCGGGAGAGTTAACAGATCTGGTGGTCTCTCATTACAGGTTTGACGTTTTTCGATAGTCAGTGAATGACCAACTAGAGAATATTTCTATTTTTTTTTATTATTGTTTTATTTTAATTCAGTTTTAATACAAGTACAAAAGCATTGTTTAATAAATTATAGTTAAAAGTACATAAATTGAAAAACTTCACTGTTGGGCCGATGTCCTGGTTACATTTTTGAACTGTTGATTTCTGTACACATTACATTGATCTTAACTGGCTGAGTTACAACAATGAGGGTACCAGAACAAAAGCCATCTTTTTCCTTGCTCATGTTTCCTCTTCAGTCAAACAAAAATATTTATCTGTATAAATTTGTTTTATTACAAATTAATGGAGAGTGCCAGCAGGCACTCTCCAATAATTTTCAATAAAACAAATTTTGAATAACAAATTCAGACCACCAATAAAAATCTAACCCTCAACCTGTTTACTGATTTTAATACTCTGAAATTGCCAAAAATTGATTTTCTGGTCTCTCAAAACAGTGGTCTCTCATGACAGGTCCATCATTGAGTGAAGCCAATCGGAACATGGCAACAGTTGTCTCTCAAGACAAGTGGTTTCTAATGACAGTGGTCTCTCAAGACAGGTTCTACTGTATCCATCCTTTCCACTTGTTTTCTTGCCATCTACAGACTTGGTCAAACTGCGCAATCAATTGTTTCTTTCATATATTATTTGCCTCAAAAGAAACAAGGTAACCAATTTTACATTTACCTTAATCAGTAGAACTTAGGCAAACAGCATAAAAGTTTACTTGAACTGTTCTGGGTGGTCCTTTGTCAACTCTTTCACAACCATGATCAATCTAAGATAAAAACTTAAAGTGTTCTCTGACTTGGGCAATAAACTGTGATGGTATACACTTTATTGCATGCCTATGCTTTTATTTTCATAAAAAACACGCTTTTTCTGCAAAAGGTGAAGCGAACAAAAATGTTTTTGTACTGTCCTTGAACAATACGGATCATGTGCACAAAGTATTTTTTATGTTTGGGTTATTTTTGCCAATAATTTCTTTTTAATATTTTTTTAGTAAACTGTAGGCATGTAATAAATACAGACCAGCATACACATTCAAACTGTCATTTTTTTATTGCACGAGATCGATTTCGGCGGAGGGATAATATTGAACAAGAAGTCAAGGGCTGACTCCATCCAAAGATGTTGCACCACTGAATTTAGTCCTGGAGAATTGTCACGGATGGAGGGCATAGATGTGGAAGGGGATCTGCCTCTGGTGCCAGTTCTCGGAATGCCTGTGAAAAACGAGAGAGAGTCAGCTATTGAAATGACAGAGCCGGGAATATGCTGTGAATAGAACATGAAATTATTCTGAAGGGTGGAATGGGTAATGCGGCACATTAATTGCATAATGCAAGAGTGACCTTTTTGTAAGATTTTGACTGTAGCAATGTTATCGCTGATGAAAATGATCCGCTTAGTCGACCATAAGGGACCCCAAAGAGCAGAGGCAACCACGATGGGGTACAATTCCATGAATGCCATAGAGAGAGGTAAGTTTGTGAACCCTGGATCATCGCACCATTGACCCTGAAACCAGTGACCCTGGAAAAAAAAAACCTACAGTGGAGCTAGCATCTGTATACAGTGCCATGTCCGAAGACGTAGTAAAGCGTGAGTCTGAAAACATTGTTACCCCCATTCCAATGGAACAGGAAAAGGCACCATATCTCTAGGTCCTTCCGTAACTGAGTGGACAGGGTAACATGGTGCCAGAGTTCAGATACCGAGTAAGCCAGGCTAATAATTTCAGAAGAAAAGGAGCACCCTGGGACCACCACCCTACAGACAAAGCTTAAATGCCCAAGAAGTGACAACAGTTCCCATTTTCTGCTTGACCGCCGTGATGCTAAGCTAGTGACCAAATGTAAGATTCTGTCCAGTTTGTTGGGGGGGGGGGGGAGGGAAGGGGAGGGGGGGGTAAGCGGGTCTCCATTTTCTCTGACGCTAAAATGATCCCCAAATATTTGAGGCAATGCACTGGACCTTCTGTTTTCTCAGGAGACAAGGGAATGTGGAGATCAGAAAATAGTTGTAACAATGCATCGAAAATGGGTTGGGGTTTGGATGATGGAGCGGATATGGTAAGGAAATCATCCAAGAGATGGAGAATATTTGGAATGTGGAGTTGCTCGGTGGTGATCCACCAAACAGCCTGATATAGCATGTCGAAGATTTGTGGGCTTAACGGCAACCAAATGCCAGTCGCGTATAAAAATAGTATTTTTCATCCCATTTAATCCCGTACAGATGCCACGCGGAAGGAGAAATAAGGATTAATTTAAATGCTGATCTGATTATCAGTTTTACACAGCCACAAGTTAGGGCCGAGTTGTTGAATAATGTTGATTTCGTGGTCTACTCTAACATTGCAGATGGAGCATTCATCCCTATCTTTTAGCTCATTGATGGAAGACTGCTCAGTGGATCGATGCGGTGCTGACAAGTCAACAATAATGCGTTGTTTTTTAGAAAATTTGCCCTCGACAAGGCCAATCGGGTTGACCCGGTAACATGGGAAAAGTGGGGAGTCGAAGGAGCCAAGTAACGAACCCTCCTTGAGTTCTTTGCTGATAAGGGTAGAGACTGTGGTAGGGTTGTCGCATGCCGATTGGAGAGTTTTGAGTTCCAATGTACTGGAAGGCTGTGTCTGAATGCTGGTAGAAAAACCAAAGGTGAGGCCAGATTGCAATGCAGCACAAAATGTATGATCAGGGTGCATAGCCAGATACATCGTGAGTGTCGGAACATCCACCAGTGTAGTTGCCCACCCCAAGGGAGGGGTTGCATTGAGTAGTTATTTACCCAGGTGAAAGGAGGCTGGTGAGCATGCCAAGAGGGGGCTGCATGCAAGTAGAGCACATGTGGGCGTACTTGCTAGCCGTACCAAAAGTGCAACCACGAACAGAATTAAATTTAAGGCAGATAGCTGAGCTTTGGGACAAACCTGTGGTTGGTAGAAGAGCTCTCTGCGTGTCCCCTGCAGGCTGCAGCGAGCGAGGAGAGGAAACCCACGAGCGAGGTGGAGAGCCAAATGGGCAGAATGTAACTCAACGAAATTGGAAATAAATACTGTTTAAACTAAATGGGCAGAATTTAGACAGGTATGATGCACTCTGGCATAGATAGCAAGTTTGTACCTTCTGGCCGCAAAAACAGAACAAAACAATTTATCCCGGATCGCCCAGTCGATTTTGACGCCCCACTGCAGCCAAGCGGCTGCCTTTGCCGAAAAGGCCAAATATAGTGATAGAACAAATCCCCATATTGGGCAGAGACAGTAATCAAATCTTATTGGTAGGCAGCATCCAACTTGACTCGGCCATTCGGGTAACTTTCACAAATGATATGTTTAAACTTGTTAAAGGCCTTTATGAACTCTGGGAGTGTAAGAGGTTTGGACAACCATGGGTCAGTCCTAGTATCTTGAGGTTTGGCTGCTGGAGTTGATGTCACCAAAGCTGGCATGAGTAAGCGCACTAGATTGATATCCTTGCCTGCCAGAATCTCGTGTTGAAGGGACGGTGATGCCTCGACACTGATATCGGAACGGCTGGATAGCGGGACCCCCTGGGTATTCAAGATTTTTGTCAAGCTGTTAGCAACACAAGGGAAACTGTGCAACTGGTTATCACCTGTAAAATGTTGAGCAGTATCATGGTCCATGGAAAAGTTACTGGGTGCAGCTGCAAAACTAGTGTCAATCATGGTACCGGCAGTTGACAATGTTGATACGAGCGGTAGAATCTGGGCATGAGGCAGTAGAGGACGCCACTAGTCTCATGCCTGAAGGGAGTCCGCTGCTTGAAGGAAGCACTTGCGATGCCGCAGCTTACACTGCACTAGCTGGCAAACGTCGGGTCCGAAACGTACAACGGGAGAGCAGGGAACACCTGTACTGGAAGCCAACACTGTATCTGTAGATAGACGACTGCTGTGTATAGGAAGAGGAACTGAACCACAAGTTGGCAACGGCATATCGATGGGTCGCTGGTGTATGGATGAAGTATCAATCCCTGTGGTTGTGTGTATTGGCGACACTGTCATTTCTGAATTGACGGTTGCGTCTTGATACCTGCTTCAGCTAAAGCAATGCGCAGACGTGCCAAAGTCCAGTTTTTTGGGTCGATAGTTGATAAGGCACGTCCCCTGACACTACTTTTGGTTCAAAGTGTCATTGGTCGTTTGTTTTGATAAGTGGAAGCGACTTCTGGTGATCCCTGTCCACACGCACTGAATTAAGCTGTTGGCAATGAACTGTCCGTATCCAATGTTGTTACTGTGACATCTGCAGAGGGAACTGAGAAAAGTTCCGAATATGGCATGTCAAGAAAAGCGGTGAGGGGTAAAAAGCACTGGTGAGACTGTGTTATGCATGGGTTGGAACGATGTCCCGATGATAGTACTTGTCACATTGAGAAGAGTCCATGGAGAACAGAATCCGATATAAATAGATCTGATGCGAAAGAAGTCACTGACATGAATGTGATGTCTACAAACATAGCCACTAGCAAAAATAGCAAAAAGTGCAAAACAAAGCAGAAAATAAGTGGTCAGACAAGGACAATGTCAGGTAAAAAAAGGCCAATGTCAGACCGAGTTTGAAATCATCAGTCAAAATGTCTGATGCCAAAATTATTAATGAAGGTCAGTGATCAGAACATCATGCATGCTGGAAATCATGTACATAACTAGCAAGCCTAAAATTAATGATTATTGTGATTTCTGGTCCTGGCAAGTTGGGAAATGTGAAGAAAGTGACTGTACATCTCAATAACAGCAAGGGAAGAAATACGATCTGACATGGCCATACATGTATCTAAATTATGTTTGAAGAGTAATTCAGTTCCAATTCAGAATGAAACCAATCATACCTTGTTTGGCAGGGCTCAATGAGCCCTGCCAAACAAGGTATGGTTGGATGAATTCTGAGCAGTTTTAAGATGAAGGTCCATGTACACCAAAAACACATTATTTTGAACTCTCAAACTCCATTTTGTAATATGTCAGATGTCATTCTCAAATGACAGACTTGATTCATTTGATACCTGACATTTTGTCTGGAAGCGCAATGAAAATTATTTTCAGGCTTGGTGCAAAAGCACCTCATAGAACAATCGAGCACACCACCTACGTGTGGATAATCATCATGTAGCATATACTGTAACAGTCTACTGAAATCAGACACACTAATTTCATAGGATTGAGGGATATTAAAAAATTCCTTAACAACAGTTATTAATATCTGCAGGCCCGGTGGCAACGGGGCGTGATCTGTATGTCCATGATAAGAAACCACAATATAGACACAGTAATGATGAACACAAAATATGCACAAGGTAAATAATGTAAATAATGTAATAATAATGACGACAACTACTACAAAGGCAAGCAATATGATGCAAAGTGACGCTATGTAGATATTTGAGCTAAAACAAAAGTATGAGAATGTGACCCCAAGGCCCGGGTCTATTTGTTGAAAGTATTGGGGATCTAGAGAAATCGATATGGGGACTATACCAGGGTTTGTGGGGATCTAAAGAATATAGATTCGGAAATTTACCAGAGGAGAACAGACCAGTTTAATGGTCATCTGGAAGTCACGTAGGAAATATTGTGTATACAGTATAGTCAAAACACAGAGGCCACCTGAGAGTTCACTGTCCACAAACTCTCAGAAACCTGATAGGTTTCCTTGCAATAAATGAAAATTTTTATTTTTTGCTTCTTAGACACAGCTAATGACAGCTCATTGGAATCGGTTCATTCAAGGACATTGGCTAAGTTTTGGAAGCTAAAATTGAAAACAATCACAAGCGAAAGAAGACTTTTGTGAAAAGCAATGAATGGATTTAGGCGATTTTAAAAAGTTCTGAAAATGGACTGTTTGTACATACAGTTCCATCAAAATTTAAAGTATCCTTTCCTTAGATTGCATATTTTCTGATTTGTGCAAATCCACATTTATAGCCGGTGGGAAAGAAGATAGTATGCTTAGTACCCAGATTCTACACCATGGGGCTAACATTAAAAAGGTAGTTAAAAAACTGGTAGAGTGCTGGAAGCCCATAGTTTACTACTTTATGTTAATTTAATATATATTGGATAGGCATCACTACTGTTCAATGGAAACCAGGCTTAAATTCATGCAAGAATCAAAATTGATTTGCCCAAATGATTTGCATAAAGAGAACTATGAGAATCATCATTGATTCTTGCAAAATGTACATTTGATTCTTGCCATAGATTCTAAAAGTGTCCTTACTCTTATGTTCCTAATAAACATACATGTATGTTTATTAATTCTGGGTCATTTTTCCACCCTGCATGCACCTTGGTGGAGCCTGTATCATCACTGTATGTTTATTAATTGATAGAGTGCTGGAATCCCATATTTGGGCTTTACTCTGAAGTGTCAGTACCAGCACTTAAAGGCTTCATATTTTATGGATGTTGTCCATACCACCTTTGAAGTGAAATTATTTAGTCTGTTAGGATTTGCCTTGTTACAGTTTATGGGAGAGTGCCTATTGGCACTCTCCCATAAACTGTAACTAGACAAACGTATGTGAACAAATTTTGATCCCCAAAAATAATTCAGCATTCTACCAGTTAAAAGAGACACATTTGAAATTCAGGCTTATACGTGTCAAACCAAGTTTTAAATTTAGGTTTATATGTGTCAAAGTAGACACAACAGGGGAGCGTGGTGGCTCAGTAGGTAGAGGTGCAGGCTGCAAGCCGAGAGGTCCTCGGTTCGAATCCCACCTGCGGCAACCACGTTGTGTCCTTGGGCAAGACACTTCACCCCTATTGCCCACGTGGGGGCACGATGACGCCGTGTACTAAGGCGTACTGCACGTCGATGGTACGCATGTCTTCAACCAATCTAACCCTGCCTGTGCTGCAGTGCGGAGTTACGGTGTTGGGGAGCTGGCAGCTGCTCGTCGTTGCTCGGTGGTTCACTCCAGGTACTCCGACTTCCTCCACCCATAAAACTGTCACGGTCATGATTAGCCATTGTGCATAAATATGTGACCTTAAACATCAATAAATAAATAAATATGTGTCAAACCAAGTTTTAAATTTAGGTTTACTTGTGATCATTATGTAAACTTGCATCAGGAAAATATTTGTTTCAGGACTATTCATTAGTATTTAGGAATCAGAAAAGCTAACAGCGACCAGACAATCTTTTGAAGATAATAAATAGCAATGAGACAGTGAAGTCACCAGATTAATTAGCAGGTCATTACAGACAGTGACAGCCATATATCGACAATTAATTGCAATCCAGACAGGCTGAAATGAAAAACCATACGTAATTACCTTATACAGTTTTTACCATGCAATTAATGTTTGCTTTGTCGTCAAATCATGTTTTTTTCCCTACAGTATATCATCTGATTTGGTTGATTCTTGTCAGATTAAATATGTGACCTTTACATTGTCCTAATTTTGGTACAATGTTAGTGTTCAACCAATGATCGGAACCGGCTACCACAATGGCAACAGCTCATGGAACATTGGTTCAACCGAGTGTTGCCAAGCATTTTGTGATCATTCATTAGCCCCATTTTAATATCTTTTGCAATTGTTCAATTGTTAATGTAAAATGATGTCAATGACACCATCAATAAAGTTGAGAAACAACCACAATGTGTATTCTTAATCTCTCTAGATGCCCCTTTATGGGATACACAAGTTAAATGACATGTAAAGCTTTCAATTGAGCATACTTGCGGCAATAGTCAGTTCATACCGGAAAAGTGAAGGTTACACTCCATTCACTCAGGTTGCAGTAAAATTACCAGTTGCACACACTTGGGCAGTAAACATGGGTAATGGGGAAAACATTTAAGACACTTCTTCTCCCAAACTACTGCTCCAAAAGCTTTCAAATTTCACATTTTACATCTTTGGAAGATTGTTTCACACGTTTGTTGAAATCCACCAATCAGAATCTTTTGTTGCTTGGTATGCAGCATGCTTAGGGAAGTGAGATTCAAGTCTGTTCAAGCCAAGTCTCTGGGTTCATATTTGGGCTGCCTGCAGGAGCCCAAATTATAACTTAGTTCTTTATGAGGAATTTTCTTTAAAAATCTTCTTGTCCAGATCCAGCAGTCTGAATGTTTTGATATTTGTTATACAGCATCCTTAGGGAGGTGTGATTCAAGTTTGTTCAAGCCTAGGCTCCCTGTGGGAGACCGAATTGTAACTTAATTCAATATGAGGAACATTCTTTAAAAATTCTCTTCTTCACATCCACCAGTAAGAATCTTTTGATATTTGGTATGCAGCATCCTTAGGGGGGTGAGATTAAAATTGTTAAAGCCAAGTCCCTGGGTTCATATTTGCGCTGTATGTGGGAGCCTGAATTATAACTTAGTTCAACACGAGGAATTTTTTTTTTACATATTTTTCTTCAGATCCAGTAGTCAGAATATTTTGATATTTGGAATACAGCATCCTTAGGGAGGTGAGATTAAAGTTTGTTCAAGGTAAGTTCCTGGGTTCATATATGGGCTCCCTATGGGAGACCAAATTATAACTTAATTCAATATGAGGAATATTTAAAAAAAAAAACAAACATTTTCAGATCCACTGGTCAGATTGTTTTAATATTTGGTGTATGGTTGTCTTAATGGGGCAGATGCAAGTTTGTTCAAGTCAGGACCCTTGGTTGATAGTTGTCAGTGTCAGGTGAGTGCTCTCAGGCCCCTTGGGGCCTCTTGTTTGAGCTCACAATTGGCTAATTCCGATTGTAATACCGTACACTACTAGACAAGTTGAGGCTCGAAAGAACTACATTAAACTGAACATTTTTCACAGTGTTAAACTTCATTGACTGGGGTCACTGTAAAATTACCAGTCACGCTCACTTGGTGTATCGTTGTCTTAATGGGGCAGATGCAAGTTTGTTCAATTACCCACAACGTTAAAAAATGCTGACTCAGCATTTTTTCAAAAGTTCTGAAAAAGTACCCCATGATAAAACGAATAGTAATTTGTGTGGACCATTCCATTCTGTTGGTCCTAAGGAAGCTTCACACCAAATAAGAATTCTCAGTGCAGTGTAGTTTGGGAGATATGGGCCTTTGAAATGTTTTCTATTTTTAGCTCCTTTGGTTCTCAAAGGACATTTTTAAAAACTTATTTTGCATAAATCAAGTACTTATGTCCCATTAATACTTCATATCAAATTTGGTTCAAATCGGCCTCTCAATTTGGGAAAAAGAAATTTTAAACAGGGCAAAAATACTGCTCCTCAAACTTCTCTTGAACAAACTTGAGTCTACACCTCAAAAGGAAGTTGTATACCAAATACCAAGTCTCTGCTACAGCTGGTTCATGAGATTTTAAAAACAAGAGGCCCCAGGGGGCTTGAGGGCGCTCACCTGACATGGTAGTCTAAATATCAAACCAGGGACTTGACTTGAATAAGCTGCATATGCCCCTAGTAAGAAAAGCATATACCAACTAGATGAAGCGATTGTGCCCACACAATACACAGGATTTTCCTTCTATTTTCAGTTCCTGCACTTTTACGTCCCAAAATTGAGATAAATGCATAAAAAACAGATGGTTTTTTATTTTTGTTCGGAAAGTTTCGGAGTCCCAAACAAAATATTTTCAGACTAAAATTTTTTTTTCTTCTTAAAATTGACCAAAACACATAAAAAACAAAAAAACTCATTCCCAGATTTTGGTCCCAAATTTTCAAGTCCCACCCAGACCCCAAATTTTTTTTTTTTTTGTCTTAAAATTGACCAAAATGCATAAAAACAAAAAAACTCATTTTCAGAATTCCAAAATTTTCTAAGTCCCACCCAGACCCCAAATTTTCAGATTAAAAAAAAAAAAATTTTTTGTTTTAAAATTGACCAAAACACATAAAAAAAAAACTCATTTCCAGATTTTGGTTCAAAATTTTCAGCCTAAATATGAACCCAGGGACTTGGCTTAAACAAACTCGAATCTCACCCCCCTAAGGATGCTGCATACCAAATATCAAAACATTCCGACTACTGGATCTGAAGAAGAAGATTTTTTTAAGAAAATTCCTCATTTTGAACTAAGTTACAATTCGAGCTCCCACAGTGAGCCCAAATATGGACCTTAGAACATGGCTTGAACAAACTTGAATCTCACCCCCCTAAGGATGCTGCATACCAAATATCAAAACATTCCGAATGCTAGATGTGAAGAAGAAGATTTTTAAAGAAAATTCCTCATTTTGAACTAAGTTATAATTCGGGCTCCCACAGTGAGCCCAAATATGAATCCAGGAACTTGGCTTGAACAAATCTGAATCTCACCCTCCTAGCATGCTGCATACCCAATATCAAGAGATTCTGCCGGCTCTATCTTGAGAAAAAGATTTTTAAAAAAATTTGCCTGAAATGCACTAAGTTCGAATTCGGGCTTCTATAGTGAGCCCAAATATGAACCCAGGGGGCCGATTTGAACAAACTTGAATCAGATCCACCCCATAATGCTGTATACCAAATATCAAATGATTCTGCCCACTTGTGCTGGAGAAGAAGATTTTTTAGTAATTTCTCTAATATACATAGGGTGCTATCGGAGTTATGCCTCCTATGGAGCTCCAAGTGGGCATGTCCATTTTATTTGAACAAACTTGAATTGACATATGGTAATGAACATCCATACCAAGTTTCGAGCAAATTGACCTAGCGGTTTCATGAAGTTTCATGAATGTGGGTCAAACCATTATCAAGTTATCATCCAGAAACCAATTGTTTATGATTTACTATGTTGAAGGTCACTGTGACTGTGACCTATCACCTAGCGAGTCCAAAATAAATAGGGTTCTTCTAGGGCCCTGCGAATCGGGAAATTTATGTTCGAATCGATTCTCGAATCGAATCGGGACTGATGTCGACATCGAATCAAATCTCAAATCGAATCGGGATAAACTCGAGAAATAACTATAACTGGCATTATCTTGTGCAGAAATATCTGGAAAGTACTGCGAGAAGAGATCGTTGACATAACTTGACCACTTGGTGGTGTTTTAATTTTCTTTCTCATTGAGTGGCCATTCAGATCTTCACTTGGTCCAACAATAAATTCAAGACATAAATATGGACAGAAATTAAGGTGTTACTGCCCAGAGACATTTGAGACAAACCACTAAATTGAAACATGAGAATTAAAAGCACAAATATAATACAAGTGGCACATTAATTCCCATGGGTTGAAGTCGCCTACAGCTGCTAACTTCACGTACGTTAGCGTGGCTAAATACATGTACATCTTATAGGAACCTCATTATTGTAATGTTTGGTTGTTTTTGTATTATCAGGATTCGGGTCTTGTAGATTTCGATCCGTTCCAACTCAATAACTCAGTATACATCAAAAGCAGCGAATACTTTAAACTGTGTTAGTTTCTGCATTAGTTAACTCGAATATTGACGCAGTGCTCATTCACACAAATTGCTTTTACTTCATTCCAACTTCCAAGTACCAACGCCGAACAATGCAAAGAAACTAAAGAGGTTTTCCTCCCACAGTTTTCTAACATAATAATGGGAGTGCTCCAGGCGACATGCCCCCATTATTGTGATAGAAGATTCTGGGAGTGAGAGCGGCCCTTAGGCCCATAGCTGGATATTTCGGTTGTATAGGTGGGGTGTGAACAGGTTACAAGTTAAAACTGCTCCAATTTGCAAAAGTCACAAAATGAACGTTTAATTTCCCGTTCTAAAAACTCAAAATGTACATTGTCGAACATTGATTCATTTTCCTCGAAGCTTCGTTTGACTAACGAATCGGCAAACTATTCGAGATCAATATACGAATACCAAAGCGATGTCGACATCGAATCGAATACTCGAAGCTTCGCAGGGCCCTAGGTTCTTCCTCTCAAGAAGGCTGTCCCCCATATGAAGTTTCATAAATGTGGGTTGAACCATAGTTAAGTTATCATCCGGAAACAATTGTTTATGATTTACTATGTTCAAGGTCACTGTGACCTTGACCTTTGACCTAGCAAGTCCAAAATAAATAGTGTTCTTCCTCTCATTGATGCCAACCTACATATGAAGTTTCATGAACATGGGTCAAACCATTATCAATTTATCATCTAGAAACCAAGTGTTTTGATTTACTATGTTCAGAGTCACTGTGACCTTGACCTTTGACCTAGCGAGTCCAAAATAAATAGGGTTCTTCCTCTCACGAAGACCTACATATGAAGTTTCATGAATGTGGGTTCAACCATAGTCAAGTTATGATACGGAAACCAATTGTTTATGATTTAGAATGTTCAAGGTCATTGTGACCTTCACCATTGACCTAGTGAGTCCGAAATAAAAAGGGTTCTTCCTCTTACCGAGGCCAACCTACCTATGAAGTTTCATGAACATGGGTCGAACCATTATCAAGTTATCAACTGGAAACCAATTGTTTACAAATCACAACTGCCTGACCACCCAACCGCACGCCATTCATCAAACTATAAGTCGAGTTTGACTTCGTCACAACTCGACTAAAAATAGCATAAATCCTAAAAAACCAATTGGGCAGGACTGGTTTTCGAACGCATCCAAGACTTCTCCAGTAGAATCCACAGACCAAATTTGGTAAAAATCGGAAAACACGCCTTTAGGTTACTGTGCAGAAACCATCTGCAAGTCAGAAATTCAAACAAGAAAACAATCTAAGGTGCATAGCTCCTGATAAAATATTTGGGCAGGGCTGGTTTTTGAACTCATCCAAGACATTCTCCTGGTGAACCCACATATGAAAATTGGTAAAAATTGGTTAACGTTTGCTCATGTTATAATGCTGACACTGCCTGGAAGTTAGAAATTCAAACAAGAAGGATGCCAACGCCCTATAGCTCACCAACATTCCTCTTTGATAGTAACTTTAGCAAACACAAGAACTGTAGCAAACAGGCTCATAACATGCGACAAAGCTTACCTAAACACAACCTCTTAAAAGTAAAAGACAGAAACTGACCTAAACACTAAGTTAAGCATGAAATTCTGAGCTAAACAGAAAACTAAACTCAAATAAAAATGTCAAGAAAAATGTTTAAAATGCAGGGTATGAGGGGTTAATCATGGAACAATGATACTGAGGAACATGTATGATGAATATAAGTGC
This sequence comes from Pictodentalium vernedei, assembly GCA_031216915.1. Classification (NCBI taxonomy): domain Eukaryota; kingdom Metazoa; phylum Mollusca; class Scaphopoda; order Dentaliida; family Dentaliidae; genus Pictodentalium; species Pictodentalium vernedei. The sequence goes on from CM062293.1 coordinate 59,605,698, forward strand.
CATGGGAAGAGAAGGAGCACAGCAGCTGACCTAAACACTCAGTTAAACATGAAATTCTGAGCTAAACAGAAAACTAAACGCAACTAAAAATACGAAGAAAAACGTTTAAAATGCAGGGTATGAGGGGTTAATCATGGAACAATGATACTGAGGAAAATGTATAATGAATATAAGTGCCATGGGAAGAGAAGGTGCACAGCAGCTGACCTAAACACGAAGTTAAACATGAAATTCCAAGCTAAACAGAAAATTAAACGCAACTAAAAATGTCAAGAAAAATGTTTAAAATGCAGGGTATGAGGGGTTAATCATGGAACAATGATACTGAGGAACATGTATGATGAATATAAGTGCCATGGGAAGAAAAGGAGCACAGCAGCTGACCTAAACACTTAGTTAAACATGAAATTCTGCGCTAAACAGAAAACTAAACGCAACTAAAAATGTCAAGAAAAATGTTTAAAATGCAGGGTATGAGGGTTAATCATGGAACAATGATACTGAGGAACATGTATGATGAATATAAGTGCCATGGAAAGAGAAGGAGCACAGCAGCTGACCTAAACACTAAGTTAAACATGAAATTCCGAGCTAAACAGAAAACTAAACGCAACTAAAAATTTCAAGAAAAATGTTTAAAATGCAGGGTACGAGGGGTTAATCATGGAACAATGATACTGAGGAACATGTATGATGAAAATAATTGCCATGGGAAGAGAAGGAACACAGCAGCTGACCTAAACACTAAGTTAAACATGAAATTCCGAGCTAAACAGAAAACTAAACGCAACTAAAAATGTCAAGAAAAATGTTTAAAATGCACAGCATGAGGGGTTAATCATGGAACAATGATACTGAGGAACATGTATGATGAATATAAGTGCCATGGGAAGAGAAGGAGCACAGCAGCTGACCTAAACACTAAGTTAAACATGAAATTCCGAGCTAAACAGAAAACTAAACGCAACTAAAAATGTCAAGAAAAATGATTAAAATGCAGGGTATGAGGGGTTAATCATGGTAAAATGATAATAATCATCATATAGCAGCATTATAAAAGCCATGATATGGAAATAGGGTGAATAAGTGACCTAAACAGAAACTTTAACATTATTGGACACATACGCTGATGCCGACGCCGACCGATCGAGCCATTCCATAAGCTCACACAACTAAAGCTGGTGAGCTAACAAGAAAATAATTTAAATTCAAACACGAATAAATAAATAAATAAATAAATAAATAAATAAATAAAAAAAAAAATAAATAAATAAATAAATAATATAGCGCTTTTCCCAGCAAAAACAATCTACAAGGCATAACTCCTGTAAAAAAAATAATAATGTTCAATGTTTATGAAAGGATTTTGAAATAAGACAAGAATTGTGATAATTGGGAATATGTTAATTTTTGTTCCCTGTATGCTATGTTTATGATAAAAATAATATGAGGTGTACACTGTACTAAAGATCTGAGGGGTGGGTTAATATGACCTCACAGTTAATATATGTGGCCCTCACAGTTAACATATATCAACAAAATTACAATGAAATTATTCCAAAATGAGTCATCCTATCAAGTTACATTAAAATCCCTTCATAAATATGGCCTGTAGACTGTGCTAAAGGTTTTCGGGCTTCGGGCCCCTGTAGCCGTCAGTTTCCCAATTGCGTCCAAAGGGGATGTTCTCATCTAGACATTATATGATGTCAACCTACCAAGTTACAATGAAATCCCTCCATAAATACGACCTGTAGACTGTGCTAAAGGTTTTCGGGCTTCAGGCACCTGTAGACATCACAGTTGACCAACCACGACCAAAAGGGGATGTCATCATCTAGGCATTATATGGAGTCAACCTAACAAGTTACAATGAAATTCTTCCATAAATACGACCTACAGACATGCTAAAGGTTTTTGGGCTCGGGCACCCATCAAGGCTGAATGATCGTGACCAAAAGGGGACGTTCTCATCTGGACACTATTTGGAGTCATCCTACCAAGCTACAATAAAATCCCTTCATAATTATGACCTGTAGACTGTTCAAAAGGTTTTCGGGCTTTGGGCCCCTGAAGCCGTCACAGTTGCCCACTCGTGTCCAAAAGGGGACGTTCTCATCTAGACATTATATGAAGTCAACCTACCAAGTTACAATGAAATCCCTTCATAAATATGACCTTAGACTGTGCTAAAGGTTTTCGGGCTTCGGGCTCGGGCAGCCATCATGGTTGAATGATCGCAACCAAAGGGGACAATCTCATCTGGGCATCATCTGGAGTGATCCTGCGAAGTTACAATGAAATCCCTTCATAAATATGACCTGTAGACTGTGTTCAAGGTTTTCGGGCTTCGGGCACCTGTAGCCATCACAGTTGACCAATCACGACCAAAAGGGGATGTCATCATCTAGGCATTATATGGAGTCAACCTAACAATGTTACAATGAAATCCTTCTATAAATATAAACTTTTGCCTATGCTAAAGGTTTTTGAGCTCGGGCACCCATCAAGGCTGAATGATCACGGCCAAAATGGGACGTTCTCATCTTGACCTTATTTGGAGTCAACCTACCAAGTTACAATGAAATCCCTTCATAAATATGACCTGCAGACAGTGCTAAAGGTTTTTGGGCTTCGGGCACCTTTAGCCGTCAAAGTTGCCCAAACATGTCCAAAAGGGGACGTTCTCATCTAGGCATTATATGAAGTCAACCTACCAAGTTACAATGAAATCCCTTCACAAATATGACTTGTAGACTGTGCTTAAGGTTTTTCAGGCTTCGGGTTCGGGCAGCCATCATAGTTGAATAATCGCAACCAAAGGGGACAATCTCATCTGGGCATCATCTGGAATGATCCTATGAAGTTACAATGAAATCCCTTCATAAATATGGCCTGTAGACTGTGCTCAAGGTTTTTGGGCTTCGGGCACTTGTAGCCTACACAGCTGACCAATTACGACCAAAAGGGGATGTCATCATCTAGACATTATATGGAGTCAACCTAATAGTTTACAATGAATCCTTCCATAAATATGACCTTTTACCTATGCTAAAGGTTTTTGGGCTTGGGCACCCATCAAGGCTGAATGATCGCGATCAAAAGGGGACGTTCTCATCTAGACATTATTTGGAGTCATCCTACCAAGTTACAATGAAATCCCCTCATAAATATGACCTGTAGACTGTGCTAAAGGTTTTCGGGCTTTGGGCACCTTTAGCCATCACAGTTGCCCAATCATGTCCAAAAGGGGACGTTCTCATCCATTATATGAAGATAACCTACCAAGTTACAATGAAATCCCTTCATAAATAAATATGACCTGTAGACTGTGCTAAAGGTTTTCGGGCTTCGGGCTCGGACAGCCATCATGGGTGAATGATCGCACGTTCTCATCTAGACATTATATGAAGTTAACCTACCAAGTTACAATGAAATCCCTTCATAAATATGACCTGTAGACTGTGCTAAAGGTTTTCGGGCTTCGGGCTTGGGCAGCCATCATGGGTGAATGATAGCAACCATAGGAGACAATCTCATCTGAGCATCATCTGGAGTGATCCTAAGAAGTTACAATGAAATCCCTTCATAAATATGACCTGTAGACTGTGCTAAAGGTTTTCGGACTTCCGGCACCTGTAGATATCACAACTGACCAATCATGACCGAAAGGGGATGTCATCATCTAGGCATTATATGGAGTCAACCTAACAGGTTACAATGAAATCCTTCCATAAATATGACCTTTTGCCTATGCTAAAGGTTTTTGGGCTCGGGCACCCATCAAGGCTGCATGATCACGATCAAAATGGGACGTTCTCATTTAGACATTATTTGGAGTCATCCTGCCAAGTTACAATGAAATCATTTCATAAATATGACCTCTAGACTGTGCTAAAGGTTTTCGGGCTTTGGGCTCCTGTAGCCATCACAGTTGCCCAATCACGCCCAAAGGGGGACTTTCTCATCTAGACATTGTATGAAGTCAACCCACCAAGTTACAATGAAATTCCTCAATAAATATGACCTGTAGACTGTGCTAAAGGTTTTCGGATTTTGGGCTCGGGCAGTCGTCACGGTTGGCAGATCATGCCCAAATGGGGAAACTCGCATCTAGACATCGTAAGGAGTCATCCTACCAAGTTACAATGAAATCCCTCCACATTAAACATGACCTGCAGACTGTGCTAAAAGTTTTTGGGTTTCGGGCTTGGGCAGCCATCACGGTTGATAGATCATGCCCAAAAGGGGACATTCTCGTCTAGGCACTATACAGAGGCATCCTACCAAGTTACAATGAAATCCCTTCATAAATACGACCTGTAGACTGTGCTAATGGTTTTCGGGTTTTGGGCTCGGGCAGCCATACCGGTTGCCCGATCGTGACCAAAAGGGGACGTTCTCATCTAGACATGACCCCAAACCTGCATATGAAATTTCGTGACGATCAGACAAGAATTGCGGGGTGTAGCCCGTGCTAAAGGAAATGTGAACAGACGTCACAGACTCACAGACTCACAGACTAACAGACTCACAGACTAACAGACTTCCGCACGCGTGATGGCAATAGCTTATCTTGACTATGCCAAGTTAAGCTAAAAATCAGACAGGACTGGTTTTTTAACTCATCCAAGACATTCTAAAATAGAACTAGCAGACCAAATTGGGTAAAAATCAGATGTTTGTTCAAATTATCATGCTGAGACCACCCACAAGTAGGAAATTCAAACAAGAAAACAATCTGAGAGGCATAACTTCTGAGAAAAAAAACTTGGGCAGGATGGGTTTTCAAACTCATGTAAGACATTCTTGAGTAGAATCCACAGACCAAATTTGGTTAAACTTGGATAACATTTGTTCAATTTTTAGTGCTGACACTGTCTACAAGTCGGAAATTCAAACAAGAAAACAGAATAATTCTATTTCATAAATGCAACTTCTTAGGCAAAAAAAACTTCTTGCACCAAAAAACAGACTGTACCTTTCAGAAGTGTGAACCCAAACTTCTATGTCACCATTCTATATTACCAAGTACCATTTTTGGGGGGACACAGTGTAACTTTCATTCCATTATTCTTAGTTTTGAAAATACAACCTTATGGGAAAAGCACATGAACCAGTTATGATCACAAAAAAATCCAAGCTGCAAATGTTTCCCTATAATGCAACTAGGAATTTACTCATTCAATCGTTTTTAACAGAGCTTAACCCCCTACACACTGATGTGGAAATGATAAAATTTCAAGAAGCGAATTTTCCCAATAAATACAACTAAGAATTTAACCAATTTAACCCTTTGAACACTGGTGGTAGCTTCCATGCCAGTTAAATAGCAGAAATTGGAAGAGTCCAAATCCATTATTTGGGGGTAGAGCAATTAATATTTTCAACGTGCAGCCTGAAAATATTAATTGTTCTTCCACACACGTTCACTTAGTATCCACCCTACTTAATGAAATTATGATGTATCCTGTTGCTGGACCGGAAAAGCGGCCTCTCGTGTTAAAAGAGTTAAGTCCTCAGATTAATTTTACATTAATAACTATCATATATACAAGTACACAGCAGCAGATGACTTAAAAGTCTTCCTACATTATTGTTGGCTGCCCGTACAGACAGCCAACAATAATGTAAAAACACTTGTCAAGATGAAGACATCCTAGCACTTGAGTTCTCAAGAGAAGTATACACTTGGGACAACTTTTTCAGAGCAATATAAAAGGGGCTGTTTGTGGCTGTATGTGGATTTAGGGTCAACCTTGTTTGACAGAGCTCACTGAGCTTGAATGATTTGTTAAATTCCTAGATGCATTACAGGAAAAATTTATAAACTGAAATTTCAGTAATAATAATAATAATCAATGTGCAGAGTTTTAATGGCCTCTGTCAAACAAGTTAACCCTTTATGCCACACAAAGTAGATCTTCTGTTTCTCAGACCATTATTTGTAAAAATTGCATGCGGGCGAGCGTTTTTTTATTTTATTTTTTATTTCAGTAATTACATCTTTGCCACCAAAAAAAGTTCATGTCTTGGTTTATGTTTTAGGCCTCATAATCTACAGAATAGCATGAGTGTTGGTGTATTTCATCTCTTGAGTGCAAGAAGGCTTTGCAATGCTAAAGTGCTGCAAAGCCTTCTTGCACTCAAGGGACAAATTCATCAATTTTTTTAACTTGGGTAAAATATCAGACATGAACCATTAAATTTTTATTTTTTTAAGTTTAAATTGGTTATAAAAAGATAGCATGTGGCAGCCAAAAGACCATGCGGGGGGGGTGGGGGGGGGGGGGAGGGGGGCCTGAGAAACAGATTTTTTATTTTTTTAGGCCTTACCTAATGAATCGCCCACATCAGCCTGCGTAATTTGTAAATTGAGCAGTTGAAAAAAATTAATTTTTTCAAAATATTTCAACAAAACCTGATTCAAAGACTTGTTGAATTTTTTTGAAAAATAAAAAAAAAATAATTAAAATAATAAATTTTGATATTCTCTACGTTGGGTAAAGGGTTAAAATGCTTAAATTCTGGATGCATTATGGGAAAAATGGAGATAGTTTGATATTTGGGTGCAAAGAGTTAAATTATCACATTAATTTAGATGATAATAACCACCATATAAACATGAATACAGCTGCAGATGACTTTCCAGTGTCCAGCAGCCAACAACAGCATAAAAAGCATTGCCAAGATAAACGAAGCCTTCTAGTAGAGTTCTCAAGAAAGAAAACACTTGGTGCAACTTTTTCAAAGCGATATATAAGTGGCAGTTTGTGCCTGTAATTCAACTTGGGGGTTAACCCCTTACCCAACGAATCAGCGACATCTGCCTGTGTAATATGCAAATTCAGCAGCTGAAAAAATACCATTTTTCAAAAAAATTCAACAAAACCATATCATGTGACCCCTTTTTGGAACGAGCTTGTCAAGCTCGTTCCAATGAGGGGTCACATGATATGGCTTTGTTGAAATTTTTTGATATGTTAAAAAAAATATTTAAAGTAATAAATTTTGATATTGTCTGCGTTGGGTAAAGGGTTAACACTGGTGAAAGGGTAAAATACTGTGATGAAAGCCTGATTAACATTTTAGAATTCTAAATAATCTTAAATTGGTATACATCACATCTGTTTAAAGCATTTCAGAGAAGAAACCTTCCTAACCTTTCCAGACACAGTTCTCAAACCAAATTAGTATTTCCATGGAAACTGAGAGAATATTGACTTTTGCCTTTTGAGAATAGCGCAACAGTCAGTTTCTCTAAACATCCCCCCAAAATACATATCTCCCAACAGAGTGATTTAGAGGATGCAAACACCATCCAAATGATCAATGTGTTACTAGCATCCAGTACTGAGTTTCTGATCAATATTATTGTGAAGGGTCTAACACACACTAAATAGTCTAAGTCGCAACAAATTGAAAATTACCCAGCAAGAGCATCTTGGGAATGATACAATCAGCAGCCAGAAGCTTATGCAGGATTGTCACTACGTTCCGAGAGGATCAATTAGATTAGGTCCATGAAGTAGAAATCTAATTACAGTGCTTTGTTGTGTAAATGAAGTAACGCTGTTGGAAAATCTTAGCATAAATGAGTCTAGCTGACATTCAGGCATTGGAAAACATTCAGTGTTTTTAGCATTACAGACTCTTCAATTTTCATTTTAATTCTTATCACAGTTTCCGCGAGAAGAATTTTCCAACAAAATTACTCTGCTTTTTGATAACATCTGAATCAGGTCTCTATCTTAACCATTTTCTTTACACAACTAGAAAACAAAACTTGACTTTTTTCATAAGGATTGAAACATTATCATTTTTTGTTTCAAAAACATAACCTCTGTTCCTTTATTGAAATGAGGACATAAGCTCATTCCATTAAGTGGCAACAATCAAAATTTTAGGAACAATAAGAAAAAATAAAATTCTGAATGTGACTTTTGAGTGTTGCAGCTGTGGCCATTTCATTTCGTAAATTTTTATGTAGCTCAATGTCACTTCCAGCATGTATGGTAATATCACAGTGGCAACAAAAGTATTAACCCTTAATTCCGGCCTAATTTTGACTTTGATAACTTTTTAATGCAAAGGAACAGATGCCCTAACATGCATTGTTTAGGTAACTCAAAACTTGTTTTCTAAGTACCTTGTAAATTGTTTCTAGGCAAGTCTTGGCTGCCTCTGTAGGCAGCCAGGATTTGACTAGAAACAACTGCAAAGCCACTGGAGGTATACTTTCAAAAGTATAACGAAAATGTATAAAAATCTCCAGTTTCTGAAGGGTTAAGTCAAGTTTCGCCAATTGTTTGTAATCATTCTGTCCACTTTAACCCTTTACCCAACACAGACGATATCAAAATTTATTATTTTAAATATAATTTTTTCAAATTTTTCACAAAATGTCAACAAAACCATATCATGTGACCCCTCGTTGGAACGAGCTCGACGAGCTCGTTCCAACGAGGGGTCACGTGATATAGTTTTGTGGAAATGTTTTGAAAAAATAATATTTTTTTCAACTGCTGAATTTGCACATTACGCGGGCGGATGCGGCCGATTCGTTGGGTAAAGGGTTAAAGGACCTTGATGGAGATGACAAGTAAATGTTTTGATGGAGTGGTTATTAAATATATTAACCCTTTACCCAAAGCAGACGATATCAAAATTTCTTATTTTAAAAATCGCGACATCGACGCCATAGCTGCGACGGGTTTTGCAATCTCACAAAATTCTAAGTTCATCAAGGGCCATAACTCCAAGAAAAATATTTGGAACAACACATGCATTAGACAGTGGCTAGACATCAATAAGATACACTTACATGCCAAATATAAAGTCATTCCATCAAGTATTTCAAAAGTTATTGAGTTTTTAAACTCGCTGGTCACAGACAGACCCACCGACATTCTAAGTTCATCAAGGGCCATAACTCCAAGAAAAATATCTGGAACAACACATGCATTGAACAGTGGCTAGACATCAATAAGATACAAGTACATGCCACATATAAAGTCATTCCATCCAGTATTTCAAAAGTTATTGAGTTTTGAAACTCATTGGTCACAGACAGACCGACTGACCGACAGACAGACAGACAGACCGACATTGCGACTTATAGAGCTGCTGGTTGCAGCTAAAAATGTATTTTTCAATTCTAAAAAATAATTCATCAAGACCCCTCTCATTCGAACAAGCTTGATGGGCTCATTCCAATGAGGGGTCACACATGGTTTTGTTAAAAATTTTTGGAAAAATAATATTTTTCAACTACTCTATTTATATATGACGTGATGTGAGTGGAAGCGGATGATTCGTTAGATATAGGGTTAACCCTTTACCTAATGGTGAACATGAAATGAAGGCAATGGTTGCAAAAATTTCTTGAACAACTAAAAAATTTAACTTCTTGCCTCAGAAACAGCTCAAAAATATTTTGCAGAATCTTTTGGGGGGTTTAAGCAATAGTTTATTTTTTTTCCATTCTGAAATACAAGTAATCTGAATTTCAGTGTTTGCACACTTCAAAGAAAATTTTTTTTCTTCATGAATTTATCTCCTTCCAAATTAGCATCTTAACCTGACAAACCTTTAGACATGAAAAAACTAGAGCTGTAGGTTTTTAAATTTCTTGTTCGGTTTCGGTTTTGGTTTTTCAGGTGGAGTAAAACCTCGGTTTGGTTTTCGGTTTGTTCATGAGGCCAAATAAAATTCAATAAAACTCATTCTTATGTCCGGAGTCATAACTGAATGGCAGTGAAATTGAGTGAAACTCAATGAATGCCTGAAATAAGCTATAATACATGAAGAATCAGGAAGGCCAATATAATAATTACCTAAATATAAAGAACTTTTATTGTGCTTGGCCATTTTTCGAGGTCTGACACCTACACGCAACTTGAGGAAAGCTGCAAACACAACTAAACTGAAATGTCGGAAATTCACAGAATGTAGCCTTCCCAGAGTAGTGAGAGTACCCAGACACTGCCATTGGCAGTGTCTGGGTACCCTCACTACTCTGGGATGGCTACATTCTGTGAATTTCTGCAGCAAGAGAGTATTTAATAAAAAATGAAAAACCTTAGATTACGGGATGTCGACGGTTTCGGTTTTTAAAAAAAAACTAAAAACCTTGGTTCGGTTTCGGTTAACCTACAGCTCTAGAAAAAACCCCAACCCATTTCATCCAATACATCAAAAGAATGAATAAACTAAAGGCTTTGAAAGTGTACCCTCACCTACTCCCCCATAAAAACGGATTCAATAAAATCAATGTTTACCCTATCAGTTCATTCAGATAATTCTGGATAAACAGACTACTCTGAAAATATACAGAACACAACTTACATGTGTTCTTATACATTTCTACAAGCGTAAATGACTTATAAAGTGAGATGCAGTTCATTCATGGGGCAGAGTCAAAAAGGAAAAAGCATGTCCTCCAAAACTTCAGTTTATAAATAAAGCCCTTCACATCTTGATTGGACCAGTCCCAATCTGATCAGAGCATGATTTTTCTAAATTTGAAACCTCAGAATTCTCAAGCTCAAACTGATCCAACTCACATGGGTGCAAACACAGTTGATGGAAATATTTCGGAAAACTAAATCCCCAGACAACGCTAAGTATAGCACTCAACACTGTTTCAGAGTTGGATGTCTCGTAATGCAGAAAAAATATGTATGTAAATAGAAGATTAAGTGTGGATGGCATTGTTGCATGTCAGGAAAGATACTACACTGTAGCTCAACTTGTTAAGACATGTACATGTATAGTATGTGACACAGCAATGAAAAACATCTAGGTAATGACCTGATAACAAAGGCACATATAAAGTATTGTAATGGTCTGTACATAAATACTGACCATAGCCTGTAACAAATGCATGGGTAAAGTATTGTAAAGGTGGGTGATAGTCAGATGCTAAACTAGAAAAGAAATCTTTGAATCCCAGAGTGGGTCTGACTGAACCCCAAAATATTTGTTCTCACGGCACAGTGATAACAAAGGCAACCCAAAACACACTCATTCCTGTCCCAAGGTGAAAACAAAGGGACCCAAGAAGTTTCGTGAAGATCAGTTCAAAAATACAAGCAGTATAGAAGTTGACAAAAAACTGATTGGATCTAATTTCGGTACAAAATGGCCATTGGCAGCAATCTTGAATTTTGGACCACACCCAGAAACACTCATTCTCGTCCCAAGGTGATAACAAAGGTACCCAAGAAGTTTCGTGAAGATCAGTTGATAAATACAGCCTCTAGCCCAAGCTGTATTGACATGTGCACTTACAGTGTATAAGTAGCACTACATAAATCAAAGTTCATCTAATTTGCATAATTTCTGCACAAGAAAAAAACCCGTATTATATGTGATGTATTCCATGTTACTAAACATTCATACAAAAATTTATTCAAATCAGAACTTTCATACAGAAGTTCTGTACAAAAGACTGATTGCACTAATTTTGGTACAAAATGGATGCTGGTGGCCATCTTGAATTTCGGACCACACCCCAAAACACTCATTCTCATCCCACGGTGATAACAAAGGTACCCAAGAAGTTTCGTAAAGATTGGTTCATAAATACGGCCTCTAGCCTGAGCCTTATAAAAGTTGTGTACAAAAAACTGATTAGACCTAATTTTGGTACAAAATGGCCACTGGCAGCCATCTTGAAATTTGGACCACACCCAGAAACACTCGTTCTTGTCCCAAGGTGATAACAAAGGTACCCAAGACGTTTCGTGAAGATCGGTTCATAAATACAGACTCTAGCCTGAGTCGTATTGTCATGTGTACTTACTGTGTGTAAGTAGCACTGAAAAAATCAAAGTTCATCTAATTTGCATAATTTCTGCACGAGAAAAAAACCTGTATTATATGTGATGTATCCCATGGTACTAAACATTCACACAAAAAATTATTAGAATCAGCGCTTTCATATAGAAGTCCTGTGCAAAAATCTGACTGCACCTAATTTTGTACATCTTGAATTTCGGACAGGACCCCAAAACACTCGTCCTCGTCCCACGTGATACTAAAGGTACCGGAGAAGTTTCGTAAAGATCGGTTCATAAATACGCCCTCTAGCCCAAGCCGTATTGGCATTTGCACTTACAATGCTGAAAGTAACATTAAATACATCAAAGTTAGTCTAATTTGCATAACTTACGCACAAGAAAAAAACCTGTATTATATGTGATGTACCCCATGGTCCTAAACATTCACACACAAAATTAATCAAATCAGCGCTTTCATATAGAAGTTCTGTGCAAAAATCTGATTGCACATAATTTTGTACAAAATGGCTGCCATTGGCCATCTTGAATTTCGGACTGGACCCAAAAACGCTCGTTCTCGTCCCACGGCGATACTAAAGGTACCCAAGAAGTTCCGTAAAGATCGGTTCATAAATACGGCCTCTGGCCCGAGCCGTATTGGCATTTGCACTTACAGTGCTGAAGGTAACACTAAATACATCAAAGTTGGTCAATTTGCAGCATAATTTACGCACAAGAAAAAAACCTGTATTATATGTGATGTATCCCATGGTACTAAACATTCATACAAAAATTTATTCAAATCAGCAGTTTCATATGGAAGTTCTGCGCAAAAATCTGATTTCACCTAAGTTTGTACAAAAAGGCTGCCAGCGGCCAACTTGAATTTCGCATCGGACCCAAAAATACCCGTTCTTGTCCCACGGTCATAACAAAGGTACCCAAGAAGTTTCGTAAAGATCGGTTCTTAAATACGGCCAGACGGCCATTCTAACAAATGGCTATTTATGTGGCTATTTTATGGACATATTAGGTGGCTAACCTAAAACACATGTCCAACATAATAAAACAAGTTTTTGGGGGAAAAATTTTTAGGGGGTCGGCTAACCCTACCCTTTACTGACCCTAACCCTACCCACCCCTAACCCTAAGCTAACCCTAAACTAACACTAACCCTAGCCACATAACTCTATCATCCCTTCACTGACCCCCCACCCCACTCCACTCCTAAACCCCACCCTGGAATGCCCTAACCCTACTCTACATTTATCCACCACCACCACCCCCCTCCCTCCCTCTCCCCCCCCCCCCCCCCACACAATAAGAGATTCTGTTATGTGGCTAGCCACATAACAGACTTTAACCACATAAGTATCCTGTTTTACTAACTGTTTAGTCATTTGTTTGTGCGGCCAGACAGACAGACGAACGACGGACAACTGGCCACGGCATAAGCTCCAATTTGGCTTCGCCAAAGTTGAGCTAAAAATTTGTTAACCTTTTACTTAATGAATATTGGTCACATCCGCTTGCATAATTGACATATTGAGCAGTTAAAAAAAAATATATTTCAAAAAAATTTAACAAAACCATTTTATGTGACTCCCCTCATTGGAAGGAGCAGGTTCCAAGGAGGTGTTACATATGGTTTTGTTGAACAATAATTTCAAATTTGAAAAAAATAATTATTAAAATAAACAGATTTTATTATTATATGCAATGCAATGGACAAAGGGTTAACCCTTCAAACAAACATAGCATTTGTAATGAATGGAACCCTTAAAAAAACCCATAACATTTGTAATGAATGGTCAAAGTCTGAAGTGGCTTAAAAATGTCAAAAATGGTGGTATCTCAAAAAAATAAAAAACAGCTATCTGGTAATTTTTTTCATTCTACAACATACTAAAGCTTCATGAAAATCAGATGAACTGAAATTTTTTAACCTATGACCATCACCTTAGAGTTCAGCCTTCACGATTGGGAATATGCTAGTATGGCAACACATTTTTAGATATGGTTTCTATTGGGAGATTATATTACAAAATTTCATAAAGATACATTTAACCCTTTACCTAACATGAAAAGCAGACGACACCTGCAAACAAAACGGTGATTTTTGTAAATAGTGCTGGCCAATTTTGGCTGTTATGTTGGGTAAAGGGTTAAGCTTGAAATTAAAATGTTTACAGAAACCCTTAAAATCTGGCTCCTTCCAAAGGAAGGTCAAAATTACATGAAGTAAAAATGAATGGCAAGACTTCAGATAACCAGAAATCAATGTGCAAAGTTTCAAAGCTATATCTTTCACAGCAATGGAGCTGTGCATTACACAAATACAGCATTTAATGATAAATGCTCAAAATCACCTATAATTTAGCGATGTAAAAACATAAAAAAAATAATGGTATCTCGAAAAACTAAAACACAGCTATCTGTTAATTTTTTTAAACTCTACAACATACATAAATTTCCTGAAAATCAAACTTTAATTTTTTGGACCTTGTTTCATATTACTAATTTTGTACAGTCAAAGTGTGCAAGCAAAAATAGTATTTCTGTCTGTTTTCACATCTGACAAAAAATAACATTTGCAAAAGAAGTACTGATTGAAAGGAGTTGTGGTAATTTGGAAAAAATTGGGAAGGAAATCTGATTTATGTATTTATAAGGTAGGTTGTGAAAAGAATTGTATCTTTTGGGAAATAAATCTTTGAAAGTTGGTATTAAATTAAATAAACACTGGTAGTTGGACGTTTCGGCTGTGACAAGATTGAGACATTTCATTGACGTCAGCCCAAAGTTGTACTATCTGCTTTGAGACCTTGTGTTGATTCCTTTTTATGTATTAGGCTTTGAAAAATGATTAAAAAACTGTTGGGATTGGGAGTTTAGAGGCTGAATTATCAAGAAGATTAAATACTCAAACAAGAGGCCCCAGGGGGCCTGAGGGCGCTCACCTGACATGGTAGCCTAAATATCAACCCAGAGAATTGATTTCCACAAGTTGCATCTGCTCCTCCTAAGAAAAGCTGAAACCAAATATCCAAATATTCTGACCAGTGGATCTAAAAAAAGATTTTTAAAGAATATTCCTCATACTGAACTAAGTCATAATTTGGGCTCCCACAGGGAGCCCATATATGAACCCAGGGACTTGGCTTTAACAAACCTGAATCTCACACCCCTAAGGATTCTGCACACCAAATATCAAAACATTCCGACTGCTGGATCTGAAGAAGAAGATTTTTAAAGAAAATTCCTCATTTTGAACCAAGTTACAATTCGAGCTCCCACAATCAGCCCAAATATGGACCTAGGGACATGGCTTGAACAGACTTGAATCTTACCCCCCTAAGGATGCTGCATAAAAAATATCAAAAGCATTCATCTGCTGGATCTGAAGATTTTTAAAGAAAATTCCTCATTTTGAACTAAGTTGTCATTCAGGCTCCCATAGTGAGCCCAAATATGAACCAAGGGACTTGGCTTGAACAAACTTGAATCTCAGCCCCCTAAGGTTGCTCCATGCCAAATATCAAAACATTCCAACTGCTGAATCTGAAGAAGAAGATTTTTAAAGAAAAATTCCTCATATTGACTAAGTTATAATATGGACCCATGGACTTGGCTTTAACACACTTGAATCCCCCCCCCCCCCCCCCCCCCCCCCCCCCAAGGATGCTACTCACCACATATCAAACCATTCCGACTGCTGGATCTGAAGAAGAAGATTTTTTAAGAAAATTCCTCATTTTGAACCAAGTTACAATTCGAGCTCCCACAATCAGCCCAAATATGGACCTAGGGACATGGCTTAAACAAACTTGAATCTCACCCCCTAAGGATGCTGCATACCAAATATCACAAGATTCTGCCTGCTGGATCTTGAGAAGAAGATTTTCAAAGAAATTTGCCTGAAATGCACTAAGTTCGAATTCGAGCTTCTATAGTGAGCCCAAATACATATCTAGGGAGCCAATTTGAACAAACTTGAATCAGATCCACCCCACAATGTTGCATACCAAATATCAAAAGATTCTGCCTGCTGGATCTGGAGAAGAAGATTTTTTAAGAAATTTGCTTGAAATGCACTAAGTTCGAAATCGGGCTCCTATACTGAGCCCAAATATGAACCCAGGGGGCCGATTTGAACAAAATTGAATCAGATCCACCCTCCAATGTTGCATACCAAATATCAAAAGATTCTGCCTGCTGGATCTGGAGAAGAAGATTTTTTAATGTTTTTCCCATTGCCTACAGTGTTAAAAAGTGCTGACTCAGCACTTTTTCAATGTCCCGAAACTGTACCGTATGATAAAACCGATGGCATTTTTTTTTTACCAATTCTTTCTGTTGGTCCTAAGGAAGCTTCACACCAAATAAAAATTCTCGGTGCCGTGCAGTTTTGGAGATAAGGGCGCTTTAATTTTTTCTATTTTTAGCTCCTGTGGTTCCCATGGGGCTACGGGAAAAAAAAATCAGCATAAATTAGGTACTTATGACCCAATAAGCCCTCACATAAAATTTGGTTCAAATCAGCCTCTCGGTTTGGAAAATAGAAATTTTGGGCGGGGTCAAAAATTTTGCCTCTCCCATAACGACGCCAAGTATAGCCCCACAAACTTCTCTTGTACAAATCTGAGTCTACACCTCAAAAGGAAGCTTCACACCAAATATCAAGTCTCTGCTACTGCTGGTTCATGAGAAGAAGATTTTTTAAGATTCCAGCACACTTTTTGGGTGTGGCCCTACCCACGGGCGGGGCAACTTGATTTGAACAAAATCAAATTGCGATGTCATAACAAACTATTATCTCAAATATCAATTAAATTGGTTCAGAGGTTTGGGAGGAGAAGACGCAAACACCATGTTCACGGACGCCGGACAACGGACGCCAGACGACGGACACCAGACGATGGACGACGGACGGTGAGTGATCACTATAGCTCTCCTGATTGAAAGTCAGGTGAGCTAAAAATGAAACACTTTACCACTGATGATCTGACATCGGCATCGACTGATTGTGTATTCAAACCAAGGCCATTCGTCTGATGATGGGGCATTCTTCTTATCGGCTCATCACTATTTTGAATGACTTAATAAAATAAAAGTAACATGGCTAGAAGTATAAGCTTTATGATTGTATTAAGACAGAACACAGTGAGAGTGATGTACGTGGGACTGGAAACAACAGTTTTTCAGGCCACGCAAAATTCATCAGGCCACCCTACAAATCTTTTATTTTTTAAGTCAGTCAGACAAAAATTAAAAGAATACAGAATGTCTGGCAACCAAAAGTGTCAAGAACAATCAAGCCATTGTGTCTTCAGAAGAACCTGCATTTATCGAGTATGTGTAGTTTTTTGAATGCAAATTAGCATTTCCACACATTTCCATACATATGTGTGGAAACAATGTTGCCTCCAAAAAAATTTCACAATGTTCAGAGTTGAACTGCTACTTAAGTTTTGAGGGTTTTTTTTTTTCAGACTAGTAAATTTTCTCCTGTCTGGTAATATTTCTATATTTTCAGACCAAATGTCCTGTGACAGTTTTGCAAAGCCTTTGAACTGTAACAAATTTTAACTCTTTACCCAACGAATCGCCCACATCCACCCGCGTAATATGCAAATTCAGCAGCTGAAAAAAATACTATTTTTCAAAAAATTTCAACAAAACCATATCATGTGACCCCTCTTTCGAACGAGCTGGTCAAGCTCGATCCAATGAGGGGGGCACAAGATATGTTTTTGTTGTAATGTTTTTAAAAAATGATATTTAAAATAATAAATTTTTATATCGTCTGCATTGGGTAAAGGGTTAACGCCTGTTCATACAGAGTTTGCCAGTGAAAAGCAATCTGCATTGATATTGTCATAAATGACACTGTTAGTGTCCATTTCTTTCCTCTGGCAAACTCTGTGATTTTAAAAACTTACCTATAAGTGGCATTCTTCTTTTTCAACAGGCTTAAATCTATATTTGGGAAGTGTGTCCAAACCGTGAGTGAAGCACTGCAAAACAAGCCTGAAAATAAGCAGACTGTCATCTTCAGAATAAGGACCCCAGAAGGTTAATTTGGTGATGCTACCCTACACAGCAGGGTAGCCTCACTAAATTTACCCTCTGTGAACCTTAGTCTGAATGAAGGTCTCAAACCTGAAGAGCAAGAGGTACCCAAAGTATAAATTGGCACACTGTATGGGATAGCATCAGCAAATTCACCCTCTGGGGACCTCATTTTGTAAATGATAGATTGCTTATTTTCAGACTTGCTGCAAAACTTTGAAAAGTGTATTTAAATTCGGCATAATTTGGCCATCTTTACTATTAGGAGTGCACAGCATTTACTGTCATTATTTGGGGGGGTGGGGGGGGGGGGGAATTTAAAGGCCTATTATTATCATTAGGGCTTATTTGTAAAATATGTCTCAGAACAAAAAGGGTTGCATGAGTCTGGTGTCAAACATTAGACTAACAACATGATAATGAGATGGGTTCCAGTCTTGAAAAATCAATATGGATAAACTGAGAATTTTTATTCTGCACAGATCAATACAAGAATACATGACAGGAAGATCATCCCCTCCCCTTAAGGCAAAGAATTACAAACGGTGAAAGAAGCAGATAATTGTTCAATATTTTTGTGAAACGAACATTATAGTTTATTTAGGGACAGAGAATAAAACCAATTACTGTCAAAATGCAGAGATGATATTTCCCTTTCACCAAATATGTATTGCTATGCCGATATAGTTACAAGCTTTCTGAGCATCTTATCTTGTACATTTAATATATAATTAAATATTTAGCACTGTGGGGAAAATTTCTGGGTTCACTGTACTTCAGAAAATTGAAATATTTTCATTACATAGAGTCGTGTCCGAATAAGCTTCACTTGAATAAGAACTACTCATTTGTTCCAAATAATAGTGCAGTGGAAAATAATGGTGTAGGATCGAAAAAATATATACAAATATTGAAAATAGTGTGGGATACGGGAAGTGATTGATACTAAAGGTTCCGGGTGTCACTTGTTGGACACCATGATCTAGTTTCTGAACAAGTAGGTCAATGTGAGTCTGTGCCACTCTCTTGCCCCAACATGTAGATGCTTCTCAAGTTTGCTAACCTTAAGCTATTTAATATAGTAAACATGAGCATGAACTATTTTTGAGGCAGATGGATGTGACATACTGGAAATGAACAAAATTAACGGGTGCAGTTTTATGCTCCCACAAAATCAGAGACGAGTGTAAATTGCACCCGTAAAATGTTAGTATATGAATTTTCGAGGGAATACTGTCATTAAACACCAGAAACTTTATCACTTTGAACCTGAGCGGCCACTTTTCCAATCAATATTTTCAACGTACAGCCCCAATAGACCAATCAGTATTTTCTGCACGTTGAAAATATTGATTGGTCTACCCCAAATAATGAATATGGACTCTTCTAATTGCCGCCATTGAACTGGCATGGCAGATACCACCAGTGTTCAAATAGTTAAATGTATAAGGAATTGCTGAATTATGACAGTAACTTGCCACTGGTCACGGAGTGCTGCTTTCTCAAAACAACATACATGTATATGCCCTCACAGTATATTAGTGCTCCACAATATTTTTTGAAGTGCATTTATCAGCTCCCACAAAATAGAAATCATAGGTGCTGATGGGAGCAATTGCAATCACACCCGTCTCATTTCCAGGACTGGACTTATTTTCTAAAATGTAGGTCAGTAGAACCCCCTCCCCCACCCTCCTTCCTTATAGTCTGAAACATACTCCCACCCCAAGATGTATATTCTTCTCAAGTTTTGTAACCCTAAAGCAAATAAAAAAATAATGCCAATGATGTTGGTCTTGTGAGCATGAATTATTTAGGGAGGATATCTGGATGCACATGACAACATGGCCTGTTTTCTAAAATCTAGGTCAGTGCAACCTACTTATAATCTGTAGCAATCCCCCTTCTCATGTTAGATTACCTGTAGTCATATGGTATAAGAATTAAGACCGAGAATTGGTTTCGGGAGAAGTGAACATCACATATGAACACAATGATGTTCTTTTAAATTGGAAAATCATGTAGCTACAAATATTTTGGAGAAGCAAACAGATCCTAATGCAAATCCTAATCATAGCTCTGACCCAATACTTCAAAACATGAAAACTTAGCTATACCCCCCCCCCCCCCCCCACCCCCATCTTTTAGTCCCACAGTATATCACTGTTTGGTGCAAAGCCATTCAAACAATAGCCTAACTGTACAGAGGAACACACACAATGTACCAATATACTCAAAAAAACATCAGTAATGTGACTGTACCATTGTGACTGCAGACAGGTGCACACATAGAAGCAAAAACACATGGAGCCAGATATTAAGTCACCCGTCTGCTTTTACAGTGGTAGGCAACAATAGAATCTGTATAAAAACATGTATTCAGGACAATGGGCATTCATAGTCAAATAACACGTAATTCACCAAGCAAACTATAAACAAAATGCCGATAGGATCACCAATCCAATGTCGAGTTGTGACAGCACAAAAGTGTGTTTAATCATTATAAACTTATCGTCTGGAAACCAATTGTTTACAATTTACTATTTGAAGGGTCACTGTGACCTTGACCTTTGACCTAGTGATTCCGAAATAAATAGGGCTCTTTCATGCACCAATGCCAACATACCTATGAAGTTTCATGAACGTAGGTGGAACCATTGTCAAATTATCTTCTGGAAATCAATTGTTTATGATTTATTATGTTCAAGGTCCTTGAGACCTTGGCCTTTGACCTAGTGAGTCCAAAACAAGTCCATAATAAATAGGGTTCTACACTCACTGAGGCTAACTTACATATGAAGTTTCATGAATGTAGGTTAAACCACTATCAAGTTATCATCTGAAAAAAAAATTGTTGCGATTTACTATGTTTAGGGTTGATGTGACCTTGACCTTTGACCTGCCGAGTCCAAAATCAATAGGGGTCTTCGTCGCACCCAGGTCAACTTACCTATGAAGTTTATTGAATGTAAGCTGAACCACTATCAAGTTATCATCCGGAAACCAATTGTTGCGATATACTATGTTCAAGGTCACTGTGACCTTGACCTTTGACCTGGTGAGTCCAACATCAATAGGGTTCTTCCTCGCACCAAGGCCAACACGCCTGTAAAGTTTCATGACTCTAGGTTGAACCACTATCAAGTTATCATCCGGAAACCAATTGTTGCAATATACTATGTTCAAGGTCACTGTGACCTTGACCTTTGATCTGGTGAGTCCAAGATCAATAGAGTTCTTCCTCGCACCAAGGCCAACCCACCTATGAAGTTTCATGAATGTAGGTTGAACTACTATCAAGTTATCATCCGGAAAGGAATTGTTGCGATTTACTATGTTCAAGGTCACGTTGACCTTGACCTTTGACGTAGCGAGTCCAAAATCAATAGGGTTCTTCCCCTAACCAAGGCCAATCTGCCTATGAAGTTTCATGAATGTGAGTTGAACCATTATCAAGTTATCATCCGGAAACCAATTGTTTAAGATTTACTACGTTCAAGGTTACTGTGACCTTGACCTTCGACGTAGCATGTCCAAAATCAATAGGGTTCTTCCTCCCACCAAGACCAACCTACGTATGAAGTTTAATGAATGTGAGTTGAACCACTATCAAGTTATCATCCGGAAACCAATTGTTTACGCCCGCCCGTCCGCCCGCGCACCCAGGTCAACTTACCTATGAAGTTTATTGAATGTAAGCTGAACCACTATCAAGTTATCATCCGGAAACCAATTGTTGCGATATACTATGTTCAAGGTCACTGTGACCTTGACCTTTGACCTGGTGAGTCCAACATCAATAGGGTTCTTCCTCGCACCAAGGCCAACACGCCTGTAAAGTTTCATGACTCTAGGTTGAACCACTATCAAGTTATCATCCGGAAACCAATTGTTGCGATATACTATGTTCAAGGTCACTGTGACCTTGACCTTTGACCTGGTGAGTCCAAGATCAATAGGGTTCTTCCTCGTATCAAGGCCAACACACCTATGAAGTTTCATGACTCTAGGTTGAACCACTATCAAGTTATCATCCGGAAACCAATTGTTGTGATATATTATGTTAAAGGTCACTGTGACCTTGACCTTTGATCTGGTGAGTCCAAGATCAATAGAGTTCTTCCTCGCACCAAGGCCAACCCACCTATGAAGTTTCATGAATGTAGGTTGAACTACTATCAAGTTATCATCCGGAAAGGAATTGTTGCGATTTACTATGTTCAAGGTCACGTTGACCTTGACCTTTGACGTAGCGAGTCCAAAATCAATAGGGTTCTTCCCCTCACCAAGGCCAATCTACCTATGAAGTTTCATGAATATGAGTTGAACCATTATCAAGTTATCATCCGGAAACCAATTGTTTAAGATTTACTACGTTCAAGGTCACTGTGACCTTGACCTTCGACGTAGCATGCCCAAAATCAATAGGGTTCTTCCTCCCACCAAGACCAACCTACGTATGAAGTTTAATGAATGTGAGTTGAACCACTATCAAGTTATCATCCGGAAACCAATTGTTTACGAAAGCCCGCCCGCCCACCCGCCCGCCCGCCCGCCCGGACGCCCGCCCGCCCGCCATTCACCAAACTATAAGTCGAGTTTGACTTCGTCACAACTCGACTAAAAATGTTATGAGGCCATGCAGACTTTGGCGGTTCAGCACAGATTACTTCAGACTGATAAGGGATGATTAAGTTTTTATATGCAGTAGACTCTTGATAATCAAAGCCTAAGGAACTAGAGAATTTATTCTGAGTTTTCAAAATTTTGGAAATGGGTCACTAGGTTGCAGTGTTGTTTCAGTGGGGTTTAAATGAAACTCACTGTTTTATATTCAAGTTTTTGATAAACAAGGAAAATGCCAAATTAAATACTATCTATATCTTGTAATGAACAACTGATCACTGCTTACTTTTTGTTTACATTCTGAACACACATACATTATGAGGAGAGTGTATTATCACTAAATCACTTGTAGAGTGGAGATTCCACCCAAGCAATAATTGCAAATTTGTTGTAAAGCCTAACAAGCACAAGCTAAATTTCAGCCAATGGACCTCCGAGTATAACCCGGAGGTCCATTGGCTGAAACATTATTTGTGCTTTTTGTCCACATGTACAGAATTTGAAAGTGATACTTTGGGTGATAACTCCACTCCCCGGGTGATTTAGTTACAATCCACTCGCCACATACTATATATAAATAAAACAGAAACAGACATTATAAAATTAATGCTTTGAACCCTGATGGCATCTTCCAGGCAAGTTCAGTACCAATAACTGGATTATAGGAAGAATCCATATTCGTTACTTAGAGGTACACCAATTAATATATTCAACGTGCAGCCCTCAGGGTTGAAAATAAATATTAATTGGTCTCCCATACAAGTTCACTGAGCAACTAATGCCAACTATCTGCTTCATGAATTCTGATCAGATCATATGACTCTGGACAGGAAAGGCAGTCTTTCGGTTTTAAAGGGTTAAAGAATGACACACAGCAAGTGGGGGACAAGTTCTGCAGTAAATGCAAAAAAAACGTCTCATCACTAATGCAGTAACAAGACCAGTCTCTAACAGACATTTTTTTAAAACTCGAGTGTTCAGGAACAAATGCTGGAGTATGAAATTATGATGCACATTTTATAGTGCCATTTTGTAGACTGAATGACAAATGATGAAAGAATGAACGATGAAAAAATGGTTTATGCATGCAGAAGGTGCCGAGGGATGTTGAGAGATGAATGACAAAGTTGTTTTTATCCCCAATTTAAAAGTGTTATTATAATTTGGGCACTTCAAAGTGATAGGATTTTTTTTTTTTGGGGGGGGGGGGAATCAAATTAATTTTTTGGTGCAAAATGAAATATTTTAGTGTTAAATGGAATCTAATTGTAAATGAGAATAAATTAACTCTTCATTGTCCTTTGAGTAGAATCAGTCCTGGAATTGAGACAGGTGCGAGTGCAATTGCTCCCATCAGCACCCGTGTTTTCTATTTTCCGGGACCTAAAAAATGCACTTGCTGAAAAATATTGCAGAGCACTAATACACTGTGAGGGCATATAAATGTGTGCTGTTTTGAGAAAGCAGCACTTTGTGGCCAATAGCAAGTTACTGTCATAATTCAGCAATTCCTTATACAATTAACTCCTTGAACCTAAGCAGATGCTTTTCTGGCCAGGAACATAATACACCATAACATCATTAAATAGGATGGCTGTTCAGTAAATGTGTGGGGAAGACCAATCAATATTTTTAAGGTGCATTGATTGGTCTACCCCAAATAATGAATATGGACTCTTCTAACTGCTGCAATTGAACTGGCATGGAAGATACCACTAGTGTTCAAAGGGTTAAGGTTTACAGAGTTTGGTGACAGTATTCCCTCGAAAATTCATATATTAACATTTTACGAGTGCAATTTACTCCCGTCTCTGATTTCACGGGAGCTTAAAACTGCACCCGTCAATTTTGTTCAGTTCCTGCACTTGCAAAACAAGGTGCCGTCTGCAGTGCTTTAGCATTATAGATGGCACCTTAGTAGACTCAAAAGTATGGTATTTGTCTTTAGTATTACCTGGCTCTATCAAGTATTTGGTTGTAAAGAAAAAACACAAATGATAATAAGAGCAATGTGATTGTGTCATAAAGGGATAGGTAAGTCTTAGACTGAACACCAACAATGCATAATAAAATAAAAATGATTCGAGTCAGCATTCATTGGTTATTGGACAGAAACCAAATTCAATATGGCCACTATGACGGCCATACTGAATCAGTTATCTGATCCAAAATCAAAAGGAAGTTTCCTCTAGACACCAATAATGCATAATCAATTGAAAGTGTCAATGACACTGTAGCTCAACTTGTTTAAGACATGTACATGTATAGTATGTGACACAGCAGTGACAAACATCTAGGTAATGACCTGATAACAAAGGTACATGCAAAGTATAGTAACGGTCTGTACATAAATGCTGACCCTAGCCTGTAATAAATGTGTAGGAAAAGTATTGTAAAGGTGGGTGACAGTCAGATGCTAAACTAGAAAAGAAATCTTTGAGTCCCAGAGTGGGTCTGACTGAACCCCAAAATATTTGTTCTCATAGCACAGTGATAACAAAGGCACCCCAAAACACTCGTTCCTGTCACAAGGTGATAAGAAAGGTACCCCAAGAAGTTTCGTGGACATTTTGTTCATAAATACAGACTCTAGCCCGAGCCGTATTGACATGAGCATTGACAAATCAAAGTTCCTCTAATTTGCACAATTTCAGCACGAGAAAAAAACCTGTATTATATGTGATCTGTATCTGTATTCTTACGTAGCAGTAACCCATTGAGGCTTTAATGCTATTCCATCTTACTAACCATTTCTACAAAAATTTATTCAAATCAGAACTTTCATACAGAAGTTCTGTACAAAAAACTGATTGCACTAATTTTGGTACAAAAAGGTTGCTGGCAGCCATCTTGAATTTTGGACCGCACCCAAAAAAATTTGTTCTTGTCCCACGGTGATAACAAAGGTACTTAAGAAGTTTCATAAAGATCAGTTCATGAATACGGCCTCTAGCCCGAGCCGTATTGGCATTTGCAGTTACAGTGCTGAAAGTAACATTAAATAGATCAAAGTTAGTCTAAATGGCATAATTTATGCACGAGAAAAAAACCTGTATTATATGTGATGTATTCCATGGTACTAAACATTCATGCACAAAATTTTTCAAATCAGTGCTTTCATATGGAAGTTCTGCGCAAAAGTCTGATTGCACCTAATTTTGTACAAAATGGCCACCAGCGGCCATCTTAAATTTCAGACCGGACCCCAAAACACTCGTTCTCATCCCACGGTGATAACAAAGGTACCCAAGAAGTTTCGTAAAGATCAGTTCATAAATATGGCGTCTATCCGAGCCGTATTGGCATTTGCACTTATTACAGTGCTGAAAGTAACACTAAATAAATCAAAGTTAGTAAATTTGCATAATTTACGCACAAGAAAAAACCTGTATATGTGATGTATCCCATGGTACTAAACATTCATACAAAACAATTATTCAAATCGGAGCTTTCATATGGAAGTTCTGCGCAAAAATCTGATTGCACCTAATTTTGGTACAAAATGGCTGCCAGCGGCCGTCTTAAATTTCGGACCAGACTCAAAAACTCTTGTTCTCGTCTCACAGTGATAACAAAGGTACCCAAGAAGTTTCGTAAAGATCGGTTCATAAATATGGCCTCTATCCCGAGCCGAGTGTACGGCGTGATGGACAGATGACGGGCCATGGCAATATCTCACATTTGGCTTCGCCAAAGTTGAGCTAAAAATGAAACTGATTCAAGTCAGTATTCATTAGTTACTGGATGGAAAAATTCAATATGGCCACCATGGCAGCCATGTTGAATTGGCTAGGTGGATCAAAATCGAAAGGTCGCTTCCTCTAGACACTGATAATGCATAACCAAAAAATGAAATTGATTTGTGGCAGTATTCATTAGTTATTGGACGGAAACCAAATTCAAGATGACCACCATGGAAGCCATAATAAATTGGCCACTGGTGGCTATCTTGGTTCAGCTGACTGGTCAAACATTGAAAGGAAGCTTCCTCTAGACTCAAACAATGCATAATAAAAATCAAAAATGAGTTGAGTCAGCATTCATTAGTTATTGGATGGAAACCCAATTCCAATTCAATATGGACACCATGGCAGCCATATTGAATTGGCTAGCTGGAAAAAAAATCAAAAGGAAGCTTCCTCTAGACAGCAATAATGCATAATTAAACTTAGATGTGAGTCTTCCATGGAAGACGTGTGTCACCTGCACTATATTTTAATATTTCAGACAGAATTCTAAGTGGAAAAGGGGCATAACTCTGGAAAAAATACAGCGGATCAAAAAATAAAATAGGAGGTACACAATGCCATTATGTGATAAAGAATCACTGAAAGTTTCATCAAAATCCATTCATAGGTTAAAGAGGAGTGGCGGATAAGAGAAAGTGTGACGCGGACGACGCAAGACGACAAAAGTATTCCCTATATGTCGCTCCCCACTTCGTGGGGCGGCGACACAAAAATGAAATTAATTAAGAGTCAGTATTCATTAGATATTGGATGGAAACCAAATTCAAGATGGCCACCATGGAAGCCATAATAAATTGGCCACTGGCAGCCATACTGGTTCGGCTGGCTGGTCCAACACAGAAAGAAAGCTTCCTCTAGACACAAACCATGCATAATTAAAAAATAAAAATGAATCGAGTCAGCGTTCATTAGTTATTGGACAGAAATCAAATTTACTATGGTGGCCACATTGAATTGGCTGTCTGGACCAAAATCGAAAGGAAGCATTATCTAATCATCCATAAGTAACTCTAAAATTATGATTTGATCAAATAGGTGGTTCTTTAATTATTGGACGGAAACCAAGAGTTAACAGGCAGACGATGAATGGACGGATGCTCAGACTAATGGATGGACAGACAGAGAGACTGATGGATGGATGGATGGATGGATGGATGGATGGATAGCAAGACAGACAAACAGACTGACTGACTGATGGATGGATGGATGGATGGATGGATGGATGGATGGATGGATGGATGGATGGATGGATGGATGGATGGACAGCAAGACAGACAGCAAGACAGACAGATGGACAGATAGATGGACATGGTGAAAATGCCCGAGATAGTCAGGGGCATAAAAATATAGAAGATAAAAAACTAAGTAAATAAAATAAACAAGAGGCCTCAAAGAGCCTTAATCGCTCACTGGCCAAAGTGATTCAAAGAAGTATTTGGGGGTCACATTCAGTTAGACATGGTTCATCAACACTACAAAGGAATGAAGTCATGAGAGACAAATTTTATGGAACTAGGGCCGTGGCCTGAACAAACCTGAATCTTACCCCCTCTGAGGATGTTGTATACCAAATATCAAAAGCATTCATCTGCTGGGTCTGAAGAAGATTTTTAAAGAAAATTCCTCATTTTGAACTAAGTTATCATTCAGGCTCCCACAGTGAGCCCAAATATGAACCCAGGGACTTGGCTTGAACAAACTTGAATCTCAACCCCTAAGGATGCTGCATGCCAAATATCGAAACATTCCGCCTGCTGAATCTGAAGAAGATTTTTAAAGAAAAATTCCTCATATTGACTAAGTTATAATTTAGGCTCCCACAGCAAGCCCAAAATGGACCATTGACTTGACTTTAACAAACTTGAATCTCAGTCCCCTAAGGATACTACACACCACATACCAAAACATTCCGACTGCTGGATCTGAAAAAGATTTTTTAAGAAAATTCCTCATTTCAAACTAAGTTACAATTCAAGATCCCACAGCGAGCCCAAATATGGACCTAGGGACATGGCTTGAACAAACTTGAATTTCACCCCCCCAAGGATGCTGCATACCAAATATCAAAACATTCCGACTGCTGGATCTGAAGAAGATTTTTAAAGACAATACTTCATTTTGAACTAAGTTATCATTTGAGCTTCCACAGTGAGCCCAAATTTGGACCTAGGGACATGGCTTGAACAAACTTGAATCTCACCCCCCTAAGGATGCTGCATACCAAATATCAAAATATTCCGACTGCTGGATCTGAAGAAGATTTTTAAAGAAAATTCCTCATTTTGAACTAAGTTATAATTCGGGCTACCACAGTGAGCCCAAATATGAACCCAGGAACTTGGCTTGAACAAAATTGAATCTCACCCTCCTAAGAATGCTGCATACCCAATATCAAAAGATTCTTCCTGCTGGATCTGGAGAAGAAGCTTTTTTAAAGAAATTTGCCTGAAATGCACCAAGTTAAAATTTAGGCTCCTATACTGAGCCCAAATATGAACCCAGTGGGCCGATTTGAACAAACTTGAATCAGATTCACCCCACAATGTTGCATACCAAATATCAAAAGATTCTGCTTGCTGGATCTGGAGAAGAAGATTTTTTAAGAAATTTGCCTGAAATGAACTAAGTTCAAATTCGAACTTTGAAAGTGAGCACAAATATGAATCCAGGGGGCCGATTTGAACAAATTTAAATCAGATCCACCCCCAGAATGTCGCATACCAAATATCAAAAGATTATGCCCGCTGGATCTTGAGAAGAAGATTTTTTAAGAAATTTGCCTGAAATGCACCAAGTTCAAATTCAGGCTTCTACACTGAGCCCAAATATGAATCCAGGGGGCCGATTTGAACAAATTTGAATCAGATCCAACCCACAATGTTGCATACTAAATATCAAAAGATTCTGCCTGCTGGATCTGGAGAAGATTTTTTAAGAAATTTGCCTGAAATGCATAAAGTTCGAATTCGGGCTTCTATACTGAGCCCAAATGTGAATCCAGGGAGCCGATTTGAACAAACTTGAATCAGATCCACCCCACGATGTTGCATTCCAAGTATCAAAAGATTCTGCCTGCTTGATCTGGAGAAGAAGATTTTTAAAGAAATTTGCCTGAAATGCACTAAGTTCGAATTTGGGCTTCTATAGTGAGCCCAAATAAGAATCCAGGGGGCCGATTTGAACAAACTTGAATAAGACCCATACCAAGATGCTGCATACTAAGTATCAAAAGATTCTGCCCACTGGTTCTGGAGAAGAAGATTTTTGAATAATTTTTCTATAATTCATACGGTGCTATCAGAGTTATGCCCCATACAGAGCCCCCAAGGGACGTGGCCATTTCATTTGAACAAACATGAATTGCCATATAGTAATGAACATCCACATGAAGTTTCGTGAAAATCGGACCAGTGGTTTCTGAGGAGAAGTCGTTTGAATAATGTTCACGACGCCGGATGGACAACGGACGGCAAGTGATAAGTTTAGCTCCATTCGGTGAGCTAATAAATATTTACACACTGTTTATTCACACTAAACAAACTAGTAGCAAATAATTAGCTTTCAGGATTATAAAAATTATTAAGTCAGACAGAAAAGATTAACTCTTAACCAGCTCAGTATTTTCAAGATATTTTTCATCAAATCTAGTCATGGCTGCTGTGAAGCAGCCATGACTCGAGTTGATGAAAAATTAATCTAAATATAACAAGAAAACAGTGATGAAAAAATCCATTCAATTTACAGAGGAAAAAATACTTATATGAGTGACAAGAGAAATCCTGTGGTGGGCAGGAACATCCGTCAGCAGCATGTAAAGAGTTAAGTAACAAAGAAAATTTTGATAAGAATCAGATTAAATAAATAAACTGTTGAATCAGTTAACCCATAACAAAAAGCCATGATTATAACAGTTACCTATAGATTACTTGTAAGGCATGAATTATGTGTCACCTGTGTCATCAGACAGTGATTTTATAGAAAAAAATGCTCTATGATTATAAACCACAAAGCCTATGGCGGCCTACCAAAAACATATTTTGGGTGCCAAATGCTGTATTTTTGGTGCCAAACTAATTTTTTAGTGAAATTGGCACCATTGGCACCCAACAGCATGAACAATGCAGGGTGACATTCAAAAAACTGTTGGTACCTATCAACATGATTTGAAGGCTTGATGATAAGCATTATTGTTTCCAAATGAAACAAAATACTGCATTTTGATTGGCTGAGAGGTGCGCTGTAACTTGTAATCCAGAGTAACAATACACAATAGCAGGCTATAAGTCTAAAAAAAAAGTACCGATTTTTAATTATTAATTCATACCTTTTGCTCAGTTATGTTAGAACAAATATAATGAAAGTGTCAATGACACTGTAGCTCAACTTCTTTAAGACATGTACATTTATAGTATGTGACACAGCAATGACAAACATCTAGGTAATGACCTGATAACAAAAGTACATATAAAGTATTGTAACGGTTTGTACATAAATGCTGACCTTAGCCTGAAACAAATGCACAGGTAAAGTATTGTAAAGGTAGGCGACAGTTAGTTGCTAAACTAGAAAAGAAATCTTTGAGTCCCAGAGTCTGACTGAACCCAAAAATATTTGTTCTCAGAGAACAGTGATAACAAAGGCACACAAAAACACTCGTTCCTGTCCCAAGGTGATAACAAAGATACTCAAGAAGTTTCGTGAAGATCGGTTCATAAATATAGACTCTAGCCCGAGCCGTATTGGCATGTGCACTTACTGTGTATAAGTAGCACTGAATAAATCAAAGTTCATCTAATTTGCATAATTCCTGCGCAAGAAAAAAATCTGTATTATATGTGATGTATTCAATGTTACTAAACATTCATACAAAAATTTATTCAAATCAGAACTTTCATACAGAAGTTCTGTACAAAAAACTGATTGCACTAATTTTGGTACAAAATGGCTGCTGGCGACCATCTTGAATTTGGGACAGCACCCAAAACACTCGTTCTCATCCCACAGTGATAACAAAGGTACCCAAGAAGTTTTGTAAAGGTCGGTTCATAAATACGGCCTCTAGCCTGAGCCGTTTAGAAGTGGTGTACAAAAAACTGATTGGACCTAATTTCGGTATAAAATGGCCACGGACAGCCATCTTGAATTTCAGACCACACCCGGAAACACTCGTTCTCATCCCAAGGTGATAACAAAGGCACCCAAGAAGTTTCGTAAAGATCGGTTCATAAATACGGCCTCTAGCCTGAGCCATGTTGACGGTGCGATAGACGTTCTTACAAATGGCTACTTATTTGGCTATTTTATGGACATCTTAGGTGGCTAACCTAAAACACATGTCCAACATAATAAAACAAGTTTTTTGGGAAAAAATGTTTGGGGGGTCAGCTAACCCTACCCTTTACTGACCCTAACCCTACCCACCCCTAACTCTAATCCTAAACTAACCCTAGCCACATAACTCTAACACCCCTTCACTGACCCCAACCCCACCCCTAAACCCTACCCCGGAATGCCCTAACCCTACTCTACATTTATCCAAACCCCCACTCCCCAACCACCCCCACAATAAGAGATTCTGTTATGAGGCTAGCCACGTTACAGACTTTAACCACATAAGTATCCTGTTTTACTAACTTGTAGCCACATAAGTAGTCCTTTGTGTGTGCAGAAGGACAGACAGACAGATGGATGGATGACGGGCCATGACAATACCTCAAATTTGGCTTCGCCAAAGTTGAGCTGAAAATGCAGGAAATTTAATATTTATGTGCAATAAAATTTTACATATGGATGTCATTGGAACTGGCTCATTGAGTCAGTTCCAATGACATTCATATTTGTCTGGTTTTATTAAGAAATGTGCGGGAATGCAACCGTTTCGGTGGGGGTAGTGTAATGGTTTTAGCCGGAATTTCCTTGCAACATCGAACGCAGCTGATCTTCATCGATGGTAATCTGAATGGACAGTGATATAGGGATGAAATTCTTAATGCTGTTGTTGTCCTGTTGTTCAATGCTAACGTCAGATTGCAGTTATTCCAGCAAGACAATGCCCGATGTCACATGGCGCGTATCTGTCGTGACTTTCTTGAGGAGCAGAACATCAAACTTCTTACCTGGCCCCCACTTTCGCCAGATTTGTCACCAATCGAGCATCTTTGGGATCAATTGGACCATTGGGTACGACTTCATGATCTTCAGATGTTAGGCGATTTACGTAATGTTTTAAGGCAGGAGTGGAACACAACACTACAGGGTGACATCCAGACTTATCAGGTCCATGCACCATCAATGTCTTGCCACCCAAGAGGCAAACGGTGGACATACATGCTATTGACTGCATGTGTGAACTTTTCATTTAACCCCATGTCTGAATTACGACTTCCTGACGTGACGCTTGTAACAGTAAGAACATGAAATTATGCAAATTCATACAGCTAGACTTGAAATATGAATTTACAATAATTTGTTTGGGATTAAAGTCGATAATACTAAAAAATTGCTCCCCAAAGTTTATTATACTTTCTTTTTTGACTCAGTATATTTGAAAGTAAATTTTCTCTTTCAACCTGCAATATTTAAATCTTATGACCACACATTATTATGCGGATCGGGGGATATATAAAGTACTCCATGACTGTCAGCTGATAATGTTTTTATAATCAGCTCATAAGTGTTATTAACATAAGATTTACAAGAGATGATATGTTGTTGTTTAGTATTTTATGATTCTTACAACAGACTGGATCATAATGTATCAGTTTTATGGTGATGAGAAGCTGTAATTCACAGAAAGAACTATCAAGAAGAGGCAATTAACTTGTGCTTTTAACCCTCTACCCAACGTAATGGCCAAAACCGACCAGCACTATTCTAAAAAATCGCCAGTTAATTTTCATTATTGTATTCAATTTTTGTCTCAGAAACATAGGTTATGACACATCGTTGGAACGTGCTCGTCGAGCTCATTCCAACGATGGGTCATAACCTATGTTTTTTGAGACAAAAAATGAAAACAAGAGGCCCCAGGGGTCCTGAGGTCGCCCACTTGACATGGAAGCCTAAATATCAACTCAGAGAATTGATTTCAACAAGTTGCATCTGCTCCTCCTAAGGAAAGCTTATACCAAATATCCAAAGATTCTGATCTAAAAAAAAAAATGATTTTTAAATAATATTCCTCATATTGAACTTAGTTATAATTCAGGCTCCCACAGGGAGCACATATATGAACCCAGGGTCTTGGCTTTAACAAACTTGAATCTCACCCCCCCTAAGGATGCTGCATACCAAATATCAAAACATTCCGACTGCTGGATCTGAAGAAGATTTTTAAAGAAAATTCCTCATTTTGAACTAAGTTATACTTCGGCTCCCACAGTGAGTCCAAAATATGAGCCCAGGGACTTGGCTTGAACAAACTTGAATCTCAATCCCCTAAACATAGTGCATACCCAATATCAAAAGATTCTGCCTGCTGGATCTTGAGAAGAAGATTTTCAAAGAAATTTGCTTGAAATGAACTAAGTTCAAATCTGGGCTCCTATACTGGGTCCAAATATAATCCCAGGGAGCCGATTCGAACAAACTTGAATCAGATCCACCCCACAATGTTGCATACCAAATATCAAAAGATTCTGCCTGCTGGATCTGGAGAAGAAGATTTTTTAAGAAATTTGCCTGAAATGCACTAAGTTCGAATTCGAGCTTCTACAGTGAGCCCAAATATACATCTAGGGAGCCAATTTGAACAAACTTGAATCAGATCCACCCCACAATGTTGCATACCAAATATCAAAAGATTCTGCCTGCTGGATCAGGAGAAGAAGATTTTTTAAGAAATTTGCCCGAAATGCACTAAGTTCAAAATCGGGCTCCTATACTGAGCCCAAATATGAACCCAGGGGGCCAATTTGAACAAACTTGAATCAGATCCACCCTACAATGTTGCATACCAAATAACAAAAAAATTCTGCCTGCTGGATTTGGAGAAGATTTTTTTTTAATGTTTTTCCCCTTGCCTACAGTGTTAAAAAGTGCTGACTCAGCACTTTTTCAAAGTCCTGAAAAAAGTACCTTGTGATCAAACCAATAGGGAAATTTTTTTAACCATTCTATTCTACTGGATAAAAGTAAGCTTTACACAAAATAAGAATTCTCTGTGCCGTGTAGTTTTGGAGATATGACAGTTTTAAGGTTTTTCCTATTTTTAGCTCCCGAGAAACCCACGGGGCAATGAGAAAACATTTTTTTGCATCAATCAACTACTTATGACCCATTATCATCTCATATCAAATTTGGTTCAAATCGACCTCACGTTCTGAAATTAGAAATTTTTAGGTGTGGCCAAAATTTTTGCCCCTCCCATAACAAAGGCAAATAATGCCCGACAAACTTCTCTTGAACAAACTTGATTCTAAACCTCAAAAGGACTCTGTATACCACATATCAAGTCTCTGCTACTGGTGGTTCATTAGAAGATTTTCAAAAAATTTGGCCATTTTTTTCCCCATCCCTCTGCTCAATATGAAACCTAAAAAAAATCAAAATGCCCCTATATAACCACTACTTACATGAAATTTAATTAAAATGTGGCCAGTGGTTTAGGAGAAAGAGGCTCAAACACCACCTTCACACAGGATGACGGACGACAGACGGATGGACAGACGGATGATGGACGAAGAGTGATCAGAAAAGCTCACCCTGACTTTCAGTCAGGTGAGCTAAAAATTAGTTGTTCAAGAATTTTTTTTGCAAGTGTCGTCTGCTTTCCATGTTAGGTAAAGGGTTAAACATAACATAAATATCCCCACACTAGATATTGTACCATATGCTGCAACACACTGAGTAACTGCTCTCCCAAGTGATATGAATACCTCTCAAGTGATGATATAAATTGTAAACTCTCAAGTGTTGATATAAATATATACCAAAGTGATGATATAAATGCCACCCAAGTGATGATATAAATATCTCCCAAGTGTTGATATAAATACCTCCCAAGTGATGATATAAATATCTCCCAAGTGATGATATAAATATCTCCCAAATGATGATATAAATATACACCAAAGTGATGATATAAATACCTCCCAAGTGTTGATATAAATATCTCCCAAATGATGATATAAATATCTCCCAAGTGATGATATAAATATCTCCCAAGTGTTGATATAAATACCTCCCAAGTGATGATATAAATACCTCCCAAGTGATGATATAAATACCTCCCAAGTGATGATATAAATACCTCCCAAGTGATGATATAAATACCTCCCAAGTGATGATATAAATACCTCCCAAGTGATGATATAAATACCTCCCAAGTGATGATATAAATACCTCCCAAGTGATGATATAAATACCTCCCAAGTGATGATATAAATACCTCCCAAGTGATGATATAAATACCTCCCAAGTGATGATATAAATACCTCCCAAGTGTTGATATAAATACCTCCCAAGTGATGATGTAAATACCTCCCAAGTGATGATGTAAATACCTCCCAAGTGATGATATAAATACCTCCCAAGTGTTGATATAAATACCTCCCAAGTGTTGATATAAATGCCTCCCAAGTGATGATATAAATACCTCCCAAGTGTTGATATAAATATCTCCCAAATGATGATATAAATATCTCCCAAGTGATGATATAAATATCTCCCAAGTGTTGATATAAATACCTCCCAAGTGTTGATATAAATATATACCAAAGTGATGATATAAATGCCTCCCAAGTGATGATATAAATACCTCCCAAGTGATGATATAAATACCTCCCAAGTGATGATATAAATACCTCCCAAGTGATGATATAAATACCTCCCAAGTGATGATATAAATACCTCCCAAGTGATGATATAAATACCTCCCAAGTGATGATATAAATACCTCCCAAGTGTTGATATAAATACCTCCCAAGTGATGATGTAAATACCTCCCAAGTGATGATGTAAATACCTCCCAAGTGATGATATAAATACCTCCCAAGTGTTGATATAAATACCTCCCAAGTGTTGATATAAATGCCTCCCAAGTGATGATATAAATACCTCCCAAGTGTTGATATAAATACCTCCCAAGTGTTGATATAAATACCTCCCAAGTGATGATGTAAATACCTCCCAAGTGATGATATAAATACCTCCCAAGTGTTGATATAAATACCTCCCAAGTGTTGATATAAATGCCTCCCAAGTGATGATATAAATGCCTCCCAAGTGTTGATATAAATACCACCCAAGTGATGAAATAAATACCTCCCAAGTGATGATATAAATGCCTCCCAAGTGATGATATAAATACCACCCAAGTGATGAAATAAATGCCTCCCAAGTGATGATATAAATGCCTCCCAAGTGATGATACAAATACCTCCCAAGTGATGATATAAATACCTCCCAAGTGATGATATAAATGCCTCCCAAGTGATGAAATAAATTCCTCCCATGTGATGATATAAATACCTCCCAAGTGATGATATAAATGCCTCCCAAGTGATGATATAAATGCCACCCAAGTGATGATATAAATGCCTCCCAAGTGATGATACAAATACCTCCCAAGTGATGATATAAATACCTCCCAAGTGATGATATAAATGCCTCCCAAGTGATGAAATAAATTCCTCCCATGTGATGATATAAATACCTCCCAAGTGATGATATAAATACCTCCCAAGTGTTGATATAAATACCTCCCAAGTGTTGATATAAATGCCTCCCAAGTGATGATATAAATACCTCCCAAGTGATGATATAAATGCCTCCCAAGTGATGATGTAAATACCTCCCAAAGTGATGATATAAATACCTCCCAAGTGATGATATAAATGCCTCCCAAGTGATGATATAAATGCCTCCCAAGTGATGAAATAAATTCCTCCCATGTGATGATATAAATACCTCCCAAGTGATGATATAAATGCCTCCCAAGTGATGATATAAATACCTCCCATGTGATAATATAAATACCTCCCAAGTGATGATATAAATGCCTCCCAAGTGATGGTATAAATACCTCCCAAGTAATGATATAAATGCCTCCCAAGTGATGATATAAATGCCTCCCAAGTGATGATATAAATACCTCCCAAGTGATGATATAAATGCCTCCCAAGTGATGATATAAATACCTCCCATGTGATGATATAAATACCTCCCAAGTGATGATATAAATGCCTCCCAAGTGATGATATAAATGCCTCCCAATTGATGGTATAAATACCTCCCAAGTGATGATATAAATGCGTCCCAAGTGATGATATAAATGCGTCCCAAGTGATGATATAAATGCCTCCCAAGTGATGATATAAATGCCTCCCAAGTGATGATATAAATACCTCCCATGTGATGATATAAATACCTCCCAAGTGATGATATAAATGCCTCCCAAGTGATTATATAAATGCCTCCCAAGTGATGACATAAATGCCTCCCAAGTGATGATATAAATACCTCCCAAGTGATGATATAAATGCCACCCAAGTGATGATATAAATGCCTCCCAAGTGATGATATAAATGCCTCCCAAGTGATGATATAAATGCCTCCCAAGTGATGATATAAATACCTCCCAAGTGATGATATAAATGCCTCCCAAGTGATGGTATAAATACCTCCCAAGTGATGATATAAATGCCTCCCAAGTGATAATATAAATGCATCCCAAGTGATAATATAAATACCTCCCAAGTGATGATATAAATGCCTCCCAAGTGATGATATAAATACCTCCCAAGTGATGAAATAAATGCCTCCCAAGTGATGATATAAATACCTCCCAAGTGATGAAATAAATGCCTCCCAAGTGATGATATAAATACCTCCCAAGTGATGATATAAATACCACCCAAGTGATGATATAAATACCACCCAAGTGATGATATAAATGCCACCCAAGTGATGATATAAATGCCTCCCAAGTGATGATATAAATACCACCCAAGTGATGATATAAATGCCACCCAAGTGATGATATAAATGCCTCCCAAGTGATGATATAAATACCACCCAAGTGATGATATAAATACCTCCCAAATGATGATATAAATACCTCCCAAATGATGATATAAATACCTCCTAAGTGATGATATAAATATCTCCCAAGTGATGATATAAATATCTCCCAAGTGATGATATAAATATCTCCCAAGTGACGATATAAATACCTCCCAAGTGATGATATAAATACCTCCTAAGTGATGATATAAATATCTCCCAAGTGATGATATAAATACCTCCCAAGTGATGATATAAATACCTCCCAAGTGATGATATAAATACCTCCCATGTGATGATATAAATATCTCCCAAAATAATAATATAAATACCTCCCAAGTGATGATATAAATACCTCCCATGTGATGATATAAATACCTCTCAAGTGATGATATAAATACCTCCTAAGTGATGATATAAATATCTCCCAAGTGATGATATAAATACCTCCCAAGTGATGATATAAATACCTCCCAAGTGATGATATAAATACCTCCCAAGTGATGATATAAATACCTCCCATGTGATGATATAAATATCTCCCAAAATAATAATATAAATACCTCCCAAGTGATGATATAAATACCTCCTAAGTGATGATATAAATACCTCCCAAGTGATGATATAAATACCTCCCAAAATGATGATATAAATACCTCCCAAGTGATGATATAAATACCTCCCAAGTGATGATATAAATACCTCCCAAAATAATAATATAAATACCTCCCAAGTGATGATATAAATGCCTCCCAAGTGATGATATAAATACCTCCCAAGTGATGATATAAATACCTCCCAAGTGATGATATAAATACCTCCCATGTGATGATATAAATACCTGCCAAGTGATGATATAAATGCCTCCCAAGTGATGATATAAATACCTCCCAAAATAATAATATAAATACCTCCAAAGTGATGATATAAATACCTCCCAAGTGATGATAAAAACACCTCCCAAAATAATGATATAAATACCTCCCAAGTGATGATATAAATACCTCCCAGGTGATGATATAAATACCTCCCAAGTGATAATATAAATATGCTCTTTTTAACATGGTTAATGGTGGTTTTGGTTAGTGGAGTTTCAATGACCTTTTCCTTCTCTTTTTGGCTGGTGGTTTTGCAGGGATAATTAATGATTGATGTGATTGGTTTCAGGATGATTCCATTACTTTTTTTTTTCAATATGGACTATTCCTTCTGATCTTTTGCAGGCTTACTCTTCACATCTTTCTCTAACCTGTTGGACTTGAGTGATGAATTTGCTGGCTTCGGTGACCTGTCATTTTGAGGTCTCTATTATCTCAGTAGCACCTGTCATTGTTACCTTTGTTAGCGTTATCGTACCCACGGATTTCAGTAAATATTAGCTAAGATCTTTAGGCACCAAAGGAAGTGGCAAATGAAGAGCAGGAGATGGGGAAAAGATAACCTCCATTTCCTCCTCAGCCCCCGAAGGATGTTCCACATCCATCGGCTCCTTCAGGCAAGGGGTCAGATGTTGGATGGGTAGAGCTGTGGGTGAGGTGAGGTGAGGAAGTGGTGGTCATCTCTTCCACCCTCTCAACATCCTTGGCCAGAAAAGCTTTCAAGCACCGTGCATCCCGTTGCTTGGTTGAATAGCTCTTCTCCATCTTTTTCTCTTCCAAAAAGTAAAAGTCCTGAACTTCGTTGTGTGAGGTCCAGTGTGAGAGGTGGTTCTCTCACAAAAGCTACTACCTCTCCCCAAAGGAAGTGGCTGAAGATCTTTAGTGTCAAACATCACTATAAGGGGTTGAGAGACATTTCGAGCTAAATGGGTTTTCTTGATCTTTTTTGGTAACTCCATAGTTGCAATCGGAATGTGCTACTTTATCTACCTTGACTTGACTCCTTGGCAGCCAAGGTGGTATCTGGAGATGTCTTGATGAATTTTAGACTCATTATATATCCACTTTCATTCAGTCTAAGAGATTTAATCTATATTACCCATGCAATTGCACGCTTCAGTTTTTCAAAATTTGATGGTAACTACTTTTTCGTTTCCATATTTTAAATCAATGGGAAACAAGAGGAAGCAATTTTCCAGTTCCATATTTTTCGATGGGAAACGATATTAGAAAAAAAGATCTTTTAGATGAAAAATATTTGTGACCAACTTACTATTTATCGTGTATTTTAATACAAACAAGTTTTTAAGCTGACTGTTGACGAGCTGTCCGCAAATCTCTGATGAAGACTAACATGTGTACTCTCGGTATCCAAATAAATATACTGATATGTTTAATATTTCTGATGAAAAACTTTCACACCTCTACGGTGCTTATTTGGATCTCTACGTTTATTAATTTGTAGCAGTGAGAATTCATATTGGGGTCACGAAAAGCCATTTGCAATAACAGTTATAAATGCCTCCATAAGAGGACAAGTTCCAAAATGTGGTGTGTATTCAGGAGTTGGATAATTGCAGTTTATCAATCACTGTCCCTCGGAGATAGTAATGAATTCATGTTTTGTGGGGTTTTTTTTGGTTTTGCTGGGTTTTGGGATTTTGGGTTGTTTTTTTTTAAATTTTGTTTTCTTTTGTTGGGGGGGGGGGGGGGGGGTGCAGGCTAGAGGGAGAGACAGGATTTGTAGGGGAGGGGGAGGGGCAGGATTGAGGGTGGCTTCTCCAACTTCTCCAAAAGCTGTACTTAACACAAAACTCCATGCAACTTGTGTTGAAAATGTGATTGTCTGTTGTCTATGACTCAAAGGAGGCTATTGAGATAATCGGATATCATTACATAATTCAAAGTTTAATGGTATTAATTCTTAACTGAATGATAGAAATATTTAAATTTTATAGTAAATTTCCTTTCTTATTATACCTACCACAATTGTTTACTACAGGCTTGCACTACAGTGGAAGTCCCTAACTCAGAAAATAAACTCTCTATTTTGATCTTTCCGAAGCGATTTGGGAAAGAAAAGCGGTGCAAAGCACCAAGAAAAAATAAGGCAAAACTGGGTTGAGTGCTTCCGGTGCACCCCCAGTAGGGGATGCTCTTCTCCTGGTACAAATCCACGACTTCCGTTGCCAGTGCGCAGAC
Source organism: Pictodentalium vernedei (assembly GCA_031216915.1). Lineage (NCBI taxonomy): Eukaryota > Metazoa > Mollusca > Scaphopoda > Dentaliida > Dentaliidae > Pictodentalium > Pictodentalium vernedei. The sequence continues at coordinate 59,647,011 of CM062293.1, forward strand.
ACGTAGCTAATGACTCATTCTTTTGAATCTGCCAACGTTGGAGTTATGTGATCAGCGGTGAGGAAGGATTCTAACCGGAATAAGAAGACGGGAGGGCCTCCATGTAAACAATTGTGGTAGGTATAATAAAAAAGGAAATTTGCTATAAAATTTAAATTTCTTATCAACCTACCTTACAATTGTTTACTACAGGCTGAATAGACAATAGGATGGAGGGAATCACATAACCAACCCCCACATAACACAAGTGCACTGGAACTGTGGATAGAGGAAGAGGTCCCTAAGCCTATCAAGCCATAGCCTCACAAACATTAGAAAAAGACAATGAGTGATAAGACATACAGTTCGGTGCGATGCACAGACAGAAAAGGGCAGTAACAGCACAGAGCTGGAACAGACCTTGTATCTAGCCTAATGGCTAGGGTAAACAACAGCCTGAGCAGAAGAAAGAGGGCCCAAAGCAAAAAGGTCCTCAGATTGCTCCTACAACTGATGCAGGTAGAAGGTGGAGAAAGTAGAAGCATTTCTCCAGTAGGCTGCCTGCATAACATCTGACAACTTGACAGAGTTAGCATAAGCCCAAGAGGTAGACAATGCACACACCTCGTGGGCAGAATTACGATTGGTAATACAATTGCCAGTCGCTAGATGAGGGTAAGCCGCCCAAATAGCAAGACAAATCCATCGAGAAATGGATTGAGGAGAGATCTTCTGTCGACCAGTGGAATTGTAGGAACGATAATGGGCCGGAGGCAATAAGTGTCAATCCTGGTGAATAACAAAGTCTTCATAGCCTTGGAACTCTGCTTAGAGTCCAAAGCTGTAAACGCTTCAACCACTTGTACCGACTGGCATGGTCGAAGACGCCCAGAAGCAGGTTGCACCACAGGCGGTAGTTGCGCGACTGATGATCATGGCCTGGCTGACAATGTCGACTGGTTTGATGGTTTGAGATCTGGAAGGAACCCCAACACAAAGTCAAGAGCTGCCCCCAAGTCAGAAGACTGTTGGCTCTCGACGTCAGGTATGTCGGACCCATCCTCTGAGTCGGAAGACACATAGCCCATCATGGGCAAACCAGCCGATGCCTCCAATGGTTTAGGCACACCAGGGGGATCAGAAAGTACCTTGCTTCCAACCCCGGGAGGCGGCGCCATAGGGGGTGCCTGAAAACCACTAGTAGCCTCACTGGAAGCAACAGGAAGAACAGAACAGAACAGAACCTGAGTAAGCAAGGAGAGGTCCTCCCTAAGCTCACTGCCCATGTCGGCCGGTTCGATGGCGGAACGAACTGGCGAAGTGGCTTCACACCTAACCCTTTTAACCAGCAAAGGGTCACAATCCTCAAATACACTGGACGCGGGGCGACGGGCGGCAGCCGAAATATCTGCAAGCAGATGAGTATAGCGGTATGACATACACCGAGGATCTACAGAGCAGGAACTCGGGAGAGTCGCCGCAGACCTCTGAGGGATAGAAGGTCCAGGCTGCACAAAAGGTGTTGGTCCCGCAAAACTGGCCATGGGACCAGAGTCCGTGGATGGAAACATCCACAGAGTTCATAGTGGCCCCACCATGAACATCCGAATCCAATGAAAAAACTGCGGTGCTCGATGGCGGAGAGACCACAGTAGAGGGTTCGGCCGGCAGCCCTTTCCGATTTCGCCAAGTTGAAGTCAGGGAAGGCTGAAGCCGATATCCCACGTCCACACTACCCGACATCTCTGTAGACCCCTGCAGGGATAAGCCGAGGCTAGGCTGAAACGATGACCGATGAAGTAGCAGACAGAACAGCAGTAGCAGAAGATACATCGGGAGTCGTTGAAGCTGGTGGAATGGTGGAGAGAGCATCCACACTTGGTTCCTAGTGACAGCCTCAGATGTCAACTGGAGTGGGACCGCAGTCCCGGAACCAGGCATCTCTTCACCAGACAACTCAACGGCTCCCGCAGTATCCACCACAGAAAAAGACTGCACATCCCCCATGGACAGGGTATAACTCTCACAGCATTCCCCTTTCCCACGGGTGCGGGGGGCACAGCCACGAGAATGCACAACACGGTTCACAGATGCCCAATAGGTAGATGACCACAATCTACACAGCCCACAGGGTCGATCGGAAGAACACCCATTGCAAGAAGAGTAGGAAGCATGTGAATCGTCCACATGCTTGGGCAGAAGGCACTGCCCACAAGGAATAGTCCTGGACATGACAGAAGTGAGGGCTGAAGAGAAGAAGGTGAATTCAACAGATGACAGAAGGACACCCCCAACTAAGAGAGAAAAGAGACAGAAGAAAATAGACCGGCGGGAACGCAACAAACCCCAGACGGTCGACAGGGACCAAAAAAACTGTTCAAGAAGCACCACTCTGACACCTAACTCCAACACACTTAACAATATCAATGAAAGTGTCAATGACACTGTAGCTTAACTTGTGTGTTGTGTTTGATGAAGAGGATAATGTTCAATGTTTATGAAAGGATTATGAAATAAGACAATAAATTGTGATAATTGGGAATATGTTCATTTCGGTTCCCTGTATGCTATGTTTATGATAAAAATAATATGAGGTGTACACTGTACTAAAGATCTGAGGGGTGGGTTAATATGACCTCACAGTTAATGTATGTGGCCCTCACAGTTAACGTATATCAACAAAAGTTATCAAGTTACAGTGAAATTATTCCAAAACGAGTCATCCTATCGAGTTACATTAAAATCCCTTCATAAATATGGCCTGTAGACTGTGCTAAAGGTTTTCAGGCTTCGGGCCCCTGTAGCCATCAGTTTCCCAATTGCGTCCAAAGGGGATGTTCTCATCTAGACATTATATGAAGTCAACCTACCAAGTTACAATGAAATCCCTTAATAAATATGACCTGTAGACTGTGTTAAAGGTTTTTGGGCTTTGGGCTCTGGCAGCCATCATGGTTCAATGATCGCAACCAAAAGGGGACATTCTCATCTGGGCATCATCTGGAGTGATCCTACAAAGTTACAATGAAATCCCTTCATAAATATGACCTGTAGACTGCGCTCAAGGTTTTTGGGCTTCGGGCCCATGTAGCCATCAGTTTCCCAATTGCGTCTAAAGGGGACGTTCTCATCTAGACATTATATGAAGTCAACCTACCAAGTTACAATGAAATCCCTTAATAAATATGACCTGTAGACTGTGCTAAAGGTTTTTGGGCTTTGGGCTCTGGCAGCCATCATTGTTGAATGATCGCAACCAAAAGGGGACATTCTCATCTTGGCATCTTCTGGAGTGATCCTACAAAGTTACAATGAAATCCCTTCATAAATATGACCTGTAGACTGTGCTCAAGGTTTTTGGGCTTGGGGCCCCTGAAGCAGTCACAGTTGACCAATCACGACCAAAAGGGGATGTCATCATCTAGACATTATATGAAGTCAACCTACCAAGTTACAATGAAATCCCTTAATAAATATGACCTGTAGACTGTGCTAAAGGTTTTTGGCTTTGGGCTCTGGCAGCCATCATGGTTGAATGATCGCAACCAAAAGGGGACATTCTCATCTGGGCATCATCTGGAGTGATCCTACAAAGTTACAATGAAATCCCTTTATAAATATGACCTGTAGACTGCGCTCAAGGTTTTTGGGCTTCAGGCCCCTGAAGCTGTCACAGTTGACCAATCACGCCCAAAAGGGGATGTCATCATCTAGGCATTATATGAAGTCAAACTTACGGGTTACAATGAAGTCCTTCCATAATTATGACCAATAGACTATGCTAAAGGTTTTGGGGTTTTGGGTTCGGGCAGCCATCAAGGCTGAATGATCGCGACCAAAAGGGAATGTTCTCATCTAGACATTATTTAGAGTCATCATACCAGGGTACAATGAAATCCATTCATAAATATCACCAGTAGACTGTGCTAAAGATTTTCGGGCTTTGGGCCGCTGTAGCCAACACAGTTGCCTAATGGTGCCCAAAAGGGGCTGTTCTCATCTAGACATTACATGAAGTCAACCTACCAAGTTACAATGAAATCCCTTCATAAATATGATCTGAAGACTGTGCTAAAGGTTTTTGGGCTTTAGGCTTGGGCAGCCATCATGGTTGAATGATCGCAACCAAAAGGAGACATTCTCATCTGGACATCATCTGGAGTGATCCTATGAAGTTACAATGAAATCCCTTCATAAATATGACCTGTAGACTGTGCTCAAGATTTTCGGGCTTCAGGCACCTGTAGCCATCACAAATGACCAACCATGACCAAAAGGGGATGTCATCATCTAGGCATTATATGGAGTCAACCTAACAAGTTACAATGAAATCCTTCCATAAATACGACTTACAGACATGCTAAAGGTTTTTGGGCTCGGGCACCCATCAAGGCTGAATGATCGTGACCAAAAGGGGACGTTATCATCTGGACACTATTTGGAGTCATCCTACCAAGCTACAATGAAAGCCCTTCATAATTATGACCTGTAGACTGTTCTAAAGGTTTTCGGGCTTTGGGCCTCTGAAGCCGTCACAGTTGCCCAATCGTGTCCAAAAGGGGACGTTCTCATCTAGACATTATATGAAGTCAACCTACCAAGTTACAATGAAATCCCTTCATAAATATGACCTGTAGACTGTGCTAAAGGTTTTCGGGCTTCGGGCTCGGGCAGCCAACATGGTTGAATGATCGCAACCAAAGGGGACAATCTCATCTGGGCATCATCTGGCGTGATCCTGCGAAGTTACAATGAAAGCCCTTCATAAATATGACCTGTAGACTGTGCTCAAGGTTTTTGGGCTTTGGGCACCAGTAGCCATCACAGTTGACCAATCAAGACCAAAAGGGGATGTCATCATCTAGGCATTATATGGAGTCAACCTAACAGGTTACAATGAAATCCTTCTATAAATATAACCTTTTGCCTATGCTAAAGGTTTTTGAGCTTGGGCACCCATCAAGGCTGAATGATCATGACCAAGATGGGACGTTCTCATCTAGACATTATTTGGAGTCATCCTACCAAGTTACAATGAAATCCCTTCATAAATATGACCTGTAGACTGTGCTAAAGGTTTTCGTGCTTTGGGCACCTTTAGCCGTCAAAGTTGCCCAATCATGTCCAAAAGGGGACGTTCTCATCTAGACATTATATGAAGTCAACCTACCAAGTTACAATGAAATCCCTTCATAAATATGACCTGTAGACTGTGCTTAAGGTATTCGGGCTTCGGGCTCGAGCAGCCATCATGGTTGAATGATCACAACCAAAGGGGACAATCTCATCTGGGCATCATCTGGAGTGATCCTACGAAGTTACAATGAAATCCCTTCATAAATATGACCTGTAGACTGTGCTCAAGGTTTTCGGGCTTCAGGCACTTGTAGCCATCACAACTGACCAATCACGACCAAAAGGGGATGTCATCATCTAGGAATTAGGAACAGGTTACAATGAAATCCTTCCATAAATATGACCTTTTGCCTATGCTTAAGGTTTTTGGGCTCGGGCACCCATCAAGGCTGCATGATCGTGATCAAAATGGGATGTTCTCATCTAGACATTATTTGGAGTCATCCTACCAAGTTACAATGAAATCCCTTCATAATATGACCTCTAGACTGTGCTAAAGGTTTTCGGGCTTCGGGCCCCTGTAGCTGTCACAGTTGCCCAATCACGTCCAAAAGGGGACTTTCTCATCTAGACATTGTATGAAGTCAACCCACCAAGTTACAATGAAATTCCTCAATAAATATGACCTGAAGACTGTGCTAAAGGTTTTCGGGTTTTGGGCTCAGGCAGTCGTCACGGTTGGCAGATCATGCCCAAATGGGGACATTCTCATCTAGACATCATAAGGAGTCATCCTACCGAGTTACAATAAAAGCCCTCCACATTAAACATGTCCTGCAGACTGTGCTAAAAGTTTTTGGGTTTCGGGCTTGGGCAGCCATCACGGTTGATAGATCATGCCCAAAAGGGGACGTTCTCATCTAGGCATTATACAGAGGCATCCTACCAAGTTACAATGAAATCCCTTCATAAATATGACCTGTAGACTGTGCTAATGGTTTTCGGGTTTTGGGCTCGGGCAGCCATACCAGTTGCCCAATCACGACCAAAAGGGGACGTTCTCATCTAGACATGACCCCCAAACCTGCATATGAAATTTTGTGACGATCAGACAAGAACTGCGGGGTGTAGCCAGTGCTAAAGGAAAATGTGAACAGACGTCACAGACTCACAGACTAACAGACTCACAGACTAACAGACTCACAGACTAACAGACTTCCGCACGCGTGATGGCAATAGCTTATCTTGACTATGTCAAGTTAAGCTAAAAATGATAACATAAATTAAATGTAACAAAAAATTTCTATGTCAGAACCGCACGGCTCACGAAATACGCACACGACACGAAGAAGAAAAAATAATACATAATGGTGAATAAATTTAGAATCAAGAATATAAATGAAACAGTCCTGATAATAGAGGATCCTTGGATCCAACAACTTTTCACAGGAACACACAATCAACGAGCCAGGATGATCACTGATTTTGAATGCAGAGAAGACATCTCGTCAACATGGCAGATGAAAAAAGAATGAGTCATTAGCTACGTGTCTGCGCACTGGCAACAGAAGTCGTGGATTTGTACTAGGAGAAGAGCATCCCCTACTGGGTCTGCGCTGGTAGCACTCGATCCAGTTTTGGCTTATTTTTTCTTGGTGCTTTTGCACCACTTTTTTTTCCCAAATCGCTTGGGAAAGATCAAAATAGAGAGTATTATTTCCAAGTTAGGAACTTCCACTGTAGTGCAAGCCTGTAGTAAACAATTGTAAGGTAGGCTGATAAGAAAGTTTTTTACTGACATAGTCAAATCAAATCATATGTTCAGAGTTATTCTCCACTTTATCTGAATGTTCTAGTTAAAAGGAAGCGGCAGTAAAATATTTTAGTTTTTGCCAGTACAAAACTATATTCTGAACACCTGTATGACAATGAAACCATCAACAGTGCACAGTATTCTCTCAAAGTAATCAATGGCCAGTTTGGGGTTCAAGATGAAAACGAATCTCTGTGAGAAGGCAAAAACTAATGGCATGATGATAGTCAGATCCCGGGACCCCAGGAAGTGAGGCAGTGCTTGTTTTAAGTCAATGTGTCCATATCATCCCAATGAGCCTTCTGGGTATGAACCATGTATCCACTTCTATTGATTTTGGCAATGGACGTTTTGTTTTTGTTGTGAGAAAAATCCATTATCAAAGTGAGGGAAATGGAAAAATGGTGCCGTCAATTTTGCCTCACAGGAATGACACCGAAATGGACTGATCGTTACCAGGAAAAATTTAAGCTTGCTGTGAACTAAAGATTTGAATAATGGTTTGCTGTTTGATAATTCAATGCAATTAAGATTGTGATATTAGTTTGACTCTATTAATCAGCATGCAATTAAGTGGAGTTCACTGTATTTCATTGGAACCAATATTGATAATTTGAACTTTCTCATAGCCATTTACATCCACCTGGCAAGATGGCACACTGTGACAGCATTAGCACCATAACTTACATTTATTCTGCCAGAAAATTGTTTGGTTAGCTGTGTTTCAAGAGCTATATGAGTAAAATTGAGTAACTACAACTGTCTTCACCCGAGGCCTAGCTTTTTGTGAAGTTCTGACTGAATCGCCCCATGAACAAATCTGCAGGGTATTTTAATAGATCTGCAATGACACCCAATGTTTGACAGATACTGGGTCACTTATTTCACTTTCATAATGAGCATTCCCTTTTTCACTTAAACCAGACCCATAAAACATTTTGCAGGGCCTTCATGTCAGCTCTGTACTGGTTTTGAAAAAGATGAGGCCAGCCACAAAAACATCGCTTATAATACAGTAGAGTATGCCTGAATAGTAAAACTCTCATGTTCACCATGAGAGATCCCTTATCCATTATATAAATTGTCAAATTACACAACAAAGTGACAAAAATGTTGTATTTGTATGAATGGTAGATGGGTTTCTGGCACCAGTGACCATTCAGAAAAAGACCAAATTGCTGAATATCACTAAGCCAAGTGACTTTGGGATAATGAAAATCAGTTTTACCATTAGCTGATTGATTATTCTCTGCACAGTATGTCTTCCCATCCCAAGGAATACAAATGGTATTGATTTCAGAAGTGGAAGGGATAGTAATCTAACACAAACTCTATCAACAAACTTACAGCCAACAATATATCAGAATAATTCAATCATGGCAATACTAAAATCAATTTTTAAGTTGTGTACCTTGCTTTATTACAGATGTACTCCACAGTCACCAATTTCTGTTTTTTCTGTTTACAGATGTTCCTGATAAAAATCTGAAGAGGAAACAATTTCTATGTTAGAATGATTATGTTAAAGAAATAACCCACCAACAGTTATTGATACTAAAATCCTGTTAACTGGTTGAGTGCTGGAAGCCAGTATCACGGTTTCAAGAAAATGGGGGTACCAGAGCAAAAGCCAATATTTTCCTGCTCATTCTTCACATTCAAATAATATTTTGTTTATATAAATTTGATTTATTACAATTTATTGGAGAGTGCTGGTGGGCACTCTCCAATAATTTGTAATAAAACCAATACTGAAGAACAAAATCGGACCACAAAAAATAATCTAGCCCTCAACCAGTAAATAAAAACTTTTCATGATTTGTCAGATCTTAACCTTCTGTACTCTGATAACAAAAGTTATCAGCAACTAAATTTCTCTTAGCCTTCAAAGAAAACTATCTTTGGGCTAAAAATATCAAGTCTATTAAGGACAATATCTCTGGTTAATAACTGTAAGAATATTTTTAAAATGTAAATTTATGAAGAACTTCATATGGTATATAGAGGATATCTACGCTATTTTAGTGAATATCTGGAATTATCTCATGAGTGTGGACCTGAAAGTTTTATTTTTCACCAGTGCTTATTTTCTTTTTATTGTATGCTACATGACATTTTACTGTGCAATATTCAGCCCAATTCGACTGCAAACAGTTTCAAGACAATAACAAAGATCTGCTGATCGTTCTTTCAAGGTGATGTTCAAGGCGACATCATGTGCCGAAGGATGATGTCATTTAGGAAGGTACTGAGGGATATTTCTCTATATCCATCAAGTTGATGGATATCAAGAAATATCTATTACATAATTTGCGATAATTCACAGGGTAGCATACAATAATTGTAAATACCATGTAGAACTGAATTCCTCCAATACAGCAACAGCTATTATTAAGAAAACTGACTTTTCAGAAATCAAATATATTTAGTTTTTCAAGGGTTTTGAAAAATTAAAAAAAACCCATAAAAACTGAGTTTCTAGTAGGGATTGCAGTGACTTTGAAATGTGGGAAAGGCTGTGGGGGAGGGGTTCACTAATTTCCTAAAATCACCCAGATCGCAGAATAGTCCTATACTGTCTACTCTGACACAAGTTCAGGGTAGTCACTACTCTGTCAATGACCTCGATCAGGATAATTGTCGACTCAGTAGTAAGTTCTTTGGTATTAAGTATGACAAGTAGAATAACAATCAATTAAGCTAATTTTCTTTATTTTTATTTTTTTCAAATGTTTGAGTATTGTTGGCCAAAAAAGTGAAAGGGGGGGGGGGGGGGAGGATTGAAGCCTCCTTAGCTCTGCAGCCCTTGTCTAGTAACATAATCATCCTACCACAGATTTCAAGTCTGATTCAGCAACACTGGTTGGACAACTACTGAACAAATGGTAAAAATACAGAAGCTTAGTGAAATCATTTTGCTTGCTATCAGAACTTTTCAAATATGGTGAATGATTGTGTTCGACAAAGAGTTTACTGTAGGATTCATGAATTCCATGTTTTTTCACCAAGAAGTACAAATAAATTCAAAGACTTTCAAAGACTATATTGTGTTAATTACATTCCTCTTTATGACTGAATGTGGTAGTTTCTTTTAAAGATGGAATATTTATCAGTTAAGAAAACTTCCACAAGGCACATACCAATGAGAGAAAAAAAAATCAATGGCTTTGAAGAACTCCTGTGAGAATTTTCAAGCTTTTTTCAGGAGCCTCGCCTCAGCTAATTTCAATATCTTTTGTTTCTAGTACAGCCTTTTACAAAGTGTGCCATTAGGCAATATTAACTCCTTTATAATTCCAGGTTATTGCCAGATTACAATGGCAATCTGACAAAAATAAAGCACAAACTGGCTGTTGAAAGTGTCGGTCATTAAATGCCAATAAATAAAAAAAAACTCATCAACAACCAATAATCTGGAGGATTTTAAAAATATTTGTTTACTTCAAAGCCCGATCAGAACTTCTTATCTCTCATTTTGCAAAAGTTTAGCACAGCTTCTGTTTCTTAATAATGCTATATTGTGGTAACATGGTAAAAAATGGCCTTAATATAACCTTAGTTGCCCCATCAGCCTTCCATCTTAACCAAACATGACTAACATGTTAACCTCATAAAAAGATTTTTCAGGGAATTTGAGTGTGATTTTCAGGGAAATTGGATGAATTTCAAGGGAAAGGACATGTGCGAACAATATACACAAGAAGAACTAAAAACTTTCAGCTAATGGACCACCACTGGCACCAGGTTGCACTTTTATGCTATGTTAACAAATCATTGGTTCAAACATCCTCACCTCTCTCTTTTCTTTATGCTCTACACACCCCCTCAACTTCTACCCCCTCCACCCCACCACCACCTGTGGTTACAATTTTACCAAAGTGCACAGGTATATAATTCTCTTCTGGAATTAGCAAGAAAGTATAATTCCATTTGTTATGACGCACATAATTTAATCCAACTTGCTCATTTTTAGATGTGGTGTTTCTTTATATGTACCAATTTCTGTAAGGGGGCGTTAATTTTTTATCCTCAGTAATTCATAATTTTGTTTTAATCTGTGCAATTACCATTCGGGGCTTTCTGGGAATAGACGCCTCATCTATGACTCATAAAGCAGAACAATAATCAGTGTTATTGACTATTCATAAATATGTCCTTTGTGTATCGAATTTAAGACATAATGTTTTGGCATATAACGGAAGCAAGGTGAATTTCTGCAAGCCAACTGACCCATTTTTAAACTGTATTCTGCTGCTTTGCTAAGGTGGATCACATATCAAGTGGATAATTGAATAAAAAATAAATGGATGTTTGAACCAAATAAATATATGTTCTTTACTACTTTTTCTGACATTTTATTCACCAGGAATCATTATTCAAGTGAAGGTGGATGCCAATAGGTGATGAGTTTAAGTCACCTATTTTCGCTTTGGCACTCATAAATTGACCACGCAGGTAAATTGAAATGAATATAAAACAGAAAAAAAACCTGTGGATATATTTATAATAAGGAACTCTATTATTAACCCTTTTACCCAATGCAGCCAATATCAAAATTTATTATTTTAAATATTTTTTTTAATTTTTCAAAAAATTTCAACAAAACCATATCATGTGACCCCTCATTGGAACGAGCTCGACGAGCTCGTTCCAATGAGGGGTCACATGATATGGTTTTGTTGAAATTTTTTGAAATATAATATTTTTCAACTTCTGAATTTGCATATTATGCGGGCAGATGCAGGCAATTCGTTAGGTAAAGGGTTAAATATAATTCACGTGAATGCATATTTTCTATTTCATTCGTAATGATTGGAGTTTCAAAGGCCTCTTATTTGACACTAAAGATCTGGAAATAGAAAAAAATTTGATTGAACAATTTTTCGGGATTTTTGTCCAGAACCGATTCCCTTCTAAGGGGCCAGGAACAACACTGAATTTTGGGAATTTTCCCAGATATTCAGAGAGAGTTAACATGTCTGATCTTAACTGGTACAGTGTTGGAAGCCCATATTTGGGCTTTATTTTGATATGAGAGTGCAACTTCTTAAAGGCTTCATTTTCAGTGTATGCTCTGCCAATTATCTTTGAAGTGATGTTATTTAGTTGTCAGGAATTTGCTTTGTTACAATTCATGGGAGGGTACCTGCTCTCCCATAAATTGTAACAAAGCAAAGACATATGTGAAAAACTTTTGACAACAAAGCAATTTTGCACTCTACCAGTTAATTATATGATGTAGTGTAAATATCAGTTGACAATTGTTCGTACATATATTCCTCCAAACTAATGATAGATGCACATGATACTCATCCTTAGGAAGCATGCGGAGAGCATCACATGGAACAGTGTCACCAGTCAGCAATTCTGACGCAAGCGATTTTTAGCTTACCTTAACTGTTCACGCAATTTAATCTGGCATAAGCTCACCAACTTTCAGCTATTTTCGATGGTGATGGACCATGGAATGTGTGTACAGAATATGCTGGGTACATGTGTGTGTCGGCCAATACATGTTCCAGTCCCCCTGAACTTCTTGATCAATCTGACCACACTGGGGTGGAGGTGATAGTAAAAAATAAATACAGGTTCATTCATTAACATTTTATTAATTCATTTAAAATTGATTGGCTTGAATGTACTTGAAGGAGAAATTACCCAACCCGGTATTAACACCCTTCACTCTGACATCAAAATACCAAAATTTCAGGAAGCTGTTTTTTCCCATAATGCATCTAAAAATTTACCCAATTCAATCTCGTTTGACAGAGCTCAATGAGCTCTGTCAAACGAGATTGAACTGGTTAAATTTCTAGTTGCATTATGGGAATTTTTTTCTGTCTAAAATTTAGATATTTTGGCATCAGTGTGCAGGGGGTTAACTAAGTCTTTAGAAGATCTTTGTGAAGCAAAAAAGTGAAAAAGATTTCCGGAGAGTAATTTGCTCGCCTAAGTAGGTTCCAGGGGAGCGATTTATTGCCACCCTGGATTTTTCAGAAATCCAAGCCTGACAGTGTCAGGTGCACAAATGATTTAAGTAGATGCAAAATGTAATTTACACAACAAAACTTACAAATACCATAGATTATAAGCACAAATTTTGAACAAAGCAAGACAATCATTTATTTAAACATATTTTTCAAGGATTCTCCAGGGCTTTCCTCTAGAAATGTCAATTTTCAAACACTCTAACAGGCTTTCCAATGATTTCAAAAATTTACATCTTGGCTTTCAATAAGTGATGAGAAAATGGTAAGCAACTGGACCTTTCTAAAAGCATTTTGCAATACAAACCAGTCATCAGACATCCTGTTTAACCCTTTACCCAACGAATCGCCCACATCCAAAAAACTTCATTCTGATACCTGTAGAGATGTTGTATACCAAGTATCAAAAGAATCTGACTGTTTGATCTGAAGAAGAAAATTTTAAATGCCTATTCCACATAGTGCCCTAAGTTAATTATTTGGGCTCCTGTGTTAAACCCAAATATGAACCGAGGGGCTCAATTTGAACACACTTATATTTGACCATCCTATGGATGCTGTATTCCAAATATCAAAAGATTCTGATCAGCGGTTCTGAAGAAAAAATTTGTTTCAATTTTTTGCAAATATGCTGATTGAGCATTTTTTCAAACACCCCTACAGAACACCCTGATACAACCGATGGCTAATTTTTTTTAATCTATTCAACTGGTCAAAAGGATGTTTCAAACCAAATAACAGTTCTCTGTTTATTCTAGCTTGGGAAATTATGGGCATTTGAATTTTTTTCTATTTTTAGCCCCTGGGGTACCCACCGGACTACGAAAAAAAAAAAATTCAGGCATCAATCAAGTACTTTGGACCCACTTATACTACATGCCAAATTTGGTTCAAATCGGCCCATTGGTGTTTGAAACAGAAATTTTGGGCAGAGCCCAAAATGAGTATGTGCCCACAGAGATCCCAAATATACCAATTTCCCTTGAACAAAACTTTAATCTTCAACACCAAAGAATGTTCCATGCAATATATCAAGGCAATCTCTGTGGTGGTTCATGAGAAGAAGGTTTTTTAAAGATTTTTAGGCTTTGCCATCATTGACCAGAGCCCAAAGAAGGAAGCTACTTGATTTGAACAAAAACAGAAATAGGGTATCCTTCAGGGATGGTTTGTGCAATATATGTTTGAATTTTGAATTTGGTTGAATGGCTGTGAAGGAGAAGCCAATTTTGCAAACGTTAATGGACGACGGACACCAAGTGATGGCAAAAGCTCACACTGACTTGCAGTCAGGTGAGCTAAAAAATAAGCCCAAACTGGGTCAAGTGCTACCGGCACACACCCAGTAGGGGACACTCTTCTCCTAGTACAGATCTAAGGCTTCCGGTACCAGTGTGCAGTCAGTAACTAATGAATCATTCTTTTTTCTTCTGCCGTCCTGGAATGACGTGCAGCCATTTATATTACCAAACAGTGATAATTCAACTTGTTGATAATGGTTACCTGTGACTAGAATTATGGATCTGAGTATCTTATAATAACAGGACTATGTTTTATATATTCTCGTTATTAACTTCGACCACATTTTCATTGTATTTTGTATATTCTCCGTGTTCGTGCGCCACTTTCGGGAACCGTGCAATTCGGACATATAATTTTTTGGTTGATAAATTTATGTTATCCTTTTGGATATTATTATTATTATTGGAGTTAAGTGTCAGTGGGGGGCTATATAGACAGGATTTCTCCTCTCTGTTGAGGGCAGAATTTCTGTTTTTTGGGTCCCTGTCGGCTCCCTGGGTTAAGTTGTGTTCCTGCCGGTCCTTTATTTTCTGCCCCTTTCTCTCGTAGTTGGGGGTGTTGTTCTACTTTTTACATCTGTTGAGTTCACCTTTTCTTCTACTGCTCTCACCTCTGTTATGCCCAGGACTGTTCCTTGAGGGCAATGCCTTTTTCCCAAGCATGTGGTGCATTCTTGTGGCTGTTTCTCCCGCACCCATGGGAAAGGGTAACGCTGTCATTTGGGGCCTCCCGACACAACCACGTCTGGTGCGAGTTATACCCCCTCCGTGGGAGATGTGCAGCCTTTTCCTGTGGTGGATACTGCAGGAGCTGTTGAGTTGTCTAGTGAAGAGATGCCTGGTTCTGGAACTGCAGTCCCTCTTCAGTCGACATCTGAGGTTGTCACTAGGGTTGCAACTCCTCCTTTGGAGCCGAGCTCGGTTGCTCTCTCCACTTTTCCACCGGTTTCAACAGCTCCCATCGTATCTGCTGCTATTGCTGTTCCGTCTGCAATGTCATCGGTCACCGTTTCAGTGGGCCTCAGCTTATCCCCGCAGGGGTCTGCAGAGATGCCTGGTAGTGTAGATGTGGGATATCTGTCTCAGCCTTCCCCGACTTCAACTCAGCGAAGTCGGAAGGGGCTGCCGGCCGAACCCTCTGCTGTGGTCTCTCACCAGTTGAGCACAGCAGCCTTCTCTTTTGATTCGGATGTTTCTGGTGGGGTCACCATGGACCCTGTTGCATTTCCGTCCATGCACTCTTTCTGGCTAGTTTTGTGGGACTGATGCTTTTTGTGCAGCCTGGACCTTCTGGCCCTCAGAGGTCTGCGGCGACTCTCCGGAGTTCCCACACTGTTGATCCTCAGGGTCTGGTGTACCCCTATCAGCATCTGTCTGCCGATGTTTCGGCTGCCACCCGTCACCCTGCATCGGGTGTTCTGAAGAACTGTTGACCCTTTGCTGGTTTAGAGGGTTAGGAGTGAAGCCACTTTGCCGGTTTATTCCCAATTCGAACAGGCTGCCATGGGCTGTGAGCTTAGGGAGGCCCTCTCCTTGCTCACTCAGGTTTTTTCCAAGGGTCTTCCCATTGCCTCCAGCAAGGCTCCTAGTGGTTTCCAGGCACCCCCCGCCTCCCTTGATTGGAAGCAGGCTGCTTTATGATGCGGCTGGTTTGCCTGTGATGGGCTATGTGTCTTCCGACTTAGAGGATGGGTCAGAATTATCTGACGTTGAGGGCCAACAGTCTTCTGACTTGGAGGCAGCTCTTAACTTTGTGTTGAGTTCCTTCCAGATCTCAAACCGTCAGACCAGCCGATGGTGTCAGCCAGGCCGCGATCATCGGTCGCGCGCCTCCAGTTTGTGGAGCAACCTGCTTCTGGGTGCCTTCGACCATGCCACTTGGTACAGGTGGTTGAAGCGTTTGCAGCTTTGGACTCTAAGCTGAGTACCAAGGCTATGAAGACTTCGTTCTTCACCAGGACTGACACCTATTTGCCTCCTCGTTCCTACGATTCCGCCAATCCGCCAGGCTTCGGGCTTTCCAAGCCCAAGTCGACCGTTATTCCTACAACGACTCGGGAATCCCTGTTGGGTTTATCGAGAGAGATGCTGGGCATGCTTTCTCTCTCAGATCACGTCTCTGCTTTGGCTGCTTATCTGCCTCCAGATAGGTTTGATGATGTACAGGCTCCTTTGCAAGTGATTTCCAAGGCGCTCATGCATCTTACTCACATGCATGCCTGTAACACGGCTAAACTGGAATTAGTTCGCCAGGACGCTGTGTTGGATACAAGCCGTTCCATTCCTGCGAGGAAGATCTTCGATCCACTTCTTTGGCGGGCCCGCGACTTTTCCATGGTTCCGTGGTGATGATCCGGGATGATGTCCTGCATCACTCCAAAGATGAGCTGCTGCTTCACCAGCTTGATCAGCCTTCTGTCGGAGGCAGGGGCCGTTCTAACCTAACAATCGCCCTTCTGCTTCCTCTGCAAAGCCAAGGACTGATCCTCCTGTTGCCGCTTCTACTTCTTATCACATGGTAAGGGTAAGCGTCGGCAGACCAGAGGGAGGACTCAGGATCATTCATCTAATAGAGGAGATGGTTTTGCCTCTCGCCAGGTCTCGAGATGAAGATCCTCACCTCGATTTGCCCCAGGTTGGAGGAAGGATATCAGGGTTCGCAGCAAACCATAGGGCCACAATCACATCAGATCCTTGGGTGTTAGATGTTGTACGGTCTGGGTTGCGAATATCCTTCCGGAGGCACCACACCCTACTTCCCTGGATGAATGTTCAGTGGATTATGCAGGGAGTTACGTTGGACTTGACCACGTCCGACAGCAGATGTCAGCGATCTCGGATGGGGTGCGATGTTGGATCATCTAGGTCTTTCTCTTCACTGTATATGGGTCCAGGATCAAGCAGCTCTTCACATCAACCAGAAGGAGCTTCTTGCTCTTCTTCTGGGTTTCCAGCAGTGGAATCGTCAGGTCCTTCTGTTGTCCGACAATTCGACAGTGGTTGTTTACATTCGGAACCAGGGCAGCACACACTCAGTTTCCATGTCTGAATTGGCTCGGGACCTCCTACTGATATCTCAGGATGTCAATGCCTGAGTGGTTGTGTGTCACATTCTGGTCGACCGAACGTCCTAGCCGAATCCCTGTCCTGACAGGGCAGGGCCATTTCCACTGAGAGGATGCTTCACAGGGCAGTGTTCCAGTCACATTGCGATTTCTGGGGTCATCCCCACATTGATCTCTTTGCGACCTGGTGTAACCATCAGGTGGACACTTTCCTGTCCCCGTGTCCAGATCCTCTGGCTTTCACCGTGGATACACTGTCACTCGATTGGAACGGTTTAGTCAGCTACGCCTTCCCGCCGGTTCCGATTCTGCCTCAGGTTCTGGCCAAGATCAGAACCTGCAGTTGTCGAATCATTCTGATCACTCCTGTCGCCTCAACGGGTGTGGATCAATCAGCTCCGCTCTCTGTTGGCAGTGGTTCTGGCATGTCTACCTCTATGTCGTGATCTTCTTTGCCAAGGTCACCCAAGGAGGTTTCACGTCGAAAAAACTTCATTGTGCCTTCACGCATATCTTTTGTCAGGTCCTGTCTCCTCCATAGAGGTTTTTCGAGATGAACAGTGGAGTGCATTTCTTCTTCAAGGCGGCACTCCACTGGTTTAGCCTATGCGGCTAAGTGGAAGGTCTTCTGTTGATGGTGTGCTGATCAGTCTGCTGATTATGCCAATCCTTCGATAACGAAGACTGCGGAGTTTCTGGTATATCTGTTTGATTCTTGGGGTCTCCAGCCTGTTACCATCATCAGGTCCATGCTTTCAGAGACCTTTTCGTGTAGTGTTGCATTGGCACTAATCCATACCTCTCCAAGCTTATTCAGCACTTTTCTTAGAAAAGGCCTAGGATTTTGCAGCTCACCCCAAGATGGAATCTTTCTTGGGTGCTGCTTTGCTTGGGGGGAGGGGGGGGGGGGGGGGGGGGGGCATTCGAAACTTTATCCAAGGTGGATATCCGTTTTCTCACATACAAGACGGCTTTTCTGATGGCTTTTGCCTCAGCCAGATGGGTTAGTGAGCTTCACGCCCTCTCTATTGATCCGGCCTTTTTCAGGAGCTACCACCGACAGGGTTACTTTTACCATTGATTGCTCCTTTCTGGCCAAGAATCAGATACCAGGAACCACTGCACCTCCTATCTGTATCAGGGCTCTTCCTTCGGCTGAGGGTAATTGCCCTTTGCTCTGTCCAGCTTGTGCACTTTGCATTTATCTCAACTGGACACAGTTCATTAGGAAAGGCAGGAAACGATTCTTTCTGTCACTTATTCCCGGTCGACAGAAGATCTCTCCTCAATCCATTTCTCGATGGATTTGTCTTGCTATTCGCATGGCTTATGGTCATCTAGTGACTGATGATTGTATTACCAATCGTATTTCTGCCCACGAGGTGTGTGCCTTGTCTACCTCCTGGGCTTATGCAAACTCCATCAAGTTGTCGGATGTTATGCCAGCAGCCTACTGGAGAAATACTTCTACTTTCTCCACCTTCTGTGTCAATTGCTGGAGCAGTCTGAGACCCTTTTTTCTTTGGGCCCTCTTTCTTCTGCTCAGGCTGTTGTCTACCCTGGCCATTAGGCTGCAAGGTCAGTTCCAGCCCTGTGCTGTTTTACTGTCCTTTCTGTCTGTGCATTACGCAGTGCCATATGCCTCATCTCTCATTGTCTTTTACTAATGTTTGTGATGCTATGGTTTGATAGGCCTTGGGAACTCTTCTTCTGTCCACGGTTCCAGTGCAGTCGGGTTATGTGGGGGTTGGTTATGTGATTCCCTCCTCCTGTTGTCTATTCAACCTGTAGTAAACAATTGTAGGGTAGGTTGATAAGAAATCTAAATTTTATAGTAAGTTTCCTTTCTTATTATACCTACCACAATTGTTTACATGGAGGCCCTCCCGTCTTCTTATTCGGGTAAGAATCCTTCCGACCCGCTGATCACATAACTCCAATGTTGGCAGATTCAAAAGAATGATTCATTAGTTATTGACTGCGCACTGGTACTGGAAGCTGTGGATCTGTACTAGGAGAAGAGCGTCCCCTACTGGGTGTGCACCAGTAGCACTCGACCCAGTTTTGGCTTATTTTTTCTTGGTGCTTTTGCACCACTTTTCTTTCCCAAATCCCTTGGGAAAGATCAAAATAGAGAGTATATTTTCTGAGTTAGGGACTTCCACTGTAGTGCAAGACTGTAGTAAACAAATGTGGTAGGTATAATAAGAAAGGAAATTTACTATAAAATTTAGATATTTAATTTTTCATCAAATCAAGTCATGGCTAATTAACAGCAGCCATAACTTGATTTTATGAAAAATGATGGAAAATACTCAACAGGGTTAAGACTCTTAGAGATAAATCACTGAAATTCCCAAAGTAAGAGAGACTAAACATGCAACTAATGAACTGAGAAGTTCTGAATAAAAATTTTTTTACTTGCTAGCTGCGCCAATAAATTTAAATTATTCTTGCGGTTCCTCACAGAGATTTTTCTAAGTCTGCAGGGTCCAATTAACAGACCCTTTCCAAAAACTCTTTCAGTCCGTTACTTTCCCAATTGGCAGCTGAAAATCCACAAACCTTGTTAAACCTAGGCTTAGTAAGGTAAAAAAAATAAGTTCTACAGCTTTTGTAACTTGTCGTAATCATAAAAGCATGAAATTTTGGCCTGCCTCTAGCCTCTGCAAGACAATGCCTCTGCCCCAGGCCTACCTACCCAAAAAGCACTGGTAGGCCTTTAGTATGACTGTTTCTCACATAGTCTATGCTGGGCGCAATTACTTGTTCCCAATCAGACATAATACATCTCTGCATACGTCTCATAATCAGCCAGAAATAAATGATTGAATAAACACAAACTGAATGGCTGAAAAATCAACTTTATGACTTGAAAAAATTAGTAGAAAATTTGTTTTTAACCAATAGGCTCTGAGCAAAACAACAGCTATTCATGTATGAAATTCACCATGGCCCACCTACATGATGAAGAAAATCCTTACCTGATGCATAAAAATATCAAATCTGGCATAAATATAGTTCAGACTGCGACAAATGTAATTCGAGTAGCAAGTGGTCCAGGATTCGAATAATTATCTAAATTCTGGACTACTCTCTATCCAGTACAAAATGACTAATTCCCCATTTGACGTAATACGTCAATAAAAGGTGTAATGGGTAGAGAATTGCGAGCCTTTCCCATATTATACAACAAAATCTCTAATTAACAATTACAAGAGAAACAGTAATTAACATCACATATCTCTGAAAGAATATTTATTAATTTTATGGCATATCTATGGAATTGTTAACTGGGTGAGTGCTAGAAGCCACTATCATGGCTCTATTGAAAAGTGCTGGAAGCCACTTTAGTGACTTTACACTGTATGCATTTGCTTGATGTTTGCTCAGTAGAAGAAAAATTTTTTTACAAAAATTGTCTTGTTGCATTTATTGGAGAATATCTATTTGCACTGTCCAATAAATTGTACCAAAACAATTATTTATGAACAAAATCTTGCTAAACTTAAGACTACTTGTGCTGATAGCATGATATCTTTAAAAAAAATACAGTGGAGCACACTTAATTGGAATCTCTTAATTGTATATCCCTGTTAATTGAATATAATTTTCAAACACAAAACCACTTACCATACCTTCAGTACAAATTTGATCTGTTAATTGCATATGGGTTGTAGAGTAAACTCCTGTTAATTGTATACAAATTTTTGTAATATGTCAAAATAATTACTGTCACACGCACCAAATTTCCCTTATTTATCAACCTTTTTGGCCTCACTACATCCAATGCAGGCATTTATTCTATTATATCTTGTTTGACAGAGCTCTATGAGCTCTGTCAAACAAGATATAATAGAATAAATGCTCAGTTTACCTCCAGAACACAGGAAACTGACCAAATCCCTGTTAATTGTATACTCATGTTAATTGAATAACTTTCACTGACATAATGGATATTCAATAAAGAGGATTCTACTGTACCTATGTTTCAAATCACTTCTGAAAAATAATTTAGCACTCAACCAGATAATTTTAAAATAAGACGTGACTAGATTAAATTTTCAAAAGAGCTTTGGTTCTAAAGGATATCTCATTAGTTTACTACTATGTGATAACAAAGTGCATTGTGCTACTTTAGATTTTTAATATGAACAATGTCTACTTAATTCATAGCAAATACCAAACTATTGGTCCGATTCTGTATGTACTTCATTACATATTTTATTGTCCATGGTATATGCCAGACACAATTCCAAAATGCCAAGTGGCAATGACCAGCACATCTGTAAATTGCTAATACCCAGTCAGGACTATATACCAACTGTGCAAATGGCCATTTCATCTGCCTATCGTGTGCCTAAAACATAGGTTGACCTTTTTCTGTTCTACATAACTAAACCCTAGACAAACAGCATGAATAATAATAACAAGCATATAAGTGGATCTTAATGTTTATGACAAAAATAAGATCTTACAATATATGCCTGTAGCAAATTTTGTAAAAATCTGATTACATTTGATCAAATTTTGCATTTACAAAGCCACTATCCGACGAATGCCAAATTTCCTACTATAAGGGGTATAACTCTGACAAAAGATAAGGAAATTTTGTGAATATGAAACTTGATCGAGATCTTCTCAAAATGTATGCCTATAGCAAGTGTAAAAAAATATGATCACATTTGTTCAGGTTATCATGTTCACAATGTCATTATCGGACAAACACCCAATTTCCAAAAAAAGGGGCAGAACTCCTACAAAAGCTAGTGTTCAACCGATGATTGGAACCGGCCCCCCACAATCAGCCAGTTGTGGGCACCTGGATAGCAACGGCTCCTAGAACATCAGTTCAACCAATTGTTGCCAAGCATTTTGTGATGATTCATTAACCGCATTTTATTATCTTCTGCAACTGTTCAATTGTTAATGTAAAATGATGTCAATGATACCATTCAATAAAGTTGAGAAACAACCACAATGTGTATTCTTAATCTCTCTAGATAACTCTTTACAGGATATCTAAGTTAAACGACATGTAAAGCTTACAACTGAGTGTACTTTCAGCAATCGACAGGTCATACCGGAAAAGTGAAGGTTCCACTCCATTGACTAAGGTCGCAGTAATATTATCAGTTGCACCCACTTGGGTGGTAAACGTGGCTCTGAGACCCCAGTCAACAAAGTTTATCACCATGAAAAATGTTCAGTTTAATGTAGTTCTTTCGAGTCTCAACCTGTCTAGTAATGCACGGTATTACAATCGGAATTGGCATCAAAATCAGCCGATTGTGAGCTCAAATAACCGGTAATTGGTCAGTGACCATTTTTGGTAATCACTTGAACACTAATAAAAGCCAATAAAATGAGGTGAATATCAAATATGACTGAGATTTTTTCATCATGGATGCCTAAATCAAGTTTTGTGAACATCCAAATTACATTAAGTTATCACATCCAACAAGTCATTATCAGCCAAACACTGAATTTCCAACAAAAAGGCATATAACACCTTCAAAGGCCGAGGAAATTTGGTGAATATAAAACCAGGCCGAGATCTTCTCACAGTGCATGTCTATAGTAAGTTTTGCGAAAATCAGATTGCCATTGTTCAAGTTTACGTTCACAAAATTATTATCAGACAAACACCAAATTTCCAACAAAAAGCGACATAATACCTACAACACCACTATAATTCCTTGGTATATCGAACTTGACCGAGATCTTCTTATATGTATACCCATAACAAGTTTTGCAAAAATCCAATTACATTTGTTAAAGTTATCATGTTCTCAAAATGTGCTCATGGGTGGTTGGGTGCATGCATTCATACAGGCATGTTCACACACACAGAGTACTCAATTCTATATCCCCCCCTCCTCCATACTTTGTTTGAGTGGTGGATAATAATGTTGTCTAGATCCGACTATCCACCAAGGTGCTCATGGAATTTACAAAGTATTATAAGAACAAAGTGATACTGCTTTATAACATGAATATCAGTTTACATGCAGAATACAGTAATTTAACTCTTACACATCAGCAGTCGGCCCAAAGACAGTCTCAAAGAGATACGTTTTTAAAGATATTTAACTCTTTACCCAACATAACGGCCAAACCTGGCCAGAGCTATTCATAAATATCACCATTCAATTTTCATTATTTTTTTTTGTTTTTGTCTCAAAAACATAGCTTATGACCCCAGATTCAAACGGGCTCGTTCCAATGAGGGGTCATATGCTATGTTTTTGAGGCAAAAACTAAACAAATTTAGTTATTCAAGACTTTTATTTGCAAGTGTCATCTGCCTTTCGTGATAGGTAAGGGTTAAAAGAATACAAATGCTGAGGTATTTTGAAATACTTGTGCAGCTGATTGCAAAGGTGGGGAGCAGTAACAAGTGAAAGCTCGATCACTTGCGGTCATCAGATCACCAGGAATATGAAAAGTTCTAGAAACCACTAAAGTGATCCATGAAAGAAAACTTTACATGCTCTTCCCACATTTATACTCTGATAAATGACTGATAATTCATTTCAATTGTTAAAATTTAATTAAGATTGTTTGGTTGTATTATAATATACCCTTAGCTCCACCAAACCTTAGGCCATTTCTGTCATTGCAATCCTATCAACATTTATGAATAGAACAGTTTTATTACAGTGGAACCCCATTAATTGAATAGCTAATTTGCCAGTGAAAATTATTCAATTAACAAGAATATTCAATTAACAGAGATTTTGTCACTTTCCTGTATTCTAGACATAAAGTTAGCATTTACTCTATTATATCGTGTTTGATAGAGCTCTGTCAAACAAGATATAATAGATTAAATGCCTGTATTGGATCTACTGAGGCCAAATAAGTATATAAACAATGGAAAATTGGTAACTGTCAGGGTAATTCCTCAACATGTTACAAGATTTTTTATTCAATGAACAGGAGTTCACTCTAAAACCTATAGTCAATTAAGCCTCTGCACTCTGAGGTCAAAACTCAAAAATTTCAAGCCGCGATTATTCCCCATAATGCAACTTGGAATTTAATCAATTGATTCTTGTTTGACAGAGCTCTTTGAGCTCTGTCAAACAAGACTGAATTGGTTAAATTCCTAGTTACATCATGGGAAAAAAATGCAACTTGAAATTGACATCAGTGTGCAAAGGGTTAACAGGTCAAATTTGTACTGAAGGTTTGGTAAATGGTTTTGTGTATAGAAATTATATTCAATTAACAGGGTTCTTCAATTAAGAGATATCCAATTGAGTGGGCTCCACTATATTTTCAGTGAAGGCTAATACACAATCTCAAGAACTCGAGAGAAAAAAAAAAGTGTGAACAATGCATGTGAATACTAACTAACAGCCCACCTGCAGCAATTAACAGTTTAATTGCACTGTTGGGACACACCCACAATTTTTATTGGACAAATGGGTGGGACAAGGAAAAAACATTCATACGATAGTAACATTATTCATCGAGTTATGAAAAACTTACCTCCACCAATCAGATGCAGCAAATCTCATATCATTGAAGAAAATTAAATTTTTTTAACATAAACACTAACTTGTATGTATGAACACAGAACAGGGATTAATCCGTGGAAATTGGGAAGAGGCCTTTCTGGAGACTGAGGATCGACAGGGTGGCTAGAGTTTGCCTCTGGGAAAGAAAATATCTTGAAATTTGATTAAAGAAAGAAGCAACAAGGTGTTAAGAAGTGGTTACTAACCAGAAAGCATAAAAATGTCAGGGTAATTCCTCAACATGCATGTATGAACACAGAACAGGGATTAATCCGTGGAAATTGGGAAGAGGCGTTTTTGGAGACTGAGGATCGACAGGGTGGCTAGTGTTTGCCTTTGGGGAAGAAAGTTAAAAAATTTATAGTAATTTATATATTTTTTATACTTACCAATGACCCAGACATAGCTGGTGCTAATTCTCAAAAATCTAGGGCCAAACACAAATTTTGCCCCCCCATCCCCAAAATTTGCATCCAAAACCGAAAATAACATGTCCTAAATGGTCCTCCATACTTTTCCTCCACTGGGCATGTGCAGTGTCAAGGAGGTCTCGAAATTGGAGCCAATTATCATTCTTACAAGCAGTGCCTGGTCAGCGCTATGTACTCAGCAGGGAGGTACGAGTTCCCAACTCCTGGGAGGGCCATCCCCGTCTGGGTCATTGGTAAGTATAAAAAAATATATAAATTACTATAAATTTTTCAACATTTTTATACTGTACCAATGACCCAGACATAGCTGAACAGAAAAAAGGGCTGGAGGGCCTAGGACATAGAGGAAAATCCAATAAGCTCAACTATATATAATAGAGTTATCCCCTCGAGGAGTAAAGGAGGATTAGGCTTTACATGTATCTTTCTTATTTATGACAAATTAGAAAGACACAACACCTTTCATAATTGAGCATAATTATTTATTTATTTATTTATTGGTGTTTAAGGTCACATATTTCTGCACAATGGCTAACCGTGACCGTGGCAGTTTTATGGGTGGAGGAAGCCGGAGTACCCGGAGAGAACCACCGAGCAATGGCGAGCAACTGTCAGCTCCCCAACATACCAACTTCACACAAGCAGGGTTAGCATTGGTTGAAGACAGATGCACCATCGACGTGCAGTACGCCTTAGTACACAGCGTCACCGTGCCCCCACGTGGGCAATGGGGGTGAAGTGTCTTGCCCAAGGACACAACGCGGTTGCCGCAAGTGGGATTCGAACCGAGGACCTCTCGGCTTGCAGCCTGCACCTCTACCAACTGAGCCACCGCACCCCCAATTGAGCATAATAACATCCATGTTCTCTATTAACATCCAGTATAACCCTTTATACTAATTATTTTTAAAGTAAGCCAATAAATAAAGTAAGTCCAGAGAATTGAGACTCTTTATACTCATTAAAAGTGTCCAAGGATTGTATATTAACGCCCGATTGACACGTGACATATACAAATGCTTCACACCGAGCTACACTTTAAAAATATGACATGAATGAATTTAAACATTAGCTTTACACTTTAAAACCATCCCGGTACCGACTCAGAATTACTGACTCCGGAGGTGGTATCCCCTTGCTTTTCACTATAAAGCAGGTGACCTAAGGGAAAACCCTCCCCCCCCCCTTCCCCTTGCCCTGGGTCAAATAGCCCAGAGCGAAGAGGGCAGCAGGACAGAGTCACTGCCGGAACAGAAAGCCTGCATAACTATAGTTGCAACTGTTTAGTGGACAACATTCTGAGCAACAGATAACGGACCTAAACAATGCAGGTCTCCAGAAATGGACTCAATATTTCTGAGATAAAAATTTGTGAATGTGGATGGCTGAGACCAATATGCAGCCTTCATTAAATCTGCAATAGCAACACTATTTGCGTAAGCCCAAGATGTAGAAAGAGCTCTTACTTCATGAGCCGAAATCTTAAGCACAGACTGCTGAGTTGAAGATAGATTATCATAAGCAGTACGGATAGTTAATTGAATCCATCTAGCAAAAGAATGGACCATAATGTCCTTTCTACTAGGCATCAGAGACAGAAAGAAGCGTTTTTGTCCCTTTCTGATAAACTGAGATCTTCGTTTATAAATATGTAAAGCTCTAACTGGACAGAGTAAAGGACTATGCCCGTCTGAAGACGGAAGGGCCTTAATAACAATAGGTTCCGGATATTTATTAGGAGCCTGATTCTTAGCCAAAAATACAACATTAGTAGTAAAGGTAATACTGTTCCCGACACTACAATAGTGAGAATCATCCACAGATAGTGCATGAAGCTTACTGACTCTTTTAGCAGAAGATAAAGCTAAGAGAAATGCTGTCTTATAAGAAAAGAATTTGAAGTCCACTGTCTCAAGAGGCTCAAATGGATGTTCTTTTAGTTTAAGAAGAACCCAAGCTAAATTCCATTTACGAATTAATCTAAGGGTTCTAGGTCTATTTATCGAGAAGTTTCTAACTAATTTAGATAAAGAGACATTAGATCCAATTTGTAAACTATCATGGTGTGCATAGGTATCAGATAACATAGACCTATAACCTTTAATAGTAACAGGCTGCAGTTTGATCTCATCAAACAAGTATACTAGAAAGTTTGCAATGTCTGGAATGGAGGGATCAAAAATATCAACAGAATGATCCCTACACCAACGACAAAAGACCTTCCACTTAGCTGCATAGTTTAGCGAAGAGGAGGTCCTCCTACAGTTAGAAATTGCATCCACTGCTCGTCTTGTAAAATGTTTGCCGTGCAAGAAGGACCGCACAACGGAAATACGTGAAGGTTGAGATCTTGCGGGTTGTGATGTAGTTGACGCGATTTCCCCTGCGAAAGAAGATCCTCTCGTGGAGGAAGCTTCTGCAGAATGTCCCACAGCAGACATCTGAGTAGATTTATCCACGGTCTCTGTGGAGACAGAGATGCTACCAACAGAATTTTGCATTGAGATTGTTTTATCT
The DNA here is from genome assembly GCA_031216915.1 of Pictodentalium vernedei. Lineage (NCBI taxonomy): Eukaryota > Metazoa > Mollusca > Scaphopoda > Dentaliida > Dentaliidae > Pictodentalium > Pictodentalium vernedei. Next base: position 59,674,706 of record CM062293.1, read on the forward strand.
TTAGCAATATCTACTGAATCAACGGCGCTGGAGGATACGCATATCCTATCATTCCGTCCCACGAGATCGATAGAGCGTCTACTGTATATGCTCGAGGATCCGGACATGGTGACACATACGTCTGCAACTGATTGTTGAGCTGTGTCGCAAATAAGTCTATCATTGGCCGCTCCCATTGGTAGCAAATCTGATTGAATACCTGTTTGTTGAGAGTCCATTCTGATGGCAACAAGCGACCCTCCCGTGAAAGGGAGTCTGCTAATACATTCAGACAACCCGGAATATGACGGACCGAAAGTAGAACTTGGTGTTCTAGTACAAACAGAAGGATTCTTTCCGTTAAATTGAATAACGGAATGGAATGAGTGCCTCTCTGGTTCCGAATATACGCTACTACTGTCGTATTGTCGGACAGGATTTGGACATGTGCTTTCTGAATAATGTTTATCCAATGACATAGTGCAAGCCAAATTGACATCATTTCTTTGATGTTTATGTGCTTGCCTAGAAACTGCGGTGCGGATCCCAAAGACCCTGGCACTTCAAATCCGTTGGGATCAATGTTGCACACCAACCTGTTTGACTGGCATCCGTCATAATAGTAAAACTCGGATCCGGCAACTGCAGTGGAACTCCCTGAGTCAACCACTGAATGTTTACCCAAGTCTGAATCTCTTGTTTCACTTGATTTGACAAGAGAACGTCTATATCGAGCGAATGAATCTTTACTCTCCAATTCTGAGTCAAGAAAATTTGGAGAGGATGAGTGCGTAACCACCCCATCGGAATGAGATCCGCAGCGGCTCCGCACAGACCTATCAGTCTCATGAATTCTCTCACTGTGACTTTGTCTCAGTGAAGACAATAGCGAGCGTAACAACTGATTAATTTCGCTCTGGTTAACGGCAGATGAACGAGATTGTTGTGCATCTCGAAGCTCATTCCGAAAGAGGGTGAATGACTTGGACGGCACCAGATCCGACTTCTCCTCATTTATTATAAAACCGAGATGTCGGAGTAATAAAAGCAGATTCTGCACATCGTTCTGAAGTGTTAACTCGTTGCCGTATCTCTGAAGAATGTCGTCCAGGTAGGCCGACGTTACCGCAGACGAATGAGCTCGGAAATGCATCATTACCAAGTTCATTATTCGAGTGAAAGCCCAGGGCACTAGGTTCAAACCGAAGCACATCGCTCGGAACTGATATACAACTCCTAGGACTGCGAAGCGTAGATACTTTCTGAATGTCGGATGTACCATGACGTGAAAGTACGCATCCTTGAGATCTGTGCTTATAGCATAGTCGTTCACCCGAATACTCGCTGTGACTGATCGAATTGTCTCCATATAGAACTTCGGAGCGACGATCAGCTTGTTTATCCAGCTCAGATCTATGACTGGACGGAACGAGCCATCTGGTTTCGGAACCAGAAACAGATGGCTGTAGAAACCTGGTGATTCCTGGTCTTCTACGACCTCTACCGCATTCTTCTCCAGAAGAGACTGTACTTCTGATAGAAGAGTGTCTCTTTTCTGCGGATTTGACGGAAGCTGAGTCCATTTTGGACTTCGAGTTAATGGAGGCTTTCGTTTGAAGGATATTCTTAGTCCTTCCGAAATTACCCCTCGAACCCTGGGGTCATCCGTAATTGACGCCCAATTGTTTATAAAACTCGACAATCTTCCGCCTACCAGAACACAATAGAGGTTCATACCATCACCTCCTGGACCTGAGAGGCTTGCGGAAGGAGAAACTACGTCCTCCACGACCCGCACCTCCCCCCGTCGACCTTGGGACGTATGACCCGTTATCTCGGCCAGTATAACGTCCCTTACGTGAGTCGCTGCCTTGACGGTCTCTAGAATAAGACCTAGAGGACGCATAGGAACCTCCATAGGAACTTCCCTTGGGCGTACTTGTCCCAGAAGTGCCTGTCTTACTCTTTTCTGCTGTATCTGACTTTTTAGAAGAGGATTTGAATAGCAGAGAATCCGAAGCTTTCTTAGTTATATGGTCATAGATTGCTGAAAGCTTGCCGTCGAAGAGAAGCTCTCCGGAGACCAGAGCGACTCTGAGAGAGTTTTTCACCTTACTATCCACGCGTGTGGATGTAGCTAGGGCCGCGTCACGTCTAACCAACTCCAGGTTTGCCAGTGAAAGGGCGGAGTTACATGTGGAATAAGCTATGGCCTTCGAAAGAACTCTTAAGGAGGATTGTATATCCTGGAATTCTCTCCCTTGAAGACGTAATGATAACGCTTTAGTAAGGTGATCTGCGTATGATAAAGCGTCTAAGTTAACTCTATTAGACATTATTGTTGTTTCCAACGTCGTGGTTGGAATTGACATAGACGACGGTATAGACAATTCTAGGTCTTCAGCCTGGTCGTCTAGACGCAGAGGAACTCTCGGTATGCCTTGTCCTGCCGTTTCAAATTTATTCTTTGAATTGATGAAAGACAGATGTAGAGCATTTGCGGACAAGAAACCATACTTGCTCATTTTGGTAGCAAGCTTATATATAGCGTCATTCAATAGTTCAAATGTTCTTGTGACATTATTGGACTGTGTCGGAAACTCAGGGATGATGTCCCTAAACCGATCAAAAAATTCTGTGTCCAGTGACGCTATCAGTCTCTTATCCGGCATCGCAGCATTCTGGTCCGACGGAACAACCTCTGGAAGATAGTGCCGGATAAAATCTATGGCAGCTTCATGTTGTTCCGAAAGGGAAAACTCCAGCTCCTCTGAATTCCTTTCGCCATCCTGTCTGACCATTTGAAGTTCTCGGTCGTCCGTACCTGATGTTTCAGCTGAGCGTACCGACCCAGCGTCGTCGGATAATTCCTGATCTGACAGAGATTCTGTCGTCTGCTGGGATGCTGTGATAAGTTGTGCTATTTGTGATAGCACGTCCGTCACTGAGGCCTGTGGAGCAGCGGTCTTACGTTGCTTTGCCGCTGGAAGCTCCCTGGACGTTGACTCCTGCATATTTCTTTCGGCTACCGGATGGCGTGACCTGGTCGCCGTGGAATCCCTGATCGGCGTAGCTGGCTGGATATCCGTGGTCACGTAGCCAAGGTGCGGTCGTGTGCGGTGCCGTGAGGATGAGGAAGCCATATTGACAGTCTCTCCAGACTGTTTATATAACGGAGCGTCCCGAGTGGTGGACGTATGCTCCGAATGCGAAACGTTATGTACCACAACATCTGGTCCCAGATGTTGTTGTATGAGAGAGGGACCTCTCTCGCTCGCAGCCCGAATGGACCTGGACGAGCTAGGAACCGGACTAAAAGGCTTCCTCCGTTCCATCCTCTGATCCGTCGTCACTGGGTGTGTTATTATAGTACTCGCATCACCCAAATCTCCTTCCTGGACCGCAACGGACGAACCCGGCTGCCGAGCCATTCGATGAATGGTCACTACACCGGGCGAGCTAGCGGACGCCAATGCCATCGATCCTACTAGGGACCTCTTAGGCAATTGACGTATTTCCATGAGCACTTTTGCCGCTAGCTCTTTATTTAACTGTGACGACGGAGGCACACTTTTGGAAGACATCACGGAAACATCACCCTGTTCTTGTTCCTCTGAAAAAGAGATTGAAAAACTAGAGTGACCCAGCGGAGAAAGGACCGGCATGGCCTTATCCCCGCTAACAACATACCGTGACACACGTTTCCAATGTTTGTCATCCCAACTGAGACACACTGAGCAGGAGTTAGTGCGAGTACACTGACTACAATTAATACAATGATTATGAAAGTCAGAGGAAGATTTCCTCTTATTACAATTTGAACAATATCCTTTCATTGTGAAAAGAACACAAACAGTCCTAGTACTTGCACCAACCCCTGAAAACAAAGATACATAATAACATGATCCATTAACATATAGAAAAAATAAATGAAATCAAAAAAATTTTTTTTTAAATATTTTTTCAGAAAAGCCCAAGTTTCTGAAAGTAACGTTGAGACCCAATGGATCCCCAAAAAGCCTAAGTGTGGACAAAAAATTTTTTTTAAATATTTAAAAAAAATTAATGCAACACTCACGTATAATAATAATGTATCTTGTTATGATTAAACTAATACAAAGACAAGAAATCACTCTCAACAGAAACCGTTGTCAATGTAAACAAGAAGTGTATAAAAACTGGAAACATGACTCCAGGCACTGATAAACATGGCCCGAAATCAGTTACCAATTAAAACACTATCTGATGCAAAACAGAGACTTCCAGGGAAGAAACTGCAGAACATCAGATGGTAGATGCAGAACACAATGCCTAAACACCCATGGGTGAGGACGTAAACATGGGGAAAAACAGAATTCATTCTGTTACCAAGCTAAAACTCCTAAGAAATTTTAGTAATAATATTACAGGAAATATGCCAAAAGCATGGGAGAATAGCAAGGGGGGACTAAAGGAAAGGGAGAGAGGAAACACTGATCAAGCAGTGTAACTTTATAGCAAGAATGATAACAACAGGCCCATGCCTTGAAATTAGGAAACATAACATAATTTCACAAAAAATTTTTAAGTTACAGCCCTGATTATTTTCTGCCACTAATTTTTCCTCTCCTCCTTCTATTTCCTCTTTTGATCCACCATTTCTCTAATATTTATGTGTCTGGCATCATTTAAACTGAGATTTACAAGCACAAATATCAGTCAGAAGTGAACTGATAAAGGGCCAAACAAAGAATGATAATTGGCGCCAATTTCGAGACCTCCTTGACACTGCACATGCGCAGTGGAGGAAAAGTATGGAGGACCATTTAGGACATGTTATTTTCGGTTTTGGATGCAAATTTTGGGGATTGGGGGGCAAAATTTGTGTTTAACCCTAGATTTTTGAGAATTAGCACCAGCTATGTCTGGGTCATTGGTACAGTATAAAAATATATCTTGAAATTTGATCAAAGAAAGAGGCAACAAGGTACTAAGAAGTGGTTACTAACCAGAAAGCATAAAAAGAGAAATTTTCTAAGTCAAAAAAATGGAAAAAGGCCCATAATTCTAGAAAAAAAATTGACAAAACATGTTACTTGTGAATATCCTTTCCCCCATGGTGATAGACATCAGCAGATCAAAGATTATTTGAATCCCACATCCACTGACTGAGATATGAAGGTCCAAAGTTGTTGCAGATGGACGACTGGATGCCCAGACAGAAGGACCAACAGATGGCCAAACAGACAAATGGACAGACAGACGGAATCCATTTCTATATCTCCCACAAACTTCGTTTTAATGAGGATTATTATGATCCCCGATGAGTCTGGAGGTGGGATGGCGAAATCTCACCTGAGGGGCAAGATATTTGAACAGCCTCGGTTCTGGTTCAAATATCTTGCCCCGAGGGTGAGATTTCCCCATTCCCACCTTCAGACTCCTCGAAGATGATTTTTCTCCCCACACACGCGGATTACATCATTATAGATCATTGGCGGTCACATGCTGACATACCCAATTTATCAAGTCATAGTCCTTTCGAAAAACGAACAATTTCATCGGAAAGATCGTACAAAAGTTAGGTATGTAGTACCATAGGTATATACTAAAAAATTGATTTGTAACACTGTCCGTTAAGGGGTTAATAAATTTGTGCGTGTCAAACTCTAATGTAAAGAGCATTGCGAGATTATTGATCTATCGATAAATTAGCGCAGTGATATTATTAAACCTGCAGAGAAACATGGGGTTGAAACAAATCAAATTTAATATTTGAATAATAATTAAATATTGAGTCAATATCGACAAGGAACAGATAAATAGGTAACAAACGAACACAATTTAAGAAGCGTTTGAACATTTGTGAACACTAATTCATTATTAAATAACATTCAAATGGGCCTTTGTTTTGCGGTCTGTCTCTTTATTCCTTTTCTCCATGACAAATTTGTCAGTTTTTATATTTGCAAATCGTAAAGCCATTTTGTTTATTTACAATTGTGCAGATGATGATGAAATAGTTCTGGCGACCTAATAAAATATGCAAATGAGTATGTCACATGGGGTCGGTGGGATAGAAAATATGTGTATGTTTCATGTATAGTGGAGGGAGAAAATAACATCATATCCAGCATACAATTTCATAAAAATTTTGAGCAAATAAATAGAATATCAGGCCTGTCTTTTTGATAATCACAGGAGGGCAGTTGCTGGCTCTCTTTGATTTATATTCAGGCAGACACAAGCCCACCCAGGGGGGTGGTACCTACCAAAATCATTAGAATGAGGCTATTTAAGAGGGCAATTACTTGCTGTTCTCAACAAAATTTTGGGCAGGCTATGAGGATCTAGAGCAATCGCCCTCCTCAGAATGACAGACTGGAATATCAAGTTTTTTGCCATCAAATGTCAAATAAATGTGAATTTCAGCATTTTGGTGACTTAAACTGCCCCATGAGGATAAAAGGCCTTGGTTTGTAAGGTAAGGCAGCATTTTCATCACAGTGATATGGTAAATGAGACCGGAACTTCCAGAAACCAATAATCAGAGCCAAGAAAGATGCAACTAGAACTATCACACAAAGTGATTTATACAGTGGAGACCACTTAATTAGATACCTCTTAACTGAATAACCCTGTTAATTGAATATAATTTCCATACACAAAACTATTTACCATACCTTGAGTACAAATTTGACTTGTTAATTGAATATAGGTTACAGAGTAAACTCCTGTTAATTGAATAAAAAATCTTGTACCCTGTCGAGAAATTATCCTGACTCTCCCCAGTTTTTCTTTATTTATACACCTATTGGGCCTCAGTACATCCAATACAGGCATTTAATCATGGAGCTCTATCAAACAAGATATAATAGAATAAATGCTAAGTTTATCTCTAGAATACAGGAAAGTGAAACAATCTCTGTTAATTGAATACTCCTTTTAACTGAATAATTTTCACTGGCAAAGTGTCTATTCAATTAACAGGGTTCCACTCTACCTCCACTTCATACTTTCCTAAATGTGGTATTTCAAAATCAGTAGTAAGTTGATGGGATGTAACTTGATTAAAATTGTCACAGATTGTTAGTGGTTATGATTGAGAAATTTCAATTCAATTCATAAATGTAGCAGTAGTTGCACACACAAGAATCTCCTGTACATATCTATATTAAATATAAAGTTGATATGTATACAATCTGGTTAAAATTATCGCATATCAAAATGTTGAAAATATGCACATGTTGATTTGTTTGGTGTCATGTTTGAGAAGTTTCAGCAAAATCGGTTCATTAATGGAGGAGGAAATACACACAAAATAATCCCATTTTTTTTAAAACCATAGTGAATCGAAGTTCAGGAGGATAACTCTGGGTTAAAATCATCATCACAAATTGAAAATTCCTAATTATGCTCATATTCACCTGTTAGTAGTCATGTTTAACCTGGTTAAAATAGCAGGCCTAATTTTTTTTAATATGCGAATGTGCACTTGTTAGTCCTAATGTACAAGAAGTTTCATCAAAATCGATTAATAAATGGAAAGAAATTGCACCAACAAGAATCTCATATAGAAATCAACATTAAATCTTCAAAGTTGAAGGAGAGACAACCTGGTTAAAACTGTCACAGATTGAAAATTTTGGAATATGCACATGTCCACTTCACTTGTTAATTGTAATTTTTAAGTTTCATCAAAATCTGTTGATGAATGTTGGGATATTATGCATGCAAGAATCTCCAAAAGAAGTCAAAATGTAATATTCCCAGTTGAAGGGGAGATATAATGATAAAAATTACTGCAGATTGAAAATTTGGAAATATATGTATGTTCACTTGCAAGTGGTCATGTTTGAGCTACAAAATTGATTCATTAATATAGGAGGAGTTCCATGCATAAGAATCTCATATACAAATTTATATTAAATCTTCTAAGTTGAAGAGGAATTAACCTGCTTATGCTTAAAGTCATCGCAGATTAAACATTTAGAAATAAACACATGTTCACTTGTTAGTGGTTACGTTTTCAGAAGTTTCATTAATACAGGAGTTGTGTTCGAATCCCACCTGCGGCAACCGCGTTGTGTCCTTGGGCAAGACACTTCACCCCGATTGCCTACATGGGGGCACGATGACGCTGTGTACTGAGGCGTACTGCACGTCGATGGTGCGCATGTCTTCAACCAATCTAACCCTGCCTGTGCTGCGGTGCAGAGTTCAGAGTTACGATGTTGGAGAGCCGACAGCTGCTCGTCGTTGCTCGGTGGTTCTCTCCGGGTACTCCGGCTTCCTCCACCCGTAAAACTGTCACGGTCACGATTAGCCATTGTGCATAAGTATGTGACCTTAAACACCACTAAAATAAAATAAAATAAAATACAGGAGTTGTGCACACAAGGGGCTCATTAGGAAATCCATAAAAGATTAAAGTTCAGGGCAGATAACCTAATTAAAATTGCTGCAGAACAAAAATTTAGGAATATGTGCACGACCACTTCTAAGTCCCGTTTGAGAAGTTTCAGCAATCAAAATGCAATTTTTGAAAATGAAGGGGAGATAACCTGGTTAAAATCATCACAGATAAAAATCTAGAAATATGCAAATGTTCACCCATTGATGGTCATTTCTGAGAAGTTTCATCAAAATTAGTTCATTAATGTAGGGGAACTTGTGCACAAAAGAATCTCATTTGAAAATTCATAATAAATCTAAGTTCAAGGGAGACAACCTTGTTATGAATTATTGCTGATCAAAAATTTTGAATATGTGCATATCCACTTGTTAGTCACGATGTTTGAGAAGTTTCATCAAAATTGGTTAAAATGTTGGAGGAGTTGTGCGCATAAGAATACAGTGGAACCCTGTTAATTGAATAGCCACCACTTTGCCAATGAAAATTATTAAATTAACAGGCGTATTCAGTTAACAGGGATTGTCACGTTCCTGTATTCCAGAGACAAACTTAGCATTTACGAGCTCTGTCAAACAAGATATAACAGATTAAAAGCCTGTATTGGATGCACTAAGGCCAAGTAGGTCTATAAACAAAGGAAAACTGGGGAGAGTTAGGGTAATTTCTCCAAAAGTTACAAGATTTTTTATTCAATTAACAGGAGTTTACTCAATAACTTATATTCAATTAACAGGTCAAATTTGTATTGGAGGTATGGTAAATGGTTTTGTGTTGGGAAATTATATTCAATTAACAGGGATATACAATTAAGAGATATCCAATTAAGTGGGCTCCACAGTATCAACCTACGGACATACAGGGCGACAACAATGTTCGTATATAATAATGTAATCAATATCATATTTTGGTTTGAAAACAGGTAATCATGTGTCTCACACTGCGTACATACAGATTATCATGATAATATGCATGTCCTGTGGATTGTATCAGATTCGAGATGGTGTCCAGAAAGGGATCTCAACGAGCCGGCTTTGCTGGCGAGTTGTGATCCCATTTTTGGACACCACCGAGAATCTGATGCAAATCACAGGACATGCACATTATCATGATAATTCATTTATCTAACAATTCTGTCACATAAACAGATTAAATCTTAACCCTTTACCCAACGAAACATTCAAAACCGGCCAGCTCCGTTCTTAAAAATCACCAGTTAATTTTTATTATTTTTTTCATTTTTTGTCTCAAAAACATAGGTTATGACCCCTCGTTGGAACGAGCTCGTCGAGCTCATTCCAGTGAGTGGTAATAACCTATGTTTTTGAGACAAAAAAATGAAAAAGGTTAGTTATTAAAGAACTTTTTTTGCAAGTGTCATCTGCTTTTCATATTAGGTAAAAGGTTAAATTATTTTTAAACATTTTTGGGACATAATGTTCAGTCGATCACTGAAACGCACATAGAATGTATCGATGCGGCTGTTATGACAGACCGCAGCGCTACCAGAAACAAGTCACCTATATAATACGGAATCAGAATGAGTCGTCTATATGATACGAAATCAGAACACATTATGTGATACGTTCCATTTCTCGTGGTTTTCAGGCCAAAATCTGTATGATTGTTAGATAAAAAATAGTACAACATAAATTAAGTTCCTAATTCCACATGTTTTGACAGTCAGATTTCACAATCTTTTCGGACTAATCTGACTCAAAGTTTGCACATTGTAACCACATATGAATAGAGTGTCATGCTGTTTACAACAGAATTTCTGCAAAAATAAATAGCAAGAATATATGATCTTGCTTTGGTGAGATCGCATGTTATTTGTTGCTACTTATTTTGGCAAAAATTCTGTTAAAACATAAACAGCATTGCTGGCGTAGTTAACCCTTACCCAATGTAATGTAATTCACACCAATTAATTTTTATTATTTTTTCATTTTTTGTCTCAAAAACATAGGTTATGACACCTTTTTGGAACAAGCTCATTCCAATGAGGGGGTCAAATGAAAAAAATTAGTTATTCAAGAATTTTGTTTGCAGGTGTCGTCTGCTTTTCATGTTAGGTAAAGGATTAAAATAGAGAAGTCACAAAAGCACAAGCTGGTTGGTATTTATTTATTTATTTATTTATTTATTTATTTATTTATTGATGTTTTAAGGTCACATATTTATGCACAATGGCTAATCATGACCGTGACAGTTTTACGGGTGGAGGAAGCCGGAGTACCCGGAGAGAACCACCGAGCAACGACGAGCAGCTGCCAGCTCCCCAACATCGTAACTCCGCTCTGCAGCACAGGCAGGGTTAGATTGGTTGAAGACATGCGTACCATCGACGTGCAGTACGCCTTAGTACACGGCGTCATCGTGCCCCCATGCGGGCAATGGAGAAGAAGTGTCTTGCCCAAGGACACAACGTGGTTGCCGCAGGTGGGAATCGAACCGAGGACCTCTCAGCTTGCAGCCTGCACCTCTACCTACTGAGCCACCGCGCTCCCAGCTGGTTGGTAAATGGCCTTCATACCTCGACCGCTACACCATATTTCACAGTTGTAGAAGAAACAATATCTGCACATATGAATAGAGAGTGATGCTGTTTACAACAGAATTTCTGCAAAAATAAATAGCAACATCATACGATCTTGCTTTGGCGAGAGATCACATGTTATTTGTTGCTACTTATTTTGGCAAAAATTCTGCTAAAACATAAACAGCATGGCTGGCATAGTTTAAATAGAGAAGGCACAAAAGCATTGGAACACTTTTCTCCTGTAGGTTACCACCATTTTTTATTATATGACAGAATAAATCTAGTAATTTAATTGCCTAAAACACTCATCAGAAGTGTTGATATACTCCAGTATTGCTGATCTATTCTATTTTTATTGAAATTGGGTTGATATTCAAACATTCCATCATTATTATCTATAGATAGTACAGGTAGGTTGATGTTTGCAATAAAAATAGAAATGGTATTTCCAATTGCTCCTTCCTTTAATTTCCCCATTCCAATGTTTAGGAACTGTTTAAATACAGTGGAGCCCACTTAATAGGATATCTCTTAATTGTATATCTCTGTTAATTGAATATAATTTTCAAACACAAAACCATTTACCATACCTTCAGTACAAATTTAATCTGTTAACTGCATATGGGTTGTAGAGTAAACTCCTGTTAATTGTATATAAATTTTTATAATATGTCGAAAAAATTACTGTGACATGCACCAAATTCCCCTTATTTATTAACCTTTTTGGCCTCACTACATCCAATACTGGCATTTATTCTATTATATCTTGTTTGACAGAGCTCTATGAATAAATGCTCAGTTTACCTCCAGAACACAGGCAACTGACCAAATCCCTGTTAATTGTATACTCCTTTTAATTGAATAATTTTCACTGGCAAACTGGATATTCAATTAAGAGGATTCTACTGTATGATTCCAAATACCTGTTTGCAATAAAAATAGAAATGGTATTTCCAATAGCTCCTTCCTTTAATTTCCTCGTTCCAATGTTTAGGAACTGTTTAAATATAACAATTAACATATTACAACATGGAACCAATAAGTTATCGCACATTGCTTCTAATTTATATATGTTGAAAATAAATTTATTTTGTTGCATATGAATATGCTGTTTTTCTTTGAAAAATGTGTAATAAAGAATGAATTTGCAAACAATTTTTTCTGTCATAATAATAAAACAATAAATAACTTTCCTTGAGGGTGATACAGTAGAATTCTCTTAATTGAATATCCATTATGCCAGTGAAAGTTATTCAATTAACATGAGTATACAATTAACAGGGATTTGGTCAGTTTCCTGTGTTCTGGAGGTAAACTGAGCATTTATTCTATTATATCTTGTTTGACAGAGCTCATAGAGCTCTGTCAAACAAGATATAATAGAATAAATGCCTGTATTGGATGTAGTGAGGCCAAAAAGGTTGATAAATAAGGGAAATTTGGTGCATGTCACAGTAATTTTTTTGACATATTACAAAAATTTGTATACAATTAACAGGAGTTTACTCTACAACCCATATGCAATTAACAGATCAAATTTGTACTGAAGGTATGGTAAATGGTTTTGTGTTTGAAAATTATATTCAATTAACAGGGATATACAATTAAGAGATATCCAATTAAGTGGGCTCCACTGTATAAGGAGTTATCAGCCCTTGAAAAGTAATATTCACCTCAGGGTCTGGCCTTGGTGAATATTACTTTTCTCAGGTTGATAGTTCCTTTTATCTTACAATCAACATGTATTTTGTATGTATTAACTCTGCAACTGTTGTGTATCCGACCCCCTGATACAGATGTTTGAGTCAGGGGGTTGGATACAAGCATGTTCCTTTCGCGTGTGTTCCATTTTTTTCTTTTTGTTCATCCGTACGAATAAATAGTTCATTTATACATTCGTCTACATTCTTGACTTATCCCCAATATATTGTAAGAAAAAATGATTATTACCATTACGTGGATGTACAAAATATGTATTTGAGTCTCGCACTGGGTTCTAAGGGTAGATCACCTTCGACTTGTCGTGATCTGCCCTTAGAACCAGGAGCTCGACTCAGAAACATAATTTCTACATCCACATAATGGTAATAATCTCTATGTATCAACCTCAAGGAAAGTCAATAATTGTATACATGTAATATACGTTCTGAACACAACCTTCCAATGGGTTATGGGGTTATGATGTAAACTCTGTATTTCCAGGCCTGTACTAGTCTTGTCAAATTGTCTGATTTTAATGAGAAGATAATCTGTGAGGTTGTTACTCTGTGCACACAATAGAATACTGTCATGTTGAATCATGAAATGGTAACTCAATCTGCAAGAGTAATAGTGACAAACCAAGAAAAAATTATTCTTCCTTCACAGATAACTTGCACACTCTGCATTTAATACAATTATTGTAATTAAAAAAAGCAGGCATCCTCTCAGAGTAAAAACCTTGTTGTCACTGTCAGTATTTAATTGCCAATTTTCTACCTTCACGCTTTCAACATCAATTCAAAAGACTGTTGAAGCCTATCGGTAAAAAATGAATCACCACAGAACAGTATTATCACTTATTCTACCCAGCTTTTTCAAATATCACAAAACAGCCAATTAAAATGTATAGTTCCACCCACACTTCAATACTTACAAGAATGTTTTTTTCAATTTTTGTACTTCAGAAGTTGATCCTTGTTAGTTCCCATTCAAGTGCAAATCTCTACATATTTGAAGATCCTGAAAAAAATGAGCAAATCGTAAAGTTATACAAAGTAATGTAGTTTCTATTGCTATCAAGGATAAATAAGAAGCCCAGAAGTTACATATCTCTGACAGCCCTGTACAAATCAGAAATTAACTCTCTATACACTGATGTAAAATATTGAAATTTCATGCAGTATATTTTTCTGATAATGTAATTAGGATAACCAATTCAATCTTGTTTGACAGGAGAAAATTAAAGTAACCCAAGAATACACACGTCACAATGTGTGAATACATTCATCAATACGGCCAAGTGTCAGCATGGAAGGAGAACAAGAGGCACAGCCTTGAGTTCTAACCTTCTCTGATGGCATGAGTGCCGTATTGACAAATACATTCACACATGATGGCATTCTGTGTTTATTACATGCCTCATTGACACAGAATCCCTTAATTTAAAAATTCAAACACTACCCACCAAAAATTTCAATTTTTAAAACTGTTTTTTATTGATCGAAGCATTCGATTTATTGTCTGTCACCGCAGCTTCCAAATTGATCTAGGTCAAAATACAACATTTCAATTGGCCAACTATGAAAATGGGTGGACTTTAGTTCTTTTGATCGATTCATCATGTCAGGTGGAAAAATAGTCTGTCAACGGAAATCAGTATGGAACACGTATTCCATACAGATTTATAAATATGGAACTGGAGGAAATGTTTTTCTAATTTAATATGCAAAGCATAGCACCAGTGATACTTATATGTTTACCCCTGTTAGTGAACAGGCTGAAATGATCAATATCACTGATCTCTGTACAGCTGGATTTCTGGAACTTTATTAAAAAATGTCATCAATCAAACTGCACCCTCTAAGAAGGCATCAAGACAATCAATGTAATAACACCTCCCGAGCCATGACGTTTAATGATGTGAAAGCTGTTATGCTATAGCATTAACAGCTCTCACTTCATCAAATGCCTTGGAGAGTACCTTACATGAAAACTGATAAGGCCAAAAAAAATTAATCACGGTTCATACAAAAACTTGCTCACAAAGTTCAAGGGTTTTTCAAGGGCTTTTTTTTTCAAGGGCTACATATACTATTCAGCTTGTTGTATGAGCTCTAAAAATCTAAGATTCCTGTGACATGGATCCGACTTTGGAAGTCAGGAAGTACTGGTACCCAAAGTGTGATCTGTGTTACAGTAATCTTGGTAAAACGTTCCATACTTATTTATGTTTTTTTTTAACTGAGCGACACGAGCGCAACAAACAAGTAAAAGCCGAGTACACATATATTTACAATGCCCAGGAAATAGCTTGGTATTCCAGGGTTTTTCAAGAGATTTCTGAAAGTTCAAGGATTTCTCAAGGGCTAATTTCAAATTCCAGGGTTTTTCAAGAAAAAACTCATTTTCAAGGGTTTTTCAAGAGCTGTATGAACTCTGTTAATGGTTTGGTTCCGGTTACAGAGCAGAAAAAACAGGGTCGGTAGGCCGGGATATTTTTTTTTCTCCTTGAATTTGTGCTCAAGTTTATTTTTAGGAAACAAATTCTTCCAATAGTTGTGACAAAAATATACTGCTTTGATATTCTGTTGAGTCGAATTTAAAAATTACACTGAAAATGGCATATCAACAGATGCTTTATTCGTGATTGCAGCGGACATTCCAGGTGTAATTTCGCAACTTCAAAAGTTCAAAACGAAACAGATCTGGGGGTGTTTTGATATTATCGTCAGCTGTCCTCAGATTCTTAAGTGAAGTACTTCTCACTTTATCACGGGAAGAGTTAAAATTAGTACACCTCAGCACATGAAATAAATTGACATTTTAAGTGATTGTGGTAGTGGCTGATCAAGTACCATTGTATTTATCTTGGCAGAGGAAGCACAAATGACTTGCTTCTGTTATTTATTTATTGGTCTTTACGGTCACATACTTTTGCACAATGGCTAATAATGACCACAACATGGAGATAAAGTCAAGGTCAGTCAATCGTTTATACCCCATGCTGCCTATTTTAGAGGACTCGCACCCCAAGCATTAGTGACTGGGTCCTACTTTACCAGTGAAAAAGAACTTGTTTACCACAGTAAACAAGCACTACTTGCTTGTGTTTATTTGATTTTGAAAACAATAATGTTCCTAGCGTTAGTCTTGTATGAAACACTTGTGTGCACACTATTTTGAAGGCAAGATGCTATCATGATGTCACTATATGTGCAAACAGCCAATCACTTTGAAGTACAAGTGCAAACTAAGGGAATCCCTTGGCGTTTCCCAAGAAAAATTCCTGGTTTTAAATAGCAGGAATGCAATTGGTCGAATGTTGACTGTGACTGACTATGTATGCCTTGGGTAATGCAGTAGACATGGTTGTGGCTTTTCATCTCAACTTGTTTCTGACAAACTCGAGGTAAACAATATTCTATCATTTTCGTAATAATGATGACTGTTGAGACAAACCACTTGAACAGTAGAGATGGGCAGTTAACCAAAAATTTGGTTCGGTTTTGGATTTGTTATAAAAACCGAAACAATTACAGAAAACCGTCATCGCGGTTTTCAACTTCAATGTTGAAAAACTCGAATCAGGTCTTCAATTCTCAGAATAAAGAGTTAAACAACCTAAAATTAACCTATTTTCAAACTTCAGAGTCACGATACCGTTTTCAGAACAGCTGCAGTAATTGGTATTGCATTCGAGCATGGCATTTACCAAGTAAATAGGTTACAAAATTACTTCTTACGCATCGTGTTTTAAAGGTTTATCTGTTTATCAAATGCAATTTCCTTTGTTGAACCGAACTTGTCACTTGTTCCACATTTATAATGACAAATATATGTATTTCTACACATAATTTAGAATGCATGAACTTCAAAGCCAGCGTCAAAATCACAGTTGAAGTTGGATGGAAATTTTGGGTTACAATGACTTGTATGAGTGACTTTTACTCGATACAATTTTTATGGTCGGCATAATATTTTAGGGTGCGTCGGGTTACCCTAAACACAGGTATTTGGGGAGGGGGGCTAATTTTTCAACAGACTCGAGGCAAAAATCATTTTTCTCAAACTTGAAACTCTTGAGATAATTTATGCAAATACATTGTGCTCAAGAAATCAGAGTACCGGTATAGGCTATTACACAGGTGAGTTGAACTGGAAAGGGAGTCCCAGTGACACAGACTGGCACCAAATACATCTTCTTATATGCAAATGCAATGTATTGTTATGTTTGTACAATGAAAACCAAAACTGAAAACCCGACTCTTTGAATGAAACCAAAACCAACAAGAAATTTGAAAACCGCCCATCTCTATTGAACAGTTTGGAATGAAAAGTGATAAAGATCCCAAAGTCTGTAAGGGTAGACAGGGTGGTAAAAAAAGAAAGACCAAAATTTAAACAACAGTAATCTGCACCAGTGAAGTAAATTGACTTCTTGTAAACTGTGATAAGTAAGTTGAAATTTGCATATCTGAGTTCAAATGACTTTGGTATACCATTACCAATTATGACTTAATTTGCTGGTGACGGTTTTGAACATGGTACAGATTATGTATATAGATCGGGACACCAAAAAAATGCCCAGCACTATTTGTGTCGTTTTTGTAAAAGTTAGCATTTATGGGGTTTTTTTTGTTTCTTTTTCAATTTCAATAAAAAAAATTGTTAGGGTCGCGGCACAAAATTATAGTCAGTCGAGTAACCGGAACCAAACCATTATTTCTTTGACTTAACACTATATCAAGTTTCCAGTCTCAGCACACTTGTTTTTTGTCAGCAATAATTTGAATGTGTTGTAAATATTCAATTTTCATTGCCACGTAAAATGTGCACATCATCAAAATATTCATGTTCTATATGCATCAAAGTAAATTCTTTAAAAAGCAATGGGAGATTGCGAGGCATCGGTATATTAACAAGAGCGCACATATCGCTGAAGCAATACAATGTCCCCTACCGGACTAATGAGCATTAATAATTATACAAATATTATAACCTAGATGTGATCAGCATGAATTCCGATGAAGCCTTTCCCAAAAAAGTCCGGAAAACTGATATTTTGTCACTTTGCCATATTTTCAAGGCCCATAACTCACACAAGAATAATGCAATCAGCATGAAACTCAAACTTGATCTGTAAGTCATCGTTCTATAGTAGGTTACCAAGAATGAAAACATTTGGTTGAAGCATTTCCAAAAAAAGTCTGGAAAACCTAAAGTCTGACTGACAAACTGACAGATGGACAGAGTGCAAATGAAGCTTGATCAGTAAGTCATTGTTCTGTAGTAGATTATCAATGAAAGTGTCAATGACACTGTAGCTTAACTTGTGTGTTGTGTTTGATGAAAAGGATAATGTTCAATGTTTATGAAAGGATTATGAAATAAGACAAGAATTGTGATAATTGGGAATATGTTCATTTCTGTTCCCTGTATGCTATGTTTATGATAAAAATAATATGAGGTGTACACTGTACTAAAGAGCTGAAGGGTGGGTTAATATGACCTCACAGTTAATGTATGTGGCCCTCACAGTTAACATATATCAACAAAAGTTACCAAGTTACACTGAAATTATTCCAAAAAGAGTCATCCTATCAAGTTACATTGAATCCCTTCATAAATATATATATATATATATCAAAATGGGACGTTCTCATCTAGACATTATATGAAGTCAACCTACCAAGTTACAATGAAATCCCTTAATAAATATGACCTGTAGACTGTGCTAAAGGTTTTCGGGCTTTGGGCACCTGAAGCCATAACAGTTGCCCAATCGTGTCCAAAAGGGGACGTTCTCATCTAGACATTATATGAAGTCAACCTACCAAGTTACAATGAAATCCCTTCATAAATATGACCTGTAGACTGTGCTTAAGGTTTTCGGGCTTCGGTCTCGGGCAGCCATAATGGTTGAATGATCGCAACCAAAGGGGACAATCTCATCTGGGCATCATCTGGAGTGATCCTACAAAGTTACAATGAAATCCCTTCTTAAATATGACCTGTAGACTGTGCTCACGGTTTTCGGGCTTCGGGCACTTGTAGCCATCACAGCTGACCAATCACGACCAAAAGGGGATGTCATCATCTAGGCGTCATATGGAGTCAACCTAATAGGTTACAATGAAATCCTTCCATAAATATGACCTTTTACCTATGCTAAAGGTTTTTGGGCTCGGGCACCCATCAAGGCTGAATGATCGCGATCAAAATGGGACATTCTCATACAGACATTATATGAAGTCAATCTACCAAGTTACAATGAAATCCCTTCATAAATATGACCTGTAGACTGTGCTAAAGGTTTTCAGGCTTCGGGCTTGGGCAGCCATCATGGTTGAATGATCGCAACCAAAGGGGACAATCTCATCTGGGCATCATCTGGAGTGATCCTGAGAAGTTACAATGAAATCCTTTCATAAATATGACCTGTGGACTGTGATCAAGGTTTTTGGGCTTCGGGCACCTGTAGCCATCACAGTTGACCAATCACGACCAAAAGAGGATGTCATCATCTAGGCATTATATGGAGTCAACCTAACAGGTTACAATGAAATCCTTCTATAAATATAACCTTTTGCCTATGCTAAACGTTTTCGGGCTCAGGCACCCATCAAGGCTGAATGATCATGACCAAAATGGGACGTTCTCATCTAGACATTATTTGGAGTCATCCTACCAAGTTACAATGAAATCCCTTCATAAATATGACCTGTAGACTGTGCTAAAGGTTTTTGGGCTTCGGGCACCTTTAGCCGTCAAAGATGCCCAATCATGTGCAAAAGGGGACGTTCTCATCTAGACATTATAGGAAGTCAACCTACCAAGTTACAATGAAATCCCTTCATAAATATGACCTGTAGACTGTGCTTTAGGTTTTCGGGCTTCGGGCTCGGGCAGCCATAATGGTTGAATGATCACAACCAAAGGGGACAATCTCATCTGGGCATCATCTGGAGTGATCCTACGAAGTTATAATGAAATACCTTCATAAATATGACCTGTAGATTGTGCTCACAGTTTTCGGGCTTCGGGCACTTGTAGCCATCACAGCTGACCAATCACGACAAAAAGGGGATGTCATCATCTAGGCATTATATGGAGTCAACCTAATAGGTTACAATGAAATCCTTCAATAAATATGACCTTTTACCTATGCTAAAGGTTTTTGGGCGCGGGCACCCATACAGGCTGAATGATCGCGTTCAAAATGGGACGTTTTCATCTAGACATTATTTGGAGTCATCCTAACAAGTTATATTGAAATCCCCTCATAAATATGACCAATAGACTGTGCTAAAGGTTTTCGGTCTTCGGGCACCTTTAGCCGCCACAGTTGCCCAATCATGTCCAAAAGGGGACGTTCTCATCTAGACATTATATGAAGTTAACCTACCAAGTTACAATGAAATCCCTTAATAAATATGACCTGTAGACTGTGCTAAAGGTTTTCGGGCTCGGGCAGCCATCATGGCTAAATGATCGCAACCATAGGGGACAATCTCATCTGGGCATCATCTGGAGTGATCCTAAGAAGTTACATGAAATCCCTTCATAAATATGACCTGTGGACTGTGCTCAAGGTTTTCAGGCTTCGGGCACTTGTAGCCATCACAAGTGACCAATCACGACTAAAAGGGGATGTCATCATCTAGGCATTATATGGAGTCAACCTAACAGGTTACAATGAAATCCTTCCATAAATATGACCTTTTGCCTATGTTAAAGGTTTTTGGGCTCGGGCACCCATTAAGGCTGCATGATCGCGATCAAAATGGGACGTTCTCATCTAGACATTATTTGGAGTCATCCTACCAAGTTACAATGAAATCCCTTCATAAATCTGACCTCTAGACTGTGCTAAAGGTTTTCGGGCTTCGGGCCCCTGTAGCCGTCACAGTTGCCCAATCAAGTCTAAAAGGGGACTTTCTCATCTAGACATTGTATGAAGTCAACCCATCAAGTTACAATGAAATTCATCAATAAATATGACCTGTAGACTGTGCTAAAGGTTTTCGGGTTTTGGGCTCGGGCAGTCTTCACGGTTGGCAGATCATGCCCAAATGGGGAAATTCTCTTCTAGACATCATAAGGAGTCATCCTACCAAGTTACAATGAAATCCCTCCACATTAAACATGACCTGCAGTGTGTGCTAAAAGTTTTTGGGTTTCGGGCTTGGGCAGCCATCACGGTTGATATATCAAGCCCAAAATAGGACGTTCTCATCTAGGCATTATACAGAGGCATCCTACCAAGTTACAATGAAATCTCTTCATAAATATGACCTGTAGACTGTGCTAATGGTTTATGGGTTTTGGGCTCGGGCAGCCATACCGGTTGCCCGATTGCGACCAAAAGGGGACGTTCTCATCTAGACATGACCCCAAACCTGCATATGAAATTTCGTGACGATCAGACAAGAACTACGGGGTGTAGCCCGTGCTAAAGGAAAATGTGAACAGACGTCACAGACTCACAGACTAACAGACTTCCGCACGCGTGATGGCAATAGCTTATCTTGACTATGTCAAGTTAAGCTAAAAATGAAATCATTCCATTGAAGCGTTTTCAAAAAAAAAGTCCGGAAAACTGATATTTTGGTGCTTTTCCATATTTCCAAGGGCCATAACTCACACAAGAATAAGGCAATCAGCATGAAACTCAAACCTGATCTGTAAGTCATCGTTCTATAGTAAGTTACCAAAAATGAAATCATTCTGTTGAAGCGTTTCAAAAAAAAGACCGGAAAACTGATATTTTGGCACTTTTCCATATTTCGAAGAGCCATAACTCACACAAGAATAATGCAATCAGCATGAAACTCAAACTTGATCTGTAAGGCATCGTTCTATAGTAGTTTACCAAAAATGAAATCATTCGGTTGAAGTATTTCCAAAAAAAGTCTGGAAAACTAAAGTATGACTGACAGACTGACTGACAGACTGACGGATGGATGGATGGACAGAGTGTAAATGAAACTTGATCTGTAAGACATCGTTCTATAGTAGGTTACCAAAAATGAAATCATTCCGTTGAAGCGTTTCCAAAAAAAGTCCAGAAAACTGATATTTTGGCACTTTTCCATAATTCAAAGGGCCATAACTCATACAAGAAAAAGGCAATCAGCATGAAACTCAAACTTGATCTGTAAGTCATCGTTCTATAGTAGTTTACCAAAAATGAAATCATTCCGTTGAAGCGTTTCCAAAAAAACTCCGGAAAACTGATATTTTGGTGCCTTACCATATTTCCAAAGGCTGTAACTCACACAAGAATAATGCAATCAGCATGAAACCCAAACTTGATCTGTAAGTCATCGTTCTATAGTAGTTTACCAAAAATGAAATCATTCCATTGAAGCGTTACCAAAAACACTCTGGAAAACTAAAGTGTGACTGACAGAATGACGGACTGACAGACTGACAGATGGACAGACTGACGGATGGACAGAGTGCCCCCCCCCCCCCCCCCCCCCATAAGATGGCACTGGTGGAGACACTTTTCGGTGCTTGACCAATGAGTGATTGAAGCAATTCCAGTTGTATTGAGATCAGTGATAAACATACATTTACAGCTTACTTCCGGAGTGTCCCTCAGTGATTTAGAGGTATGCTGTGTTGCAATACACTGTTGAAAGATCTCAGAGTCCTGTTGAACAGCATGTTAGAGTACAGTACTTCATCACCAAAGTTGAAGATCACCAAGCTTTATTATGAAGTAGGTAATGGCTCTGTAATGGTTAAAAAATGAACATTAAGGGCAGCTACAGTATATTTTCTTGTGTTCAAATGCCCGTGGTCTTATGATGAAATGGTTAATAATTTTCAAAAACATATCACAAGATATCTCTTTTTCTAATTTTTTAGTTTGGTTCAGTGTTTTTCCATCTTTGCTTTGTTGGCTTCTTATTTTACCATACTTGAAACAATGAACTGGGGATTTAGAACGTACCTAGCCCACGTTTTCTTCTGTTAAATTAACATATATTAACAATTAAAATCCCAGCCAGCTTCTTTTCAGTATCCAAAGAGAAATATCTGACACAAATATTTAATTAAATTGTATGCAGAAAACTTCCAAATGTTTCATTTCGGCATTGTCACATTCGAACAACAAAAGCATGTGGTTTGCTTTGAGTGAGTCATTTTATTATACAAATTTTCACAACTCATGCTCTGCCTTCAATATCAATGTAATCATCTATCCTTGTCACACATGCGACCTGTTAGGGCTGAAGACAACTGAATGATTTGTCTTTAATCAGTGTGACCAGTGTTTGGAAGACACCAGTCTTGCCCACTAAATATTATTTAATTAAGTTTGAAAGCCATGGAGCAAAGAAACACTTTTACTGAAATGGCACGTGTTCCCTCTAATTTATGGCTATAGATTAGTCTATGATTAGTAAACTGACAATGCAGATATAAACTTTTTCTGATATTTTCATGACTATTCCACGATGGTCACATATTGTCCAACAATAGGTAGCAACAATGGCTGCATCAGTTTTTTGCATGTTAATAACTTAACCCTTTGCACGCTGACATCGAAACTTCTAAATTTCAAGTTGAAAATGTTTCCCGTAATGTAATCAGAAATTCAACCAATTCAATCTTGACAGAGCTCGAGCTCTGTAAAACAAAATCTAACCAGTTAATTTCTCTGTTGCATTATGGGGGGAAATTTATAGCTTGAAATTTTAGCTTGAAATTTTGGCATTTTGACATCAGCATATAGAGGATTAATGTGCAAGTCTGAAAATTCCAAACCCAGAAGATTTGACTGCAACACGGTTATATTCGAAAAATTTCGAATTGTTTACTTAAAAGTGCAAAAAATTGGGGTATATTTCACAAATCTGGAAATTGCCCGACAGTCAGAGGAATATTGCCATGTTCAGTAAAATCAAACTTATCTTTTATAATGGATAACATTCACACAATGTTGCATTACACTAGTGCAGCATGCACAAGAATTTCAGTCCTCTTATGACTGGTAACACATTGTGAAATTCAAGTTTAGGTTGACCAGTTAGTGAGAAAGTAACCAATTAAGAGTAAAACTGAACCGTGAGTCCAGCCATAGGAATGAGAGGAATTGAGAGATAAAAATAACGTGGTATACATTATTATCATTCTTGACACCCTGTCAGACACTAACATTTTGAGTAAATTTCAAATCGCAACCATGCCAATCAACCACCTGAAATTTCTGCTGGAAACTTTATGGTTAAGCTCCATGACCAGAAAAAGATTTCTACAGCACATGTTACACAACTACAAAGAATTCTATTCAATTAATCACTTTTAATTGATCAGTTTAATTCACAAGAGAGTCAAACTCATTGACATGTATATTGTTAGCTCCCTTGATAAGCTTAATTTTACAATGACACAAAACAAAATGCAAAAATGCATGCCACAATTTTCACCACCATAAGATTACTGGAATAGTAACAAATATATGAATAAAATCAGCCAATGTTGATGATAATGATTTAGTAATTTAGTAAAATAATATTCTGTTTATTTCATTTTATATTAGTTGATATGACTGTTCTCTGGTTTTAGTATAAGTCACAATTTTTTGCTGTTAAAATTGTAATTCTCAAATTGAAAAATGACAGTGTAAAAAACCTGGAAATTGTGACTTAATTGCTAAATCCATGGGCTGCTGCCGACAACATCATGGTAATAATGTGCTTTTGATATACCAATTAAATAAAAATCTGCTAGTATAACCAACAGTATTGGATTTAATTCTGATTATAAACAATACACCAAAATAACACCCAGCACTAAATCCATATAAAGAGCATACAATGTAAACCGGTAGCTTGTAATGCTATATAACATGGTGGAAAAATGTGTTGTGACTCTTCTGTTTTACTATGCCAGCTATGCTGTTTATGTCACAACAGAATTTTTAACAAAATGAAAAGCTGCGACTAAATGTGCGATTTCGCTTCGGTGAGATCATGTATTAGTACAGTGGAACCCACTTAATTGGATATCTCATAACTAAATAACCCTATCAAATGAATATAATTTCCCAACCAAAACCATTTACCATACCTCAAGTACAAATCTGACCTGTTAATTGAATATAGGTTATAGAGTAAACTCCTGTTAATTGAATAAAAAATATTTTAACCTGTAGCGAAATTACAGTGACTCTGCCCACTTTTCCTTTGTTTTTAGACCTATTTTTTGACCTCAGTCCATCAAATACAGGCATTTAATCTATTATATCTTGTTTGATAGAGCTCAGGGAGCGCTGTCAAACAAGTTATAATAGGAATAAATGGTAAGTTTATCTCTATAATGCAGGAAAGTGACACAGTCCCTGTTAATTGCATCTGCCTGTTAATTGAAAAATTTTCATCGGTAAAGTGGCTATTCAATTAACAGGGTTCTACTGTACTGGCTATTCATTTTGGCAGAAATGCTGTTAAGATGTAAAGGGAATGCAATTCTATTTGTCTGTATGCAATGTGCAACCTTTTAGATGAGTTAGTCCCAAACAGTTGTCAGGTCTGATAGGCAAAACATGCAGGATTAGAAATTTCATTTATGTTGCAATTAATATGTTGTTAATGTAGTTAGCTCATGGACTTTACAATTGAATTTGCATCCATGGAACCTAAATGATTGTATGTGGGTTATTTCCAGCCCCATGAATCAATGACTGACTAGATGGACAAATGTTTCAGAACTGCTGTGGTCTATTACAAAGCCTTTGACTATGCCCAATGCACTCCTATAACCAGTGTGTCCAAATTACAGCAATGTTCCTAAATCAACATATAGCATGACTTGTTTTTGCTTTCTTTTCTATTTTTCTTCAAATGATTTCACCCACAAAGGCCTTGATATCTGTATACATTTTTGTTATTCAATGATAGCTTTACAGCTGTTTCTAGGCAAGTTTTGGTTGCCTATAAACTTTGGGTTTATCCACAATTGCTCAGACACAGCATACTGGGACATCTGTTCTATTGCAGTAGAAAGTGATCAGAGCTGGAATAAGGCTCCATAGATATTATGAGACACAAATACACCTGAAGAAACCAGAAAATGACATTCCTGATAGACAATATTGCAAAAAAAAGAAGCTGACTTGGCAAGTCTGTGGTGTCCCCAGATCTCTTTATAGAATAACCCTGTTAATTGAATATAACTTCAAAACACAAAACCATTCATCATACCTTCAGTACAACTTTGACATGTTAACTGTATACTTGTAAAGGTAATAGAGAAACATCTTTTATTTTAATAAAAAAATCTTGTAAAATATCAGAATATTACCCTAACAATCACCAAATTCCTCCTGGTTATAGACATTTTTGCCCTCAATACATCCTATACAGACATTTAATCCTTTACCCAACATGAAAAGCAGACGACACTTGCCAAAAAATGATTGAATAACTAATTTTTTTCATTTTTTGTCTCAAAAACATAGGTTATGACCCCCTCATTGGAACGAGCTCGACGAGCTCGTTCCAATAAGGGGTCATAATCTATGTTTTTGAGACAGAAAATGAAAAAATAATAAAAATAAATTGGCGATTTTTTAGAATAGCGCTGGCCGGTTTTGGCCGTTACGTTGGGTAAAGGGTTAATCTACATCTTGTCTGACAGAGCTCCTTGAGTTCTGTCAAAAAAGATATAACAGAATAAATGCTCAGTTAATCTCTAGAACATCAAAGTGACCAAATCTCTTGTTAATTAAATACTTCTGTTAATTAAAGAATTTTCAAAAGAAAAATGGAAATTCAATTAACAGGGTTACACTGTACCTCCAAGACTAAACAAAGATTGCTCTTGATGTACAACATGTAGAAAGAATTCTTCAGAGCGGTGGAGGTTAATTAATTATACTTTATTTGATTGATTACCTGTGGGAACCCCTGGAAGTGAAGCAGTGCTTGTTTACTGTGGTAAACAAGCTCTTTTTTACATGTAAAACTGGACCTGGTAACCAAAAGCCTTGGGTGAAAGTCCTCTAAAATGGGCACCACGGGTATAAATGATTGTCTGGGTTAGATTTTATATCATGTTGTGGTCACCATTAGCCATTGTGCTGAAATATGTGACCTTAAACACCAATAAATAATAAATACCTTCATTGACAGAGCTTGGAGTGCCCTGTCAATCAAGATCTAGTTTACCCTCTGCACTCTGATGTCAACATACCAAGGTTTTCAGCAGCAAATATTTCCCATAATGCAGTTTGATATTTAACTAAATTTTCCTTCTTTGACTGAGCTCAGCGAGCTCTGTTAAACAAGATGTAATTAGTTAAATTCATCGTTAAATAAGAGAAAACAGAGTGATTATTATTATTATTTATTGGTGTTTAAGGTCACATACTTATGCACAATGGCTAATCGTGACCGTGACAGGTTTACAGGTGGAGGAAGCCAGAGTACCAGGAGAGAACCACCGAGCAACGACGAGCAGCTGTCAGCTCTCCATCATCGTAACTCTGAACTCTGCACCGCAGCACAGGAAAGGTTAGATTGGTTGAAGACATGCGCACCATCGACGTGCAGTACGCCTCAGTATACAGCGTCATCGTGCCCCCATTTAGGCAATCGGGGTGAAGTGTCTTGCCCAAGGACACAACGAGGTTGCCGCAGGTGGGATTCGAACGGAGGACCTCTCGGCTTGCAGCCTGCACCTCTACCAACTGAGCCACCGCGCCCCCCAAACAGAGTGATTAGAGAAAATTCTGTTGCACTACCAGAGTGCTAGGGTGTTTTTAAACATTCAATCAACTCTTCAATTTTATTAGCAGATTTTTCTTGATGCTGCAAGGAAACGATTCTCAACAAACTTCCAAAACAATCAAAGTATTATATTTAACTCTTTACCCAACATAACGGCCCAAAACCGGCAAGTGCCATTCTAAAAAATCACCAATTAATTTTCATTATTTTTTCCATTTTTTGTCTCAAAAACATAGGTTATGACCTCTCATTGGAGCTCGTTCCAATGCGGGGTCATAACCTATGTTTTTGACACAAAAAACGAAAAAAATTAATTATTCAATAATTTTGTTTGCAAGTGTTTGCTTTTCATTAAAGGGTTAAGTAACAGAGTTTTCTTCCATAAGCAATAGGCAATTGAACCCTTTCCTAATGAGACAGCCAGATCACAATTAAAATTTTACCATTTTGTTCAATTGTTTTTGGCCAACCCATAGCTTATGATCCCTCAATGAACTCATTCCAAAGAGAGGGCATAAGACATAGTAAAAAAAAATATTTTGGGTTTCTTTTGTTAAACTAATTGGTACAGACATCTGCAACCATCTTTAGTCAAAGGGTTAACTGATCCAATATTTACAGAATCTGTGATACATGGATTGGTGATTGAAAACAATATGGAATTAACAGAACAATTTTAAACACAGCCACTCAAACAGAGTGCACTGTAACAAAAATATGATTCCATCAAGTTCTGGTAAAAACTGACATGGAACATCATGCCCATCAAGGGCAGTAATTCTGACAAAAATCCAGAAATGTGACTGAGGTCAAATTAACTTTACTTTACTTACATACTCAAAATATCTTCAATTTCTTCTCTCCTTTTTGAATACATATTGTTCAGGGATCTTCTTGAAATCTCTACTATATCAAAACCAATAACTCTAACAAGACTGAAATTGAAAATAACCCAAATCAAATGTGCATTAAATATGGCTGAAGATACACTTTCAATACCAAGTACAGGGGCAGGCCAGTTAGGCCATAGCTAAATAGAGGGTGGTTGGCTAGAAGGTTGGATCATCTTTCAAAATATAATTTAAATCCCGAGATGGAATAAATATCCAGTCATTTGTTGTAGTCCAGATGAAAACAAAAGAAAACAGGAACAGCAGTTTAAAATAAAGCATGATATGAAATGGACATGAAGAAGAATGTCATGTCAAGGACAATGGATCCCCTACACTTTCAACCCCAAAACAGAAAGAACTCGGACGCGGAGGGAATCAATGTCAGAATCGTTGATTTTCATCATGACTGAAAAAAAGAGGTGTAAAAAATATGGTACTACACATTGGTTAACCCTTTACCCAACGTAACGGCCAAAACCGGCCAGCGCTATTCTCAAATATCGCCAATTAATTTTTATTATATTTTCATTTTTTGTCTCAAAAACATAGGTTATGACCCCTCGTTGGAACGAGCTTGTCGAGCTCGTTCCAACGAGGGGTCATAACCTATGTTGTTGAGACAAAAAATGAAAAAAAATTAGTTATTCAAGAAATGTTTTTGCAAGTGTCGTCTGCTTTTCATGTTAGGTAAAGGGTTAACCTTTTTATGGATTACAAAGTGCCCCATAACAAACCTAGTGTCTAGGTTTAAGGTTGGCCAGTTAGAACAAAGCTTTTGCCAAACATAAAGGGGATGACAAATTATGAGTGAGACTTCTCTTATGTAGAATAATTTTGCAGGGAAAGAGTTTGAAAGCTGGAATCTGATTGATACCTTGCTTTCACCTTGACAAAGGAAATAACAACGAAATGCATGACGGCTTGAACAAATAAATTACATCAATTGATTTAAGTTATTTTCTTTCTTTAGAAATTCTTTAAAGTCTCTCTGCCTTTTCTGGAACAGTCCACTGGTATTCACTACTGGAACGCTGCAGATTTCTTTTCACTGCTCGATATTGATCCCCAAAGCTACTGTAAAATAAGAAACAACAATTCAAGAATAATATTCATCCCTTGAGCAGAACCTGATGCAATAACCCATACCTCAACCCCAAAGCACCTGCTTCCCCATGTTGATGTACAATTAATTTATGACATGCCCGTTCTATGTAAGCCCCATCTACAGCAACACTAAACCATGTGGAAAATAAAAATATGTTGCGCACATATGTGTGGAACGGAAATCGTAGCAGACTATTTTTAAGAAAGAAGCGAAATTTCACTGGAATTTTCTACAAATCGTGCAGTGCAATTACAGTTTGAAGTGCTAGCAATAGCCGAATATTGTCCCCCGAGTTCCAATGTGTTCTATGTGCCAGTAGGCACATAGATCTCATTGGAACACAGGGGACAAAAAAGTAACACAGGTTCCCCTCACAGATTTGGTTGACGATAAAATGTCTTGTTTTCGTTGATAGTTGTCAAATGAATTGCTGAGTGTCCTTCTAATCATGGTTTTTATAGACGTGAAGGCGTGGAATAAATACAGAAGGACATGCATGTGAATAGGTTATCGATATGGCACTTGTGCAATATCAATTAGCCCATTCACACACATGTCGTTCTGTGTATGTAGTCTGGATATCACTATCAAATCTCTGGCCTTTTGGCTCATTAACTATTGCCATTACAGAGGCCCCTTTATCCACATGTCACATGACATCTGGTCTGCCTGTGCACCATATCCCTGTAGCTGGACTATACTCTCATCCCACAGTCCAAAAGTTGTAATGTTCCACCGTCCTGAAGATTATTCCCAAGTCTGAGGGTGACTATGCCCTGACTATTTCATCATAAACAAATTGTCCATAATTAGTAGTAACAACAAGTGGATATAAGTTTTGTATCTTTTGTAAATAGCTATTTAATGTATTCCAACAGTAAATATCCATGACATTTGTTTCCATTATTATCTGTTACTATCCGCTAAATTGTAAGTATGAGAACATAACAAACTTGCTTTACAAACAAGAAAGTCAGGTCATATATCTGTATCATTCAAAGACAAAGCAAACTTGGCAAAGCACCCTGGGGTGATTACAGGACTTCAGATTAGTCTAATTTGGGCACAACAGCAAACCAGTCTGAAGCATGCCCCTGCACAGCACATGGACACAGGAGGTTGAAGAACAAACAGTGATTTGTTACTCATACATATGTTGTGTCTGTAAGACACATGATGCCCTGCAAGTTCTACCATGTACTTTAGCTGGACAAACTACAAACCAATCCATGCAGGTGAAATTCTACAAAATAAACTGACCGAGTTCAACAACCTGTAATTTTGTGAAATATTGAAGCAAATCAAAAACCTGACTAGGTTTTCAAGTTTTTGGGTGTCAAAGCAAAATCCTATTTAACCTTCAGAGCCTGGAGATTTTTATACATTTTTGCTGTATGTTAAAAGTCTACTTTCTGTGGCTTTGCAGTTGTTTCTAGTCAAGTCTTGGCTGCCTACAATTTGCCTAGAAACAACAGACAAGATACAAGAAAACAATTTACCCAAACAATGCATGTTGGGGCACTTGTTTCGTTGCATTAACAAGTTATCAAAGTTGGAATTATGCTGTTACGGGTTAATCTACATTATGCGTAACGTTTAGTAAGAAATGCCACAAATATGAATATATTGGATCTCATGCTTTGATTACATGCTCATACAGGGTTCACCAGTGAGAAGTAATTTGTGCGACAGTGCCGTATATGACATTGTCGATGCAGATTACTTCACTGGTGAATGCTACGTTTTAAAAAAAAATTATTTATCTGTTGCATTGTTTGAATCCTCATGTAGGCCCTAAACTATATTGCGCACATCAAGGAAACTTTATAAATATACATTATCATGACCATGTGCATGTCCTGTAATTTGTGTCAGGTTCGAGGTCGTGTTTACAATCAGATCGCAACGAGCCCATCAGTCTCCATTACATAAAGCCCATTTCCCCCATTTTTCAGTTTAAATTGGGTTGGAATTTTAATGTGTAATAACAATGCATATATAATAATATATGTGATAGTGCAGTGTTTACCAGAAGTTGAATCGGTCTGATACAGAATCACAATGAATCGTCTATATGATACAGAATCAGAACACATTATGTGATACATACCGCTTCTCGTGGTTTTCAGGCCAAGATCTATATGATTGTTAAAGAATTTAAATGCTGCATAATTTGGGCACAATTTCATTATTTGGGCCCAGCATTTACCTTGAATAATTGAGTGAATTTAAAGGTCAGTGATTACTTTACTATCCAACTACAGTCGTGTTTCAATATCAGTCTGGCATCAAAAGTGAATACTGATACCGATAAATATTAGGGAACTGAATAAAACATGAATATGTTGAGTCTGGGTTGAAACCTGTAAAGAATTTGAAAACTTGGGAGCATGCGTCTACTTGGCAGTAATCACATTTGAGAATTTCATAAAACAAATTGAACTGTCTGTCGATATCCCAGTGTAGTGGTCGGGGTATAAAGGCCATTTACCAACCAGGCTGGTTTGTCCAGATTTGTTAGTCTTGTGGTAAATCGGTTGCTTTGAGTGCTATAGGCCGACACTTCGAGCCCCGGCTCCCACAATTCTCCCTCGATCTGTTACATTGGTACCATGACCAGCTCTCAGCAGTTGGTGACATTGTATGTGCTGTTGTAAAGTTATGGTGGATGTTTTGACAATTATGAGGTAGAATCTAGGGTGCAATTCACCAGGGTTGAATCGCTAAAGAACATGAGTGGTGTTGCAGTCCAGGTATAAAGGCTATTTACCAACCAGACTGGTTGGTCCCGATCTCTTGTGGTGAATTGGACACTTTGTGTGCTAGAGGTCGATGGTTCAAACCTCAGCTTTCGCTCTTGTCCCTCGATATGTTACACCAGTATACTGGTATATTGATTTCAATTCCATCACCAGTATTTGAATTCAAATTTTGAGAAGCTCTAATTCGTGTCGGAATTTGTGTCAGTAATGATCATTTGAATGAAATCATTTTGACCTTTGAAAGCATATTTGCCAAATCAGATTCAATGACGCCAATAAATTGCATATCAGTCAAGGCTTTTGAAAACAAAAATGACGTTACTAGTTATCAACTACAATTTTTTTTTTATCAAATGCTCATATGACTGCCTACTACATTGTAGCATCCACATAGTATTTTGATATCATGCCAATATAAGAATACTATGTAGATACTAGAAGGCGATATTATAAGCATTTGATATATGAATTTATTCATTTCATAAAGAAATTAATATACATCAAGTTGAAGGAAAAATAATCTAGTTGAAACCTGTAAAGAATTTGAAAAGTTGGGAGCATGCATGTGTCTACTTGGCAGTAATCATGTTTGAGAATGTCATGAAACTTGATTCATAACCCAGGTTTTGTATTTGAAAAACATATGCATGCAGTAAACCGTGCTCCTGGAATTTATTTGGTGTTCACTATTTCACCATGTGTTGTTTTTCAAATATGAATTGGTTCATTTAATGTTGAAATCACATTATAATATTTAATCTTCATCAGACATGTTAACCTCCAGAATAATTTTTCAGGGAACCTGAGGGTGATTTTCAGGAAAATGGGATAGATTTCAGGGAAAAGTTTGCACAGGGACAAAACAAAAGAAAAAAACTTGCTAATTTTCAGCTCATGGACCAGCATTAACACCAGATTATAATCCAGATCTAGTTGTCAATTATTCAATTATGCTGATGGAATTATGCTATGTTAAAAAAATCATAAAATAATTATTGATTTGACCCGACCACCCCCGCCATCCTCTTCTTCATGCCTCCACCCACAGAGCACCACCACCTGTGGTTTGCTTTTATAAAAGTCCACTAAGCTAATAATTTCCCAAGACTGGAAATGTTAACAGGAAAAGATGTCCTAATGTTCAGTTACTGTAAGATTAGTACTTGGAAAGTATCTTTATCAAAATCCTTCTTGCATATGTGGACGCTTGTTTTGTTTTCATCATTGAAGCATTTTTTTTTTTTTAATTCCATTCGAAAATTTTCTGGGTACAGACAGGTCAGCACAACAGATTAAATGTTGTGTTACAAAATAAGTCCATTGTGTATAAATATGCAGTCATAATTTTCGGTATCCTAAGCGACTTTAACCTATTTTTAAACTGTTAAATAGCTGTGGTCAAGGTGTTGTTTACATTTTGATTTGGAAAAGGGATGAGGATTAAAGCTATTCTATGAATAAATAAATATATATTATTTAATTCCTTTTCATGTATTTTATTTACCAAAAAACTGCATTGAAGGTGGAGTTTTCAATTTTTTTAAAGTAAGTCATCTATTTTCACTTTGACACTCGCACATTGATCACGACTCTCTGATTACAAAGAAAACTAGAATTACTGTGAGCACTGCTCACTAAAGATACCACCCACTCCAACCAAGAAACATTTCACAACAGTAAAAAAGTATTTAATATACACAGCACATCTGTATGTTCTCCGAAAACATGAGAGCAATTTTCAATAAAAATACCTGAAAGCAGAATAGAAGGTGCACATCTATAATGTTTTTAAAAGAATGTCTGAGAGTTTCAATGAAATTCGCCCACTGGTATAAGAGGAGTAGCGGATAGCAGGAGTGTACCCCCCCTAAAGCATCACAACAATTTGGCTAAGTTCATTTCGCCCTTTGGGAAAGAGTAAAAAATAAAAATACCTGAAAGCAAAATAGGAGGTGCACATCTATAATGTATAGAAAAGAATGCCTGTAAGTTTCAATGAAATCCACCCACTGGTTTAAGAGGAGTAGCGGATAGCAGATGTGTACCCCCAAAGCGTCACGGACGTACGGACGTACGGAAGTACGGACGTACGGAAGTACAAGAGCAATTTTCAATAAAAATACCTGAAAGCAGAATAGAAGGTGCACATCTATAATGTATATAAAAGAATGTCTGAGAGTTTCAATGAAATTCGCCCACTGGTATAAGAGGAGTAGCGGATAGCAGGAGTGTACCCCCCTAAAGCATCACAACAATTTGGCTAAGTTCATTTCGCCCTTTGGGAAAGAGTAAAAAATAAAAATACCTGAAAGCAAAATAGGAGGTGCACATCTATAATGTATAGAAAAGAATGCCTGTAAGTTTCAATGAAATCCACCCACTGGTTTAAGAGGAGTAGCGGATAGCAGATGTGTACCCCCAAAGCGTCACGGACGTACGGACGTACGGACGTACGGACGTACGGAAGTACAAGAGCAATTTTCAATAAAAATACCTGAAAGCAGAATAGAAGGTGCACATCTATAATGTATATAAAAGAATGTCTGAGAGTTTCAATGAAATTCGCCCACTGGTATAAGAGGAGTAGCGGATAGCAGGAGTGTACCCCCCTAAAGCATCACAACAATTTGGCTAAGTTCATTTCGCCCTTTGGGAAAGAGTAAAAAATAAAAATACCTGAAAGCAAAATAGGAGGTGCACATCTATAATGTATAGAAAAGAATGCCTGTAAGTTTCAATGAAATCCACCCACTGGTTTAAGAGGAGTAGCGGATAGCAGATGTGTACCCCCAAAGCGTCACGGACGTACGGAAGTACGGACGTACGGAAGTACGTAAGTACGGAAGTACGGACACCATGAATGCTATATACCGCCCACTTTTCAAGTGGGTGGTATAAAAACAGAAATAAAACTGAACACAGTTGAAATATATATCATAAAATACCCTTTTCTTAAATAAATTTAACTTAAATTGATATTTTACTGCTTCGTGAGTTTTTACCAGAGTTTGAAATGCATGTGATTTGACTCTGAACATTTTACATAAGTTACAACAGGAAAGAAATATTCAACTGTTGTTTTCTGGGATTTTTTGTCCGAAACAGATTCCCGTCCGGGAGGTCGGGAACTACACTGAAATTTCGGGAGTTTCCCAGGCATTCCGGGAGAGTTAATGTGTCTGATCTTCATAGATAGACAGAAATTATAATGGAACTAATATGCAACAATTATTGCATCTCATGATTTACTAACCTCAAGGTAATGGCAGTATATTAGTTGGGCCATGGGAATGAATTGTATAGAAACAAGGGCTACACAAAGCATGGGCCGCTGCCCCTGACCCGTAAGCATGTTCGAAGTAGTCTTAAACCGAACAATTTTCTGAGTCAAAAGAGAGAAAACAGAGAAACAATTTAAGTCCAAAAAGGGCCATAACTATGGGAAAAATTATTAGCTTGAACCCGTTCCTTATGCATATCCATTCCCCCCATACAGGTCTCTCAGCATCCCAAACGAGATCCAAATCTGACCAATGGCTTTGAAATTACAATGCAAAACATTTGTATGGACAGACAGATGGACGGATGGATGGAGGGATTCACTAAATACCCCCGAATCCTCCTTTGGAGGTCAGGGTATAATAAAAAGTTACAATGCAAACTGATAAATGATATCAGTACAACAATTCCAAATTTGAATGCTGTGAGGAACTCCAGACTTGTTTTATCACTTTTCTGAGCAAATGCATCATAGCACCAAAAGGTTGACATGTTATTACACTGATGGATAGAGTAAAAGTTTTTAGCACTTCCCTCTACAACACAAGAAGTACTTCCAAGTAATTCCCATTCAATATGTGTCATGATATTGTTATGTCATGACAAGGTGCCACTGGCGATGCTAAACTAAAGTAATGGGTGCACTGCAGTCTGTCTAGACAGGAAAATGACTTCAGCACTTGCATAGGGATGAGTTATATACAATGTACTGTTGCTGACATAAAACATACACCAAACAATGCAAATTCTGAAAATAGTCTCAATGGAGACTCCAAGTTTCACACATTAGATTTGCATTGTATATTTTATCTTCTGATATAATTTACATGTTGCTCCACAAAATGTACTGAAGTACTCCACAGAAACAGATTTCAAAGGGGTGCAATTAGCAGAGCACCTAACCAACCTTTTAAAGGCTCTGTGAATCACATGCCTGCTTCAGTTTGAAGGCTGGCATAACCTAAATATTTGGGACTTACAGATGACTATGTATGAGAAGTTTCATCAAAATCAGTTCGTTAACTTTGGAAGTGTTGTGCAAACAAGAATTTCAGCATTGCATTGCACTGGAAAACAAACCTCTTTAGCCCCAGATGGACTATGTTCTGAGCAAAACTCTAACAACTAAAATTTATTGAAATCTGATAACTGTATTTATTTCTGTATTTATTATTGAAGTCACTATATGAACATTAAAATTTCAAGAAACATTTAACAAATGGTGATTTTTTACTCTCTTAAGATTTGTGGAATAGTTTTGGTTAACTGGTAGAGTGCTGAATTAATTTCTGTCATCAAAATTTGCTCACCTGTGTTTGCCTTGTTACAATTTATGGGAGAGTGCCTAGAGGCACTCTCCCATAAATTGCAACAAGGCAAATCCACACAGACTTAATAATTTCACTTCAAACTTAATATGAAACACATCCACAGAATATGAAGCCTTTAAGTTCTGGTACCTGCACTTCAGATTAAAGCCCAAATATGGGCTTCCAGCACTCAACCAGTTAACAAACTTATCCAAGGCAGTGTTAACATAAAGAAGCACAACAAAATGTAGTTTAATTCCAATAAAAACTGTTGTTCAAGTCATTGCAAAGGTGTTCTAGACAGAATGGATGAACAATGGACAGGTGAAAAGACAGAAGGAAGGATGGAGACTCATCCACAACATCTTATTGAAGCCTAATAATTTACACATCCGGCATTTTTGACTAAAATATTTCTAGGATTGCACAAATTTTAGCATGCCTGCAAATGCAGCATAACTGTCCACGATATTCAAGCCCAAAGCCCTAAACTGCTGAATGACAGTCGCATCAATCATCTTATCGAATCAATAATGAAGAATGCAAGATACAAGTTTGTAGTCACAACAATGGATTATTCACCTGATGTATGTAAAAAAAGTTATTATTTATTTATTTATTGATGTTTAGGGTCACATATTTATGCACAATGGCTAATCATGACCGTGACAGTTTTACGGTTGGAGGAAGCCGGAGTACCCGGAGAGAACCACCGAGCAACGACGAGCAGCTGCCAGCTCCCCAACATCATAACTCCGCACTGCAGCACAGGCAGGGTTAGATTGGTTGAAGACATGCGTACCATCGACATGCAGTACGCCTTAGTTCACGGCGTCATCGTGCCCCCATGCGGGCAATGGAGATGAAGTGTCTTGCCCAAGGACACAACGCGGTTGCCGCAGGTGGGATTCGAACCGAGGACCTCTCGGCTTGCAGCCTGCACCTCTACCTACTGAGCCACTGCGCTCCCCAAAACAAGTTATTAACAGCGTCTTGACTGACACTGTCCAATGTCTCTACTATCACCTTTGAAGAAGAGATCTGCAATTTGACTTTCATGAGGTTAAGTCATAATTATAAACAGATTTGCTGTCCCAATATAGTAACTTCACTGTCGTCGTAATCAAACTGAGAGTGACGAAACAGGCCTGGAAATTAAGAGCTTACACTGTAACCCATTAGCAGGTCATGCTATATAATATGGTGGTAACCTATAAGGAAAAAAAAAAGTGTTGTGATGTTTTTTGTGCATTTCGTTTTTACTTCTCCAGCCATGCTGGTTGCGTCTTTACAGAATTTCTGCCATTGCTATTTATTTTACCAAAACTTCTGCCAAGTTGTAAAGGGCCTGCCTCTCTATACATATACAGCACTGCCACCGTGGACTGGTCACTTTCCATGCTTGAGCAATATTTCCACATATGCAATATTAGATTCCAAACACTAATTATAGGAATAATCATCAAAATATAATTAATGAAGCACCGGGTATTACTCAATGAACTTTTGCATGGATATCACCGCCCACACGTGGATTATCGTTACAGCCAGTCCACAGTAACTGTACTGTATGGATATAATGCACAAACTTGGGAGTCAAATTAGTTCCGTAAGACTGTCAGGTCTTACTGGCAAGACATGAGGGACTGGCAATTTAATTCTGTTGTAATGTGTTGTCATAACCTCACTTGTAGTTCATGTATTTTACAATTGACATAACACCTACATAACCTAAACGATCATTCACAGGTTATTTTCAGACCTGCCAATGTAGACATGAAGCACTGAGAAGTTGAAGTAAAACTTAACAAGAGGGATGTTACATCCCGACGCTCACCTACATTCACGCTTGATAATGTCGTTCCAATGTAACATGCCTAATATTTAGTTAATATAAATCATTAACTAGCCATCAAATGATTAATGTGGTTTATGTGATGGCTTTGGAAAGTCTATATTTCTGTATTTATTATGTATCAATTCAACATAAAATCATTGGATATAAAAAAAAAAAAAATCAGTTATATTTCTGCTTACAGTAGGGTTAATACCTAAAGTAGTTTTTGATAAGACAAAAATAAAGAGTAATGATAAGTGAAGGCACCACAATGTGCACAAAAGATGACTTTAACGCAAAATCTTAAACCTAAACACAAATTCTTACAAGTTTTGGCAGAAAATCAGGCTCAAATTCCTCAAATATGCATGTAACGAGGGTTGGGTTAAATATTACTGCAATGGAGTTCAGTAACCCAAGTGTAGAATATCAATCAGCTGGAAAGACACATAGAAACACAAGTCACCTAAACAGAAACTTTAAGAACTTAAAATTGACTAAGTTCGAGAAAAGCATGGAAATTTTTACTGAAAGAAGAAGAAATTGCAGTTAAATTTCTGCATACAGTCGGGTTAATACGTACAGTTGTTATTGAAATATGAAAATCAACAGTAATGAGAAGTTAAAGCAGCACAATCTGCACAAAAGCTGACTTGAACGCAAATTCTTACAACACCTAAACACAAATTCTTACAAGTTTTGGCTGAAAATTGTAGGTGAAATTTGAAAGAAAGTCATAGTATCAGGGTTAAATAATGTGCTGATAGTCACCTACAATGTACATATACAATATGAAAGGCCTGAGGAAAGTGATCTTAGAAAAAATAA
Source organism: Pictodentalium vernedei (assembly GCA_031216915.1). Taxonomy (NCBI): domain Eukaryota; kingdom Metazoa; phylum Mollusca; class Scaphopoda; order Dentaliida; family Dentaliidae; genus Pictodentalium; species Pictodentalium vernedei. The sequence continues at coordinate 59,714,078 of CM062293.1, forward strand.
CCTTAACATTAAATCTTACAATATTGGACACGCTGGACGCCAACGCTGACGTCCGAGGTCATCATATAAGCTCACCACTTGTAATAGAAGTAGGTGAGCTCATAAAAATACATCAGATCAAAAAATAAAATAGGAGGTGCAAAATGGCATAATGTAATGAAGAATCACTGAAATTGTAATTGAAGTACATTCATTGGTTAAAGAGGAGTTGCGGAAAAACATTCATTCAAGAAAGTGACTATAAGTCCCAACAAAAATACATCACATCAACAACTAAAATAAGCCTTAATGTTACTAGTAACAAGTATGAGAAAGTATTAAATAAGAAAAAAAAGTTAAAAAAAATTTTTTTTAAAGAAAGTGAATATAAGTCCCAAAAATCCCCCTCAAATTCCTCAAATATGCATGTAATGAGAGTGCAACAATACCGCAATGTAGTTCAGTTACCCATGTGTACAATATCAATTGCCTCGAAAGACACATAGAAACAGAACTCACCTTAACACAAACTTTTAGAACTTAAAATTGAGTAAGTCAGAGAAAAACGTGAACATTGTGACTGAAAAAAAGAAAAGAAATCAGTTAAATTTCTGCATACAGTAGGGTTAATACCTAAAGTAGTTATTGAAATGAGAAAATAAACAGTAATGAGAGGTGAAGGCACCACAATCTGCACAAAAGCTGACTTTAACGCAAATTCTTACAACACCTAAACGCTAATTCTTACAACAAGTTTTGGCAGAAAATCAGCCTCAAATTCCACAAATATGCATGTAATGAGGGTTAAATATTACTGCAATGGAGTTCAGTAACCCAATTGTAGAATATTAATCGCCTGGAAAGACACATAGAAACACAACTCACCTAAACACAAAGTTTACAAAGTTTCACAACTTAAAATTTACTAAGTCAGAGAAAAACATGAAAATTTTGACTGAAAAAAAAAGAAAATTTCTGTTAAATTTCTGCATACTGTAGGGTTAATACCTACAGTTGTTATTGAAATATGAAAATCAACAGTAATGAGAAGTTAAAGCAGCACAATCTGCACCAAAGCTGACTTTTAACGCAAATTCTTACAACACCTAAATGCAAATTCTTACAAGTTTTGGCAGAAAATTTTAGGTGAAATTTGGAAAAAAGTCGTAATATCAGGGTTAAATACTGTTCTGATAGTCCCTTACAACCTACATATGCAATATCAAAGGCCTGAGCCCACTGATCTTTGAGAAATTAACCTTAACATTAAATCTTACAATATTGGAAACGCCGGACGCCGACGCTGACGCTCGAGGTCACGACAATAGCTCACCACTTCTAATAGAAGTAGGTGAGCTAAAAAAGGATACACTATTGTAAACAATGGAATTGAATATTTGCCTTGCGAGTACAAGGTTCTAAAATACTGGAAGCCCAATTGCTGGGTATGAATGGTTACTCGCCAAGTCTGTCTTGTTTATAACTTTATATCTTGCTCTAAAATATTCAAATGTCTTTGAGCCCAAAAAGCATGTTCTTGGTTCAAACTGTAATTTAATAGAGCAATTGCCTTTGTCAAATTGAGGAAATTTTATACAGTCCTGCAATTTCTAGATTGCCAGGCCTGTAATTACTAGTACTGTTTGAATTATCACATATTAAAATTTTCAGTAAAACAGAATACATTAAAGGGCAATAACTCTCTAATTTTCAACAAATCACCATGGTTTTTGAACTTGCCTAAAATATTAACATAAAGAAGCATATCACAATCTAATAATATTTTATAATTACTTTAGAAGTATGGAAATATGGACCTAGGTACATGGCTTGAACAAACAAATCCCCACCCTTACCCCCCCCCCCCCCCCCCCCCCCCCCCCACACACCATGGATGCTGCATATCAAATATAAAAACATTCCGACTGCTGGATCTGAAGAAGAAGATTTTTAAAGAAAATTCCTCATTTTGAACTAAGTTATAACTCGGGCTCCCACATTGAGCCCAAATATGAACCCAGGGTTTTGGCTTAATCAAACTTGAATCTCCCCCCCACCCCCAAGCATGCTGCATACCAAATATCAAAATCTGATTGATGGATCTGAAGTAGATTTTTAAAGAATATTCTTCATACTGCACTAATTTAAACTTTGGCTCCCACAGAGAGCCCAAATATGGACCCATGGATTTGATTTCAATACACATGTGAAACAATCTTCCAAAGATGTTATATGTGGAATTTGAAAGCTTTTGGAGCAGTAGTTTGGGAGAAAAGTAGTCTTAAATGTTTTTCCCATTACCCACCGTGTTAAAAAATGCTGACTCAGCAGTTTTTCTAAGTCCCAAAAAAGTAACCCATGATAAAACCGGTAGCAATTTTTTTTTTACTTTACCCATTCCATTTTGTTGGTCCTAAGGAAGCTTCACACCACATAAGAATTCTCAGTGACGTGTAATTTTAGAGATAAGGGCGTTTTAATTTTTTTTATTTTTAATTCCTGGGGTTCCCCTGGGGCAACAGGAAAACAAATTTAGACATAAATTAAGTACTTATGACCCAATAAGCCCTCATATCAAATTTGGTTCAAATCTGTCTCTCAGTTTTGAAAATAAAAATTTTGGGTGGGGCAAAAATTCTTGCCCCTCCCATAACGAAGGCAAATATAGCTCCTCAAACTTTTCTTGAACAAATCTGAGTCTACACCTAAAAAGGAAGCTGCACACCAAATATCAAGTCTCTGCTACTGCTAGTTCATGAGAAGATTTTTTAAGATTTAAGCACACTTTTTGGGCGTGGCCCTACTGAGGGGCTAGGAAACTTGATTTGAACAAAATCAAATTGCGATGTCATAACAAACTATTATCTCAAATATCAAGAAAAATTGGTTCAGCGGTTCGGGAGGAGAAGACGGACGGTGAGTGATCACAAAAGCTCTCCTGACTGAAAGTCAGGTGAGCTAAAAAGTATAGACCCAAATAATAGTATGGGGTGGAAGTCCATTAGGAGCAGGGGGGTGGGTGGGTGTGTAATGCCAGTTAATTTTATCTGAAGGTCAACTTATTTTCTAGTATTACAGAAAACTAACAGGTGTTTATGCATCATGATTAAAACAATAAATACACTGTGCTGAACAAAAGAATACCACAATCTAATAAGCATTTACTGATTTGAAGATCTCCTCCCTGTTGGGAGGAAAATTTTAGGTAAAGAAAGCCTAAAAAATCTCATTGACCACAGTGCTAACCTTTCACTCTCTGTACAACAAACCACATTGTTTTGAAAAAAATAATACCTTTTCATCCACAGAAGTACATCATCTCTTGAAAAAAATAAACTGGAAAAAAATATATGTTAGGTCACACAAAGTAGATGTTCTGTTTCTCAGGCCAAGTTTTGTAAAATTGCATGTGGGCGGGCATTTTTTTATTTTATATTTTATTTTTGTAATTATTTCTTTGCCATCAGAAGTTCATATTCTTGGTTTATTTTATGTTTTAGGCCTCATAATCTACAGAATAGCAAGGGTGGTGGTGTATTTCGTCCCTTGGGTGAAGCAAGGTTTTGCAATGCTAAAGCATTGCAAAGCCTTGTTGCACTCAAGGGACAAAATTATCAATTTTATTAACTTGTGTAAAATATCAGATATAAACCATTTAATTTTTATTTTTTCAGGTTTGCATTGGTCATAAAAAGAGAGCATGCAGCAGCCAAAAGGATCATGCGGGAGGGCCAGAGAAATAGATTTTTAATTTTATTAAGCCTTACTACATCTAATTTCAACTTGAATTTCAAATTTTCACGACTACCATATGGTCTTGCACTGAATGACCGTAAAACTTTTTTTTCATACCTCTATTTTTTCAGAGATTCTTACGTATTCCGGCACAGAAGTACAAATAAATTTTTTAATCCTTCCGAAAATAGACACCATTTTTTTTTTAATTATTAATGGTTTCAAAGCTAACTGATATTGAACCAATCAGCCAATCAGCTCTATTTAATCCTACTCACAACTTTAGGTGTCAAATGCTCCTGGTCAGTTGTTCACTTATTTAGGCTTTCATAACATTTATTAAACATACAGTGATGATACAGGCTCAACTAAGGTGCATACAGGGTGAAAAAATGAGCCAGTATTAATAAACATACATGTATGTTTATTAGGAACACAAGAGGAAGGACATTTTTAGAATCTATGTTAAGAATGAAATGTACATTTTGCAAGAATCAATGATGATTCTCATTGTTTTCCTTGTGCAAATCATTTGGGCGAATCGATTTTGATTCTCGCATGAATTTAATTTTGGTTTCCATTGAACAGTAGTGATGCCTATCCAATATATATTAAATGAACATAAAGTAGAACACCAAAATGTACTGATTTGATTACTATTATTCAGGTTATTGCATAAACAAGTGTTCTGTAAGGATGGGTTCACAAGAGGAAGTACTGAGGGGTGGGGTCTTTGCTATATCTCTGGGGGATAATAAATGTTGGTTCAAGAGAAGATAATTTAGGTTTAAACTAGAGATGGTCTGTCATCCGGTATACCCCACCATGGCATACTGCCTAGTGTGGGTGACTTAAAAGGGGCATTCAATTTTTCTAAGTAAAAAAAAATCCAATATGACCGCCTGTCGGCCATCTTCAAACGAAGCCAGAAAAAAATATGTCACGCTCTTCCCCTCATCATGTTGATAGTTTTTGTGAAGTTTAATGAAAATGTGGCTAAAACTGTGGAGGTTGAAACCGAGTGGGAAAAAAATTATGTCGTCACGCACTTCCCTTCATCATATTGAGCATTTTTGTGAAGTTTCAAGAAAATGTGGCTAAAACTGTGGAGGTAGTTCACTCCACAAGTTTACATAAAAAAAAAAACCAATATGACTACTAATCAGCCATCTTGAAACTGAGCGGGGAAAAAATTATGTCACGCACTTCCCCTCATCATGTTTATCATGTTTGTGAAGTTTTATGAAAATGCGGCTAAAACTGTGTCAATAGTTCGCTCCACAAGTTTACATGTCAGACCAACCGATGGACAAGTTGACTCCTATATACCCCCTAAACTTCCGTTTTGTGGGGGGTATAAAAACTATTGTAGCCTAAAAACCGAGGACATATGCATGTGATGTGTTAGTGATCATGAATTCATTAATATCAATTTATAAAACTAAAAGGAATGCACACAAGAACAATAGGTGATACAGTGATGGACAGTTGAGATAGGATGGACAGGATAGGAAAGACAAGGCGGACATCAGGAATCAAATATTCCTGCATCAAGGATTTTGATATACATTTTGGAAAAGTGTCTAGTGCTGAAGCGGTTAGACAGATAACCAGTTTTCAACTGGTTATTGGCATAACCGGTTGGAAAAGCTGTCAACCAAATAACAGCTATACCTATAGTTTATGGGACAGCACTGGGAAAATGAATAGTATTTGATCGTGAGATGTTAGAATTCTTTTGTCAAAGCTACCAAAAATATGTCGATTTACAATGATGTGTACTCGTAATATGAAATGGTTAAGGTGTTGGAATGCTAACTGAACAGTTATTTTGGTCACGATAAATGTTTGTTACTCTGCATCAAACTGCCAACAGTCGAGTGCACTGTAGGTTGTTTTCTGCATAATCAGCCAGTGATGCATGGGAAAGGTGTGCAATCGTTCTTGCGCACAATCACTCATGCAAAAATTGTCCAAGGTGCGTGAATAATCGCTCGCCTCTATTCTTGGGTGTGTTTTCATCCTTTTGAGTTGCGTCAACCGAAACATTTAATTAAGTTTTGATGTTGGGAAATTTTTAAGAATCACTCACAATTTGAAGCATTTAAAATACAATTCCAAACAATTTCCTATCCGTCGTTACGAACATGGCACACAGTAGTTCGCTTATACATTCACATATGACACGCTAACAGTAAGAGGGTTGAACAGCGACAACTCGCCCAGAGCTTACTCTCGACACAAAACGAACACGCATATTCAAATGAAAAAAAATGGTGGCCATTCTGAGATCTGAGAAACATTTTAATACTTCCATTATTTTTTTTATCAAAGTCATGTGGAATGTTTCCTCATTCCTTATTTTCTTTTATACACGTGCCACCTATCACTCCAATTCACCAGTGACACAAATTAATATACCCGGTTTGGAATTTACACATCCATTTTCCACAATTTTAATAATCTGCCATTTAAAATAGTAAATTTCCATCCGTGTTCAGTTGTATTCATACATTTGTTTCGAAGGATGTTTGTCAGTTGAAGGTAAACATTGAAACCAAAATCCCTCTCCTCATTTTTTTCACTCTTGCAATCTTTATTTGAGGCGAGCGATTTTCCACTTGCCTCCATTTTGCTCCCATTCGTCACTGAGCAGCAGTGAGCATGTGACTGTCAATGTAACATAGTCTTCTACAGACCAATTTGATATTCTTCTCTTTGATGAGGTGTTGTTAAGTGCAGATTGTAATTCTAAAAAAATCCTTCAGTGTGAGTAATGCTGCTACCAGAATAAATTGACTGTTTGGTACTTTACCAATGCGTTTCAGAAAAAACATATTTTGATTTAACTGAACTGTTTAAAAGTATGAACGTATGTCATAAAAAAAAAAAAAACTATTTTAAATTTTAAAATCTGGCATTTTGAAATTTGTTTTTCAATGGACAATAGCAGACTCTTGGTCAATTGGGCATATAATAATTTCTTACCACAACACATTCATGACTCACAATATACCCATTTTAACCATGAACTCAATAATCTATATGAGTGGTGTTCGTCAAATCAACTCGCTCTGAATGCCAACAAAACAAAATACATTATCATTAATCCAAACCATAAAACTAAAAGTTGCATTCACCCTGATATTTTCATGAATGGTCAAAAATTAAAAAGGGTGGGTTCAAATGAAGAAGATAAATCTCTAAATTGTTTAGGTATTCATATTGATGAACACTTATCTTATCAAACTCATATATCAAAAATTTTTTCTAAAATTGGATGGGCAAATTAAACTTTGAAAGAGCAAAAAAACTGCTACCACAACATGTCATGAAGATGCTCTATTACTCTTTGGTGGTCCACTGCCACTTGGTATACGGCATTCAAATATGGGGAAACTCAAGAGGAATCAACAAATTACTAAGAATACAGAAACGTTCACTTCAAATATTAAACAACAAAAAGTATAATTCCCATGCAGACCCATTGTTCATAAAAGATAAAATATTGAAGGTCACCGACTTGTGCAAACTACATGCCTGTTTATTTATGTTTGATGGGAAAAATGGAAAACTTCCAGAATCTTTCAAACATTATTTTACTTCCCCAATCCCTCAATCACACATGAGTACAAGGCAATCAGGACTGGTATGTATCAACAAAACTCGAACAAAGGCTTTAGATAGGCTGCCCTCATATGCCTTTCCGAAAATCTGGAACGAACTGGACCCAGATGTGAGAAACATAGAAAATAGAAAAGAATTTAAAAAGAAGTTAAGAACAAAACTTCTGTCCTCATATCAAGAAAGCTATCAGTGTGGCAACCCATACTGTCCTTACTGTTACACTCCACAGTAAGGGTTGGCACACCGATAACCTAAATAACTTAAGAGTCCCAAACTGTCGACACATCGAGGACTTATTTTGTATAATAGTGTGTCCATTATGTTTATCTTGACTGATGAACAATACTTGAACCGTGCCATATTTGTCTTCTAAAGTTAACCACAGCCCAGCTTGATAACCACAATAATATCATATTAGCACATAGGGTTAGGGATACCAACTATCACATTCACAATTAGCCACCTTTTTAACCTGGAAACTCGTCCATCTACAGAAATAGACTAATGGGGTACGTAGCCGAGTCAAAGTTGCAATTTTACTAGCTACTCACGAGTATCCATACAAGTAGATCTTTCTATCAAAGATCAATGCGCAGAGCATGTAGTCAGTGTTGGAGTTAAATGTATTAAGGGAGTGACAGGTAGACAGCCAATCTGGCTATGTCATCTTCCAACGGTATAGACTAAATATCATTTTCTAGTTATCTATTTGCATCCTATAGTCCAATATGTAATTGTCTGTAAATAAAAATATCTATCTATCTGAATGTGGAACTATTTGTGACATTTGTCATAAAAGTGAACAGAAAAAAGATACTCAAAAAATTTGGTTTTCATATGCACCCTATGATCACATCAAATTCAAGCCATATTTGACTACAATAGAGCATTGGGCCAAGACGTGGTTGGTTGAGTTCAAACCTAAAAAGTCTGAGAGCATGCTCATATTGTGCAAGGTTTGCCCTGCTGTGCACTATTTCTTGGTAATATCCAGATATTGGAAGTTAATTGTCACAAGCACCTGGGAGGTATCTTAAATGGTGCATGTACATGGAATGACCACATTGAACATATCTGCGGTAAAGCATGGTCTCACGTAGATTTACTGAGGCAAAAGTTTACTCTTGATCGCAGTCCTTCAAAAGATTTGCTTTGCCTTTATTAGGCCTCTTCTTAAATATGGTAGCGCAATTTGGGATAATTGCACAGCGAGTAATACAATCGATTTGGAAAAAGTACAGTTGGCCTCAGCAAGGATAGTGACTGGTGCAATCATGAGTGCTAGGACTTCCGCATTGTACAATGAAACATGCTGGGACTCCCTTGAGGAAAGACATCGCAACCACAAACTGAAACAATTCTTCTGAATGTTTCACCATATGACGCCCCCATATATTGCTAATAAGGTACCTCCAAAAGACTCTGCCACCAGCCGATGCCGCAATCTCCGAGCAGGTAATGATGTTCCTTTCTGCAACACCCAAAATGTCAGGGATGCTTGTTTGTCATTACAAAGATGTAATCAGTCATTACAAAGATGCAAAAACTATCAAATGTGGATGCAATGTTGGCAGTGGTTTGAGAGAAGAAGACTTTTTAATGTTTTCTCCATTTCCCATAATGTTAAAACTTGGGTCCCAGTGACACCCCTAAATTCAACCCTAGGAGCTTGATTTGAACAAACTTTTTAACTTGTAACTCATCCTTTCAAAAATGGTGTATATCAAACAAAACAAACATTGAAGCATTTGGAGTAACAGTTGGGAAGAAAAGAATATTAAGATATTTTTCAATTACCCACAGTATTAAATCAGAGGGCCCCCAGTGACACCCCAAAATATGATCCCCAGGAAACAAACTTGTAAATCATCCTTACAAAAATGTTATACATCAAACATGGAAGAATTTGGGGAAGTGGTTTTGGAGAATACTCTTATATTCCTTTTCTCATTGCCCGCATTAGAGATGGGTGGTATTCAAGCCTGGAAATAAGCAAACTATCATCTGCAGAATGAGGTCCTCAGAGGGTGAATTTGGTGATGCTACCCAGCACAGCAGGATAGCATCACTAAATTTACCCTCTGTGAACCAGTCTGAATTGAAGTCTCAAGCCTAAACAGAAAGAGGTACCCAGAGAATATACTGGCTCACTGTATAGGATAGCATCAGCAAATTCACCTCCTTGGGACCTCATTTTGCAAATGACAGATTGCTTATTTCCAGGCTTGATGGTATTGGAATTTTTAGTTCAATATCGATTTTGGTATTTTTAAGGGGGTATACCTCGGTATCGGTTCGGTATTCAGTATCTGACTTGACTGAGATTTGCTGATACAAACACAAATCATATGTACACTAATATTGTGGCTTCTTCTAAACACACCTTAACATTTAAAGGCCTATTAAAGGCCTATTTGCAATCTCAGGCATTTGGCTCTGTATCAAATATCAGTTACTTGTGATGTGGATTATGGAAAAATGGCGACACAATGATTTCAATAAAACTGAATTGCTTCACCCCAGTCATCACTCACATTGAATTTTATTGGAACTGGGTAAATGAATTGGAGAAGACACAAACCAGGTTTAACCACCTTCACAATTTACTGTCTACAATGGATGAAGGGTTGAAGACTGATCACAGTACCTCTAGGGTTGGCACAATTATGAAATTTCATGATCGACTACTGCTTTCTGAGGAAAAATTCAGACTCATGAACATCTCAAGCTTAAACCTGAGTCTAGGCTCAGTTTTGGACCTGAGGTGGTCAAGAGTCTAGTATTACCTGCACTGATATTAAGGAAGGAATTGCACAATGTACTTGATGTCCTACAGCCTCTGACACTTCTTATGAGCATGACAGGAAGGCAGGTAATAACTAATCATTTATCAGTAAATGAGTGGTGAAACCCCATAATCGTCAGCTTTGAGATTGTATTCGTTTTGGGGGGTTTCTGACAATTACTCAACTTTTCAATTAATCATGACAGGCCTAAATAGCTCCCTCTGATTTTCAGTCAGGTGAGCTTGTGAACTGCAACAAATGTGATTCAGCTTTACCACCTGCAGTCTTACAGTTGGTTCTTCATACAAGCACCTGCTCTCTAGCTATAAAAACTTCCCAAATCAGAATAAGGCACTTATGGGATAAACGAAACAGGGCTGGAGAAAATTTCAGTTTTGAATGGTTAGTGCATGCCTTCTAAATATCAATAGAAGCATTTGTTCATAAAACTTTTCAACTTCCCCAGTTACAAGGACATTGTAATTGTAAGCAGATTTTTAGAACAGGTAACGAGTTTATAATAAATGTTTTGAGAGTTTCCAAAAATTAAATAAAAACAAAAAATACAAGGACATCAAAATTCAAGCAGTTTTTAAGCTGTAAAGAATTATTACTTAATTGCGCACTCATACAGCTGACAGAAAACCAAAACTGTTAACAGTACAAATATTGAATCACAACCCTTTACCTAATACGAAAGGCTGAAAACACTTGCAAATAAAATTCTTGAATAATAAATTTTGTTTATTTTTTGCATCAAAAAACTAAGCTTATGACCCCTTATTGGAACGATCTCATTGAGCTCGTTCCAATTAGGGGTCAAAAGCTATGTTCTTGAGACAAAAAATGAAAAAGTAATGAAAACTGAATGGTGATTTTTGTGAATAATGCTGGCCGGTTTTGGCCATTTCATTGGGTAAAGGGTTAATAACCCTCTGAGTATTTTAACCCTTTACCTAACCTGAAAAGCAGACGACACATGCCAAAAAAATTCTTGAATAACTAAATTTTTTCATTTTTTGTCTCAAAAACATAGGTTATGACCCCTCGTTGGAACAAGCTCGACGAGCTCGTTCCAACGAGGGGTCATAACCTATGTTTTTGAGACAAAAAATGAAAATATTTTGAAAATTAATTGGCGATTTTTTAGAATAGCGCTGGCCGGTTTTGGCCGTTACGTTGGGTAAAGGGTTAAAAAACCTTTTACATCAAATTTAGTGAAGCAGCCACAAGTCGCCCATGACTAGATTTGATGGTCAAATCAGGACAATTTAACTCCAGAAATCACTGAACAAAACATTTATGCAGTTTTGAGGGGAAAATGTGGTTAAATATGTCCAAATTATACTATATAATTATGTACAGTATTCATGAAATTGAAATTGGTGTAATGGTGACAATGGCACACTGAAATATTAGCATCATGGCATCCTTTTACATCATATAATTTGGTTAATATGAATGGGTTCAATGCTTTTGACATTTATTATTCATTTATTTTTGGTGTTTAAGGTCACATATTTCTGCACATTGGCTAAATGTGACCACAACAGGGAGATCAAGTCAAGTTTAGTAAATCGTTTATACCCATGTTGCTTATTTTAGAGCACTACCATCTCAACCATTGGTGACTGGGTCCTATTTTACCAATAAAACAGTGCTGTTTACCACATAAATAAAGTAAATAAGATTAAAGACGATAATCAGAGAGTGCAAAATAGCAGTCTTATTATAAGAATGACAGGAGGGGGGGGGGGGGGGGGGGGGACGAGTTCGAGCGTATTTTGGAAATGGGTGAATAAACATAACAAAGGAAGTAATCCACAGAGTATTAAAGTAAATGGCAGAGTTACAGACAAGCAAGATCAAGTCGCATCAGAACTAGTCAAGCACTGGGAAAAGGTAAACGATAAGCGATGGGGCATGGGAAGCTCACCTGAGTGTCCAAATCAGGTCGAGGAAAACCTATCGAACTTTGTGTTCAGCGAAATTAAAATGGAGGAGGTGCAAAAGGTAATCTCAAAATTAAGGGATGGAAAAGCGAGAGGGGTGGATGAAATTCCTGACGAGTTATCTTGGATAACTATCGAGGGATCTCTGTCAGTAGCAACATTGGAAAAGTTTTCTGTAAAGTCCTGTATGGAAGACTAGAGGAGGTGATTGAAGAGAAGGGTTTTTTGGGTGATATCCAGAATGGCTTCAGGAAGGGAAGGAGAGAGTTACTGACCATCTTTTCACGCTATCCCAAATGATAGAATCTGCGAAAGCAAAAAAGAAAAAGATGTTTATGGCCTTTTTGGATGTCAAAAAGGCATATGATAGAGTATGGAGGGAGTGCATGTAGCGCAAGCTGGAGGCTCTAGGCTCAGGAGGAGAGTTTGTTGGAATTATGAAAGCATTATATAAAGACGTGCAGAGTAAACTTAGACTGGGAAGCATTACAACAAAGCGTGTGCCTATGGAGATAGGCCTCAAACAGGAGTGTATCCTTTCGCCAATTCTGTTTGCATTGGACATCAAAGGTTTAGGAGTTGAACTCCTGCATAGCAACGCGGGGGTAGCAGTTGAGGACCTGAAGATCCCAGGGCTATTTTTTGCAGACGATATGGTGCTAATGTCAGAAAGCGAAGAGGAGCTAATGAAAATGCTGGTAATTGTTGGGAAATATGGGAGCAAATGGAGACTCGAACTTAATGAAAGCAAGAGCCAAGTTATACCTGTGGGCCGCAAAGTGGACCCCACTCGAAGGTGGAGAGTGGGGGAGTTCTGCATTCCAGAAGGTAGCAGCAAACTTCTCAGTGTTGGAGAGACAGGTGATTACGAGTATTTGGGGGTAAATATAAACATCACAGGAAGAGGCATCTACCGAAACCACACAAATAAATTGATTCTGAAGGGGAAGAGAATCATTAACCAAATGAAACTTATAGGGAGAAACAGTTTCAATAAGGTTTTCGTGGGGAAAACCATCTGGGAAATGGTGGGTCTGCCAAGTATAACATACGGTATGGAAGTGGTACCCCTAAAGCAGATGGCCGTAAAGAGCTTGGAAATCTGGCAGAACGATGCAGGCCAAAGGATAACGAGGTCGAGTAATGCTGCAGTTCTAGAAGCAATCAGGTGTGAGGTTGGGTGGATGAGGATCAAGGACAGGATAGACCTGTTGAATCTTGGTTATCTTAATTATTTGGTAAATCTCCCCAGTAGCCGATGGTGTAAAGTAATGTTCCTGAGAATTTTCAACTCAAATATCAAGGTGGGGTGGATGGTCCAAATAAGGGATCTAATAGAGAACTACTCATTGGAGATCGCGGACCAGGACATTGGGGCAAACCAGGGACGAACTGCTTGATGACATCCCTTGCCCCATTCTTCCCAATCTCTCCAATTAGAATATCAACCCTCTCCTTTGAGTCTCCCCCTAACCACACGTCCTTCATTCTCCCATCCCACTTCCCTATTATACTCCCAGTGAATTTTATTCTGTTAGACTGGTACTTTGGGCATTCTAGAAGAAAGTGTTCCAAGGTCTCCACCATGCCCAAATTACACATCTGGCACTCCTTTTCACTATTTTCCCCTCAGTTCCAGGGACCGTGACCTCAGCTTGAACAACAGTGACCCGCAAAGGTGCCATCAAGCTACGCTTCAAAACGTGGCTTCTCTTTATCATGCAGACCACCCAAAGACCTCTTTGATTTGACCCCCTCTCGCCAATTATTGTTACAATCCTCCATGACCCTTTCTCTGACGATTTTTTTCACCCTGGTTTGCCCCAATGTCCAGGTCCGAGATCTCCAATAAGTAGTTCTCTACTAGCTCCCTCACTGAGTGTTGGGAGAAGAGGAGAAGCGTGGGAATAGGGAGGCAGATGGAAGTACAGAGGTAACCAAGGACTTCTCGTCCAAGAAACGCGACAAATCAGCAGCTGGCAAAAGTGTTATTATTATTATTACCACAGTAAACATGCACAGCTTCACTTCCTGGGGTTCCCATGGGGATTTTGGCATTTAAATTTCTATATTGGAACAACAACAACACATTGACAGAGTGTGTAAAGGATACAAAATGTTCACTGTTCTGATAACAAACCTGTGAAACCATTAGTCTTGTCAAATTTGTAAGAAATAATAAAATGTATATATAAACATGACTTGAACATACTGGGTGTGTTTGGTTTCAGATAGTTAGTATTTGTTTACATGCCTTTATTTGTTACAACTGATTGGAGCATATCAACTCATTCTAATGAGGGGGCATAAGCTATATTTTTACGACAAAATTTTTTTTTTAATTTTAAAGTTGATTTTGTGAGTTGTGCTGGTTGGATATGACCAGTACAAATGTTTGGTAAGGGGTTAATCATGGGTCAGCAACCACCCTCTCGGTCCTTAGATTCTAAAATCGAGAGAGGTGTGCAAAAATCGCACCTCTCAACTGGTCGAGGGGTGCTATTTCTATGGTTCTAACTGGGACCCTCCAGTCATTGCCTCCTCTGCAGAAGTGGGAAAGAATGTAATGACTGGATTTCTATAGTAACCTAACATGAGTTCTGGGGGGAGGAGTGTATTCTCTGGTGATTGACAGTTTTGTTTTAAGTTCAGACTTTGTCTCAACTGTAGAGCTGGGCGATATTGGGGAAAAAACAAATTGTGATATTTCCTGAAAATATCACGATATTCGATATCATCGTGGTATTATTTTCAGTGCATTTCATGTAGGGTAATCTACATGAACGAACAACAATGAGGGTAAAAAACATTAGCTATCAGAATGTTGTGGCTGCCAACTAGTACTCTCAAGTTCTTAAAGTCACATTTAATTGTTATAACTAATATCCTCCAGTCATTACTTCTGTGGACTGGAAATCACCCAACAATAACTACCACTCAATAGGTTGATCCACCCTATTGAGTGGTAGTTATTGTTGGGTGATCTCCAGTCCACAGAATTTGACATTCAATTCAATTGGGACTGATATGTGAAATGTTAGGTGAATAGGGTGATAGAAGTGTGAAGAAAATGAACATAACTCTTTACCCAATGCAGACGATATCAAAATTTATTATTTTAAATATCATTTTTTTAAATTTTCAACAAAACCATATTATGTGATGCGTCATTCAAATGAGCTCAAAGAGCTCATTGCAAAGAGGGGTCACATGATATGGTTTTGTTGAAATTTTTTTAAAAATAATATTTTTACGGTTCCTGAATTTGCATATTACAGGGGCAGATGTGGTCAATTCGTTGGGTAATGGGTTAAGGGGCGAGTAACTGCTCCAATGTGAGAATCGCTAGATGTTTCAGCATATTGCTCTAATGTGTTGGCTCTTCTAAAGTATTTTCATGTGCATGTGGATGACTGGGGTGGGGGCAGTTACCAGGGGTGGATCCAGAGGGGGGGACTAGGGGGACTAATCCCCCACCCACTCGAGCCCATTAAAAAAAGTCATGCTCTTATTCCACACAATCTTGTTCGATAACGCCCCTCCTCAATTAATGACATCAATTTGCCAAATAAGGGGCATGATCCTCTTTTAGAATTCGCAGAATATCGGTTATTTATTGAACTGTTTGATTGATTGATTTCTTTATTTTGCAATATACATAACACAAATAAAGATGATACATACACTAGTAAAGAGTGTTTTAGGATACAAAAAAAATCTGTAAATTAACACAACTCAAGCATGACAATATCAATGTATACTGCAGGGAGACAATATAGCCAGATTGGCTGTCTACCTATTGTCTCCCAAGCTGTGCATTGCGCAACCTTAAACCAGACTGTTTTACAAGTATGTGTTTTTACCTAATGTGGCTAAAGAGCAGGGAAACAATTGGATAAGATGAGATAAGATGACCCAGTAGTCAGCTGAAACAATGGCACACCTCCTGGTATATGTACTTATTTTTTTTATTAAAATACACACTATGAGGAAACTACTAAAGAGACCAAAAGTGCTAGGAATGACAACAGTCAGGTCTGCAAGTATCCACTGTCTGCAAAATCGAAAGTCGAAAGCGGGATGCAATGAAGCGAAGTATAAAAGAATATTTTGTCGCCACAAGGCCGAAGAAATGGTATGTTCCTGGTATCATTATTTTTACATCGCATACCCCAAATTTGAAGTTAATATTAATGGGGAGCCAATATCTCCAGTCGGGTCAACCTCGCTATTCCCGCTGCATGTCCACAGTTACTCGGTTCTTCTCTCAAACCAATGCACCTTGCAATTTGTTTTACATTCCATCGTTATCTGACCCACTTATAAAATAATTTAGCTATATAAACAGCTCTCTCTCTTTCTTTCCCCCCCCCCCCCTCTTTCTATTTCTCTCTTTCTCTCTCAGATGCACACACATTTACTTGAAGTATACCAAAAATCTAATATAAATTATTATCCCTTGGGTTCCTTTTCAAATTATGTCATGGCTGCTTCTCAGCAGTCGTGACATAATTTGTCAAAGAATTTAAAATGATTTCACTGATCTGAAAATCAGCACCAAAAGAGTCAGTGGTAATATTGGTCCAATAGACCAAGAATGAAAACAGGTTCCTAAATTTGTTGCCACTATACAGCCAGAAAATGTAAGGTAAAAAGAGGTTTCTGCATTTCCGACGACTGATGGTTCCCATGATATCAAAGATCACTGATCTGTCGTGGACAAAATATGACATGTCACCTATTCGCGAAACTCACTTTCGCAAATAGGTGACTGTCATATTTTGTCCACGACAGACTAGCTCTATGACCAGAAGCAGTATGTGACAGTGTATGTGATGTATGGTTTGATAATTTTAACTTTTACAAAGAAAAATGTGTATTTTCTTTTCATCAATTCATATTCAATTGGAGGCCAGAATGCATTTAGAAGCCACCTCAGAGCACCTGAAAATCAAAAATTTCTGGGGGGAGACCCCCCCTCCCCCACACAAATGCACGTCCCTTTGGCGACTGATGCTAGGACTCTGTCGGATCACATCAATCCCCCCCCTTGTATTTTAATTCCACGATCCACACATGGTTACAGCGAGTTCAGCAGAGAGCCATGAATAAAATGACCTCAAATAAATATGACACTTGATTAGCAGGTTTTTACTGGTTTGCTATCCAACAGTCACACAGAGGTGTGAGTCAGAAGGGCCATTTTCACACTCCTAGTGATTGAGTGAGGTGTGTGAGAGGTGTTCAGGTGTGATTGCTCACCTCAGAATCTAAGCAATGTTTCTCTCATCCCCCCGCAAAAATGGGCTATGGGCTTCTCATCTAGCACTCAACCAGTTTGTCTCAAGGCATTTGGTCAATGACATTAGTTACCCAAATGATTTATATTTGCATGTAAAATGACTGCAGAGTACTTACGGACATTTTACCAGTAAAACAGTGCTGTTTACCACAGTAAACATGCACAGCTTCACTTCCTGGGGTTCCCATGGGGATTTTGGCATTTAAATTTCTATATTGGAACAACAACAACACATTGACAGAGTGTGTAAGGATACAAAATGTTCACTGTTCTGATAACAAACCTGTGAAACCATTAGTCTTGTCAAAAGAAATAATAAAATGTATATATAAACATGACTTGAACATACTGGGTGTGTTTGGTTTCAGATAGTTAGTATTTGTTTATATGCCTTTATTTGTTACAACTGACTGGAGCATATCAACTCATTCTAAAGAAGGGGTCATAAGCTATATGTTTAAGACAAAAATTTATTTAAAATTTTAAAGCTGATTTTGTGAGTAGTGCTGGATGGATATGACCAGTACAAATGTTTGGCAAGGGGTTAATCATGGGTAAGCCACTACCCTCTGAGTCCTTAGATTTTAAAATCTAGAGAGGTGTGTGAAAATCGCACCTCTCAACTGGTCGAGGAGTGCTATTTGTATGGTTCTAACACAGACCCTCCAGCCATTGCCTCCTTTGCTGAGTGTAGAAGTGGGAAAGAAAGTAAATGACTGGAGTTCTATAGTAACCGAACATGATTTCTGGTGTAGCGGTTGAACGCTCTGGCGATCGACAGTTTTGTTTCAAGTTCAGACTGTCTCAAGTTCTTAAAGTCACATTTAATTGTGGTTATAACTAGGAACCTCCAGTCATTACTTCTGTGGACTGGAAATCACCAAACAATAACTACCACTCAATAGGGTGATCCACCTCACTGAGTGGTAGTTATTGTTGGGTGATTTCCAGTCCACAGAAGTTGACATTCAATTCAATTGGGACTGATATGTGAAATGGTAGGTGAATAGGGTGATAGATGTGTGAAGAAAATTAACATTTCCGTTAATTCATTTCAAACCATTGTGTACTTAACTCTTCATCCAACGCAGACGATATCTTCATCCAACGCAGACGATATCAACATTTATTATTTTAAACCAAAATTTCAACAAAACCATATCATGTGAACCCTCAATGGAACAAGCTCAAGGAGCTCATTGCAAAGAGGGGTTAAATGATATGGTTTTGTTGAAATTTTTGGAAAAATAATTTTTTTTCAGCTCCTGAATTTGCATATTACAGGGGTAGATGTGGCCGATTCATTGGGTAAAGGGTTAAGGGGTGAGTAACTGTTCCAATGTGAGAATCGCTAGATGTTTCAGCATATTGCTCCAATGTGTTGGCTCTTCTAAAGTATTTTCATGTGCATGTGGATGCCTGGGGTGGGGGAAGTTACAGTGGGCTCAGCAGAGAGCCATTAATAAAATAAAATAAATATGACACTTGATGAGTAGGCATTTTACTGTTTTGCGATCCAACAGTCGCACAGTGTACACAGATGTGAGTCAGAAGGGTCATTTTCACACTCCTAGTGATTGAGTAAGGTGTGTGATAGGTGTTCAGGTCTGAATGCTCACCTCAGAATCTAAGCACTCCTTCTCCACCCACCCCCCACAAAAATGGCCTTTGGGCTATGGGTTTCTCATCAAGCTCTCAACCAGTTAGTCTCCAGGCATTTGGTCAATGACATTAGTTACCCAAATGATTTACATTTGCATGTAAAACGACTGCGGAGTACTTACGGACATACACTCAAGTCGAGATCCTCATAAGATTTTGGAAGTAACATTGGATAAAAAATCTACACCCACCCTGACAGTGGAGGTACATTATGGAAGGGGGGGGGGGGGGGGGGGGTCTTTTGTAGCACAGCCAATTTTCCCCCAATTGACACATACATAAAAGCTGACAGTGCCAATACCTTATTCCATAGGCTTGAGGGGGCTGGCATGTGGGGGTGGGGGGTTCTGGGCGGGTAGCATAGCCAATTATTCCCCCATCTGACACATACATAAAAGCTGGCTGTTATTCATGAATGATTTCTGCTCTGTGCATGTAACTGAATCAGCCAGGGTTCTATAACAGGGGTACCCTAGAATTTTTTTTTTGTTGGGGGGGGGGGGGGGAGGGGAGGTGGGGGAGGGGGCAGGGGCAGAATTTTGAAAAGATTTGTGACAATCAAAATGACATGGTGCCCATTCTATTCCATTGTTCAGAAATGGACTTGTAACAATCATTATCAGGTGGTGGGGGTAGTGGGGTGGCAAACATGACATTTGGAATTTGGAAAGCCATTGTGAGGGGCTCAGGATCCCCAGTTATTTATTTGGAAATTCCTCCGTTAATTTTTCGGAGCACCCTGTATGAACCCCACATCACCAGAATCATCTCAGGTATATTTCGTTGGATTGAAGCTGCAGTTTGCGTCTTATACCCGTTTTATTCCGGTAGTTGCACGACTATGTGCTTGTACAGTCACTCCTCCGTTGATTTTTCGGAGGACCCTGACTAATTCATTGCGGGGTTCTTTATACAGGAAATGAACTACACTATGGGCACTATATACAAGGTGGGAATCGGAGGAACTTTGCTTCAGCTCCTTTTGCCACAGTAGGGTTCTTTAACGTGCACAGTAATTACTGCACACAGGACAGCCATTTCCGTCCTCACCCGATAGGATGAGCATAGCACCATCCTCGAACATGGCACTATGGAAGAGCAGTGTGGTTTTGAATCCACGCTGGTATTGCATTACAGTACATTTCCCTAACTGGGGTACGAACTCGCAAACCTTGGGCTCCGAGCGCTATGCATTATGCTCTCGGCTACCGCACACTCTGCCCCATCCTTTCCCCCAGTTCTGCGTCGCTTCAGGTGTTCCACTTCCCTTCAGTTGGTGCAGGGGATCCTAGTTTGGACTACACCACTACCAAGCAAACCTCCCAACCCCACCAAAAGTTTGAAAGTTTTGAAGGGGGTCTGGGCAGGTTCACTATCATGAAGCAGTTTTGTAGCACAGCCAATTATTCCCCCAACTAACACATGCATAAAAAGCCGGCTGCTATTCATGAATTTCTGTTCTTTGCATGTAACTGAATAAGACAGGATTCTATAGCTTTTTTTTTTTTTTTTTTTTTTTATTTGGGGGGGGGGGGGGGGCAGGGAGAGGGCAGAATTTTGAAAAGATTTGCAACAATGCAAATGACATGATGCCCATTCTATTCCACAGTTCAGAAATGGATTTACGTGAATCATTACAAGGTGGTGGGGGCAGTTACCGTGAGGTGGCAAACACGATATTTGGAATTTGGAAAGCCATTGTGAGGGGCTCAGGATCTGCGTCCCTTCAGGGGTTCCCCCTTCTTCCACTTCCCTTGAGTTGGTGCGGGGGGTAACAACCCGGGGATCCTTATTAGGACAAGACCACTACCAAACGTCCCCCCACACCGCCAGAAGTTTGAAAATTTAGTGCCCAAGGAGGAAATCGAAGACATTTGACTATTTTTTAAATATTTTTTTAACATTCAGTATGTTGAAATCAGTGTTTATAGTGACAATAGAACACTGGAATAATATTATTAGATTCATGGCATCCTTTTTACATTGCATAATGTCGCATTTAAATTTCTATTCCGGAATAATATCATATTGACTGAGTGTGAAAAGGATACAATTTTTTTTCTCTTTTCGGATGACAAACCGGTGAAACCACTGCTGGCAGTCTGGTTGAAAACGATTCTCCGAAGTTGTTTGTTTGCGCCAGGAATGTTTTGACAGGCGCCATGCATCGATGCCTATCGACTCCGCAATTTATTATCAAAAGTCAACTTCCAAAAGTAGGCCTATACACTGTTAATTAAAACGGTTCAGCAAAGTTAGTTGCGATTGTCGGTTCTGCATCGTGGACAGCAGCTTTGGTGGGTGGTCGTTGATCGTCTGCTCGCAAAATCACGTGACATGTCTCACCCCCAATATAATTAGGCCTATGTCAAAAAGGCATGACGGAGGCCTACGCGGAAAATTTTCCGACAAAAATTCCACCAGTTGAAAATTCGAAGAATTGTTGTAACGGGTGTTTTCCGAATGTGGTATTACATTTCCGTGAAATTCCAACCGTCGACTCCCACAGACAGAATTCCGAATGAACTACGCAATAGTTTCCGACTACTCGGTGGCTTCGAAGTTAAATCCACAACCGTGGTCGTGTTACGCGTTTTGTTCTCTTCTGTCTGTAACCCTTTTCATGAATATTCAAGTAATAAAAAATGAACAGACGGACTAAAAAGAGTTAAAAAGACTGGATCGACTGCAGTCGAACAGCACGCACCACGTGTCCGTAAAAAGATCAAAGAAAGCCGCCAAAGTAAATCTCTTCGCAGAACGATGCGACCCACCATGCATGTACTTTGAAGGCAGATCGGACCTACTTACAGGCGACAGTAGGCCTACCACAGTCATTTTGTGCTGCCTCAAAATCTCAAATTATGTATATAGATATTTAGCTGCAGACATTAAAACGGCTTGAAAATATTCTCAGGATCCCCTAAAACCCACCAGGACAATCACTCGGAAGTCAACATTCTGAAAAATTCTCCCTCCGATGGACTGTGTGTGTGTGTTGTGGGGGGGGGGGGGGTACTTTTAGGTAGGCTATCCATCCCTAGTTGGTATTTCCATAGATCTCCGTCCCCATTGAAAAACTCCCAGTTACTTAGGTCCCTTCACGGAAGTTATATTGTACCCCACCCCACGCCATGTGCGAGTAACATAGGAGGGTCCAGGTGTCCTCCATTACAAGGAACCTTTGGTGGAGCCGCCAATGTTAACTTTCCATAAACAGACACCGGAGCTTTGGTGGAATTGACATCAGACGAATTTTACGCTCCATCCAGTTAGATCCGGAAAGTGGTGCTGGTAGGCCTATACGTATTTCATGTATAGTAGGCTATTACGCCTCTGTATTGTCACGTACGTACCATGACTTTGGGTTTATATTATAGGTGCGTGATGGAAGATTAGGCCTAATGGGGAAGTTGAGTTTTCTGGAAAGTTCGTACCGCGAAACGACTGACTTTGTGATTTCATGATACGCACGCGACAATTATTTGCTATGGTCGTACGTAATGCTAGGTCACGCGGTATTGAGTGTGTGTGTGTGGGGGGGGGGGGGGGGGGGGGTAGCTGCCTAGTATGGTCGTATAGGATGTACGGTATGTACACTTAATAGTCTGCTAACTGTTATAGGTAGTTCATTATGCCAGGCCGGGGTATTGCAGAGAAGTATAATTGGCAAGGTGAGTTTTCCCCCGCGTAACTGCTTACGTTGGTAATTACGTTAAGACGCCACAATGCACACGCGACGTCCAAGAGACACTGTACCAACCCACATTACGTTATTCAGGTCGGGTTGTATCGGGCTTCTCGGACTGGACTGGCATGGTAGTATAGGATGGGTGGTATGTACCACGATAATCAATTGGTTTATCGTTATAGGTTGTGCTAGGCCGGGTTATTGAGAGGTAATTATGATTGTCTAGTATGGTATAGAATATACAGTCTGTGCCCCTGTTGGTCATTAGTACTATTAACTTATAATACCTTATACTGTCCTAAGGCCGATATGGATAGTACACAATGCAAGGTCATGCAGCGTTGTGGGGTATGCTTGGTTGTTTATTGGAGGCCGGTATGTATCTTGTTGGTCTGGTGTTAGCGCTTTGTACTACTAACCTATCGAATGTGGTTTGTATTATCACGTGATTAGTATAGGTAGTAGGTATTCTAGGTCAGGCGGTTTTGTTTGTGGGTGGTGTAATGTGTTTGTTTTTTGTCTAATGCGCGAGTAGAGAATATACAGCCTGTACCCTGTTGGTTAGGTGTTAGCCCTTAATAATACTGATCCACCCGGACGTCATACCATCCTACAGTTGGTATAGGTAGTAAATAATGCCAAGTCATACGTCATTGTTGGGTATGCCCGGTCCATTACACCAGTAAAGTCTATGAATAATATCTACCCCTGTTGGTCTACCATTAGCCCTCAGTACCTCTGCATGTGAGCCACCAAATGCTGACACTACCCTTTGGGTTTTACTTAATGCTAGTCATGCAGTGCTGGTGGGGATATGCTTGTTTTCTAGTAGTAGAGTCATTAATCAAGGGGTGGGGGGGTCTTATGGATTTCCTGGGCCTTAATCTTCCCGTTACCCACAGCATGTACCATCTTATACAGGGTTGTATCCCTTGTATAACACGAATAACACAAATACCTGCATGGCCCTATATATGAAAGACGTTCTCTCCATTCCTTGACTTATTTTCCTTATGTTATGACATCCCAATATTTATTTATTTATTTATTTATTTATTTATTTATTTATTAGGGTTTAACGACACATTAACGCCAAGGTCATATCGTGTCGGTGACAGTTTTACGGCGGAGGAAGCCGGAGAGAACCACCGAGCAGCTGCCAGCTTCCCAACATCCCAACTCCACCACAAGCCGGGTTAGAGTGATTGAAGACATGCGCACCATCGGCGTGCAGTGCGCCTTAGTATATCCCTATGTGGATAATCTGGGTGAAGTGCCTTGTCCAAGGACACAACACGGGAGTCCGATTCGATCGCTCAGACGGTCACCCACCCGAGGATTAACCGGGCTCGACGTTGCTTAACTTCTGTGATCTGATTACCGCAACGCCACCGCGCCCTCTCCCAATAGTCATAGAACACAACGTGTAACAATGTGTATGTACACTTCACATGCAGCACATAGATGCATGTTGAATGTGCCGATATCAGCTATCTATCCTATGATCAGCATCTATCATATTCACCATTACTGTAGTGTTCTACCATCCTTGTACCATTACTATTGACTTGTGGCACTAAGACTATCAGTACCTATCATTATACTACTACCGCAACAGGTCCTAGTTTTCATACGAATTAAAAGTTTGTCAAATGAATTATCGAGTCGTGGCTGGAATAGGCATCGCTTGGATCACTCAAGTCTTATCGAGCAAGAGCTTTCACGCAATTGCTCGAAGGAGTGACCCCACATATGACTCTTATCATCACCTCGGAACAATAGCAATGTCAGGATTGCATAATACATCCAGTCTCCTCAAAGGTGGAAGCTTCAACCAAATTTTAAAAACTCTAGCAAAGGAGCCTGCATTTGCGCCGCGAAGTGATGATGATCTGTATGTTACCTGAAATTAACCCTGGTGGGTATATGTATTTCCATATGTTTATGTTACGAACCAAATTTGAAAGCTCTAGGTCAAATTATATCACGTTATTACACAGAAACTAAAGAGTGGCCCATTTTCGTGCAAAAGGCCGTAGCTTCAGTGAAAATGCACAAGCGGGGGCTGAAATTCAATACCAACCTACATTCCTACGTGCTGATGCTACAAGCCAGGTTGGAAAGCCGAAGGTCAAATCATACTAAAGTTATTGCGCGGAAATCAACAAGACACAATTCTGTACAAAGGGCCTACCTCAGTCGAAAATGGGTAGGCAGAGCTGAAATTAATTACCAACCTGTATGTCAATATGTTAACACTGCGAACCAAATTTGAAATTTCTAGGTCAAATGATATCAAACTTATTGCACGGAAACCAACAAATGGCCAAATGTTGTACAAAGGGCCGTAAATCTGAGCAAAAATGGGCGGACGAAGCGGAAATTCAACACAAAACTGTATCCCATGTTTATGCTGCGAATCAAACTTGAAAACTCTAGGTCAAACCATGCCCAAGTTATTACACGGAAACCAACAAACGGCCCAATTTTGTACAAAGTGCCGTAACGCTGGAGCAAATGGGCGGGCGCACCTGAAATTCAGTATCAAC
The DNA here is from genome assembly GCA_031216915.1 of Pictodentalium vernedei. Lineage (NCBI taxonomy): Eukaryota > Metazoa > Mollusca > Scaphopoda > Dentaliida > Dentaliidae > Pictodentalium > Pictodentalium vernedei. Next base: position 59,739,361 of record CM062293.1, read on the forward strand.
GTGCTTTCCCATATGTTAATGCTACAAACCAATTTAAAAAGGGACACACTTTCTTCGTGTTCCGGATCCGGATTCGTGACTTTTTTTCCGGATCCAGATCAGGATTCGAAGGCCAAATCCGATCCGGAAAAAAATCAAAAATAGTTTTCATTTTTTTCCATTGTTCGGCACATTTCATGGGTTATAGATAAATGATGCAAGTCGCGATTAAATAAGATGGCTTTATTTTTATTTTAGAGTTGATATTAAAATAGTTTTCACAAAAAAACAAGCAAATGTCATAAACACAAGTTTTTTTTCTGCAGCAATATTAAACAAAATGATGTCAAACACGAGGCATTCGGACTGGCTCCATTAATTTCAAGACTAAATTCCCCCATACCCGAAAATATGTCGCCTGTCCCAAAATTTACTATAGGAACTCACATTGAAAACCGGGTTATTATTGCCCCAAAAGGCTGTAACTTTTCGCCATCTTTTCAACGTTTATAACCCTTTTTCCCGAGATGTGAGAGTATTTCGCCTAATAGGTTGGGGAAATGGCCATATTCCCCATATCCAAAAATGACACTATGGCCCAAAGACTTATTGTAAGAATTACCATCAGAAAACCGGGTAATTATCGCCCCAAACGACGATAACGTAAAGCCCCAGGCATTTACTGTAGGATTCCCCATTCCAGAAAATGGCTCTTGCTCTAAAACCCACACAGAAAGAACGACCAAACCGAGTACCTGCAAAACATAGGTTTTTTTCATTTTGTGCTTCTTCTTTTGTTTGAAGTAAGCGTAAGAAAAATTGTTTCTTATAGTTACTATAAACGAGGGAAATACACAAAATGTCTAAGTTTAGAAACTACGATTTGAGAGAATGTTTCATCAAATAGGCTAAAGATATGACCCCAAGGATTTAACGCCGAATGCTAAATCTCCGCCACAGCCTATTTTGCAAAGTAATGCTCCAGAGTGCATCTGAATAAAAGACGCTGGCGCCAGTATTGACACCAAAACAACTATACTCTATTATCATATTGTTTTTATTAGAAAATCGTCCCAAGAAGTGTGCATATCTTGCAAACAGACGTGTTTTTACTGTCATCGTCTTATTCGGGGGGAGGGGGGGGGGGGGGTGTAGTCGTAAAAGCGACACAATTCACATCTCTATATTGGTGACACAAAGTGTGAAGTGTAATCTTATGTCCCATTATAACGATAGTTACAGAACATGAATGCAATTAGGACGCCTTCAGAACGGTACATTTGCTTCTGCGGGAACTATCCCAAAGCCTGAAATGTAACGATAGCCAAGGCCAGCCCATATTTGTTGTAAGTAAATCAGGGATGCCAAATGTGCCACTCTGGGGTAGTGGAGACCCTGGAACATTTTCTCTTGGAATGCCCACAGTATATACCTCATAGAATAAAATTTACTGGAAGTATAATGAAGAAATGGGGTGACGAAACAAAAGATAGATGGCTGAGGGGGAGAAGTTAGGCATGCCAACTATCCAGTCCCACTTCAAAAAGCTCCCTGTCTATGTTTTGTCAGTTTTTGCCGTTTTCATCCTGAAAATGAGCCGTTAACAAGTTCATTCACTTGTGTAAACGCAATTAAATTTTCTTTTTCCACTTTTTTTCTGGATCCGGATTTGGCCCCTGAATCCGGATCTGGAGAAAAAGTCACAAAAAATCACCGAATCCGCTCCAGATCCGGAAAAAAAGTTTGTCCCATGTAAATACTCTAGGACAAATCATACTCAAGTTATTGCACGGAGATCAAAATGTCTACGAAAGGACAGACCAGAAGCATAAGTCCTATTTTCAATGAGCTTATCAAGAGATTCTACAATCACTGACGTTTCCCCAAAAGCGATTCTCTTGGTGGGATTCCACAAAGGGATTCCGTATGATTCCAAATTCTTTTAGGCTGCTAGTAGTCCTATCATCGGCTTCTTCGGTGACTTCAACAATACTATTCAAAAAGTAGGGGATATTTGATAAAAGTGAGATAAATGAGGAAATATATTTATATTTTCATCAAAAAGACAGTTTAGGCATTGCACTGTGACCTCTAGTGAATGATTTCAACGATAGTTGGGCGTCTGACAAGCACACATTCCACGCGCTGAGCTGCAGGAAACATGGACGGTCAGTCAGAGAATTTGTTACCACATTCAGTCCAAGACACCAATACCTGGTAAATCCTACTCGGTTCGCAAGCCAAGCGGGAGCCGACGTGGCATACTCCTCGCCAAACGTCCAATATCAGCTTGACTGATGTTATTCCACTCTTTCTGCAGTGCAGCGGCGAGTTCCCGGACACTGGTGTGTGTTGTGAGTGTGTGTGGGGGGGGGGGGGGGGACGGGTGAAGTTGCCGTGGGCGATTGCCAAGCATATCCCAGACGTGCTCGATTGGTGAAAGGTCTGGACGTAGTGCTGGCCAAGGCAGTGTAGTGATGGTTCTCCTCCTGGAGAAACTCTGCCGCGACCCGGACCCCATGTTCTTGTATTGCCATCTTGGAAAATGAATCGACGGTGGTGACGTCGCGCGCCCTTTGGCGACCTGACCAAGACGTCTGTCATCAACATTGCCTGTCTGGCAGTAGCGTGACCACAACCTGCAAATCACCGATTGAGGAACGTTGAGAATTTGAGCCATTGTAGTCTGTCTGTTGTCAGCTTCCAACATGCCAACGGCACGTAAACATTTGTCACGTGTCAGCGTTTGCATACCTCAAAACTTACGTTTCGATCAGAATCTATTGATGAACGAGTTTATACCAAGAAAAGATTAAGAACGAAGATACCTCCAAAAAAGCCCATCATCCATTTGAAAACGCATTCATTTACTGAAATACCCCCAAACCCAACACTCATTCGACTATAAAACGTTTTCTCTAATGCGACCAACAGGAGATTTTGAATGAATTTTGTTTAAGAGGGTTTTATTTATTGTCTCTAAAAAACTCCGAAGCAATCCACATTTTAGCTTTCGTCCACAGAATGTTCCCTATTAACCCTATACAAGTTCACAGATAGAATAGGTGATAAAATAAAAGTTTATTTATGTGGATATGGGTTTCAACTCACCCTGATAGATGAACTTCCCCTGCCAATAATGGAGTTCCTTGCTGGCAACGATGCAACGACTGTTTCCATCCCACGTACAGAATGTGTGACAGAAACCCCTATCAACCCCAACCGCACCCGATAAAATTTGGCTTTCAGCGATCATATTTATCATTGAGATATTGACAAAGCATTCCTGTGGGACACCACGGAGACTAACGTTATCAAAGTGTTGAATGTGCAATATCGGTTTAGCACAACTGAAGAAATCTCATCGAAAAATCGTCTTTTCAGAAAGAATAGAAATTTAAAGCTTTGTGAAAGCAAATGGTTTGTCCATCAGTCTTGCATTCGTATGAACATAATCATGTTTCCGACTGTTTACAAACATTTGAGATTAATTAATCTGAATAGTTTTGACTATTTAACTCTTGAATTATTTGAGTGTATTATAACACTTTGTTGCAAAATTGTAGCGAAAAGACCAGCAATCAAGCGGACAGGAGGCGTTCAATACGTTGTTTAGTAAAACTAAAATAATGCCATTACTCTCTGTAGGCCTACAACACATCAAGTTGTTGGGAAATAAATTACCTATACATCCACAAAGTACATCATCTTTTTTAAACAAACATAAACTGGAAAAACTAAATGGTACCTCGTAAAATTTAAATTTTGAATTTTCGCTTCTGCCGCCTGGGGTTTGCACTGAATGAAACTGACACTTCCTTTTCATGTGTCATGTTATTGGGAGATTTTCACTCATTCTGGCACAAAATTACAAAAAAAACCCAACTTTTTTAAACCTTTATGAAGTGGATAAAACATATTAATTGAGGGTTTCAAAGCCAACAGATTTTGAACCAATCAGCTTATCACCCTCATTTAATCCTGCTCACAACTTTGGGTGTCAAGGACACGTGTTCTATGCTTTAGGCTCTCATCACCATTGCGATACATCGCTGCCAGCGGGTTCAAATCCAGGTTATACTTTGAAATGGTCGTCTGCGTAATAGTACATTTTTTATTTCAGTAGACTGCTCCGTTTCCTACTTCAGATAAATAATCGCGTAAGCCTGTTTTTTGTTCAAATATGACTGAACGTCTACTGAAAAGATGTTTCAAAAGTTCTGTCTAGCCAGAGATAACTTTATTCATGCCAATCTGTCCACTTTCTCTAACCTCCTCAACTGATATTTCTGGCAGTAAACAAACATACGTCGACTGCTCTACCAGTTGCAAATTAATTTGTAAGTACTGAACAACAAAAATCAAGTCGGGTAGCCCTTATTGACTTATTTAGTTAGCGATGTTTTTCCCCAAGCTCAGCCGTTGTGAGAACAGGGCGTGTAGACTCTACCTCGCTGGCACACACGATTGACAAGTATATCGAAAGGAAATGATTTCGCGCGCCGAAGGAGCGCAGGGACGGTATGGGGGACAAGCCCCTTTCGACCCTCGGTAGCTGTATATTATGGTTGTCACATGTCTAGGCGTGTCGAAGGAGGAAAAGGATCCGGTACTCAGCAGGTGTCTCCAGTTGTTGGTAGGCGGTCTCGCTGGCTGATGTCGGTTGGACGACAAGTATATGTCAACTTAGCGAGCTTTTATAGAATGCACCATATAAGTTTGTTACATAACTTTTGGAATGCTGCAATGAAGAAGTGAAACGTTACCGTACACTGTAAGATTGAAAATGCTGTCATTAATGTATGAAGGATTGCAAACGGCTTTGAAAAGAAGAAAAAAAATAAAAATAAAAAACTGTAGGAAAATTTTGAAGATTCTTTGCACAAGCTTCTTTCTTATCAGCTAACTGAATGTATTGTTTGAACCAGAGGCGTTGGAAAAGGGTGTTTGAGGTTGAAACCCCCAATAATGTTTCCAATCAGGACATCTTCACCTGGATTGAATCTTAGATATCAATCCCCACTTGCTTGGAATCATGCACTGTCTTACGAGATCAGGTTTGATACCTGAAAATTTGTCACACTCAGTTGGCATCACAAATGGAAACCTGTACTTACCCGATTCGAACAGTTGGAGTCCATCATGGCCCATTGTGAGCACCAGGACTCCACGTTTTAATTACATAGGGCTTTGCGTCACGACAACTACAAGTATATTTTATATTTCCAAAAATAAATTTCAAAGAAATCTTAAGTACTTCAACTATAATCCCCCCCCCCCCCCTCCACAGAACCTCCTGAATAATATTCCTACTACATCATCAAGGCGGCATGCGTTAAAGGAGTAGTTGAAATATTTCATCAGTCGTAACTTGAGCAATCGCCGTCGGAACAATCCATGCTTTCAACCCCTCCCCATTTGGCCCTCTCCGTGACCCATCTGGTTGTCACATCTTTTAAGACAGTGAACCACTGGGTTCATCCCGGAGGTGAAATGCTGAAACTTTGCTTATTATTTTCATTTTTTTCAGAGACGAGGGGGTTTTGCCTGGAAAGAAACGCCATTCCATAGGTGTTTCAGTGATAGTCCTCAATCCACGCAGTAATAACGGATTTCTTTGCTTGTGGTTCTTCGCTCGAGACTTTGTGCCTGGCGTACAAACATTTCTCTTGAGATTATTATTTTAATCGTGTTTACAGTCATTTCGAACACCTATGGCTACCATAACCGAGAGTGCAAATTGAAGTTTTGCCAATCGTTTATACCCATTTTACCGCATTATGGGACAAACAGCCCAGGCGTTGGTTGTCGGCTCCAGTTTGTTCCCAGCTACAAACAAACACAACTCTTCGTCATTTCCCAACAAAATTATCTGAGAGTAAATGTCCAGACAGAACTTTTAGAGGGTAGCTGTTTTTTATAAATGGATGATACTGTTCAACGAAGGACAACTGCGATTTTGCATAACTCATGTGCACAGGCAACGTGATGTGTTTTATAAATTGTTTGTGTTACTGTGACAGTGATTTCCAATAATTTTTTTATCTCTGAAAGCTTTGACGATATTCTGGTTCTAATCACAAAACAGTTTGTTGCGTACCGTCCAGTACAAATGAAAATTTCAAAACGTATCCCACAGGCATTAATGCGGTGCTCGTGCGAAAAACCTGCACGAAGTTTTCGTGGACGGGTTACATTCATGATCCACACTAAACTTGATAACATATTGCTGCACCCAATCATGTGTATCTAATACCATTTTCCGAAAATATCACCAGTTTGGATATCCCCTACTTTTTTTAATAGTATATATATCTTTTGATTAGCCTCTATTGTAACCACCATTACTAGGGTTCGTCCTACCATCCTTGCACCCTTGTACCACTACTAGTGACTCCCGGCACAATGGATCTCAGAACCTTTCATCAAACAATACCGCTTCGGATGCCAGGTCACATGACTATCGTACTTGGTTAGCAGTACTAGCAGTCGAGCACAATCTGCTTGCTATAACAAACCTGTTCACAGCCATTCCAAGTTCCTCTATCAAGCAATGCCTTAAATTTCGTAGGTGAAGTCAATGAGTTGGGAATCGCATGAGCATTTATGTCAGAAGCCACGTTGTTTGTCTTCGAGAATGTTGTTCGATTATTAATGGCCCATAATGTTGCTTGAAACGATGTGTTCATGTAATTTGCGGATAATACATCTTGGGGAAATCGGACGACCCTTATAAAAAAGTACAGTGGTATACCATGGTAAATTGTACCATGGGTATATGGTAAATTGTACCATGGTATACCGTGGTAAAATGTACCATGGTATATCATGGTAAAATGTACCATGGTATACCGTGGTCAATTGTACCATTGTCAGCTGACAATAGTATACCATGGTATCTTTGACCATGGTATACCAAGGTAAATGGTACCATTGTATACCATGGTACATTTAATAGGTCACAAAGGTAGCATGCTATATTGTGGTAAAGTAAGTGTACCACAGTATAATATTGTAAAGGAAATTCCTGAAAATTATGACAATTGTTATCTCTTCATAAGAGCATGGAAATTGTTATCACTGAAACCATTACATGCATCCAAATAAGTATCATTACAAATACGAGTGTGACACCGATCGCACACGTGCAGAGAGGAAAACTGTGGCAATGAAATTCCAATTCTCACTGCCTCAATTGAATATCAAATCTGGTGAAAGACAATTAAAACAAGTGTAAATTTCAAACTACTATCATTTATTAAATAAAACTTTGTGAATATATACACAAGGTGGAATTATGTAACACATATTTTGTAACAATAATCGATTGAGGCAATATATATATTTCCAGCTGTGTTTCTGACTTCTAGATTACTTTTAGAAAGTGAGAATTTCTATACCATCTTTCACGTGTAAGTTGTTGGGACATGAGAAAAAGGTGGCAAACACAGTATCTCTACTGTTGGACATCTTACATTACATGGAGAGTGGATTGTTACTAAATCACTTGTGGGGTGGTGTCTCCACTCAGACAAAAATTCATTTTTTTGGAAAAAGCATTAGAATGACAAGTAAAATTTCAGCCAAGGGACCTCTGGGTTCAACCCGAAGGTCTCTTGGCTAAAACTGAGATTGTCCTTTTCATGCATTACCACATGAACCAACTGTTATTGTCTGGGTGGAACACTCGTATTTTAGTGGTAAATCACTCTCCACATACTGAATTTCTGAACAACATCCACAAAATGTGAACACTAAATTTAAGTGCTGGAACTGACACTTCAGAGTAAAGCCCAAATATGGGCTTCCAGCACTCTACCAGTGAGTTAAGGCTTGTTTACTGTCCAAGCACTGCTTCACCTCCCGAGGTTCCCACATGGAATTCAGTAATGTTGAAACTACTGATAAGTCAATCACTCCACTTACACATTCTCATAAAATATACTAGTGTGTAGAGCTTTTGGTTCAGGAAGCGATTTAAGTCCTCCAGTAGAAGTCGTTTTCAGAAGGCCGGGCCTGCCAGTGAACACCTTCTGAATTTTGTTGCGTATCTTTAAACATTGTCAATAAAACAGTACATAATTATATGGATATCATATTAACTGGCTTACAGAGCTGCGCAAATGGAATGGTTTCACGCGCTAAAGGCGCGCAGGGACGGTATGGGAAACAAGCTGCCCCAAGGAGCCTTAATCACTCACAGGCCAAAGTGGTTCAAAGAAGTATTTGGCGTCACATTCAGTTAGACATGGTTCATCAACACTACAAAGGAATGAAGTCATGAGAGACAAATTTTATGGAACTAGGGACAATGGCTTGAACAAACTTGAATCTTACCCCCCTAAGGATGCTGCATACCAAATATCAAAAGCATTCATCTGCTGGATCTGAAGAAGATTTTTAAGGAAAATTCCTAATTTTGAACTAAGTTATCATTCGGGCTCCCACAGCGAGCCCAAATATGAACCCAGGGACTTGGCTTGGACAAACTTGAATCTCACCGCCCTAAGGATGCTGCATGCCAAATATCAAAACATTTCGACTTCTAAATCTGAAGAAGATTTTTAAAGAAAAGTTCCTCATATTGACTAAGTTATAATTCAGGCTCCCACAGTGAGCCCAAATATGGACCTAGGGACATGGCTTGAACAAATTTGAATCTCACCCCCCTAAGGATGCTGCATAGCAAATATCAAAACATTCTGACCGCTAGATCTGAAGAAGAAGATTTTTAAAGAAAAGTTAAAAAATTTATAGTAATTTATATATTTTTTATACTTACCAATGACCCAGACATAGCTGGTGCTAACTCTTAAAATATAGGGCCAAACACAAATTTTGCCCCCCAATCCCCAAAATTTGCATCTAAAACTAAAGAAAACATGTCCTGAAAGGCCCTCCACACTTCGCCCCTACTGCGCATGCGCAGTGTCAAGGACGTTCCGAAATTGGCGCCATTAATCATTCTAATAACCAGTGCCTGGTAAGCGCTATGTACTCAGCGGGGAGGCAAGAGTTCCCAACTCCTGGGAGGGCCATCCCCATCTGGGTCATTGGTAAGTATAAAAAATATATAAATTACTATAAATTTTTTAACATTTTTATACTGTACCAATGACCCAGACATAGCTGAATAGTAAAAAGGCTGGAGGGCCAAGGACATAGAGCAAAATGGAATACCCTCAATAAAATAAAATAGTCATCCCCTGTAGGGAAAAAGAAGTAATAGGCCTTACATGTATCTTTCTTATTTATGATAAATTAGAAAGATACAACACCTTCCACAATTGAGCTTCATACATCCATGTACTCTATTAATATCCAATATAATCCTTATACTAATAATTTTTAAAGTAAGCCAATAAATAAAGTAAGTCTTGAGAATAGAGACTCTTATACTCCTAAAAGTGTCTGAGGATTGCATAATCATGTCCGTTGACATATGCAATATTCAAAAGCTATACTTTAAAAACTAAGACTTGAATGAATTTTAAAAACCTAAACTTCTCACTAAACAACCATCCCAATAACAGCTCAGAATTACTAACTCCGGAGGAGGTATCCCCTTGTTTTCATAGTAAAACAGGTGACCCAAGGGAACATCCTCTCCCCCCCCCCCCCCTTTTTCTTGCCCTGGGTCAAATAGCCCAGAGCGAAGAGGGCAGCCGAACGGAGACACTGCCGAAACAGACAGCCTACCTAGCTATAGTAGCAACTGTTAAGAGAATGACATTCTGATCAGTAGATAATAGATCTAACAATAGAGGCCTCCAGAAATGGACTCGATATTTCTGAGATAAAATTCATGAATGTGGATGGCTGAGCGCAATGAGCGGCCTTCAAAAATCTATAATAGCGACACTATTAATGTAAACCCAAGAAGTAGAAGAACTCTTACTTCATGAGCCGAAATCTTAAGCACAACTGCTAAGTCAATGATATACCATAAGCAGTACCGATAGTTAACAGAATCCATTAACAATAAAATGGAGCGTAGCGTCCTTCTACTAGACATCAAAGACAGAAGAAGCTTACGCCCATAGTAATAAACAGATATCTGTTTATAAATACATAAACTGTACCCGGAAAGAGTAAAGGTCTATGCCCATACGAAGACGGAAGGACCTTAAAATAATAGGTTCCGGATAATAGGAGCCTAACTCTTATGCAACAATCCAACCTAAATAGTAACGGAAGTAGTGATTCCGAAACTACGAAAGTGAAAATCATCCATCGATAGTGCATGAAACTCACTGACTCTACAGTAAAAGAGAAACCAACAGAATTACTGTCTAAAAGGTCAGAATTTGAAAACTACTGTTTCCAAAGGCTCAAAAGATTACTTAGCTAAATAAGAACCAAAGTTAAAATCCGTATAGGAATTTAATCTAAAGATTCTAAGTCTATATATCAAAAAGTTACTAACTGACTTAGATAAAGAGACAAAAGACTCAATTGTAAACTATCGTAGAATGCATAGGTATGAGGTAACATAAACCTATAACCTAAATAATAACAGGCTGCAGTAGATCTTGTGAAACAAGTATACTAAAAAATAGCAATGAGTAGTATGGAGGGATCAACAATATGAACATAATGATCCCTACACCACGACGGAAGAGCCTCCACTTTAGCCGCATAGAATAGCGAAGAAGAGGATCTCCTATAGTAAGAAATCGCGTCCAAAGCTCGTCCAGTACAGTGCTTACAATGCAATACGGACCACACAACGGAATACATGAAGGTTGCGACCTTGCTGGTTGTGATAAAGATGACACGATTTACCCAGTGAAAAAAGATCCTCACATAGAGGAAGATTTCACGTTAAGACCCACAGTAGACAAGAGAGTAAATTACTCATGATCTCTGTGAAGATAGAGATGCTATCAACAGAAATGTATTGTGGTTGTTTATCTTAGCAATACCTGCTAAAACAACAGCGCCGAAGGATACGCGTATCCTATCATTCCGTCCTATAGATCAATAGAGCTTTAACAATATTAGCTCAGAGATCTGGACAAGCCAACACATACGTCTGCAATTGATTAGCAAGCTGTGTCATAAATAAATCATCATTGGGCGCTCCCATAGATAGCAAATCTGATTGAATACTTGTTTGTTGAGAGTCCATTCTGACAGCAACAAGCGACACGTAAGAGAACGGGAGTCGGATAAAACAATCAGACGACCCGGAATATGACGGACCAAAACTGAACTTGGTGTACTATAACCAACAGACGGATTCTTTCCATTAAATTGAATAACGGAAACGAATGAGTGCCTCCCTGGTTCCGGAGATATGCCACTACTGTCGAATTAAAGGACAGGAATTTGGGCATGCGTTTCTGAATAATGTTCATGCAATGACATAAAGCAAGCCTAAAAAACATTATTCCGCGGAAGAAAACTGATTGCTAAGAGACTGCGGAACCCAAAGACCCTGGCACTTCGAATCCGTAGGGATCAGTATTATATCCCAATCTGTTTGACTGGCAACCGTCATAACAGCCACACTCGGGTCCGGCAACTGCGGTGGCACTCTCTGAGTCAACCACCGAATGTTTGCCCCAGTCTGAATCTCTTGTAACACTAGATAGACAAGAGAACGTGTAAATCGAGCAATTCATGGATTGCCGAAAAGTTGCCGTCGAAGAGAAGCTCCTCCGAGAACGAAGCGACTCTGAGAGAGTTCTTAACCTTACTATCCACGTGTGTGGATGTAGCTAGGGCTGCGTCACATCTAACTAACTCCAATCAGCCACTGAAGGGCGGAGTTATACGTGAACAAACTACTGCCCTCAAAAGAAATTACATTGAGAATAATATCCCGTAAATCTTTTCTTGAAGACGTAATGATAACGCCTCAGTAAGGCGGATTACGTATGATAAAGCGTCTAAGTTAAGTCTACTATACATAATGTCATTCCCAACATTGAAATTGGAAAAGACATAAACGGCGAAAAAGAATATATGCAGTCTTTAATCACACCGTCTAGACGCATATGAACTCTCGGTATGCCCTGCTCTGCCAAAATAAACTATTCGTATAAATGATAAAATGGCAGAAATGAGCAACGCGGACAAGAAACTAAACTATCATGCTTAGTAGCAGGCTTGTATATATATATATATATAGCGTCGAAAAATAAAACACATGATGTAATGACAATATTGGACTGCGTCGGTAAGTCAGGGACAATGTCCCTGAACCGATCGAAAAATCTGAGTCCAATGACGCTATAAGTCTCTTATCCAAGATCGCAGCAATGAAGTCCGAAATAACAATCACTGGAAGACAATGCCAGGAGATATGAAAGGCATCTTCCGATACTACTAAAGGGAAAACTCGAAATCTTTCGAATCCCTTTCGCCATCCTGTCGGACCCTATAAAGCGTTCGGTCGTCCGTACCTGAGGCAACCGCAGACCGCACCGACCCAGTGCCGTCGGATAATTCCTGATTCGACCGAGAAACTGTCAATTGCTGGGATGCTGCGAAACAACTGTGCTAACTCGGATAGCACGTCCGTCACTGAGGCCTGAGGAGAAGCGGTCTTACGATGCATTGCCGCTGGAAGCTCCGTGATCGTTACCCCGTGCATACTACCAATATGCGAGCGAACGGAGTGTATAGGCTTCGTGTCCCTTGGCTACCGGATGGCGCGACCTATTCGCCGTGGAATCACTGAATGCCGAAACTGATCGGATACTCGAGGTCACGTAGCCAATGTGCGGTCGTGTGCTGTGCTGTGAGGATGAGGAAGCATTAAGGACAGTCTCTCGGACTGTCAATATAACGGAGCGTCCCGACCAACGGACATATGCTCCGAATGTAAAATATCTGAACCATAACATGCGGTCCCCTATGTTGTTGGACGAGAGAGGGACCTCTCTCGCTCACAGCCCGGACGGACCTGGACAAGCCAGGAACCGGACTAACAGGCTTCCTCCGATCTGTCCTCAATCTACCGTCACTGGGTGAGTACTAAAGTAATTAAAGTGCTCGCATCACCCAAATCTCCTTCCTAGACCGCAACGGACGAACCCGGCAGCCGAACCATTCGATGAATGTACGCTACACCGGGTGAGCTAGCGAATGTCACTCCGTAGGCGATAGACGAAAGAAGCTGTAGAAGACCAAGTCAGATGACATACACAACAGCATATGTTGTTCCGAAAGGGAAAGCTCGAAATCCTCCGAATCCCTTTTGGTATCCCGTCAGACCGGATGAAACTTTCGGATGTCCGTACCCGCTTCCGCGGAGCATCCCGACCCAGCATCGTCGGATAAAATATATGCGACAGATTCAGTTGATGCTGGGATGCTGCGATAAACTGTGCTATTAAGGAAAGCACGTCCGTTCCCGAGGCCTGTGCAGTAGCGGTCTTACGATGCATTGCCGCCGGAAGCTCCGTGTACGTTGACTCCCGCACACTTCCTATGCGAACGTCCGGAGTCTGCAGGCCTCGTGTCCCTGGCTACCGGATGGTGTGACCTGGTCGCCGAAGAATCCTTGATCGGCGAAGCTGGTAATATATCGGCGGTCACGCAGCCAAGGTGCGGTCGTGTGCGCTGACGAGAAGAGGAAGCCTTAGCAGTCTCCGCGGACTGCCTATACAACGGAGCGTCCCGAGCGACGGACGTATGCTCCGCTTGCGACGCATTTTGTACCACAACATCTGGGGCCAGATGTTGTTGAACGAGAGAGGGGCCTCTCTCGCTTGCCGTCCGGATGGACCGGAACGAGCTATGAACCGGACTAAAAGGCTTCCTCCGTTCTCCCTCCGATCCGCCGTCACTGGGTGTGCATTAGGTTAATTTATAGTGCTCGCATCACCCCAAAATTCCTTCTAGACCGCAACGGACGAACCCGGCTGCCGAACCATTCGGTGAATGGACGCTACACCGGGCGAGCTAGCGGACGTCAAAGGCCGTCGAACCTACTAGGGTCCTCTTAGGCAATTGGCGTATTTAAATGAGCACTTTTCCGCTAGCCCTTCATTAATTGTGACGACGGAGGCACACTGTTGGAAGACATCACAGATATATCACCCTAATCTTGATCGTCTGAAATAGAAATTGATAAAGTAGAGTGACCCTGCGGGGAAAGGACCGGAGTGTCCAAATCCCCAATAACATACCGTGACATACGCTTCCCATATTGTCATCGAAATCATACGATACAGAACAGGAGTTAATGCGAGTACACTGACCACATATAGAATGATAATAAAGTCAGAGGAAGACTTCCTCTTAAAACAATTGATCAATATCCTTTCAATGTGAAAAGAAAACAAGTCCTGGTACTCGCACTAACCCCTGGCAATCAAAATACATAATAATAATATGATCCATTAATATAGAAAAAATAATTGAAATCAAAATATTTTGAAAAAATATTTTTTCAGAACAGCCCAAGTTTCTGAAAAGTAACGTTGAGCCCCAATGGATCCCAAGCCTAAGTGTGGACAAAAAATTTAAAAATATTTTAAACAATTTATTCAACACTTACGAACAATAATAATGTATCTAGTTATGATTAAAATAACATCAAGATATTATTTTTTAGAAATCCCCCCCTCACACAGAGGGCTGTTGTAAATGTAAACAATGAGTGTAAAAACACTAAAATAAGACTCCAGGCACCCAGGCCCGAAATCAGTTACCAAAAATACACTATCTGATGCAAAACAGAGACTTCCAGGGAAGAAACTGCAGAACATCAGATGGTAGATGCAGAACACAACGCCTAACCACCCGTAGGTGAAGACGTAAACATGGGGAAAAGAACAGAATTCATTCTGTTATTCAGCTAAAACTCCCAAGAAAATTTAGTAATAATAATTACAAAAACTATGCCAAAAGCATGGGAGAATAGCAAGGGGGAACTTAAAGGACAGGGAGAGAGGAAAACACTTAAAAAACAGTGTAACTAAACAATCAGAATGACAACAAAATGGCTGCTGCCTTGAAAATAGGTAACTTAACATAATTTCATTAAAAAATTTTAAGTTACAGCCCTGATAATATTCTGTCACACATTTTTTTCCTCTCCTCCTTCTCTATCCTCCTTAGAATCACCATTTCACTAATATTTATGTGTCTGGCATCATTTAAACTGAGATTTATAAGCACAAAGATCAGTCAGATGTTAACTGATGAAGGGCCAAACTTAGAATGATTAATGGCGCCAATTTCGGAACGTCCTTGACACTGCGCATGCGCAGTAGGGGCGAAGTGTGGAGGGCCTTTCAGGACATGTTTTCTTTAGTTTTAGATGCAAATTTTGGGGATTGGGGGGCAAAATTTGTGTTTGGCCCTATATTTTAAGAGTTAGCACCAGCTATGTCTGGGTCATTGGTACAGTATAAAAATTTCCTCATTTTGAACTAAGTTACAATTCGGGCTACCACAGTGAGCCTAAATATGAATCCAGGGACTTGGCTTGAACAAACTTGAATCAGATATACCCCACAATGTTGCATACCAAATACAAAAAGATTCTGCCTGCTGGATCTGGAGAAGATTTTTTAAGAAATTTGCCTGAATAGCACTAAGTTCGAATTTGAGCTTCTATAGTGAGCCCAAATATGAATCCAGGGGGCTGATTTGAACAAACTTGAATCAGATCCACCCCACAATGTTGCAAACCAAATATCAAAAGCTTCTGCCTGCTGGATCTGGAGAAGAAGAGTTTTTAAGAAATTTGCCTGAAATGCACTAAGTTCGAATTCGAGCGTCTGTAGTGATCCCCAAACATGAATCCAGGGGCCGATTTGAACAAACTTGAATCAGATCCACCCCACAATGTTACATACCAAATATCAAAAGATTCTGCCTGCTGGATCTGGAGAAGAAGATTTTTTAAGAAATTTGCCTGAAATGCACTAAGTTCAAATTCGGGCTTCTATACTGAGCCCAAATGTGAATCCAGGGAGCCGATTTAAACAAACTTGAATCAGATCCACCCCACAATGTTGCATACCAAATATCAAAAGATTCTGCCTGCTGGATCTGGAGAAGAAGATTTTTAAAGAAATTTGCCTAAAATGCACTAAGTTTGAATTCAGGCGCCTACTGACCCCAAATATGAACCCAGGAGGCCGATTTGTACAAACTTGAATCAGATACACCCCACAATGTTGCATACCAAATATCAAAAGATTCTGCCTGCTGGATCTGGAGAAGAAGATTTTTTAAGAAATTTGCCTGAAATGCACTAAGTTCAAATTCGGGCTTCTACAGTGAGCCCAAATATGGATCCAGGGAGCCGATTTGAACAAATTTGAAGCCCCCCCCCCCCCCCCCCCCCCCCCCCCCCCCCCCGCCCCTAGAGATGATGTATACCAAATAGGAAAGAATTCTGCCTGGTGGATCTGAAGAAGAAGATTTTTGTGAATTTTGGTAAGAAATTCATGGGTGATATCAGAGTTATGCCCCTTGTGGTGCCCCCTGTGGGTGCGGCGAGTTTATTTGTACAAGATCGAATTGACATATGATTGGGAACATGCACACCAAATTTGGTTCAATTTGATCCATTAGTTTGGGAGGAGTAGTTGATAATGTAAAGTTCACGATGGATGACAGATGACGGACGACGGACGGCAAGTGATAAGTTAAGCTCCCTTCGGTGAGCTAACAAGCCCCTTTTGCCCCTCAGTGACTGTAAATAACTAATTTCCACATGTCTACTCATGTTGAAGAAGGAACAGCTTCAGGCTTATAGAGATGCCCACGACATCCATATTTGTATTGTTTATTGACAAATTGTCCTTCAAGACGTTTGTCTAAATTTTACTGTTGGTAAGCTGATTAGTGATTCAACATCTGAGAAATTAACACAGGTGTAAATAAATGTAGCAAATGGAATTTATTGTGACAATTCTGTGCCAAAGAAACAGATTAATTTCATGGCCTTCAAAAAAGTATCATTTAGCAATTTACCATTGCAATGTGGTACAATGTGGCTAATAATGCAAAATTACATGTCAGGAGATAATCACTTACTTTTGTATTTACAATTGCCTTTCAATGTTTTTTCAGGCGTTCTGATGTTTAAATATGACTAAAATAGTTTGAAGAGTAAAACTTTAAAATTTAATCCACTGAAAGCAACCAACCATCTTCGTAAATCACTCAGATAGATCAAGACTTCTGAAAATGCGTTCACAGAAATCTGAGGCCAAAGCCAAATTCAGTGTACACAGGAATATAGGGTGTCATAAAAACCTTTACCATTCATAATAATTGTGGCTTTTGGTCTAAGCAGTACTTTGATAAATCTGATCACTGTTCATTGCAGTTAGTTCATAAGTATTGTTTCAGTTTACTGGAGAATTTCTATAGGTATTCTTCAGCAAACTGACACAGTTTAATATTTATGAACAGTAAGGCCTACAATTTGCAAATCTTCTTAGATGGGGTAGTATCAAGGCAAAAATAATTTAGCACCATCCTGATTACACGTTACTGACTGAAACATTCAAACAAAAACTTGTTGCTGACAAAATGACAAAATTCTAAGTCTATAAAGGGTAGTAACTAAAAACAACCCACCAGAATAACACCTCAAATGCATAAAGGGCTAAAGATCGAAAAGATACACTTGCATAAAAAATATCTCATTCCATCACTGACGTCAAAAGTTATTGAGTTTAAAAACCTGTTGCCAGGCACGTAGGCAGGATATTAAAGTTAGGGAGGCAAGAGTAATATCTTGCTGGCATACATGCGCAGCATCATGCGAACTGTGCAGCAACGAGCACGAGAGGGGGTGTTGTCTTCTTTTTTCGGGGGCAGGGGGGGGGAGGCCCTGAGGAAAAATTTAGAAATTTGAGACAAAAAATGCAATTTCCTTGATGCTGAGTCTGCTTGTGTCCATAATTTTGTAAGTTTTGAAAGGCATCAATAATTAGGCCACATCACCACCAAACAGAATCCGAATAAATTATGAAATGTCGTTAGCAATTGCTTGCAACAATATGGCAAAATAGAAACCAACAGGTGAACGATTTGGTGCAGAGCCATTTTAGAGTGAGCGCAATGGATTCCTGTATACATGTATATACCACATATAAATTTGCTATTATGCACCTTCCCCCCCCCCCCCCCCCCCCCTAGATCTTACACATGTAACAAGTATAAATATCTAGATATTAAGAAAATTTCTTGCCTGATATTCCCCATATCGGTTAACATGGGGGAGGGGGGGGGGAGGGGGTTGCCAGTTCAACAATCAATCTTTGAGTTTTCAAGGATGTTCATTACAATTTTCTGAAAAAAATTTCAAGTCCGAAAAACTTTCGTTGGATATGCAATATTGTAAATATAGTATGCTGCTATAAGACATGCCAGTCCTTCTGAAATATCATTGCAGCAGCAAAGTTTTTCACTTTTGGCAGCCAAACTGATGTTGACCATATCTTCTGAATTATTTTTGTATAGAATAACTGTTCAATAACAGGATGTGTCATACTGGCTACCTGAAGAGAGATAATAGTAACAGATTATTAATAAAGGGCTATAAAATGGCATGGCTGAATGAGCTAATAACAAAAATGACTTGGTTAAAATTATAAACATCTGTGCAGTCACAGTGAATTTATTAAGTCATTCATTGACAGTTTCTAAAAAAATTCTAAAAATTTTAATTAATGAAGCACCCAGCTGTACCCAGTGCTTCATTAATTAAATTTCTGATGATTTTTCCCAAAATTAGTGTTTGGAATCTAATATCACTCCGTCCGTGGAAATATTGTCTACCTGTAGAAATTGACCAGTCCTCAATGGCCATACTGTACATGTACACACTAGGACAGGATGCACGCTTATAGAGAAGCATTGCATTTGCCAGACTGTTTTTCTCTTATTTACATGTATGTAATTATCATTGAAATAGGCAGGGTTGGGTGATTTAAATCATGATTTAAATCAATTATTTAAAAAAAAAAATCATTGATTTAAATAAAAAATTTACAAATATTTTGAAATATTTTCAAAACAACTTGGAAATGAGCTGAAAAAAGATGAAATGCATATTAACTGTTGAAATACAGTTATTAGCCCTTGTTTATGACAGTTAGAACTAATCTATGGAGTGGGAAGATATACATCCCACTAAGTCTTGACTGATGGAACATGCTGAAGGGAAGTTAAATGTTCCCAAATCTTTTATAAGTTTATTTAATTTTCAGCTAACATGAATAAAACTATATTTAAATGAACATAGATTTTAAACCATATATATCATAATCTTTCAATGAATCCCTCAAAAATACGAAATCAACTCCCAAGAATAACGATCAGTGATTTAAGTATCACAAGTATCAAAAATGATTTCCAAGAAGTCATCTTCCATCAGCAATGAGAAAACAGTGACAAAACACAAGTTTCAATGATTCCTCTCTATTTCCATCTATGCCAAATGTCTATTCTCTGCCAAATATATTCCGGAATTCTTCCCCTTAATACCACCTTAAAGACTGAAATGGTTAACACAAGTAAATGTTTTAGTATCAGTTATTTGTGTCCATTCTTTGGGCAGCTATTGATACAAACTCCTGCCAATACACTCAGTGGGTCCCACTAAATACCGAATCTGACCGAATCTGACTGACCGGTTCTGAATTGAAATACTGAATCTGACCCTCCAAAATGTAATTATATATACTTCTCGCTTAATTTCTTGCTATTATGGATGTTTAGTAAAAATTTTAAATGAAAAAAAAAATGAAAAAGTCCCGGAAAGTTAAAAAATTTATAGTAATTTATATATTTTTTATACTTACCAATGACCCAGACTTAATTGGTGCTAACTCTAAAATATTTAGGGCCAAATGCAAATTTTACCCCCCAATCCCCCAAATTTGCATCTAAAACTGAAAATTACATGTCCTATATGGTCCTCCATACTTTTACTCCACTGCGCATGCGCAGTGTCAAGGAGGTCTCGAAATTGCCGCCCAAAATCATTCTTACAACTAGTGCCTGGTAAGCATTATGTACTCAGCGGGGAGGTATGAGTTCCCAACTCATGGGAGGGCCATCCCCGTCTGGGTCATTGGTAAGTATAAAAAATATATAAATTACTATAAATTTTATAACATTTTTATACTGTACCAATGACCCAGACTTAGCTGAATAGTAAAAAGGTTGGAGGGCCTAGGACATAAGGAAAATCCAATAGACTCAATTACCTATAACAGACCTATCCCCTTAAGGAGAAAAGGATAGATAGTCTTACATGTATCTTTCTTATTTGTAACAAAAAAGAAAGACACAATACTATTCTGTAATTGAGCACAAAAACATCAATGATCTCTATAAACATCTAGTATGCCCTTTATACTAACATTTTTTAAGGAAAGCCAATAAATAAAGGAAGTCCAGAGAAATGAGACTCTTTATACTCATTAAAAGTGTCCGAGGATTGTATATTAACGCTCAATTAATCACGTGATATATACGAATGCTTCAGACCAATTAACACTTAAAAAATATTACACAGATGAGTAAACATAGGCTTAACCCTAAAATCATTTCGGAACCGACACAGAATTACTAAGTCCAAGGGAGGTATTCCCTTGCTTTACACTATAAAGTAGGTGACCTAAGGGAACACCCGCCCCCCCCCCCCCCCCCTTTCCCTTGCCCTGCATCAAATACTCCAGAGCAAAGAGGGCAGCAGGACAGAGCCACTGCCGGAACCGAAAACCTATGCACACATAGTTGTCACTGTTTAGTAGACGACCTTCAGAGTAAAAATTAGCGGACCTAAACAATGTAGATCTGCAGAAAAGGACTCAATATTCTCAGATACAAAATCGAGAAAATGGAGGGCTAACACCAATATGCAGCCCTCATTAAATCTGTAATAACAATATTAATAGCTTAAGCCCATGAAGTAGAAGAACTCTTACTTCATGAGCTTAAAACTGAAACACGACTGCTGAATGAAGATATAATCATAAGCAGAACTGACTGTAGATTGAATCCATCTGACCATAGAATGGACCGAAATGTGGAGGAAGCTTCCATGGCATGTTCCACAACAGACGCCTGAATAAATTAGTCCACAGTCTTGTGGAGCTAGAGAAGCTACCAACAGAATTTGCATTAAAATAATTACACTAGAGCAATATCTGCTAAATCAACAGCGCTGGATGATACGCATATCTTATTATTCCGTCAAACAAGATCGATGGAGCATTTACTGCAAACGCTCGAAGATCCAAACAAAATGACACATATGTCTGCAACTGATTGTTGAGATGCGTCGCGAATAAGTCGATCATTGGCCGCTCGCCTTGGTAGCAATCTGATTGAAAACACGTTTGTTGAAAGCCGATTCTGGCAACAACAAACGGCCCCTCTGCGAACCGCTAATACGTTCAGACGACCCAGAATATGACAGACCGATAGGAGAACTTGATGTTCTAGTAGCAACCGAAAGATTCATTCCGTTAACATGAATAACAGGATGGAATGAGTGCCTCCAAAATTCCGAAAATACGCTAATACCGTTGATTTGTCAGACAGAATTAGCATACGAACATTCTGAATTACGTTATCCAATAATGCAGCGCAAGCCAAAATGACATCGTACTTGACGTTTGAGTGCTTGATAAGGTAGTAAGGAATCAAAAGACCCTGGCACTTCAATCCGTTGGGCTCAATGAAACGACCCAACCTGTTTTACTGGCATCCGTCAAGACTGTAAAACTCGGATCCGGCAATTGCAGTGGAACTACCGGAGTTAAGCCCAGAAAACTTGCCCAAGTCTGAATCTCTTATTCACTTGATTTGACGAGAAGATGTCCGTATCGAGCGAAAGAATCAGCAAGAGCATAACAACTGAATAATTTCGTTCTGGGTAACGGCAGAGGAACGAAAAAGCTGTGCGTTACGAAGCTCATCCCCCGGTGGGTGAATGACTTAGATGATACCAGATCCGACTTCTCCTCATTTACTTAAGAAACCGAGACGTCGGAGCAATAGAAGCAGATTCTGCACATAGTTCAGAAGCGTTAACTCAGTGCCGTACCTGTATGAATGTCGTCCAGGTAGGCCGACATTATCACAGACGAATAAGCTAAAAAATGAGTCATTACCGAGTACGTTATTCGAGTGAAGGCCCAAGGGGTTAGATTCAGACCGAAGCATATTGCTCGGAGCTGATATACGACTCCTATGATAAGGAAGCGAAGATACTTTCTGACACCTGATGTACCACGACGTGAAAGTACGCATCTTGAGATCTATGCATGTAGCATAATCGTACACCCGATTACTCGCTCTGACCGATCGGGTGGACTCCCTATATAAACTTGGAGCCACAATCAGCTTGTTTATCCAGTTCCGAATAATGAGTAAACGGAAAGAGCCATCTGGTTTTTGGAACCAGAAAAGGATGGTTGTAGAAACCTGGAAATTCCTGGATTTCTACGATCTCCATCGCGATCATTCCAGAAGAGACTAGACTTCTGATGGAAGCGAGCCTCTATCCTACTGACTTGACGGAAGCTGAGTCCATCTTGGACTCCGAGTTAACAGAGGATTTCGTTTGAGGAACAATTTAGTCCTTCCCAAATCACCCCTTGAATCCAAATAATTGAGAAACTTGACAGTCTTCCGCTCACTAATATATGATAGAGGTTAAAACCATTACCTCCTGGTCCTGCGAGGCTTGCGAAAGGAAAAGCCATGTCCTCCACGGTCCGCACCTTGCCCCGTCGACCTAGGGACGTCTGACCGGAATTACGGCCCCTATATGAGTCACTACCCTGACAGTCTCTAGAATAAGACCTAGAGGATGCATAGGAACCTTTATAGGAACTTCTCTTGGATGTATTCGTCCCAGAAGTGCCTGTCCTACTCTTCTCTGCTGAATCCGACTATATGGAAGCGAATTTAAATAGCAGAGAGTCAAAAGCTTTCTTAGTTAACTGATCATAGACTGCGGAAAGCTTGCCGCTGAAGAAAACACTCCGGAGCGACTCTGAGAGAGTTTTTCACCTTACTATCTACACGCGTGGATGTAGCCAGGGCCACGTCACATCTAACCAATTCCATATTGCCACTAAAGGACGGCGTTTTACGTGAGGCCCTTGAAAGAACTCTTAAGGATATTATCATCCTAGAATTCTTTTCCCTTTGAGACGTAATGATAACGTCCTGGTAAGGTGATCTGCGTACGATGATGCGTCTAAGCTGACCCTCCTAGACGATATTATTATTTCCAACATTGTGGTTGGAATTGACATAGACGACAGTAAAAATACTAGGTCCTGCCCTGGCCGTCTAGACGCAGAGAACACTCAGAATGCTCTGTCCTGCCGTTTCAAAATATTTGTTGAATTGATGAAAGGCAGATGTAGAACATATTGCCGATAAGAAACCTGACCTGCCCATTTAGGTAGCAAGTTAAATAAATATAGCGTGGTTCAACAGATCAAATGTCCGGGAGACATATCTGGACTATGTCGGAAACTGAGGGATGATGTCCCTAAACCGATTAAGAATTCTGTGTCCAGTGGCACTATCAGTCTCTAATCCGGCAACTCAGCATTTTGGGCTGGAGGAACAACGTCAGATGAAAATGTCGGATGCACTCTACAGCAATTATGTTGTTCCGAAAAGGGAACATACAACTCATCCGTATCCCTTTCGCCATCCTGTCAGACCACTTGTAATTCTTGGTCGTCCGTGCCTGAACCTGCTGCGGAACGTACCAACCCAGCTTTCTCGGATACTTCCTGATCAGACATAGTTACTGTCGGTTGCTGGGATGCTGCGATAATTTGTACTATCTGCGATAGCATGTTTGTAACAGAGGCCTGTGGAGCTGCAGTCTTATAGGATTTAGCCGCTGGAAGCTCCTTGGACGTTCACTCCTGCATACATCTAATATGCGAACATCCGGAATATGAAGGCTTCGTATCCTTGGCTACCGGATGGCATGACCTGGTCGCCGTAGAATCCCTGGTCGGCGATGTTGGTTGAATATCACAGGTCACGTAGCCAAGGTGTGGTCGCGTGTGCTGCCGTGAGGATGAGGAAGCCGAAAGAGCAGTCTCTCCAGACTGTCTATATAACGGAGCGTCCCAAGCGGTGGATGTATGCTCCGACTGAGGAAGGTTTTGTACCACAACATCTGGGCCCCGATGTTGTAATACGAGAGAGGAACATCTCTCGCACGCAGCCCGGATGAACCTGGACGAGCTAGGAACCGGAATAATAGGCTTCCTCCATCCCATCCTCGAATTCGTTGTCACTGGGTGTGCACATTGTATTTTATAATGCTCGCATCACCCAAATCTCCTTCCTGGACCGCAAAGGATGAACCCGGGTGCTGAGCCACTTGGTGAATGGTCACGACACCGGGCGAGATAGTGACCCTATGGAGAGAGGACCGTAATGGACCCCTCACCGCTAATAAAATACCGTGACACACGTCTCCAACATTGTCATATCAATCAACACACACAGAGCAAGAATTAATGCGACTACATTGACTATAAGAAACACAAAGAACTTGTGAATTAGAGGACGATATCCTCGCATTACGAATGAAGAATATTTTTTCCAACCAGAAAAAATATACACCGTCATATTACTCGCACTAACCCTTGAAATAAATATACCTAATATATTAATTCATTATAACATTTCAAAAGAAAATAATTTAAAAAAAAAAAAAAATTTTGAAAAAATTTTCAGAAGAGCGCAAGTTCCCAATGGGAACCCTGAGCCCAAAGGATCCCAAAAAAGCCTAAGTGTGGACAAAATTTTTTAATCATTTTGAAAAATTAATGTAACACTTACGGACAATATTAATGTATCTTTCTATGAACTAAATTAAGCAGAAGACTAGAAAACACTATTTGAAGTACCAGTTGTCAACACAAGCAAAAGTGTCAACAAACCAGAAACCTGACTCCAGGCACTGTAAACATGGCCCGAAAGTTACCAATTTAAACACTATCTGATGCAAAACAGAGGCTTCCAGAGAAGAAACTGTAGAACATCAGATGGTAGATGCAGACCAATAGGCCTAAACACCCCTAGGGTGAGGACGTAAACATGGGGAAAAAACACAAAATAATTCTGTTACCAAGCCAAAACTCCCAAGAAATTTTACTAATAAACATTACAAAAAATAATCAAGCCAAAAGCATGGGAGAATAGCTAGGGGGGAATAAAGGAAAGGGAGAGAGGAAACACTGATTAAACAATGGAACATTCATAGCAAGAATGACCACAACAAGGTCATGCCTCGAAAATAGGTAACATGAAATAATTTCATAAAAAATTATAAGTTACAGCCCTGAACATTTGTTTCCACTGTTTTATCCTCTCCACCTTCTATTTCCACCATATATCCACCATTTCTCTCATAATTATGCGTCTGGAATCTTTAAAACTGAGATTTACAAGCACAAATAACAGTGAAGTGTATCTGTATTGAGGGCCAAACAAAGAATGATTTTTGGCGGCAATTTCGAGACCTCCTTGACACTGCGCATGCGCAGTGGAGTAAAAGTATGGAGGACCATATAGGACATGTAATTTTCGGTTTTAGATGCAAATTTTGGGGATTGGGGGGTAAAATTTGCGTTTGGCCCTAAATATTTTAGAGTTAGCACCAGCTAAGTCTGGATCATTGGTACAGTATAAAAATGTATTTGTTTTTAGGTAATAAGTTCCATTATTGGGGTCATTCTAGATAATGTTAATTTTGTGCTCTCAACTGCCTCCCTATTCCCATGCTTCTTCTCTTCTCCAAACACTTGGGGACAAACTACTTGATGACATCCCTTGCCCCATTCTTTTCAATCTCTCTGATTAGCATATTAACCTTCTCATTTGAATCACTCACAAACCACATGTCCTTCATTCTCCCATCCCGTGATCTTCAGTGAGTTGTTCACTATTAACTTCCTCACTTGGACCATCCACCTTGTCTTGGTATTTGAGTTGAAAATACTCTGGAACAATAATTGTTATTGTGCCGAAATGCAAACTGCGGCAGCAAGGCTACAAGCTATCTTCAATGAGTTCCCAGTTTATAGTGAAAATTACGGAATGAGGTCGCCCAAGTCTTTGGCGAGATCCAGACCTACTTAACGGGATGCATTTCGTAAATTTCACAATAAACTGTGAACGAGTTGAAGATTTTCGTAATCCATCCACCCATCCCTACTCTATTCTCTCTCTCTAATAGTCTAAGAAATTTCGAAAATGAATTTGGTGCTGCCAGGAAAACAGTTGACAATACATTGAAGTGTAGCTGTTAAATGGCACTTATCTTTTCCACAATTATCGTCCAAAAAATATGCTTCTACCTTTGATTTGATTGCTCACTGAAACAACTTGATACATCCCTGCTGCTGAACAAACACTAATCGATGATAATTTGAAGTATATTAAAATAAGTCACACGTCAGCAATTATCAAAGAGGCAATTTGAACCCGTCTGATAAATTGGATAATGGGACTCATTCTCTTACAGTTACAACACCTCACTAGTGACTCCAAAACACAAAATTCGCTAAATTTTTACCGTGACTTTTTCATTTAGAATGATTTTTACATTCACTAGAACACAGAATAGTAAGAAAGTAAGTAGAAAGTATCTTTAATTAATCTTTTTGGGGTCAGATTCGGTATTTCAAGTCAGATTTGGTATTTAGTGACAACGCACTCAGTTTCTCTTATCTAAAGGAATCATGAGAAAAAAAGTAGCCTCTGGTGAATAATTGATAGTATGGAAATAAAAATCAAATAAATCGATTTAAATTTAAATTTAAAAAATCTGATTTAAATAAAAAAAATCCATTTTTATGATTTTTAAAAAAATAAAAAAATCACCAACCCTGGAAATAGGATTCAATTTAATAAAACGCCATCAGGATTTATTTACACATGTGCTGGAGTTAAGTTCATCAAACCCATGATATGTCAGCATTGTCAGGGGAATAAAATTAAATAAATCAAAATAGTCATCTTTTGTGTGCTATGTACATTTGTAATTATTCAATATAATGGACTGGCTGTACACATGTCATTTTAATCTACGAATTGGCTAGCTCCTCTACATGCGTCCACTTTTGCAACTTTGTTGAAGGTTTGATTGATATTTAAACACAAACAAAAGAAAAATGCCCACTTTTTGAATTAGCTTGGGATTTTAATAAAATGTTAATCAAGAATACTGAAATTTTAAATTTTCTCAGAAAACGATCAGTATTTAAAAATATCAAGTTTCGGTACAAATATCAAATTACCGTGAAGGACTACCTACAGTACAGTCGCCGTCATCTCATTAACAACCAGGCATGTCAAGTGACTTTTGTTCCCCACTGCCATACACTCGAAAATGGAAACAGTTTCCAGAAATGGTTTCAACTGGTAAACAATGTGATTTTTTATTTTATTTAAATTATTAAATATGTAAAATGTCCACAAAGTAAGTCCCATAAGAACAAGCAGCTGAAAATAGTAAGTAAGTCTGCAGACATTTTAAGCCTTTATTCCTGATATAAAAGCGGTAAATATTGGGTCTGTTTTTTTTTAAGTTTTCTAACTTTGTTGCAGTTGAAAGAGTACCGGTGCTGCCTGGTGATAATCATGTGACACCAGTTTATTTGAGAACAGACGATACTATCATCTGCCAAAATTGAAAACGTTAAAAATGAATTGAATTGAATGAAGAGCAATTGGTTGTTTGTAGTTGCAGCTAAGGTCCAGGATCAAAACTTTCTCAGAATCGCAGTGGTAATAATAGTAATAACATGACTTTGTCAGGCCTTGTGGTTTGTCGATGGCAATAACGGCCCAACAGGTGTGAATAAGAGCCGTTCAGCTTATTAACGGCCCTCAACTTTGTCTCGGGCCTTTTATAAGCTGTCAGGCTGTTATTCACACCTGTTGGACAGTTAATAAACCACAATGCCCTCGAAAGTCATGTTATTGTTATAATCACCCATGGTCTGATGACTGATGATTTCTCTTCAGCAATAAATGCTAATTTGTTGCAACTTGTAAATCGGAATTTGCATAAACAAAGTTTCAGCCAATGGACCTCTGCTCTGGATTAAACCCAGAGGTCTATTGGTTGAAACTTTGCTTGTGTTTCTGTACAAAATTTGAGAGTAGTACCTTTGTTGACATCCCCACTCCATGAGTGATTTGGTGACAATCCACCCTCCACCTACTGAAAATTGTAATGTCTGTAAATTATTTCCAGCAATGCTGTACATGTACCGGGTACATGTATAGACATTAACTTACTTTTGATTTTAATCTGTTGGGAAAGTTTCATCCAAACCATCAACTCCGGATTTGTCTGATGCCACAGATGCCACATCTTCTGACGTTTCTGATCCAATATTTGTATCTTGAGATTTACCAGCCATGACATTCACAAACAAATGAATCTTCGCTTTATCTGGTGTGGAATATCATCCAGCTTCTCAATGTTTTCTAGCTTATCCCACTCGGTATTTCAATACTGAATCACTAAACTTGATTTCTGTGGAAGCTATGCATTTTTGAATTCTACCAGGTACTCACATAATATGTTTTTCTGAGGATCCGCAAATAAAATACAATATATCTTCTGACAAAAACAAACTTTCGGCTCTTCGGTAAATTTGAAAATGGCAGAATTATCCCAGAATTCTCTGTTCTCACAGGAGCGATAATCCTGCAAATTTCTGAGTTCTCTAATTAAACCATGGACGAGAACCTCGGATTTCATTCTGTTGATTTAAAACACTCAGCGTCTGGGTTATTTTATATATCAGTGGTTATTTATATGTTCCTTCTATTTCTTTAATAATAGGAATTATAATATTGGCATACAGTAGTTTTTTAGCATTAAAACACCCGAATAACGATCTTCTTTTATGAATGGCTAACACAACATTTTCAGGTTAGTCATTTTGACTAAGTAGCTCAGACATTAGTCAATGTGACTAACAAAGGCTCTGACTAACTTTTGTTAGTCACTTTGACTAAGCAAAGTTTTTCAGGGACAGTAACAGTAATCCAAGGAAGAGTAAGGTACAGTTACTAGAGGTTGTAATCCTTTATTTAATCCATTACCTAACATGAGTTGTAGACAACACTTGGAAAGAAATCCTTGTATAACTAAAAATTTTCATTTTTTGCTTCCAAAACATAGGTTATGACCCCTCATTGGAACGAGTGTGACATGCTCATTCCAAAGAGGGGTCATAACCTATGTCATTGTTAACCCTTCAACCAGAGCAATTATTCCTTCAAATCAACACCGGGATCATTTTCCCGAGACTTTAGGCTGAAATTAGGCAGCAAGGGAGAATTTTTTAACAGGAGTAATATGGGCAGGGTGAACTTCACGTCCTACAGCAAGCAGAGCAACAATAGGTCTACTTCAGCTAGTAATACATAACATAGCCAAACTCTGCTACTGAGCATTATGCACCTAACTAGCTAATCCCCCGTGGGAACCCTGGGAAATGAAGCAGTGCTTGTTTACTGCGGAAAACAAGCTCTGTTTTACTGATAAAATAGGACCCAGTCATCAATGCTTGCGGTGGAAGTCCTCTAAATGGACAACATGGGTATAAATGATGACTAACCTTGACTTTATCACCATGTTGTGGTTTCGATTAGCCTTTGTGCAGAAACATGTGACCTTAAACACTGATAAATAAATGAACCAGCTAATCCATTAGGCACCAAGTAAAAAACTGTTATTCTGCCCCAAAACAATCTATTGGGAAAACATGGACTTAGACAATTTTGGGCAGTGGTGTGACACAACCCCACACCTTCACTATTTGTAGCACTGAACCAAACTTCCTCGTACCATGGGATTCCTTGGGGAAACCTTTCTGATACCAGACCATGCTTGGCTTGAAAATTTAAATTTGAAAGTCTCATGGTACATCCTCATGTTACAGTGTAACCCTGTAAATTTGATAGCCACTGTGCCAGTGTGAAAATATTCAATTAACATTTTCAACCCCAAAACAGATTTGATGACTGTAAATTCTTCCCAAAGAACTAGTACCCAGAGGGAATCGATGGCAGAATTGTTGATTCTCACCAGGAACAAATTCAGCAGGTCCAAAAATGATGTCACTTCCCATGTTGGTTAACTTTCTTATGGATTAAAAAAGTGCCCTGTAACTAACCTAGTGTATAGGTTTAACACTTTACCCAACGCAGACGATATCAAAATTTATTATTTTAAATATCATTTTTTCAAATTTTCCAAAAAAATTCAACAAGACCATATCATGCGACCCCTCGTAGGAACGAGCTCGATGAGCTCGTTCCAACGAGGGGTCACATGATATGGTTTTGTTGAATTTTTTTGAAAAATAATATTTTTTCAACTGCTGAATTTGCATATTTCGTGGGCGGATAATGGGCGATTCGTTGGGTAAAGGGTTAAGGTTGGCCAGCTAGAACAAAGCTTTTGCTGGATGACAAATTATGAGCGAGACTTCTCTTATGTTGACAAATTTTGCAGGGAAAGAGTTTGAAAGCTGGAATCTGATTGACCCCTTGCTTTCCTCCTATCGCATGAAATAACAATGAAATGCATGAAGGCTGGAACAAATAAATTACAATTCATTTAAGTTATTTTCTTTCTTTTGAAATTCTGTGAAGTCTCTGCCTTTTCTGGATCAGTCCACTGATATTCACTACTGGAACGCCGCCAATTTCTATTCCCTGCTTGATGTTGATCTCCAAAGCTATTCTAAAATAAGAAACAACAATTTAAGAATAATACGCATAACAAGAAGTTTCATCAAGATCGGTTCATAAATAAGGCCTCTAGCCTGAGCCGTATAGAAGTTGTGTACAAAAAACTGATTAGACCTAATTTCTTGAATTTTGGACCGCACCCAGAAACACCCGTTCTCGTCCCAAGGTGATAACAAAGGTACCCAAGACATTTAGTGAAGATAGGTTCATGAATACAGACTCTAGCCTGACCCGCATTGACATGTGTACTTATTGTGTGTAAGAAGTAGCACTGAAAAAATCAAAGTTCATCTAATTTGCATAATTTCTGCATGAGAAAAAAAAAAAAATGTATTATATGTGATGTATCCCATGATACTAAACATTCACACAAAAAATTATTCAAATCAGCGCTTTCATATGGAAGTTCTGCACAAAAATCTGATTGCACCTAATTTTGTACAAAATGGTTGTCATTGGCCATCTTGAATTTCAGACCGGACCCAGATATGAGCTGTGTAGAAGTTGTGACAAAAAACTGATTGGACCTAATTTCGGTACAAAATGGCCACTGGCAGCCATCTTGAATTTCGGACCACACTCAGAAACACTCGTTCTCGTCCCAAGGTGATAGCCGAGGTATCCAAGACGTTTCGTGAAGATCGGTTCATAAATGCGGCCTCTAGCCCGAGCCGTATTGGCATTTGCACTGACAGTGCTGAAAGTAACACTAAATACATCAAAGTTAGTCTAATTTGCATAATTTACACACGAGAAAAAAACCTGTATTATGTGTGATGTATCCCATGGTGCTAAACATTCATACAAAAAATCAGAGCTTTCATATAGAAGTTTGGCGCAAAAATCTGATTGCACCTAATTTTGTACAAAATGGCTGCCAGTGGCCACCTTGAATTTCGGATTGGACCCCAAAACACTCGTTCTCGTCCCACAGTCATAACAAAGGTACCCAAGAAGTTTCGTAAAGATCGGTTCATAAATACGGCCTCTAGACCAAGCCGTATTGAATTGTTGATGGACAGACGGACGACTGGCCATGGCATAAGCTCAAATTTGACTTACGTTAAAGTTGAGCTAAAAATTAAACTATCAGGAAAAAATTATCTAGAAAGAGAATTTATGGATGCTTATTTTTCGGGAGTAAAATATTTTTTAAACAAATCAGAAATGGAGTTTTGTTAACAGTATTTCCAGATATTCATATAGGAATCAGAACAATTTTTCTAAGAAACCGGAAAAGGCACATGTGCACAGTATTTAAAGGGTTCGATCAAGAAATCAGAAATCGACATTACTGGCTCTGCCACTTATTTGAATGATGACAGATGTATATAATCTAGGGCCCTAAAGAAGATCTGCGCGAAATAAGAAGATGGTTTGATCTCAAGAATGGCGGTTGGGAACAGAGGGGCAATGGGACAGAAAATTAACAAAACGTTCTGTGGTCATCAGTTAAATGAAAGCATTTGGACTCACAGTGAAGTATTACAAGGGTTAAAAAGAGACCATTTAAATGTTCCATTTTATTAAATTATAATTGTGATAGGTGTTTCGAGAAAGCCAGTCACCATCATTGCTTCTTGAATGGTTGGCAATGACCAGTAGGGGTTAATCACAACCGATTCTCAAGTGATGTCTAGGGGTTCAATTAACACTGTGCACATTGATGTCAAAATAGCAATGTTTTCAACAGTAAATATTTTCCCGTAAAGCAGTTTGCTATTTAACCAAATATACCTTGTTTGACAGAGCTCAGTGAGAACTGTCAAACAAGATATAATTGGCTAAATTCATAGTTACACAAGAGAAAAAACAGAGTGATTGGAGAAAATTCTGTTGTACTACCAGAATGCTAGGGGTTAAAGGACACTAGTCAGATTTGAAGTTGGACTTGACCACTAAGTGTTAAAAGATATTTTCAGCTAATAGACCAACAAACGCTAGTCAAAATTTCGATTTGGTTTAATTAGTCTAAAACATGTTATTCATATTATGCATTTTAATGTAAAAATCAAACTATTATTCTACATTCCAGATGAGAGAAACATTTTAGTACAGACCAAAGTACAACTTGAAGGAGCTATAGATCTGCAGGAGAGCTATAGCTCTTCAAGGGCAGTAGACCAAAATTATTAACTTATAATAAAAACAAAGTTATAAGCTCTTTAGCCCAATTAGTCTAACAGAGGTAATTAAAACTAACGCCAAAATAAAGCAAACATGAGCTCTTTAGGAGAGTTTAGCTCTTTAAGAGGGTCCAGTGGGAGTGGTTGTCCGCACTAGCTGTACTTTCAGAATAGTGAATGCAGTCAGCTTGGCAAAGCTGTAAACTGAAGTTTCTCAGCTGACAGTGCCTGCTTTTATACACCGGAGGGATGAAACGGCACAAATCAGAGACATTCCCTTAAAGGCACTTTGGCACCAAGGTTTTCTGCTGAACCGAGCACAGAGAAAGACTACAAAACTCCTCTAATAGAGGAGTTTTAAACAGTCATAGCACTAACACTAAAGGAGAGATCTTCATAAGATCTACACCCACCCTGACGGTGGCGGTACCTTATTCCATATCCTTCCCATAATTTTGGAGGGGGGGGGGGGGGGGACAGGTTCTCTGTCATGAAGCAGTTGTGTAGCACAGCCAATTATTCCCCAACTAACACATACATAAAATCCGGCTATTATTCATCAATGATTTCTGCTCTGTGCATGCAACTGAATCAGCCAGGATTCTATAATGGCGGTACCCTAGCATTTTTTTTTTTTTTTTTTTTTTGGGGGGAGGGGGGGTGGGCGGTGGGGGAGGGGGGTGCAGAATTTTGAAAAGATTTGTGACAATCAAAATGACATGATGCCCATTCTATTCCGCAGTTCAGAAATGGATTTGCGAGAATCATTATGAGGTGGTGGCGTGGCAAACACAATATTTGGAATTTGGAAAGCCATTGTGAGGGGGCTCAGCACCACCCCCTCCCCAGTTCTGCATCCCCTCAGGTGTTCCCCCTTCTTCCACTTCCCTTCAATTGGTACAGGGGTAACAACCAGAGGATCCTAGTTAGACTAGACCACTACCATGCCCCCCCCCCCCCCCCTGCACCAGGAGAAGTTTGAAAATTTAGTACTCAAGGAGCAAATTGAAAACATCTATTTTTTTAATATTCAGTACGTTGAAATCAGTGTAATAGCGACAACAGAACACTGAAATAATATTATTAGCATCATGGCATCCTTTTTACATTGCATAATGTCGGCATTTAAATTTCTATTCCGGAACAATATCATATTGACTGAGTGTGAAAAGGATACAAATTTTCTCTGTTTGGATGACAAACCGGTGAAACTACTAGTCTGATGTTCAGCATTGTTTGTTTGCGCCAGGAATATGTTTTGACAGGTGCCATGCATCGATGCCTACTAACTCCGTAGTTTCTTATTAAAAGTCGACTTCCAAAAATATAAACTGTTAATTAAAATGGTTTAACAATGTTAGTCGTGATGGTCAGTTCTGGATCGTGGCCAGCAGCTTTGATGGGTGGTCATTGATCATCTGATTGAAAGTTCACATGACATGCTTTTTTGTTTGCTTGTTATTGGCCAATATTATTAATATTCATGAACAACCAAGTTATCAGGCGTGAAGAATTTTTATAAGACATGGACCAGCATGGATGTCGCATTTGTGTATATATATGTTTTGACAGGTGCCATGCATCGATGCCTACTAACTCCGTAGTTTATTATTAAAAGTCGACTTCCAAAAGTATAAACTGTTAATTAAAATTAAAATTTTTTAGTAAATTTTGTTTCTTAACATTCCTACCACAATTGTTTACAATTGGCTGTAACGTAAATGCAAGCCCTACTTCGGAACTAACTTAAGCTTTTAGAGAACTTTTCCAAACAAGTTGGAAAAGTATTAGAGTGCAAAAGCGTGAAAAAGATCGAAAAAAGGGTCGAGCGAGACCAGCGCTCGAAATTACAGGTACTCTCTCTGCACACCTCTTGCGTTTACCGAGCGTATGCGCAACAACCGTGACGTCAATTCCGTTTTTCCACCAACGAGAAGTTTGTGATTTAGCGGGGAGGCATCGATATCAAAGATATCCCCAAGGAGGGTGGGCCTCCGGTAAACAATTGTGGTAGGTATGTTAAGAAACAAAATTTACTAAAAAATTTTAATTTCTTTTCAACCTACTCACAATTGTTTACAATTGGCTGAATAAACAATAGGAGGAGGTGAATCACATAACAAATACCAACAAGAGTAGCAGAAAGAAAAGCAAGGATGGCAGAGAACAATAGCGAAACCTTTAATGAAGATAGAGAGAAGGCACCTGAAAAGAACAAGGCTGAGCGAAGCACAACCTCGATAAAAACAATGTTAACGAGGGTGCACAACAGCCTGAGCAGCAACGAGAGGGCCTAAAGAATAAAGGTCCTCAGATTGCTGCTGAAGGTGGCAGAGATAAAAGGAGGAGAAGGTAGATGCATTCCTCCAGTAAGCCGCATTCATAACATCTCGGAGCGAAACAGAATTGGAGAACGCCCAGGATGTAGAAATGGCACGAACCTCATGAGCATTAAACTGGTTCGAAACACGATCCGACGCAGACAAGCGGGAATTAGCCAGCTTGATTGCAAGACAGATCCACCTGGAAATAGAATGGGAAGAGATAGACTGCCTCTTAGGAATGAGAGACAAAAGAATCTCTTCCGACCCCTCCGAATGAACTGAGTGCGAGTAATGTAAGTCTTGATCGCACGAACAGGACAAAGAAGAGGTCTCCGGCCATCGACAGCAGGGAGAGCCCGAATGCAGATGGGAGAAGGTCCTGAATCAGGAAGTTGATTCTTAGCCAGAAAAGAGCAATCAGTAGTGAGGGTGACACTGTTAGCCTCATTTCTGAAGAAGGCAGAATCAACAGATAGCGCATGAAGCTCACTGACTCGTCGAGCAGAAGCAAACGCTAGAAGAAAAGCCGTCTTATAGGTGAGAAAATGCATATCGGCCTCAGATAAAGGCTCGAATGGCGCACCCTCCAAACAATACAACACCCATGCCAAGTTCCACTTGGGTGTAAGACGCAAAACTCGAGGCCTCTTCAAAGAAAAGTGCCGAATGAATTTGGAGAGAAAAAGATTACGACCGATGCACCGCTTTCCCACATAAGAGAAAGTATCAGACAGCATAGACCGAAGCCCTTAATCGTAATAGGCTGGAGGCCCTTGGAGTCAAAAAGATATACCAGAAAATCCGCAATTTGAGCGATTGACGGATCACGGTAATCCACATTGTGATCTGCACACCAGCGGCAGAAAACCTTCCACTTCGCAGCATAAGTCATGCCAGTGGAATGTCGCCGCGATGCAGAAATGCACTCCACTGTTCATCTCGAAAAACCTCTACGTCGGAGACTGGACCTGATAAAAGACAGGCGTGAAGGGACAGGCTCGCCAGGTTGTTGTGATACTTCCTGGGATGACCCTGGGAAAGAAGATCGTGACGTAGAGGTAGACGAATCGGCCGATCTGCCACAGAGGCCGCAGCAGATTGATCCACACCCTCTGTGGAGACAGAGGTGCGATCAGAATAATCCTGCAACTGCAAGTACGAATCTTCACTAATACTTGAGGAAGAATCGGTGCAGGAGGAAAGGCATAGCCGATCCAACCTGTGCAGTCCAGAGACAGAGCGTCGACTGCAAAAACCAGAGGATCTGGACAAGGGGAGACAAAGGTCTCTACCTGATGATTCCAGCGAGTAGCGAAAAGGTCAACCTGAGGATGGCCCCACTGCTTGCAAATCGCCTGAGACATCGACCGATGTTGCATCCATTTGGTTGGAAGGACACTGTCGCGTCGTGACAGGGAGTCTGCTAGGACGTTGAGATGCCCGGGAATGTGTCGAATGGACACCCGAGCGTTCACATCCCGCGCCAACAGAAGAAGATCCCGAGACAGCCAATACATGGGAATCGAATGTGTGCCTCCTTGATTCAGTATGTAGGCCACTACTGTTGAATTGTCCGAAAGAAGTAGGACAAAATGGTCCGACAGATGAGGGATCCAAAGCCGAAAACTCAACAGAAGAGCAAGGAGCTCCTTCTGGTTGATATGAAGGCCCACCTGCTTGCTGTCCCACTCGCCGTGAGTAGACAGACGGAGAGGATCCAACATCGCACCCCAGCCCCAATCGCTGGCATCTGCAGTAAGGATGCGATCGGCCAAAGGAAGAACCAACGGAACACCCTGTGTCAGCCAGGGAATATCGGCCCAAGGGTGGAGGTGACAAAGCAGAGACCGAGGAATAGTGAGTTCCAGGTCCAGCGGATCTACATTCGGATGCCAATGATCCAACAGGAAGTGTTGGAGAGGTCGGACAAACAAGTGACCGAGCGGAATGAGATCTGTCACCAAACCGCAAAAGCCCAGCATCCGAAGGAAAGTCCTGGCCGAGACCGAGGACGATTGAAGCAGGTTCCGAGTCAAGGCGGAAAGAATCGTCGCCTGAGCATGGGGGACCGACACTACATTGTGAAGAGTGTCGAAATCCATCCCCAAATGACGGAATCGCTGAGAAGGAAGGAGATCCGACTTCTCGCGATTGACTCTGAAACCCAGCGACGTTAGCAGGCAAAGAAACTGCTGGACATCTAACTCCAGAACAGCAGCATCGTGGTGCCCTTGGAGGATGTCGTCCAGGTAAGCTGACGAAGTCACAGCCGACTGAGTACGGTGGAAAGCAAGCACATGTGACATCAGTCGGGTGAAGGCCCAAGGAGCCAGGTTCAAACCGAACGGGAGAGCTCTAAATTGATAAACTCGATCCCGAAACGAGAACCGAAGGTATTTCCGTGATGCCAGATGAATGGGTACATGGAAGTAGGCATCCTTCAGGTCGATACTGGCAGCAAAGTTGCCCTGATGTACTGAACATCGAACTGACCAGAAGGTCTCCATACTGAAATGAGGAGCTATAATGTACTCGTTCAGGATACTCAAATCGATGACAGGACGAAATTGGCCGTTTTTCTTCAGCACCAAGAAAAGTCTAGAGTAAAATCCCGGTGAAAGGGTGTTCCTGACCACCTCGATCGCTCCTTTGGAGAGGAGCTTGTCGATCTCCTGCACCAGAAGGTCCCGACGCAGAGAATCGGAAGGGACCTGAGTCGGGAGGGGCACCCGAGATAAACTGGGGTGCCGATGGAAGTACAGTCGCGGACCGGATTGAATGACATCGAGGACCCAAGGGTCCGACATTATCTCTGTCCAATGGTCGTAAAACAGTGACAGCCTTCCCCCGACTGGAGGCAAATCGAGGTGAGAACCTTCACCTGCAGCCTCGACGAGGCCCCCGAGAGGAGAAACCACCTCGGGAAGTGAGTCCTGAGACTTTCCTGCCTGAGGCTGCCAGCAAGCCTGGCCACGTCGGCGCTTCTTATGTGCAGAAGGAGCAGACGGAGCCGAAGGCGTAGCCGATGTCGCAGACGAGGCAGACGCAGCAGCACGCTTGGCGGGCCTGGAACGACCACCACCCGCAGCAGCAGGTTGGTCAAGCTGTCGCAGCAAAAGCTGGTCCTTCGAATGACGAAGAACTTCGCCACGAACAGCTTCCACGGAACCATGGAACAACTGAGATCCCACCAAAGAGGCAGACCTCAGAACAGGACGTTGCTCAGAAGGAACGGATGGAGAAGAATCCAACACCGCATCCCGGCGTGCCAGCTCCTAATTAGCCGTGTTACAGGCGTGAACGTGTGTCAAGTTAATAAGAGCATGTGACAAAACGCGAAAAGGCGCCTGAGCGTCATCAAACTCCCCTGGTGGAAAATATTCAGCCACAGAGCAGCGATGACATGGTCCGCGAGAGATAACATACCCAGCATCTCTCGGGACAGGCCCGCCATAGATTCAACTGCCGACATCGGGAGAACTACCGACTTAGGCTTAGTTAACCCGAGGGAAGAAGAATCCTCATCCACAGTAGTCATCCCTTGGAAGACTGGTGGAGAGACGGAATCGTTAACACGAAACCACGATGGAGGCAGAAAGGCATCAGCTCTAGAAAAGAAGGAACCCTCAAGGGCCTTAGAACGCATTTTGG
Source organism: Pictodentalium vernedei (assembly GCA_031216915.1). Classification (NCBI taxonomy): domain Eukaryota; kingdom Metazoa; phylum Mollusca; class Scaphopoda; order Dentaliida; family Dentaliidae; genus Pictodentalium; species Pictodentalium vernedei. Next base: position 59,778,203 of record CM062293.1, read on the forward strand.
CGTCTAAGCCCTGGAAGGACTCAACAACCTGAGCTGATTGCAGAGGTTGCAAAGCCCCAGAGCTAGAAGGCTCAACAGGGTTACGGCGCTCCACAGTGGACCACGGCCGGACGGTCACAGATGGCTGGTCTGAAGGTTGAACTTCCGGCAATAAGCCGAAGATGAAATCCAAAGCCTGCCCCAAGACTGACGAGGGGGGCCGATCACCTTCCAGATAATCGTCATCCTCCATAGCAGAGGAGACGTAGCTCAACTCAGGCTGACCAGCAGAAACCTCCTGGGAAGACTGAGCAGTATCCAAGGGGCCAGACGAGACATCTCGGCGACCGACCAAAGGAGGTTGTGCCTCAGGAGGCACAGGGAGGCCAACTTGAGGGTTGCCAGAAAGCAACCGGGTGAGCACCAAAACAGCCTGACGCAGGTTACCCTGAGAATCCGTTGCAGCAGCATCGCCCGACGGAGTGTCCTCCTAATGGACCCTTCTGGTAGAAGAACCCAAATCCTCAAAAGAGACCGATGTCGAACGTCGATCGGCAGACAGAATAGGGATACGGTGAGAAGACACCGGAGGAAAGTCCCGATTGTGACGCCCAGGGGCCATCACTGACCTCTGTGAAACAGAAGGTCCTGCCTGCAAATCCTCGAAAGAGACCGACGGCGCACGTCGATCAGTAGCTGGACCTAGGACACGGTGAGAAGACATCGGAGGATTGTCCCAAGAATGACAGGAACCTGTCATTGGCCTCTGCGCGGCAGACGGGCGCGCAGAGGCCCCAACTGCTCATCCTCTGAGACCGACGGCAAGCATCGATCGACACCCAGACTCGGAACACAGTGAGGAATCACCAGAGGAAGGTTCCGAGAGTGACAGCTAACAGGGGATGTCACTGACCGCTGCCGAACAGCAGGCCCTGGATGCCAACATCCCAACACCATCCTGCTAGGCGGCACACTAGCAGGGGAAGGAGGAACAATAAACAATTCACTCGAGGGACGAGGAATCGCTGCCGAAGCGACCAACCGGCTCAACCGACTAGGAGCAAACCTAGCCAGATGAGATGGAGCAGACAGCAAACCCACACAGCTCTGCCGCGAGGCTAGGGAGGGCTGAGAGCACACAGACACACCAGCAGATACAGCCTCAGTCCCCCGAGACTGTAGACCAACCCCAGAGGAGATGGAAGAGCCACCATCAGACAGAATAGGATCTGTAGTAACAACTTCCTCAGCAACTGTCAACGGCGTAGGAGGCAGATCGGAGAGGGTCACCGAGCTGACCTCCTCGAAGCTCTCTACGAAAACAGACGCTTCAAGAGTGACATCAGAATACAAAGAGACCACGGTCTCCACGTCAGATATCACTGAACTAGCACCGTCAACAGTTGCAGAGGAACTCGCCACAGAAGACAGATCAGAATCCTGTGTGACAGTCACCACGTGCACCAGCAGAAATGTCTGCTACGACACGGCTACCCTTACCCCGAGAACGAGGGGTTCTAGCTCTGGACAGAACCACCTTGTTAACAGAAGCCCAGAATTTAGAGGACCAAACCCCACAAATACCACATTATTGGGCCTGAGTGCAATTGTTGCAAGTGACACGTTGAATGAGAGTCGTCCACATGCTTCACTTGCAAGCAAGAGGTACAAGGAATAGTCTTTGGCATTATATGAATGAAAATGGAATCAAGCTTCCTGCCAACGGAAAACAGCACAAAGATCGTGTTCACACGTGGGGGAAAAACAAGATTAAGTGTGAAGAAACAAGCAATAATGATCAAAAATAACATTAATCAAAAACAATTTTGGATAGCTTGATAAAAAGATACAATCCACTTGCACACAATGAAATGCAGAGCACATATAAGTTGTTCACGAAGAATAACAGCAAAGTAGCACGAGTCACAAAAATTTCCCACCATGTACAAATGGCGGAAATAAAAGGAATTGACGTCACGGTTGTTGTGCATGCGCTCAGTAAACGCAAGAGGTGTGCAGAGAGAGTACCTGTAATTTCGAGTGCTGGTCTCGCTCGACCCTTTTTTCGATCTTTTTCGTGCTTTTGCACTCTATTACTTTTCCAACTTGTTTGGAAAAGTTCTCTAAAAGCTTGAGTTAGTTCCAAAGTGGGGCTTGCACTTACATTACAGCCAATTGTAAACAATTGTGAGTAGGTTGAAAAGAAACGGTTCAACAATGTTAGTCGTTATTGTCAGTTCTGGATCGTGGCCAGCAGCTTTGGTGGGTGGTCATTGATCGTCTGCTTGAAAAATCATGTGACATGCTTTTTTGTTTGCTTGTTATTGGCCAATATTATTAATATTCATGAACAACCAAGTTATCAGGCACGAAGAATTTTTATAAGACATGGACCAGCATGGATGTCGCATTTGTACACATCAAGGGTCGTTTGCTGCAGATAGTTTAAAAGTGTAAAAATTCTTTTTTTAACCCCAAAGACATTTTTAACCCATGCACAGACCAAGCCAGAAAATAAGCAGACTGTCATCTGCAAAATGAGGTCCCTGGAGGGTGAATTTAGTGATGCTACCCTGCACAGCAGGGTAGCATCACTAAATTTACCCTCTGTGGACCTCATTCTGAATCAGGGTCTCACAAATGAATAAAAAGAGGTACCCAGAGGATAAACTGGCCTACTGTATGGAATAGCATCATCAAATTCACCCTTTGGGGACTTCATTTTGCAAATGTAAGACTGCTTATTTTCAGGCCTGGCACAGACAAACTAAGGCCTTCTGGATTAAACTTGTAATTCACACAAATGCCCAACTGACTTCGAAATTAAATTGACAATAATGTTATCTATTATTGTTGTCTTGGATTTCAAGCACTGCAACTTTCTTTGGACCAAAAGTAGGCAAGACAAAGACCTGATGACTCCATGATAATGTTCCTGAACATCAGCAAAATTTGCCCATTTTTTAAGGTTAACCGTCTCTACATTCAAGTATAAGCTTTACGCCCAACTTTTTCATCATTGGATAAGTGATCTCCTATCTTTTTGGTACCCAGAGCAACAGTTATACCGGTTTAATGATTCATCAATGAAAATAGACATACTCTTTCTTAAAAGACATTTTGGGGTTTGTTTGGAACAATTGTTCTTTGGTAACATATCTGGCTTCGATCACAAGAGTACAATAGTCCAAACAAAACTTCACAAAATCTTATCATTACCTGTACAGTGCATTAAAAATCTGAGTCCTGTTAATCAAAGGTAATTAAGATCAGTAAAGCTATAAATAGATTCTGTCAATCATCAACTGCAATGGAACTATTTCAGTCCACATGGTAATAAACAATCTGGCTGTCCGTGTTGAGATGAGTGAGGAAATGTTAATTATTTATACCAGAGAGAAAACGGTGATTGTTGAGGGTATTATAACACAAACCAATAGTTTATATTAATTTATCTTTTATTATGGTGATTAAAACAACTATGTACATTATCAAATATAGACTTTAGAAACATGACAGTTATATATAAGTTTAAGGAAAATAAAAATTAACTTCAATAGTATAACGAGACAGGCATAACTTATAAAATAAATCGAGTTTTTAAATTTAAAAAAAAAAGAAAACTGCAGAAGTATGGTCTGATTTGTTGACAAACAAACTAGGTAACTTGACCCATGTCTGATCATTCTACGGTGAAATTTGGAAAGTTGATTGACTTACTTTCTGCCTGTCGCTTTCTAAGTTTGATACATATTCTATCCAAGGCACAAAGGAAAACACGCGAAACAAACGTGTTTACAAATTAAATCTGCAACTGAATTTCGATTAAAATAGAAAGCAGGAGAAAATATTAACGATTGGCTGAGATATGTGACGCCATTATTCATATTTAGACGCATTAGGCCATTTTAGGCTTGCTTGGCTCTTATAGTCAATAACGGCCTGATACGTTATGCGACTTTTACTTCTTAAGCATTAATATTAATATTATAGTTGGAGATTAAGAAAGAGCCAGTGAAAAATATTGTAAAACGAGTACTGGGAGATTAGAAGGGACAATGGGGTTGGGATGACACATGAGGGACAGGGGAGTGAAGGCCTAAGCAGAAGGGAGCAGCAAATTAATGAATGTATTGTGTCGGAATTAAAACTTATATTCTACAAGTAGACTTCAGAATAAAACTTACAAGCCTTTGGCAAGTAAGTTTAATTCTGAAACTTACGAGTATAAAAATTCAGACAGCAACAAATGAATACAGTATGCAAATATTTTCCCATAGTCTTGATGAATTGGAAATTCACATTTCAGCGTGGGAGTTTCGGCCTCAAGAGGGCAAGGGTGTAGCCATGGAGGGTCATGGAGATCGTACGCCTCCCCCCCCCCAAATCCCAAAGGTCTGCTGCCAATATTCTCCACAGCAATCTAATACATGCCTACAGTGAATTTGATTCACTTTACCTCAACATGAAATCTTTGATCATTGCTGATATCAAATATTGAATACCCCCCCCCCCCCCCCCCCTCACCATCTATCGCGTGTTACACCCATTGGCCTATTGAGGCAAAACTTTTGTACAGTGTTCGGTTTGGGTAATGTTCATACAGTTACCTCCAGTCCAGTGTGGCGCAAATTTTACCCAAGACACTCAGTGCACTAGAGTTTAAAAAAAATTTCTGTGTGGAGGGCCTCTGAACCTCTATTCTAGGGAGGGGTGCTCCCTCTCCCAGGCCCACCATCCGCTCGGACATGACTCAGACATGTTATGCCTTACTGCCGCTTAATATTGCTCAGCCCCACCCCACCCCGTATTTGAGAATCCAGTCTGCATTGAATACGATTTATTCACATAATGAGGCCTATCTCTACCAAAACCTTAATTAACTATGGGCGAACAGATACTGCCCCACCCCCTTTTTTTAAGTATTTTTAAGCTTTTTCCCTCAAAAGTATGGATTGTGTCTCCACCCTGGAATGAGTGTCAGCCTATGTTTTTAGGGCAAAAAAAAAATCATATATTTTGTAAATTTGTTCAGGCCGTACTGACATGACAAGTGAGTGTACATAGTCTTTTAAATGTAAGTGTTAAACAATTATAAACAATAAACAAACAACAACAAAAAAACCCAAACACATTGTGTTGAGCAGTGTGTTGGGGGGATATGGAACCTGGTGAGGTTTTGTCCCTTCCAGCTCTCCAACTCCTCCATTTCTGCATGTCACCGTCACTGCTGTGATCGAAAAGTTATCAAGCAAGAATTAAGGAAGAAAAATACATTTTAAACTAGAGGCACTGTGAGCAAGCTCACAAAGTGATAACCCAGCACCTGAAATGTATAAGTTAGATTATCTCCCCTTGGAAATGTCAGAACAGAATTATATTGCTTCATGCACATCTTCATATGGAGTTCTTCCATTGTGTAGAGTTTCATGAAAATTCTTCAAACGGTTTAGGAGGAGTTGCACTTATAAGGATGGACAGACGGATGGACATCTATCTGTTTGTGACGGACGGATGGATGGACAGGGTGATTCCTATATACCCCCGCAAACTTTGTTTGTGGGGGGGGGGGGGGGGTATAAAAAGCCATTTCAACCAGTTGTTTGGTTCTGGTGTTTAACTATTTGCCTGCATACACAAAAATATGCTTTTTATCCCTGAAGTTAGAGGAAAGTGCGTATCTGTAGGACAGAAAACAAGGAAAGAATATTACAACTTTTTGTTCAGCAATAACATTGAGTAGCCTGTATTTTTTCATGAGTGCAAAGTGTTTCACACAGTCATGTTGAACACTAGTTCAGCGATCTGAATGTATTGGCTACCCCTCTATGTTCAGATTCTTCCCATACAATATAGAAAAAGTTCCCATCAAGTTTTTATGGGAACTCAAAACTTGAAAATAGGAATATATAGCAAGCTTTCGCCCTCATTACTGACTGTAATCGATAGTATACATATGTACAGTAAAAACAATTACCCGGTAATGGCACCAAAACAAACAGACCTTTTCATCGATGCGGAATCGGAATCTCGATCTTATTCGTGCAGAGAAGGTTATCAAAACTTGATCGTATTCACACAGAGGAGGTTATCAACCCCCTATGCACAAATGCGATCGAATTTCCAATTCCGCATCGATGAAAAGGTATATTCATTTCGGCGCCATAACTGGGTTATTGTTTTTACTGTTTTATATTTGTACATGGACGAGAGTATTCAAATTAAAGGATAAAACATAGTTTGGATAAAATAAAACTCTGCCCAAATGTAAGGAAATATGTGTACTATCAATTGCAGCCGGTAATAAGGGCGAAAGCTTGATATATATTCCCATTTTCGAATTTTGAGTTCCCATAAAAACTTGATGGGAATTCTTTCTATAGGACTGAATGGGAAGAAACTGAACGTAGAGGGGTAGCCACAATGTTCAGATTGCTGAACTAGTCGAACACATGCACGAGAATCCAGACATTTTGCTGTTGAATGCAAGTACATTCGCTCTTATGCAGACCAATCCATTCTGTTAAATCGAATGAAACGTCAAGTCCGAGCTGTGGAAACTTATTTTTTGGGGGTGGCTGCCCAGTAGCCTGATGCAAACTCTGCTGAGTACAATGTCATATTAGACAGATTTGAAAACACCAACCGAGTGTAAATTCCACCCAGATAATAAATCAAGTCAAGTTCAGTGTGAAACTGGAAAAAAATTTTTTTTTTTTAAAGTTTGTAAAGAGACTTCTGAACTAAAATAAGAAACTGCGAGGGGAACTCCACTCTGAGTGTATGCGTCGAAATTAACCCATTCCGTCCATCATCTAATTCAACGTATTGAAGACAAATTATTAACCTTTCAATACAGTCCTGTAAACCAAGAAAGTAACAAATTTGTCACAAACTCCCAATAAAAATAGACTGTGGATACAGAAGTCACACCTCACAAATCTATTGAACTTGCACAGGTGAAGATGATTAAAATAATTTGTTCAGTAATTAAAACCTGTGGCAATAATCTTTTAATAAGACTGTCTTGTCAGGGGTATTATTAGAGACCAGTGACATAATCGAACTACCACTTGTTATTGCTTAAAGCTTCTTTGGTTCACTGACTAACCAACCTATTGTTTTGTACATGTTAACTTCAAATTAATAGTAGAACAAGATCACTTGGCAATGTGAATAACCCAACTCTACATTCATTTGCGATGAAAGTCTGGAGAGTGTGGTAATTTATTTATTTATTTATTTATTTATTTATTTATTTATTTAATTTTTTTTTTTTTTTTTGGGGGGGGGGGATTTCCACGTCACTGGTTGTGGTGACTAATTCTTAAAATTTCAGGTTAAAATCTTAGGAGCCATCCACAACCATTGAAAGACGGCTAGCTTTTTTGCAAACCTATTAAACTGATAATTGTTGCCCTCACACACACACACACACAGTGATTTAGTGGTAGTCAAGCTAAAATGCACGTGATGAGCAACAACTTTGATACATAGCCTAAGGTCTACGTGTTGATCTTGCAGGTAATTACTAATAAAAATTTCTGGTGTTTTTTTTTTGGGGGGGGGGGGGGAGGGGGGTTGGTGTGGGGGTTATAGTTGGAAACTGTAATTAATCGATTCCAGTTGATGAAAGCGAACATGATGTCAATATATGACAAGCACAGTTCCGTACAAATTATAATGAGGGGTCCAAAACCCGAGTGATTAGACTCAAGCCTTAATTCGTTGATGCTCCTGCAAGTGATAGCTCACTTTGGGGGAAATAGGTAGAGTTAGTCTTAATCTTTTTTTTTTTTTGGGGGGGGGGGGGGGTGAATGTTGTCAACAGCCAATAAATAGAGATATACCCAACCTGTTTATTCTTGGACCCTCCAGTTTATGTTAGCTATAATGTGTACCATTAACAGGACAACCCTTTTGCTTTGAAAACTTATTTCTATTAAATTTTAGCTTGCCGTTATACACTTAGAGTACCAGTATTCCTGTATTTATTTATTTATTTATTGATGTTTAAGGTCACATATTTATGCACAATGGCTAATCATGACCGTGACAGTTTTAAGGGTGGAGGAAGCCGGAGTACCCGGAGAGAACCACCGAGCAACGACGAGCAGCTGCCAGCTCCCCAACATCGTAACTCTGCACTGCAGCACAGGCAGGGTTAGATTGGTTGAAGACATGTGTACCATCGACGTGCAGTACGCCTTAGTACACGGCGTCATCATGCCCCCACATGGGCAATGGGGGTGAAGTGTCTTGCCCAAGGACACAACGCGGTTGCCGCAGGTGGGATTCGAATCGAGGACCTCTCGGCTTGCAGCCTGCACCTCTACCTACTGAGCCACCGCGCCCCCCATTCCTGTATTTATTTGCGTGAATGTGTCATTTACAACGATGTTTATCAAATTTTCATCTGGTGGGCTTAAATTGTAATGAGTGCTGTCGACCCCTCGATAAAGTTTCCCATTCGCACGTGCATATTTTTCCACAGGTTTAATAAAAACAAGCGCAAATAAATTAAAATGAACGGTACTGAACACAAACACAACCAATTAATGTTTTTTAAAGATACATATTTGTGCTGCGAATTCAAAACACCCTGGATCGGTGTTTTGATGTTCCGTGACTTTTTTTTCTTTCAGAATGCAGTGAACATTGGTGGGATGTCACACATATTTATGCCGGCACCTCATTGGTTGGTAATGATTAATGGGTAGGATTATGGTCATGTCAGTGTGTCGAAAACATAATAGCACTCAGCTGATTAAAATGTCATATTATTGACACTTTTTCAACACGTTGGCCTGCCAAATTAATAATTTTCTTATGGTTATGCATTTTCGAACAAAATAGGTTTCTTTTGATTGATTCAGATCTTGCCTGTTCGACATTTAGCTCGCAAGGTATGATTTTTTTGTCAGACTGTACTGATAGCGAGATTAATTGGTTGCACTTGGTATTTTCCCAGTGCTATAGATAGTAATGCAAACCGGGTTCGTCACTCCTAGTTTAGCCAGGTTTAGCACTAGAAATCAGGGGTGATGGAAACCGGGTCTTTATCTTTAATGGACTGTACACATAATGTGAAAGTCATTCAAATCTTTGCTTTGAGCAAAACAACAAATGAGCAGACTTATTTTTAAGCAAAAAAAGAAACAAAATAACGCATCTTACATCAAAATTATGTAAAGGTTTCACAAGCTTTGTACCTGAGCCGGTTTTAGTTTCTATGGGTTTGTAGCTCTACAGTATATGTTGGAAATAAATTCTAGTACAGTGAAACCCTGTCAATTGAATAGCCACTTTGACAATGAAAATTATTCAATTAACAAGGTTATTCAATTAGCAGGGATTATGTCACTTTCCTGCATTCTAGAGATAAACTTAGCATTTATTATATTATATCTTGTTTGACAGAGCTCCATGAGCTCTGTCAAACAAGATATAATAGATTAAATGCCTGTATTGGATGTATTGAGGCAAATAGGTCTATAACCAAAGGAAAACTGGGGAGAGTCGGGGTAATTTCTCGACATGCTACAAGATTTTCTATTCAATTAACGGGAGTTTACTCTATAGCCTATATTCAATTAACAGGTCATATTTGTACTGGAGGTATGGTAAATGGTTTTTGTGTTGGGAAATTATATTCAATTAACAGGGATATACAATTAAGAGATAACCAATTAAGTGGACTACACTGTATAAACAATATTTTTCTCTACAATATAGTTCTCTTCAATGGTAACACAAGAATTTGGCCTCTCTTCCTGGAATGCTCTTGGTGAACTTTCCAGGAAATAAGGAAAGAATCATGTGCTATAAATGAAGGGCAAGTACTGGTAAAATTGTCTTGCGTTTGTATGCTACAGTTATTTCCATCAACAGTGTGAGTAACAACACTATTTATTAGCATTTCACAGATACACAATTTATGTGTTCTCTGTCAATATTTTTCTACGAGAAGAACCTTTAAGATGGCCTCTAAGGTTCAAGTTGTTCACCATGGGTAAGAATATCATTGAAAGGAATCCACTGTTCGTCTGGTGTAGAAAGCCACTGCAATCTCATCACCTGTAGTGTTCAAGAAAGTTATGAAGGCTTGGCAATCATGGACTTCCACTTCTAAAACTTTTCCCAAGTAGCAATGTTTTAAGTTCAGGGCCACAAAGAATGAGGACGGGCCCCAGGGCAATGTGTAGAATGTGTGTCGGGCTTTGCGAGCTCCAAGGATGTGAAGTGATAAGCTTGGGTCCTGGGATCTCCAAAACTAATTCTTTTTTTAAATTGATGCTAGGAGGAACATTGTCCTGCCTTTTCAAAACAATATCCACTCAATTATTTCCTTACAATTCCGGTATTTTATTACCTGTATTTCTGTGAGTATGGTGCCTTTTCCCCAGAGATAATTGTGTCAACTACAATGCAGGAAAGACCGGTGGAAAATCAACAAACTGGAACAGGTGTTTTTTTTATATGAATGGAACCTGGCAAGAAATGCAACTGCGTAATCTTGCCACCTCCATCAGTGCTGTGAGCCCTTACCAAAAGCCTTCCCACGTCTTTCATCTCAGATGTATCAATAGGTCAGCCTGCATTTTTTTAACTCCCAAAACCCCTGGGCAGTTGCCCCCTTATCCCACCCTCTCAGCGCAAATGTCTGAGTACATTGCAGAGATGAGGCCACCAACCGGTGGAACGGGACGTCCATGTTCATTGTCTACTGTATTTCAGATGAATTAAGCTTGTTTTCCCCAATACTTTTCATTTCCCAGATTTAACAAGGAACACCAGATTTACATTTGCAATAACCAGAAACATTTTTAGTGTACAAATATTTGCCACCCGCAAGTAGGGTGCCATCATTCCGGGCACTTTGGTCATATTCAACTCCAGTAGATAGTCAGAAGCTTTTTCAATTTGGAGATGGATGGACAGGAGGGCAGGTGAGTGGGTGGACTGATGGATGGATGGGCAGATGAATGGATGGATAGGGGGATGAGTTAGGTCAGGCAGACACAGTCAGGCATTTTTACAAACACAATCGGTGAGGGTCAGATGGACAGGCAGACAGACAAACAGAGATAGAGAGATAGACTTGCAGACCGATACTGAAAAAACAAGATAGATATTTTTTATATCATAAGAACAAGGTACAGTGAAGCCCACTTAATTGGATATCTCTTAATTGTATATCCCTGTTAATTGAATATAATTTTCAAACACAAAACCATTTACCATACCTTCAGTACAAATTTGATCTGTTAATTGCATATGGGTTGTAGAGTAAATTCCTGTTAATTACTGTGACACGCACCAAATTCCCCTTATTTATCAACCTTTTTGGCCTCACTACATCCAATACAGGCATTTATTCTATTATATCTTGTTTGACAGAGCTCTATGAGCTCTGTCAAACAAGATATAATAGAATAAATGCTCAGTTTTCCTCCAGAACACAGGAAACTGACCAAATCCCTGTTAATTGTATACTCCTGTTGAATAATTTTCACCCGCAAAATGAATATTCAATTAAGAGGATTCTACAGTACTGATGTCACTGTGTGATAAATCGGGTCATAAGCGCGAAATTCACCATCCGATTGATGAGAAAATCAGAATGAGAATTCATGTTTTTACTGACTTTAGTGTGATGTTTCACATCATTAATTAACAGGGTTATTCTATAAAGAGATCTGGGGACACCACAGACTCGCCAAGTCAGCTGCTTTTTTTCAATATTGTCTATCTGGAATGTCATTTCCTGGTTTCTCCAGGTGTATTTGTGTCTCATAATATCTATGGAGCCTTATTCCAGTTCTGATCACTTTCTACTGCCATAGAACAGATGCCCCAGTATGCTGATATTATTTAATCTGTAAGGGTTTGCCTTGTTACAGTTTATGGGAGAGTGCCCATAGACACTCTCCCATAAATTGTAACAAGGCAGACATTTGTACTAGATTTGATGGTAAAAAAATAATTTAGCACTCTACCAGTTAATAGACTTATGTGAAACACATAATTCCTAGTACCGTTATCACAGAATGACATCCAGAGAAAATCATACTCAAACCCTGTGGAAATGCATTGAAGTGACCAGAAATCATTTTGGGACCAGAAATGTTACTGTAACAGCCAGATACGTGACTGAACAAAGTACGTTCATTTCCACGTGTTTCAAGTATGCAGCTCCTGCAGGAGCAAAGTTAGATCAAAAGCAACAATTTTACAAGTATAGTGCAGCCCACTTAATTGGATATCTCTTAATTGTATATCCCTCTTAATTGAATATAATTTTCAAACACAAAACCATTTACCACATTTTCAGTACAAATTTGATCTGTTAATTGCATATGGGTTGTAGAGTAAACTCCTGTTAATTGTATATAAATTTTTGTAATATGTCGAAAAAATTACTGTGACACGCACCAAATTCTCCTTATTTATCAACCTTTTTGGCCTCACTACATCCAATACAGGCATTTATTCTATTATATCTTGTTTGACAGAGCTCTATGAGCTCTGTCAAACAAGATATAATAGAATAAATGCTCAGTTTACCTCCAGAACACAGGAAACTGACCAAAACCCTGTTAATTGTGTACTCTTGTTAATTGAATAATTTTCACTGGCAAAATGGATATTCAATTAAGAGGATTCTACAGTATTATATGACCACTGATCATTAAGAAAGGAGATTACATGACCACAGATCATGATGTTGAACTCACCGTGGGTTACCAGACAAATTATTATATTAAATCTATACAAATTTCCTTCATAAGTAATGTAAGGATTCTGCCATTGTTAACTGACGTCAAAACATATGAAGCCAAGCTCAAACCATGGAAACATAACAACAAAACCCTGTAGAGTGAGAGTTTAGTATTTTTATGATAACGTATCTGGCATCACATATCTGATGGAGCAATGATAGATAAGCTCAGTGTTTGTTAAATCTGAATGATTCAACATCATTTCCATGTCGATTTATTCACCACAACGGAGATCTTAGTTGGGCATATAATTATATAGTTGCCATTTCATTACAAAGTGTCAAACCAAGGTAACAAAACTGGCATGAGACAATCGTAAAGCTTCATGTTCAGGCACAGGGATGTTTAAATCACATAAATCTCTAAAGCTATGTCCAAGAAGCCGATATTTATTAATTTAGGCATAACTTCTACTCCAATTTATGTTAACGGTGTCGACAAGATTTTGATGTGCCATATTCAATGGTACAAACATTAAAGGTGATGTATCTGACATCAAAAGTGGTGACAATAGAAGAATGCCAACCATTTGCCTGAAGGCAATCTGCTTCTGTTCCAAGATGCCAAATGTGAAATTTGGATGTACATGTGACAATATGAGCATTTATCTTATTCTTATGCCATAGTGGTAATAAATTAATTACAAGGTCTCAAAAAAAGTCTGTGCCATTCCGAGGGACACTGCATTTTATAAAAATTAATATCATTTACAAACCATTTATTCTTCCGGATCAGTGTCTGACAATCATCAAAGATGTTTTATATAGTTCATAGAATGTACAGATCTTCCTGGAATAAGAAAAAATAGCAAATCTTCATATTTTCTGGTAAAAGAATGCAAGAGATGTGTATTGGTCCGATTTGGGCAGTTTTGAGAATGGCCCAAAATTTGATGTGGGGCTCCCGCCTTCTCGACCCATAAATTCAACCTACAACACTGTATTGAAAGCACACTGCATGAACATGAAATTGGTGGCACTCAGTGGGGCATACTTGCAAGAAAGTTTATTTCTCCCCAAGCTCGATCTTGTAAGAACATGAGCTGTGTGACATTTTTTTTTAGAATATCATTTTGTTTGCTATTATGGAAATGATTTAGCAATTATTAATTTTTTTATTTAATTAATTACAGGTATAATCATGTCAATGTGCAAATACGAAAGGCTGCTTTTCACCAACGGTCACAAGTTCACAGCATGCATCTGCGCCATGGAGTGATGATGTTCTCTGTATCTGTGTGCTCATAATTATGTTTTATGCATGAAAACAAGGACATATCTACAGGGGGGGGGGGGGGGGGGGGGGAGGGGATGTATGGGGAGTCTCACCCCAATATATGTCCAAAAATCAAGATAGTTGGAAATTTTTCAGGCAAAAATTCCAACAGTCGGAAAATTCGAAGAATTGTTGTAACAGATATTTTCTGAATGTGGTATTGCATTTCCGTGAAATTCCAACAGCCGACTCCCACAGACAGAATTCTGATTGAACTACGCACTAGTTACCGACTACTTGGTGGATCTGAGGTTAATTCCACAACCGTGATCGTGTTATGCATTTTATTATCTTCTATGTCTAACCTTTTTCAGTGAGTAACATAAAAGGAACAGGCAGACTTATGAGAGTTAAATGACGGAGATCAACTAGAGTCGAACAGAACAGCACGCACCGCATGTCGGTAGAAAGATCAAAAGAAGCCACCAAATAATTTTCTTCTCAGAATGATGCGACCCACCATGCATGTACTTTGAAGGCAGATAGGGCCTGCTTACAGACTACAGAACCAAAAAACCTGTCATTTTGTGCTGCCTTAAAACCTCAAAGTATGTATATAGATATTTAGCTGCACTCATTAACAGTCATTTAGACTGCTTGGACATATTCTCAGGACCCCCTAAAACCTATCGGGACAATCACTCTGAGTCAACATTTTGAAAAATTCCTCCTCGGAGGTAAGGTGGGGTGCTGGAGTGTGTATGTGTGTGTGGAGGGGAGGGGGGGGGGGCTTTAAGTATCCATCCCTAGTTGCAATTTTCAAAGATTTCCACCCCCATTGAAACCTCCCAGCTACTTCCTTGCATGGAGATTATATTGTATCCCCCCACTCCCGCCATGTGCGAGTAACATAGGAGAGTCTAGGCGTCCTCCATTACATGGAGCTTTGGTGGAGCCACCAATATTAACATTCCACAGAGAGACACCAGAGCTTTGGTGGAATTGAGATCAGACATATTTTACGCTCCATCTAACTAGATCCGGAAAGTGGTATATGTATTGCATATATAGTACTGTAGGACTCTTCTGTATTGTCACGTACGTACCATTGCTTTGGGTTTATATTAGGGCTATAGGTGTGTGATGGAAAATTGATGGGGAAGTTGAGTTTTCTGGAAATTTTCTACTGCGAAATGATTGACGTTGTCACTTCATGATATGCATGCAACATGTATTTGCTAAAGTCATACGTAATGCTAGGTCAGGCGGTATTGCATGTTGGGGGGAGTGCTTAGTTGTCTAGTATGGTCGTATAGTATGTACACCTAATAGTTTACTGTTGCAGGCAGTTCATAATGATAGGCCGGGGTATTGCAGAGAAGATTAATGGGAAAGCTGAGTTTTCTTCAAAGTTTTTTCCCACGAAAAATGATGTCACAACAATATCTATGCGACATCAAAGAGACATCAGCTGCTGTCGATGTCCACTGTACCAACCCAAATTACATTACTCAGGTCAGGATATTTCAGGCTTCTCAGACTGGACTGACATGGTAGTATAGGATTGGTGGTATGTAGCACTATTGGTTTACTGTTATAGGTAGTTCATAATACTAGGCCGAGTAATTGCGAGGTAATTATGGTTGTCCAGTATGGTATTACAGAATATACGGTCTCTGCCCCTGTTGGCCTACCTTTAGTCGTTAGTACTATTAATCCTTATAATGCCTCATACTGTCCTACGGCTGATATAGATAGTACATAATGCTAGGTCATGCAGCATTGTGGGGTATGCTTGGTTGTTTATTGGAGGCACGGTATGTATCCTGTTGGTCTGGTGTTAACTCTTAGTACTACTAACCGATTTAATATGGTTTGTATTATCACGTGATTAGTATAGGTAGTATGTATGCTATTGTGGGTGGGTGGGTGGGTGGGTGGGTGGGTGTGTGGGTGAGTTTTTGTTGTAATGTGTGGTTGTCCAATGCAACAGTAGAGAATGTACAGCCTGTACCCCTGCTGGTTTAGTGTTAGCCCTTAATACTAATGATCCACTCCAGATATCATACTATCCTACAGTTGGTATAGGTAGTGCATGATGTCAAGTCATACGCTGCTGTTGAGTATGCCCGGTCCAGTATTGAAGTAAAGTCTATGAATAATATCTACTCCTGTTAGTCTACCATTAGCCCTCAGTACCATTAGCATCTATCATATTCACCATTACTGTAATGTTATATCATCCTTGTAGCATTACTATTGACTTGTGGCACTCTGACTCTCAGTACCTATCATTATACTACTACCGCAATGGGTCCTAGTTTCATACGCATTGAAAGTTTGTCAAATGAATTATCGAGTAGTGACTGGAATAGGAATCGCTTGGATCACTCGAGTCTTAACGAGCAAGAGCTATCGAGCAATTGCTCCAAGGATTGACACTACATATGACTCTTATCCTCACCTCCTAACAAGAGCAATGCCAGAATTGCATAATACATCCAGTGGAAGCTTCAACCAAAATTTCAAAACTCTCGCAAAGGAGCATGCATTTGCACCGCAGAGTGATGGTGTTCTCTGTATCTGTATGTTACCTGAAATTAACCCTAGTGGGAATGAGCTGTATATCTATGCCCATATGTTTATGCTTCAAACCAAATTTGAAAAGCTCTTGGTCAAATATATCTAGTTATTGCACAGAAAGAACGAATGGTACAAAAGGTTGTAACTGTGGTGAAAAAGCGTGGACGAGCTGAAATTCTATACCAATCTATAATACTATATGCTGAGATGCTACAAGCCAAGTTTGAAAGCTGTAAGATATATCATACTAACGTTATTGAATGGAAATCAACAAATGACAAAATTTTGTACAAAGGGCTGTGACTCAAAACTCAAAAATGGATTGGCAGAGCTGAAATTCATTACCAACCTGTATGTCCATATGTTAATACAAGTATTACGAACCAGCCTTGTACCACTACTGATGACTCATGGCACATTTCAGAATCTATCATTAAGCAATACCGCTATGGGCGTCAGGCAAACCTGAAAATAATTTTCAATGTGCTTCCAGACAAAATGTCAGACACCAAATGAATCATGTCTGTCATTTAAGAATGATATCTGACATATTACAAAATGGAGTTTGAGTATTCAAAATAATGGAGTTTTGGGTGAAAATGTACCTTCATCTTAAAACTGCTCAGAATTCATCCAACCATACCTTGTTTGGCAGGGCTCAATGAGCCCTGACAAACAAGGTATGATTGCTTTCATTCTGAATTGGAAATGAATTACCCTTCATACATAATTTAGATACATGTATGGCTATATCAAATCGTATTCCTTCACATGCTGTTAATACTGATGAGCTGTACAGTCACTTTCTTCACACTTGCCGGGTACCAGAAATCACAGTAATCATTAATTTTAGGCTTGCTAGTTATGTACATGATTTCCAACATGCATGATGTTCTTATCATTGAACTTCATTGATAATTTTGGCATCAGACATTTTGACTGATGATTTTAAACCCCAGTCAGACATTGGCACTTTTGTACCTGACACTGTCCTTGTCTGACCACTTATTTTCTGGTATGGCATCAGGTCACATTACTATCATACTTGGTTACCAGTACTACATGTATTAGCAGTCGAACACAATCTGCTTGCTCCAACAAACTTGTTCATACGTATTCCACATTTTGATTTCCAAGGAAATAATGAGTCACCATATTTCACAGCTGTAGAAGAAACAATATCTACATGTTGGACTACTTGAAAAGCAGAAAGATTCGATTTGAGATTTAATTTGATCAAAAATCCTCTGTCTTATTCAATTCAACGGTCTAATAATGAGTATCATAGAAAATTCTTGTACAATGTAAGGTTTAAAATTCAGCACCTTGAACATGGGGTGATGTGAGCAATCAAACACAACCACAAAATCCACAATATCTTGGTGGAATGCAACTGCACTTTCCATTTACCAACATATCGAATTAGAAACAATATCATTTAACCCTTCACCGCTGCAGACGATATCAAAATTTATTATTTTAAATATCATTTTTTAAAATTTGTCAACAAACCATATCATGTGACCCCTCATTGGAATGGGCTCACCAAAACCGGCCAGTGCTCATCAAGCTCATTCCAATGAGGGGTCATAACCTATGCTTTTGAGATAAAAAATGAAAAAAATTAGTTATTCAATCATTTTATTTGCAAGTGTCATCTGCTTTTATGTTAGGTAAAGGATTAAGTTTTCTTCCATAAGCAACATGCAATTAAACCCTTTACCTAATTAAACAGCCAAATCACAATTAAAATTTTGCCATTTTGTTCAATTGTTTTTGGCCAACCCACAGCTTATGATCCCTGAATGAACTCATTCCAAAGAAGGGGCATAAGATGTGGTTAAAAAGAATAATATTTTGGGTTTTCTTTTGTTAAACTAATTGGTACAGACGTCTGCGACTATCTTCAGGTAAAGGGTTAACTGATCCAATATTTACAGAATGTGTGATAAATGGATTTGTGATGGAAAACAATATGCAATTAAGAGAAAAATTCTAAATACAGCCACTCAAATTGAGTGCACTGTAACAAAAATATGATTCCATCAAGTTCTGGTATGAACTGACTTGGAACATCATGCCCATCAAGGGCAGTAATTCTAACAAAAATCCAGAAATGTGACTGAGGTCTAATTAACTTTACTTTACTTACATACTCAAATATCCTGAATTTCTTCTCTCGTTTTTGAACACATATTGTTCAGGGATCTTCTTGAAATTTCTACCATATCAAAACCAAAAACTCTAACAAGACTGAAATTGAAAATAGCCCAAATCAAATGAGCATTAGATATGGCTGAAGATACACTAACAGTACCAAGTACAGGGGCAGGCCCAGTTAGTCCATAGCTAAATAGAGGGCGGTTGGCTAGAGGGTTGGAAGTCACCCATCTCACCACCCAATAATGTTCCCAGCTCAGTCATTTTCATTTGGATTGGAGTCTTAGAAATCGATTCAGTCTTGCAATTGTAACAAAAGGTGGGGGTGAAAGACTTCCCAGGGCCTAGAACCCTAGTTGGAATTTCCCTGTTGGTCTTCAGATTCATGAGGACCTGGATCATTTTTCAAAATATAATTTAAATCCAAAGATGGAATAAATATCCTGTCATTTTTTGTAGTCCAGATGAAAAAAAAAAGAAAATGAAAAAAATTTATAGTAATTTATATATTTTTTATACTTACCAATGGCCCAGACTCAGCTAGTGCTAACTCAAAATTATCTAGGGCCAAACACAAATTTTGCCCCCCAATCCCCCCAAATTTGCATGCAAAACCAAAAATTAGAAGCCCTATTTGTCCCTCCATACATTTACTCTCCACGCATGCGAAGACGCCAGGAAGTCACCAGAACTGGCGCCAACATGATTCTTTGTAAACGAGAGTATTAAATAATAATTCTGCGGGGAGGTATGAGTGCCCAGTACTGCCCACTCATGGGAGGGCCATCTCCGTCTGGGCCATTGGTAAGTATAAAAAATATATAAATTACTTTAAATTTTTTCTATAAACCAATGACCCAGACTTAGCTGAATCGTAAAAAGGTGGAAGGCCTAGAACTTACGAAATAGTTGATCACATAGAACACATCCTTCAATCCATGATGAAGGAATTTAGAATAATTAGGATTTATATGTATGTCTCTCTATACCATAATAGAGGAGACATATCCTAATATGGATCCCAATTTATGTAAATCCTAATTCTGAGCATGAAACCATGCTAATTAGGATGTAACGAGTTCCCAATTATTAAGGCTAGCCTGGACTAAGGCCCAAAAATTAGGCTGGCATATTTGATAATGAGAGAAAATTGCCCACAAACCTACACCATACAATAACAGTACAGCTGTATGCAGAATATAATTACGTTTAAAAACAGCTTCCTTCATAGTTAATATCCATTAAGCAAGAGAGGGGTGACACCCCCCCCCCCCCCCCCCCCCCCCCCCCCCCACCCCCCCCGCCCCCCCCCCCCCCCCATTTTTTTTAACATATCTTCAAAAGAAAGAGGAGAGAGATCTGGAATCAATAAAAGCAGAACCAAAAAACAATATAAACAATTATCGATTAGACTCTCGGGAATTAATTAATGCCACTTCACAAGCCAAGGCTATAGCGACGATTCTGGTAATTAATAATGTCCGCTACAAAACGTACACCACAGATGGCATACACAGGTACGATGGAATCGGTAATATAAAATATAACATACACATATTAAATCGAAATACATTGAACAATCCCCTGCACAGAAAGTTACAAAATTTAAATTTATATATTTTTTATACTTACCAATGACCCAGACTTAGCTGGTGCTAACTCTTAAAGTTCTAGGGCCAAACACAAATTTTTCCCCCCAATCCCCCAAATTTGCATCAAAATCAAAAAATTCAATGTCCTATGTGGTCCTCCATACTTTTATCCACTGCGCATACACAGTGTCAAGGAAGTACCGAAATTGGCGCCAATCCTCATTCTTACAACCAGTGCCTGGTAAGTGTTATGTAATCAGCGGGGAGGTGTGAGTTGCCAACTCATGGGAGAGCCATCCCAAACTGGGTCATTGATAAGTATAAAAAATATATAAATTACTATAAATTTTTTAACATTTTTATACTGTACCAATGACCCAGACTTAGCTGAATAGAAAAAAGGCTGGAGGGCCTAGGACATAAAGGAAAATCCAATAGACTCAATTACATGTAAACAGAATTATCCCCTCAAGGAGAAAAGGAGAACAGGCTTTACATGTATCTTTCTTATTTATATCAAAAAAGAAAGACACAATACCATTCCGTAATTGAGCACAATAACATCAATGATCTCTATTAACATCCAGTATAACCCATTATACTAATTTTTTAAAGGAAAGCCAATAAATAAAGAAAGTCCAGAGAATGAGACTCTTTAGACTCATTTAAAAATGTCCGAGGATTGTATGACACGTGAAATATACAAATGCTTCACACCGAGCTACACTTTAAAAAAAATTACATAAATGAGATAAACATTAGCTTTACACTTTAAAACCATCCCGGCACCAACTCGGAATTACTGACTCCAGAGGAGGTATTCCCTTGCTTTTCACTATAAAGCAGGTGATATAAGGGAACACCATCACCACACCCCTTCCCCTTGCCCTGGGTCAAATACCCCAGAGCGAAGAGGGCAGCAGGACAGAGTCACTGCCGGAACAGAAAGCCTGCATAACTATAGTTGCAACTGTTTAGTGGACGACATTCTGAGCAACAGATAATGGACCTAAACAATGCAGGTCACAGAAATGGACTCAATATTTGTAAGATAAAAATTTGTGAATGTGGAAGGCTGAGACCAATATGCAGCCTTCATCAAATCGATAATAGCAACACTATTATCATAAGCCAAGATGTAGACAGTGCTTTTACTTCATGCCCCGAAATCTTAAGCACAGACTGCTGAGTTGAAGATAATTTTTCATAAGCAGTACGGATAGTTAATTGAATCCACCTTGCAATAGAATGGACCGTAATGTCCCTTCTATTAGGCGGCAGAGACAGAACGAAACGTTTACGTCCCTTTCTGATAAACTCAGATCTACGGAAGAGCCTTAATTACAATAAGTTCAGGATACTTATTAGGAGCCTGATTCTTAGCCAGAAATCCAACATTAGTAGTCAAAGTAATAGTATTACCAACACTACGATAATGAGAATCATCAACAGATAGTGCATGAAGCTCACTAACTCTTCTAGCAGAAGAGAAGGCTAAGAGAAAAGCTGTCTTATAAGATAAGAATTTGAAGTCCACCGTATCAAGAGGCTCAAATGGCGCTTCTTTTAGCTTTAGAAGAACCCAAGCAAAATTCCACTTAGGAATTAATCTAAGGGTTCTAGGTCTATTTATCGAAAAGTTTTTCACTAACTTAGATAAAGAGACATTAGATCCAATTTGTAAGCTATCATGATGTGCATAGGTATCTGATAGCATAGACCTATAACCCTTAATTGTAACTGGCTGCAGTTTGATCTCGTCAAACAAGTAGACCAGAAAATTAGCAATGTCTGGAATGGAGGGATCATAAATATGAACAGAATAATCCCTACACCACCGTGAGAAAACCTTCCACTTAGCAGCATAATTTAGCGAAGAGAAGGTCCTCCTACAGTTAGAAATAGTGTTCACTGCTCGTCCTGTAAAATGCTTGCCGTCCAAGAAGGACCGCACAATGGAAATACGTGAAGGTTGAGACCTTGTGGGTTGTGATGCAGTGTGCGCGATTTCCCCTGCGAAAGAAGATCCTCCTGTGGAGGAAGCTTCCACGGCATGTCCCACAACAGACACCTGAGTAGATTTATCCATGGGCTCTGGGGTGACAGAGATGCTCCCAACAGAATCTTGCAGTGAGATTGCTTTATTTTTAGCAATATCTGCTGAATCAACGGCACTGGAGGATATGCGTATCCTATCATTCCGTCTCAAGAGACCGAGAGGGCATCTACTGCAAATGCTCGAGGATCTGGACATGGCGACACATACGTCTGCAACTAATTGTTGAGATGTGTCGCAAATAAGTCTATCATAGGATGCTCCCACTGGTAGCAAATCTGATTGAATACTCGTTTGTTGAGAGTCCATTCTGACGGCAACATGCAACCTTTCCGAGAAAGGGAGTCTGCTAGAACGTTCAGACGACCCAGAATATGACAGACTGACAGAAAAACTTGATGCTCTATGACAAACAGAAGGATTCTTTCCGTTAAGTTGAACAACGGAATGGAATGAGTGCCTCCCTGGTTCCGAATATACGCTACTATTGTCCACATAGCGCAAGCCAAATTGACATCATCTCTTTGATGTTTATGTGCTTGTTTAGGAACTGCGGATCCCAAAGACCCAGGCACCTCAAATCCATTGGGCTCAAAGTTGCACCCCAACCTGTTTGACTCGCATCCATCATTAATCGTAAAAATTGGATCCGGCAGTTGCAGAGGTACTCCCTGAGTTAACCACTGAATATCTGCCCAAGTCTGAATCTCTTGTTTCACTTGACTGGACAAGATGATGTTTGTTTCGAGCGAATGAATCTTCCACTCCAATTCTGAGTAAAAAATATCTGGAGTGGCTGAGTGCGTAGTCGCCCCATCGGAATGAGATCCGCGGTGGCTCAGCACAAACCTATCAGTTGCATGAATTCTCTCAGTGTTATTACATCTGAGTGAAGACAAAGCGAGTGTAATGACTAATTTTGCTCTGGTTAACGGCAGGTGAACGAGATTGATGTGCGTCTCGAAGCTCATTCCCCGCTGGGTGAATGACTTGGACGGCACTAAATCCAACTTCTTTTCGTTTACTATGAAACCAAGAGGTCGGAGCAGATGAAGAAGACTCTGAACATCGTTTTGAGGCGTTAACTCGTTGCTGTACCTCTGATGAAGGTCATCCAGGTAGGTCGACGTTACCGCAGACAAATGAGCTCGGAAATGAGTCATTACCGAGTTCATTATTCGAGTGAAAACCCAGGTCGCTAGATTCAGACAGAAGCACATAGCTCAGAACTGATAAATGACTCCTTGGACAGCTGAGCGAAGATACTTTCTGAGCGCCAGATGTACCATGACGTTAAAGTATACATACTTGAGATCTATGCTCACAGCATAATCATTCACTCGAATGCTCGCTCTGACCGATCAGATGGTCTCCAAATAATTTTGGAGCCACGATCAGCTTGTTTATTCAGCTCAGATCTATAACTGGCCGAAACAAGCCGTCTGGTTTGGGAACCAGGAACAGGTGACTGTATAAACCTGGAAATTCCTGGTTTTCTACAACCTGTATCGCGTTCTTCTCCAGAAGAGATTGGACTTCTGATAGAAGCGAATCTCACTTCTGAAGGATTGACGGAAGCTGAGTCCAGTGCAGAGATCGAGTTAACAGAGTTTTTAGACCTTCGGAAATAACCCCCTACACCCATGGTTCGTCCATAATTGACAACCAAATGGATAAGAATCTCGACAGCCTTCCGCCCACTGGAATGCAATAGAGGTTTAGACCATCACCTCCTGGACCTGCAAGGCTTTCGGGAGGAGAAACTACATCCTCCACAACCCGCACCTCGCCGAGTCGACCTAGGGGCATCCTACCGGTTGTCTCAGCCAGCATACAACCCCTACCCGAGTTGCTACTCTGATGGTCTATGGAGTAAGACGTAGAGGCTTTCTTAGATCCTCTAAAGGAACTTCACGTGGACGTACTCACCCCAGAAGTGCCTGCCTTATTCCCCTCTGCTGAGTCCAAGTTATTCGTGGAATATGCTATGGCCCTCAAAAGAACTCTCAATGAAGTTTGAACATCCTGGAATTCTTTTCCTTCGAGACGTAGTGATAATGCTCTGGTAAGGTGATCTGCATAAGATAATGCGTCTAAACTGATTCTGTTAGACGAGATGGTCGTGTCCAGCATACTGGAATGAAACAACATAGATGCCGGCAATGACAACTTCAAGTCTTCTGCCTGGTCATCTAAACGCAGAGGAACTCTTGGCATGCCATGTCCTGCCATTTCAATTCTATTTCTATAATAGATGAAAGGTAGCAGTAGAGCATGAGACGATAAGAAGCCGGATTTGCCAGTCTTAGAGGCTACCTTGAATATAGATCAAATGTCCGCATGACAGTTCTGGACTGGGTCGGAAACTCAGGCACAATGTCCCTATTCCGGCAGAAAAAATCTGTGTCCAGTGACTCTATCAGTCTCTTATCAGGTAACGCAGCACATTGGTCTGGAGGAACAACTTCTGGAAGGTGTTGCCGGATGAAATCTACGGCCACCTTATGTTGTTCGGAAAGGGAAAATTCCAGCTCCGCTGATTCCCTTTCACCATCCGACTGGACCATATGAGAATCCTGGTCGTCCCTTACTGACTCTGCAGGGGAGCAAACCAACCCAGCTTCCTCAGACAGTTCCTGTTTTGAAAAGTTTCTGATGGCGCTGGGATGCTGCGATGAGTTGAGCTATCTGTGATAGCAAGTCCGTCACGGAGGCCTGTGGAGCAGCGGTCTTACATAATTTAGCCACTGGAAGCTCCTGGGACGCTAATTCCTGCATACTTCTTATGCAAACATCCCGACTAGAAAGGCCTCATGTCCTTGGCTAGCGGATGGCATGACCTGGTCGACATGGAATCCCTGGTCGGCAAAGCAGGCTGGATATCTGCAGTCACGTAGCCAAGGTGCGGTCATGTGTGCTGACGTGTGGAAGAGGAAGCCATTAGACAAGCCACGCCGGACTGTCTATGCGGCGGAGTGTCCCGAACAGGAGGAGCGGACGTATGCTCCGACTGGTAAATGAACGTACAACGACATCTGGGCCCAGATGTTGTTATAAGAAAGAGGGGCCTCTCTCGTTTGCGGTCCAGGTAGACCTGGACGAGCTAGCTACCAAACTGACTGGCTTCCTCCATTACATCCTCTGATCCGTCGTCGCCGGGTGTGCTTGATCCGAGATTATAGTGCTCGCAACACCCCTTCTCCTCTCCTGGACCGCAAAGTACGAACCCAGTGTCACAATCATTTCGTGAATGATTGCTTCACTGGGGAGCTAGCGGGCGACAAGTGACCATCGATCCTACTTGGGACCACTTAGGTACTTGCCGCATTTCATTGAACACTTTGCCGCTGGCCCATCATTACGATGACGGAAGCACACTTTTGGAGACATCACGGAAATATCACCCTGTTCTTTTTCCTCTGAAAAGGAGACTGAGAAAACTAGAGTGACCCAGTGGCAAGAGGACCAGCCTGGACCTCTCACCACTAACAATATACCGTGACACATGTCTCCAATGTTTGTCATCCGAATTGGCACACACTGAGCAAGAATTAGTGCGAGTACACTGACTACAGCAAATACCATGAACAAGAGAATCAGAGGAAGATTTCCTCGATCACAATAAAAAAATACTCGCACTGACCCTTGAAAACAAAGATACATAATAATAATATAATCCATTACAAACATTTCGAAAAATAATTCAAAAGAAAAATTTTCACGAAAAAACATCAAGATGAGCCCAAGTTCCCAATGGGAACAATGAGCCCAAATGGATCCCCAAAAAGCCTAAGTGTGGACAAAATTTTTAAAACGTATCTAAAAATTAATGCTACACTTACGGACAATATTAATGTACCTGGCTATGAACAGAACTATATATTAGACAAGTAATCACTGTTAGAAGTAACCGTTGTCAACGTGAAGAGTGAATAAAAACCGGAAACAAGACTCCAGGCACTGAAATATGGCCCAAAATCAGTAACCAAATTTAAACACTATCTGATGTAAAACAGAAGCTTCCAGAGAAGAAACTGCAGTACATCAGATGGTAGATGCATGACTGAACGCCTAACCATCCCTAGGGTGAGGATGTAACCATGGGGAAAAACAGAATAAACATTATGTTACCAAGCTAAAAACTCTCAGAAATTTCATTAAAAAAATTACAAAAATTATGCCAAAAGCATGGGAGAATAGCAAGGGGATATAAAGGAAAGGGAGAGAGGAAACACTGAACAAACCGTGGAAATTTCATAACAAGAATGTAAACATCATGACAATGCCCCGAAATTAGGGAACATGAAATAATTTTGCATAAAAATTATAAGTTACAGCCCTGAACACATCCTTCCACTGATTCTTCCTCTTATTTCATCCTTAGATCCACCATTTCTTTCATGATTTTATGTCTTGCATCATTTCAACTGAGATTTATAAGCACAAATATCAGTGAGATGTTACTGATTTCAGGGCCAAACAAAGAATGAGGATTTGCGCCAATGTTGGTACTCCCTTGACACTGCGCATGCGCAGAGGATAAAAGTATGAAGGACCACATAGGACATTGAATTTTTTGATTTTGATGCAAATTTTGGGGATTGGGGGGAAAAATTTGTGTTTAGCCCTAAAATTTTAAGAGTTAGCACCAGCTAAGTCTGGGTCATTGGCACAGTATAAAAATACACACTTCCAAGGTAATCTACAGGTGGCCTCTGTACCATAGAATCCAGTAACAACACTCTCCAATGTGTACTATCTGATATCTACAACCATAAACATGTGAGAATATGCGATTTGAGAACTGACAAAACAGTGACCAGGATCTAGAAATGGAAGTAGGTATGATTAACGGGTTCCGACACGGACCACCCCCAAAATATATAATAATTTCAAGGTCCACAAAGCGATAGCCTAATAATATATTGTGTGAGTGCATTAAAATCCAGCATGTAATCATCTAAATACCAATAACTGGTTATACAGCCACCGATGAACTCAAATAGAAGCAATTATGAAGATTTTAATAAGTGCTTGTATATCAAAAATCAACAAATAATCACAGGAAACTAATACAACAAAACTGCATATATGCCTATGAGGGTGCCATCATCATGTGAAATATTGAAGCAAACGAAAATCCTGACAATATGCACACCTCTGGTATATGTACAACATCCTGTAAAACAAAAGAGCTTGAAAACAGTGAGAGGAGTCTGCTGGACAAACAATGTACCCTAGATGTGGATGGACAGACAGATGGCAGAGGCAGCCAAGACTTGCCTAGAAACAACTGACAAGGTACTCAGAAAACAAGTTTTGAGTTTACCCAAACAATCCATGTTGGGGCACCTGTTCCTTTGCATTAAAAAGTTATCAAAATCAGAATTAAGCTGTAATGGGTAAAACTAAATTATGCAGAACATTTAGTAAGAAATGCCACAAATATGAATATACTGGATCTCATGCTTTGATTACATGATCATACAGGGTTCACCAGTGAGAAGTAATTTGTGCGACAGTGCCGTATATGACATTTTAACATATACATATACAATTTTGACTGAAAAAAAGAAAATTTCTGTTAAATTTCTGCATACAGTAGGGTTAATACCTACAGTTGTTATTGAAATATGAAAATCAACAGTAATGAGAAGTCAAAGCAGCACAATCTGCACAAAAGCTGACTTTAACGCAAATTCTTACAACACCTAAACGCAAATTCTTACAAGTTTTGGCAGAAAATTTTAGGCAAAATTTGGAAAAAAGTCGTAGTATCAGGGTTAAATACTGTTCTGATAGTCCCCTACAACCTACATATGCAATATCAAAGGCCTGAGCCCACTGATCTTTGAGAAATTAACCTTAACATTAAATCTTACAATATTGGACACGCCGGACGCCGACGCCCGAGGTTATGATAGTAGCTCACCACTTCAGTAGAAGTAGGTGAGCTAAAAACAGAAATTTAGCCCTCAACAGAGTGAAGAAATCCTGTCCATACAGTCCCTAATAGACACCTAACACAAATAATATTAAAATTTATCAACCAAAAAAATTTATGTCCGAACCACGATGAAACGATGTCGAAAATCATGTGCGAAATTGGAATATATAAATAAAATTCAATGAAAATGTGGTTGAAAATATTAACGAGAATATATAAAACACAGTTCTGTTATTATATGATCTTCAGATCCATAATTCCAGTCACAGGAAAACCATTATCGACGAGTTGAATTATCACTGTTTCATAATGCAAAATGGCGACACGTCCTCCACGTTTCGCAGACAAAAAAAAAAGAATGATTAATTGATGACTGCTTATGCACTGGTTAATGGAAGTCATGGAATTGTACTAAGGGAAGAGCATCCCCTACTGGGTGTGCGACGATGGCGCTCGACCCAGTTTTGGCTTATTTCTTTTTCATGGTGTTTTTTTACACCACTTTTCTTTCCCAAATCTCTTGGGAAAGATTAAAATAGAGAGTATTTTATCCAAGTTAGGGTCTTCCACTGTAGTGCAAGCCTGTAGTAAACAATTGTAAGGTAGGCTGATAAGAAACTTCTAGGCTTAATCCTCGTGCACTTCCATGTAAGCTGAAGAAGCCATAACTGCCGCCGGCCCTGGCTGCTGTGTGGAAGAAATGTTTTGATGCATGTTCTGACTCAATAGGGTTTCTCACAATGGACACAGTTGGCCCCGACTGTTAACGGGATGGAGAGGGTTCTCCTATCAGTGATCTGGCCCCAGATCTAGCTGTGCATCCCGCAGAGAAACTTCAGGCTTCTACTACATGCACAATTGACCGGACCAAACCCAGCACAGTCCGACAGCTCACACTGGAGTCTGCGGGAGGCTGCTCTGGCATTAGCTGGGATGCTGCTAATAGCTGCGCAACTGTGACAGCAAGTCTGTTGCCGGCAACAGTCTTCTGTTTTTCCAACCGCTTGCTGCTCCTAGGATGAAGATCTGGAGATAGATCTCTTCTCCGTGCATCCCATTGATCGATGCCTTGGATCGCTAGATATCGAATGGGCCGACTTCAAGTGCGAAGGAAGGCTCCATCTTCCCACAGCTTTGGGTGGTAGTCAGGTAGCTAGCCTGTGGTCGTGTGTGCTGTAGTAACGTAGCAACGGATACCGTGACTGAAGCCAAACCCTGCTGCAGACTAGATGGAGTGTCCCGAGTGGTGGGCGGGTATATGCTCTGTCTCGTGCAAGTTTCCAACCAGAGAACTTCATTTTGGCTTGTGATACGTAGCAGAGGAAGCTGTGACTGAAGCCGACCCTGGCTGCAGACTGGACAGAGCGTCCTGAGCAGTGGGCGGACATATGCTCTGGGTTGTCTAAGATTCTCTTAACAACATTTGGCCCCAAATGCTGTTAGGTCAGAGAGGGGCCTCTCCCGCTCACGGTCTATTAAACCTCACCAAGTACAAGAAACTTGCTGACTTCCTCCCTATTTCCGTCATCACCGACTGAGCTTATTTATATTTAAGTGCTCACTCTACCCACATCTTCACTTCCTTTGACCACAACAGACTTACCCGGTGTCAAGGCTACCATGTACAGAGTAACCACTTCACCGGTCAAGCTAGCTGCTTACAATAGATTAAGACCCTTAACAAAAGGCCTTAACCCTTGCAATCATGAGCACTGCAGCTAGCTCCATTTGCGCATCTGAATGCAACGCTAGTAGCACACTTGGATGGGTGTCAGAATATCATCACCATGTTCATGTTCCTCTGAAATAGAAACTGAAAAAATGAATTATAACGTGGTGAGAGGCCTGGCCACAGAACTTCACCACCAACAACATACCGCAACACCCGACCGTCTCCAACATTAGTCATCCCAGTGAACACAAGAATAACAAGGGTCCGCAGGAGTGCATCGACTAAAATCAGTCAGTATCAAACTCCAAACTCCACAACAAAATATATATAATAAAGATACATGAATAATAGCAATAAAAATTAAATTCAAAATATTTTTTGGAGAAAAGTTTTTTTGGGGGAAAAAAATGCTTAAGTTCCCAAAGGGAACATTAAGAGCCCAAAGGCATCCCAATATAGCCTAAGTGTGGACAAAATCCAAATTTATTAAGTTACACTACTAGTCCGGCCGCCGAGGCACTGAACCTGGTTTTGTTGTATTAAGTTTTTTTCTCGCCGGATTATTATTCTATAGGATCTCCTTGATGAGATTTTTCTTACTGGACAGCTGACAGTGTTGAGCAATTTTTATTATTTGACAAAATCCAAGATGGCCGCCAAGGTGGCTGCTATGAAAAAATACAATATCACCATATAACTTGGATCAGAATTTTTGGTAAGATAATATGAAAGGCCCAATTAAAAAAAATGCTCAATGCTGTCAGGTGTCCAGTAAGAAAAATTAGTAAGAGGAGTGTCTGAACTAATAAAAAAAAACTTACTACAACAAAACATGGTTTGGTGAAAAAACTGGAATAATAATCCAGGTATCCTACAGTAATTCTACAGTAATGGGAAAAAAATACTACCTATACATGAGGATGTTGTCAATGCAAAAATGGAAACAAGACATCGGGCACACAAAAAGGCCCGAAGTCAGAAACCAATTTAAATGCTACCAGATGCAAAGCTAGTTCTTCATATAAAGAAAAAACGATACATCGGCTAGAAGTTGCAAGACTAACCGACCTAACACCCCTAGGGTGAAGACGTAACCATGGGGGAAAACAAAATAAATATTCTGTAATACATGTTAAACTCCCAAGAAATTTAATAAAACATTTCAATAACAAATGGCCAAAAAAGCTTAAGAGTTTAACAGGAAGGATTCATGGAAGGATAGGGAAGGAATACTTAACCAACAGGTGTATGTCCTTAATTGGAAAACATGAAATAATTTTATAATTATTATACACAGCCTTGAACGTCTAAAATCATCGTCGAACACTTCCATCATCCAATAACAGCCTTGGATCCACCAATCCTTGCATTGATTTGTGTCTGGCATCCACAAAAAAGGAGATTTTAAAGCACAGATGTCAATTCATTGTTGCTGACTTCAGGGCCAAACAAGGAATGATGCTTGCGCCAATTCTGATCACTTCCTGATGGCTGCGCATTCACGGAGAATAAAAATATGGAGGACCAGATAAGACTTTTAATTTTTGGTTTTGCAAGCAAATTTTGGGGATGGGGAGTTCAGAATTTGTGTTTGGTCCTTGATAACTTTGAGTTAGCACCTGCTAGTCTGGGCCTTTGGTTTATAGTATAAAATTATATGATTCCATCAAGTTCTTTAACTCTGGTATGAACTGACTTGGAGCACCATGCCCATCAAGGGCAGTACAGTGGAATCCTGTTAATTGACTCAACACTTTGCCAATGAAAATTATTCAATTAACAGGAGTATTCAATTAACAGGGATTGTGTCACTTTCCTGTATTCTAGAGATAAACTTAGCATTTATCCTATTATATCCTGTTTGACAGAGCTCTGTGAACTCTGTCAAACAAGATATAATAGATTAAATGCCTGTATTTTATGTACTGAGGCTAAATAGGCCTATACATGAAGTAAAACTAGGGAGAGTCAGGGTAATTTCTCGACAGGTTACAAGAGTTTTTATTCAATTAACATGAGTTTACTCTATAAACTATATTCAATAAACAGGTCAAATTTTTGCTGGAGGTATGGTAAATGGTTTTGTGTTATAATTATATTCAATTAACAGTGTTATTCAGTTAAGAGATATCCAGAATAAGTGGGCTCAACTGTAACTCAACTGTAACAAAAATCCAGAAATGTGATTGGTGTCTAATTGACTTTACTTTACATTCATACCTAAATATCTTGAATTTCTTCTCTCCTTTGAAAACATATTGTTCAGGAATCTTCTTGAAATTTCTTCTATATCGAAGCCTTTTACTCTAAGAAGTCTGCAATTGAAAATAATACAAATCAAACATGCATGAAATATGGCTGAAGATAAACTTTCAATACCAAGTACAGGGGCAGGCCCAGTTAGGCCATAGCTAAATAGAGGGTGGTTGGCCAGAAGGTTGGAAGTCACCCAACTCACCCCCAGCACACCACACAATAATGTTCCCAGCGGGTCATTTTCATTTGGGTTGGAGTCTTAGAAATCGACTCAGTCTTGCAATTGTATCAGGAGGTGGGGTGAAAGACTTCCCAGGAACTAGAACCCTGGTTGGAAATTCCCTGTTGGTCTTCAGATTCATGAAGACGTGGATCATCTTTCAAAATATAATTTCAATCCAGAGGTGGAATAAATATCCAGTCATTTGTTGTAGTCCAGATGAATACAAACGAAAATAGGAACAACAGTTTATACATGGTCTATTCACAAGCCAAAACAAACCATTATATAAATGGACATGAAGAAGAATGTCAAGTCAAGGACCATGGACCCCAACACTCTCAACCCCAAAACAGAAAGAACTTGGACCCGGAGGGACTCAATGTCAGAATCGTTGATTCTCATCAGGACCAAATTGAACAGATCCAAATATTATGTTACTACCCATGTTGGTTAACCTTTTTGTGGATTACAAAGTACCCAGTAACTGGCTAGTATATAGGTTTTAGGTTGTGGAATAATTTTGCAGGGAAAGAGTTTGAAAGCTGGAATCTGATTGATTCCTTGTTTTCACCTTGACGAATGAAATAACAATGAAATGCACTACGGCTTGCACAAATAAGTTACATCAATTCATTTAAGTTATTTTCTTTCTTTAGAAATTCTGTAAAGTCTCGCTGTCTTTTCTGAAACACTCCACTGGTATTCACTACTGGAACGCTGCCAATTTCTTTTCACTGTTTGATGTTGATCTCCGAAGCTGTTGTAACATAAGAAACAATTTAGGAATAATATTCACCCCTTGAACAAGACCTGACGCGATAACTCATTCCTCAATCACAAAGCACCCACTTCCCCTAAGTGATGTACTACTATTACCCCTTTACCTAACATGAAAAGCAGACGACACTTGCAAACAAAATTATTGAATAACTAATTTTTTTTATTTTTTGGCCTCAAAAACATAGCCTATGACCCCTCATTGGAGGCAGCTCAATGATCATTAACTTTGTTTTTGATGCAAAAAAAAATATGAAAATTAAATGTGAATTTTTATGAATAGCACTGGCCAGTTTTGGCCATTACATTGGGTAAATGGTTAATGTAGTTTGGATATCACTCTCAAATCTCTGCCCTTTCAGCTCATTCACTACTGCTATTACAGAGGCCCATTTAGACACATGCCATCTGGTCTGCCTGTGCACCACATCTCTGTAGCTGGACTATACACCCATCCCACAGTCCAAAAGTTGTAATGTTCAACCAGCCTGGATATTATTCCCAAGTCTAAGGGGGACTATGCCCTGATTATTTCATCAGGGAAAAGGAACAGAGAAAAATGAGAAGACAAACAAATTGTCCATTACTAGTGGATACAAGTTTTGTATCTTGTAAATAGCTACGGTATTTAATGTATTCCAACAATAAATATCCATGACATTTATTTCCATTACTATCTGTTACTATCAGCTAAATAGTAAGTATGAGAACAGAACAAGACAGGTCATATATCTGTATCATTCAAAGACAAAGCAAACTGGGCAAAGCACCCTGGGGTGATTACAGGACTTCAGATTTGTCTAAGTTTGGGCACAACAGCAAAACAGACTGAAGCATGTCTCTGCACAGCAGCACATGGACACAGGAGGTTGAAGAGCAAACAGTGATTTGTTACTAGTACATGTGCTATATCTGTAAGACACATATGATGCCCCACAAGTTCTACCATGTACTTTAGATGGACAAACCACTTACCAATCAATGTAGGTAAAATTCTAGAAAAAAAAAACTGACTAAGTTCAACAACCTGTAATTTTGTAATCCTGACAGGGTTTTCAAGTTTTTTGGTGTCAAGCCAAAATCCCAATTAACCTTAAGGGCCTGGAGATTTTCATACAATGTATGTTAAAAGTCTAAAGTCTACCTCCTGTGGCTTTGCAGTTGTTTCTAGTCAAGTCTTGGCTGCCTACGACTTCCCAAGAAACAACTGACAAGATACTTACAAAACAAGTTTTGAGTTAAACCAAACAATGCACATTGGGGCAACTATTCCTTTGCATTAATAAGTTATGAAAGTTGAAATTATGCTGTTAAGGGTTAATCTAAATTATGCATAACATTTTCGATGCAGATTACTAAATCTAAATGTCTCCTGACAAGAAACTTGCTGACTTCCTCCATATTTCCGTCGTCGCTGGGTGAGCATTATATTTTAAGGGCCTCACTCTACCCAAATCTACATTTCCTTCAACCGCAACAGACATATCCAGTGTTACAACTCCCACTGATGGAGTAACGCTTCACTGGTCGAGCTAGCTGCTTGCAAGGGATCAAGAACACTAACTAGAGGCCTTATCCCTTGCTTACTATTCAAGAGCACCTTTACAGCTAGCTCTGTTAGCTCATCAGAGCGGGACAACAGTAGCACACTTTGGGTGGGCATCTCAATACCATCACCATGTTCTTGTTCCTCTGAAAAAGAAACCGAAAAACTTGAATTATCCTGTGGTGAGAGCACTGGCATAGGCATCTCACTGCCAACAATCTACCATGGCACCCGTTTCCAACATCTGTCATCCCAACTCACACATGTAGGACAACAATCTGCAGGAGCACATCGACTACAGGCAAGGCAACAAGCATGTAAATCTAAGGAAGACTTCCTCGCCTTGTACTTAGAGCAGTAAGCTTTCGTGATTCAATCAAAATAAGTCGATAGTACTCCTACAAACTCCACAATAAATATATGATAAAGATACATAAATAATGGCAAACAAAATGAAAACAAACTAGAGAAACAGAATTTACTGCATCCAGTAAATTCAAGTCTGTGTGAAAAGGGTTAAAGTATCAGGAATAAACTCTACAGAAAGAGAATTTATGGAGGCTTATTTTCTGGAGTAAAATATTTTTTAACAAATCAGAAATGGGTTTTCCTTAACAGTATTTACAGATATTCATACAGGAATCAGAACAATTTTTATAAGAAACCAGAAAAGGCATATATGTGACCAGCATTCAAAGGGTTCGATACACGAATCAGAAATGAAAAATTTTGGCTCTGCCCACTAATTTGAGTGATGAAATACATTCATAAACTTTAGAAATACATTAAGGTGTAAATGCATTTCTCAGTCATTCTTAATAATATGCACTTGATGACCCCATTCAGGTGGACCATATATTATTATTATTATTATACAGAAGGGAGATAACTCTGTACGATTATGGGAAATCAAGCAATCTGATTGGTTAGTTATATAAATGATCTAGATAAATGAAACAACAAGAGTACTTGGAATAGTGTCAGAACTAACAAGAATAGACCAGAATAGCTAAATATAGTAGTAATAAGGTAAACTATTCCAACCGATAGGCTCTTCTATGCTACTGGAGTATACACCAGGGCAACGGAACATGGTCAGGTAGACATAAACTATTGCATATATAGAGAATTCTAAAAGAATTCGAAATAGTAAAACTTGTTGGGTTGTTTGTGGTAATTTGTGATACTCTGATTC
This sequence comes from Pictodentalium vernedei, assembly GCA_031216915.1. Lineage (NCBI taxonomy): Eukaryota > Metazoa > Mollusca > Scaphopoda > Dentaliida > Dentaliidae > Pictodentalium > Pictodentalium vernedei. The sequence continues at coordinate 59,814,186 of CM062293.1, forward strand.
AATCGAACACACCCCCAGGGGACCCCCCGGTACTATAGCACTTCGTGATTTGGAGGGATTTTCGGGTTGTTTGTGGTGATTAGATTTACTCTGATTCAATCGGACATACCCTCCGAACATACCCCGTCCCATTGCAGAAAAAATGGGTAACATAGCAACCACGCACTACCATAGAAACCAAGATGGCAGCCTCCTGTATACAAAATGGACGACAGAAACACGTATCACCTTAACAACACGCGCTGCGTATTCGCACTAACACCATGTATCACTATAGGGATGATGTCACAACATGGCCGCTCACGCGGATTACCATGACAACACAACATGGAAAACACTGGGTCACGTGACATGACGTCACCTCCGGGGTCCCCCAAATGATGGCTCAAAACAATATTACATACTACTGACCTTCTACTAGGAAGGGCTGTCCTCACCAACTCCGCTAAAAACACTAATAACTGACCGCCTAAAAATAATCAAATAATTAATACTGGTAAGAGGTAAATGGTAAATCTCAAAATTTTTAATTCTCTGTATACCAAACTAATTCTGCCTTCTTCTTTTTGCAGGTACACAGAGTGCTTATGCTTTCTTTTTAATGATCAGCACCCCAATAACCGCTATGGAAACTATAACCGTTATGGAAACAGTCACATCTATGGATCCTGAACATCCTCCGCTCCATCCCAAGAAGTAGTCACCCACTTCAAGGGAGGCAAGTGTTGGTCCTGCTTACCACCTCTGCCCCTTTTGGGGCGGTAACACCATTTCCGTTCGTCAATAATCAATGCCTCAACACGATGGAGACAGAGAGGGCACCCGTTGGTTTGGGCTTGGCGATGGTAGAAGTTTAAGTCCTGCCACACCTGGCCTGGTGGAAAATCTACCCCCACCCTCTACCACACACACACACATTTAGTTGTTATTCACCCTCCACGGTCGGGTGTTACTGTAATATTATTCACATGTTAAACTGTACACAATGTAATAAGGATAATCAGCCCGCCTCGCTGTGTCAACACAGCGTAAGCTCCTAAATACCAGAACCCACCAAACCCCCGCCCGGAACCCCCCTCTAAATTACATTTGCACAGTGTTTTACGATGAAATACGTCTATTTTATGCAATAATCGTTACAGGAAAGAAGAATAGAAGTAAATTCATTCTTATAGTTGTCTTTGTCTAGGCGGTTCTGGGGGGTTCTGGTATTTAGAATTTTTCTCCTAAAAACCAGAACCCCCCAGAACCGCTCAAAATTCGCTAAACCCATCCTTTAAATGACATTTGCACGCCGCTGCCGGGGGAAAATATTCCATTTTCAGTTTCTTTTAGCATCCAAATTCATACATGGTCTGAATGTCAGACACTTTCACCTGTTACCCCCCCCCCCCCCCCAAATTGGTCATTTCCCCCAAAATTTGTTATTCCCGGTCACAATCTTACAAAGACTTGGTCATCCCCACCCCCACCAATTTGTCCATTCCCAAACACTTTTCCACACTGCTTTCTGTGCAGTAATTTAATTAAATAACGCTTAATCATTTAACCCTTCTAGAATTTACATGCTACAAACAAACATTGCAGACGTGATTTTTTCAAGAAAAGAATGAAAAAAAAAAAACATGTGGGAGGACTACTTTCGGGGGGGGGATGACTAATTTGAGGGCAAATGACTACTTTTTGGGGGGAGGGGATGACTACTTTGAGGGAAGTGACCAATTTGGGGGGGGGGGGAAATTGTTAGGGGGGAGTGTCTTGCACCCCATGATCTGTGTCGGCATTTGCTTGGTGCTTGGCTGATCGCTGGTGACGGATCGTCTTTGTGGCCAGATCGACCTGTTACCGTAAACACAACTTGCGGGCAACCTAAACATAAACACCACGCCCTTAAGTGATCACCTCACCAAGCAAGATGTTGACTGTAATCAATCATATTTTGCTGTTAGAAATTAAATAGTCCAATAATTAAATGAAATAAATTGACAAAAATAAAATAAGAGCAAATGACGTCCCCTGAGTTTCAATGTGTTCTATGTGCCAGTAGGCACGTAGAACACATTGGAACTCGGAGGACGATATGTCACCAAAATACTGTTTATCTAATGACCGAACGGATGTAACGATTATTACTGTAACGATTATTACATAAAATAAACATATTTCATCGTAAAACACTGTGCAAATATGTAATTTAGAGGGGGGTTCTGTGCGGTTCTGGTATTTAGGTGAACTGAATCAGCTACACTTTTTAGTGTGTTTGAAAGAGAAAATGTCTTCTAACATAGTAAAATAACATCGTACAAACTTCTCTTTTGGTATATATATTTCGTATAGCCCCCCCTGGAAAACAATCAACAAATAAAAGAGAAAATGACAATTTAATACCCGACTACACTTTTTTTCCGACACGGAAGTACACATTTTAGTGTGACAGTTACAATCGGATCTCCTATCTCGTATGTTATATCTCGTATGTCGTATCTCGAATGTCGGTCCAGGAATTCCATATTAAAGTCCCAAGAAATTTAATAAAAAATTTTGATAAAAAATAGACAAAAAGCTTAGGAGTTTAACAGAAGAGCTTCAAGGAGGGATAGGGAAAGAACACTTAACAAACAGTGGATAAATCCTCAGCAAGAATATTCAAGAGTACCTTTGCAGCTAGCTCTGTTTGCTCATCAAAACACGACGACTGTAGAACACTTTTGGTGGGCATCTCAATACCATCACCATGTTCTTCTTCCTCTGCAGTCTAGACAGAGCGTCTCGAGTGGCAGGGGTGTAGACGTATGCTCCAGCCTGTGTAAGTTTCTCCTAACAATCTCTGGCCCCAGATGCTGTTGGCTTAGAGAGGGACCTCTCCCGCTCCGCTCGCAGTCTTCTCAGACCTTGCCAAATGTCCCGACAAGAAATTTCCTGACTTCCTCCATATTTCTGTCATCAGTGGGAGAGCATTCGATTTTTAGGTGCTCGCTCTACCCAAATCTACATTTTCTTCGACTGCAAAGGACATACCCAGTGTTATGGCTCCCACGGACTGAGTAACTGATTCACCAGTCGAGCTAGCTGCATGCAAGGGATTAAGAACACTAATTAGAGGCCTTATCCCTTGGTTAATATTCAAGAGTACCTTTACAGCTAGCTCTGTTAGCTCATCAAAGTGCAATGACAGTAGCAGACTTTTGGTGGGCATTTCAATACCATCACCATGTTCTTGTTCCTCTGAAGAAGAAACTGAAAAACTTGAATTATCTTGCGGAGAGAGCACTGGCATAGACATCTCACCAACAACAAACCCTGACACCCGTTTCCAACATCTGGCATCCCAACCCACGCATGCAGAACAAGAATCTGCAGAAGTACACCGACTACAGGCAAGGCAACAAGCATGTAAATCTGAGGAAGACTTCCTCACCTTGTATTTAGAGCTGTAAGCTTTCGTGATTCAATCAAAATAAGTCGATAGTACACCTATAAACTCCACAATAAATATATGATAAAGATACATAAATAATGGCTATCAAAATTAAAAAATTAAATTCAAACATTTTTCGAAAAAGTTTTGAAAAAAAAAGGAACATGAAGAGCCCAATGGCATCCCGATAGAGCCTAAGTGTGGACAAAATTCAATTGTTTTTAGCTACACTACCAGGAATCATAATCAATGTATCTTACAACAATCCTACAGTAATATAATATCTAAATACTACAAATATTTGAAGACATTGCCAATGTGAACAATGTCAAAGGAAAAAAACACAAACAAGACATCAGGCACAGAAAAAAGGCCCAAAGTCAGAAACAGATTTTAAAGCTACCAGATGTAAAGCAAGTTCTTCAAACGATGAAAAAACGATACATCGGATAGAAGATGCAAGACCAAAATGAGCTAACACACATAGCGTGAGGACATAACCATGGAGATAAACATTCTGTAAAATACATTGAATTCCCAAGAAATTTAATAAAAAAATTTTCATACAAAATAAACAAAAAGCTTAGGAGTTTAACAGGAGGGCTTCAAGGAGGGTTAGGGAAAGAATACTTAAACAGTGGATAAATCATTAGCAAGAATAATGACGTCAGGCGCATTTCCCCGAAAATGGGAAACCTGAAATAATTTTTATAGTTATTATAAAGTTACAGCTCTGAACGTTTCCAACCACTGTTGTTTTCTTACATCATCCATTTACAACCTTGGATCCACCAATTTTACTACAGACTTGTGTCTGGCATCCTCAAAAAAGGAGATTTAAAAGCACAGATGTCAGTTCATTGTTGCTGACTTTTGGACCAAACAAAGAATGATGGTTTGCGCCAATTTCGGTACCTTCCTGGAAATTGCACATGCGCAGACCTAAAAGTATGGAGGACCATCTAGGATCGAGGGTTAGGGAAAGAATACTTAAACAGTGGATAAATCATTAGCAAGAATAATGATGTCAGGCGCATTTCCCGAAAATGGGAAACAAGAAATAATTTCAAAAGTTATTATAAATTTACAGCTCTGAATGTTTCCAACCACCGTTGTTTCCTTCCATCATCCATTTACAACTTTGGATCCACCAATTTTACTACTGACTTGTGTCTGGCGTCCTCAAAAAAGGAGATTTAAAAGCACAGATGTCAGTTCATTGTTGCTGACTTTAGGGCCAAACAAAGAATGATGGTTTGCACCAATTTCGGTACCTTCCTGGAAATTGCACATGCGCAGACCTAAAAGTATGGAGGACCATCTAGGACTTAATTTTTTCGGCTTTGTATGCAAATTTTGGGGATTGGGGGAAAAATTTGTGTTTGGCCCTCGATTAATATGAGTAAGCACCAGCTAGTCTGAGTCATTGGTTGTCGTATAAAAATATGTGGTTGAAATTAATAACGAAAGTTAAAAAATTTATAGTAATTTATATATTTTTTATACTTACCAATGACCCAGACTTAGCTGGTGCTAACTCTTAAATTCTGGGGCCAAACACAAATTTTACCCCCCAATCCCCAAAATTTGCATCTAAAACCGAAAATTACATGTCCTATATGGTCAAGGAGGTCTCGAAATTGGCGCTTAAAGTCATTCTTACAAGCAGTGCCTGGAAAAGCGTTATGTACTCAGCGGGGAGGTATGAGTTCCCAACTAATGGGAGGGCCATCCCCGTCTGGGTCATTGGTAAGTATAAAAAATATATAAATTACTATAAATTTTTTAACATTTTTATACTGTACCAATGACCCAGACTTAGCTGAATAGTAAAAAAGTTGGAGGGCCTAGGACATAAAGCAATCCAATAACTCAACTATATATATACAGAATTATCCCCTCAAGGAGAAAGGAGAAATATGCTTTACATGTACCTTTCTATTTTGCATCAAAACGAGAAAGACACAACACCATTCTGTACTTGAGCATAATAACATCACTGATGTCTATTAACCTCCAGTATAATCCATTATGGTAAATATTTTTAAAGGAAAGCCAATAAATAAAGTAGTCCAGATAAATGAGACTCTTAAATTCATTAAAAGTGGCCGAGAATTGTATAATAACGTCTGCATGATATGTGACATATACAAATACTACACACCGAGGTACACTTAAAAATATTACATTGATGAGTAAAAAATTATCTTTACACTTTAAAAATCATCCCGGTACCGACTAGAATTACTGACTCTAGGGGAGGTATTCCCTTGCTTTTCACTATAAAGCAGGTGACCTAAGGGAACACCCATCCCCCCCTTCCCCTGGGTCAAATACCCCAGAGCGAAGAGGGCGGCAGCACAGAGTCACTGCCGGAACCAAAAGCCTACACAACTATAGTTGCAACTGTTTAGTGGGCGACATTCTGAGCAACAGATAACGAACCTAAACAATGCCGGTCTCTAGAAATGGACTCAATATTTCTGAGGTATAAATTCGTGCAAGTGAAAGGCTAAAACCAATATGCAGCCATAATTAGAACTGTAATAGCAACGCTATTAGTATAAGCCTCTGAAGTAGAAAGAACTCTTACTTCAAGAGCTAAAATCTTAATCGCAGACTGCTGTGTTAAAGATATATCATAAGCAGTGCTGAATGCTAATAGAATCCATTTAGCTATAGAATGGACCGAATGAGGAGGAAGCTTCCACGGCATAAGCCACAACAGACACCTGAATAGATTAATGCACGGTCTTTGTGGAGACAGAGGAGCTACCAACAGAATTGCATTGAGATTATTTAACTTAAGCAATATCCGCTGAATCAACGGCGCTGGAGGATACCCATATCGTATTATCCCATCTCACGAGATGGATAGAGCGTCAACTGCAAAAGCTCGAGGATCTGAACATGTTGACACACACACTTGCAACTGATTGTTGAGATGCGTCGCAAATAAGTCCATCATTGGCCGCTCTCATAGGTAGCAAATCTGATATAAATACTCGATGTTAAAAGTCCATTTGACTGCAACAAGCGGTCCTTTCGTGAAAGGGAGTCCGCTAATACGTTCTGATGGCCCGGAATACGACGGACCGATAAGAGAACTTGATGTTCTAGTACCAACAGAAGGATTCATTCCGTTACAGTGAATAACAGAATGGAGTGAGTACCTCCCTAGTTCCGAAAATACGCTTGTACCGTCGAATTGTCAGACAGAATTGCCTGTGGGCATTCTGGATAACATTCATGCAATGACGTAACGCAAGCCAAAATAACATCAATTCCTGATGTTTATGTGCTTGATTAGGAACTACGGATTCCAAGGACCCTGGCACTTAAAAACCGTTGGGCTCAATGTTGGGTCCTAACCTATTTAACTGGCAACCGTCAAAGCTGTAAAACTCGGATCCAGCAATTGCAGTGGAACTTATTTCCCTAAATTAACCACTGAATATCTGCCCAAGTCTGAATCTGTTTCACTTGACCTTACAAGAGGATGTCCGAAACGAGCGAAAGAATCTTCACCCTCCAACTCTGTTCTTTTTGAGTCAAAAAGATTTGGAGAGGACAAGTGCGTAGCTGCCCCATTGGAATAAAATCCACGGCAGCTCCACACAACCCTATCAGTCTGATGAATTCTCTCGCTGTAACTTTGTCTGAGTGAAGACAATAGCGAGCTTAACAACTGATTAATTTCGCTCTGGTTAACGGCAGATGAACGAGATTATTGTGCGTCTCGAAGCTCATTCCCAGGTAGGTGAATGACTTGGATGGCACCAGATCCGACTTCTCCTCGTTTATTATAAAACCGAGACGTCGGAGCAATAAGGCAGATTCTGCACATCGTTCTGAAGCGTTAACTCATTGCCGTACCTCTGAAGAATGTTGTCCAGGTAGGCCAACGTTACCGTGGACGAATGAGCTCGGAAATGTTCTCTTTTAGTCATTACCAAGTTCATTATTCGAGTGAAAGCACAGGGAGTTAGATTCAAACTGAAGCACATCGCTCAGAACTGATACACAACTCCTATAACTCCGAAGCGCAGATACTTTCTGAATGTCTGATGTACCATGACGTGAAAGTACGCCTCCTTGAAATCTTTGCTCGTAGCATAGTCGTTCACCCGAATACTCGCTCTGACCGATTGAATTGTCTCCATATAGAACTTCGGAGTCACGATCAGCTTGTTTATCCAGCTCAGATCTATGACTGGACGGAACTAGCCATCTGGTTTCGGAACCAGAAACAGATGGCTGTAGAAACCTGGAGATTCCTGGTCTTCTACGACCTCTACCTCTGTACCTCTAATAGAAGAGCGTCTCCTTTCTGCGGATTTGACGGAATCTGAGTCCATTGGACTTCGAGTTAACGGAGATTTTCATTTGAAGGATATTCTTAGTCCTTTCGAAAATACCCCATGAACCCAGGGGTCGTCCATAATTGACGCCCAATTGATATCAAAACTCGACAGTCTTCCGCCTCCTGGAACACAATAGAGGTGCATACCATCACTTCCTGAACCTGCAAGGCTTGTAGAAGGAGAAATCATGTCCTCCACGACCCGCACCTCACCCCGTCGACCTAAGGACATCTGACCGGATATCGCGGCCAGTAAAACGTCCCCTGCGTGAGTCGCTGCCTTGACGGTCTCTAGAATAAGACCTAGAGGACACATATAACCTCTATAGGAACTTCCGTTGGACATACTCTTCCAAGAAGTGCCTGTCTTACTCTCTTCTGCTGAATCCGGCCTTTAGAATCGGATTTGAATAGCAGAGAAACAGAAGCTTTATTAGTAATCTGATCATAGATTGAGGAAAGCTTGCCGTCGAAGAGAAGCTCTCCGGAGATCGGAGCGACTCTGAGAGAGTTTTTCACCTTACTATCCACACGCGTGGATGTAGCTAGGGCCGCGTCACGTCAATCAACTCCAGATTTACCACTGAAAGGGTGGAGTTATACGTGGAATAAGCTATGGCCCTCGAAAGAACTCTTAAGGAAGATAGTACATCCTGGAATTCCTTCCCTTCAAGGCGTAATGAAAACGCTTTAGTAAAGTGATCTGCGTACGATAATGCGTCTAAGATAACTCTATTAGACATTATTATTGTTTCCAACATCGCGGTTGAAATTGACAGACGACGGTATAGATCATTCTAGTCTTCGGCCTGATCGTCTAGATGCAGAGGAACTCTCGGTATGCCCTGTCCTGCCGTTTCGAAATTATTCCTTGAATTGATGAAAGGCAGATGTAGAGCATTCGCCGATAATAAGCCTGACTTGCTCATTTGGTAGCAAGCTTATATATAGCGTCCTACAATAGTTCAAATGTTTTTGTGACATTATTGGACTGTGTCGGAAACTCAGGGACGATGTCCCTAAACCGATAAAATTATTCCGTGTCCAGTGACGCTAACAGTTTCTTATCCGGCATCGCAGCCTTTTGGTCCGACAGAACAACTTCTGAAAGATAATGCCGGATGATATCTACGGCAACTTTATGTTGTTCCGAAAGAGAAAAATCCAACTCCTCGGTATCCCTTTGCCATCCTGTTGGACCGCTTGAAATTCTCGGTCGTCCGTACCTGATGCTTCAGCGGAGCGTACCGACCCAGCGTCGTCGGATAAATCCTGATCCGACAGAGATTCTGTCATCTGCTGGGATGCTGCGATAATTTGTGCTATTTGTAATAGCATGTCTGTTTCGGAGACCTGTGGAGCAGCGGTCTTACATTACTTAGCCGCTGAAAGCTCCCTGGACGTTAACTCCTGCATATTTCTTATGTGAACATCCGGAGTCTATAGGCCTCGTATTCCTGACTACCAGATGGTGTGACCTGGTCGCCGTGAAATCCTTGGTCGGCGAGACTGGCTAGATAACAGTGGTCACGTAGTCAAGGTGCGGTCGTGTGCGCTGCCGTGAGGATGAGGAAGCCATTAGAGCAGTCTCTCCGGACTGTCTATATAACGGAGCGTCCCGAGTGGTGGACGTATGCTCCGAATGAGCAACATTTGTACCACAACATCTGTTCTCCGATGTTGTTGTACGAGAGAGGGACCTCTCTCACTCGCAGCCCGGGTGGACCTGGACGAGCTAGGAACCGGACTTATAGGCTTCCTCCGTACCCTCCTCGTATCCATCGTCACTGGGTGTGCACGTACTATATTTTATAGTGCTCGCATCACCCAAATCTCCTTCCTGGGCCGCAATGGACGAACCCGGTTACCCAACCATTCGATGAATGGACGCTACACTGGGCGAGCTAGCGGACGCCAAAGCAGTCGATCCTACTTGGGACCTCTTAGGCAATTGACGTAATATCATGAGCACTTATCCGCTAGCTCTTCATTTGACTGTGACGACAGAAGCACTCTTTTTGAAGACATCACAGAAAATCACCGCATTCTTATTCCTGAATGAGGCCTGTGGAGCCGTGATTTACATAATATCCACTGGCAGCTCCAGGGACGTTCATTCCTGCATGTATATAATATGTGAACGTCCCAACAGGAAAGACCTCATATCCTTGGCTAACAGATGAAGTAACCTGGTCGACAATATTCCCTGGTCGGCAAAGCAGGAGCTCTAGGAATGTTCATTCCTGCATTTATATAATATGCGAACGTCCCCTGGAACTCTGTGGTCACAAAGCCAAGGTGCGGTGGTGTGTGTTGACATGAGGATTAGGAAGCCCATAACACAGCCAGTTCGGACTGTGTATGTGACGGAACGTCCCGAACAGGAGGATTGGACGTATGTTCCAACTAACAAACAAACATACAACAACATTGCGGCTCAAATGTAGTTGTAAGAGAGAGGGGGCCTCTCTCGCTCGCGGTCCAGATAGACCTGGACGAGCTAGCTACTAGACTGACAGGCTTCCTCCGTACTATCCTCGGATCCGTCGTTGCTGGGTGTGCACGTTCTAAGTTTATAGTGCTCGCATCACCCACACTGCTTCCCAGAACTGTAACGGACAAACCCGGCTGCCGAGCCATTCGATGAATGGTTGCTACACCGGGCGGACTAGCGGACGATCAATGCCTTCGATCCTACTAGGGACCTCTTCGGCAATTGTCGTATTACCCTGAGCACTTAGCCGCTAGCCCTAACACTGCAACGACGGAGACACACTTGTTGAAGACATCACGAAAACATCACTCTGAATTCTGAAAAATAAAATGATAATATAGAGTGACCCTACGGAGAAAGGACCGGTATGGACCCCTCCCCGCAAACACAATATCGTGACACACGACTCGAACGTTGTCATTTCAATCAACACACACAGAGCAGGAATTAGTGCGAATACATTGAACCTGAGTATTAGAGGAAGATATCCTTGCATTGTGAATAAAAAAATATTTTTTCATCAAGAAAAAATACACAGTCATATTAGTCGCACTATCCCTTGAAATAAAGATACATAATATAACATAATCCATTATAACCTTTGAAAGAAAATAATTTAAAAAAAAAAAAAATTTTTGAAAAAAATTTTTCAGAAGAGCCCAAGTTCCCAATGGGAACAACGAGCCCAAATGGATCCCAAAAAAGCCTTTTTAAAACATTTCAAAAAATTAATGCAACACTTACATACAATATTAATGTATCTTGCTATGTCTAAACTAATGTAAAGACAAGAAATCACTATCAGCAGTAACCGTTGTCAATGTAAACAAGAAGTTGTACAAAAACCGGAAACATGACTCCAGGCACTGATAAACATGGCCCGAAATCAGTTACCAATTTAAACACTATCTGATGCAAAACAGAGATTTCCATAGAAGAAACTGCAGAACATCAGATGGTAGATGTAGATCACAACGCCTAAACACCTAAGGGTGAGGACGTCAACATGGGGAAAAGAACAGAAATTCATTCTGTTACGAAGCCAAAACTCCCAAGAAATTTTAGTAATAATTATTACAGAAAATATGCCAAAAGCATGGGAGAATAGCAAGGGGGGAATAAAGGAAAGGGAGAGAGGCAACACTGATCAAGCAGTGGAACTTTCATAGCAAGAATGATAACAACAGGCTCATGCCTCGAAATTAGGGAACATAACATAATTTCATAAGAAAATTTTAAGTTACAGCCCTGATTATTAACTGCCACTGAATTTTCATCTCATCCTTCTATTTCCTCTTTAGATCCACCATTTCTCTCATATTTATGTGTCTGGCATCATTTAAACTGAGATTTTACAAGCACAAATATCAGTCAGATGTGAAATGATGAAGGGCCAAACAAAGAATGACTTTAAGCGCCAATTTCGAGACCTCCTTGACACTGCGCATGCACAGTGGAGGAAAGGTATGGAGGACCATATAGGACATGTAATTTTCGGTTTTAGATGCAAATTTTGGGGATTGAGGGGTAAAATTTGTGTTTGGCCCTAGAATTTAAGAGTTAGCACCAGCTAAGTCTGGGTCATTGCAACAGTATAAAAATATATATAAAACACAGTCCTGTTATTATAAGATCCTAAGGTCCATAATTCTAGTCACCGGTAACCAATACCAGCGAGTTGAATTATCACTGTTTCTTAATGCAAATCGAAGCACGTCTTCCCAGACGGCAGAACAGAAAGAATGATTCATTGGTTACAAATCTGCGCACAGGTACCGGAAGCCCTATAACTGTAATAGAAGAAGAGCTTAGGAAAGATGAAACTTTAGAGTAAATTTTCTGAGTTAGGGACTTCCACTGTAATGCAAGCCTCTAGTAAACAATTGCAGGGTAGGTTGATAAGAAATTATATTCAATTAACAGGGCTATTCAGTTAAGAGATATCCAAATAAGTGGGCTCCATTGTAATTCTGACAAAAATTACAATGGAGCCCAATTATTTGGATATCTCTTAAATGATTAACCCTCCAGCCTCTGCAAGTTTCTCATAACAACCTTTGGCCCCAGATGTTGTTGGGTTAGAGCTCATGTCCTTGTTAGACCTTGCCAAGCCTCCTGACAAGAAACTTGCTGACTTCCCCCCTACTTCCGTCATCGCTGGGTGAGCATTCGATTTTAAAGTGCTCACTCTACCCAAATATACATTTCCTTCAACCGCAACAGACATAGTCGGTGTTGTGGCTCCAACAGATGGAGTAACCACTTCACCGCTTGAACTAGCTGTTTGCAAGGGATTAAGAACACTAACTAGAGGCCTTATCCCTTGCGTAATATTCAAGAGTACCTTTGCAGCTAGCTCTGTTTGCTCATCAAAACATGACGACTGTAGAACACCTTTGGTGAGTGTCTCAATACCATCACCATGTTCTTATTCCACTGCAGTCTAGACAGAGTGTCCCGAGCAGTAAGAGAAAAGATTCATTGGTTACACGTCTGCGCACTGGTACCGGAAGACCTGTAACTGTAATAGGAGAAGAGCTTGGGAAAGATGAAAACAGAGAGAAAATTTTCGGAGTTAGGGACTTCAACTGTATACAAGCCTGTAGTAAACAATTGTAGGGTAGGTTGATAAGAAGTTATATTCAATTAACAGGGTTATTCAGTTAAGAGATATCCAAATAAGTGGACTCCACTGTAATCCTGACAAAAATTACAGTGAAGTCCAATTGTTTGGATATCTCTTAATTGAATAACCCTGCAGACAAGACGGAGCATCCTGAACGGCAGGAGTGGTCATATGCTCCGGCCTCTGCAAGTTTCTCATAACCTCTGGCCCCATTCGACCGCTACAGACATACCCGGTGTTATGGCTCCATCAGACGGAGTAACCACTTCACCACTTGAACGAGCTGCTTGCAAGGGATTAAGAACACTAACTAGAGGCCTTATCCCTTGCTTAATATTCAAGAGTACCTTTGCAGCTAGCTGTTTGCTCATCAAATGGAAATTGCACCTGCACGGACCTAAAAGTATGGAGGACCATCTAGGACTTAATTTTTTTAGCTTTGTATGCAAGTTTTGGGGATTGGGGGCAAAATTTGTGTTTGGCCCTGGATTAATTTGAGTAAGCACCAGCTAGTCTGTGCCACTGGTTGTCGTATAAAAATATGTGGTTAAAATTAATAACGAAAATATATAAAACACAGTCCTGCTATTATACGATCCTAAGATCCATAATTTAGTCATAGGTAACCAATATCAGCGAGCTGAAATATCTCCGTTTCCTAATGCAAATGGAAGCACGTCTTCCCAGACGGCAGAAAAGAAAGAATGATTCCTTGGTTACATGTCTGTGCACTGGTACCGGAAACCCTGTAACTGTAATAGGAAAAGAGCTTGGGAAAGATGAAAATAGAGAGTAAATTTTCAGAGTTGGGGACTTCCACTGTATTGCAAGCCTGTAGTAAACAATTGTAGGGTAGGTTGATAAGAAATTATATTCAATTAACAGGGTTATTCAGTTAAGAGATATCCAAATAAGTGGGCTCCACTGTAAATCTGACAAAAATTACAGTGGAGCCCATTTATTTGGATATCTCTTAATTGATTAACCCTGCAGTCTCGATGGAGGATCCCGAGCGGCAGGTGTGGTCGTATGCTCCGGCCTCGGCAAGTTTCTCATAACAACCTTTGGCCTCAGATGTTGTTGGGTTAGAGCTCGCGTCCTTGTTAGACCTTGCCGAGCCTCCTGACAAGAAACTTGCTGACTTCCTCCCTATTTCCGTCATCGCTGGGTGGGCATTTGATTTTAGGTGCTTGCTCTACCCAAATCTACATTTTGTGCAACCGCAACAGATATACCCAGTGTTACGGCTCCATCCGACAGAGTAACCACTTCACCGCTTGAACGAGCTGCTTGCAAGGCCTTATCCCTTGCTTAATATTCAAGAGTACCTTTGTAGCTAGCTCTATTTGCTCATCCAATGAAAAATGCACATGCACAGACCTAAAAGTATGGAGGACCATCTAGGACTTAATTTTTTTAGCTTTGTATGCAAGTTTTGGGGATTGGGGGCAAAATTTGTGTTTGGCCCTGGATTAATTTGAGTAAGCACCAGCTAGTCTGTGCCACTGGTTGTCGTATAAAAATATGTGGTTAAAATTAATAACGAAAATATATAAAACACAGTCCTGCTATTATACGATCCTAAGATCCATAATTTAGTCATAGGTAACCAATATCAGCGAGCTGAAATATCTCCGTTTCCTAACGCAAATGGAAGCACGTCTCCCCAGACGGCAGAAAAGAAAGAATGATTCCTTGGTTACATGTCTGTGCACTGGTACCGGAAACCCTGTAACTGTAATAGGAAAAGAGCTTGGGAAAGATGAAAATAGAGAGTAAATTTTCAGAGTTGGGGACTTCCACTGTATTGCAAGCCTGTAGTAAACAATTGTAGGGTAGGTTGATAAGAAATTATATTCAATTAACAGGGTTATTCAGCTAAGAGATATCCAAATAAGTGGGCTCCACTGTAAATCTGACAAAAATTACAGTGGAGCCCATTTATTTGGATATCTCTTAATTGATTAACCCTGCAGTCTCGATGGAGGATCCCGAGCGGCAGGTGTGGTCGTATGCTCCGGCCTCGGCAAGTTTCTCATAACAACCTTTGGCCTCAGATGTTGTTGGGTTAGAGCTCGCGTCCTTGTTAGACCTTGCCGAGCCTCCTGACAAGAAACTTGCTGACTTCCTCCCTATTTCCGTCATCGCTGGGTGGGTTTGATTTTAGGTGCTTGCTCTACCCAAATCTACATTTTGTGCAACCGCAACAGATATACCCAGTGTTACGGCTCCATCCGACAGAGTAACCACTTCACCGCTTGAACGAGCTGCTTGCAAGGCCTTATCCATTGCTTAATATTCAAGAGTACCTTTGCAGCTAGCTCTATTTGCTCATCCAATGAAAAATGCACATGCACAGACCTAAAAGTATGGAGGACCATCTAGGACTTAATTTTTTTAGCTTTGTATGCAAATTTTGGGGATTGGGGGCAAAATTTGTGTTTGGCCCTGGATTAATATGAGTAATCACCAGCTGTTCTGAGCTATTGGTTGTCGTATAAAAATATGTGGTTGAAATTAATAATGAAAATATATAAAATACAGTCCTGTTATTATACGATCCTAAGATCCATAATTCTAGTCATAGGTAACCAATATCAGTGAGTTGAATTATTACTGTTTCTTAATGCAAATGGAAGCATGTCTTCCCAGAAGGCAGAATGGAAAGGAATGATTCATTGGTTACATGTCTGCGCACTGGTACCGGAAGCCCTGTAACTGTAATAGGAGAAGAGCTTGGGAAAGATGAAAAATGAGAGTAAATTTTTCGAGATAGGGACTTCAACTGTATTGCAAGCCTGTAGTAAACAATTGTAGGGTAGGTTCCCAAATAAGTGGTCTCCACTGTAATCCTGACAAAAATTACAGTGGAGCCCAATGATTTGGAAGATAAAATAATCCATTTTAACATTTCGAAAAAATAATTCAAAAAGAAAAAATTTTTCAAAAAAATTTTCAAAAGAGCCCAAGTTCCCAAATGGATCCCCAAAAAGCCTAAGTGTGTATAAAATTTTTTAAATAATATAAAAAAATGAATGTAACACTTACGGACAATATTAATGTATCTTGCTATGAACTGAACAAGACAGAAGACAAGTAATCACTATCAGAAGTAACCGTTGTCAACGTAAACAAAAAGTGCACAAAAACCAGACTCCAGGCACTGATAACATGGCCCGAAATCATTTACCAATTTTAACACTATCTGATGTAAAACAGAGACTTCCAGAGAAGAAACTGCAGAACATCAGATGGTAGATGCAGACCAAAATGCCTAAACACCCAAGGGTGAGGACGTAAGCATGGGGAAAAACAGAATATTTATTCTGTTACCAAGCCAAAACTCCCAAGAAATTTTAGTAATAAACATTACAAAAAATATGCCAAAAGCATGGGAGTATAGCTAGGGGGGAATAAAGGAAAGGGAGAGAGAAAACACTGAACAAACATTGGTAAATTCATAGCAAGAATGACAACATCAGGGCCATGCCTCGAAAATACGCAACATGAAATAATTTCGTAAAAAAATTATAAGTTACAGCCCTGAACATTTCCTGCCACTGTTTCTTCCTCTCATCCTTCTATTTCCTCCTTAGATCCACCATTTCTCTCATAATTATGTGTCTGGCATCATTAAAACTGAGATTTACAAGCACAAATATCAGTGAGATGTAACTGAATTGAGGGCCAAACAAAGAATGGCAACTGGCGCCAATTTCGAGACCTCCTCGACACTGCGTATGTGTAGTGGAGTAAAAGATGGAGGACCATATAGGACATG
This sequence comes from Pictodentalium vernedei, assembly GCA_031216915.1. Lineage (NCBI taxonomy): Eukaryota > Metazoa > Mollusca > Scaphopoda > Dentaliida > Dentaliidae > Pictodentalium > Pictodentalium vernedei. The sequence goes on from CM062293.1 coordinate 59,830,868, forward strand.
TTATTTTCGGTTTTTGATGCAAATTTTGGGGATTTGGGGGGCAAAATTTGTGTTTGGCCCTAAATATTTAAGAGTTAGCACCAGCTAAGTCTGGGTCATTGGTACAGTATAAAAACATTGGTACAATATAAAAATATTATAAGTTACATCCCTGAACACATTCTGCCACTGTTTCTTCCTCTCATCCTTATTTCATCCTTAGATCCACCATTTCTTTCAAAATTATGTGTCTGGTATCATTTAAACTGAGATTTACTAAGCACAAATATCAGTGACATGTTAATGATTTTAGGGCCAAACAAAGAATGATAATTGCGCCAATTTCGAGACCTCCTTGACACTGCGCATGCACAGTGGAGTAAAAGTATGGAGGACCATATAGGACATGTAATTTTCGGTTTTTGATGCAAATTTTGGGGATTGGGGGGTAAAACTTGTGTTTGGCCCTAAATATTTAAGAGTTAGCACCAGCTAAGTCTGGGTCATTGGTACAGTATAAAAATATATATAAAACACAGTCCTGTTATTATACGATCCTAAGATCCATAATTCTAGTCATAGGTATCCATTATCAGCGAGTTGAAGTATCACTGTTTCTTAACGCAAATGGAAGCATGTCTCCCGAGACGGAGGAACAGAAAAGAATATTCATTGGTTACACATCTGCGCACTGGTACCAGAAGCCCTGTAACTGTAATCGGAGAAGAGCTTGGGAAAGATGAAAACACAAAGTAAATTTTCAGAGTTAAGGACTCCCACTGTATTGCAAGCCTGTAGTAAACAATTGTAGGGTAGGTTGATAAGAAATTATATTCAATTAACAGGGTTATTCAGTTAAGAGATACCCAAATAATTGGGCTCCACTGTAATTCTGACAAAAATTACAGTGGAGTCCAATTGTTTGGATATCTCTAAATTGATTGACCCTGCAGTCTTGACGGAGCAACCCGAGCGGCAGGTGTGGTCGTATGCTCCGGCCTCTGCAAGTTTCTCATAACAACCTCTGGCCCCAGATGTTGTTGGGTTAGAGAGGGACCACTCCCACTCGCGTCCTTGTTACACCTTGCCGAGAAACCTGACAAGAAACTTGCTGACTTAATCCCTATTTCCGTCATCGCTGGGTGAGCATTCAATTTTAAGGTGAACACTCTACCCAAATTTACATTTTCTTTGACCGCAACAGACATACCCGGTGTTACGGCTCCAACAGACGGAGTAACCACTTCACCGCTTGAACTAGCTGCTTTCAAGGGATTAAGAACACTAACTAGAGGCCTTATACCTTGCGTAATATTCAAGAGTACCTTTGCAGTTAGCTCTGTTTGCTCATCAAAATGCGAATACTGTGGAACACCTTTGGTGGGCATCTCAATACCATCACAATGTTCTTATTCCTCTGCAGTCTAAACAGAGAATCCCGAGCTGCAGGTGTAGAAGTATGCTCTGGCCTGTGTAAGTTTCTCATAACAATCTCTGGCTCCAGATGCTGTTGAGTTAGAGAGGGATCTCTCCCGCTCGCAGTCTTGTCATATCTTGCCGAACGTCCCGACAAGAAATTTCATGACTTCCTCCATATTTCTGTTGTCAGTGGGAGAGCAATCGATTTTTAGGTTCTTGCTGTACCCAAATCTACATTTCCTTCGACCGCAACGGACATACCCAGTGTTATGGCTCCCACGGACTGAGTGACAGATTCACCGGTTGAGCTAGCTGCCTGCAAGGGATTAAGACCACTAACTAGAGGCCTTATACCTTGCTTAATATTCAAGAGTACCTTTACAGCTAGCTCATCAAAGCGCGATGACGGCAGCAGACTCTTGATGGGCGTTTCAATACCATCACCATGTTTTTGTTCCTCTGAAAAAGAAACTGAAAAACTTGAATTATCTTGCGGTGAGAGCACTGGCAAAGACATCTCAGCGCCATCAACAAACCCTGACACCCGTTTCCAACATCTGTCATCCCAAACCACACATGCAGGACAAGAATCTGCAGGAGTACACCGACAACAGGCAAGGTATCAAGCATGTAAATCTGAGGAAGACTTCCTCGCCTTGTATTTAGAGCTGTAAGCTTTTGTGATTCAATCAGAATAAGTCGATAGTACACCTATAAACTCCATAATAAATATATGATGAAGATACATAAATAATTGCAATCAAAATCAAAAAATTAAATTCAAACATTTTTCAAAAAAGTTTTGAACAAAAGGAACATGAAGAGCACAAGGGCATCCCGATACAGCCTAAGTGTGGACAAAATCCAATATTTTTAGCAAGCGTACCGGGATTGAGAATCAATGTATCATACAACAATCCTACAGTAATATAATATCTAAATACTACAAATATTTTAAGACATTGCCAATGTAAACAATGTCAAAGGAAAAAAATGGAAACAAGACATCAGGTACAGAAAAAAGGCCCAAAGTCAGTAACAGATTTTAAAGCTACCAGATGTAAAGCAAGATCTTCAAACGAAGAAAAAACGATACATCGGATAGAAGATGCAAGACCAAAACGAGCTAACACACATAGGGTGAGGACATAACCATATGGATAAACATTCTGTAAAACACATTAAACGCCCAAAAAATTTAATAAAAATTTTCGATAAAAAATAGACAAAAAGCTTAGGAGTTTAACAGGAGGGTTTCAAGGAGGGACAGGGAAAGAAGACTTAACAAACAGTGGATAAATCATTAGAAAATTGAGGTCAGGCGCATTTCCCGAAAATGGGAAACATGAAATAATGTTTATAGTTATTATAAAGTTACAGCTCTGAACGTTTCCAACCACCGTAGTTTCTTCCATCATCCATTTACAACCTTGGATCCACCAATATTACTACTGACTTGTGTCTGGCATCCTCAAAAAAGGAGATTTAAAAGCACAGATGTCAGTTCATTGTTGCTGATTTTAGGGACAAACAAAGAATGATGGATGCGCCAATCTCAGTACCTTCCTGGAAATTGCACATGGGCAGACCTAAAAGTATGAAGGACCATCTAGGACTTAATTTTTTCGGCTTTGTATGCAAATTTTGGGGATATATCCAAATAAGTGGGCTCCACTTTAATTCTGACAAAAGTTAAAAAAAAATTTAGAGTAATTTATATATTTTTTATATTTACCAATGACCAGACTTAGCTGCTGCAAACTCCATTAAATTCAGGGCCAAACACAAATTTTGCCCCCCCCCCCCCCCCCCAAAAAAAAATTTGCATCAAAAACCGAAAATTAGATGTCTTGGAAGGTCCTCCATATTTTTACTCCACTGCGCATGCGCAATGTCAAGGAGGTTTCGAAATTGGCGGCAACATGTCATTCTTACAACCAGTGCCTGGTAAGTGTTATGTACGCAGTGGGGAGGCAAGAGTTCCCAACTCCTGGGAGGGCCATCCTGTCTGGGTCACTGGTAATAAATAAAGGCAATCCAGAGAAATGCGACTCTTTATACTCATTAAAAGTGTCCGAGGATTGTATATTAACGCTCGTTTGACACGTCACATATACAAATGCTTCACATCGAGCTACACTTTAAAAATATTACATGACATGAGTAAACATTAGCTTTACACTTTAAAACCATCCCGGTACTGACTCAGAATTACTGACTCTGTTGGAGGTATTCCCTTGCTTTTCACTATAAAGCAGGTGACCTAAGGGAACACCCACCCCCCTTCCCCTTGCCCTGGGTCAAATAGCCCAGAGCGAAGAGGGCAGCAGGACAGAGTCACTGCCGGAAAAGAAAGCCTACATAACTATATTTGCAACTGTTTAGTGGACGATATTCTGAGCAACTGATAACGGACCTAAACAACGAAGATCTCCAGAAATGGACTCGATATTTCTAAGATAAAAATTCATGAAAGTGGAAGGCTGAGACCAATATGCAGCCTTCATTAAATCTGTAATAGCAACACTATTTGCATAAGCCCAAGATATTGATAGAGCTCTTACTTCATGAGCCGAAATCTTAAGAGCAGACTGCTGAGATGAAGATAACTTTTCATAAGCAGTACATATAGTTAATTGAATCCATCTAGCAACAGAATGAACCATAATGTCCTTTCTATTAAGCATCAAAGATAAAAAGAAACGCTTATGTCCCTTTCTAATGAACTCAGACCAACGTTTATAAATACGTATTGCTCTAACAGGACAGAGTAAAGGCCTACGCCCGTCCGAAGACGGAAGGGCCCTAACAACAATAGGTTCAGGATACTTATTAGGAGCCTGCTTCTTAGCCAAAAATCCAACATTAGTAGTAAAGGTAATAGTATTACCGACACTACGATAGTGAGAATCATCCACAGATAAAGCATGAAGCTCACTAACTCTTCTAGCAGAAGAGAAGGCTAAGAGAAAAGTTGTCTTATATGTTAAGAATTTGAAGTCAACTGTGTCAAGAGGCTCAAAAGGTGCTTCCTTTAGCTTAAGGAGAACCCATGCTAAATTCCACTTCAGAATTAATCTTAGGGTTCTAGGTCTATTTATCGAAAAGTTTCTTACTAATTTAGATAAAGAGACATTAGATCCAATCATTAATGTATCATGGTGTGCATACCTATCAGATAACATAGACCTATAACCCTTGATAGTAACAGGCTGCAGTTTGATCTCATCAAACAAATAGACCAGAAAATTTGCAATGTCAGAAATGGAGGGATCATATGTATCCACAGATAGATCCCAACACCACTGACAAAAGACCTTCCATTTTGCAGCATAATTTAGCGAAGAGGAGGTCCTCCTGCAGCTAGAAATCGCATCCACTGCTCGTCCTGTAAAACGTTTACTGTGCAAGAAGGACCGCACAACGGAAATACGTGAAGGTTGAGACCTTGCGGATTGTGGTGAAGAGGGCGCGATTTCCCCTGCGACAGAATATCCTCCCGTGGAGGAAGCTTCTGCGGCATGTCCCACAACAGACACCTGAGTAGATTTATCCATGGTCTCTGCGGAGACAGAGATGCTACCAACAGAATCTTGCACTGGGATTGCTTTATCTTGAGCAATATCTGCTGAATCAACGAAGCTGGAGGATACGCATATCCTATTATCCCGTCCCATGAGATCGATAGAGTGTCTACTGCAAACGCTCGAGGATCCGGACATGGGGACACATACGTCTGCAACTGATTGTTGAGATGCGTCGCAAACAAATCTATCATTGGCCGCTCCCATTGGTAGCAAATCTGATTAAAAACCTGTTTGTTGAGAGTCCACTCCGACGGCAATAGGCGACCCCTCCGTGAAAGGGAGTCTGCTAACACATTCAGATGACCCGGAATATGATGGACCGATAGTAGAACCTGATGTTCCAATACAAACAGAAGGATTCTTTCCGTTAGCTTGAACAACGGAATGGAATGAGTGCCTCCCTGATTCCGAATATACCCTACTACTGTCGTATTGCCGGATAGAATTTGGACGTGTGCATTCTGAATAACGTCCATCCAATGATGCAACACAAGCCGAATTGACATCATTTCTTTGATATTTATGTGCTTGCTTAAAAACTGTGAATCCCAAAGACCCTGGCACCTCGAATCCGAAGGGCATAGTGTCGCACCCCAACCTGTTTGACTGGCATCTGCCATAATAGTAAAACTCGAATCTGGCAATTGCAGTGGAACTCCCTGAGTTAACCACTGAATATCTGCCCAAGTCTGAATCTCTTGTTTCACTTGGCTTGACAAGAGGATTTCCGTATCGAGCAAATGAGTCTTCGCCTTACAATTCTGAGTCAGAAAGATTTGGAGAGGACGAGTGCGTAGCTGCCCCATTGGAATGAGATCTGCGGCCGCTACGCACAGACCTATCAGTCTCATGAATTCTCTCGCTGTAACCTTCTCTGAGATTAGACAATAGTGAGCGTAACAACTGACTAACTTCGCTCTGGTTAATGGCAGATGAACGAGATTGTTGTGCATCTCGAAGCTCATTCCCAGGTGGGTGAATGACTTGGTTGGCACCAGATCCGACTTCTGCTCGTTTACTATGAAACCGAGACGTCGGAGTAATAGAAGCAGATTCGGCACATCGTTCTGAAGCGTTAACTCATTGCTGTACCTTTGAAGAATATCGTCCAGGTAGGCCGACGTTACCGCAGACAAATGAGCTCGGAAGTAAGTCATTACCGAGTTCATTATCCGAGTGAAAGCCCAAGGCACTAGATTCAGACCGAAGCACATAGCACGGAACTGATATATGACACCTAGGACAGCGACACGAAGATACTTTCTGAACGCCAGATGTACCATGACGTGAAAGTACGCATCCTTGAGGTCTATGCTCGCGGCATAGTCGTTCACTCGAATGCTCGCTCTGACCAATCAAAAGGTCTCCATATAAAATTTTGGAGCCACAATCAGCTTGTTTATCCAGCTTAAATCTATTACTGGACAGAACGAGCCGTCTGGTTTCGGAACCAGAAAAAGATGGCTGTAGAAACCTGGAGATTTCTGGTTTTCTACGACCTCTATCACGTTCTTCAGTAAGAGAGACTAGACTTCTGAAAGAAGTGTGTCTCTTTTTTGTAGATTTGACGAAAGTTGAGTCCATCTTGGACTTCGAGTTAACGGAGGTTTTCCTTTGAAGGACAGTTTCAGTCCTTCTGCTATAACCCTTTGAACCCAAGGGTCCTCCATAATTAATTCCCAATTTTCTAAGAAACTCGACAACCTTCCACCCACTGGAACGCGACAGAGGTTTACACCATCACCTCCTGGACCTGCGAGGCTTGCGGAAGGATAAACCACGTCCTCCACGGCCCTCACCTTGCGTCATCGACCTAGGGGTATCTGACCTGTTATTACAGCCAGCGTTACAGCCCCTACTAGAGTCGCTGCCTTGACTGTCTCTAGAATAAGGCCTAGAGGACGCATACGAACCTCTATAGGAACTTCCCCAGGACATACCCGTCCCAGAAGTTCCTGGCCTACTTTTCTCCGCTGATTCCGACTTTTTAGAAGCGGACTTAAATAGCAGAGAGTCTGAAGCTTTCTTAGTTAATTGATCATAAATAGCAGAAAGCTTGCCGTCAAAGAGAAGTTCTCCGGAGACCGGAGTGACTCGAAGAGAGTTTTTCACCTTACAATCCACTCTCGTGGACATAGCTAGGGCTCCATCATGTCTAACCAACTCCAGATTAGCCACTGAAAGGGCGGAGCTATACGTGGAAAAGGCAATAGCCCTTGACAGAACTCTCAAGGAAGTTTGTACATCCTGAAATTCTTGTCCTTCAAGGCATAATGACAACGCTCTGGTAAGGCGATCTGCATACGAAAGTGCGTCTAAATTTGCTCTATTGGACGAAATTGTTGTTTCCAACATAGAGCTTTGAATAGACATAGATGACGACACGGATAATTCAAGGTCTTCAGCCTGGTCGTCTAGACGCAGAGGAACTCTCTGAACGCCCTGTCCTGCCGTTTCAAACCTATTTCTTGAATTAATGAAAGGCAGATTAAGAGCATTAGCCATAAGGAAGGCTGACTTGCCCGTTTTGGAAGCAAGTTTACTGATAGCGTCATTCGAAAGATCGAATGTCCGTGAGACATTCTTGGACTGAGACGGAAACTCAGGGATGGAGTCCCTAAACCGATTGAAAAATTTGGTGTCCAGTGGCGATATAAGCCTCCTATTCGGCTGCGCAGCATCCTGGTCCGCTGGAACAATTTCAGGAAGGAAATGCCGGATTAACTCAACGGCGATTTTATGTTGTTCCGAAAGGGAGAATTCCAACTCGTCAGTATCCCTTTCTCCATCCAGACGGACCTCATGAACGTCTCGGTCGTCCGCTCCAGATCCAGCTGCGGAACGAACTGACCCAGCATCATCAGATAATTCTTGCTCCGACAGAGCTTCTGCCAGCTGCTGGGATGCTGCTATGATCTGTGCTATCTGCGATAGCACGTCCATTAACGAGGCAAGCAGAGCTACAGTCTTACAGGATTTTGCCGCAGAAAGCTCCGTGGACGTTGTCTCCTGCATACTTCTTTTTTGCAAATGTCTGGAAGAAGAAGGCCTCGTATCCTTGGCTACTGGATGGCATGCCCTATCCTAAGTTCCGTCCTCACTGGGTGTGCTTATGGTAAGTTTATAGTGCTCGCAACACCCGTATTTTCTTCCTGGACCACAACAGACGAACCCAAGTGCTGACCCATTCAGTGAATGGATGCGACACCAGGCGAGCTAGCAGATGTAGATGCCAACGCCGTCGACCCTCCTTGGGGCCTCTTAGGCAATTGCATCCATGAGCCATTTTGCCGCTAGCTCTTCTCTACATTGTGACGACGGACGCGCACTTGTAGACGACATCACGGAAACATCACCCTGTTCTTGTTCCTCTGAAAAAGAGAGTGAAAAACTTGAGTGATCCTGCGGCGAGAGGACCGGCATGGTCCTCTCCCCGCTAACAACATACCGTGACACACGTGTCCAACATTTGTCATCCCAATTGATACACACTGAACAAGGATTAGTGCGAGTACATTGACTACAATTAATACAGAAATCATGAAAATCAGAGGAAGATTTCCTTCCATTACAATTTGAGCAATAATCTTTCATTGTGAAAATAAACAGTCATAGTACCCGCAATAAGCCTTGAAAACAAAGATACATAATATAATAATCCATTATAATAATACGAAAAAATAATTCAAAAAGAAAAATTTTGAAAAAATTTTTTCAGAAGAGCCCAAGTTCCCAAAGGGAACCCTGAGCCCAAATGCATCCCCAAAACGCCCAAGTGTGGACAAAAATTTTAAATCATTTTGAAAAATTAATGTAACAATTACGAACAATATTAATGTATCTTACTATGAATTAAACTAGGTAGAAGACAAGAAATCACTATCAGAAATAACTGTTGTCAACGTAAACAAAAAGAATAAACAAACCGGAAACCTGACTCCAGGCAGTGGTAACCATGGCCCGAAATCAGTGACTAATTTAAACACTATCTGATGCTAAACAGAGCCTTCCCCAGAAGAAACTGCAGAGCATCAGATGGTAAATGCAGACCAAAACGCCTAAACACCCAAAGGTGAGGACGTAAACATGGGGAAAAAAACAGAAAATAATTCTGTTTCCAAGCCAAAACTCCCAAGAAATTTTAGTAATAAACATTACAAAAAATAAGCCAAAAGCATGGGAGCATGTCTACGTCCTCACCCTTGGGTGTTTAGGCGTTTTGGTCTGCATCTTTCATCTGATGTTCTACAGTTTCTTCTTGGGAAGTCTCTGTTTTGCATCAGATAGTGTTTAAATTGGATTCTGATTTCGGGCCATGGTTACCAGTGCCTGGAGTCGGGTTTCTGGTTTGTTCACACTTTTTCTTTACGTTGACAACAGTTACTTCTGATAGTGATTTCTTGTCTTCTACCTAGTTTAATTCATAGTAAGATACATTAATATTGTTCGTAAGTGTTACATTAATTTTTCAAAATGATTTAAAATTTTTGTCCACACTTGGGCATTTTGGGGATCCATTTGGGCTCAGGGTTCCCTTTGCTACCAGATGGCGTGACCTATCATAAGTTCCGTTGTCACTGGGTGTGTCTGTGGTAAGTTTATAGTGCTCGCAACACCCGTATTTCCTTCCTGGACTGCAACGGACGAACCCAGGTGCTGACCCATTCGGTGAATGGACGCGACACCGGGCGAGCTAGCGGACATAGATGTCAACGCCATCGACCCTACTTGGGGCCTCTTAGGCAATTGCCGTATATCCATGAGCACTTTTGCCGCTAGCTCTTCTCTAGATTGTGATGACGGATGCGCACTTGTGGACGACATCACGGAAACATCACCCTGTTCTTGTTCCTCTGATAAAGAGAGTGAAAAACTTGAGTGACCCTGCGGCGAGAGGACCGGCATGGTCCTCTCCCCACTAACAGCATACCGTGACACACGTCTCCAACATTTATCATCCCAATTGATACACACTGAACAAGGATTAGTGCGAGTACATTGACTACAATTGATACAGAAATCATGAGAATCAAAGGAAGATTTCCTTCCATTACAATTTGAGCAATAATCTTTCATTGTGAAAATAAACAGTCATGGTACCCGCAATAAGCCTTGAAAACAAAGATATATAATATACCCAGTGTTATGGATCCCACGGACTGAGTAACCGATTCACCGGTCAAGCTAGCTGCCTGTAAGGGATTAAGAACACTAACTAGAGGCCTTATCCCTTGCTTAATATTCAAGAGTACCTTTACAGCTAGCTCCGTTAGCTCATCAAAGCCTGATGACAGTAGCAAACTTTTGTTGGGCATTTCAATACCATCACCATGTTCTTGTTCGTCTGAAAAAGAAACTGAAAAACTTGAATTATTGTGTGGTGATTATTTGGATATCTCTTAATTGATTAACCCTGCAGTCTAGATGGAGCATCCCAAGCGGCAGGTGTGGTCGTATGCTCTGGCCTCTGCAAGTTTCTCATAACAACCTTTGGCTCCCAGATGTTGTTGGGTTAGAGAGGGACCACTCCCTCTCGAGTCCTTGTTAGACCTTGCCGAGGCTCCTGACAAGAAACTTGCTGACTTTCTCCTTATTTCCGTCATCGCTGGGTGAGCATTCGATTTTTAGGTGCTCGCTCTACCCAAATCTACATTTCCTTCGACTGTAATGGACATACCCAGGGTTATGGCTCCCACGCACTGAGTAACCAATTCCCCCGGTGAGCTAGCTGCCTGCAAGGGATTAAGAACACTAACTAGAGGCCTTATTCCTTGCTTAATATTCCAGAGTACCTTTGCAGCTAGCTCTGTTTGCTCATCAAAACGCGACGACTGTATAACACCTTTTGTGGGCGTCTGAATACCATCATCATGTTCTTATTCATCTGCAGTCTCATAACAACTAGAGCTTGCGACCTTGTTAGACCTTGCCGAGCCTCCTGACAAGAAACTTGCTGACTTCCTTCCTATTTCTGTCATCGCTGGGTGAGCATACGATTTTAAGGTGCTCGCTCTACCCAAATCTACATTTCCTTCTACCGCAACAGACATACCCAGTGTTACGGCTCCATCAGACGGAGTGACCACTTCACCGCTTCAATTAGCTGCTTGAAAGGGATTAAGAACACTAACTAGTGGCCTTATCCTTTGCTTAATATTCAAGAGTACCTTTGCAGCTAGCTCTGTTTGCTCATCAAAGGGAAATTGCACATGCACAGACCTAAAAGTATGGAGGACCATCTAGGGCTTAATTTTGTTTGTTTTTGGCTTTGTATGCAAATTTTGGGGATTGGGGCAAAATTTGTGTTTGGACCTGGATTAATTTGAGGAAGCACCAGCTAGTCTGAGCCATTGGTTGTCCTATAAAAATATGTGGTTGAAATTAATAACGAAAATATATAAAACACAGTCCTGTTATTATACAATCCTCAGATCCATAATTCTAGTCATAGGTAACCATTATCAGTGAGTTGAATTATCACTGTTTCTTAACACAAATGGAAGCACGTCTTCCCAGATGGCAGAACAGAAAAGAAAGATTCATTGGTTACACGTCTGCGCACTGGTAGCGGAAGCCCTGTAATAGTAATAGGAGAAGAGCTTGGGAAAGAAGAAAATAGAAAGTAAATTTTCAGAGTTAGGAACTTCTACTGTATTGCAAGCCTGTAGTAAACAATTGTAGGGTAAGTTGATAAGAATGTTAAAAAATTTATAGTAATTTATATATTTTTTATACTTACCAATGACCCAGACATAGCTGGTGCTAACTCATAAAAATATAGGGCCAAACACAAATTTTGCCCCCTAATCCCCAAAATTTGCATCTAAAACCAAAGAAAACATGTCCTGAATGGCCCTCCATACTTCACCTCTACTGCGCATGTGCAGTGTCAAGGACGTCCCGAAATTGGCGCCATTAATCATTCTTATAACCAGTGCCTGGTAAGCGCTATGTACTCAGCGGGGAGGTATGAGTTCCCAACTCCTGGGAGGGCCATCCCCGTCTGGGTCATTGGTAAGTATAAAAAATATATAAATTACTATAAATTTTTTAACATTTTTATACTGTACCAATGACCCAGACATAGCTGAATAGTAAAAAGGCTGGAGGGCCTAGGACATAGAGGAGATTCCAATAAGCTCAATTATATAAAATAGAGTCATCCCTTCGAGGGGAAAAGGAGTATTAGGCCTTACATATATCTTTCTTATTTATGATAAATTAGAAAGACACAACACCTTCCATAATTGAGCATCATAACATCCATGTACTCTATAATATCCAGTATAATCCTTATACTAATAATTTTTAAAGTAAGCCAATAAATAAAGTTAGTCTAGAGAATAGAGACTCTTATACTCCTTAAAAGTGTTTGAGGATTGTATAATAACGCCCGTTTGACACGTGATATATTCAAAAGCTATACTTTAAAAACTATGACCTGAATGAATTTTTAAAACATAAACTTATCACTTAAAAACCATCCCAGTAACAGCTCAGAATTACTAACTCCGGAGGAGGTATCCTCTTGTTTTCATAATAAAACAGGTGACCCAAGGGAACATCCTCCCCCACCCCCCCTCTCCTTGCCCTGGGTCAAATAGCCCAGAGCGAAGAGGGCAGCAGGATGGAGTCACTGCCGGAACAGAAAGCCTACCTAGCTATAGTAGCAACTGTTAAGTGAATGACATTCTGAGCAGTAGATAATAGACCTAACAATGGAGGCCTCCAGAAATGGACTCTGAGATAAAAATTCATGAATGTGGATGGCTGAGCCCAATGTGCAGCCTTCATAAAATCTATAATAGCGACACTATTAATGTAAGCCCAAGATGTAGAAAGAGCTCTTACTTCATGAGCCGAAATCTCAAGCACAAACTGCTGAGTTAATGATATACCATAAGCAGTACCGATAGTTAATAGAATCCATTAGCAATAGAATGGAGCGTAATGTCCTTCTATTAGGCATCAAAGACAGAAGAAGCTTACGTCCTTACTAATAAACTGATATCTGTTTATAAATACGTAAACTCTAACCGGACAGAGTAAAGGCCTATGCCCGTTCGAAGACGGAAGGACCTTAATAACAATAGGTTCCGGATATTTATTAGGAGCCTGATTCTTAACCAAAAATCCAACATTAGTAGTAAAGGAAATAGTGTTTCCGATACTACGAAAGTGAGAATCGTCCACCGATAGTGCATGAAGTTCATTGACTCTTCAGTAGAAGAGAAGACTAAGAGAATTACTGTCTTAAAAGGTCAGAATTTGAAAACTACTGTTTCCAGAGGCTCAAATGATTACTTAGCTAAATAAGAACCGAAGCTAAATTCCGTATAGGAATTTAATCTAAGGATTCTAGGTCTATTTATCAAAAAGTTTCTAACTGACTTAGATAAAGAGACATAAGACTCAATTGTAAACTATCATAGAGTGCATAGGTATGAGATGACATAGACCTATAACCTTAATAGTAACAGGCTGCAGTTGATCTTGTCAAACAAGTATACTAGAAAGTTGCAATGTCTAGTATGGAGGGATCAAAAATATCAACATAATGATCCCTACACCATCGACGGAAGAGCCTCCACTTTAGCCACATAGTATAGCGAAGAAGAGGTTCTCCTACAGTAAGAAATCGTGTCCATAGCTCGTCCTGTACAATGCTTGCCGTGCAAGAAGGACCACACAATGGAATACGTGAAGGTTGAGACCTTGTGGGTTGTGATGAAGTTGACACGATTTCCCCAGCGAAAGAAAATCCTCTCATGGAGGAAGTTTTCGCGGTAAGTCCCACAGTAGACACCTGAGTAAATTTACCCACGGTCTCTGTGAAGACAGAGATGCTATCAACAGAATTGTATTGTGGATGTTTATCTTAGCAATACTTGCTGAATCAACAGCGCTGGAGGATACGCATATCCTACCATTCCGTCCTATTAGATCAATAGAGCGTTAACAACATAAGCTCAGGGATCCGGACATGGAAACAAATACGTCTGCAATTGAATAGTGAGTTGTGTCACAAATAAATTATCATTGGGCGCTCCCATTGATAACAAATCTGATTGAATACTTGTTTGTTGAGAGTCCATTCTGACAGCAACAAGCGACCCTTACGTGAAAGGGAGTCTGCTAATACAATCAGACGACCCGGAATATGACGGACCGAAGCAGAACTTGGTGTACTATAACAAACAGAAGGATTCTTTCCGTTAAATTGAATAACGGAATCGAATGAGTGCCTCCCTGGTTCCGGAGATACGCAACTACTGTCGTATTAACGGACAGGATTTGGACATGCGTTTCTGAATAATGTTCATCCAATGACATAGTGCAAGCCTAAAAACATCATTTCCTGGAAGTTAAGTGCTTGCCTAGAAACTGCGGAACCCAAAGACCCTGGCACTTCGAATCCGTTGGGATCAATATTGTACCCCAACCTGTTTGACTGGCATCCGTCATAATCATAAAACTCAGATCCGGCAACTGCAGTGGCACTCTCTTGAGTCAACCACCGAATGTTTGCCCCAGTCTGAATCTCTTGCTACACTTGATAGACAAGAGAACATGTATATCAAGCAATTCATAGATTGCTGAAAAGTTGCCGTCGAAGAGAAGCTTCTCCGAGACTGAAGCGACTCTGAGAGAGTTCTTCACCTTACTATCCACGCGCGTGGATGTAGCTAGGGCTGCGTCACGTCTAACCAACTCCAAGTTGCCACTGAAGGGCGGAGTTATATGTGGAAAAACTACTGCCCTTGAAAGAAATCACATTGAGGATCATATCCTGGAATTCTTTCTCTTGAAGACGTAATGATAACGCCTCAGTAAGGTGGTCTACGTATGATAAAGCGTCTAAGTTAAGTCTATTAGACATCATTGTCGTTTCCAACATCGTGGTTGGAATTGACATAGACGGCGAAAAAGATAATTCCCAGTCTTCAGCACCGCCGTCTAGACGCATATGAACTCTCGGTATGCCCTGTTCTGCCAATATAAATTATTTCCTAGAATTGAAAAAAGGCAGAATAGAGCATTGCGGACAAGAAACTAGACTATCATGCTTTGTAGCGTCGTTAAATAATTCGAATGTTCTAAAGACATTATTGGACTGTGTCGGTAAGTCAGGGACAATGTCCCTGAACCGATCCAAAACTCTGTGTCCAATGACGCTATAAGTCTCTTATCCAACATCGCAGCAATGTAGTCCGACGGAACAACCTCTGGAAGATAATGCCGGAAGAAAAATATGGCAGCTTCTGTTGTTCCGAAAGGAAAAGCTCGAAATCGTCCGAATCCCTTTCGCCATCCTGTCGGACCCTATAAAGTGTTCGGTCATCCGAACCTGATGCAACAGCGGAGCGCACCGACCCAGCGCCGTCGGATTATTTCTGATCCGACCGAGAATTTGTCATTTGCTGGGATGCTGTGATAAACTGTGCTATTTTGGATAGCATGTCCGTCACTGAGGCCTGTGGAGAAGCGGTCTTACGATGCATTGCCGCTGGAAGCTCCGTGTTCGTTACCCCATGCATACTTCTATTATGCGAGCGAACGGAGTGTATAGGCCTCGTGTCCCTTGGCTATCGGATGGCGTGACCTGTTCGCCGTGGAATCACTGAATGACGAAGCTGGCCGGATACTCGAGGTCACGTAGCCAATGTGCGGTCATGTGCGCAGCTGTGAGGAAGAGGAAGCATTATCGACAGTCTCTCGGACTGTCTATATAACGGAGCGTCCCAAGCAACGGACATATGCTCCGAATGCGAAATGTCTGTACCACAACACCCAGTCCCATATGTTGTTGTACGAGAGAGGGACCTCTCTCGCTCGCAGCCCGGATGGACCTGGACGAGCTAGGAACCGGACTAACAGGCTTCCTCCGATCTGTCCTCTAATCCGTCGTCACTGGGTGTGTACTAAAGTCTATTATAGTGCTCGCATCACCCAAATCTCCTTCCTAGACCGCAACGGACGAACCCGACTGCCGAACCATTCGATGAATGGACGCTATACTGGGTGAGCTAGCGAATGTCAACTCCATCGATCCTACTAGGGACCTCTTAGGTGATTGACGTATTCCATGAGCACTTATTGCCGCTAGCTCTTCATTAACTATGACGACAGAGGCACACTTTTGAAAAACATCTCAGTAACTTTGCGAACAAGAAACCAGACATGCTTGTTAATAGCAAGCATATAATAATATATATAGCGTCGTTCAATAATTCGAAAGTTGTGTGACATTATTGGACTGTGTTGGAACTGAGGGACGATGTCCCTGAACCGAACCAAAAATTTCTGTGTCCACCAACGCTATAAGTTTCTTATCCGGCATCGCAGCATTCTGGTCCGACGAAAGAACCTCTAGAAGATAAAGTCAGATGACATATACAGCAGCTTATGTTGTTCCGAAAGGGAAAGCTCGAAATCCTCCGAATCCCTTTCGGCATCCCGTCTGACCGGATGAAATTTTCGGACGTCTGTACCTGCTTCCGCGGAGCGTCCCGACCCAGCGTCGTCGGATAATACATAATGCGACAGAGATTCTGTCGTTGCTGGGATGCTGTGATAAGCTGTGCTATTTGGGATAGCACGTCCGTCACCGAGGCCTGTGCAGTAGCGGTCTTACGATGCTTTGCTGCTGGAAGCTCCGTGTACGTTGACTCCCGCACACTTTCTTATGCGAACGTCCGGAGTCTGCAGGCCTCGTGCCCCTGGCTACCGGATGGTGTGACCTGGTCGCCGATGATTCTCTGATTGGCGAAGCTGACTGGATATCCGAGGTCACGTAGCCAAGAGCGGTCGTGTGCGCGCTACCATGAGGATGAGGAAGCCTTATTGACAGTCTCTCTGGACTGACTATATATCGGAGCGTCCCGAGCGGCGGACGTATGCTCCGATTGCGAAACACTTTGTACCACAACATCTGGGGCCAGATGTTGTTGTACGAGAGAGGGGCCTCTCTCGCTCGCAGTCCGGAGGACCTGGACGAGCTATGAACCGGACTAAAAGGCTTCCTCCGTTCTCTCCTCTAATCCGCCGTCACTGGGTGTGCATTTGGTTGATTTATAGTGCTCACATCACCCAAAACTCCTTCTAGACCGCAACGGACGAACCCGGCTGCCGAACCATTCGATGAATGGACGCTACACCGGGCGAGCTAGTGGACGTCAAAGGCCGTCGAACCTACTAGGGTCCTCTTAGGCAACTGACGTATTTACATGAGCACTTTTCCGCTAGCTCTTCATTAATTGTGACGACGGAGGCACACTTTTGGAAGACATCACGGATACATCACCCTGTTCTTGATCGTCTGAAATAGAGATTGATAAAGTAGAGTGACCCTGCGGGGAAAGGACCGGAATGGCCAATTCCCCACTAACATACCGTAACACACTCTTCCCATGTTGTCATCGAAATAAACACATACAGAACAGGAGTTAGTGCGACTACACTGACTACATTATACAATGATTATGAAAGTCAGAGGAAGATTTCCTCTTATTACAATAGAACAATATCCTTTCATTGTGAAAAGGAAACAAAGTCCTAGTACTCGCACCAACCCCTGACAATCAAAATACATAATAACATGATCCATTAACATAGAAAAAATAATTGAAATCAAAAAATTTTGAAAAAATATTTTTTCAGAACAGCCCAAGTTTCTGAAAAGTAACGTTGAGCCCCAATGGATCCCAAGCCTAAGTGTGGACAAAAATTCTAAAAATATTTTAAACAATTTATGCAACACTTATGAACAATAATAATGTATCTAGTTATGATTAAATTAACATCAAGATATTATTTTCAAGAAATCCCCCCTCACACAGAGGGCTGTTGTAAATGTAAACAATAAGTGTAAAAACACCAGAACAAGACTCCAGGCACCCTGGCCCGAAATCAGTTACCAATAATACACTATCTGATGCAAAACAGAGACTTCCAGGGAAGAAACTGCAGAACATCAGATGGTAGATGCAGAACACTACGCCTAACCACCCATAGGTGAAGACGTAAACATGGGGAAAAGAACAGAATTCATTCTGTTATCCAGCTAAAACTCGCAAGAAATTTTAGTAATAATATTACAGAAAATATGCCAAAAGCATGGGAGAATAGCAAGA
Source organism: Pictodentalium vernedei (assembly GCA_031216915.1). NCBI lineage: Eukaryota > Metazoa > Mollusca > Scaphopoda > Dentaliida > Dentaliidae > Pictodentalium > Pictodentalium vernedei. The sequence continues at coordinate 59,848,986 of CM062293.1, forward strand.
GGGGACTTAAAGGAAAGGGAGAGAGGAAAACACTGAACAAGCAGTGTAACTTGATAACAAGAATGACCACAACAGGCTGTTGCCTCGAAAATAGGTAACTTAACATAATTTCATTAAAAAATTTTAAGTTACAGCCCTGATAATTTTCTGTCACTCATTTTTCCTCTCCTCCTTCTATATCCTCCTTAGAATCACCATTTCTCTAATATTTATGTGTCTGGCATCATTTAAACTGAGATTTACAAGCACAAAGATCAGTCAGATGTTAACTGATGAAGGGCCAAACAAAGAATGATTAATGGCGCCAATTTTGAGACGTCCTTGACACTGTGCATGCACAGTAGAGGTGAAGTATGGAGGGTCATTCAGGACATGTTTTCTTTGGTTTTAAATGCAAATTTTGGGGATTGGGGGGCAAAATTTGTGTTTGGCCCTATATTTTTAAGAGTTAGCACCAGCTATGTCTGGGTCATTGGTACAGTATAAAAATATATTCAATTAACAGGGTTATTCAGTTAAGAGATATCCAAATAGGTGGCTCCACTGTAATCCTGACAAAAATTACAGTGAGGCCCAATTATTTGGATATCTCTTAATTGAAAAACCCTGCAGTCGAGACGGAGCATCCCGAGCGGCAGGTGTGGTCGTTTGCTCCGGCCTCTGCAAGTTTCTCATAACCTCTGGCCCCAGATGTTGTTGGGTTAGAGAGGGAACTCTCCCACACGCGTCCTTGTTAGACCTTGCCGAACCTCCTGACAAGAAACTTGCTGACTTCCTCCCTATTTCCATCATCGCTGGGTGAGCATTCGATTTTAAGGTGCACGCTTGACCCAAATTTACATTTCCCTCGACCGCAACAGACATACCCGGTGTTACAGCTCCAACAGACAAAGTAATCACTTCTCTGCTTGAACTAGCTGCTTACAGGGGATTGAGAATATTAACTAGAGGCCTTATCCCTTGCGTAATATTCAAGAGTACCTTTGCAGCTAGCTCTCTTTGCTCATCAAAACACGTTGACTGTAGAACATCTTTGGTGGGCGTCTCAGTACCATCACCATGTTCTTATTCCTCTTAAGTCTAGACAGAGCGTCCTGAGCGGCCGGTGTAGATGTATGCTGCAGCCTGTGTAAGTTTCTCATAATAATCTCTGGCCCCAGATGCTGTTGGGTTAGAGAGGGACCTCTCCCGCTTGCAGTCTTGTCACACCTTGCCAAACCTCCCGACAAGAAATTTCCTGACTTCCTCCATATTTCTGTCATCAGTGGGAGAGCATTCGATTTTTAGGTTCTCGCTCTACGCAAATCTACATTTCCTTTGACCACAACTGACATACCCAGTGTTATGGCTTCCATGGACTGAGTAAACGATTCACCAGTCGAGCTTGCCGCCTGCAAGGGATTAAGAACATTAACTAGAGGCCCTATCCCTGGCTTAAATTTCAAAAGTACCTTTACAGCTAGCTCTGTTAGCTCATCAAAGCACAATGACAGTAGCAGACTCTAGCAGACTCTTTTTGTGCGTTTCAATACCATCACCATGTTCTTGTTCCTCTGAAAAAGAAACTAAAAAACTTGAATTATCGTGCGGTGAGAGCACTGGCATAGACATCTCACCGCCACCAACAAACCCTGACACCCGTTTCCAACATCTGTCATCCCAACCCACGCATGCAGGACAAGAATCTGCAGGAGTACACTGACTACAGGCAAGGCAACAAGCATGTAAATCTGAGGAAGACTTCCTCACCTTTTATTTGGAGCTGTAAGCTTTTGTGATTCAATCAAAACAAGTGTTTGACCACGGAGGTGGTATTAGTCCCCTACGGCGCTTTTGTGACATAAGGTGTTTTTGTCACAGAAGACACTAGAGTAAATAAGCATCTTGGATTTTGAAAAAAAAATATTAAGCGTGCATAATCCCCTCACAACCCTTTACCCATGTACCATATATGAAAGGCGTAGCTTGAATCATGTTGGAGGGAGGGGTGGTAACATAAAATACAGAAAAAAGCTTAAAAAACACAACAAAAATGGCCGCCATTCTGCCATCTTGAATTTTGAAAAATAAATATTGACTGTGCATCATCCCCTCAGAACCATTTATCCATGTACCAAATATGAAACATGTAGCTTGAAGCATATTAGAGGGAGAGGTGGTAACATAAAAACAGACAGACAGACAGATGTTAGTTTTTGAAAAAAAAATATTGAGAATGCATAATCCCCTCACAACCACTTTATCCATGTACCATATATGAAAAGTGCAGCTTGAACCATGTTGGAGGGCAGTGGTAACATACAATAGAGAAAAAAGCTTAAAAAACACAACAGAAATGGTTGCCATGGAGCCATCTTGAATTTTGAAGAAAAAATATTGATCGTGCATCATCTCCTTCCAACCCTCTATTCATGTGCCAAATATGTAGCATGAACCCTGTTGGTGGGAGGGGTGGTAACATGAAAATAGAGAAAAAAAGCTTAAAAACACAACAAAAATGGCCGCCATTCCGCCATCTTGGATTTTGAAGAAAAAAATTTTGAGCATGCATAATCCCCTCAGAACCATTTATCCATGTACCAAATATGAAAGGTGTAGCTTGAACCATGTTGGTGGGAGGGGTGGTAACATGAAAATAGAGAAAAAAGGCTTAAAAAACACAACGAAAATGGCCGCCATCTTGAATTTTGAAAAAAAAATTTTGAGCGTGCATCATCCCCTCAGAACCATTTATCCATGTACCAAATATGAAAGGTGTAGCTTAAAGCATGTTGGGGGGAGAGGTGGTAACATAAAAAAACAGAAAGACTGACAGACAGACAGACGGTCGAACGGACAGATGGACAGACGGATGGACAGACGGACGGAGTGCAATCCTATAGTCCCCTTACGGTTCCCGTAGGGGACTAATAAGTCAATTGTACACCTATAAACTCCACAATAAATATATGATAAAGATACATAAATAATTGCAATCAAAATCGCAAAATTAAATTCAAACATTTTTCAAAAAAGTTTTGAAAAAAGGAACATGAAGAGCCCAAGGGCATCCCGATAGAGCCTAAGTGTGGACAAAATCCAATTTTTTTAGCTGCACTACCGGGAATCATAATCAATGTATCTTACAACATTCCTACAGTAATATAATATCTAAATACAACAAATATTTGAAGACATTGCTAATGTAAACAATGTCAAAGAAAAAAAAACGCAAACAAGACATCAGGCACAGAAAAAAGGCCAAAAGTCAGTAATAGATTTTAAAACTACCAGATGTAAAGCAAGATCTTCAAACGAAGAAAAAATGATACATCAGATAGAAGATGCAAGACCAAAACAAGCTAACACACATAGGGTGAGGACGTAACCATAGGGATAAACATTCTGTAAAACACATTAAACTCCCAAGAAATTTAAAACTACCGATAAAAAATAGACAAAAAGCTTATGAGTTTAACAGGAGGGCTTCAAGGAGGGATAGGGAAAGAACACTTAACAAACAGTGGATAAATCATTAGCAAGAATAATGACGTCAGGTGCATTTCCAGAAAATGGGAAACAAGAAATAATTTCTATAGTTATTATAAATTTACAGCTCTGAATGTTTCCAACCACCGTTGTTTCCTTCCATCATCCATTTACAACTTTGGATCGACCAATTTTACTACTGACTTGTGTCTGGCATCCTCAGAAAAGGAGATTTAAAAGCACAGATGTCAGTTCATTGTTGCTGACTTTAGGGCCAAACAAAGAATGATGGTTTGCGCCAATTTCGGTACCTTCCTGGAAATTGCACATGCTCAGACCTAAAAGAATGGGGGACAATCTAGAACTTGATTTTTTTGGCTTTGTATGCAAATTTGGGGGATTGCGGGCAAAATTTCTGTTTGGCCCAGGATTAATTTGATTAAGCATCAGCTAGTCAGAGCCACTGGTTGTCGTATAAAAATATGTGGTTGATATTAATGACGAAAATATATAAAACAAAGTTCTGTTATTATACGATCCTCAGATCCATAATTCTAGTCATAGGTAACCATTATCGGTGAGTTGAATTATCACTGTTTCTTAACGCAAATGGAAGCACGTCTTCCCAGATGGCAGAAGAGAAAAGAATGATTCATTGGTTACACGTCAGCGCACTGGTATCGGAAGCCCTGTAAGTATAATAGGAGATGAGCTTGGGAAAGATGAAAACAGAGGGTAATTTTCCGAGTTAGGGACTTCTGCTGTATTGCAAGCCTGTAGTAAACAATTGCATGGAAGGTTGATAAGAAATTATATTAAATTAACAGGGTTATTCAGTTAAGAGATATCCAAATAAGTGGACTCCACTGTAATCGTAACAAAAATTACAGTGGAGCCCAATTATTTGGATACCTCTTAATTGAATAACCCTGCACTCTAGATGGAGCATCACAAGCGGCAGTTGTGGTTGTATGCCCCGATCTCTGTAAGTTTCTCATAACAACTAGAGCTCGCATCCTTGTTAGACCTTGCCGAGCCTCCTGACAAGAAACTTTCTGACTTCCTCCCTATTTCTGTCATCGCTGGGTGAGCATTCGATTTTAAGGTGCTCGCTCTACCCAAATCTACATTTCCTTTGACCGCAACAGACATACCCGGTGTTACGGCTCCATCAGACGGAGTGAACACTTCACTGCTTAAATTAGCTGCTTGCAAGGGATTAAGAACACTAACTAGAGGCCTTATCCCTTGCTTAATATTGAAGAGTACCTTTGCAGCTAGCTCTGTTTGCTCTTCAAATGGAAACTGCAGATGCACAGACATGAAAGTATGGAGGACCATCCAGGAAATTATCACTGAGATAAGAGATATCAAGTGGAGTGACCTCCCCCACTCGCGTCCTTGTTAGACATTGCTGAGCCTCCTGACAACAAACTTGCTGATTTCCTCCCTATTTCCGTCATCGCTGGGAGAGCATTCGATTTTAAGGTGCTCACTCTCCCCAAATCTACATTTCCTTCATCCCCAAGAGACATAGCCGGTGTTATGGCTCCATCAGATGGAGTGAACACTTCACCGCTTGAATTAGCTGCTTGCACAGGATTAAGAACACTAACTAGAGGCCTTATCCCTTGCTTAATATTCAAGAAAACCTTTGCAGCTAGCTCTGTTTGCTCATCAAATGGAAATTGCACATGCAGAGACCTAAAAGTATGGAGGACCATCCAGGGCTTAATTTTTTTGGCTTTGTATGCAAATTTTGGGGATTGGGGGCAAATTTTGGGGATTGGGGGCAAAATTTGTGTTTGGCCCTGGATTAATTTGAGTATGCACCAGCTAGTCTGAGCCATTGATTGTCGTATAAAAATATGTGGTTGAAATTAATAACGAAAATATATAAAACACAGTACTATCATTATACGATCCTCAGATCCATAATTCTAGTAATAAGTAACCATTGTCAGCGAGTTAAAGTATCACTGTTTCTTAATGCAAATCGAAGCACGTCTTCCCAGACGGCAGAACAGAAAAGAATGATTCATTGGCTACAAGTCTGAGCACTGGTACCGGAAGCCCTGTAACTGTAATAGGAGAAGAGCTTGGGAAAGATGAAAATAGAGAGTAAATTTTCCGAGTTAGGGACTTCAGCTGTATTGCAAGCCTGTAGTAAACAATTGTAGGGTAGGTTGATAAGAAATTATATTAAATTAACAGGGTTATTCAGTTAAGAGATATCCAAATAAGTGGGCTCCACTGTAATCCTGACAAAAATTATAGTGGAGCCCAATTATTTGGATATCTCTAAATTGAATAACCCTGCAGTCTAGACAAAGCATCCCCGAGTGGCAGGTGTGGTAGTATGCTCCGGCCTCTGCAAGTTTCTCATAACAACCTCTGGCCCAGATGTTGTTGAGTTAGAGAGGGACCACTCCCTCTCGAGTCCTTGTTAGACCTTGCCGAGGCTCCTGACAAGAAACTTGCTGACTTTCTCCTTATTTCCATCATCGCTGGGTGAGCATTCGATTTTTAGGTACTCGCTCTACCCAAATCTACATCTGCTTCGACTGTAATGGACATACCCAGGGTTATGGCTCCCACGCACTGAGTAACCAATTCCACCGGTGAGCTAGCTGCCTGCAAGGGATTAAGAACACTAACTAGAGGCCTTATTCCTTGCTTAATATTCCAGAGTACCTTTGCAGCTAGCTCTGTTTGCTCATCAAAACGCGACGACTGTATAACACCTTTTGTGGGTGTCTGAATACCATCATCATGTTCTTATTCATCTGCAGTCTAGACAGAGTGTCTGGAGCGGCAGGTGTAGACGTATTCTTCGGCCTGTGTAAGTTTCTCATAACAATCTCTGGCCCCAGATGCTGGTGGCTTAGAGAGGGACCTCTCCCGCTCCGCTCGCAGTCTTGTCAGACCTTGCCAAACGTCCCGAGAAGAAATTTCCTGACTTCTTCCATTTTTCGGTCATCAGTGGGAGAGCATTCGATTTTTAGGTGCTCGCTCTACCCAAATCTACATTTCCTTCGAGGGCAACTGACATACCCAGTGTTATGGCTCCCACGGACTGAGTAACCGATTCACCGGTCGATCTAGCTTCCTGCAAGGGAATAAGAACACTAACTAGAGGCCTTATCCCTTGCTTAATATTCAACAGTACCTTTACAGCTAGCTCTTTAAGCTCATCAAAGTGCGATGATAGTAGTTGACTTTTTGTTGGGCGTTTCAATAACATCACCATGTTCTTGTTCCTCTGAAAAAGAAACTGAAAAACCTGAATTATCTTAGGGTGAGAGCACTGGCATAGCAATCTCACCGCCAACAAGAAACCCTGACACCCGTTTCCAACATCTGTCATCCCAACCCCTGCATGCAGGACAAGAATCTGCAGTACACCGACAATAGGCAGGCAACAAGCATGTAAATCTGAGGAAGACTTCCTCGCCTTGTATTTAGAGCTGTAAGGTTTCATGATTCAATCAAAATAAGTCGATAGTACACCTATAAACTCAACAAAAATTATATGATAAAGATACATAAATAATTGCAATCAAAATCTCAAAATTAAATTCAAACATTTTGCGAAAAAATTTTGAAAAAAAGGAACATGAAGAGCCCAAGGGCATCCCGATATAGCCTAAGTTGGTTGTCGTATAAAAATATGTGGTTGAAAATATAAAACACAGTCCTGTTATTATACGATCCTAAGATCCATAATTCTAATCATAGGTAACCAATATCAGTGAGTTGAATTATCACTGTTTCTTAACGCAAATGGAAGCACGTCTTCCCAGACGGCAGAAGAGAAAGAATGATTCATTGGTTACACGTCTGCGCACTGGTACCGGAAGCCCTGTAACTATATTAGGAGAAGCGCTTGTGGAAGATGAAAATAGAGAGTATATTTTCCAAGTTAGGGACTTCCACTGTATTGCAAGCCTATAGTAAACAATTGTAGGCTAGGTTGCTAAGCAATTATATTCAATTAACAGGGTTATTCAGTTAAGAGATATCCAAATAAGTGGGCTCCACTGTAATTCTGACAAAAATTACAGTGGAGCCCAATTATTTGGATATCTCTTAATAGATTAACCCTGCAGTCTCGACGCAGCATCCCAAGCGGCATGTCTGGTCGTACGCTCCGGCCTCTGTAATTAATTCCCAATTTTTTAAGAAACTCGACAACCTTCCATCCACTGGAATGCGACAGAGGTTTACACCATCACCTCCTGGACCTGCGAGGCTTGCGGAAGGAGAAACCATGTCCTCCACGGCCCGCACCTCGCGTCATCGACCTGGGGGCGTCTGACCTGTTATTACAGCCAGCATTACGGCCCCTACTAGAGTCGCTGCCTTGACGGTCTCTAAAATAAGGCCTAGAGGAAGCGTACGAACCTCTATAGGAACTTCCCCTGGACATACCCATCCCAGAAGTTCCTAGCCTACTTTTCTCCGCTGATTCTGACTTTTTAGAAGCGAACTTAAATAGCAGAGAGTCTGAAGCTTTCTTAGTTAATTGGTCATAAATAGCAGAAAGCTTGTCGTCAAAGAGAAGTTCTCCGGAGAGAGAGTTTTTCACCTTACTATCCACTCTCGTGGATGTTGCTGGGGCTCCATCATGTCTAACCAACTCCATATTGGCCACTAAAAGGGCGGAGTTATACGTGGAAAAGGCAATAGCCCTTGGCAGAACTCTCAAGGAAGTTTGTACGTCCTGAAATTCTTGTCCTTCAAGGCGTAATGACAACGCTCTGGTAAGGCGATCTGCATACGAAATTGCGTCTAAATTTGCTCTATTGGACGAACTTGTTGTTTCCAACGTAGACCTTTGAATAGACATAGATGGCATGGATAATTCAAGGTCTTCAGCCTGGTCGTCTAGACGCAGAGGAACTTAATGAAAGGCAGATTAAGAGCATTAGCCGTAAGGAAGGCTGACTTGCCCGTTTTGGAAGCAAGTTTACTGATAGCGTTGTTCAAAAGCTCGAATGTCCGTGAGACACTCCTGGACTGAGACGGAAACTCAGGGACGGAGTCCCTAAACTGATTGAAAAATTTGGTGTCCAGTGACGCTATAAGCCTCCTATCCAGCTGTGCAGCATCCTGGTTTGCTGGAACAACTTCAGGAAGGAAATGCCGGATTAACTCAACGGCGATTTTATGTTGTTCCGAAAGGGAGAATTCCAACTCATCAGTATCCCTTTCTCCATCCTGACGGACCTCGTGAACTTCTCAGTCGTCCACTCCAGAACCAGCTGCGGAATGAACTGACCCAGCATCATCAGATAATTCTTGCTCCGAGAGAGCTTCTGCCGGCTGCTGCTATGATCTGTGCTATCTGCGATAGCACGTCCATTATCGAGGTCTGCGGAGCTGCGGTCTTACAGGATTTTGCCGCAGGAAGCTCCGTGGACGTTGTCTCCTGCATACTTCTGTTTTGCAAACGTCCGGAAGAAGAAGGCCTCGTAACCTTGGCTACCAGATGGCATGACCTATCCTAAGTTCCGTCGTCACTGGGTGTCTCTGTGGTAAGTTTATAGTGCTCGCAACACCCGTATTTCCTTCCTGGACCGCAACGGACGAACCCAGGTGCTGACCCATTTGGTGAATGGACGTGACACCGGGCGAGCTAGCGGACGTAGATGCCAACGCCGTCGACCCTACTTGGGGCCTCTTAGGCAATTGCCGTATATCCATGAGCACTTTTTCCGCTAGCTCTTCTCTACATTGTGACGACGGACACGCACTTGTAGACGACATCACAGAAACATCACTCTGTTCTTGTTCCTCTGATAAAGAGAGTGAAAAACTTGAGTGACCCTGCGGCAAGAGGACCGGCATGGTCCTCTCTCCCCACTAACAGCATACCGTGACACACATGTCCAACATTTGTCATCCCAATTGATACACACTGAACAAGGATTAGTGCGAGTACATTGACTACAATTGATACAGAAATCATGAGAATCAGAGAAAGATTTCCTTGCATTACAATTTGAGCAATAATCTTTCATTGTGAAAATAAACAGTCATGGTACCCGCAATAAGCCTTCAAAACAAAGATATATAATATAATAATCCATTATAATAATACGAAAAAATAATTTAAAAACAAAAATTTGGAAAATTTTTTTTCAGAAGAGCCAAAGTTCCCAAAGGGAACCCTGAGCCCAAATGGATCCCCAGAATGCCTAAGTGTGGACAAAAATTTTAAATCATTTTGAAAAATTAATGTAACACTTACAAAGAATATTAATGTATCTTACTATGAATTAAACTAGGTAGAAGACAAGAAATCACTATCAGAAGTAACTGTTGTCAACGTAAACAAAAAGTGTGAACAAACCAGAAACCCGACTCCAGGCACTGGTAACCATGGCCCGAAATCAGTGACTAATTTAAACACTATCTTATGCTAAACAGAGCCTTCCCCAGAAGAAACAGCAGAACATCAGATGGTAGATGCAGACCAAAATGCCTGAACACCCAAAGGTGAGGACGTAAACATGGGGAAAAAACAGAAAATAATTCTGTTTCCAAGCCAAAACTCCCAAGAAATTTTACTAATAAACATTACAAAAAATAAGCCAAAAGCATGGGAGCATGTTCCACTGCAATTGCTGGATCCGAGTTTTACAGTTATGACGGATGCCAGTCAATAGGTTGGGACACAACATTGAGCCCAACGAATTTGAAGTGCTAGGGTCTTTGGGATCCGCAGTTCCTAATCAAGCACATAAACATCAAAGTAATGATGTCAATTTGTCTTGCGCCATGTCATTAGATGGACGTTTTTCAGAATGCACACGTGCAAATTCTGTCCGACAATACGACAGTGGTAGCGTATATTCGGAATCAGGGAGGCACTCATTCCATTCCATTGTTCAAGCTAACGGAATGAATCCTTCTGTTTGTACTAGAGCATCAGGTTCTTCTATCGGTCCGTCATATTCCGGGTTGTCTGAACGTATTAGCAGACTTCCTTTCACGGAGGGAGTCGCTTGTTGCTGTCAGAATGGAATCTCAACAAACGAGTATACAATCAGATTTGCTACCAATGGGAGCAGCCAATGATAGACTTATTTGTGACGCATCTCAACAATCAGTTGCAGACGTATCGATCTTGTGGGACGAATGAGAGGATATGTGTATCCTCCAGCGCCGTCAATTCAACAGACATTGCTCAAGATAAATCAATCTCAATGCTATTCTGTGGTAGCATCTCTGTCCCCACAGAGACCGTGGATTATTCTACTCAGGTTTCTGTTGTGGAACATGCTGTGGAAGCTTACTCCACATTTTGGTCCGTTCTATTGCTAGATGGATTCAATTAACTATCCGTACTGCTGATCTAAATTTATCTTCAACTCAGCAGTCTGTGTTTAGATTTCCGCTCATGAAGTAAGGGCTCCATCTACTTCTTGGGTTTTCGCTAATAGTGTTGCTATTACTGATCTAATGAAGGCTGCATATTGATCTCAGCCTTCCACTTTCACAAATTTTTTATCTTAAGAAATATTGAGTCCATTTCTGGAGATCTGCATTGTTTAGATCCGTCATCTGTTGCTCAGTATGTCATCCACCTCACAGTTGCAACTATGGTTATGCAGGTTTTCTGTTCCGGCAGGGACTCTGTCCTGCTGCCCTCTTTGCTCTGGGGTATTTGACCCAGGGCAAGGGGAAGGGGGGGGGGGAGGGTGTTCCCTTAGGTCACCTGCTTTATAGCGTAAAGCAAGGGAATACCTCCTCTGGAGTCAGTAATTCTGAGTCGGCAGTGGGATGGTTTTGCTCCATGTAATATTTTTAAAGTGTAGCTCAGTGTGAAACATTTGTATGTGTCACGTTTCACATGGGCGTTAATATACAATCTTCAGACCCTGTTAATGAGTATAAGAGTCTCATTTCTCTGGACTTCCTTTATTTATTGGCTTTTCTTTAAAAATAATTAGCATAACGAGTTATACTGGATGTTAATAGAGCTCATTGAGGTTATTGTGCTCAATTACAGAATGGTGTTGTGTCTTTCTTTTTGATGCAAATAAGAAAGATACATGTAAAGCCTATTTCTCATTTTCTCCTCGAGGGGATAATTCGGTTATATGTAGTTCAGCCTATTGGATTTTCCTTTATGTCCTAGGCCATCCAACCTTTTTACTATTCAGCTAAGTCTGGGTCATTGGTACAGTATAGAAATGTTAAAAAAATTATAGTAATTTATAGATTTTTTATACTTACCAATGACCCAGATGGGGATGGACCTCCCATGAGTTGGGAACTCAAACCTCCCCGCTGAGCACATAACGCCTACCAGGCACTGGTTGTAAGAATGATTTTTGGTGCCAATTTTGAGACCTCCTTGACACTGCGCATTTGCAGGGCAGTAAAGGTATGGAGGACCATATAGGACATCTAATTTTCGGTTTTTGATGCAAATTTGGGGGATCTGGGGGTAAAATTTGCATTTGGCCCTAAATATTTAAGAGTTTGCACCAGCTAAGTCTGGGTCATTGGTACAGTATAAAAATATATATAAAACACAGTCATGCTATTATATGATCCTCAGATCCATAATTCTAGTCATAGGTAACCATTATCAGCGAGATGAATCATCACTGTTTCTTAACGCAAATGGAAGCACGTCTTCCCAGATGGCAGAACAGAAAAGAATGATTCATTGGTTACACGTCCGCGCACTGGTACCAGAAGCCTTGTAACTGTAATAGGAGAAAAGCAGCTTAGGAACGATAAAAAAAGAGAGTAAACTTTCAGAGTTAGGGACTTCAACTGTATTGCAAACCGATAGTAAACAATTGTAGGGTAGGTTGATAAGAAATTATATTCAATTAACAGGGTTATTCAGTTAAGAGATATCCAAATAAGTGGGCTCCACACAATCCTGACAAAAATTACAGTGGAGCCCAATTATTTGGATATCTCTTAAAAGAATAACCCTGAAGTCTAGACGGAGCATCCCGAGCGGCAGGTGTGGTCATATGCTCCGGCCTCTGCAAGTTTATCATAACAACCTCTTGCCCAGATGTTGTTGGGTTAGAGAGGGACCTCCCCAACTCGTGTCCTTGTTGGACCTTGCCGAGTCTCAATACCATCACCATGTTCTTATTCCTCTGCAATCTAGACAGAGCAGCCCGAGCAGCAGGTGTAGACGTATGCTCCGGGCTGTGTAAGTTTCTCATAACAACCTCTGGCCCCAGATGCTGTTGGCTTAGAGAGGGACCTCTCCCACTTGCAGTCCTGTCAGACCTTGCCGAACCTCCCGACAAAAAATTTCCTGACTTCCACCAAATTTCTATCGTCAGTGGGAGAGCATTCGATTTGTAGGTTCTCGCTCTACCCAAATCATTTCCTTTGACCGCAACAGACATACCCAGTGTTATGGATCCCACGGACTGAGTAACCGATTCACCGGTCAAGCTAGCTGCCTGTAAGGGATTAAGAACACTAACTAGAGGCCTTATCCCTTGCTTAATAATCAAGAGTACCTTTACAGCTAGCTCTGTTAGCTCATCAAAGCATGATGACAGTAGCAAACTTTTGTTGGGCGTTTCAATACCATCACCATGTTCTTGTTCGTCTGAAAAAGAAAGTGAAAAACTTGAATTATTGTGTGGTGAGAGCACTGGCATAGGCATCTCACCGCCAACAACAAATTCTGACACCTGTTAACAACATCTGTCATCCCAACCCACGCATGTAGGACAAGAATCTGCAAAAGTACACCGACTACAGGCAAGGCAACAAGCATGTAAATCTGAGGAAGACTTTCTCACCTTTTATTTGGAGCTGTAAGCTTTCGTGATTCAAACAAAACAAGTGTTTGACCACGGAGGTGGTATTAGTCCCCTACGGCGCTTTTGTGACATAAGGTGTTTTTGTCACAGAAGTCACTAGAGTATATATGCATCTTGGATTTTGAAAAAAAAATATTGAACGTGCATAATTCCCTCACAACCCTTTATCCATGTACCATATATGAAAGGCGTAGCTTGAATCATGTTGGAGGGAGGGGTGGTAACATAAAATACAGAAAAAAGCTTAAAAAACACAACAAAAATGGACGCCATTCTGCCATCTTGGATTTTGAAAAATAAATATTGACTGTGCATCATCCCCTCAGAACCATTTATCCATGTACGAAATATGAAAGGTGTAGCTTGAAGCATTTTAGAGGGAGAGGTGGTAACATAAAAACAAACAAACAAACAGGCAGGCAGGCAGGCAGGCAGGCAGGCAGACGTAAGATTTTGATTTTGAAAAAAAAATATTGAGCATGCATAATCCCCTCACAACCTCTTTATCCATGTACCATATATGAAAAGTGCAGCTTGAACCATGTTGGAGGGAGCAGTGGTAACATACAATAGAGAAAAAAGCTTAAAAAACACAACAGAAATGGTTGCCATGGCGCCATCTTGAATTTTGGAGAAAAAAAATATTGAACATGCAACATCCCATTACAACCCTCTATCCATGTGCCAGATATAAAAAGTGTAGCTTGAACCATGTTGGAGTGAGGGGTGGTAACATAAAATAGAGAAAAAAGCTTAAAAGACACAACAAAAATGGCCGCCATGCCACCATCTTGGATTTTGAAGAAAAAATATTGAATGTGCATCATTCCCTTCCAACCTTCTATTCAGGTGCCAAATATGCAAAGTGTAGCTTGAACTCTGTTGGTGGGAGGGGTGGTAACATGAAAATAGAGAAAAAAAAGCTTAAAAACACAACAAAAATGGCCGCCATTCCGACATCTTGGATTTTGAAAAAAAAATTTTGAGTGTGCATCATCCCCTCAGAACCATTTATCCATGTACCAAATATGAAAGGTGTAGCTTGAACCATGTTGGTGGGAGGGTGGTAACATGAAAATAGAGAAAAAAGGCTTAAAAAACACAACGAAAATAGGCGCCATTCCGCCATCTTGAATTTTGAAAGAAAAATTTTGAGCGTGCATCATCCCCTCAGAACCATTTATCCATGTACCAAATATGAAAGGTGTAGCTTAAAGCATGTTGGAGGGAGAGGTGGTAACATAAAAAACAGACAGACTGACAGACAGACAGATGGTCGGATGGACGGACGGACAGACGGATGGACAGATGGATGGAGTGCAATCCTATAGTCCCCTTACGGTTCCCGAAGGGGACTAATAAGTCAATTGTACACCTATAAACTCCACAATAAATATATGATAAAGATACATAAATAATTGCAATCAAAATCGCAAAATTAAATTCAAACATTTTTCAAAAAAGTTTTGAAAAAAGGAACATGAAGAGCCCAAGGGCATCCCGATAGAGCCTAAGTGTGGACAAAATCCAATTTTTTTAGCTGCACTACCGGGAATCATAATCAATGTATCTTACAACAATCCTACAGTAATATAATATCTAAATACAACAAATATTTGAAGACATTGCTAATGTAAACAATGTCAAAGAAAAAAAACGCAAACAAGACATCAGGCACAGAAAAAAGGCCCAAAGTCAGTAATAGATTTTAAAGCTACCAGATGTAAAGCAAGATCTTCAAACGAAGAAAAAATGATACATCAGATAGAAGATGCAAGACCAAAACAAGCTAACACACATAGGGTAAAGACGTAACCATAGGGATAAACATTCTGTAAAACACATTAAACTCCCAAGAAATTTAATAAAAATTTTCGATAAAAAATAGACAAAAAGCTTAGGAGTTTAACAGGAAGGCTTCAAGGAGGGATAGGGAAAGAACATTTAACAAACAGTGGATAAATCATTAGCAAGAATAATGACGTCAGGTGCATTTCCCGAAAATGGGAAACAAGAAATAATTTCTATAGTTATTATAAATTTACAGCTCTGAATGTTTCCAACCACCGTTGTTTCCTTCCATCATCCATTTACAACTTTGGATCCACCACTTTTACTACTGACTTGTGACTGGCATCCTCAGAAAAGGAGATTTAAAAGCACAGATGTCAGTTCATTGTTGCTGACTTTAGGGCCAAACAAAGAATGATGGTTTGCGCCAATTTCGGTACCTTCCTGGAAATTGCACATGCACAGACCTAAAAGTATGGAGGACAATCTAGGTCTTAATTTTTTTGGCTTTGTATGCAAATTTGGGGGATTGTGGGCAAAATTTCTGTTTGGCTCTGGATTAATTTGATTGAGCACCAGCTAGTCTGAGCCACTGGTTGTCGTATAAAAATATGTGGTTGATATTAATGACGAAAATATATAAAACACAGTTTTGTTATTATACGATCCACAGATCCATAATTCTAGTCACAGGTAACCATTATCAGTGAGTTGAATTATCATTGTTTCTTAACGCAAATGGAAGCACGTCTTCCCAGATGGCAGAAGAGAAAAGAATGATTCATTGGTTACACGTCTGCGCACTGGTATCGGAAACCCTGTAAGTGTAATAGGAGAGGAGCTTGGGAAAGATGAAAACAGAGGGTCAATTTTCCGAGTTAGGGACTTCTGCTGTATTGCAAGCCTGTAGTAAACAATTGGCTGGGAAGGTTGATAAGAAATTATATTAAATTAACAGGGCTATTCAGTTAAGAGATATCCAAATAAGTGGACTCCACTGTAATCGTAACAAAAATTACAGTGGAGCCCAATTATTTGGATACCTCTTAATTGAATAACCCTGCACTCTAGACGGAGCATCACAAGCGGCAGTTGTGGTCGTATACCCCGACCTCTGCAAGTTTCTCCTAACAACTAGAGCTCGCGTCCTTGTTAGACCTTGCCGAGCCTCCTGACAAGAAACTTGCTGACTTCCTCCCTATTTCTGTCATCGCTGGGTGAGCATTCGATTATAAGGTGCTCGATCTACCCAAATGTACATTTCCTTTGACCGCAACAGACATACCCGGTGTTACGGCTCCAACAGACGGAGTGAACACTTCACTGCTTGAATTAGCTGCTTGAAAGGGATTAAGAACACTAAATAGAGACCTTATCCCTTGCTTAATATTCAAGAGTACCTTTGCAGCTAGCTCTGTTTGCTCTTCAAATGGAAACTGCAGATGCACAGACATGAAAGTATGGAGGACCATCCAGGAAATTATCACTGAGATAAGAGATATCAAAATAAGTGGAGTGACCTCACCCACTCGCGTCCTTGTTAAGACATTGCTGAGCCTCCTGACAACAAACTTGCTGATTTCCTCCCTATTTCCATCATCGCTGGGAGAGCATTCAATTTTAAGGTGCTCACTCTCCCCAAATCCACATTTCCTTCGACCCCTAGAAACATAGCCGGTGTTATGGCTCCATCAGACGGAGTGACCACTTCACCGCTTGAATTAGCTGCTTGCACGGGATTAAGAACACTAACTAGAGGCCTTATCCCTTGCTTAATATTCAAGAAAACCTTTGCAGCTAGCTCTGTTTGCTCATCAAATGGAAATTGCACATGCACAGACCTAAAAGTATGGAGGACCATCCAGGGCTTAATTTTTTTGGCTTTGTATGCAAATTTTGGGGATTGGGGGAAAAATTTGTGTTTGGCCCTGGATTAATTTGAGTATGCACCAGCTAGTCTGAGCCATTGATTGTCGTATAAAAATATGTGGTTGAAATTAATAACGAAAATATATAAAACACAGTACTGTCATTATACGATCCTCAGATCCATAATTCTAGTAATAAGTAACCATCATCAGCGAGTTAAAGTATCACTGTTTCTTAATGCAAATGGAAGCACGTCTTCCCAGATGGCAGAACAGAAAAGAATGATTCATTGGCTACAAGTCTGAGCACTGGTACCGGAAGCCATGTAAGTGTAATAGGAGAAGAGCTTGGGAAAGATGAAAATAGAGAGTAAATTTTCCGAGTTAGGGACTTCAGCTGTATTGCAAGCCTGTAGTAAACAATTGTAGGGTAGGTTGATAAGAAATTATATTAAATTAATAGGGTTATTCGGTTAAGAGATATCCAAGTAAGTGGGCCCCACTGTAATCCTGACAAAAATTATAGTGGAGCCCAATTATTTGGATATCTCTAAATTGAATAACCCTGCAGTCTAGACAGAGCATCCCGAGCGGCAGGTGTGGTAGTATGCTCCGGTCTCTGCAAGTTTCTCATAACCTCTGGCCCAGATGTTGTTGGGTTAGAGCTTGCGTCCTTGTTAGACCTTGCCGAGCCTCCTGACAGGAAACTTGCTGATTTCCTCCCTATTTCCGTCATTGCTGGGTGAGCATTCGATTTTTAGGTGCTCACTCTACCCAAATCTACATTTCCTTCGACCGTAATGGACATACCCAGGGTTATGGCTCCCACGCACTGAGTAACTGATTCCCCGGTTGAGCTAGCTGCCTGCAAGGGATTAAGAACACTAACTTGAGGCCTTATTCCTTGCTTAATATTCCAGAGTACCTTTGCAGCTAGCTCTGTTTGCTCATCAAAACGCGACGACTGTAGAACACCTTTTGTGGGCGTCTGAATACCATCATCATGTTCTTATTCATCTACAGTCTAGACAGAGTGTCTCGAGCGGCAGGTGTAGACGTATTCTTCGGCCTGTGTAAGTTTCTCATAACAATCTCTGGCCCCAGATGCTGGTGGCTTAGAGAGGGACCTCTCCCGCTCCGCTCGCAGTCTTGTCAGACCTTGCCAAACGTCCCGAGAAGAAATATCCTGACTTCTTCCATTTTTCGGTCATCAGTGGGAGAGCATTCGACTTTTAGGTGCTCGCTCTACCCAAATCTACATTTCCTTCGAGAGCAACACACATACCCAGTGTTATGGCTCCCACAGACTCAGTAACCGATTCACCGGTCGATCTAGCTTCCTGCAAGGGATTAAGAACACTAACTAGAGGCCTTATCCCTTGCTTAATATTCAAGAGTACCTTTACAGCTAGCTCTTTAAGCTCATCAAAGCGCGATGACAGTAGTAGACTTTTTGTTGGATGTTTCAATAACATCACCATGTTCTTGTTCCTCTGAAAAAGAAACTGAAAAACCTGAATTATCTTACGGAGAGAGCACTGGCATAGCAATCTCACCGCCAACAACAAACCCTGACACCCGTTTCCAACATCTGTCATCTCAAGCCCTGCATGCAGGACAAGAATCTGCAGTACACCGACTACAGGCAAGGCAACAAGCATGTAAATCTGAGGAAGACTTCCTCGCCTTGTATTTAGAGCTGTAAGCTTTCGTGATTCAATCAAAATAAGTCGATAGTAAACCTATAAACTCCACAATAAATATATGACAAAGATACATAAATAATAGCAATCGAAATCGAAAAATTAAATTCAAACATTTTTCAAAAAAGTTTTGAAAAAAAGGAACATGAAGAGCCCAAGGGCATCCCGAAATAGCCTAAGTTGGTTGTCATATAAAAATATGTGGTTGAAATTAATAACGAAAGTATATAAAACACAGTCCTGTTATTATACGATCCTAAGATCCATAATTCTAATCATAGGTAACCAATATCAGTGAGTTGAATTATCACTGTTTCTTAACGCAAATGGAAGCACATCTTCCCAGATGGCAGAAGAGAAAGAATGATTCATTCGTTACACGTCTGCGCACTGGTACCGGAAGCCCTGTAACTGTATTAGAAGAAGTGCTTGTGGAAGATGAAAATAGAGAGTAAATTTTCCAAGTTAGGGACTTCCACTGTATTGCAAGCCTATAGTAAACAATTGTAGGCTAGGTTGCTAAGCAATTATATTCAATTAACAGGGTTATTCAGTTAAGAGATATCCAAATAAGTGGGCTCCACTGTAATTCTGACAAAAAATACAGTGGAGCCCAATTATTTGGATATCTCTTAATAGATTAACCCTGCAGTCTAGACGGAGCATCCCAAGCGGCAGGTGTGGTCGTATGCTCCGGCCTCTGAAAGTTTCCCATAACAACCACTGGAACCAGATGTTGTTGGGTTTGAGCTCGCATCCTTGTTAGACCTTGCCGAGCCTCCTGACAAGAAACTTGCTGACTTCCTCCCTATTTCAGTCATCGCTGTGAGAGCATTCAATTTTAAGGTGCTCGCTCTACCCGAATTTACATTTCCTTTGACCACAACAGACATACCCGGTGTTACGGCTTCATCAGACGGAGTGACAACATCACTGCTTGAATTAGCTACTTGCAAGGGATTAAGAACACTAACTAGAGGCCTTATCCCTTGCTTATTATTGAAGAGTACCTTTGCAGCTAGCTCTGTTTGCTCATCAAATGAAGATGACTTTTCGTAAGCAGTACGTATAGTTAACTGAATACATCCAGCAATAAAATGAACCATAATGTCCTTTCTATTAGGCATCAAAGACAAAAAGAAACGCTTACGTTCCTTTCTAATGAACTCACACCTACGTTTATAAATACGTATTGCTCTAACAGGACAGAGTAAAGGCCTACGCCCATCGGAAGACGGAAGGGCCCTAACAACAATAGGTTCAGGATACTTATTAGGAGACTGATTCTTAGCCAAAAATCCAACATTAGTAGTAAAGGTAATAGTATTACCGACACTACGATAGTGAGAATCATCCACAGATAAAGCATGAAGCTCACTAACTCTTCTAGCAGAAGAGAAGGCTAAGAGAAAAGTTGTCTTATATGTTAAGAATTTGAAGTCAACTGTGTCAAGAGGCTCAAAAGGTGCTTCCTTTAGCTTAAGAAGAACCCATGCTAAATTCCACTTCAGAATTAATCTTAGGGTTCTAGGTCTATTTATCGAAAAGTTTCTTACTAATTTAGATAAAGAGACATTAGATCCAATCATTAATGTATCATGGTGTGCATACGTATCAGATAACATAGACCTATAACCCTTGATAGTAACAGGCTGCAGTTTGATCTCATCAAACAAATAGACCAGAAAATTTGCAATGTCAGGAATGGAGGGATCATATATATCCACAGAGTGATCCCAACACCACTGACGAAAGACCTTCCATTTTGCAGCATAATTTAGCAAAGAGGAGGTCCTCCTGCAATTAGAAATCGCATCCACTGCTCGTCCTGTAAAATGTTTACTGTGCAAGAAGGACCGCACAACGGAAATACGTGAAGGTTGAGACCTTGCGGATTGTGGTGAAGAGTGCGCGATTTCCCCTGCGACAGAAGATCCTCCCGTGGAGGAAGCTTCCGTGGCATGTCCCACAACAGACACCTGAGTAGATTTATCCACGGTTTCTGTGGAGACAGAGATGCTACCAACAGAATCTTGCACTGGGATTGCTTTATCTTGAGCAATATCTGCTGAATCAACGGAGCTGGAGGATATGCATATCCTATTATCCCGTCCCACGAGATCGATAGAGCATCTACTGCAAACGCTCGAGGATCCGGACATGGGGACACATACGTCTGCAACTGATTGTTGAGATGCATCGCAAACAAATCTATCATTGGCCGATCCCATTGGTAGCAAATCTGATTAAAAACCTGTTTGTTGAGAGTCCACTCCGACGGCAACAGGCGACCCCTCCGAGAAAGGGAGTCTGCCAACACATTCAGATGACCCGGAATATGACGGACCGATAGTAGAACCTGATGTTCCAATACAAACAGAAGGATTCTTTCCGTTAGCTTGAACAACGGAATGGAATGAGTGCCTCCCTGATTCTGAATATACCCTACTACCGTCGTATTGTCGGATAGAATTTGGACGTGTGCATTCTGAATAACGTCCATCCAATGACGCAACACAAGCCAAATTGACATCATTTCTTTGATATTTATGTGCTTGCTTAAAAACTGTGGATCCCAAAGACCCTGGCACCTCGAATCCGAAGGGCATAGTGTCGCACCCCAACCTGTTTGACTGGCATCCGTCATAATAGTAAAACTCGGATCCGGAAACTGCAGTGGAACTCCTTGGGTTAACCACTGAATATCTGCCCAAGTCTGAATCTCTTGTTTCACTTGGCTTGACAAGAGGATGTCCGTATCGAGCGAATGAGTCTTCGCCTTCCAATTCCGAGTCAAAAAGATTTGGAGAGGACGAGTGTGTAGCCACCCCATTTAAATGAGATCTGCGGCCGCTCCGCACAGACCTACCAGTCTCATGAATTCTCTCTCTGTAACCTTCTCTGAGTTTAGACAATAGTGAGTGTAACAATTCGCTCTGGTTAATGGCAGACGAACGAGATTGTTGTGCATCTCGAAGCTCATTCCCAGGTGGGTGAATGACTTGGTGGGCACCAGATCCGACTTCTGCTCATTTACTATGAAACCGAGACGTCGGAGTAATAGAAGCAGATTCTGCACATCGTTCTGAAGCGTTAACTCATTGCTGTAACTTTGAAGAATATCGTCCAGGTAGGCTGACGTTACCGCAGACGAATGAGCTCGGAAGTAAGTCATTACCGAGTTCATTATCCCAGTGAAAGCCCAGGGCGCTAGATTCAGACCGAAGCACATAGCATGGAACTGATATATGACACCTAGGACAGTGACACGAAAATACTTTCTGAACGCCAGATGTACCATGACGTGAAAGTACGCATCCTTGAGATCTATGCTCGTGGCATAGTCTTTCACTCGAATGCTCGCTCTGACCAATCAAAAGGTCTCCATATAAAATTTTGGAGCCACAATCAGCTTGTTTATCCAGCTTAAATCTATTACTGGACAGAACGAGCCGTCTGGTTTCGGAACCAGAAAAAGATGGGTGTAGAAACCTGGAGATTCCTGGTTTTCTACGACCTCTATCGCGTTCTTCAGTAAGAGAGACTGTACTTCTGAAAGAAGCGCGTCTCTTTTTTGTAGATTTGACGGAAGTTGAGTCCATCTTGGACTTCGAGTTAATGGAGGTTTTCCTTTGAAGGACAGTTTCAGTCCTTCTGCCATAACACTTTGAACCCAAGGGTCCTCCATAATTAATTCCCAATTTTCTAAGAAACTCGACAACCTTCCACCCACTGGAATGCAACAGAGGTTTACACCATCACCTCCTGGACCTGCGAGGCTTGCGGAAGGAGAAACCACGTCCTCCACGGCCCTCACCTCGCGTCGTCGACCTAGAGGTGTCTGACCTGTTATTACAGCCAGCGTTACAGCCCCTACTAGAGTCGCTGCCTTGACTGTCTCTAGAATAAGGCCCAGAGGATGCGTACAAACCTCTATAGGAACTTCCCCTGGACATACCCGTCCCAGAAGTTCCTGGCCTAATTTTCTCTGCTGATTCCGACTTTTTAGAAGCAGGCTTAAATAGCAGAGAGTCTGAAGCTTTCTTAGTCAATTGATCATAAATAGCAGAAAGCTTGCCGTCAAAGAGAAGTTCTCTGGAGACCAGAGCGACTCGAAGAGAGTTTTTCACCTTACAATCCACTCTCGTGGATGTGTGGATGTAGCTAGAGCTCCGTCACGTCTAACCAACTCCAGATTAGCCACTGAAAGGGCGGAGTTATACGTGGAAAAGGCAATAGCCCTTGACAGAACTCTCAAGGAAGTTTGTACATCCTGAAATTCTTGTCCTTCAAGGGGTAATGACAATGCTCTGGTAAGGCGATCTGCGTACGAAAGTGCGTCTAAATTTGCTCTATTGGACGAAATTGTCGTTTCCAACGTAGAGCTTTGAATAGACATAGATGACGACACGGATAATTCAAGGTCTTCAGCCTGGTCGTCTAGACGCAGAGGAACTCTCTGAACGCCCTGTCCTGCCGTTTCAAACCTATTTCTTGAATTAATGAAAGGCAGATTAAGAGCATTAGCCGTAAGGAAGGATGACTTGCCCATTTTGGAAGCAAGTTTACTGATGGCGTCGTTTGAAAGCTCGAATGTCCGTGAGACATTCCTGGACTGACACGGAAACTCAGGGACGGAGTCCCTAAACCGATTGAAAAATTTGGTGCTCAGTGGCGATATAAGCCTCCTATTCGGCTGCGCAGCATCCTGGTCCGCTGGAACAATTTCAGGAAGGAAATGCTGGATTAACTCAACGGCGATTTTATGTTGTTCCGAAAGGGAGAATTCCAACTAGTCAGTATCCCTTTCTCCATCCTGACGGACCTCATGAACGTCTCGGTCGTCCGCTCCAGATCCAGCTGCGGAACGAACTGACCCAGCATCATCAGATAATTCTTGCTCCGAGAGAGCTTCTGCCGGCTGCTGGGATGCTGCTATGATCTGTGCTTTCTGTGATAGCACGTCCATTAACGAGGCCTGCGGAGCTGCGGTCTTACGGGATTTTGCCGCAGGAAGCTCCGTGGACGTTGTCTCCTGCATACTTCTTTTTTGCAAATGTCCGGAAGAAGAAGGCCTCGTATCCTTGGCTACCGGATGGCGTGACATATCCTAAGCTCTGTCGTCACTGGGTGTGCCTATGGTAAGTTTATAGTGCTCGCAACACCCGTATTTCCCTCCTGGACCACAACAGACGAACTCAGGTGCTGACCCATTCAGTGAATGGATGCGACACCGGGCGAGCTAGCGGACGTAGATGCCAATGCCGTCGACCCTACTTGGGGCCTCTTAGGCAATTGCCATATATCCATGAGCCATTTTGCCGCTAGCTCTTCTCTAGATTGTGATGACGGACGCACACTTGTAGACGACATCACGGAAATATTACCCTTTTCTTGTTCCTCTGAAAAAGAGAGTGAAAAACTTGAGTGACCCTGCTGCGAGAGGACCGGCATGGTCCTCTCCCCGCTAACAACATACCGTGACACACGTGTCCAACATTTGTCATCCCAATTGATACACACTGAACAAGAATTAGTGCGAGTACATTGACTACAATTAATACAGAAATCATGAGAATCAGAGGAAGATTTCCTTCCATTACAATTTGAGCAATAATCTTTCATTGTGAAAATAAACAGTCATAGTACCCGCAATAAGCCTTGAAAACAAAGATACGTAATATAATAATCCATTATAATAATACGAAAAAATAATTCAAAAAGAAAAATTTTGAAAAAATGTTTTCAGAAGAGCCCAAGTTCCCAAAGAGAACCCTGAGCCCAAATGGATCCCCAAAATGCCCAAGTGTGGACAAAAATTTTAAATCATTTGGAAAAATTAATGTAACACTTACAAACAATATTAATGTATCTTACTATGAATTAAACTAGGCAGAAGACAAAAAATTGCTATCAGAAGTAACTGTTGTCAACGTAAACAAAAAGTGTAAACAAACCAGAAACCTGACTCCAGGCAGTGGTAACCATGGCCCAAAATCAGTGACTAATTTAAACACTATCTGATGCTAAACAGAGCCTTCCCCAGAAGAAACTGCAGAGCATCAGATGGTAGATGCAGACCAAAATGCCTAAACACCCAAAGGTGAGGACGTAAACATAGGGAAAAAAACAGAAAATAATTCTGTTTCCAAGCCAAAACTCCCAAGAAATTTTAGTAATAAACATTACAAAAAATAAGCCAAAAGCATGGGAGCATGTTTACGTCCTCACCCTTGGGTGTTTAGGCGTTTTGGTCTGCATCTTCCATCTGATGTTCTACAGTTTCTTCTTGGGAAGTCTCTGTTTTGCATCAGATAGTGTTTAAATTAGGTACTGATTTCGGGTCATGTTTACCAGTGCCTAGAGTCATGTTTCTGGTTTGTTTACACTTTTTGTTCAGGTTGACAACAGTTACTTCTGATAGTCATTACTTGTCTTCTGCTTAGTTTAGTTCATAGCAAGATACATTATATTGTCTGTATGTGTTACATTAATTTTCAAAATGATTTAAAATTTTTGTTCACACTTAGGCTTTTTTGGGATCCATTTGGGCTCAGGGTTCCCATTGGGAACTTGGGCTCTTCTAAAAAAAAATTTTAAAAATTTTTTTCCTTTTTGAATAATTTTTTCGCAATGTTATAATGGATTATTTTATTATGTTTCTTTGTTTTCAAGGTTTAGAGCGAGTGCTATGACTGTTTACTTTTTTCACTATGAAAGATTATTGTTCAAATTGTAATGGGAGGAAATCTTCCTCTGATTCTCATGATTTCTGCATTTATTGTAGTCAATGTACTCGCACTAACCCTTGTTCAATGTGTATCAATTGGCATGACAAACATTGGAGACGTGTGTCACGGTATGTTGTTAGCGGGAAGAGGACCATTCCGGTCCTCTCTCCGCAGGGTCACTCTAGTTTTTCACTCTCTTTTTCAGAGGAACAAGAACAGGGTGATGTTTTCGTGATGTCGTCCAAGAGTGTGTGTCCATCATCACAATCAATGAAGAGCTAGCGGCAAAAGTGCTCATGCAGATACGCCAATTGTCTAAGAGGCCCAAAGTAGGGTCGACGACGCTGACGTCCGCTAGCTCGCCTGGTGTCGCGACCATTCACCGAATGGCTCAGCACCCGGGTGTTGCGAGCACTATAAACATACCATGTGCATACTCAGTGACGAATGAACAGAGGATAGTACGGAGGAAGCCTGTTAGTCTGGTTCCTAGCTCGTCCAGGTCCATCCGGACCGCAAGCGAGAGAGGCCCCCTCTCTCTTACATCAACATCTGCACCGTGATGTTGTTGTATGTTTGTTTGATAGTCGGAGCATACGTCCACTCCTCCTGCTCGGTACACTCCGTCGCATAGACAGTCCGACGCGGCTGTTCTATTTGCTTCCTCATCCTCACCTCAGCACACACGACCGCACCTTGGCTATGTAACCACAGATTTCCGGATATTTTATAAATCCAGGAAGGAACGTCCCAGGAGCTCCTGCTTCGCCGACCAGGGATTCCACGTCGACCAGGTCACTCCATCCACTCGCCAAGGACACGAGGCCTTTCCAGTTGGGACATTCGGAAATTATGTAAATGCAGGAATGAACGTCCCTGGAGTTTCCAGCGGCTATTTCCGTAAGACTGCAGCTCCACAGGCCTCATTGATGATCAAGAACAGAGTAATGTTTCTGTGATACCTTCAAAAAGTGCGCTTCCGTCGTCACAGTCAAATGAAGAGCTAGCGGCAAGAGTGCTCATGCAGATACGTCAATTGCCTAAGAGGTCCTAAGTAGGCTTTGGCGTCCGCCAGCTCGCCCGGTGTAGCGATGACCATTAAACAAATGGCTCAGCACCCGGGTTCGTCCGTTGCGGTCCAGGAGGAGATTTGAGTGATGCGAGCACTATAAAATACAACGTGCACGCCCAGTGACGACGAATACGAGGATGGTACGGAGGAAGCCTATTAGTCCGGTTCCTAGCTTGTCCAGCTCCACACGGGCTGCAAGCGAGAGAGGTCCCTCTCTCGTACAACAACATCTGGGTACAGATGTTGTGGTACAGAATGTTCCTCAGTCGGGGCATACGTCCACTGCTCGGGACGCTCCGTGATATAGACAGTCCAGAGAGATTGCTTTATTGGCTTCATCATCCTTACGGCAGCACACACGACCGCACCTTCGCTACGTGACCAGTGATATCCAGCTAATCTCGCCGATCAGGAATTCACGGCGACCAGGTCATGCCATCCGGTAGCCAAGGATACGTGACCTTCATACTCTGGACGTTTGCATTAAGAAGTATGCAGGAGTCAGCATCTTAGGAGCTTCCAGCAGCTAAATACTGTAAGACCGCAGCTCCACAGGCCTCCGTTACGGACGTGCTATCGCAGATAGCACAATTTATTGCAGCATCCCAGCAACCAGCAGAAACTCTGTCGGATCAGGAATTATCCGTAGAAGCTGGGTCAGTACATTCCACTGCAGGTGCAGACACGGACGACCAAGAATTACAAGTGGTCCAACTGGATGGCAAAATGGATACGGAGTAGTTGAAATTTTCCCTTTCGGAACAACATTATTGCCGAGAGTTCATCCGGCTCTATTTCTGACGTTGTTCCTCCGGACCAAAATGCTGCGTTGCCAAATAAGACTGATAGCGCCACTGGACACAGATTTCTTTAATCGGTTCAGGGACATCGTCCCTCAGTTTCCGTTACAGTCCAGAAATGTCTCTGAGAAGTTGAAATATTATATGACGCTATATATAAACTTGCTATCAATCGAGCATGTCCGGTTTATTATCGGCAAGAGCTCTACATCTGCCTTTCATCAATTCATGGAATAATTTGAAACGGCAGGACCGGGCATTCAGAGAGTTCCTCTGTGTCTAGACGACCAGGCCGAAGTCCTAGAATTGTCAATACCGTCGTCTATATCAATTCCAACCATGACGTTGAAAATGACAATATTGTATATTACGGCTAGCTTAGATGCATTATCATATGCAGTTCACCTTACCAGAGTGTTATCATTAGGTATCAAAGGAAAGAATTCTGGGGTGATCGATCCTCCTTAAGAGTTCTTTTGATGGCCATAGCATTCTCCACATATAACTCTGCCCTTTCAGTGGCAATCTGGAGTTGGTTACACATGATGTGGCCCTGGCTACATCCACACACGTGGATAGTAAAGTGAATAACTCTCTCAGAGTCGCTCCGGTCTCCAGAGAGCTTCTCTTCGAAGGCAAGCTTTCCGCAATCTATGATCAGATAACTAAGAAAGCTTTAGACTCTCTGCTATTCAAATCCGCTTCTATAAGTCAGAGTCAGCGGAGAAGAGTAGGACAGGCACTTCTGGGGTGAATACATCCAAGGGAAGTTCCTATAGAGGTTCCTATGCGTCCTCTAGGTTTTACTCTAGAGACCATCAAGGTAGCGACTCAGGTAGGGGCCGTAATTCTGGCCGAAACAACCGGTCAGACACCCCTAGGTCAATAGGGCGAGGTGCGGTCCATGGAGGACGTGGTTTCTCTTTCCGCTAGCCTCACAGTTTCAAGAGGTGATGGTTTAAACCTCTGTCGCATTCCACTGGGCGGAAGACTGTCAAGTTTCTCAATCAATTTGGAATTAATTACGGAAGACCCTTCGGTTCGAGGGGTTATATCGGAAGGACTGAACTGTCCTTCAAAAGAGAACGTCTGTTAACTCGA
Source organism: Pictodentalium vernedei (assembly GCA_031216915.1). Taxonomy (NCBI): domain Eukaryota; kingdom Metazoa; phylum Mollusca; class Scaphopoda; order Dentaliida; family Dentaliidae; genus Pictodentalium; species Pictodentalium vernedei. The sequence continues at coordinate 59,877,338 of CM062293.1, forward strand.
AGTCCAAGATGGACTCAGCTTCCGTCAAACTAGCAGAAAGGAGCCTCGCTTCTATCAGAAGTCCAGTCTCTTTTAGTGAAGAACGCGATAGAGGTCATAGAAAACCAGGAATCTCCAGGTTTTCTACAGCCATCTTTTTCTGGTTCTGAAACCAGACGGCTCGTTCCGTCCTCTCATAGATCTGACCTGGATAAACAAGCTGATTGTGGCTCCGAAATTCTTTATGGAGACCATCTGATCGGTCAGAGCAAGCATTCGAGTGAATGACTATGCTGCGAGCATAGATCTCAAGGATGCGTACTTTCACGTCAGGGTACATCCAGCATTCTGAAAGTATCTTCGCTTCGCTGTCCTAGGAGTCGTATATCAGTTCCGAGCGAAATGCTTCGGTCAGAATCTAGCACCCTGGGCTTTCCCTTGAATAATGAACTCGGTATTGACTCATTTCCGAGCTCATTTGCCGGCAGTAACATTGGCCTATCTGGACTATATTCTTCAGAGGTACAGCAACGAGTTAACGCTTCAGAACGATCTGCAGAATCTGCTTCTTTTGCTCCGACGTCTTGGTTTCATAGTAAACGAAGGGAAGTCGGATCTGATGCTGTCCAAGTTGTTCACCCACCTGGGGATGAGCTTCGAGATGCACATTCTCGTTCCTCTGCCGTTAACCAGAACGAAGTTAGTCAGTTGTTACGCTAGCTATTGTCTTCTCTCAGACAGGGTTTCAGGGAGAGAATTCATGTGAAGGATAGATTCGTGCGGAGCCACTGCGGATCTCAATCCAATGGGGTGGCTACACGCTCATCCTCTTCAAATCTTTCTGACTCAGATTTGGAGGGTGAAGATTCTTTCGCTCGATATGGTCATCCTCTTGTCAAATCAAGTGAAACAAGAGATTCAGACTTCGGCAACATTCAGTGGATAACTCAGGGAGTTCCACTGCAATTGCCGGATCCGAGTTTTACAGTTATGATGGATGCCAGTCAATAGGTTGGGACGCAACATTGAGCCCAACGAATTTGAAGTGCTAGGGTCTTTGGGATCTGCAGTTCCTAATCAAGCACATAAAACATCAAAGTAATGATGTCAATTTGTCTTGCGCTACGTCATTAGATGGACGATTTTCAGAATTCACACATGCAAATTCTGTCCGACAATACGACAGTGGTAGCGTATCTTCGGAATCAGGGAGGCACTCGTTCCATTCCATTGTTCAAGCTAATGGAAAGAATCCTTCTGTTTGTACTAGAATATCAGTTTCTTCTATCGGTCCGTCATATTCCAGGTTGTCTGAACGTATTAGCGGACTTCCTTTCACGGAGGGGTCGCTTGTTGCCGTCAGAATGGACACTCAACAAACGAGTATTCAATCAGATTTGCTACCAATGGGAGCAGCCAAGGATAGACTTATTTGCGACGCATCTCAACAATTAGTTGCAGACGTATGTGTCACCATGTCTGGATCCTCGAGCATTTGCAGTAGACGCTCTATCGATCTTGTGGGACGGAATGAGAGGATATGTGTATCCTCCAGCGCCGTCGATTCAACAGACATTGCTCAAGATAAATCAATCTCAATGCTATTCTGTGGTAGCATCTCTGTCCCCACAGAGAACGTGGATTATTCTACTCAGGTGTCTGTTGTGGAACATGCTGTGGAAGCTTACTCCACATTTTGGGCCGTTCTATTGCTAGATGGATTCAATTAACTATCCGTACTGCTGATCTAAATTTATCTTCAACTCAGCAGTCTGGGGGGGGGGGGGGGGAAGTGTTCACTTAGGTCACCTGCTTTATAGCGTAAAGCAAGGGAAAACCTCCTCTGGAGTCAGTAATTCTGAGTCGGCACCGGGATGGTTTTAAAGTGTAAAGCTAATGTTTACTCATGTCATGTAATATTTTTAAAGTGTAGCTCGGTGTGAAGCATTTGTATTTGTCACGTTTCACATGGGCATTAATATACAATCTTCGGACCCTGTTAATGAGTATAAGAATCTCATTTCTCTGGACTTCCTTTATTTATTGGCTTTCCTTTAAAAATAATTAGCATAACGAGTTATACTGGATGTTAATAGAGATCATTGAGGTCATTGTGCTCAATTACAGAATGGTGTTGTGTCTTTCTTTTTGATGCAAATAAGAAAGATACATGTAAAGCCTATTTCTCATTTTCTCCTCGAGGGGATAATTCGGTAATATGTAGTTGAGCCTATTGGATTTTCCTTTATGTCCTAGGCCCTCCAACCTTTTTACTACTCAGCTAAGTCTGGGTCATTGGTACAGTACAAAAATGTTAAAAAATTTATAGTAATTTATATATTTTTTATACTTACCAATGACCCAGTCGGGGATGGCCCTCCAATGAGTTGGGAACTCATACCTCCCCGCTGAGTACATAACGCCAACCAGGCACTGTTTGTAAGAATGATTTTTGGCGCCAATTTCGAGACCTCCTTGACACTGCACATGTCCAGCGGAGTAAAGGTATGGAGGACCATAAAGGACATGTAATTTTCGGTTTTTGATGCAAATTTGGGGAATTTGGGGGTAAAATTTGCATTTGGCCCTAAATATTTAAGAGTTAGCACCAGCTAAGTCTGGGTCATTGGCACAGTATAAAAATATATATGAAACACAGTCATGCTATTATATGATCCTCAGATCCATAATTCTAGTCATAGGTAACCAATATCAGCGAGTTGAATCATCACTGTTTCTTAACGCAAATGGAAGAACGTCTTCCCAGATGGCAGAAGAGAAAGGAATGATTCATTGGTTACACGTCCGCGCACTGGTACCGGAAGCCTTGTAACTGTAATAGGAGAAAAGCTTGGGAACGATAAAAAAAGAGAGTAAACTTTCAGAGTTAGGGACTTCAACTGTACTGCAAGCCGATAGTAAACAATTGTAGGGTAGGTTGATAAGAAATTATATTCAATTAACAGGGTTATTCAGTTAAGAGATATCCAAATAAGTGGGCTCCACACAATCCTGACAAAAATTACAGTGGAGCCCAATTATTTGGATATCTCTTAAATGAATAACCCTGAAGTCTAGACGGAGCATCCCGAGCGGCAGGTGTGGTCATATGCTCCGGCCTCTGCAAGTTTATCATAACAACCTCTGGCCCAGATGTTGTTGGGTTAGAGAGGGACCTCCCCCACTCGCGTCCTTGTTGGACCTTGCCGAGTCTCAATACCATCACCATGTTCTTATTCCTCTGCAGTCTAGACAGAGCAGCCCAAGCAGCAGGTGTAGACATATGCTCCGGGCTGTGTAAGTTTCTCATAACAACCTCTGGCCCCAGATGCTGTTGGCTTAGAGAGGGACCTCTCCCACTTGCAGTCTTGTCAGACCTTGCCAAACCTCCCAACAAGAAATTTCCTGACTTCCACCAAATTTCTATCGTCAGTGGGAGAGCATTCGATTTTTAGGTTCTCGCTCTACCCAAATCATTTCCTTTGACCGCAACGGACATACCCAGTGATATGGATCCCACGGACTGAGTAACCTATTCACCGGTCAAGCTAGCTGCCTGTAAGGGATTAAGAACACTAACTAGAGGCCTTATCCCTTGCTTAATATTCAAGAGTACCTTTACAGCTAGCTCTGTTAGCTCATCAAAGCATGATGACAGTAGCAAACGTTTGTTGGGCGTTTCAATACCATCACCATGTTCTTGTTCGTCTGAAAAAGAAACTGAAAAACTTGAATTATTGTGTGGTGAGAGCACTGGCATAGGCATCTCACTGCCAACAACAAATTCTGACACCTGTTAAAAACATCTGTCATCCCACGTCATCAACCACGCATGTAGGACAAGAATCTGCAGGAGTACACCGACTATAGGCAAGGCAACAAGCATGTAAATCTGAGGAAGACTTCCTCGCCTTGTATTTATAGCTGTAAGCTTTCGTGATTCAATAAAAATAAGTCGATAGTACACCTATAAACTCCACAATAAATATATGATAAAGATATATAAATAATTGCAATCAAAATAAAAAAATTAAATTCAAACCTTTTTCAAAAAAGTTTTGAAAAAAAAAGGAACATGACGACCCCAAGAGCATCCCGATAGAGCCTAAGTGTGGACAAAATCCAATTTTTTTAGCTACACTACCGGGAATCATAATCAATGTATCTTACAACAATCCTACAGTAATATAATATCTAAATACTACCAACAAAAAATAGACAAAAAGCTTAGCAGTTTAACAGGAATGCTTCAAGGAGGGATAGGGAAAGAACACTTAACAAACAGTGGATAAATCATTAGCAAGAATAACGACATCAGGCGCATTTCCCGAAAATGAGAAACATGAAATAATTTTTATAGTTATTATAACGTTACAGCTCTGAACATTTCTAAACCACCATTGTTTCCTTCCATCATCCATTTACAACCTTGGATCCACCAATTTTACTACTGACTTGTGCCTGGCATCCTCAAAAAAGGAGATTTAAAAGCACAGATGTCAGTTCATTGTTGATGATTTTAGGGCCAAACAAAGAATGAAGGTTCGCGCCAATTTTGGTACCTTCCTGGAAATTGCACATGCACAGACCTAAAAGTATGGAGGACCATCTAGGACTTAATTTTTTCGGCTTTGTATGCAAATTTTGGGGATTGGGCAAAATTTGTGTTTGGCCCTGGATTAATTTGAGTAAGCACCAGCTAGTCTGAGCCATTGGTTGTCGTATAAAAATATGTGGTTGAAATTAATAACGAAAATATATAAAGCACAGTCCTGTTATTATACGATCCTAAGATCCATAATTCTAGTCATAGGTAACCAATATCAGCGAGTTGAATTATCACTGTTTCTTAACGCAAATGGAAGCACCATTCAGCAGATGGCAGAACAGAAAGAATGATTCATTGGTTACAAGTCTGCACACTGGTACCGGAAGCCCTGTAACTGTAATAGGAGAAGAGCTTTGGAAAGATGAAAATAGAGAATAAATTTTCAGTGTTCGGGACTTCCACTGTATTGAAAGCCTGTAGTAAACAATTGTAGGGTAGGTTGATAAGAAATTATATTCAATTAACAGGGTTATTCAGTTAAGAGATATCCAAATAAGTGGGCTCCATTGTGATCCTGACAAAAATTACAGTGCAGCCCAATTATTTGGATATCTCTTAACTGATTAACTCTGCAGTCTAGACGGAGCATCCCAAGCGGCAGGTGTGGTCGTATGCTCTAGGCTCTGCAAGTTTCTCATAACAACCTTTGGCCCCAGATGTTGTTGGGTTAGAGCTTGCATCCTTGTTAGACCTTGCCGAGCCTCCTGACAATAAACTTGCTGACTTCCTCCCTATTTCCGTCTTCGCTGGGTGCGCATTCGATTTTAAGGTGCTCGCTCTACCCAAATCTACATTTCCTTCTACCGCAACAGACATACCCGGTGTTACGGCTCCATCAGACGGAGTGACCACTTCACCGCTTCAATTAGCTGCTTGAAAGGGATTTAGAACACTACCTAGTGGCCTTATCCTTTGCTTAATATTCAAGAGTACCTTTGCAGCTAGGTCTGTTTGCTCATCAAAGGGAAATTGCACATGCACAGACCTAAAAGTATGGAGGACCATCTAGGGCTTAATTTTGTTTGTTTTTGGCTTTGTATGCAAATTTTGGGGATTGGGGCAAAATTTGTGTTTGGCCCTGGATTAATTTGAGGAAGCACCAGCTAATCTGAGCCATTGGTTGTCCTATAAAAATATGTGGTTGAAATTAATAACGAAAATATATAAAACACAGTCCTGTTATTATACAATCCTCAGATCCATAATTCTGTCATAGGTAACCATTATCAGCGAGTTGAATTATCACTGTTTCTTAACACAAATGGAAGCACGTCTTCCCAGATGGCAGAACACAAAAGAATGATTCATTGGTTACACGTCTGCGCACTGGTAGTGAAAGCCCTGTAATTGTAATAGGAGAAGAGCTTGGGAAAGAAGAAAATAGAAAGTAAATTTTCAGAGTTAGGAACTTCTATTGTATTGCAAGCCTGTAGTAAACAATTGTAGGGTAAGTTGATAAGAATATATTCAATTAACAGGGTTATTCAGTTAAGAGATATCCAAATAGGTGGGCTCCACTGTAATCCTGACAAAAATTACAGTGGGGCCCAATTATTTGGATATCTCTTAATTGAATAACCCCGCAGTCTAGACGGAGCATCCCAAGCGGCGGGTGTGGTCGTTTGCTCCGGCCTCTGCAAGTTTCTCATAACAACCTCTGGCCCCAGATGTTGTTGGGTTAGAGAGGGACCTCTCCCACTCGCGTCCTTGTCAGACCTTGCCAAACCTCCTGACAAGAAACTTGCTGACTTCCTCCCTATTTCCATCATCGCTGGGTGAGCATTCAATTTTAAGGTGCACGCTTGACCCAAATTTACATTTCCTTCGACCGCAACAGACATACCCGGTGTTACGGCTCCAACAGACAAAGCAATCACTTCACCGCTTGAACTAGCTGCTTACATGGGATTGAGAATATTAACTAGAGGCCTTATCCCTTGCGTAATAGTCAAGAGTACATTTACAGCTAGCTCTCTTTGCTCATCAAAACGCGATGACTGTAGAACATCTTTGGTGGGCGTCTCAATGCCATCACCATGTTCTTATTCCTCTTAAGTCTAGACAGAGTGTCCTGAGCGGCAGGTGTAGATGTATGCTGCGGCCTGTGTAAGTTTCTCATAATAATCTCTGGCCCCAGATGCTGTTGGGTTAGAGAGGGACCTCTCCCGCTTGCAGTCTTGTCACACCTTGCCAAACCTCCCGACAAGAAATTTCCTGACTTCCTCCATATTTCTGTCATCAGTGGGAGAGCATTCGATTTTTAGGTTCTCGCTCTATGTAAATCTACATTTCCTTCGACCGCAACAGACATACCCAGTGTTATGGCTCCCATGGACTGAGTAAACGATTCACCAGTCAAGCTTGCCGCCTGCAAGGGATTAAGAACATTAACTAGAGGCCCTATCCTTGGCTTAATATTCAAGAGTACCTTTACAGCTAGCTCTGTTAGCTCATCAAAGCACAGACTCTTGTTGGGCACTTCAATATCATCACCATGTTCTTGTTCCTCTAAAAAAGAAACTGAAAAACTTGAATTATCTTGCGGTAAGAGCACTGGCATAGACATCTCACCGCCACCAACAAACCCTGACACCCGTTTCCAACATCTGTCATCCCAACCCACGCATGCAGGACAAGAATCTGCAGGAGTACATCAACTACAGGCAAGGCAACAAGCATGTAAATCTGAGGAAGACTTCCTCACCTTTTATTTGGAGCTGTAAGCTTTCGTGATTCAATCAAAACAAGTGTTTGACCACCGAGGTGGTTTTAGTCCCCTACGGCGCTTTTGTGACATAAGGTGTTTTTGTCACAGAAGACACTAGAGTATATAAGCATCTTGGATTTTGAAAAAAAAATATTGAGCGTGCATAATCCCCTCACAACCCTTTATCCATGTACCATATATGAAAGGCGTAGCTTGAATCAAGTTGGAGGGAGGGGTGGTAACATAAAATACAGAAAAAAGCTTAAAAAACACAACAAAAATGGACGCCATTCTGCCATCTTGATTTTGAAAAATAAATATTGACTGTGCATCATCCCCTCAGAACCATTTATCCATGTACCAAATATGAAAGGTGTAGCTTGAAGCATATTAGAGGGAGAGGTGGTAACATAAAAACAGACAGACAGACAGACAGATGTTAGATTTTGAAAAAAAAATATTGAGCATGCATAATCCCCTCACAACCCCTTTATCCATGTACCATATTTGAAAAGTGCAGCTTGAACCATGTTGGAAGGAGCAGTGGTAACATACAATAAAGAAAAAAGCTTAAAAAACACAACAGAAATGGTTGCCATGGAGCCATCTTGAATTTTGGAAAAAAAATATTGAACGTGCAACATCCCATTACAACCCGCTATCCATGTGCCAGATATAAAAAGTGTAGCTTGAACCATGTTGGAGTGAGGGGTGGTAACATAAAATAGAGAAAAAAGCTTAAAAAACACAACAAAAATGGCCGCCATGCCGCCATCTTGGATTTTGAAGAAAAAAATATTGAACGTGCATCATCCCCTTCGAACCCTCTATTCATGTGCCAAGTATGCAAAGTTTAGCTTGAACCCTGTTGGTGGGAGGGGTGGTAACATGAAAATAGAGAAAAAAAGCTTAAAAACACAACGAAAATTGCCGCCATTCCGCCATCTTGAATTTTGAAAAAAAAATTTGAGCGTGCATCATCCCCTCAGAACCATTTATCCATGTACCAAATATGAAAGGTGTAGCTTAAAGCATGGTGGAGGGAGAGGTGGTAACATAACAACAGACAGACTGATAGACAGACAGATGGTCGGACGGATGGATGGACAGACGGATGGACAGACAGATGGACAGAGTGCAATCCTATAGTCCCCTTACGGTTCCCGTAGGGGACTAATAAGTCAATTGTACACCTATAAACTCCACAATAAATATATGATAAAGATACATAAATAATTGCAATCAAAATCGAAAAATTAAATTCAAACATTTTTCAAAAAAGTTTTGAAAAAAGGAACATGAAGAGCCCAAGGGCATCCCGATAGAGCCTAAGTGTGGACAAAATCCAATTTTTTTAGCTGCACTACCGGGAATCATAATCAATGTATCTTACAACAATCCTACAGTAATATAATATCTAAATACTACAAATATTTGAAGACATTGCTAATGTAAACAATGTCAAAGGAAAAAAACGCAAACAAGACATCAGGCACAGAAAAAAGGCCCAAAGTCAGTAATAGATTTTAAAGCTACCAGATGTAAAGCAAGATCTTCAAACGAAGAAAAAATGATACATCAGATAGAAGATGCAAGACCAAAACAAGCTAACACACATAGGGTAAGGACGTAACCATAGGGATAAACATTCTATAAAACACATTAAACTCCCAAGAAATTTAATAAAAATTTTCGATAAAAAATACACAAAAAGCTTAGGAGTTTAACAGGAGGGCTTCAAGGAGGGATAGGGAAAGAACACTTAACAAACAGTGGATAAATCATTAGCAAGAATAATGACGTCAGGCGCATTTCCCAAAAATGGGAAACAAGAAATAATTTCTATAGTTATTATAAATTTACAGCTCTGAATGTTTCCAACCACCGTTGTTTCCTTCTATCCTCCATTTACAACTTTGGATCCACCAATTTTACTACTGACTTGTGTCTGGCATCCTCAGAAAAGGAGATTTAAAAGCACAGATGTCAGTTCATTGTTTCTGACTTTAGGGCCAAACAAAGAATGATGGTTTGCCCCAATTTCATTACCTTCCTGGAAATTGCACATGCTCAAACCTAAAAGTATGGAGGACAATCTAGGACTTAATTTTTTTGGCTTTGTATGCAAATTTGGGGAATTGCGGGCAAAATTTCTGTTTGGACCTGGATTAATTTGATTAAGCACCAGCTAGTCTGAGCCACTGGTTGTCGTATAAAAATATGTGGTTGATATTAATGACGAAAATATATAAAACACAGTTCTGTTATTATACGATCCTCAGATCCATAATTCTAGTCATAGGTAACCATTATCAGTGAGTTGAATTAACACTGTTTCTTAACGCAAATGGAAGCACGTCTTCCCAGACGGCAGAAGAGAAAAGAATGATTCATTGGTTACACGTCTGCGCACTGGTATCGGAAGCCCTGTAAGTGTAATAGGAGATGAGCTTGGGAAAGATGAAAACAGAGGGTAAATTTTCCGAGGGACTTCTGCTGTATTGCAAGCCTGTAGTAAACAATTGGCTGGAAGGTTGATAAGAAATTATATTAAATTAACAGGGTTATTCAGTTAAGAGATATTGGCGCGACACTATGCCCTTCAGATTCGAGGTGCCAGGGTCTTTGGGATCCACAGTTTTAAAGCAAGCACATAAATATCAAAGAAATGATGTCAATTTGGCTTGCGTTGCGTCATTGGATGGACATTATTCAGAATGCACACGTCCAAATTCTATCCGACAATACGATGGTAGTAGCGTATATTCGGAATCAGGGAGGCACTCATTCCATTCCATTGTTCAAGCTAACAGAAAGAATCCTTCTGTTTGTATTGGAACATCAGGTTCTACTATCGGTCTGTCATATTCCGGGTCGTCTGAATGTGTTAGCAGACTCCCTTTCATGGAGGGGTCACCTGTTGCCGTCAGAGTGGACTCTCAACAAACAGGTTTTCAATCAGATTTGCTACCAATGGGAGTGGCCAATGATAGATTTGTTTGCGACGCATCTCAACAATCAGTTGCAGATGTATGTGTCCCCATGTCCGGATCCTCCGAGCATTTGCAGTAGACACTCTATCGATCTCGTGGAATGGGATAATAGGATATGCGTATCCTCCAGCTCCGTTGATTCAACAGATATTGCTCAAGATAAAGCAATCCCAGTGCAAGATTCTGTTGGTAGCATCTCTGTCTCCGCAGAGACCGTGGATAAATCTACTCAGGTGTCTGTTGTGGGACATGACGCAGAAGCTTCCTCCACAGGAGGATCTTCTGTCGCAGGGGAAATCGCGCACTCTTCACCACAATCCGCAAGGTCTCAACCTTCACGCATTTCCATTGTGCGGTCCTTCTTGCACAGTAAACGTTTTACAGGACGAGCAGTGGATGCGATTTCTAATTGCAGGAGGACCTCCTCTTCGCTAAATTATGCTGCAAAATGGAAGGTCTTTCGTCAGTGGTGTTGGGATCACTCTGTGGATATATATGATCCCTCCATTCCTGACATTGCAAATTTTCTGGCCTATTTGTTTGATGAGATCACACTGCAGCCTGTTACTATCAAGGGTTGTAGGTCTACGTTATCTGATACCTATGCACACCATGATACATTAATGATTGGATCTAATGTCTCTTTATCTAAATTAGTAAGAAACTTTTCGATAAATAGACCTAGAACCCTAAGATTAATTCTGAAGTGGAATTTAGCATGGGTTCTTCTTAAGTTAAAGGAAGCACCTTTTGAGCCTCTTGACACAGTTGACTTCAAATTCTTAACATATAAGACAACTTTTCTCTTAGCCTTCTCTTCTGCTAGAAGAGTTAGTGAGCTTCATGCTTTATCTGTGGATGATTCTCACTATCGTAGTGTTGGTAATACTATTACCTTTACTACTAATGTTGGATTTTTGGCTAAGAATCAGTCTCCTAATAAGTATCCCGATCCTATTGTTGTTAGGGCCCTTTCGTCTTCTGATGGGCGTAGGCCTTTACTCTGTCCTGTTAGAGCAAATAGTATTTCTAAACGTAGGTCTGAGTTCATTAGAAAGGGACGTAAGCGTTTCTTTTTGTCTTTGATGCCTAATAGAAAGGACATTATGGTTCATTCTATTGCTAGATTCAATTAACTATATGTACTGCTTATGAAAAGTTATCTTCATTTGATGAGCAAACAAAGCTAGCTGCAAAGGTACTCTTTAATATTACGCAAGGGATAAGGCCTCTAGTTAGTGTTCTTAATCCCTTGCAAGTAGCTAATTCAAGCAGTGATGTTGTCACTCCATCTGATGGAGCCGTAACACCGGGTATGTCTGTTGCGGTCAAAGGAAATGTAGATTCGGGTAGAGCGAGCACCTTAAAATCGAATGCTCTCCCAGCGATGACACAAATAGGGAGGAAGTCAGCAAGTTTCTTGTCAGAAGGCTCGGCAAGGTCTAACAAGGATGCGAGCTCAAACTCAACAACATCTGGTTCCAAAGGTTGTTATGAGAAACTTGCAGAGGCCGGAGCATATGACCAGACATGCCGCTTGGGATGCTCCGTCTAGACTGCAGGGTTAATCTATTAAGATATATCCAAATAATTGGGCTCCACTGTAATTTTTGTCAGAATTACAGTGGAGCCACTTATTTGGATATCTCTTAACTGAATAACCCTGTTAATTGAATATAATTGCTTAGCAACCTAGCCTACAATTGTTTACTATAGGCTTACAATACAGTGGAAGTCCCTAACTTAGAAAATTTACTCTCTATTTTCATCTTCCACAAGCGCTTCTCCTAATACAGTTACAGGGCTTCCGATACCAGTGCGCAGACGTGTAACGAATGAATCATTCTTTCTCTTCTGCCGTCTGGGAAGACGTGCTTCCATTTGCGTTAAGAAACAGTGATAATTCAACTCACTGATATTGGTTACCTATGATTAGAATTATGGATCTTAGGATCGTATAATAACAAGACTGTGTTTTATATATTTTCGTTATTAATTATTGTACTCTGGAATATTAAGCAAGGAATAAGGCCTCTAGTTAGTGTTCTTAATCCCTTGCAAGCAGCTAATTCAAGCAGTGAAGTGTTCACTCCGTCTGATGGAGCCGTAACACCGGGTATGTCTGTTGCGGTCAAAGGAAATGTAGATTTGGGTAGAGCGAGCACCTTAAAATCGAATGCTCACCCAGCGATGACAGAAATAGGGAGGAAGTCAGCAAGTTTCTTGTCAGGAGGCTCGGCCAGGTCTAACAAGCATGTGAGCTCTAGTTGTTATGAGAAACTTGCAGAGGTTGGGGCATACGACCACAACTGCCGCTTGTGATGCTCCGTCTAGAGTGCAGGGTTATTCAATTAAGAGGTATCCAAATAATTGGGCTCCACTGTAATTTTTGTTACGATTTTGTACTCACCCTTGGGCATTTAGGCATTTTGGTCTGCATCTACCATCTGATGTTCTACAGTTTCTTCTTGGGAAGTCTCTGTTTTGCATTAGATAGTGTTTAAATTGGATACTGATTTCGGGTCATGTTTACCA